>CM076578.1:1213673160-1214967372 GCA_034641835.2 Pinus albicaulis | reverse complement strand
GCTATTTTTTTCAGCGCATGAATTTTTGTATTTCGCCTATGTCCTTTTAAAAGGCCGGACTATTCACTATGTCACGATGGCAGGAGGTCGGTCCACTGACTTAATTATACGCCCCGGGGCATAGATTTTCATCAGTGCACCACCCTCCTGACACTGTACATAGTCAACAGTGCACTAAAAAAAATTCTGGAGCACCGTCCTTGGGGCGCTTAATATTATTAGGTGCACCGACGCCGGTGCACTCCATAGAAAGACGCACCGGGACCGGTGCATGATTGTGTTTTTGGCGCACTGACTGTTTTTTTATTTTATTTAAAAAAAAAAAATTATATATGTATATTTCTAAATACATGTCTCATTTAATAAAAAAATTGTGTTTAATATGTCAATCTTTCAGATACGTGAAATGAGAGAAGAGGGGGAACAACAACAACAACAACAGGTGGAGCAATATAACATGGTTCGCCTGTGGGAGGCACGAGAGAGGGAGAGAGATGTGTACCCTCACCCTATTACAGCAGCTACGCAGGGGCTCCTAAGGCAAGTAGGCCTCCACAAGTTCTATGAGGAGGCTACTTCCCTAAAGGGTCATAGTTTGTTTTTGAGACATGTTATATGAAGGTAGAATGCCCAACAACAGGCTTTCTGGGTTGGTATCAACTAGTGGTACACGCCCACTAAGGAGGATATATACTTCATTAAAGGGCTATCGAGGAGAGGGTTGGATTTTCCCTCATACCTAGAGGTTCTGGATGGCTGTGTTGCACGGAGTTAGTTATTTTACTCCCAAAGATACATTGGAGAAAATGTACTATCTCCTATAGAGTTTTGGGTTGCTGGAGGTCAGTTATGTATTGGTGCATTTGGTAGGGAGGAGGTGCAGTGTCTCTCACTTATCATTTCGACCATTTCACATAATGCCAGTGATGGGAAACACATTAGTTTCTCACTTCTATATTATGTTGATTCTTTAGTGTAAGAGCCACGACTTGTCAGGTGGTTTGCCATTTTTTTACGGCAGTTTTGTATAGCCTTAGATAGATGTCATGCTCATACACAAGGGAGGGTGAACTTGCCTTTTTCTTCAGATATTTTTTGTTTATTTTTTGAGAGGTTTCCATAGATGAGGCCTAATTTTCTTCGGTAACCTCATAAGATGACGTTTGAGGCACGTATGCACATGTGGGGGCATATGATGCCCAAGAGGGACGAGACTCTGTTTCCAGCGAGGATATCGTAGGATGCACTGGAGTCGCTAGCCAGTGTTGATGAGCATCCCTTCTTTATGGTCCCCTGTCCTTACGTGGGTTTGGATTGGCATGGGTGTGCCAACATCCTCTTCACAACTGATGACCCACCAGATGATATAGGTAATATTACTGTTTTATATATTTAAATTTATTCTAGCATGCTCTTTAACTTGTTTTTATTAAATTGTGTAATGTAATAGTCTAATTATTGTTGTGTACTTGCATATATTTTGCAGACATTGGCTCTTTTGATGGCAAGGAGATGCCAGTGCCACCACATGATCCAGGTGTGGATCCTGATGACGATCAGGGCATGCTAGATGCCGAGGATCATCAGGAGGCCGGTGCTAGGCACGGTCGACTTGATGCTAGATACCAGATGGAGTTGGGCGACCAAATTAGTGCATTGATTTTTTAGGCAGGCATCAGGCCCACTCATTACAGAGACATAGAGGCCGATGATAGGCTATTCCATATGTGGAGAGGCATGCTGCGTGACATGTGTAGCTTGATGCGGCATGTCGTAGGAGTTACGACAGCTATTACGCTACTAACAAGGACTGTTGAACGTTATAGGCATGGTCGAGCCGCAGCACGTGATGGACAGTCCACGAGCAGCGACTCATCATCTCATGATTGTTCACCTTGCGTCACGCTAGATGAGCATGAGCCTCCACTAGCATCCAGCAGCAGTCATCATGAAGATGAGGCTGGACCACCGGCCATGTCCAGTCAGCAGCCTGCAGCATCCATCAATACTCATGATCATGAGCAGGCTGGACAATTGACCGTTGAGGCTGCACCATTGACTGAGCAGGCCTCCACTAATGCTGATATTGATGTTTTACTACCACTAGCTAATCCGTGACATTTATATTACAGTTGTATATTTTTAACATTATTCAGTTATATATATATATATATATATATATATATATATGGTCCATGTATTTTATGTTCATGTTGCAGTTGTACTTAATTTACATGTTGGTGATCATCATGATGTGTATATTTTTGGGTCATTTTAGATATGTTCATTTAATGTGCAGCTTGGAGATAGATGTGTATGCGATAGCATGAGTTATTTGACATGTGATGTATATTTGATGTTTGTGTTGTGATGATGTTAATATATAATGTTAATTGTGTTTTGTTAGTGATTTTGAATGTGTTTTTTAGTCAAATATGATGTTTGTACGATGGTTATCATGAACGTGATGTTTATTAATTAATTTAATACTAAATGATCATGATATTGTAAAATTGTAATATTTGTAATTTTAATTGTATGTAAAATTCTAAAATTGTAATTGTAAATGTATATATGTAAATTTATAAAATTGTAATTGTAATTGTAATTTTTTAATTTGTAAAATTGTAATTGTATATATGTAAAATTCTAAAATTGTAATTGTACGTGAAATTCTAAAATTGTAATTGTAATTGTAATTTTAATTATAAGTAAAATTTTTGTAAAATTTTAATTGTATTACTGAATTGATTGTAATTGTAAAATTCTAATTGTATGTAAAATTCTAAAATTGTAATTGTAATTGTAATTGTAATTCTAATTTTAATTGTAATTGTATGTAAAATATTTGTAAAATTTTAAGTGTATTAATGTGAAATGAAAATATTAAAATTTTTAAATTTGTAAATTTGTAAATTTTAAATAATTGTAAAATAATAAATCTAGAATAATATGATTTATTGTAACATAATAAAATTTAGAAAATAATGCAAATAAATTCATGTACTTTAGAATTATCATTATTTTATTATGATCTTAGATACAAAAAAAGAACTAATTTATACAGTACGCCATTGTTTTTTAGATCAACATAATTGCAAATAATTATCAAGTGAATTATTGATTTTAATATTAACACAATGCAAATTACCAATTAATTCAAAATACATATTATAATGTTTTGAAAAACCCATCTTAAAAAGTATAAATATTGATGAAATAACACATGTACCATATCACTCTCGGTTCTCATGATCACCCTCATTATCTTCTAGCTCGCATGGCATGATAACACTATTGTTCTCAAAATTATGTTTTGATCTAGGGTCATGTGTCAATACGAACCACCAATCCCTATCCAACACATCTGGGTAAAAAAACACCTGGTTGTAGTGTTTAGGGAAAACATAGGGCTCCTTAGCTTCATCCCACATCTTTCTAGAGTTGATACATATCATCCTACTATTGCGATCTTCCTTTACATTATTCCGATCAAAGGTGTCCCATCACTTGCACCTAAAAATAACACATTGGAAAGAAGAGAAATCCACTTCAATGATCTCTTGTATCTTTTTGACGTAGCCTAACGTCCCTTGTACTAGGTTTTGATCACGATGTCTAGATCGACTAGATTGATCGAAATCGACTTCCACTCCATAGTCTTGTGTGATGTTTCTAGCATCGGCATTTTCTATGCGAAAATGGTGTCCATATGCCCACATAGATGGGAACAAATGCACCTATTATAAAAAAATTTAAAAAATCATAGTTTCATGTGTCTTATCATAACCCAACAATTAAAATATGAAATGTAGATGTATTAATATAAGTTTCAAATTTACATATAAATTAAAAAGATTATTACTGTGTTTTTGCACCCAATCCCTACATTTAGCACATCCTCTTCATCACGCGGATAATGACTGGTAGCACCGTATTTCTCTCTGAATTGGTCAACAACCCAACTGTTGGGGCATATTTTTGGCATATTTTCTTTTAAATGATCGAGATAAGGAACACTTCTACCATTCAACCGTCTGAATTCTTTCTTGTCACTATCCCATTTCATCCTCTTTTGTTCGTACAATGTGACCCACGGTTGTGTCGCTTCAGAATTTTAAAGAACAAACTTATTGATTGCCTCAATTTCTGGATTTGTTGATGAAATCAAACCAACATTATATAGTACTGAGAGATCAAAATATACATTATATCAAAATTGAACATGAATATTAATTCCTTTTTTTAAATTTGAAAAATTACAAGTCACTTACTCTTTATCAAGCGCTTTTTTCCACTCGTTTGGAGCAACTCCCCTTCTCTTTTTTCTTCATCCCTTTCATCGTCCCAAATCACTGCACCTAGTCTGCTGTTGATCTGCTTGATGTACTCACTGGCATAATATAAAGACTCATACAATATGTACCCCTCTGCCATAGACCACTCGGGTTTTGCCCTTTGTCGAACAAAACCTTTCAATTTCTTCATGTGCCTCTCTAAGAAGAACATCCAATGACAAGAAACCACCCCAACTAATTCAATCTCATCTACTAGGTGGATTAGAAGAAGAACCTATAATTCCATGAAAATCGTCGGTAGTTCCTTCTCAAATATACAAACAATCTCAACTATCTCTTGATGCCACCGTGGAATGTCAGCCACATGAATCTCCTTTGACGTGATCCAATGTACAAATGCAGATAATTTAGATATGACCATCCTAGGTCTTGAGGGGATTCATGTTTCACACACCCACGCACGAAAAAAGGATAATGACACTACAAATTTATAAACACATGCAATAATATAAAAAATTAGTTATGTCTTATGATCCCCGCATGGGATAAACTTTATTAATATAACAAATAATAAAATCATGCTTTTGACATTATACGTACTCTTAGAAGATTCAAATGGTCATGCGATTTCAACCCCAAAAAATGGTCATCCACAGTGAAGCAGCACCGTAGTGAAGACCCGTATGAAGTTGGCACCCTCACACCCATTATAACTTCCTTTGCCAAAGAAATACCATATTTTATTAAAATCCATGGGACATCACCTTCTTTGAAAAACCATGAATTAGAGGGGCCAGCACCTGCCTCTGATCCCGTACTTTCTAAGCGTCTTGGCCAATGTCTCTTTTTAGTTTTTGAAGTAATAAGATCTTTCCTAACAGCCAATGTGTCACTTTTTTTCGATGATATGTGCCTCATTAAAGAAGATGAAACATTTTTAAATATATGCATGGGATCTAATAAGTGGGTAATATTAAAATGCTCCCAATATGGGAGGTCATAAAATATAGATTTCCTTTTCATCCAAATGGTTAATTTCTCAACATAGGTGTCAAATAAATTTGGATCATCGAACATAGGCTCCTTATTTGAATCGAACATTTCTATGAACTCCTTCTCCTTCTCTCTCTCATATGCTCTAAGCCATTCAGCTAGTGTCATTATTGGAGGCCTTTAGGTTCTCTCTCGTTTACCATTGAAAGAAGATGTTTCTCTTCTGCAAGGGTGCTCTTCTGGTAGGAATACCTTGGAGCAATCATACACTGGTTTCGTAGGTCCTTGGACCATTTAGCTTTCACAGAAGGTCCACAACATTTACATCCAAAATACCCTTTTGTTACAAGACCTGCGAGATTATATTTGTATACATTAATTAATATGAATGGTACGTTAAAGAATATCATGGAGATCAGAACAAATATTACAACGAATTAAATAACTAATATGTGAAATAATATTGTTACGTATATAAACAAATCAATAAATTAAACATGTAATTTACCAGAGAAAACTCCTAAGCCTGGATAATCATTTGTCATGTAAGCACATATTCCATACAATGTAAAACTTCTCTCTGTTGCGATGAGTCTTGATACATCGTATACATTTCTCACATCCCATAATTCCTTCAATTCATCTACTAGTGGTTGTAAGTATACATCCATATTCTTCACTTTTCTTCTACCAGGGACTATGAGAGCCAACATAAGATGTTCATTCTTCACGAACAACCATTGGGGGATATTGTTATTGATCACTACTATAGGCCAAACAGAATAGTTGGTGTTCTGGAGGGAATATGGGTTGACGCCATCCATGGCTATGCTGAGTCATAGACTTCATACTCATCCTTGAATTTTTTAGGCCATGTATCCTCTATATGCTTCATGAATATTAAATCAGTTAGGATTCGCATAACTCCCAACTCACTTCTGTGTGAGGCATGACATCCCTGCAACATAGCTAATTCTTTGCAACGAAAGAGCCTTTGAATCCTTGGGATTATAGGCATGTGCCTCAATATCTTAAAAGGAGGACCAATACGTGATTTACCCTTCTTTTTTTTTATCATACCTGTCATGCCCACATTTCGGACACATCTCTTTGTCTGCATATTCTCCTCTATATAGAATACAACCATTTGGACATGCATGGTATGATATGTACTCAACACCCAACATTTTCAACAATTTCTTTGCCTCTTTGCAGCTACAGGGCAAGACATTACCACTCGGAAGAACCTTATCTTTGAATAACTTGTAGTTGGTGATCATGGAAAAATATATTAATAAATGTACATTAATTTCGATATAATTACTAACATTCATAAAATTTACCACTTGTAATGCTCATTACAATGTATTGATTATATTTCAAATTTATATAAGGTAGTACTTTATGGTAACTTACCTCAAAAGTTCTGAGAAACATGCATTCGACAAGCCAAAATTTACTTTCAAGTTGTACAGTAACATCGTTGTCCCCAAATGGGTAGACTTTGACTGACTGCCAGGTCCAAAGAGAGGGGTGGTGGAAGAAAATTTAAGGCTTTCGAAAAAGGTGACAGTGATATGAGCATCATCCCCTAGTTGATCATCGTTTTGGAATACATCTAACAACATTATCTCCATGGCAGTCATATCCCTTAAGTAATCATCGATACCAACCTCTATTTTATTTCTTCCATTACCAGCTTGTGAAGAACTACTATCGCTGCAGTCATTCCTAATTGGTGAATCTAAACGTAGCGGGAATTGAAACGGTGGTTGATTCAACCATTCTAAGCATCGTTCCTCTTCGATTTTTTCTCTCAATTTAGTCTTCTCTTGATTTTACATTGTTGTGGGGTGCAACGGAAGATGGTAGGTAGGTCGTTCATTATCACTAGAATCCTAATAATAATAAAAATTGTATTTGAACATGATTAGTACAAAATATATGATATCAATTAGTAACCATGTTGACTATATTGCATGATTATAAATTGGTTTGACGTTGAAATAATTACATATTAATAAATATATATAATAAACAATTATAATTATACTTACCATCATTGTCCCAGGATTGTGGCTAGAAGATGCAATATTGTTACAATTGGCAGGGTGAAGCAACTGTCCATTTTGATCTACCAAATGTGCCTTGCGGTATGCAGCTCTTGATAAGAACGTCCGACGTGTTGGAGAAGTTTGAATATTTTGTGCATCTGAACTCGATTTTGAATCTGCATGAGCCTGTAAATTTGTATACACTATAAATTTAATTAAGTTGTGCATGATTGATTGCATGGATAAAAAACATAAATTCAATTAGATAGTGAAATATAAATAAAATCTGAAGTAAATATGACGTCTCGAGATGGATAGGGAAAACTCCGCAATGGACTTTGAGAAATATTATGGAACAAGCTGGATTTTCAAGAATTGTCCATTCCATATAATTATGATATTTTCTCCCTGCATTTTAGCAAAACAACAATAAATTTTGGTGCACACACCTAAATGTAATTTTGGTGCATCATGTACAGATCACACCACCGGTGCATTTTTTGTAATGCGCACCGGTGTTGTTTTATACCCAGACACACCAGTGCGGTTCGATTAAGGGACGCACCGGTGACGAATAACCGCAAATAAAAAAAGCGCAATTCTATTTTCTTTAAGTGAAAAAAAAGCAGTAAATTGAAAAATGGGTGGTAAAATATTTTCGAAAATCTAATTTCATAAAACATTTCTTTAAATACTAAACACTTTTTATTATTTCACTATTTTTGCAAAAAAATACTGCCAGAGATTTGCAAGATACATATCTGGAGAAAATAGAGCAAGAGAGCCCTGTGGAGCAGGGAAATACGTTTGAACAGAAGTATTCAGACAATCAGAATTCCAAACCTCTGGTGATTCAAACCCTGTAGCATAGAATTTCAAACGATGTGAATAAAGTTTATTGTTTTTTTTTTACGTTTTCTGTAGTAAAAGAAAAAAATCAAAGTTTATTATTTTTTTTACTTTTTCTATAGTTTTTTTTATGCTGTAAAAGAAAAAAATCAAATTTTATTGATTTTTTGAATTTTTCTGCAGTTTTTAGAAACACAATTTTTAAAAAATTCACTTTTAGAAACAAAAACCCTAGGTTCTTTTTGTTTCTGCCCTTTCTTCTCTCTCTTTTTGTAATTTCAAAATTAGGGCTTTTTAATTTAGATTTATAGGGTTTGTATAGTCATAAGACATCCAACCCATGGGATGAATTGCATAGTCGGATCCCAATCCATGTTGGCCCTTACGTGAATTTAAAAAAAAACAGTTTTTTTTGTCCTCAGTGTGCCCTCCGTAACATAGTGCACCGGTGTGCTCTATTATACTGGCGCACCGCAAAAATACAATGATACAAAATTAAAAAAACAAAAAAAAATTTATCAGTGCGCCATATGTAACATATGGCACTGGTGCACTATTTCATTATGGCGCACCGCGAACGTGTTGTTTCACCAAAAAAATTCCATTTTAGAAACAAATCCTACATTTTTTTTTTGTTTCTGCCCTTTCTTCTCCCTTTTCCTGTGATTTCAGAATTAAGGCTTTTTAATTTATATTTAAAGGGATAGTATTGCTAAATATAAGCCTAAGACATCCAACCCACGAGACGACTTTCATAGTCAGATTCCAATCCATGTCGGCCCTTATGTAAATAAAATAAAATAAAATAAAAAATTGTCGGTGTGCCCTATGTACTTGAGCACACCATGAAAGTACCGTGATAAAAAAATAAAAAAACAAAATATTTTTTCTCAATGCGCCATTTGTAAAATATGCATTCGGTGCACTATTTCATTGTGGTGCACTGTGAGCATTATGTTTCGCCAAAAAAAAACACTTTCAAAAAATACAAACCCTACATTCCTTTTGTTTCTGCCCTTTCTTCTCCCTCTTTCTGTGATTTTAGAATTAGGTCTTTTCAATTTATATTTATAGGGTTTGTATTGCTAAATATAGACCTAAGAAATCTAACCAACGGGACGATTTGCATCGTCGGATCTCAATCCACGTCAGCCCTTGCGTGAATTAAAAAAAAAAAAAATAGATTTTTTTTTCATTGGTGCGCCCGACCTAACCTAGCGCTCTGTTGCTCTGTATTGTACAAGCGCACCGCAAAAGTAATGTGATAAAAAATCAAATAATTTTTTTTTACCGGTGCACCATATGTAAAATATGGCACCGGTTTATGCTACAAAAACTAACACTAGATGATTTTTAATATTTTATCATGGTTAATCGGTGTAGTGGTTGACATCTAACACATCGGTGCTCCTTGTTGACATAGAGCATTGCATGGTCTATTATACTGTTTGTGTGGTGCATTTCTAAGACACACATGCACTGACGTCAGTGCGTACACCATGAATGGTGCACTGGTTTCTTGAGATTTTTTTTTTTACTTGAAAAGTTTATAATTTATTTATAAATATATTAATGAATGATATGGTACAAGTTTGAGACTGATAAAGAAATGACTGACAAGATATGAAGTAACAAAAATACTGATAACACATCAAAAAAAGAAAAAATAAAAGTTCTTTGTAAATTCTTTACAAAAAAATATTATTTTTGAACTATATGTAAGTTTAACTAATACGTATTGTTTACTGTGTATCATGCAGAGCCATAAAATGACGAAGCTTGATAGGATTATTTCTGATCTAGGACCAGAGGAGCATAAAATTTCGATGGAAAAATTGCAAAATGATGAATCGGGTGAATGAAAAAATATGTCGATCCAATATGAGTTTCTTTTTTAATTTTCATTAATAATATAATTAAAATTATTAGATAACATGTGTTAAACAGTTTAGTAATTTACATCTATTTAATGTTCTACAGGGACCAACAACTCAGAAAATGATTTTTTTTCTAAGAAAAGAAAAAAAAATAGAACATGCAAATGAAAATGAATTGCTTCTTAGCTCATCTGGAGTGGTGCTGGAGGTTAACGAAAGGGGGGAAATTTCATTAGGAGAATTTTTAGGTCTAAAATGGGCCTCCTAAGGAAATAATAAAATAATAGCTAAATCAATAAAATAATATTTAGAATTTAAAATTCATTTTTTGCACCAAAATCTATGTAACCATGGTTAAATTCAATTTAAAATTTGTACAAAAATAAAATTAATAAAAAAATTGTATTGATGTGACTATAAATAAGAATGGGCTTTTCAAGAAAAATTCATTATCATTGCACAACTAATGCATTTGACCTTTGTACTTAAATAACTTAAAATAAAATAAAAATAAAAATTCATAAATTCTTAATGAGATGAATATATAATTTAAAAATAAATATATGAAAATATCCAAATATATTATTTATTGAAATATGTGTAAATACATGAAGTTTGTGTAGGATATGCATTGTTTCTTTCAAAAAATATGAAATGACAATAAAAATATTTTATTCAAAAAGTGTGAAATGACATTTATTATGAGTACTTTACTTTATGACTTTAAAAGTACTTAGACCACTACCTTGATTAACCGTGAGTTATTATCCACCTTTGAAAATGTGACAAGTAAGTACCTTTAACTCAAGCAATGCCACTCAACCATTAAGGATGATGTCATCCCCTAACATGTGATTGGTTTTCATAAAGTAAATTTTGATTGTACATTTTCTTTATGAGGCTTATTTTAGACTTCAAAATTCTCCTAATGTTTACAAAAGTTTGAGGCATTTAGTGAAACAAATGTATAGACGTTCTTTCCACTTACAATACAAAAATCAATCCAATGATTCCAAGAACCAAATTTTATCTAAATTACATAAAGAGTTTCCAGAGAATTGGTCAATGAGACATGTCAGACATTTAATAGAAAAAACGTACAAAAACAAAAAGCAAGGAATGAAAAAATAATATTCCTTTAAATGTTTGTCTAGAATTATTTATAAATATCACTTTTGTTATATTTACTTCTCATATATCAATATAAAAAATAAATAGTTTATTGTCATGTTACATTTTCAAGAAGATTATGAAAATCTCAAAAGATGAACGAACTGATATCAGAAATATGCCAGTAGGAATGTCCAAAAAGGTGTACAAGGAGATGGTCAAAGAAATAGACAAAATTGCATCACAGGAGGAGCCATCTCAACAACAATGTGCTTCAAATGTAATATGTAATCATTCAATTTTTCGATCATTAGTTACAATAAATAAACAATTTAACATTAATATTAATTTTCAAGTATTTTCTTGTAGAAAAGAAAAGAAAATGGAACCCATTAAGCACATGAAACAGGACGACAAGGAAGAAAAGTGTTGATATCTAAATTTGTGAGTAATTGTTACTTCCTTATAACAACTTAACTAGATTTCATTTTTGTATTTTTTAAGCTGTTTTACAAAAATCATCATTGAATGTCTTCAAACAGGTGCTAACATACAAAGAATAACCATCAGAGGAACTGATTGAAATTGGGTTAAATATGGTTTGTGATTATATGTTGGCATATTAGAACTTAATTGTGAAAATTGTAAGCATTTATCGATCTTGTTTTACTTAGCTCCGTCTATAATTAATAGAAAAAAATGCTTTTATATTAAATATATGATTTTTTATGGGGTATAAAACTTGCAGGAAACAAAGTATGGAACTACGCCAACAGATAAAATCTTGAAAGATGGCATGTTACATGGTTTTGAAGGAATTTGTATAGTTTATGAGTCAATTGTTGCAATGGTACGTCATTTCTTTTCGATTTACATTGATGTATATTATTTAATATTGCAATTTTCATTATTCTCACCAATGTATATACACTCATTATAGTTTATTTTTATGTTTGTAGATGAAAGGTGAAGAAGAAGAAAACAATCAACACCGTGAACAGAACATTCCTAAAAATAACCCCAAGTCATGGAAGTAGCTCTAATAGTGACAGCAGTTGAAGCGAAGAATGCTAATCACTATGTTTAGATATCAAAACAAGGTGTTGTATTTTTTGAAATATGTCACTGAAATCAAACATTTTCTTTAATGTAATGGACATAGTGTCCCAATTGAAAGACAAAGGGATACCAATAATTATCCCATTTTCTATGACAAATAATTATTATATATATATATATATATATATATATATATATATATATATATATATATGTTTTAATTTATTCTATTTCATTTTCCATTGTCGCTATTGTATTCTCCATTGTCATTCTCAAATGCACTAATAAAAATTTAATTCATATGAATATTGTTATAACATATATATGTGTTGACCTTCGATGAATAATGAATTTTAAAAAACAACAATAATTATGATATGATATAAAAAAGTAATTCAAACATCACATTCAAATGCATTAATAAAAATTTAATTAATATGAATATTGTTATAAGATTTGTCGACTTTTGATGAATAAGGAATTTAAAACAAACACAATAATTGCATTGTCATAGGTTGATGTCTCTAAAAAATACAAAATGAAAACCAGTGTGTGTCAATTACTGTACACAGGTGCGTTTGTATTCTTAAGAGAATTGGTTCATTTCTACGACCTATGGGCATCGTACAAATACCAAAACTAATTAAAAATATCGAGGTGTTTGTGCAGTACGGCGCACTGATGTGTTTATGTGTCTATACGCACCAATGTCGTTGTACAACCTATGGGCACCACACAAATACCGATACCAATTATAAGTCTTGGTGTGTTTGTGTGGTAGTATGCATTGGGGCGTTTATGTGTCAATATGCACCAGAGCATTTTTATGACCTATGGGCACCGCACGAATAATGATACCAATTATAAATCTCGGTGAATTTGTGTGATACTACGCAGGCATTTATGTGTCTATACGTATTGGTGCATTTGTATGACCTATGGGCACTGCATGAATACCGATACTAATTAGAAATATCAATGCATTTGTGTTATACAGCGCACCAGTGTGTTTCTATAAGTCTACGCATTGGTGCATTGATACGACCTATGGGCACCACACAAATCCCAAGATCAATTAGAACGACCTCGTGCGTTGTATCACCAACACTACGCCTGGTGTGGTTTTATACCTTAACGGCCTAGTGCATTCTCCTTTGACCACCCCGAGGTGCCTTCTACATGTACGCACCAGTGCATTAAATCCAAAGTAGCACACCGATGAAAAAAACATCTGTAATAACCTCCGACTGCCCCTTTTTTTTTGTTGTGTTGAATTTACGTTAAAAGCTCCACCAAAACCTCCGTAACCATAAAATAATGTTGTAGAAAATGTTTTTTTGACAATTTTGGCCAATTTTATAACACTAAAAACCTCCTTTATAACCTCTTCTAGAGGGTCTTTTCCGTGTACTGTCGGTGTTGTTTTCTTCATGAGAACAATTCGGGATAAATCTCTCAAACATAATTTTCATCCTCCCAGGTAGTCTCCTCCAGGTCAAAGTGCTTCCACTGCACTTTAACTTGGGGGATGACTCGCTTCCTGAACGTTATTTCTCTCTGATCGAGGATACGAAGTGATTCTACCAGGAACTCGCCATCCGGTTCGACCTGCAATCAACATATTCACAATTAGTTGTATGGAGTCTCCTCTCTTACTGTAAATAAAAATGGAAACACAACTTACATATATGCTTTTCCAGTGTATCATGTGTTTAGGGCCATGTATGCATCATTTTAATAAAGATACATGGAACACATTATGCACCAAAATATGACTAGGTAGCGCCAACCGATAATCCACCAGTCCTATTTTTTCCAAGATCTGGAATGGCCCACAGTATTTGGGTGTTAACTTGGCACAATAATTCCACCTGGAGGTGCTTTTCTTGGGTTTAATTCTCACGTACACATGATCTCTTACTTCAAATTCCCAAAAAGTACTCTTCTGATCTGCGTATACTTTTTTCCTGTCTTGAGCTGCTTTCAAATTTTGTCTAATATTTTCCACCTCTCATTCCATTTCCTCCATAATATCCAGCCCCAACATCAATCAGGTTCTGGACTAATACAATTCATAGGAGTTCGGCATTGTCTTCCGTACAATTATTCTAATGGGATCATCTTAAGGGATTCTTGATACCCATTATTATATGCGAGTTCAACCAGATGTATGTATTCTTCCCATTTTGTGGGTTGTTGAATCACATACATGCACAACATGTCTTCTAGTATTTGATTCACCCTCTCAGTTTGTCCGACAGTTTGAGGATGGTAAGTTTTGTTGAATTGGATTTGAGTTCCCAGACTCGTAAACAATGACTTCTAAAGGGAAAATGTAAACTTTACATCTCTATCCGAGATGATGACTCTCGGAATACCATGTAGCCTGAATACCTCTCTCAGGAAGATATCAGCTATTTTTACGGTCTTGTACGTTGACCGCACTGGTATAAAATGGGCCACCTTAGTAATCCTTTCCACTACCACCATTATTGAATCATTATGTCTTTTACTCCTTGGTAATTGGTGATGAAATTTAGAAAGATAACTTCCCATTTCCATTCCGGTATCGGGATAGGCTGTAGTAATTCGGCTGGGTGTTGGTGCTCCACTTTAACTGGCTGAAATTCTAAACATTTAGTTAAATATTCAACAATATTTCTACACATTCCAGGCCAGAAATAATATTTTCTAATTGTTGTCAACATCTTTTGATATCTGGGATGTCCCACTTAAGAAATCTTGTGATATTCATCCAGTATTAATTCTCTTAAACTCATCTGATTCGGAATACATAACTTCTTATGGAAAGTTAGAAATGGTTCATTATTAATTTCATAATATGATGTCTTACCTTGCTCCTTAGCCTCCTTTTCCTGCTGCCACAGGAACTAATACTCAGGGTCCCTTTTTGCTACTTCCATTACTTGCACCCAAAACTTAGATTTTAACTAATTAACATATAGTTCATAAATTCAATGCAATTTTCAGCTTAAAGCATCGGTAGCTCGGTTTTCCTTTCCCTTGACATGCTAAGCATCAAAATAAAACTCACTTAGGAATGCATTCCATCTTGCTTGGAGGGCATTTAAATCTTTTTTTTTTGAAATAGTTGGTCAAACTACTATGATTAGTTCTTAATATAAACCCTTTTCCCAGCAAATAGTGGTTCCAAATTCGAATGGAATGCACTATGCATGTTAACTCTAAATCATAAGAAGAATATATTTGTTCATGGTCCTTCAACTTTCTGGATTCGTATGCTATAACCTTACCTTCTTGAATTAATCCAACTCCCACTCCTTCTTTGCAAGCATCCGTGTAGACCTCAAAACTTCCACTAAGGTCTGCTACTTTATAAAAATCACATTTACTGAACTTGGCATAAATTTTGTGGTCTCGTAGCATCTTCAGTACCAAATGCAAGTGCTCCTTATGTTCTTAAACACTTTTAGAATAAATCAGAATATCACCAATAAATATTAAAACAAATTTATCTAGAAATAGGTGAAATATTCCATGCATCAAGCTCATGAAAGTGGTTGGTGCATTAGTTAATCCAAAAGGAAGCACCACAAATTCATAATGTCCATACCTAGTGTTATCACTGGAAAATCGTACAAGAAAAGGTGACATTATTTAATGTCAAGCAGAAGGATTTATAGGGCTGAGAGGCATTAGAGAATCTGAAATTATTTAAAAAATATCTAAGGTCTGAGGAAAAATCAAATGCGTTCAAGAAGGACTATGTAATGAATAAATAATGTAGATAAATGATAATTAGTTAATTATTAATTAGAGAGAGAAGAGGGGGGGTGAAAGGTCACGTACGATAAGACATGACCTTTCGTGACAAACTTTTTGCGTAGGTATATTAAGCAGGGCCTCATTTATAAGCATTCAATCAATTCATATTCATCATCTTTCCAATAATATATTTGTATCTTCCCGCATGGATATTCGGATATTTCAAGTCTTCTGGAATATTTAGTTTGAGAAGGAACTTTGTTCGCTTCATTTGGTATCAGAGGTGTTCGATCGTCTGGCTACTCACTGCTGCACAGGGCCACGCTCTCTGATCCTGGTCCTTGACTGAAAATTTGTCAACCTTGTTGCCGTTGAAGCGTTTTGCTACACATTTGGAGTTTCTCCATTTGTTGATTCTGTCAGAGGCCCTTGGCCATTTTTAAAGAAGTAAAAAAAAAGAAAAAAGAAAAAAAAAGAAATATATTTAAAAAAAAAAAAAAGAATCAAAAAAGAAAAAGTACATACTTACAAGACAACTTTAAAGAATAAAAAAAAATATAAAAGAACTAAAAACATAAAAGGAAAAATAATATTGAAAATTAAGAAAAGAAAAAAAATATTTAAATAAAAAAAAGAACGACATATTAAAAAAGAAGAAGGAGCTATCGTTTTATGTCCGCCATTATATATATCGTGGACATATAAAGAAGTCGTGATATATTCCACCATATATATAAAAAATAAAAAATAAAACAATCATCGCAGGCCCTTGACGCCTGACCCCCGTCGACCATACACCGTCGTTGTTGAACGCTGAGCCACCAAAAATCTGCATACAGACCGCCACATAGAAAAGTCGCCATCTAACCACTGCAA
Organism: Pinus albicaulis; assembly: GCA_034641835.2. NCBI lineage: Eukaryota > Viridiplantae > Streptophyta > Pinopsida > Pinales > Pinaceae > Pinus > Pinus albicaulis. The sequence continues at coordinate 1,214,950,509 of CM076578.1, read as the reverse complement.
ATCCACTGGAGCACTGGCCCGGCGACCACACAAGCGCTGTTAGTTGCGTCTGACCACCGACTTCTTGCACTGTTGCTGACTCGTCCCAGCCACCAAAATAGCCATTCTGCTAACACCCTCGTGCAGCCATTGTCTCTGTCTCCGCCGCCTACGCCATTCGAACAACTATTTCCGCTGGGGTTTTCTGTACACAGTGTCCATCGAGAAGAAATCTTGGGCGTTTGAAGAAACAAGTAAATCGAAACCTCACTGGTACGATTACTCGATTACCACAAGTTTATGTGTTAAAGTCCTAGCGTTTTGGGAAAAGACGTGATTTTTCGCTTCAAAAAGACATGATTATCACTGTTCATTGGAATTTAGCGGCAGTCCAAAAGTTCAAATATTCTTGCAAAATTTTATTGTCTGTCCTTCAGTTTCTGCATGCCCATTCGTCAAGGAGAAATTTATTGGACTACTATAACATTAAAAGCGACTAGGATTTAAAGTTATATTAAAGAGGAAGCATAATATATACTCGAAGAAATATTAAAGTTGGTGAAAGTCTTATCATAAAAGAGGGGATAATAATTGAGCAAAGAGAAATAAAAAATTGCCGGTTTTAAAAAGTATATTCTTTGACAAAGAATATATAAAAGAGTATTTTCAAAAGATATATATATATATATATATATATATTATTGTTTTTTGAAAGAGGGTGTAAAAAGGTCACTTCCAAAAAGAAGGTCAACATTTTTTATAAAGTATTATTATTATAAGATTGCAGATAAAAGAGACAATTATAAAACTTTTTATATAAAAAGGTGAAAAGGTTCTTGAGGACCTTTTAAAGGAGAAAATTCAAAGAGTTTTTAATTTGGAAAAGGGTGATATATATTATTTAGATTTTTATATAAAGCTTTAGAAAAAAAAAAACTATTAAAGTAAAAGTAGAAGAAAAAAAAGAGAGAGTATTTTGAAATTATTAAAGATTTATAATCAAGGAAGTTTATAAGTTAAAAAGAGTGAATTTGAAGAATATTTATCTCAACAAGCAAAATGACATCTAATACAAAAATGGAGTCAGGACGATTTTTAGAATTAGAAACGCTACCTATCGACCCTAAAGCGCTACTTAAAATTAAAGGAAGTATCGCAGGGAAAGATGTCACTATTGCTATATCACCCGCTGAAGAGAAAAATTATATAAACCCTAAAATTTCCAACCAGTTGGTGATTCCTGAGTCAAATATAATCGAAAAATTAGACGTTTTTGACAAGAAAAAATACGACATAAAAAATCTACAACTAAACATTGGGGATTATACTTTTATCTCTCAATTTACCATGAAAACCTTACTTTTGGATAGTAGTGATATTGTGTTGGGTTCACCATGGATGGAAACCTTAGGTTCAGTTATCCTAAATACGAAAAAGAAATTTTTGACATTCACCTACAAAAAGAAGAAGATAACGCTACAAGACGTTAACTTGAAGCCAAATTCCGTGACGCCTGAAGACGTACAAGAAATTTCGCAGGTAATTTCTCAAGAAGCTAAAAAGGTGATACAAAATATGCAAAAGGAAATCGACAAAATCACAACTAATAAGAATGAAGAAGTTGCTCGCCTCAAGGACCACAACGACAAATTACTAACGCAAATTAAGAAGTTGAAGAGAGACAAAAAGTCCTTAGAAAACAAGGTGCAACAACTTGTCGAAAATAAAGCGTCGAATGTAGAAATCCGAGTTGAAGAGAAGGAAACTGGTACTAATGCAGTAAATGTCATAACTCAAGAAGAAGACAAGCAAGTTGCAAAAGATGCAAACTTAGAAGTTGTAGTTTCGGCGATGAACATTTCAAGCGAAAGTTATGTAACCAGCTCAATAACATCATCGCAAAAAGAAAATCAAAACATCACCACACAACTAGGAATGGAAAGTCAAACCAAAAAAGTTCCCTATCGACATCCAAATCACGGGAGCAGACAACTCGATCAAGCTATGTCTTCAGCACAGAAACAAGTTGATATTCCAAAGAATACTAATATCAGTGCAATGCGCTCAAGTGATAATTCAGCACAAGTTTCAAGTCGCCGCGAGATTCCACAGAAAATTGATTTAGGATGGTCTGATCCATTCTCAGTGCGACAGTTTTGTTTGTCACTTAGAGGATCATATCAACTTGTGTCGACAAGGATGACTGCCCCGAGACGAGAAGATGTTCGTAATAGGAAAAGAAATCGAGGCCTTTCATCAACAAGCTTTGAGGACAAAGCTTTTTTGAGGGGAAGGCAATGTAATGAATAAATAATGTAGATAAATGATAATTAGTTAATTAGTAATTAGGCTGAAAGGTCACGTCTGATAAGACATGACCTTTCGTGAAGAGGCACCTGCGTGGGTATATAAGTAGGCCTCATTTGTAACATTCAATCAATTCATATTCATCATCTTTCTAATATAATATTTGTATCCTCATGGATATTCGGATATTTCAAGTCTTCTGGAATATTTAGTTTGAGAAGGAACTTTGTTCGCTTCGGACTAGTCAAAAGTACATTTGCGCACAAAATCCTTCGATAAACACGCCCTTGCGTGCCTTTTGACCTAAAAAGCATGCAATCCTAGGAGTGGCAGAAGTCACTTTCCAAGACCACAAGGCACACTCCAGAACATTGATACCACACTTGAAGCCGCCTAAGGACAGCCACTGAAGCCTCCTTAGGACATCAAGGGAGCACACAATGGAATAAATGTGGCACACAATGGAATCACCCTCCTGTCTTGGGTCACTATCCACAATGTACCAAGAGAGGGAATGAGGATTTGAATTCTCCTATAAAAGGCCACCAGGAGATGAACAACTTGAGAGAAAATTGTTATGTTGGTCATAATTGCACCAAAAAATACCAAGAGTGTGTGATGCAGAGTAGAGATAGAGGGGACTCAGTTGTTGGCCATCCAAAAACTCCAGTCCACCATAGTAGAGAGAGGGAGAATTTGCACCAAGGCAGCTTAGAAGTAAAGACATCCTTGCATCAGGACTTAGAACCCCTAGTTCTAAGGGCCCCTTGGCAAGTGGGTTAAAGTTTCATCCTCATTTCCTACTAGCACTCAATAAGAGGGGATGTAAGCATCAACGTTTTTATTATTGAAGTTTCTTGAATCTATTTAGAGCTTTTGTGTTATTTGTTTTAGTTTTAGTTTAAATTTTATGTTCGAATATGCATGCTATTTCTCTATCTAGTATGTTTATGTTCTAGCATGTTCCACTAACTTGCTTGACTCCATATATTTTCTTCTTGTGACCAATAACTTAAGAGGGAAAACCACACCCCTTAAGTTGGTGCGATTTCATACATACATGCACCAAATACACTAACACAAAATTGGCGACTCCACTAACTTTTATTTCCAAGTTTATGTGATTGTGCCCTTTTGTAGAGACCTTCATCTTTGTTGTAGAGTTTGGCTGGAATGGCCCCCTTTTCTCTCCTTCATTCCCTAGCTCATCCCAAGTGACAAACTAAAGCAGAAGATCTCCAAAACATTACATTGCAGGAATTTGTGTGAATTTCTCACAGATAGGCATGCCCCAAGGCGCACGTTCAGAGTTGACTTGCGTGCAGAAATTGCACCTATTTCAGCCTTTTGTGCGCGAAAAACAGAATGCAAATTTTCTCCAATATTCCCATCTTTTCTTTCTTGTAAAAGTGTCTGGTAGCCCATAATACATCTTCCATCATAGGTTGAGGTCCCCCGCAGCTTGCTAAAACTCACTCTTAGTCGCTTTTGGTAGGCTTGGTGTTATTTTTATTTCAAGTTGATTTTTGCAAAGTTACACACATAGTTTAAGTAGGGGGAAATTAACTTGCATTTCGAAAAAATTTATGTTTTGAAAATTTAGGTACCCAAACACCTAGATAATTAGCCAAAGTAAGTGGCCCAAGTCCACGCATGCTTAGCTAGTTGTTTTTTCTAGTGTAAAATTCATTATTTTAGTTCAATTTTTGGATTAGGATTTCGGGACTAGGATCAAATTGTCGATAGAAGAGAAAGTAATCTTTGTTGCCTTTGCACCCTCCAGTGATCCTAGGCAAGCATAGGAACACTCTCTATTCACAACTCACCATCTCCCTCTAGTTGATCACATATATTAACTAGGAAAAATTGAAAGCGGCCCATATCTACGCACGTTTTTCTTTTGAGCAAGGAACAATAAAACATAGTTTAAATAGGAGAATTTGAAAAGGAACTTCACATATCCACACGTTCAAACTATGTGCTTGTTCACCTTTTTCTCACACACATCCACACACTAAGTAAAGCAAAGACACATAAAACTAACTTAACTAAACTCACTAAATTCTCCCCACAGGGGCCACAAAGTAATTTATAGTCTAAGTTAGGATCAAGGGGGTAGGCATCCAATAAGCCGCCTTGATCATTCTTCATCTTGAAACATATAAGTTGATTATTTAGGGAGCCTTCAAATCCACCTATTAGCCCACGGTAAAGACAACCCGAGCGCGATAGAGACCTGATTCTGAAGGGGTTAGGCTTAGGCGCAGTGTGTGTGATATCAGTTGGGGCTACCTGACTCAGCTGATACTTGGGACTGTCAGCTGAACTACAAAGAAGCCCAAGACTAGAATACTCACGTGGGATGGTGGTACTTAGTGACCAAAATTAGGGCATCCTTTTCCTATAGGTGACATTGCAAGCAAGCACTAGATCCTCTACCCTTACCTTGGTGGATTTTCTTCAGCTGACTGGGGGCATCGCCAGCTCTTACGGGACATTGTGCCAGCACTCGCAAGATATATTCTGAAGGCCCATTTACATTTGGGTGTGTGAGGATGAATAGGTCTTATAGGATTTGAGTATCATGCGCAAACAACACAAAACCATATTTTTTGATTTAGTGATCACATAGGATTAATCTAAAGGGAAAATTTATTTTATTTTCGCTTTGTTTTATGTATGCAATCTGAATTTTTCTTTGATTATAATCTCTATCCTCTGAAATATTTCCAAATCCATACCTATTTGACGCCAGAATGGACCAAATGGGACCTCGTCAATCTAGACATCTTTTTGACCTCCCCCCATTACTGGAAGGGGTTCCAGGTCTTTTGCCATTTAGGTGTCAAAGATGAAACACTGCCACCATTATTGGTTCATCCTTTATTGGGGCATCTTTAGTTGGTAACCCTGGTTGGTCTCCCAACGCCACACCACACACCACTCCTCCCACAACCCCTTGAGGGCAGAAGAGTACTACCCATTAGAGAAGCCAGGTGAATGCACAGCAGGGTACGTCACATACAAACCCTATTCCTAACCAGAACATTGTGTTTTCAAAAGTGGCAATGGCTACAACCTTGCAGTCACCTTTTCTAGCTTTGTTAAATTTACCAAATTTAACCAAACTGAAAAACAACCCCATTGCACACAATCCCATATGGCCTCCCATGCCCACAAAGCTCCCATCAGAAATTCAAAAATTTGAATGGAAGCAAGTGGAAGACCCTGGAAATCATGTTATGACTTTCCACCTGTGATGTTCTTCGAACAACATTATTGATGATACTATTCAACTAAGACTATTTCAATGCACTCTAACCAGAGTAGCAGCAAAATGGTATGTGGAGCAACCCTCTGCTACACATGGAACCTTTAGCACCCTCGCCACTGTGTTCCTAACATATTTTCAGTTACCGATCCACCACGATTCTGGAATGGAGTTACTGACCCACTTTAGGCAAACCACCACCATCCATATCTCGAACCGTCTCCACAAATGGGGGCGGCATTGTAGTTTGTGCAAAGCCAAACTCGACAATCGAGTTGTATTAGACTTGTTCCTGAAAACTCTCACCACAGATATTTCAAAGGATGTGGTGCAGCAAAAGCCCATATCTAAAGAGGAGACCCTTAGTAAGGCCCAACAACTCGAGCTAATCTATACGTAATCAGGGTATATTTACAATATCCTGTCAAATTCCCTGTGCCTGAAAACTTACAAAGAATTTCCAGGCACGTAAAACTCTGTAGACGTTTTAATTGGGTCATTGACCCAAAGTTACCTAGGCAGCAGCGTTCAAAACCTCGGTTACACGTATGATTCTACCCAGAACGTATCACAACCCAACTACCAAATTCATCACATGCCTCCACAAAATTTGACCAGTAGGGTGTCATCGAATCACCATCATCACGGAGGACCCTATCCTCTGGCTCAGGGGACCCAATACGCAAATAGACATACTGATAGAAGAGCTCCCCCAAAACAGCCATTTGCAAACCAATGACCACATTATGCTCAGTCCCTAGCACAACACCCACCCATGCAGAATAATGCACAAGTGAACTTTTTGTAGCCTTCCCAAAACCAACTGCACCAACCATATAACTAGGAGAATCCAAACTATCCTCCTAACGGAGTTAAGAAAAAAGGAAAAAACAAGCCTAAAGGAAATCCTAGGCAAGGAGGCAACAACCAGCAACACCCTCCACAATATTAGGTTGGAGGCAAATCCAACCGAAATCAAAACCAGGATCCAAAAAATTCCCAAAGGCAGAACAAAAGGCCACCTCTTCAAAGAAACCACTCTTGTTTGATCTATGCTGAGTACGGCCATTACACTCACCACTCTCCCGACATCCATGAGCTAAAGAAGTTTTAGAGTAACCGTGGACAAGGGAGATCCACCAAACAGTCGGTAGTAATGCGGGAGCCCTTCCCCCATCAAGGGATAGTTATCACTCAGCAACAAACTCTCGAAGACTCTGGAAAAAACAACCACGAAATCTACATGACTAGCGAGGAAATTTTTTTTCAAACATGAAATTGAGACTATGATACCCCACCAGAATCCAATGCATCAGGGGCTAGTACCAATGCACCAACAACACGTTTTGACCATATAAAAGATGCATATTGAACCTTTCCCCAAGATGGCTAAGGGACCAACTAGGCGAGCAGGAAACTATTCCAAAGCAGCCCATAACTATAGCATTGTCGATAATCTAGCTCAATCTCCCGCTGCCATGTTAGCTTTGGAAGTATTACATTCATTCCAAAAGCAACAGAAAGCCTTGCTTTATGCATTAAGTGCTATCGACCTTACCAATACACGCCTAATGGCTTTTTATTTAGATAAATCCATCCCTAGGCTTCCTTCAATGGTCGCCTTTCAGATACCAATATCAGTCCAAAACATTACCATTCGCTGATGCATCATTTATGAGGGTGCATCCATATGCATCATGTCAAAGAATGTTTGGCAGAAGTTATGTTCTCCTGAGACAAAGCCATCAGACATCACGCTTAGAGCATATGATGGCTGCCCTTCAACCCCCGTCGGTCTCTACCAAAACATCTTGGTCTGCTTAGCCGAAAAGATGGTCCTTATATACATTGAAGTCTTGGAGGCCCACTTGGACTACAATATAATCCTTCGTTAGAGTTATATGTATGCCATGTCAGCTGTAGCCTCCTTCGTCTTTCAAACTATGATTTTCCCCCATGAGGATCACATCATTACTATTGACCAATTGACGCATAGAAAAAAGCGTCCCCTAAAAAATATTGATGTCATTCTACCCTATGTAGATACATCTGTGAACACGCTTTTACGATACCAAGAATATGGCCCCAACCAGTTCAAACCATCGTCCATCCTAGGGTCATTCCTAGGAGATCCACCTATCATACCTGATTCATCACCTGATGTCATAGGAGCTTTGGTGCGCATGATGTCAACATCAAGAACTGAAACTAGCTAGGACACGGACACACGTAGTAATGACATCGATTCCTTGGTTATGGAAACCTCTCTAGCCTATGTCATTTCCCATACCCCTTTCTTCTTACCCCCAACTAGTTTCATATCCCAGCATGTTTTGGCAACAGTGGTGTTACCAAACATATCTTTCACAATACCAGTTTGGTACCTCGTTCCCCCTACTAGGACAGGAGCCACACACATCATTGCCATAGGGTTAAAACCCCTCAATCCCGAGGAGGCCCCACCCATACATCAAACTGTCAAAAACATCCCTACAAATGAAATTCCCATTGCAAAACCGATTATTATGACTAAGAAAACTAAGAGAGGAAAGAGGCTGGAGACTCTCGCCATACAATGGGAATCACCTGGTTGTGCCATATGTGACTTAATAGGTCACCCTACCCATATCTTCCCAGAGCTGGACGAACTAAAACTGCTCCTTGGCTTTGAGGCAGACATTGTGACACCACGTTCCCGGAAAAAGGAACTTGGCACCAAAGGTAAAGGAAAAGAATTGGGCACTATACCCATCATTTCCCAGAAATCTCGTAATATAGGGATGCCTTACATGCCATCGAGCGATCCTATCAAGAGGATACCTCCACCCAGTCATCTATAGATGAACCTCAGACCATCCTGTACCCGCAGGAGGAACAACAGTCACCAGAAAGATCCCCATTCATATTTCCCCCTCCTATCATACGTTGCATGTTGTACGATGAATGTGGTCACTTCATCAAAGAATGCGTAGCCCTGGAAATCATCCACAAATGGTATCCCATAGAATGGGTTTCTTACGTTGGATTGTGCATAGCACAATTCACGTGTCCTTTATGTGCCGGCAACCACCTTCTAGAAAATTGCCACTATATCCCCCAACATCGATTATCACTAGCTAGTTTGCGCTTAGCCATAGTCTTCCTCTCCCAAGAAGATGGCACAGACTCGGAATCTACAAATAGCTCAACAACCCAAGAAGACGTGACGAGCAGATCCATCCTCTTCCTGTTAGCTGAAAAGCAACCAATCAGGGAACCCTTAGTTCCCCCAACCACTCTCTACAGAGAAGCCAACATGTGCTTTATTTAAAATGCCCAATCATGTGGTCGCCACTTGCCCTAATTTAGAAATGTTACGATGCTGGTACCCTGCCAAACCACGAACTAAGCAAGGCGAGACCCCCATATCTAAGATATTTTTCCCAGTATGTCAAGGCAATCACTTTGGACAATGTTGCACCTATATCCCACAAGTTCTTCCTCTCATTTATACGATTCATAAAATAGAGAAGAAACAAGAAGATCTTCTCAAATGATATAGAAAATACATCACCCCCAGGCCAGCAACCCCACACCCACATCGGCGTGATGGGAAAACTGGGATAGTGCACCAACCAAGCATGACCCAGGCCCAACCAAGGATAACATGTGGACTGTGCGACCGGATTAGCCACCCAGTCAATTAGTGCAAAGAATTGAAGCCCCTTGCAAGCAGTTTTCACATAGTCTCTTATGTGCCACATAGATTTCTCTTTAACCAAGAGAATATCACGCATACTTATTTCCATATTTGTTCACACTTTCACCATACAATTAAATGTTACCATCTCCCCAAGCTAAGAGTGGCAAGAGCAGCATTAATTCTACACTCCCGAAAAGAGTTAGACACACCCAAGCCAAAAACACGTAAATGGAAGTAGAGGACCTCATCTTCTACCACAAATCCTTTCCAAGCGTCCACATCTGGGACGACGAGTAGTGTTGATTCTCATATAATCTACTCACTTGGCACAGTGGTACCATGCACCACTTTCACTGGCCAAAACCATGAACCAGAGGCATGCCCACTAATGGAAACATTCAGGCACCTCTGCACCAAGCACAATTTCCACTAACAGGAAATTGACCATCCTAACAAAGGACCCAACCTTGCACTCATGCAAACTCCCTTACAGAGATTCTCCCCCACCAAATGTTGATGACACAATACACCATATACATTTCATATCATCATGTATTGGAACTATGACTCGAGCTTTCTGCTCATCTGCCATAGATTTCAAGTCAACTGCAACTACGAAAGTAGATGTACCTACGAAAGTGCAGAACCAATCTGTCTACACTTTGTCCATCACGTCTAGTTCCACCACATCAATGATGGAATCCTTCTTGTGTCTCGCAACCAGCTCCATGAGGATTGAACCTATTCAACATAATATTGTGCAAAACCAATCCCCCTTAGGATCCCTATTTCATTCGGATGAGGACATCCTAGAGGTAATGACAGAGCCAAATTATCCATGGGATGCAGTGTATCACCATTCTCTTTTTCTCCCAAAGCACACATTCAGTCCTGACAAGAAAAAAGAACAAGAGATATCTGTGATCAAATCAAAATATTTCCTCCCATCAGGAAAAGTCAATTGGTTCAAAAATCCCATCCCAGCGCCCAATGCATTCGTGGAAGGAAATATGTCAAACATATCACCTACCGTCATGGTGAACATATCCCAAAATCATGTAAAGGTCGAAGAAATCTCATTGGGGGAAACATGATCTAAAGAATAAATAACCTCTTATACCTAATTTCTACAATATTATCGAGATATCTTCGTGTGGGACTACTCATAAATGCCTGGGCTTAGTCCCACTATTGTAGAGCACCATACTGACACTTGGCTTGACATACCTCGAGTGCGCCAAAAATGACGTCAATTGCACCTATCAAAGGAAGAAGCAATAAAACAAGGAATCGATAAGCTTCACAAAGCCAGGTTTATCTACCCCATTTCTTACACATCTTGGGTTTCCAACCCTGTTCACGTCATGAATAAACAGGGCACCATACGCATTTGCACCGATTTTCAGGATTTGAACAAAGCTTGTCCCAAAGACAATTATCCGACCCCATTCGTCGACCAATTCATTGATGCGTGTGAAGGACACGAGGCTCTCTCCTTCATGGATGGATTCTTTGGGTACAGTCAAATTCAAATCCGCCATACAGACCGGTACAAAACCACGTTCACCACCCCCTGGGGCACATTCGCATACAAGGTAATGCCATTTGGCCTAAAAAACATTGGAGCCACCTTCCAAAGGGCCATGAACTATATATTTCATGACTTGGCACACCTTATCCTCACCTACTTGGATGAACTGACCATCCGCCCCAAGAAGCGCTCAAACCATCTTGAGGATCTACAATTAGTATTCCAACGAAGTCATCAATACAACCTACACTTGAACCACCTCAAGTGTGTCTTCTACATCACAACAGGTAGACTCTTAGGTTTCATCATATCCCAGCGGGGGATATGTGTGGACCCCCTCAAGGTCCAAGCTATCAAAGAGGTACCTCCACCTCGAACTCTCAGGCAATTGCAAAGCCTGCAAGGGAAGGCCAATTTTCTAAGGCACTTCGTCCTAGATTATGCCACTAACGCTCAAGGGTTCTTGTGCCTCCTATGCCAGGAAATCCCATTCAAATGGGATGATCAAGCCCAACATGCATTTGACGCACTGAAAGAAACATTATCTTCAGCACCACTCATTAGTCCCCAAGACTATGACAGAGATTACATCCTATATCTATCAGCTTCCAAGTCCACCTTGGCCGAAGTTTTGATCCAAGAAGGCCTAGATGGGAAGGAGCACATAATTTATTGTGTCAGTAAAAACTTATTGGGCCCAACAGTAAGATATGAGCTAGAAGAAAATATTTCCCTAACATTAATACATGCAGTCCATAAGCTTTGCCACTATATCATCTTAAAAACCACTACGGTTATCGCATATATTAATCCCATCAAATACCTACTCACACTTTGTCTAATGAACCATAAGTACGCCCACTAGATAGTCATTCTCCAAGAATATAACTTACAGTTTCGCTCCCCTAAAAGCGAAAAGGCACTTAGCTTAGCAGAGTTCATTATGGACCTCCCAAGGGATACCAAGGGATCACCAGTAAACGATTCGCTACCAGACGAGCATATCTTTTTCATAGCAACCAATGACCCTTGGTACGGATACATTATCCTCTTCCGAAGAACTCAAAAGTTCAGACCTCATCTCACTGGAGACGACCATCAGCGCATACACCACCAAGCCCCCCGATATCTCCTCATAGGTGATGTGTTGTACCGATAGGCATCAACACCATTTTACGTCAATGCCTCACTCACAACCAAGTGGAATAGGCCCTTAATGACTGCCATGAAGGTGCTTGCAGCGACCACCTATTTGGAATGGCCACTACCCAAAAAGTCCTATGGGAAGGATGTTTTTGGCCCTCCTTGTTTCGCGATTTCATTACAGCAGTCAAGAGATGCTAGCGCTTTGCTCATAAGGCAAGAGCCCCTCCCGCTCCCTTGCACCATGTCATCAACACTGACCCCTTTTGTAAATGGGGAATCGACTTCATGACTTGCAACCCCACATCCTCTGGCAATCATAAATACATCATAGTGGTTTTAAATTATTTCACCAAGTGGGTAGAGGCCATGCCCACATACGACAACACCTCAGAAACCGCTTCTCGATTTTTTTTAACCACGCAATCGCTTGGTTCAACGTCCCCAAAGAGTTAGTCTCTGAACATGGGAAACACTTGGAGAATGAAGTTTTCAAGCAGCTATCTCACCACCTCGGATTCACCCATGAATTCGCCTCACCATACTAACCCCAGTCCAACGAACAGGTTGAAGCTATAAACAAAGTCCTCAAAACGATGTTACAACGCATGGTGAATAACCATAAAACCAACTTGCACCATATGATTTTCTCCACCCTATGGGCATATTGCACAGCTGTTAAGACATCCATTGGTTTCATTCCATTCCACTTGGTATATTGGGTCGAAGTTGTGATTCCCATATAACATGATATCCCAAATTTGCATGCCGCCATTGAACTCCTCAATGATACCCAGCCTTTAGAATAATGCCTAGTATAGCTAGAGCTTGTCGAAGAAAGCCAATGATAGTCGCTTCAACATAAAGAGGCCCACAAGAAACGAGTAAAAGCATCGTTTGACTGCCACATCAACCCTCACTCATTCACCGAGGGATAACTATTCCTCCGCTATGATGTCACAAAAGAAGCCCTAGGGCCAAGAAGTTTGAAACCTTGTGGAAAGGACCCTACATCGTAAAACATTGCCTCCTCAAGTGGGCATACATCTTAACCGAACCGGATAGGACATACCTCAGCAACCCCGTCAACGACCTTTACCTCAAGAAATTATATCCATAAGGGCTAAGCATGCCCTACCTTAGAGTAAATGTGCACAAACCAATTTTTTTTTAAATTTTTGACCAAAATACTTGTTACAAAGCGCGCTCGAGTGTCACAATGGATTACCAACCCAAACATTATTTCAGATTTTTTGATGGACCATCACAATGGTCTCAAATTTTAGCAGTATCTGCCTAGGTCATTTATCACCCTGACCGATCACCACTCTGCACCAATGGACTGTGTATCGGTTCAGCAACAAATAATCAGGTAGAATATGATGTTGTTATTGAATTTATGTGGAACGCCCTCCATTATGGCATATGCTATATGCATATCTACCTTGATTCCCAATTAGTAGTATCATCGTTAAACCAAACATTTGAGATATGAGATTCACATCTATTTAGAAAATATTTGCGTGCAAAAAGATTAAGCAGACAATTTGACTACATTACATTTACACATGTGCCATGGAGTCAAAACCAAATAGTTGATCGAATAGCTAACAATATTGTAAATTGGAATGCATCTCAAATAACCATCATATATCAAAATAAAAAAACATAGACATCCATCAACATAAAATAATCCATAATTAGAAATAGGGGGCACACCATGTAGAGCCATAAAAAATATCTCTCATATATATATCAAATGTATGTGTCTGAGTACAAAAATAGTGTCTGTGACCCATTGATCGGCCCAAAAATATACAAAAATAAGTCGTCAAAAATAGGGGAAGCATCCTCATAATGGGTGCTTTCCCCATGTACAGAAATGACTCTAGAGCATTGCTCCCTCAAGTGGGGCACCTGGACCCACTGTCACTCCCAATACCACTACTGGAGCCACCGTCAACACTGAGACTACCACTCAAAGTAAAACTGGCTCAAAATCTGTACAAACCAGCATTGTACAGATCCCGGCACCCTTAAGCTGAAAAAATTAAAATGCAGGACATCATGGAGTTTACTTGGGCATGATATCGCTAATCCCTGGTGCTCAGGTTGATCGTAATAGCAACAAGTGCTCCACAGAAGCCTCTGACCTCTCAATAATCAACAGACACAAATGAATTGAATTAGGGCCATATTCACCTATATATTTCCTTTTTCAAAAAAATTGGAGGACCATAATGATAGCTCAGAAGGCCCGATCATCAGACCAAAAGAAACACTCTAATCAGAACTCCATAATGCACAAAGGCGATGCCACACATTTTCACCCCTGAAAAATAAAAATTTTAGCGTTGGCAGGTGTGCCCTGTCTCATCTTATTTTAAAAGCACGCCTTTCAACAATATTTGATAAAGAAGATGCTTCCACTTGGGGTACTTGTTTTTGCAGGTAGTACACAAACCACCCACAAATCCATCCACTGAAAGTTCCAGAGCCGATATCATTCTACCCCCAGCATGATAGAGTCCTAGAAAAAAATTCATATCCTAACATCATTTCTCCATCAGAAATCATCCATAGGTTCCACACATCTGACTGTGTTTATCATCACCTTGCCATTCACATGATAAGCATTCTCGTTGGTCGATAGAGCCTCCCCTCCATGGTGCCCATCACCCAAAGTAGACCATATATCACAAACAATAGTGACACCATGACCATACCACTGTAGTCCAAGAAGCACCTCATGCCCATTCAATCACCATGCATAAGGTCAAGTTTTACCATATGAAATAAAACACCTTCTCGGACAACTGGGTTATACAAGCAGATCAAAATCGCACTACCGTGCGTCGCATTTGGCCCACCATAACTCCATCATCATAACCCATCTGAGATACTTTTTCATTCGCTTCATCAACCTGACACATGATACCAACCAATGGGACCCCCACCCTCAGCAAAAACACCTTCCTCACATCATCAATGAGCGAGCACTTTCATTTTTTGGGGCACTCGTCTCTGTGGTTTGTACAAACCAAACCCCATTATTTTATTCTTTTGTTAAGTGTACAAAGACCGCAAATGGTGCACTATGTCCCCCACCCACTCATTCATTTTTTCTCCCATGGTAGCAGTCCCTGACCACCCTTGGTTAGAGTATACCACCCTCACGCAAAATCCACTATGACATTCATAACTATTTTATACCCACCCTGGAATCCTACCAACTCCAAGGATTTCCCCATCAAAAATAGTTATGACTGATGCCAAGTTGCTTTTCATACTCTGAACTTGGGCCACTGAATCCCCATCATTAGTTTTCAGTCACCCCTCACCACCATGCCTATGTTAAACCCATGACATCCAGGATCTTGATCCACCGTATCAGCGACCCCCTCGTTCAGTTGAGGCTTCATTTTTGTCAACTTCAACACCTCTTTTCCAAAAAGGAAGCGGTACCTTGGATCACCCCTCTCCATAAAAATGAGTGTCCTCGGGTGGCACTGTGGGAGACATCATTGTCCACAGATGTCATCGATCCTCCTGACATTCGACTACAGCACAAGCTTTCATGTCAAGATGGTATCGTACCTTACAACCAGTGCACTTTGATCAAATTCGTCGAAGACCCGTGCCTTTATAAGCGTCTCTATCAGCAATGCTTACATGGGAGGTCCCAGCTAGATTCTATGTATACAATGCACATTTACATGCCATACCAAGCTTACACATATGGGTACCACATTCCACCTATTATCAAAGAAACAATGCCCCCGAGGGCGTCTGCAGTCGTCGTCATCAACCAACAAATCACTGCCATATTATGGAGCAACAAAATTGTAGGCTTATTGACTTAACTGTAAAATACACAAGAGGTATTCGTAATAATAATATATTATATATAAAATGTATAAGTGATGATAAAATGTTACAATGAGACCTGGCTTATATACCTACGCAGGTGGCCTTTCATGACTAGGCATGTCTTTTCATTAACTTAATGACCACTTAACATAATCCTTATTTGAATATTTAGTAATTACATTTATTTGTATTTATTATATTTTTTATGAATTATATTCATAACATTGCCCCTTTCTTCAAAAGCTTTTTCCTCAAAGCTTATCGTTGACAATTTTCTTCAGCTTAATTTGTGAATAATTTTCTTCATTTTGCTTTCGTCATTTTTGATAAGTGTGACTATCACAATTTTCTTCATGTTTCTCACCTCGGATTTGTTCATTGGTACCTCTCGACATATTTAAAACTTATGTTTTGAACCCACATTTATTTTTTTATTTTTTGTTTTTTTTTTCAAATAATATATATATATATATATATAAAATTAATTAGATCATATAATAAATTAATAAAATTAATTAATTAATTAGATTATATAATCAAACTAATAAAATTAATTAATTATAATTATATAAATTAATTAATTTTGATTATAACTTATATATGGGCTCCAAACCATATATATATAAACATATATATTGACCACAAATATATATAACTTATGGTTAATGAGTCAACCCGTCACATGAAATAAATCCGCAACCCGATTGCATAAATGTTAATTGTTAAACTAATGCACCGTATCGGTATCATTTTATTCCGTAGGTTTCGTTTCACTAATTAACCGACACCATATACTTGTTAACTCATTGACCGAGTTGTCAAGCACTCAAGCACTCAAGCACGTTATTTTCCTGTGGAATCATAGTCGGTGACTTAAACACGGCTGAATTCGATGGTTTAAATTCCGAGATAGATTACAGTGGGGTGCAGGTTGTAGCGGAATGCAGCAGAGGACAGAACGACGAGGGTTGGGGGTTTTCGGTCTGGAAATGTGCATGAACGTGGTTTTGTTGTGAGGGAGACAATAAATCCAAGATCTTGTTGACAACATCATTTGCATAGGGTTCCACTCCTACCGTGAAGATAACAATTTCATACAACCCTATGCTACCTAATTTCTGCAACAACTCATCCACGCCAAGCCTTTTCGATACATACAAGGGTTCGTAGCCTTCAAGATATAGGGTAAAATCATAACCGGTTGCCACTAGTGTAAAATGAGTATGAACCAGAGTTCCATCCAAGTCTAACATAATTTTTTTCTTCCTGGGATTGTCTCCTGACATGGGAGGTAAAACGCGATTCAACCCTGTGTTCTTACTATTATCATTCAAAGGCACGGGCACGTGTGGCTCACTACTCACATGTATGCTTGATGGTTCACCTTCATCTTGGCGGAGTTCCCCATTTCCATTAGGGTTGTCACTGGAATATTACAGAGATGATCTTGTGTTACATGCATTTGTAATATTTTTCAATAGTATTCCATGCCTTTCTGGATCTATCTCATGAATTGCAATCAACACCTCAGCTGGTGTCAAATAAGGACCTGTATGAGTAGAATCCTATAGTATTCGTGCAAGTGCAACCTGAAACTTTTAAAGGGGAAGGTCAACAAGTTTAGGAAAAATGGGCAACACCTCATATTTTTTTAATGATGGAAATATAGGAATTAGAACTACTGCATCCTTCAACTTGGTCTCATATAATCTTTTCATAGTTGTAATTAACTCAGGAGGTGCACCGGTACCATGAGTTAGAATATATAACACTTGCATAAGAAGATTAGCACTCCCTTCAAGAGTTCTCTACGATGTTCGTAATAGTGTCATGCCTAATCACGGATTCTGGCCATAATTTTCAAAAAGGGTGTGTGCAGCTCCACTTCCCTTTGCCAGTTCATCTTTTCCCAAGACAAAATCACTTACACACCCCATTTTTGCTATCTCTTTAGGCTCACGATCATAAATATGTGGAGATGTTCCAACATCAACTAGAATTGGAAACTTCTGCATATTCTTTCTATTAGACTCATTTTCTAATTGATTCCTAGTATTTGGAGAAGTATCTAACTCCATTACTTCCCCTTATTTCTTATAATCCACTTTTTCCTTTTCAAATATGTCATCAATCTCTTCTTATTTTTCCACATTATAATCATTCCGATAAAAATCTTCTTCTCTCAAGTTTTTGGGGTCACATTGTTCCTCTTTGTCTCGTGAACAAAGATTGATTGGAGTAGTTTCCTGCTCTTCAACATTTGATTTAGTGATGCTAGTGGAATTTGAATGTCTTGCATCATAAACTTCTAGTAGGGAATTTTCCTCCTTGTTATGATATTGTTCATCTACTTGTTTCTCAAAATAATCTTCCTTCATATCTGAATCATAATATTCATCTATATCATTCTCATCAAGATCTTTTGAATTCCCTAAATCGGCTGAATTGTTCTGTTGACTATGTCCAGTATTCGGGAATATTGGTTCTTGCGTCAGATTTATCTTATTGCAAATGGTGTTTAACTTCTGCATTGTTTTTTTATGATTGTCTGTGGACTCGCTATGGTTTTTCCAAATTTGTCTTTCTATCCGATTTGTCGTGTCTTTAAGTTTTTCGATGTCGTCAGAATGTCCCGTAACCTTATCCTCAAGATCGATTAATATTTTAGTGAATTCTTCGGAATTATTTATCTTACTCTCAAGATCTATCAACTTTTTGTTGAAATTGGTCATTGATATTGATGAAGACATCAAGCGACAGTGATTTCGAGACACTTCTTGTAACAGATGAAGGCATCCAGCAGCAGCAGAAGGCGGTCACAACACCAATTCCCTATGATACCAAATGGAGCAACAAAACCGTAGGCTTTTTGACTTAATTTTAAAATACACAAGAGGTATTAGTAATAATAAAATATTATATATAAAATGTATAAGTGATGATAAAATGTTACAATGAGGCCCCACTTATATACCTATGCAGGTGGCCTTTCATGACTAGGCATGTCATGTCTTTTAGACATGCCTTTTCACTAACTTAATGACTACTTAACATAATCCTTATTTGAATATTTAGTAATTACATATATTTGTATTTATTATATTTGTTATGAATTATATTCATAACAGTGACATAGACAGAACATGTATCTGTCAAATAAATTTGTTTAACTAGCCAAAGCATTACGAGCATGGGACATGCCCGCCTCATAGGAAATATGTATATATTATATTATGCCATTGCTTACAGGGGTCCCACAAGACATGGTCGTTCTTCAATCCAGTGCAGGGTGTCTCCAATTTCAAGCTACACATAGGTCTCTCTCTCTCTCTGCGCACAGTATACAGAAAATAAACTATAAGGTATTTTGGCTATATAGTTATTCCTAGACCTCATACATTAGGGGGAAACTATTATCACTGGAAAATCGTACAAGAAAAGGTGACATTATTTAATCTCAAGCATAAGGATTTATAGGGCTGAGAGTCATTAGAAAATATGAAATTATTTAAAAAATATCTAAGGTCTGAGGAAAAATAAAATTGCGTACAAGAAGGACTAGTCAAAAGTATATTTGCGCACAAAATCCTTCGATAAACGCGCCCTTGCGTGCCTTTTGACCCAAAAAGCACGCAATCTTGGGAGTGGCAGAAGTCACTTTCTGGGACCACAAGGCACACTCCAGGACATTGATTCCACACTTGAAGCTTCCTAAGGGCAGCCACCCAAGCCTCCTTAGGACATCAAGGGAGCACACAATGGAATAAATGTGGCACACAATGGAAACACCCTCCTCTCTTGGGTCACTATCCACAATGTACCAAGAGAGGGAAGGAGGATTTTAATTCTCCTATAAAAGGCCACCAAGAGATGAACAACTTGAGAGCACATCATTATGATGACCATAATTTCACCAAGCAATACCAATAGTGTGTGATCTAGAGCAGAGATAGAGGGGACTCAGTTGTTGGCCATCCAACAACTCCAGTCTCCAGTCCATCATAGTATAGGGAGGGATACTTTGCACCAAGGCAACTCGGAAGTAAAGACATCCTTGCATCAGGACTTAGAACCCCTATTTCTAAGGGCCCCTTGGCAAGAGGGTTAAAGTTTCATCCTCATTTCCTACCAGCGCTTAATAAGAGGGGATGTAAGCACCCTCGTTTGGATTATTGAAGTTGTTTGACTCTATTTAGAGCTTTTCTTTTATTTATTTTAGTTTTAGTTTAATTTTTATGTTTGAATATGCATGTTATTTCTCTATCTAGTATCTTTATGTTCTAGCATGTTCCACTAACTTGCTTGACTCCATATATTTTCTTCCTGTGACCAATAACTTAAGAGGAACAACCACACCCCTTAAGTTGGTGTGATTTTGTACATACGTGTGCCAAAAACACTAACACACCTGGTATGGAAGGTTTTTTTGGATATATATTCATCTTTAATTCTGATCTAATGATACCCTAACCTAAAGTAATCTTGGAAAACATTGTTGCTCCTTTCACTTGATCAAAAATATCATCAATTCGGGGCATCAAATATTTATTATTGATAGTTGGCTTATTTAATTGATGGTATTCCATACACATCTGTATTTTTCCATATTTCTTCTTCACAAATAGTACTGGTGCATCGCAAGGGGACACACTTGGCCTGATATACCCTTTATCCAACAATTCTTGCAACTGCATTTTTAGTTCTGTTAATTCGGGCACACTCATTTTGTAAGGTGCTCTTGATACATGGGTTTCTCCTACTATTAATTCTATGGTGAAATTGATATCTCACCTTGGAGGTAATCCTGGTATATTTTCAAGAAATACATCCTTGAATTCTTGTACAACCGGTATATTTTCCATGAGTAAAGTCTTGTCTTTAGAGTTTGAGGATCCCACCTAAATTGCATATAGCTAGCAGCATTTTCTAATATATTTCCTCAGCTGGGATGCAGTAATAGGGTGCAGTCGCATTGGTTTCTTGATTCCTTGTAACTCTTGACGAGTTCCATTTTCAACCTTGAAATGGATAATTTTCTCTTTACAATCTACTAGGGATGAGTGTCTTTCCAACCAGTCCATTCCCAATAAGATGTCATACAAGCCCAAAGGAAGGATATTCACTTATACAATTATTTTTTGGGCTATTATATCTAATACGCAATTCGTTACTTTGGCATTAACTCGTCTTTTTTCTCCCGTAGCTAACTGTACCCCAGGGGTATTTAAATTTATGGCTTTGCAGGTTACATTTTTCAACAACTCGGGGTTTTAAGTAACTTAAACTAGCACGGGGATCCACTAAAATAGAAACAGTTTGATATTGTAGCTTACCTTCCAATTCTATCATAGTTGACTGGAAATTCGCTTATCGATCTTCGAGCGTAGCATTAATCCATGGTATATTCTGATCAACATCCCCCTCTGTGAATGCTTCTTCCAGATTCGTTGTTACATCATTCCTTCCACGATGTGGGAAGTTCTTAAAGTAGTGTGCCTCACCACAACCCCAACATTGCAATGGTGGTTTTTGAGTTTGACCAATGTCTGGTCTACTAGATGCCTCATTTGGCCTTTCTTCAGCTGTCCATTTGGACCTTTGCGGATTTTTCCCAAATTTCTTATTTGTTGATTTCTTCACTCCATTCTTGTAATTTCCTTCTCTACTATTTTTAATGTTTGAGGAAATTTTCTGTACTTTCTTATTTGGCCAGTTCCTGCCAAGTTCACCATTTTCCTTAGACTGCTGATAGCACATCCTTTCCTTCCTAATTGCTTCATCCATCATTTTTGGTTTTACAAATTATATCTGTTCCTTCATGTGAGCAGGTAGGCTACTCAAGAATCGTCGCACCTTTTCTTTCTCATCTCTCAAGTAGGGTACATATCTTAATAATGAAGTAAACTTAGTAATGAATTCATCCATAGATAATTGACCCAACTTTAAATCATGAAATTTCCAGGATTTTCATCATAGAATAGTTCTGTTAAATATTTTTCCTTAAAATATTGTTGAAATTCATCACAGGTCACATTCTAATCCTCGATCCCACACACATTTTTCACCTCTTCCCACCATAATGTAGCCTTCTCCTATAATTGATAAATTTCCAGACAAGATTTGAGTTTACTGTTATACTCATAGACCTGGAAATACTTGTTCATATTTATTATCTATGCTTCTGCCATTTCATCAGCTTCCCCATCAAAAGTAGGAGGCTTAAGTTTTTGAAATTCGGCTTGTAGTTCCACTTTTTGTTTCTTCAGTTCTTGTTGATCTGACACATTACCAGATTCAGATTCGTTATAGGTTCTACCTTTATTGATTCATTGAGTACTACTTACTACTGGGTGATCATAACCTTGTTGTTGTTGTTCTCCTTTCACCTGAGTGTCCCTATCGGGGCTAGGTCGTGCAATGGGAGGATTTTGCTTGTATGAAAGACTCTTAAGTATTATTTTTTGTTCCCTCATTAGTCTTTCATTATCACCTCGAACACGTATCATTTATGCTTGGATTTGCTAGATTTTTTCCAACAACCTAGTGGTTTGTCTTTGTTCCTCTTCCAGCAATCTACTGGTTTTTTGGTGTTGGTCCACAGTTAGTTGAACCCACATTTTAGGATTAATCACAGGATTAGTCTAAGGTGGAAATTCTCCCATAATTCAAGGTGTCTGTTGACTGGATAACCTCCTCATTGAAGATCCTTTAAACAAATTTTGTTGTCACTAATCTCTCTCATAAGTCTCGCAACGGTTGAGTCTTACTTCTCAGTCAACTAATGGACATAATTCATTTACTTTCTGCAGTGACCGAAATGTTTGACCTAGAAACCTGGAAGGCTTATAATTGTTGCAGAAGTTGAGTCGTAGGTCTTAGTCAAAAAGCGAACATAATTCAGCCACAGCAGTTGAGTCTTAGTTCTCAGTCAAATAATATACTTATTCCTTTAATGTCTTCTTTGACCGCAACATTTAACATGGAAGGAATTTAAAATGAGGTTACTTAAAAACTCATAAATATCAAATATCAAATTTTAATGCAAAAAAATTGACAGAATTCTAGCCTGTTATCCCAAGTATGTCAGTGACCAAATGACTCTTTCAGTTTTTTTCCATGATGTCATAGGTCAAAAAATTTTACTTTTCCGAACAAGTTCTCAGAAAATAATTTTTCTCACTGAATAGGTCTAAATCATGTTTGTTTCTCCTTCATTTCATTCATCACCATCATTGTCAAGGTCATCCCCATCATCAATTTCAATTTCATTATCTCCATCATCATCACTGAAGATGTCTATGGTTACGTCACTCCATTTCATATAGGTTATTGTCTAGGCTCATTTTTACCTTTGAAAAATCTTCAAATTTTCATCTAAAATAAGGCAACAACCCTCCATTCCATTCATAAAACCCTAATGAAGGATCTAACATGTTTATGAAGATGAAACAAAGGTCAACACTCCCATTTCATATGGCTCAAGTTCCAAAAAGTTCCAAATAACTCTAGTTTGTCTCATTGTGTCATGAAAAATAAGAATTCTTCCTCACTGTCTCATTTAAATTCAAAAAATTCATCATTGACTGTGAGAGTTTCAGAGGAGGTCAATCTGACCTATTGTTCCAGTCAAATGAAAAAGGGATTCATTCTCATTTTTTAAAGACATCTCATCTTTTTGAAAGGGTCACATCCAATGTGAAAGCTCAAAGGTGTGAAAGATTTCAAAGGTTTAAAAAAGTAGTCTCACTGTCTTATTTGAAAGGAGAAATTTGTCTCAAGGTCTCATTGTTAAAATTCCATCAAATTTATTCAAGTGTTAAAGAATGAAAAATAAAAAGGCCATTGTCAAATAATTCTGCTTTCTTAGGTCATTGTCAAGAGAAAAAGCCATTTCCATGTGCAAAAAATGTCAAAACATTTTATAAGTGTTAAAGGAAAAGGTAAGAGGCATTTGAAAGTTTATGAAAACACAAAAAAACCCTCATTTTATTCATTATACCCTTTCATGTGAGTGAGAGAGCTCCTCTTCACTTCATTATCCCTCCACAGTGCTCAAACTCCAAACTTTAAAGGTTAAATCCCACTAAAATCCACTTGGAATCCTTTAAAATTATTTTTGTTATGCTCATGGATAGTGTAAAAGTCCTTTGTTACGCTTATGTGGAGCTAAAAAACCTTTTGTTACCCTTCTAAGGGTTGTTTTCTCATTAAAGCAGCTTGTTATGCTTTTGTGGAGGTAAAAATAGCTTTGTTACGCTCCTGGGTAGTGTAGAAAACCTCTTGTTACGCTTCTGGGTGAGCTAAAAAACCTTTTGGTACGCTTCTGCGTGGTGAAGAAAATGTTGTTATGCTTCTAGAAAAGAAGCAGTTTTCAGTCTAAGTCTCCAAAAAATTCCAAAAAGCTCACAACTTGTCTCCATTACCTTGTAACATCCTCATGAGAGTTAATTAGTCATTCTTATGCTATCTTTTGGTCGATTTTTTTAGGGTTTAAAACAATTTCATGTTCATTGTGTTTTTCTCCACAATATCACTTTTCCATGTATACAATTTTTTCATGTGGAAAATACTGACTTACCCATTTACATAAACCCTAACCCATCATATAAACCATGATTCCTACACCCCCATGCCCCATCTATACATATGCCTATCACCTACACTATCCTCCATAACATGTTTCACACTATCAAACCCTCATTATAGCCTTTCAATAAAGTGAAGACAATGAAAACATAGGTTGATTGTGCTTTATGGTTTTTATTGGAAATACTAAAAGGGCGATGAATCAGTATTTTTCCAATTGTTAATTTTTTCCAGTTAGATTTTTCACAATTAAAAACAAAGAGGTGTATAATAATAATAATATTAAGGATCAATAATAACTTCAATCCTTTCTCAAATAATTGAGTACAATAGATGTATGAGGGAACCAACCCTTCAATGAATCAGGCACCAACTTGGACTTTGATGAGGCTCCGACCTCTAGGACTTCGACCCTATTTTTTCAAGGTACCAACCTTGTGTTTAGGAGCTCCTACCCCAAGGACACCAATCCTTTTTTTGCTTCTTTACTAGACAATTAGTTCATAATTGCTCCATTTCACCAATATGCACAATATTGTATCATCTATTTTTCACTACACTTCTTCATCAATTCTCACTACACTTATTGTACCAAGACTTCAACACTACACCAAGATTTCTGCACCACACCAAGAGTTCAACGCTGCACCATGTCAAGACTTCTGCACCACAGTTTCTCCAATGTTCTTACTCAATCATAATTTTAGCAAAAATATTTTTGCACCATCCTGCAACAAATCACAGATCCAAAATAAGGATAGACATCATAGCTTTATCCTTTCATAGATCCAAAATGAAGATATGATGCCATGGGTCTGAAATCAAATAAGCTATCACAGGTCCTAAATCAGATATGTTATCACAGGTCTGAAATTAGAAGATTTCTACAAGTCCGAGCTCACACAAGTCTGAATTGCCACAAGTCCGAGCTAACACAGGTCCGAAAATTATCACTGTACGAAGTTCTTTTAACTGCAACAGCACCGAAATAAGATCATTGTTCTGAAAGGTTTAGATGAGCTCTGGTCATGGATTTTCACAGTCTGGAAAAAAGCCCTAAAAACATAGTCCAAACTTAGATATAATCCGCTACTGAGACAGTCCAAGCTACACCAAGAATAGTGTCTAATCCATTGTAGCTGCTCCAGGTATCTAAGATTTTTGTTTTTTCTCACCCAATCATATTTTATCCTTTGTGCCTTCAAGTTCACAAGTTGTGAACTGAATCTATCTCACTATAAAATTATGATTGAACTGAATTAGTTGAGAAATGAAGCGGATCTATATTTTTGTAGTGTTTCAAGCTTAAATATTTATGTCCCCAAGGCAAGCCGAGATGGTTAGGCTGGAACAGGTCATCTCCGAGACCAAAATATTATTTTCAACTTGTAAATTCTCGTTCTCCCTCACTGTTTGGATTTTTTAGCCAAGTGATAGCTCATTAGAAAGCTAAAAATATGCTCTAGAGGGTGGTGAAGGATCCATAGAGAAATTATACCTGTAAAGTAGTGAAAAATATTTTTTAGAGTGGCTAGTCATTTATTGATGTAGAAATGGAGGACATAATGCCTTTATGGTTTGATTTCTTCATTGTTTGCATTCTTCATCATAGGGTTATCATGTTATCATCATGTAGTCTTCCATTATTCAGATTACCAAAGGAATGACACTTATTCATCATCGTCTACCATCCTATCACCATATTTACATCAATGACAACCTAAATTAACAATCTCCCCCTTTTTCATTGGATGGAAATATTTTTCTTCTCTCCCCCTTTGACATCAATGGCAATGGGGTGCCAATGTGCTCCCCCTATCATGTTGCTCCCCCTATCATGTTGTTCCTCCTGAGATGCTGCTTGATTTAATGTGAGGCAAGATCAATGACCCCCATATTTTTGCGAACATACTCAAATGCTTCTCGTGGAAGGGGTTTTATAAAGATATCTGCAATTTTCTCTTTTGTATTGATGTATTCCAACTTGATATTTTTTCAGCAACTTGTTCACGATGAAAGTGGTATTTGATTGGAATATGTTTATTCTTTGAGTGCATCACAGGATTATTTGAAAGACTGATGGCGCTAGTGTTGTCACAAAAAATAGTGATTGGTTGCTTAGTTTCTATTTTGAAATCCTTTAAAGCTTCCTTCATCCATAATATTTGTGTATAGCAATTAGTAGCAGCTATATATTCAGCTTCATCTATAGAAAGAGATATACATGATTGCTTTTTGCTAAGCCAAGATACAAGACAATTTCCCATAAATAATGCTTTTCCACTGGTACTTTTTTAATCATCCACGCTTCCAGCCCAATCAGCATCAAAGTAAGTTGTCACAATAAGTGTTGAACTCTTAGGATACCAAAGACCAAAATTAGTAGTTCCTTTTAAATATCTAAGTATTTGCTTCACATCTTTTAGATGAGACTGTTTAGGACTTGATTGAAATCTTGCCACCATTTCAACTACTTGCATAATGTTTGGTCTTGTGGGATTTAAGTATAGAAGAGCTCCAATAATTGACCTATAAAGAGTTGCGTTGATGAGAGGGGAATCATCATCTTTGCTTAATTTACAACATGTGGTCATTGGTGCGCTCATAGGAGCACAATCTTCATCCCATATCTTTTGAGCATGTCTTTAAGATATTTTGTTTGAGATATAAACATGCCTGCAGTTGTTTGAGATATTTGTAGTCTAAGAAAGTAAGATATCTCACCAATCATTGAAATTTCGAACCTTTTGGACATATTTAGAGAAAATTCATGGCTCATTTTATCATCACTACTAGAAAATATTAGATCATCAACGTATAAAAGAGTGATCAAAATTTTTTCCTTGTCCATCTTCAGGTAGAGATTGCTACCTGCTACTCCATTTTTAAAACCTTCTTGTTGCAGATAATGATCCAACTTTTCATACCATGCTCTAGGGGCTTGTTTTAACCCATACAAGGCCTTTTTTAGCTTGCATTAAAAGTCCTTCCCTTTGGCAAGATCAAATCCTTCTGCTTGCTCCATGTAAACTTCTTCCTTGAGATATCCATTCACGAATGTTGATTTTACATCCATTTGATAAACCTTGAATCCTTTTGAGAAAGTAAATTCCAAAAACATTCTTATGACTTCCAATCGAGCTACTGATGCAAAGGTTTCTTCGAAGTCAATTCCTTCAATTTGCGAGTATCCCTCACAGAAAGTTTGGCTTTATTTCTGATGATTTTTCCATCCTCATTCATCTTGTTTTTGAATGCCCATTTTGTTCCAATTATATTTTTATCCTTTGGGCAAGGTACTAGCTCCCAAGTCTCATTCTTTTTGATTTGAGACATTTATTTTTCCATGGCCTTTATCCAATAAGGATCTTTTCTTGCTTGAGAAAAATTTTCAGGTTCTATTAAAGATAATAGAGAAACATCATCTTTTCTTCAAGTGTTTGTCATCCTTCTTCGAGTTTGAATTCCTTCATCTATATTCTCGATAACCTGTTCTTCTGGATGATGTTTTTGAATCAATTTGATCTTAGAAGTATTTTTTGAAGGTTCACTTTGAGGTTCTCCATCCTCCTCTTCTTTTTCAGGTTCTTCTTCACTTTCTTCAAGGAAAGGCTCAACTTAATGATCTTCTATTCCCTTTTCTGGAAGACCTTCATCAATCTTCACATCAATGACTTCCACTATTTTCCATAGACGATTGTTGTAACATTTGTAGGATTTTCCCCTTGTGGAGTATCCAAGAAATATTCCTTCGTCAACCCTAGAATCAAATTTTCCTGACGAGTCATCATTTATTTTTATGAAGCATTTGCTTCCAAAATCCTGAAATATTATATTGAATCAGGTCTTCCTTTCCATAATTCATAAGGAGTCTTTTCATTATTTGGTCTTAGTTGAGTTTTATTTAAGGTATAAACTGTCGTCCCAACTGCTTCTCTCCAAAATTTTGGTTGCAAATCAGCTGCTAGTGGCATTGTCCTTGCCATTTCTTAAATGGTTCGGTTCCTTCTTTCAACTACTTCATTTTTCTTGGGTGTCTTAGCAATAGAGAGTTCTCTTTTGATTCCATGATATTTATAGAATTCATCAAATTATTTTGAGGTGAATTATCCTCCTCTATCCGTTCTAAGACATCTAATCTTAGAGTCTTTCTCATTTTCAATGAGAGCTTTAAGATTCTTAAAAAATTAAAATGCCTTGGATTTATATTTTATGAAATATACCCACATCATTCTAGTATATTCATCAACAAATAGAGAAAATTACCTTTCACCTTGAAGAGTTGGAGTTCTAGTTGGTCCACATAATTCTTCATGAATGATTTTCAAAGGTTTTGATGTTGAGAAATCCTTAGTTTTGTGGCTAGTTCTGGTTTTCTTTCCATGTTGGCATGGGCCACATACAACTTGATTTGGCTTGCACATTTTTGGAATGTCCCTTACTGCATTAATTTTTCTGATGTTGACCAGGTTATCAAAACTTGTATGCCCCAACCGCTTGTGCCACAACCAACTTTCATCTGTTTGACTTAAGTAACATTTATCTCCTTGGATTTTACTGAGAATGTAAACATTATCTGGTGTTCTTACTCCTTTTGCCACAAGTTCTCCTAATGATGAGTCTCTTATTTCACAATTCTTAGAACTAAAGACAAAATTATTTCCTTGGTCACAAATTTGGCTAACACTTAGGCGATTGTGTTTGAGCCCTTCTACCAGCAAGGTATTTTGATCCTTTCCTTGTCCATTGACAAGGGAAGCAATTCCTTTTCTAGTGATTTTAGCATATCCACTTCCAAAAGATATATTTCTAGTTTTCTTGTTCGCTGAGACAAACTTATTTTGGTCACCTGTCATATGTCTTAAGCATCCACTATCCACGAACCAATGATCTTATTCACTATGAGCACATAGAGCTAGGCCACATTTATCCATTTTGAGATTTATGATTTTATCTTCCTACCCTTTGAGAGGGAAATTTTGTTCATTATGATCATAATTATTAAATAATGAGAAAGACGGATCAAACTTAGCCAAAGGATCAAATGAATTGTAAGCTTGTATTTGTCCTTGCTCTTTAGGACCATGTAGATTGTTTGTTTGATCTTTCAATCTTGGTGCTTCATTCTTATGAGCCTTGCAATACTTAGCTTGATGCCCAAAGTTTTTACAATAGCAACAATACCCAAGAAAAATAGTTTGGTACATGTTGTAATAGCCATAGTTTGAACCAATACTCTTCTTTGGAGTTCCTCTTTCTTCAATTATTGGTTTTGAGATGGGCCTTTGTTCCTAACGAGATGAATTTTCTTCTTTTGGATGGTAAGAGAGTATGTCAGCATAAATCCTTGCATCATTCTTTGTGCTTGATGATTCTCCTTTGAAACCAATTCCAAATTTGTCATGTTGAAGTTTTTGAGTATTAATAATGTTATCACGTTCTTGAGAGATTTTCCAACTCCTTTTGACTTGCTCCAATTCCTTTCTTAGAGATATTATTTCAGCTTCACGTTTTTCACATATATCATCCTTCTCTTTTAGCTTATTTTTCAAGAATTCTTCCCTTCTTTTTGCTTCCTCCTTTTCTACTTTGAGAGAAATTATTGTTTTCCATAGATTCTAATTTTCTTCAATTGCACTCATTAGTAATTTATCCATGTTTCCTTCATCTTCCAGTTCTGAATCATCATCATTTGTAAATTCCATGAATAACACTTCTTTGCTTCCACCATAATTACTTTCCTCATCTGATTCATCATCACTTTCTTTTTGACGATGCATATTTCTAATTGATTTCTTTTTTATGACTACAAATTCATCTTCATCAGACTCATCTTGATGGAGAAGAAGTTCTTCTTACTAAACCCTTTATTTTTGTACATCATCCTTTTAGAGTCCACTTCATCATCACTATCATGTTTAAGAGGACATTTTTCAGTGTAATGACCTATTCTTCCACATTTGAAACAAAATAAGAGGGTACTTAGCTTTTAGCCAAGATCCCTTCTTAAGTCTTCATACAAATTGAGCTAATTTGGTTTCAACATTTGAGTCATTGTTGTTGATACTCCATCCTTTTCCTCTTTTTGTTGCTTTTAAGGCTTTGAATGTTGCTTCTTTGAAATTTGGAATTCTTTTCCTCATCTCATAGGCAATAATGATTCCATGAAGTTCATCCATCTTGAGAGTATCTAGGTCCTTCATTTCTTCTATGGCACTTACTTTGGAGTCAAATCTGTTAGGAAGAGATCTCGATATTTTTTGAACAATAGTTCTTTCTTCAATATTTTCTCCTAACCCTTTAAGAAAGTTAACCACTTCAGCGACTCGGAGGAAGTACGATGCAATATCTTCTTCATCATCCATTTTCATGCTCTCGAATTGTATTCTATAGTTTTGAAGCTTTTCCTTCTTAACTTTGGAGTCCCCATCATACAGGGAAACCAACTAATCTCACGCTTCTTTGGCTTAGTCATAATTCATGACTTTCGTGAATTCGGAATTGGTAATTCCACTACTGATGGAATTTAAAGCTTTAGCATTAGCAATGTAGGATTTTCTTCCTTCTGGATCAGTTGGAAGACTGGAGGGAGATTTGTACCCATCCAAAACAGAGTGCCATACTTCAGGACCAAGAGACATTATATAGTAGGACATCCTCTTCTTCCAAAAACAAAAATTTATTCCATCAAAGATAGGCAGCTTCCCTTTTGCTTCTATGTTCTTCATTGTGCCTAAGAATCCTTCTTCCAGTTTTTAGGATTATAATGAAGAAGTTGGCTCTGATACCAATTGTTGGAAATGCTGAGACAGGGTGAATTAGTATCTCTTTTCAATTGTTAATTTTTTCCAGTTAGATTCTTCACAATTAAAAACAAAGAGGTTTATAATAATAATAATAAGGATCAATAAGAACTTCAATCCTTTTTCAAATAATTAAGTACAATAGATGTGTGAGGGAACCAACCCTTAAATGAATCAGGCACCAACCTTTTCCCAAGCACCAACTTGGACTTTGATGAGGCTCCGACCTCTAGGGCTTTGACCCTATTTTTCAAGGCACCAACCTTGTGTTTAGGAGCTCCTACCCCAAGGACACCAATCCTTTTTTTTCTTCTTTACTGGACTATTATTTCATAATTCCTCCATTTCACCAATCTGCACAATACCGCATCAGCTATTTTGCACTACACTTCTTATACCAAGACTTCACCACTGCATCAAGATTTCTGCACCACACCAAGATTTCAACACTGCACCATACCAAGACTTCTGCACCACAACTTCTCCAACATTCTTACTGCATCAAAATTTTAGCAAAAATATTTTTGCACCATGATGTACCAAATCACAGATCCATAGAAATCATAGCTTTATCCTTTCATAGATCCAAAGTGAAGATATGTTGCCACAGGTTCGAAATCAAATGTGCTATCACATGTCCGAAATCAGATATGCTATCACAGGTCTGAAATTAGAAGATTGCTACAGGTCCAAATTTCCACATGTCTGAGCTGACACAAGTCCGAAAATTATCACAATACGAAGTTGTTTTAACTACAACATGACTGTTCTGGAAGGTTTAGATGAGCTTTGTTCATGGATTTTCACAGTCCAGAAAAAAGCCCTAAAAACATAGTCCAAACTCAAAGATAATCCACAATACTGAGACAGTCCAAGTTGCACCAATAATAGTGTTTGATCCATTGTAGTTGCTCC
Organism: Pinus albicaulis; assembly: GCA_034641835.2. Lineage (NCBI taxonomy): Eukaryota > Viridiplantae > Streptophyta > Pinopsida > Pinales > Pinaceae > Pinus > Pinus albicaulis. Next base: position 1,214,918,422 of record CM076578.1, on the reverse strand, counting down.
AGGTATCTAAGATTTTTGTTTTTTCTAACCCAATCAGATTTTATTCTTCTTTCCTTCAAGTTCAGGAGTTGTGAACTGAATCTATCTCACTATAAAAGGAGGACCGAATTGAATTAGTTTAGAAATGAAGAAGATCTATGTTTTTATAGTGGTTCAAGTGTAAATAGTTATGTCCCCAAGGCAGGCGAACATGCTTAGGCTATAACAGGTGGGCTTCAAGACCATAATATTATTTTCAACTTGTAAATTCTCGTTCTCCCTCACTGTTTGGAGTTTTCGGCCAAGTGATAGCTCATTAGAAAGCTAAAAATATGCTCTAGAGGGTGGTGAAGGATTCATAGAGAAAGTTTTCCTGTAAGGTAGTGAAAAATATTTTTAGAGTGGTTGGTCATTTATTGATGCAGAAATGGAGGACAGGATGCCTTTATGGTTTGATTTCTTCATTGTTTGACTTCTTCATCATAGGGTTATAATGCCATCATCATGTGGTCTTCCATTATTCAGATTACCAAAGGACTAGCACTTCTTCATCATCATATAGCATCATATCGCCATATTGACATCAATGACAACCTAAATTAACAGTTTTGACTACCCTACAGCCATCCATTTTCTTCCATTACAATTTCAATGTGGAGCTAAAATGTCATCCTATTCACTGAAATTTTCTTAGAATTTTTATTAACTCCATAGCCCTCATTTCACCTTCTAAACCTAAAACACTTTTTCACAAGTTTTCCCACAATCAAAATTGGTAATTTTCTGTGTTTTGAGGTTTTGAACACCCTAAAATCATCCATTTCCCCTCATTCCACTTTCATTGTGAAGTAAAGACACTACCCTATCCAGTGAATTTTTATCATAATTTTTACTCAAGCATGTCGCCCCCATTTCATCTGACAAAATGTGAAGTTGGGAAACACTTTTTGCCCTTTTTTGACGTTGAAAATTGTAATTTTCTATGCTTTTCAACTTCAACTCCACTAAACTCATATTTTTATCGCAAATTATGCTTTGACATAAAAACAAGAATTGTAGAGAATTGTCTTACCTCCATACCGATATTTAAAAAAAAAAAAATTATTGACATATAGAGGGGTAAATTTGTTGTTTACTAACTGCATATACTTGAAATTTTCAGGCAAACATAAATAGTCACTTTATTATCCTTTACTTTTTTTAGGGAAGGTTATTCATTTTTTGGGAAAAAACCATAGCATCATAATCTGCATATATTGCACTAGTGCACAGACTATTTTTTGGTAATTTTTGGATCAAATCACTATTTTTTATTATTTTTTGAAATGGACGAAGACAAAAAAACAGTGATGTTTCAGTACATTTTATTATCCTTTGATTTTCTTTTCAATGTGATCGTCAATAAGAAAAATGAGAGTACCCTTTGGAAGTAGACAGGGAGAGGAAGTGCACTATGATTTTTTTAAATTTTTTGGTGTCCTCGTTTGAAAGTTATTGAATTTTCATTCAGTGCAATTTTTCGAACAATGAAATTCCATAGTGACATAGTTTAGTAAAAAATTAATAAAAAATTGAAATTTTTAATGAAACTCCATAAATCTCACATCATCAAAAACTAGATTTAGAGACGAATCTAATGGTACTTGGTCCGACATATAACATTTTGTTTTTGTAGGTGTTTTTTCCCTCCAAAGTTGCAGGTTTCTCAAAACTGCAGAGTTTTCTGAGTTTTTTGTTGACCAGAAACTCTCGGCCGAGAAAAACTCTCGGCCGAGAAATTTTTAAAACTCTCGGCCGAGAGTTTTAAACCAATTTATGCGCGGGAAAACTCTCGAGCAAAAGTTTTAAAAACTCTCGGCTGAGAGTTTGCGGCCGAGAGTTTGCACAATAAAACTCTCGGCCGAGAGTTAGAAAAACTCTCGGCCGAGAGTTTTTGAATGTAAAAAACTATCGGCCGAGAGTTTTTCTAACACTCGCCCGAGAGTTTGCGGCCGAGAAATTTTTCACACAACTCTCGGCCGAGAAATTTTGTTCACTTTTTTTCTCGGCCGAGAAATTAAAAAACTCTCTCGACTTCTATCTCATGCCAAAAAGCGTTTCCCAACTTCGCATTTTCGCCCTAATACCCTACTATCACAAGGACAGTTTGGATTAAAAATTAGTTTCTTAAGTAATGGAGATGAAATTTACAAAAGTGAAAGAGGTTTTTTTCAATCATAGGCCAAAGAACAAAAATATCCTTTAGTTTATGCACAGGTATTATGGTTTGAGATAAATTACAACAATACACTTTCTCCAAGTCATTTTCTGCAATTCTGGACAAGTAGTCTTTAAATCAACTTTTCATGGGTTTGGAACAGGGGTTTGCAGTGCTTGAGGAATCCATTTTGTAGAAAAAATCCTAAAATTTCCAACCATACCACTTGAAACCCCGAAATTCTCTGGGAAGACCTCCAAAATCACTCTCAAAGGGCTTTGTTACGCTTCTAGAACACATTATTATGCTTTTGGAACACACTAGAGTAGCCTTGGGAGAATGAACTTTTGAAGGCCTTCCCATGGGTCATTTTGAAAAATTTAAGATGTTCTGGAAACTAGACACATAGGGCTAGTTTACCATTCTTTCATAAGTGGATTTATACCTCTCAAAGTGCCTAAACGTGCCTCTAAATTTTTGTTACGCTTCTGTAAATTGGTTTTTCTTTAGTCAAAATTGTCACAGATCAACATTGGATTCCCTCATGACACTTGTCAAGCTAAGAAATGGTCACAAATTCAAGTCTATGAGTTTTAATTAGAGTTATTGGGGTTTTTTTGGCTTTTTGTTATTATGGAATGTGTAATTAATGTAAGGGATAAACACTCCTATTTTTTTTCTAAATTTCAGGGAATGGTTTCTAGCCTCCCTATAAACTAGGAAATGACTCATCTCTTGCATTTATGACCCATTTGGGATGGGATTTCGACCTAGTGAGGTGTCATGACCTATATTTTCTATACGTAGACTCTCTTTTTTCATTGTAGAGGTTGTATAGTTTTTATTTTCAGTGGAGCTATTGTACAAGATTTTGCTAATGAAATCAAGGACAATATTGCAAACATAGTGTTGAGACTCCAGTGGTATGCCTTTGAGCACTTTTTTTCTCTGTAAACTCATGATGTTTAATTTTATGTTACTCATATTCCACATATATGCTTCGTTATGCTAAATCTTATCAGTTTATTGATTGAAAACATGTTTTCCATGCTCTGTTTTTCATAATATTTTCATAAAATTGTCTTCCTCTTCTGATGAATGAATTCAGTTAAATTATCATTTTGATTCCCTCTCATTTCACTCTATACACAATGGAAAACTAATCATGCTTCTTAGCTTACCTACCTAGCCTCACCCTTACCTCTGAAACTAAACCTTTGAAATCAGATCAATACCCTATACCTAGTATCCTGACTATCATCCCTATCCAATAGAACCCAAACAAAAGAAAACCTTAATCTATTGAGCTTCATAACTAGCCTAAAAATTTATATCCAATCATCCCTTTGATTGTAAAGTGACATAGAGAGAGCCCTCTCTAGTCCAGGTAGGGCTAGCTACCTAGGCTAAAAGTTGGTTTGTAGTTACCTTTCTCCAATCCTACTGTCAGGCTTAGGAAGTTGGGGAGAGTGATAACACAGCCAAAAAGATAAACAACGTTGTAAAATATGGAAATAATCATTTGATTTCATTTGAAATTTTTACTTTTAACTGAATGCAACAACCAATCATTTGATTTGATTTGATTTTTTTATTTTTAACTAAATGCAACAACTGCTTGCTGAAAAGTTGCATCGTATTGGTAGTAGTATTTAATATCTGAATGAAAGCATGAATTGTGCTTTTTCTTTCACAGCAGCTTTGGTTAAACATATTTAATCCGAATGCATTTTTATTGTGAGGTTACATGAGCTAACACTGAGAGATTTTTTCTAAGTGATGTTTTCAAATTAAAATCAGTGCTCTGCCCTCTGTTTAACCACGTTGTCCTCCCAAACCACAGTGTTATAAGTGTGTAGGTACAAATTTGTACTCCATGGTTGGTTTGTTGAAGAAAACCACAGTTTTATAAGTATGTAGGTACAAATTTGTACTCCATGGTTGGTTTGTTGAAGCAAATCAGAAAAAATGGTAACAACATCTCTTTGTTGTAGATGAGATTTGGTATGTGTGGAACGAAGACAAAAATATTTTATAAACCATCATGTAAAAATCAGAGAAATAGAAGGAGATATGTAAGAGGAGGATATCTGTTAACTTCAAAAAATAAAAATTCCAAGTTAATTGATCTGCTAAAAGAATTTATTTTGAAAATATGACATATCTGGTAAAATGAGTGAAACATGTAAGAGAGAGAACCTATCGCATACACACACATATAAATTTAAAAAAAAATTTACCATACCACTTCAAAATACATATTTTAGCAATTATGAAGTATCCAAATAGATAAAAAGGATTACAATACCCACTCCGCTTATACAGACTAAATCTTTGTATGCATGGTAATCCACTGTTTTATAAATATACAACATAGCATATCTAAGGTACATTAAAGTTAGCATCCATGATATATTGATTGGTTCCATGTAAATTTCCACATCATAATTAAAGGTACTTGTGCATAGTTATTTGTAACATTCTTGATGGGAATTTTAATTTACATCTGTACTTAGATTGATTTGCTCATTCATCATAGTTAACGCGTAATCATCTCATACCCTGAAATGATTTGGAATGTAATTATATTTTATGGATTGGGAAAATGTCGAGGAAATAGTTGGTAAACAATTTTCATTAATCTAATCCGTTGGATTAAACCCTAGTGAATCGATAGTCAATATGTAGACAAGGGAATTTAGGGTAACTACCCATGTCCCCGATCCTTGCCTCAGTTCATTTCACCGTCGCTGGAGATGAGGTCCACCACTCTGAAACTTTGAGTATTCGGCTTGCAGGTAATCGTTTGCTTCGGCTTCAGAATAGTCTGTCAATAAGAAGTAATTCACAATGCTAAGTATTTCTTCATGATTTGAATTCTCTGCTTAATTTTTTGTCTATTGGTTCGATTTTTCTGTTGTTTCTTCTCCGCCCGGTATCACTCCTGCTCACCGCAGGATGTAGCTACCCTTTCACAGCTTATTTGTGATGGGTCTTCAGGCTTTAGGCTTGTTCAAAGTACTTATCAGGCGTATTTTAAATTTGAAACTCATTTCAGGTTTTGTATGTCTGATCATATTATTTTATCGAGCAATTTTTCCAATTTTTCTTTTAAATATCCGATTACTCTCAAGTTCTTGGGTTTTCATTACCCTTCCACTTTTCCTCGACTTACTGATAGCAAAACTCTACTTAAACTTCGGCTTCCGAGATCGAAATCTATGCTTTAATTAAGGTAAAATAGGGTTATCGTGTCCCCAAGATACTAGTGCTCGACTTACTTTTTTGTTTCGATAATGAATGTAAGAAATTTCGTCCTAAACCCAAAATCTAACTCATTCTATTATGGAATGACAAGTTGCAGCAAGGAAAGGAACCTTGCCTCAGTTAACCCTCATTACAAAATTCTAGACAACCATTTACAGGTTATAGATTTGATTATTTTTGTTAGTTTCAGTTTGTTTCATTATTCCATGCCTCCTTTTCTTAGGACAGCATCCTCTGACAACACAAGGCATCCTCTGTCTACACAGGACAACATTCCAATATTTTGTTTAAGCTCTTCGAGAAACTCTCCTTCAGAGTCTCTTATGAGTTCTTGTCAGATGTTGGTTCTTGTAAATTGCTCTTCGTTTTAATTGTAACATTTATCATAATTAAACACTTAATTTTATTGAAGCCACTCAGCCTTTCCTTTAATTACAGTACTGGGTTTTAATTCACACAGTCAACATTTAAGTATGGATATTCGTCCTTTTTTTGTGACAGAGTATGTTCTTCTCATATTAATTAAGGAGACAGAGAATTCGAGCTTCCACTACGAGTATTTTCTTTGGAACTTCTATGGAGATCTATAGGTGTAATTTAGATATGCAGCATTATTTGTTTAGTAATATGTCTTTTATATTGATACTTTTACTTATTTCTCTTTTGACAAAATTTGTAACATTAATCCTATGTATATTCTTGTGAATAATGACCAAGAGACCCTGGACTCAACCCTGATCCCTGGGGTTCTGTCCTAAACTCCTGAGTTTGTATATGATGTACTATTTATCACAGACGGTTTTAAATTCGAAAATATGCTTTCCTGCTCTAGGTTTACATGTTTTGATTTGTCTCTGCATTTTTCCTTTTCTGTATCTATATTTTTTGCAGACAGTATTAATAATTCCCTCCCTTGCTATTCATACAGTAAAAAAGAATACTAATACCTGATTCACAGTATCGTTCTGGTGGTTTGGTATAGTTTCCTTCTCTTTTCATTATTACACAATTATGCATGCAGATCTAAATAATGCTTTTCTTCATATTTTCAATTCCATAACCTATAACTCTAACTCTAAGTATATCTAGTACTTACATTCCAACTTTCACATAGGCTTACGTATAGAAGTAAATACTTACCTCCAACCTATATGTGCTTAACTGATATTTAATCCCAACCTTGAGAGAGGCAATCACATCCTCTTCTCCCCCATGCTCCTCACCAGGTATTTAGGTAGCAGGAAGATTTTCCAAGTTAAGCCTCAAGTCGATTGTCCAGCTTATACTTTTATAGGTTATTAGAGATCCATTGGCTCCTACCAGCTCTAGACTACTCTATTTTCAATACTCTTATTGCAACCGATCTCTTCTTTTTCTACAGAACCCCTTCCCCTTCTCAGGATTTTCTATTTATTCCCATGGGGAAGGTAACTGTCAGAAATGCCTTTACCCTTTTTACCATGGTTCTTGGAAATTATTTTTACTATTCAGTTAAGTCAGAATAATCACTCATATTATTTATATACTTTTCCACAAAAATAAAGTTTTCAATCTTTTCAGTCTTACTAACAAATCGTTATATTCATTTAATAATTTGAATGTTTTAAAATCAAATAACCATAATCATGAAATAAATCAAGGTGTTACAGAACTGGCCCAAGATTGGATGTTGGAAGTTGTTACATGAAGTGAGTCATCGAATCTAATTAATTATGTTCTTTGGGCAGATAACTAGCACTGAAAAGCGCATTTTCCTAGTGATATGTCTCTGAAATTCAATTCATAATTTCATCATTGATTTAAGAGATCTTCCCAATGGATTTAAGCATTTCTAAACTAGGAATTTTGTTGGAACTCTGTGGATCGCTGAAGACTATCACCAAACTTTCACAAGATATTGTGTTCTGACCTATTGAATTTCCCTTAAGTTCGATGTTTGGTGGAACTCGATTTTTGTGTTTCTATTGGTATCCAGACATAATTAAATGTGGCTACATCCAAAATATTTTTATAGCTACCATTTTGGTCGAGGTGAAGTGTTGAATGGTGGAAGATAATGAGATACCAACAATTACAAGCAACAAATTAAACTAACTTAAAAAATTGGCTAAAATTGTACAGTAAACAACCCTACAATTCTTTACGGCTACTGAATCAAGTTCGTGCATTCTAAAAACAACAAACAAACCATTTTTATAGTTTCAACATAAATAATAAATTTCAATAAATTATGCCATGAGGCTTCCAGCAACACAACAAATACGATCCATATCCTTCTACATTTTCCTACAATAAATAAACAACCCTACATGACCAACAACAATGAAAATAAATTTCAAATAACAAAAAGGTATAGAGTTTTTCTTACTGTCAAAGACATCCAAAAAAAAAAAATTTTATATACAAGATTCTCGACCAAATGTTTACATTAGCTATTATAAATTAACACTATTTTTACTATTCAACTGAATGATGTAAAGTCTAGATTTCCAGCACATGTCATTTTACTCTAATCATCTTAGATTATTTTTGCTATTACCTCTTTTTTAATTTAATTTCTCACCAATTATTTTTAATTCATATATTCAAATCATTATATCTATTAAAATTAAAAATATTAACTCAAAAAAGATTATAATAAATTATTTTTTCTATTAAAAAACAAAAAATAATCTTCAAAATCTCATAAAATAATTGATATTAAAAAAGAATTAAGTTTAAATTAAAATATAAGCAAAAATAAAATTTTATGACACATCCCATACCACCCACTTAAATACTAAGAGAAATATGTTTAAATGTCTGAATCTAATATCAAAGCCATTGAAAGATATTTCTCGAAATATATTTCTTCACCCACTTCCTTACAAGGAGAGTATGAAAAAATTTGAAGATATTTTGGAAGATATTTATGAGAAATTTGGAAATATTTTATACCTTCCCCCTTCGCACGTATTACTGATACGGGGAAACGAAAGAAAAAATAGCATTTCAACATATTTTCATTGACCAATTAGAGTTACCCTCCAAAACCTATAACTCCCTCAGAAGAGCCAATATCCATATATTATTGGACCTCTTAAATTACAGTCGAGAAGATCTAATGAAAATTGAACACCTCGAGAAGGAATCTGTCGAACAGTTATTGGAAGTTCTACGAAAATGTTTTGCAATTGATCCACCCAGGAATTAGTTTCGGGTTCATAAAATGGTTAGTTTCATTCAATCTCTTCATTCATTTCCTTTCCCCAAGTTCTTTTGGAGAGTCATGAGAATTATTTCGAACTACATTTTTCATATTTTGTTAAAGCTAATAATAAGAACCGTCAAAAATCCAGCCACACATACGCTAAGCCTTTTTAAAGAGCCATTAAAACATTTTAAGGCGTTTTTTTTTAAAGAACCATTAATGCATTTTTATAGGTTATTGTTGTTGTTTTTTAATAACATTTTGGAAATCCAATAGTATGAAAGGGTTTTAAGAAATTTGCAAATATTTTATATTAGGAATGGGCAAAAACATATCAAGATAACTTTGAGGCAAAAAAAAATAATGATAAGAATAGATAGTCATTAACACAATTTTTTTTTGAAATGATATAAATATAATTTTTCAAAACTATTTTGGATACTCTTTATTGGTATTTAGGGTTTGAGAAATTATTTATAGTAAAAAAATAGTTGACAAGAATAAGAATAATATAAAACATGAAATTTATAGTGTAAAACTTTAATAGTTTATTAGTCAAACATTCATGGATTTACTGGTAAAATAAGATATTTTATTTACCAAAACGATCATACAATCACGTTTACAACCCATTCAAATCTTGGCTTCATTGATATATTGAAATAAGCATTTTTATATTCATTATGAAAATTTGATATATTTTGCTTAAGTAAATTTAGGTTTTTTATATTTTTTTTTAGGTTTTTTTACGTTTTCTTTTTATATTATCATATTTTAACAATCTCCAATTTGATAACAATTTATTAAATACCTTGTCCAATTTCATTCATCATCTAGTGTATAATCCAAGAGAAGCTAAACCGCCACAACTTCTCTAACAATATTGGTTTTGTAAACATATATGCACATTGTTCTTGAGTGTGGACCTTTTTAAGATCTACTCTATTTCCATCAATGAGATTTCTTACAAAATAGTACTTCATATCAATATGCTTAGTATTATTATGATAAGCCCAAAAAAACTAGCACTTGGACTATCACAAAAAAGTAGTTTGTTATTCTATGTTCTTCAAATATTACCTGGAAGACCTTTCAACCAAAGAATTAAATAAAGAATTGTATTAGTTGTATGGTCATTTAACTATTTACATGAGTAATTTTACATCTATCATCCAAGTTAAGCATAATATTTATTTTATTGCATATAAGATCTTTTATATTTAGTAGTTTAGTTTTCCAAGATTATCTTCCCAAATCTTGGATTACTTCAGTGTATCTTACCACCAATATCTAATGTACCAAATTGTAATAAATAGAAGCCAGATGGTTGAAGTTGAATGTTTTTTATCTATTAAGACTCGGAATAAATTATGAATTATTTGCCTTTGAAATATACTATAAAGTAATATTTGTATTAAAGATTAATCTGGTTGTAATATTAGAATCTTTACATATTCCAATATTTCTTTAGGTTTGAGATTGAGCGCAAAGGCTCAATCTAAACCCTTAAGTAATTATCCCATGATACAAAAATTTCAGTCTCTTTCTAGCTAAAAAAATTCCAAAATCCCCCAATATCCAAACACATTTACATTCAATTTTTCACTACTTTAGATTTGATTTAGTCTAACTTCTTGTTTTCCTTGGAAAACTACTCTTTTCCTTTCTTCCCAACTTGAATCCAACTTGTGTTTTGTGCTAATTATGGTGGGTCATCATTGACAAGTGAGCTTTGTTATTTTTGAATGCTTCCTCATCCACCTGATATGCTCAAGAGGTTTCATTTCCAACTTTATTCCTTGTGGAGGTAGGAGGGCATTTGTTTTCAACGATGACTTATTTCTTTTCCACTTTCAGTGAGTCCAAAGGATTCTCACTGACGTCTATTTTTTCCTGACTATTTTTAGTTATCTCTGATGTATTTGATTTGGCAGTATATAATTCTTGTTTATATTTTGGTTATTTCTTACCCTGAGACTTTTCTTATTTGTATACCATGTAGTGATCGCTTTGAGTTACTTCCCACCATTTGGGCCTTCATTTATTTTTTCTTGATATTTTTTGTTCTGCAAACCCTTGGAGCAATTTTTTATTACATGTCATTTTTCATAAGACATAGGCTACAACAGTTAGATTAATATCAATGGAAAAACCCTTATTGAAGTTCATTTCCACACATATTAGAGCATTAGTAGTCTTATAAAAATTTTCAAATTTTGCATTGTGGCAATAAAACTTTCCTAATCCATTCCTTATAGAGGATAATGATGGTAGATTCAAAATATGCAGGGGAAGGTTTGGAATCCTTATCCAAACCAGATTTGTGGAGATTGATCTCCTAACCGGATGAAAGATGGGAGACCAAGGTTGAATGAAGAGACGAACACTTCCCCAGAACCACGACCCGGATAATTTTCAAATGGCCATCTTATCCCCAATATTATCAAAAACAAAAACAAAAAACTCGAGTCATAGGATAAATATTCATTCATCCATAAAGAGAGGTTTCCATGTCTTAGAGATCTATTTGTGTAGATAAGTCAGCTGCAACCAAAATCCATTAAACCTGCACACCAAACCTTGCTCCAAAAATAAAATCATAGTTAAAAGCTTCCTCCTCCAAAGGAATATTGAGGGAAGGAACTTCTTGAACTACCAAAAGAGCATATCTGTATTTTAGCATGGCACTATACAAAACCAAGAAGATCTTGTTGGACCGAAAACATTCCTGCAAAAGATAATTTCCTCGTCGCTAGATCAATAAGATTCTCCATTGTTCATACTGCCGTAGAGATCAATAAGCATAGATCCTTTAACTAGGGAAAAACCATAGTTGTCCCAAGAGTCTTTAGAGATTTATCCATCCCAACATAACAAACAATTTTAATGTGATATTTAACCATGTGGCTTTTATAAAATAAGTATGAATAAAAATTTGGATTAAAATATATTTGATGTTATATTTTCTTTTTCTTTTTCTTTTTTTGTACATAAAAAAACAATTTTAATGTGATATTTAACCATGTGGATTTTATAAAATAAGTATGAATAAAAGGTTGGATTAAATTATACTTGATGTTATCTTTTCTTTTCTTTTCTTTTCTTTTGTATCCCAGAGGAACCGAGCAGCCTGCTTGACACGTAATTACCAGTAAATTTCTCAAGGGCTATGATATGTCCTCCTCCCTATAGCTGAGTCACAATTGGGAGAATTTGAACCAAGGTTTTTTTAGTTTCTACGATTTCACATTTCTTGGGTTAACCAATTAAATTGCCCCCCAAAACTTAATGTTATCTTTATTAAAATAAAACATTAAATTTAAATATTATTTATACTAAATTTAATATTGCATTGTGTAATAGTTTTGATATTTAATATATAAAAATTAAGAGATTATTCTTCCTTAGCTTTATACGAAAAGTATATTTAGTAGCAACTTATAACACTTTGGTTTAAATATTGAAAGATATAACGCACTTTTTTTTTAAATAAAGTAAAGAAGCTAAGTCTTCATGGAGGTGTAAAATAACACATTAATTTTTTATTAATAAATTAAAAGTATTTTAAACTCAATAGAGTTATGTGGATACATTGTAAGATGTGATGAAATGATTCTCACTCTTACTAAATTAGAGTTCACTAATTAAGTGAAAGTTAGATATAAAACTTGCTAACCATGTAATGTTAATTAAATGAGTTGGTTTAGGTAGCATTTAAGATCATGATGTATTTAAGAGCAGTTTACTAATTAGTGAAAGTTAGATATAAAAATTGCTAACCATGTAATGTTAATTAAAAGAGTTGGGTTGCGTAGCATTTAAGAGCATGATGTATTTGAGGTAAAAATGTTAAAAATTTATATCGAGAAATATTTATGGGTGGAAAAAAAATCAATGATGCAAGGAATATGAGATAGGTATGTGAGCGTGTTTGAATTGAAATAACAAAATAGAATGATAAGTAAGTATAAATATGTTTACAGAGATATTATCAAGTATTCATAAAGTATTCATAAAGGTTTATGAAAGAAAAAAATGAAAATACCTAATATGTATGAGTTTGGTATGGAAAATTAAAATAATTTGTACTAGATTATTTTTTTTTTATTTTTTTATTTTTTTGTAATTTTACACATGAAGTATAAAAATTGTATTTACATGTATATGTGATTAAGAAGGTTTCTGGGAGTTTATAGGTATAAATTGATAGTCTTATCTCATTCAAAATGATGAAATTTTTTATAAATGTAAATTTATTTGAATAAATTTTTCAATATATAATAGAGAAATGAAATTATATACTATAGATAAAAGAAAATTTTAAAATTTAAATTGAAAATGTAAAAGAATTAAAGATATGTATGCATCTAAATGGATAGATGGAAAGAATTTTGATAGGGTTTCGATGATCATAAATAGTTTCATGCACTCTTTCTTTATTTGCAATACATTTACTCCTTAGTCTCTCCCGTTGAATTCATTTTGAGTTGGTCATGGCTAGCCATTCACTTAATGACAAAGCTAACAGAGAACTTTAAATGGCCTTCCATTCATATAATAGTGTTTATAATTCTCCCACTATCTTAGTCTTGCCAGAAGGAACCATGTTGTTGGAAGTAGTGATAGTACCAACAAAGTCACAAATCTAAATTTCTTGAACATGATCCCAACTTTGGGGTCGAAACTAGTCAAGGCTAATCTTTTGATTTTCAATGTAGTTCTCCTTCATTCTTAGCCAAAGGAATTAATTCCAAAATTTTAACATGGGTGAATTTGACTCTAAGGGAAACATCATTTGATAACACAATCTCTTAATATGATAAATATGGTATTTTTTTTTAGGAACATTATAATATTTTGGGAGATTTGAAAATAAAATTGCATGTAAGATTTTTTTTCCTTTGATGGAATTTTAATATTGGCTGCCTTGCATCCAATGGTATTTTATGTGGATGTTTACGAATTATGTTTTGTTGACTACAATTATAATTATATCCAAATCGTAGGTTCTTAGTGTTATCTTAGCTCCTATCCTATATCCATGCACAAGATTTTTTTCCTATCATCTTAATTGGTTTCAATGGGTTTGATCAAATCTTCGTATCCTAAAATCATTGCCTTGAATTCACCAAATATTTAAACCTTCTCATGACACATATGAAAACAATACTCCAATAAGGATACATTATAGGGTATACATTTGGGTTATTATCACTAAAAGGCGTGGGCATTTCCACTTGAACTATTTCTCCTACAATATAAATAGAGCCCATATCCATGCATTTCAAAGGAACTTTAAATGTAAATTTAAATTGAAGTAATTAAGCTGAGCATCATTTATTCTCTCATTTCAAAGGAAATTTAAATGTAAATTTAAATTGAAGTAATTAAGTTGAGCATCATTTCTTCTCTTATTTAATCTAATGTTTTCTTACTTTGATGTGAATCGTTTTTCCTCCAATGTTTATATAAATGGTAAAGCGATTATGAATACCGCATGATTCCTCCCACTTGATACATTTCATATAATAGTGATTTTTTATTAGATAATAAAAACCCCTTTCTCTTTCTCCCTTGACTTATTTTCTTTATCCCTTCACTTATTTTATTGTGACTGGAATTCAACATGATAGTGGGGAAGTCTTGCATTCAAAATTTCAAAATGTTTATGAATACGAATTTAATATGATCTAAGGTTACCATAACTCTATGAGTCTGGCCCGGCTTTATTGCCACTAACTCGAGACTTTTGTCGGGAGGTTCTGGGGGGATGAGAATAGACTCTATAGTTGAATTGAATATTTATGTTGGTTAGAGAAAACACAATAACAACCAAACCCCAAAGCTGTTCGGGATTCAAAATGGGCATGCTCAGGGACCAAACATTCCAGAATAAAATTTCCGCAATTTACCTTCTTTCTTTATGAAACTTTTTTTAGAAAAAAACCTCTGGTATAATGGGTGAAAATGTGAAGTTGGGTTACACTTTTTGCCCTTTTTTGAGAAAAAAAATTTCATTTTCTTCGGCTCTTCAACTTTCTGCAAGCTAAAACAATTTTTCTATTTAGAATTTCATTTTGCGATAAAAATAAAAGTTGTCAGAAATTTTGTTAGCATTCTATTACTTACTTTTTGGAATTTTTTACACACATTTGATATGTCAACTTAGCGTTTATTTGAGTGTGTTTTTTAAAAATCAACGGATTCATAAGAAGTCATGTTAATACGCAATGTTGTATTCTTTGAAAATTTGTGTTTTTGAGAAACAAAATGTGTTACAACAATCTAGACAGAGTCTACTTCGGTTTCATCATATTTACAAAGCCAATGGATGCATATCATAATTACTAGAATTTTTTGAACTTGTCCAATATGAAAAACTGCATATTTTGAATATGTTTCTTGACGCAAGAAATTTCTTAACATATAAGTTATAAACTAAAAATCTAAAAGCTACCCATTAGAGACAATGGACCAATGTAATGTACCATAATTTTTCAATTTTTTTTACAATGTATTTTGGAAGATACAAAATTTTTATTTCACTAAATCACAATGAGCTTCAGAAATTGTTTGCATTCATTTTATTACAAAATTAATTAAAATTAGTAAATATTTATGAAGTTCCATGAAAGCTATATTTCCTCAAATTAGATTCAATTCTAAAAATTATTTTCTTGGTTCCGACAATTAAATCAGAATTTTTCATGGAGTTTAATCAGTCCAAACTTGCAGAATTGTATTCAGGGCTTGGCTCTGCGTAACTGGTGACGCGTTAGTTCGGTCGAACTCTTAAACAAAGATCGGTCAAACTATTTTTTGCGCCGACGGCCCATTAAGTCAAACGACAAAGTAGTTCAACCGAACTATTTCTTAAATTTTTTGCCGAAATTTTACCTAACTTTCGATCGGCCGAAACGTACTGCCGAGCCCCTCGAAAAAAAAAATTCGCAGCAATATAAATTGCCATGAAATCATTCCTTATTTTCACATATTTTCGCATGTTTGGTCTGATTTTACAAAAGTCTTGATCTGATTTTTCAAAGAATTTTTTTGGGTTTAAGGAATTTTCTTGGAGGTACATTCAAAGGACTCTTTGAGACACATTATTTTCGTACATTTGATCTGATTTTGCAAGGAGTTGTTTTGGGTTTAAAGAATTTTCTTGGAGGTACATTCAAAAGACATCTCTTAGAGGTATGTGATATAGTTTTTTGGGCTTCATTTTTTTTTAAGTATGGATTTAGGCTTAATTTCGAAAGGACATTTTTTAGTTTTGGGTTGAAGTAAATCTTTTATAATGATTTTTTAAAATGAGTTTTTGTGTAACTTTTTAAATGAAATTTTTTTGTAGGACTTGGAAGGAAACATTTTGAACTTCATTTAATTTTTGTAAGACATTTTTTCTTGGATTTTTTAAAGTGTTTTGAATTGGAATATGTATTTTTTGCAAAATTTTTAAAATGAGTTTTTTTAAAATTAAATCTTTTGTGATGTTTTTTTTTAATTGAGTTTTTGTCTAAATTTTTGAAGGAAATTTTTTGAACTTCATACTCTATTATCATGGTAAATCAAAGGAATTGTATGAGAAAATATGATCGAAAAAGAGACCCTGAGGAACGTAGAGAAGAGACGAGACAATCTCACAAAAGAAATATAGAAGCACTCTCAAATATTGAAGGGGAAAATCAACCTCAACCAGAAGTTGAAACATGTATGCAAATGTAAATATTATGATTTTGATATATTTAAAATTTTCTTAGGGTAAAATGTGAAGCTTAATTTTTATTTGATGAACTAATTTGAAAAATATTTTGCAATGTAAACAAAGAGAGATATTCCTTAAAACATTGATGATGAGATACAAAATTTTGAAGGAGAAAGTGAAAGAGATATTGAACCAATGATTGAATATGGTGAAAATGTTGAAAGAAATTCAAGTGAAGAAATTGAATCACAAAGTCTGTATATGTGTGTGTGTGTGTGTGTGTGTGTGTGTGTGTGTGTTGAACACATGCACGTATTATTGAAATTATACATATATTTATTAGTTTAGTTATTTATTGAATATGTAAACTTATTATGTACTATTCATTCGAATATGTATAGATGAAATCAATGTCGATGATGAGATGTTAGAAAATGTTGACACTCACACATATGGAGATAAAAAGGCCGACCATTATATACGATATCATGTTAACCACATTTTTTAGAAGTATTTCATAAAGGAAAAGGTGACAGTTCAAGCCCAAATGTTGAAAGGTCTCCTATCATTAAGGAAATTAAAAGAAGCTATGATTTATTTGGTATTCGAAAATCAACCAAATATAAAAAAAAATGAAGGAAAATGTGATACAAAATATAAATAGTGCTATAAATTCAATTAGAAGATCTAGACAGAAAAATGTTTTAGTTGTACTAGAGCAATACATATGGCAGTGGTTTCATCAAGTACTAAACAGAATCACTTGGTAAAATCTATGGCACGAGCATTAGGAACCTCACGAAAAAATTTGCACAAACATCAGAAATTTCGGTTGCAAATAGATGTAAATGATGAACTCGCTTGTTGGAGAGCTATTTCTAGGCAACCATACAAAGATAGACTTGGAGAAAATGTTAAAAAAATAATATATGAATATTGGAAGAACAATTCGCATGTTTCACCAACTGAAAGGCATGTGATGCAAAGAAGAATAGCACGAAATCAGTACGAAGAACATGAAAAACGTTCCTTAGAAACCACTCAGATAGAGTTTTTCAACAAGTTCAAAGAAGAGAATCATGGAATTCATGTTTCAATCAGTGCTTTTGTTTAACAAAACCATGAATGTAAAACCTATCGCCGTACGCGGCACTTGTTGTTGTCGTTATCATGTGGAATTTGAGTTATATTATGACACATTCCTTGATTTTCGTAGAACATTTTGGAAGGATTCACCTCCTCCTTCCACTATCTGTGATTTAATATCTCAAATTCTATGTGAAAGAGAAAGCAATGAACTATTTTACGAAAAGAAATGTGTTGGTGGTAAAAAATGTGATGATTGTGGAAATTTGACTATATCTCAAAACAAATATCGTACTGATATAAATGATCAATAATTGTCCAACATGAAAGTGAAATGGAAGAGATATGAATATATCTATACATCGATTCAAGGTGAAAATAGTGTTAAAAGAATTGAATTAGGAGAAGAAGAAATTGTTTTGATAGACTTTTTTAGAAAGTTTGAGGCTGAAATTTACAAATACACCAAGCATTCCCATAGAACTCGATGGAAAGACTTGCAATTCAAAAAATCCCGTGAATTTTTTCCACCAGGGACCTTTTTGTCATTAATTGATTTTGCATAAAACTACACATTTGTTCCATAAAAATAAATTCAGATTGAATACTATCATTTTGACCATGTCTCCATGCTCGTCCATATTCTATATAGACATGCTAAACAAAACGTCGATCATATAGAAAGCACTAGTGAAAATCGACATATTATTAAAAAATATCACTTTTATATTAGTGACGATCGTACACATGATACATATTTTATACAACATTGTTTTGGAAAAAAATTACGATTCCTTGAAAAATCGTGGAATAAAATTCAATGAACATTGGATATGGTCAGACGGATGCACAAGTCAACTCAAATCTGTACGATCATTCTTTTGGTTGTGTTGTCTTCATAAGAAAACATGCATTAAACATTGTTGGAATTTCTTTGAGACTGGCCATGGGAAAGGAGAACATGACAGTGCAAGGGCATGCATAAAATGAGCAATTTGAAGATATCGAATGAACCCCTCTACAAGCCGACTTGTGGATGTGAAATAAGTTGTTCAATGGTGCATCACTACTCTAAGCCATGAGACTAACCGATCAAGGGATGTGTGAAGGTACATTCAATCTAATTTTTATTGGATATCTGATTTTAAATAATGTACATTTATCACAATGATTATCTTTCATTGTATTTTAATATCATATTTACATTATTCTTTAAATTTTCCATATAAAGGTTTTTTTGGCATATTGGGATCGAAGACGTAGATAGATCAATTGGAAATGACATTGAAACAATAAAAGGGACTCGAAAATTGGATTCAATTAAAACAAAGTCATCCAGAAATGTGTTTGCATTGGATAAAATAAAATATTCTTGTTTTTTTCATGTTTGCATAGACAACACAAAATCAAATGACGTTTGTGAAAACAAAATGTATGTAAAAGATTGGAAACATACAGAGCTAAATACAAAGGGAAAAATTTTCGTTGCAATGTTTGAAGAAATGCAATCAGAGGAGACTACAATATCATCCGATGGTGATTGAGTTTCTGATCTTGTTAGAGAAGGTAACATTTGAATTGCTTTCTAATTATAAAGATCTAGAAATAAATTTGAATATGTATAATTTTGTTAAGTTTGTTTTATTGTGCAGGAGATGTTTTTGATGTAATTGCACCTACTGACAATGATGAAAATGTGAAGTATTATTTGGTGCTTTGCACTGAATAAAAAATGAAATTATTAGAAGATTATAATGATCACGGATTTCCATATGAAAGAGGATCTATTATAATAAAAGGTTATTTTTTCAAACAAACTAATCAAAGTGGGGATTTTGTTTACTTTGAAGACTATGAACCTGATTTCATAAATTGTTAATATAGTCACTTGGTGTGTGCATCATGCATAAATTTGATCAAGGTTCAATCAAATAAAAAAATGAAAATTAAGAAATGGAAAATGTCAAAATCTGATCATGAACGGATTATTGAATATGGCATTCCATTGGAATTTTTTTGATTAAACTGCCCAACAATTTATTCTCTTTGGATTATATGTTCTATAACTTCCAGTATTCAATTAAAAATTGATTTTCCTTATTATGTTATCTATGCAATTGTTTGCACATGTACAAATTGTTTTGGTACATGCACACTCTAGTATCAACTGAAAGTAGCTTTACTATACATGCATTGATGAAAAATGTTGCATATATATATATATGTGTTCTAGAATGCAATTAAATAATTAAAAATATATATATATATATAGTTTTTCTATGTGCATTGTTGAAAAATGTTGCATGTACTGGATATATACACGAACTCAATGCACGCCCAGCTTTTCTTATGGGATTTTTTGGTAAAAAGTATCGACAATGTAAATAAATCATCCACAGTATAATTTTTTACGAAGATTCCTTTTAGACAAGAGACTCAAAGCACTTCTTCGACTTTTGGTGGGATTCGACCCACATCTCTATTCCTGATTGAAAATCTAGTACAAAATTTGTCTGTCCAATGGTCGAATATGTTCTATGTGCATTGATGAAAAATGTTGTGCACGTATATATGTGTGTGTGTGTGTGTGTGTGTGTGTGTGTGTGTGTGTGTGTGTGTGTGTTATATAATGTAATTAATTTTTCAAGTAGTTTTCCCATGTGCATTGATGAAAAATGTTTCACGTACTGAACATATAAGTTCTAGAATGCAATTAACTGAATTTCATCAATTTACCAATTTATAAATCAACAAGGCTAACTAGTTGAGTGCATTAATGACATTGACCCCAATTCAACAAACATATATCTACTTCTTATATATTTCCAATCAAAATTAAAAGGATTCAGATGGGAAAGAGGCATAACACATATATTCCATGAACTACTTTAGTTCATAGGTCAATGAAGATATCATAATGTGGGAAAATGTTTCAAGAACACTTGATCGTACTTAAAAGTAATCTTAAGATTGTTTTTTATCTTTACATACTACATACTATTGTTTGAGTGAAAATTTTTTAAAAACTTACCAAATGTATTTCAACCATCCAAAACTTGAATTTCAAAAACTTTTTGATTATATCAAAACAAATTACATCACCTTTCATGCCAATTGTAGTTCAACTATCCAATAAAAACATTAAACATTTAACATTATATCAAATGCAAAATGTAGATTGAAATGGTATCCAAAACATAGTTTTAAAAACTTTTTAATTATATCAAAACATTACTTCAGATTCCTAATGTACTTCAACCATCCAAAACTTGAGTTTTAAAATTTTTTTGATTAAATATCACAACATTACTTCACAAACCATGCCAATTGTAGTTCAACTATCCAATAAAAACATTTAACATTATATCACATGCCAGATGTAGATTGAAACCATCCAAAACATGAGTTTTAAAAATTTTTCAAGATTATATCACAACATTGCTTCACACACCATGCCAATTATAGTTCAACTATCCAATAAAAACATTTAACATTATATGACATGCCAAATGTAGATTGAAACCATCCAAAACTTAACTTTTAATTTTTAAAAAAATTATAGATCACAACATTAATTCACATGCCAAAATGTACTTCAAGCAATCAAAACTTAAGTTTTAAAAGCAAAACAAATTATAACACATCATTACATAACATGCCAAATGTAGTTCAGAAGCAAAACATTAATTTATAGATGACAACATTACTAGTAGTTCAACTATCCAAAACTTAAATGTTTTAAAAACCAAACAAATTATATAACAACATTACTTCACATTCACATGCCAAAAGTACTAAAACCATCCAAAACTTAACTTTTTGGAACAAAACAAATTATATTAACACTGTAATAAAATATGTCCAAAAATTGTAGATCTCACAAGTATCAAGTATCAAGTTATATATATATGACTGTGCATCTAGATAATATATAAAAAAGTAAATTTAAGACTAGAAATCTTGAAATCAAATCTACAAATCATGTCCATCAAATACATATGGATGTAGTGTCTTTCCTATCAGAGTCTCAATCCACGCGCTATCTTGTGAAGCATGGGGAACCTGTACACAATGCACATACAAACATTAAAATTTGATGTTTTAGAAATGAGTGAGAATATATAGAATTTCATGTAATATAAAAAAAAATCATGTAATACCTCATGAGGTTCCCTCTCCATTTGTTCACCTGCTACAAGTTCCCCCATGGGAAATTTTCCAACAGTAAACTGTACAATATACATGTACAGTTATATATATATATATATATATATATATATATATATATATATATATATATTAAAAAATTTCAGATGAAAATGCACATGTGTACATATATAAACTTATTTTAAATAATATTAAAAAAAAAGTTAGAAAACTTGTTCAAATGGTTGAAATAGTGTGGATGTTCCTATCTCCGTCGCTAGAGTCCGTTGATTAAATAAATCTTCTATAGAAACCTAAAATTCAAAATTTTAGAAGTATAAAATAACTCAAGATCAAGATCTCAATTTATAATAAAACTTAAATAAACTTCAATTTATAAATTATAACTTTTAAAAAAACATATATATATTTAAAAGTGAAAAATTGAATACTTTTGCAGGTGAATTTGGGACATCTCCTAAGAGAGGCTCCAAAAGAAAATCTCCAAAAACCTAAAATTCAAAAAATTTAAAATAAATCAAGATATAGATATATATATCTCAATTTTTAATGGAACTTTTTGAGGTGGAATATATATATAACTTAAACATAAATTTTAAAAGTGAAAAATTGTCCATACTTGTTGTGGATGTGGCACATCTCCTAAGGAAGTAGAAGGTACATCTCCCAAGGAAGAAGAAGGTACTGCCATCCTAAAAACATCAGACAGAATCAGAATCTGTTAAAACATTTTATTATTATATATGTACATGTACATGTGTGCACAATTATTTATTTTAAAAATATCACTTAGAAAACACTAACATTTGTCAACATATCTTGATGGTGAGACCCATCTTCATTGTTTCAACCGGAGGTCCTGAATGTGATATTAACATTTTCGTCATTCATCATGCGTGAAAACTAAAAATGGTGTTTTAAGATATAATGATACATTTTTGTTAGATTAATGTACATACAAATAAATGTATACATGTACACACACATGTATTTATTACAAATTTTACACATGTATGTGTTAAAATAATCAAATCCTAAGGTCATTAACACATACCATTCCCGTTCCCTCTTCCTCATGAAGAACTAGGTCTTGCCAACCATTGCAACAATTCTTTGCATATATTAAGAGATCTTCAACATTCATGTTGTCAATCTCTTCATCTATACAATACAAACAATTGGCACGTGCATTCTCACGTGCTCTTTTTTTATTTAGACAAACATCGACTCCACCCAATCTGTTGTAAACATTGTCGATCATGACATCCCTTGCTTCTCGACTTATTTGAGAAATCGTATCCATCTCTGATCGCAGAGTTTCGACCCGAAAAGGTCGACTCACTAATGGCGGTTCAGTGTGAGGCAACTCCACATCTCTCCTAGCACCCCTGCGGTCACACAATCGACCTTTCCTCAGACCAAAAAATTATGATAGAAGGTCATTGTAATTGGGTTTCATTTAAAAAAAAATTCTGCATAAAACAATTTTGCAAAATAAACAGGAACCTCAAGGTGCCTATCATACAAATAGTAGAGAGCTATATCGAGTGCTTGAAATATTGCACCTTCAACATTTCTTACATCCTCCCATTTATTGGGACCCATCACTATTTCCTTTCTCTTTCTCATGACTTCTACAAATGTATCAGTCGTTGGCCCAAGATTTTTGTACACATTTACTATTTCGCCCAATGAATGTGTAACTATTTCGAGGCTTTTTCGACTCTCAGTAGGTAGAATCAAATCCACGAGATCTCTCTGTAATTTTGCATGAAGTTGTTGACACCTTTCTAAGG
This sequence comes from Pinus albicaulis, assembly GCA_034641835.2. Taxonomy (NCBI): domain Eukaryota; kingdom Viridiplantae; phylum Streptophyta; class Pinopsida; order Pinales; family Pinaceae; genus Pinus; species Pinus albicaulis. The sequence continues at coordinate 1,214,895,032 of CM076578.1, read as the reverse complement.
TGCATTGCGCCATGTTTCTTTCCCATGGTATATCAAAAATGTCGACGAGATAAGTTACGGTGGGTAGACAACCTTCTTCTTGAATGTAGCATTCTACCCTGCATCAATTTTGACCAATATTTGGAACATTGTCAGCCTTTGCATCAATATATATAAAATTTTGTATATTAGAAAAAACACATGTAAACAAATTTGTACAAATTCAATGAAAAAAATATTGAAATTGATGGCAACCTTGATGTGGTTGGCTAGCATCTTCTCCACCCTGAAACTGTTGAGAACCAGAATGACCCTTCTGAGAACCAGCAGCACCAGCCGTTCATTGGCCTCCGGGAGAATAAATATCACCACCTTCACGCAACCTGTTATCACTATTGATGGCCCTCTAAGGGGATTTGAACCACCACCAACCTCTCGAAAGGAGAGAGAAGATTCATAAACAAATACGAATTTATAATCAATTGAAAAATACATGCATACATATAAATACACGTGTACATATTCATTGATTAAATTGTGTTAAAACCATACCATGACTGGGTGAAACATGGGTATCCATGGCTGGAGTAGAGACCCTTCTCTTCTTATTAGCTCCTAAAAAATAAAAAATGAAACTTATTAACAATTAATTTAACTCACAAAGTTGATAAAAAATCAATTCCATATGTACACACATGTATGGAGATTTAAGATTATATTTAAATTTACCATGAACAACTCTCGATCCCTGAACAACTCTCGATCCCTGATCCCCCCCTCTCGTAGAGATATGGGATTCTGTTGATCTTCCTCATTCATCCTCCATGATATATATATCTACAGTGGACATTTCCAATTATTTTTTTAAATAACTAATTTAAAATAAATTCAAAATAAATTTCAGAAAATCAAAGTAATTTCAGAAAACACAACTTTCAACGCACTAATTGATGTGTGAAACTTTAAGCAAGAAATTTTCTTACTATCCCTTGGATTGCGATAGCAAGACATTTCTATGCATAATTTCCATTTTTCAACCATATTTAATGTTTTTCTTATCATTGAAAAAAAATACAAATTCAATATATATATATATATATATATATATATATATTAAATTGACATTTAATTGTCAATGCATGGGAGAAATGGCACAAGATCATGTGATAAATGACATGTGCATGGTCTATCTTAAATTTTGACTTAAAAAGCTTATGGTAGAATTCACATCTAGAATTAATGGGAGGAAGCCTTTAGTTTGTGGGAGAAATGACACATGTACACAATTTACCTTAAAGTGGTTGTGTTTTATGGATATTAAAATGAACTTCTATTTCGATCTATTCCAGAGGTTGACTGTAGGGGCATTTGCTAGGTATGTCACCTTTCATAAAAGATGATATCCAGATGCTACATGGCCCTTTACAGACTCTGCCTATAGAACTTGTAGAATTTAATTCACTACTTGTCCCAATTATACCGTATGAAGGGTGTAGAGGACCTGTGGAATCACTAACACTACTTTACGTAGACATAAGGGTGTATAAGAATGCTTTTGTTTTACATTGGATATGAAAATGAAGAAATTATATTTAGATCTATTCTAGATATTGACTGTAGAGACATTTACTAGATATGTCACATTTCATAAAAGATGAGATCTAGAGGCTACCTGGCCCTTTACAGACTCTGCCTATAGAACTTGTAGAAGTTAACACTACATGTCCCAATTATACCCATGAAGGGTGTAGAGGAGTCATGGAATCACTCAAAATACATTACGTAGACATAAGGGTGTATAATAGTGCATGTGTTTTACATTGAATATTTTTCATTTTAAATTAAAAGAATCTATTTGAAACAAAATTTACCTATATAAGGTTAAAACCTATGTTTTGTATCAAAACACTTTTTTTCAATGGGAAACTTTTATGTTTAAGTATTTTTTTTTTCTTGAAATGTGATACACCCCATTAAAATGGGAGATATATTGAAATAATTCTTATGATGTAATAAAATTGTTTCAAGTAGTTTAAAGATATCTAGATATGCATAAATTGAATGAGCATAGATTTGAGATATAAAAGTCCAAAATGGAATAGTTGTTGGTTAAAAAATTATCAATGGTTCTCTATGGATATATTTGCTTCATTAAAAGGGGATATTTCTAGAAGGATGGACTAAGTAGAAAAGAAGGGAAAAAATCAAAATTATATGTTTTAATATGTGCATGTGTTTTACATTGAATATTTTCCATTTGATTAAAAATCTATTTTCAAAACAATTAACATATTATTTAAGGTTAAAACCTATGTTTTGTATCAAATTACTTTTTGTTTCTAAATATTGTGTGTTTTACATTGAATATTCTTCATTTATTAAAAATCTGTTTTGTATCAAATTACTTTTTGTTTCTAAATACTATGTGTTTTACATTGAATATTTTTCATTTTATTAAAAATCAATTTGAAAAAAATAAACTATATAAGGTTATAACCTATATGTTTTCTATCAAATAAATTTTGGTTTCAATGGGAAACTTTTATGGCTCATGTATTTTTCTAGAAATGTAATACACCCCATTAAAATGGGAGATATATTGAAATGATTCCTATGGTGTAATAAAATGGTTTCAAGTAGTTTAAAAATAAAATGCATAAATTAAATGAGTATAGTTTTGAGATATAAAAGTCCAAAATGGAGGAGTTGTTTGCAAACAAATCTCAGTGGATCACTATGGATATATCTGCTTCATTAAAAGGGATTTTTCTAGAAGGATGTCCACTAAGTTGGAAAGAAGGGAAAAAATCACAATTATATGTTAATGTGTGCATGTGTTTTACATTGAATATTTTTTAATTTATTAAAAATCTATTTGAAACAATTAACTATATAAGGTTAAAACCTATGTTAAATCGTATCAAATCACTTTTGGTTTCAATGGGAAACTTTTATGGCTAATGTGCTTTTCTCGAAATGATTCCTATGGTGTAATAAAATAGTTTCAAGTAGTTTAAAGTTATAGATGCATAAATTCAATGAGCATAGTTTTGAGATATAAAAGTCCAAAATAGAATAGTTGTTGGTGAACAAATATTAGTGGATCAATATGGATATATCTCCTTCGTTAAAACAGATTTTTCTAGAAGGATAGACTAACTTGGAAATAAGGGAAAATATCACAGTTGTTTGAGTCCTGATCTTATAAAAGGTTTCCACTAAATCCATCCCTATTACTTTTCATGTGAACCACATTCCCAAACCCACACATCTATGTACCTATGAGCCAATCCAAGTGTAAAAAGGGCTTATTTCATATTCTACTTTAACACATATATGTGATTAATTATCATTAGAATTTATATGGTAGAAATACATATAAAGAGTAATCCTTAGAATTTATATGGTAGAAATACATATAAAGAGTAATCCTTAGTATAGATCTATTTTGACTTTAAGGAATAAAGGTAAGTTTTTTAGAAAGTTTATCTTAGGAGGTAGAACTAAACCTTCTATAACCCACAAAAGAAACCATGGCCCGTGAGCATCACATGAAAACACCAGTTACTCCCATGTTTGAAACACCACCTCACATCGTCATAAGGGATCGAAACCACTAAGCAACCCATACTAAGTTCCCTAAAAGGGATGACTATCATATTTAATGATTGGGTTTATCTCCAAGGTCAAAAGGAAAATCAAAGTTGGGAAAGGGAATTAGAATAGAAATTAAGGTAGGACCATGAACTTTTACTCAATATTGAAAAAAGGTGAGCAACCATATATATCATGAAGGAAGTTCAATAAATATTATGATATAAGAAATATTAAATTAAAATCAAAGTTAGGAAGTTAGGAAAGGGAATTAGAATATAAATTAAGGTAAGACCATGACCTTTTACCCAATATTGAAGAAAGACAAAGTTAGGAAAGGGAATAAAGGTGAGCAACCATACATATCATGAAGGAAGTTCAAGAAATATTATGATAAGAAATATTAAATGAAAATCAAAGTTAGGAAGTTAGGAAAGGGAATTAGAATATAACTTTTAAGGTAAGACCATGACCTTTTACCCAATATAATGATTCGATTTATCTCCAAGGTCAAAAGGAAAATCAAAGTTAGGAAGGAAATTAGAATAGAAATTAAGGTAAGACCATGACCTTTTACCCAATATTGAAAAAGGGTGAGCAACCATATATATCATGAAGGAAGTTCAAGAAATATTAAATGAAAATCAAAGTTAGGAAGTTAGGAAAGGGAATTAGAATATAAATTAAGGTAATACCATGACCTTTTACCCAATATTGAAGAAAGGCAAAGTTAGGAAAGATAATTAGAATAGAAATTAAGGTAAGACCATAACCTTTTACCCAATATTGAAAAAAGGTGAGCAACCATACATATCATGAAGGAAGTTCAAGAAATATTATGATAAGAAATATTAAATGAAAATCAAAGTTAGGAAGTTAGGAAAGGGAATTAGAATAGAAATTTTAAGGTAAGACCATGACTTTTTACCCAATATAATAATTCGATTTATCTCCAAGGTCAAAAGGAAAATCAAATTTAGGAAGGGAATTAGAATAGAAATTAAGGTAAGACCATGACCTTTTACCCAATATTGAAAAAGGGTGAGCAACCATATATATCATGAAGGAAGTTCAAGAAATATTATGATAAGAAATAGTAAATGAAAATCAAAGTTTGGAAGTTAAGAAAGGGAATTAGAATAGAAATTAAGGTAAGACCATGAATTTTTACCCAATATTGAACGAAGGTGAGCAACCATATATATCATGAAGGAAGTTCAAGAAATATTATGATAAGAAATATTAAATCAAAATCAAATTTGGGAAGTTAGGAAAGGGAATTAGAATAAAAATTAAGGTAAGACCATGACCTTTAAACCAATATTGAACGAAGGTGAGCAACCATAGATATCATGAAGGAAGTTAAAGAAATATTATGATAAGAAATATTAAATCAAAATCAAAATTAGAAAAGGGAATTAGAATAGAAATTAAGGTAAGACCATGACCTTTTACCCAATATTGTATCAAATCACTTTTGGTTTCAATGGTTTGTTTATTGGCTAATGTGTTTTTATCAAATCACTTTTGGTTTTGAAGTATATTTTGGAATATTCTATAACCACTTATTAGGCCTATCAATATGTAATTAGAGCATAGTGAATATGAGAAGTTGATAAGTGTTTATCTAGTTCTTCTATATAGCTGAATATTTCTCTCTATCACCATGAGGTTATCAGGTTGTTCATTAGCTCGAAAGAATGTAAATCTAATGGTGAATCTTTTAGCCAGGAAGAGTTGTTGATTTTACAGAAAATAATAGAAGATATGACCATGCATTTCGATGAAAAAAGTGTTTTTAAAAGTGTTCCTAGCTTGGTTAAACTTTTAATTGGTCCTGAGCTTAATCAAGATAATGGGTTTTTAGTGGAAATGGATACAACATAGTCAATAATTATATTAATTACTTATTTATTTTGGACTTTTCATGAAAAAAAATAATAAAAAAAAAAATTTAAGATTAGAAAAAAAAAAAACAAGTCTACCATTATAACTTATACTAAAATAACTGAAATTTACAACTTTCAAGTTTCGAGTTTCTAATATATAGATTCTATAATCTATTTGATAAATTGGGCACATGTACTTGACTGCATACTACAAGTCTCTAACACATATTGTAACCTAAGAACTGTAACCACTTGCCGCATACCAAACTACAAACTTAATTTTTTTTTTAAATTTGGCAGTGATTTATATACAATGATCTTGGATTCTGATATCACTTATATTCTAAGAAATATTCCAGTGATGCGAGTTTGACAGTGATCTAAGGAGCAATTTAAGTGATAAAATAACTTATAACGGTGATATATAAATACATCATTACTATGGGCAATAGTAATGTATGATAGTATTCCAGTGATACTCGTAGTATGACTGATTTATATACAGTGATCTTGGATTCTGATATCACTTATATTCTGAGTGATATTCCAGTGATGTGAGTTTGACAATGATCTAAGGTGCAAGTTAAGTGATAAAATAACTTATAACAGTGATATATAAATACATCAGTGCTATGGACAATAGTAATGTATGACAGTATGCTAGTGATACTCATAGTATGACTGATTTATATACAGTGATATTGGATTCTGATATCACTTATATTCTAAGTGATATTCCAGTGATTTGTGATTTTGACAGTGATCTAAGGTGAAATTTAAGTGATAAAATAACTTATAACAGTGATATATAAATATAATCAGTACTATGGACAATAGTAATGTATGACAGTATGCCAGTGATACTCATAGTATGACTGATTTATATACAATGATCTTGGATTCTAATATCACTTATATTCTAAGCGATATTCCAGTGATCTGCGAGTTTGACAGTGATCTAAGGTGCAAGTTAAGTGATAAAATAACTTATAACAGTGATATATAAATACATCAATACTATGGACAATAGTAATGTATGACAATATGCCAATGATACTCGTAGTATGACAATAATGATGTGTACCTGTGAGTATGTTATGTGGATTTCATGACAATAGCTCTTTATTGACATTAATATGGCAGACTTGACAATCATATACATGAATGATTGTCTCTTTGTTGTTATAACAGTAGATATATTATAGATATATTATAACAGTGGCTTTGCTGATGCAGAGCTTAAATGATATATATGGAAGTGAACTAGACACTGATGGATGGATTGACCTGACATTTATGTTTATGACAATATGGCCATGATGTATGACTTCATGAAAGTTATGATTTATGAACACTCTAGAAAACTATAACTATCAACAATAGAAGGATATGAGCTGCTTACCTGGTAGTTCGCTTAACATCGTCGTAGATGATCAGCAACAGAGCAGCAGTAGCGGCAGAGAAATTCGACAAACTATAAGCAACACAGAAAAAAAAACGTAAATTATATCAGAAAATATAATTTATGATAAAAATCAAACAATTCACTACAGAAAACCATAACGATCAACAACAGAAAGATTTGCTTACCTGGTGGTTCATTTAACGTTGAAGCAGCACTAGAGCAACAGCAGCACCACAACAATTCAACGAGCGGAAGCAGCGCCGCAGCAGCAACAGCGCCGCAGCAATTCAATGAGTGGAATCAACACCAGAGCAGAAACAAAGACGCAGATAACAGAGCAGAAGCAGTGCCAAAGTAGCAGCAGTGCCGCAGCGCAGCAACAACAGAGCAGAAGAAGCATGAAGAAACACAGAGCAGAAGACGCACGAAGAAACAAAGACCCGCAAAAAATAAAATAATTTGTGGGTGATATATTTATAAACAATAGTTCGGCCGAAGTATTTTAAGAGTTTGGCCGAACTGTTGTTGCCAGTTTTCCCATCTCTGGAAAAAATTCAGTTTTACCACGTTGTTAGTGTGCTGTCAATCTAAATAGCAGAACGAGTTCGGTTGAACTTTCTCATAAATTTCAACCGAACTATCTAATAGTTCAGCCGAACTGTCTCAAAAGTTCCGTTGAACTATTGCCGAAAAAAAAAAAATCTGCCTTCAATTCTCACAAAAGTGTAACCCAAATTCGCATTTTCACCCGTATATATTATGTACCAGCACAAATTCAAAATATTCCATAGATATACATTCACAATATGATGATCATACAATTTTGTATCAACATATATCAAATATATAGCAATTAAATGTCAAAAATATCAGGGAAAAAGTTGTGATGATTCGAAAAAAATGCAAGTCTATGATTCAATATCAGAGCATTCTCAAAAATATTTGATATCTCCTGAGTTCCTTCAGCTGGGATTCTTTCTCCCCCATGTTCACTTTCTCCAACATGTTCCAGCCCTCTGTGCAAAAACATTTCTCTGTACATGCAGCAAAATTAGACCCAATGTTGAGTGCTTTACCCCTGTCCATGAGGAATATCTAGTTTGTGCTCTTATTGCAGAGGTCCTATCATGTAAGATATTTTCCTTACCTAGTTGGTAGAGTCTCCAGAAGTAATGGCCTTCAAAAAGCTATGATAGTACTAGTTTCCCCGCATCCTGATGCGTCTATAACTTCATAGTGGATCTCTTTGAAATTCCCTGTCAATCCCTTCTTGGATAACTTGGTAGCAGTCAAATTCTTTTCCCTATATATATGAGTGAAGGATATGCAAGTGAATGATCTTCTGAGGTCATTTATTTGATCAATCCATGCTGAGATATGTTCGGGAGCCAATGTGTTTCGGTGGTTCATATGATCTATTAGAACCTGTGAGTCCCCGTATACCCATAGCTTGTCAATACATAGATTTTTGGTGAACCACAATATCCCCCACAGGGCCATCATCTCATCTCTCATGTTTGTCCCCTATCCACTAAACCAATGGAGTTTGGAGTGGCACTGTGGAGTTATCATTATCCATGCACCACATCTACAACTCATTTTTTGTGACGTCCTGTCGAAAAACCTCGTAGGATAATGTATTTCAAATGGTCTTAATCTGATCGAAAGATCACAGGGAGGTTTGTGGTGGGTATTCAGAGCTTCCCAATTAAGTAGAATTTGTACAATGATCCATGGTGGATCACATTTTTTATCTTCAAATATCCATTTATTCCTTCCACACCATAGTCGCCAATGAAAAAATAGTGGGATGCTCTTGAATTTATACCTTGCTCAAACCACCATCTTGTATAGGCCTCAACCGACATGAAGTCTCGCTTTTTTAATTTGAAATGATTGCACAGCATGTACCAAATCTCATAAGAAAATTTACAATTATAGAAGAGACAGCCATTATCTTCCTCTACTTCCATACATAGATAGCACATTTCGGGTCTGATCTTACCCCTCTTCATAAGGTTAGTCCACATCAAGTTTTTCTCCTTCCATACAAACCACAATAAAATTATTATTTTGTAATGTATCCTTACCTTCCATATATCCATAAACCGGCATCTGCCACCCTCGTCGCCTTGTATATTGCTCATTTTTTTATATGTCTCAAAGGTGCTTATTTTTCCATTAACCAGAGTACCCCCCCCCGCGTTATCTGATCCCCAGTATTGTTGTATCTATAACCCATGCTTTTTAATCTAGCCACATATCCATTTGATTCATCAACCAAGTGGCCATACATCCCCATGTCTGTGACCTGCATCCACCTTGGAGCACCCTCCTCCCATTGATTAATTATCTGTCACAAATAGAAGAATCCCCTATCTTGTAAGAGATTCACCAGCTGCATAATAGTATTGTTGTTCTATGGGATACCTCTAATGTCCTTTGCCCCAATAAGAATACTCTGTTTGTTATCGAAATTCCATTGTAGCATTCTATAAAGCATGGGCCATATTTTCCTAAACCTATTCCAAATATTTGATCCCGTTCCATCCATCTCTCGTTCCGAGATATAAATATCCTCCAAATTCATAGACCTGAGATATTTAAATTTAATGATTTCATTCCAAATACCCAGAGTCTTTAAGCATTAGGGGAATTTTGAGGTCTAAAATGGGCCTCCTAAGGAAATAATAAAATAATAGCTAAACCAATAAAATAATATTTATGACTTTGCAATTCACTTTTTGCACCAAAATCCATGTAACCATAGTTAAATTCAATTCAAAAGTTGTACCAAAATAAAATTAATAAAAAATTTGTATTGATGTGACTATAAATAAAAAAAGGCTTTTCACGAAAAATTCATTATCCTTGAACAACTAATGCATTTTTCCTTTGTACTTAAATAACTTAAAATAAAATATAAATATAAATTTATAAATTATAAATTATATTATATGCTATTAATTAAAATTTATATTATTTAAATTGTATAATAACAAGTAATTAATATACTATATAAAAATAATATAATATAATATAATATAATATAATATAATAAATGTATAGGGACATGCATTGTTTCCTTCAAGAAATATGAAATGACAATAATATTATTTTATTCAAAAAGTGTGAAATGACATTTCTTATGAATACTTTACTTTGACTTTAAAAGTACTTAGAGCACTACCATGGTTAACCATGAGTTTTTATCCACCATTGATAATGTGACAAGTACGTACCTTTAACTCAAGCAATGCCACCTCAACCATTAGGGATGATTTCATCCCCTAAAATGTGATTGGTTCTCATAAAGTGAATTTTGATTGTACATTTTCCTTAGCAGGCCCATTTTAGACCTCAAAATTCCGCTAAAATGTGATTGGTTCTCATAAAGTGAATTTTGATTTCATAAGACGAGCTTTTCCAAAATTATCCACATCCATCAATCCCCATCCCCCCCCCCCCCCGCTCCTTCGGTAGAGTGATGTGATCCCATCTAATGAGATGGTATTTCCTTTCCTCCTGACCTCCATTCCAAATGAATTTTTCCATGGTTTTCTTAATTATATCAGTAATGGTCTTTGGGATGTAGAATAAGTGTGCCCAGTAGAAGGAAAGTTGTTGAAGGACTTCCTACACCAAAACCATCCTGCCACCCTTTGACAACCATTTTAGTGTCCAACCATTTATCCTTCTCCTATATTTATCAATGAGTCACGTCTAGTCTCCCACTCAATATATGGAGGGTTTTAGATGAAAACACAAATATGTTAGCCCTCCCCCAATTGGTCTAATATGAAAATTGAAAATCTTCCCAATATGTTTGATATTATCCGGGTCCCCATCTGAATTATAAAAGTAGTACTTTTCTTCATTAGCCAGCATCCTTGATGCTTCAGAAAATTCATTAAATATGGATTTTAACACCATCTAGCATTCCATGATTATCAACCCAAATATCAACACATCATCCACAAAAAACCTCTGGGTTATCTCTCGGTGTTCTATAATTTTTATACCCCAAAATAGTCCATCCCCTGCAGCCTGGTTAATTTTGATGCTGAGACCATCCATAACTAAAATGAATAAGAGGGGTAAGAGAGTGCACCCTTGTCTCAGTCCCCTGCCTAGTTTGAAAAATATTCTCGCTGAGCCATTAATGAGAACCACCATCGACGTTCTACATACACATCCCATTATCCATGCTACAGTACTGCAACTCATCCCGATTTTAAAAAGAATCATTCTCAGGAGGGCCCAATCCGCTCAGTCATATGCTTTACTCATATCCACTTTTAATACCAAAGCCTCCATTTTTTCGTCCTATATTGAATGCATAATCTCTTGTGTGGAAGCGACGGAATCATGGATGATGTGGTTATTTAGAAACCCGAATTGTTCAGGGGAGATATGTCTTGACAGTACATCATTGATTCTATCTGCAATCATCTTCGAAATGAGTTTATACAGAGTATTACATAATGAAATGGGCCTATAGTCATGGAAATATTCCTTACCTTTCATCTTCGTGATAAGATCAAGGAATGTAGAATTTATTGGTCCCTTTACCATTCCATTCAGTCTTGCCTCTTCTACCATTTCAGTGATATCCTTAATTAAAATTTCAGTGATATGAACCAAGAAATAAAGAGTCCAACCATCTGAGCCTGGACTTTTGTTTGGGGAGAAAGATTTGACTACCCCTTCAACCTCCACTACAGACACTTCTCTATATAGTATATTTTTATCCTCTCCCGAGAACATCAGAGGATAATCACCCACCCCCGAATCTCTGTTTCCACCTTTATTGCCCTGTCTGTCTTATATAAGGATTCAAAATAAATAACCATCTAATATTGAATCTGTTCAGTAGTATTAGAATTCTTCCTTCCATTGGAGAATGATTGAAAATATTTTGTGTTTCTATCGACTTCTTTTAACCATGTTGCATGACTCTTAAGTCTCCAAGTTTTCTCCTGAATAAGAAATATCTTCCTTTTCTCAGTCTCCAAGAATTTGAGCCTTGCCCAACTATCCGAAGGCAGATTCCCTCCTACCATATGTTCAAATATTTGAGCAGTCTCTTGCTCAATCTGATCTAAATCAAAAATGAGTTTTTATTTCTTGTTTTTCTCCCATGCCCAAATCATCCCTTTCGTGTTTCTTAAACTAGATGATAGGTATTCCATTGATGAGGTGTCAGCCAACCTCCTGTAGAAGCAAAAGAAATTTCGAAGCAAAGAGTTAAATTTCTTATCCTCCAGCCAAACTCTATTAAATTTAAAGGGGCATCCCCTCATTTTCTACTCAAAGCTCCACTCCATCACAATCGGTTTGTGGTTGGATATTAAAAGTGTCGCCACCCAAGACTTTAATCTTCCCATTTTTGCATGTAAGTCCTCTTGTACCCGTAATTTATCCAATCTTTTACCAATAAATTATTTTCCTTTACGTCCATTAAACCATGTCGGGCAGATCTTCTCAAGATCAATGTCCTTGAGATTGGAGTCTCTGACTAGATCCCCAATTAAGTTAGACATAGGATCTTGTCTCCCACCTTCCCCCCAATTTTCCCCGACATGTAGAGTACAGTTAAAACCGCCAGAAATAATGGAATTTTCAACGAAAGTATCCCACATTGATACATATTATTCCAAATGGGATCCCTGTCATAATAAGGAGCATATAGATTGACCAAATGTATCATGTTCCTAAAACCTTTTATATGACCAGTTAGAATAATGCCACCGAAAAAAATAAAGGCTTTGAGCTCAGCCCATCGAGGGTCCCAAATCACAGCCGTTCTCCCTAATCTCACCACCGCATATTTCACCACCATGTGCCATGCTAGAAACATAGCATGGAATAAATACAAGGTGTGGTCAGCGACTATCATGGTCTCTTGAATAGCAATGAGAAATGGATCAAGTTTTCTATATAATTCCCGCAGTGAGACAAACTTATCCCTCCCCCCTGTTACACTGAAATTTGTCACCATGACGTTTTAGTGTCTATATGGGTTCATCATTACTCATATATTACTCCCTTAGAAGTCTACAACATCAAAGTTCCTAAAATCAAGCCTTGAAATTGAGAGAAAAGCTCATAAAAGTCTTAAAAACACTTGGATCGCACTTTCTCTTAACATTGCCTATGGTGCTGCACTTTTTTTCTCTAAATCATGCGAAGCTAAATGCACTTTTTAGTCATTAAAGGTTCAGACCCTTGTAAAAGGTAAAACAAATGTGGAAAGTAATATTTAGAAGCCCAGCAGTCAAATCTAGAATCTTCTACAACCAATTATCCAGTCGAAGGTTCGCTCCTATCATGTATGTTCATTCCTCCATTATGGGAGCCTACCCCTTGGTTTATGGAACTTAATCCCTTGATAAGGGGATTGTATCCCTTCAATTTTGGAGCTGTAACCACTTTCATTTTCCTATAAATTGAAGTTTTGGTTCAGTTTCAAAGGATGGAGACTTTGAGAATTGGAGTTAGACTTAGAGAATTTTTGAGGAGAAATGATGTGAAAACTCAGACTCTCATAGCTGATCATTATATGGGAATGATTACACACCCATTTTCTTTTAGCTGCGAGAGTGCAAATCTTGTTAGAGTAAAGGAAAAACCTATTCCAGACCTCAGGAAGGCCTGTATGACATCAAGGCAAACACCGTTGTAAGGCTCTTCTTTATTAAAGATAATGCAAATGAATACCGTTTTCGAAATGGGTTATTTAATTAATTATCTAATTTCTTGAATTCCTTGATCATCTTGATAGATGTTTGATTCATGAATTAATTTATTATACAGGTGCTTTTTATATTTTCTTGTGTTTGTGATTGCAGATCCTTGAGGACGACTTTCTTCAAGCCACTGGAAGGAAGATCAGTGTTGGACTACAAGTAGGTTTTTAAAACCGTCTTATAATTAATTCCATGTCAAACAATATCTAGAGAAAATAGTTTTTATTTGTCTGTTTTTTGCTAGCTGTCTGTAGGACACTTGGGAGGTCTGTCTTATCTACAAGAATGACTTATCTGTCCAAAAAAATTGCGACTCCACTGGGGAATGGATCTTGAACTTTGATTTCTTTTATTTTTGTCTTGTGAATTTATTTTTTCTGATTTTGATTGATTTACACTGTCTTGGGTAGTTTATTCCTGCAGAATCCCTGAAAAGTGCTTTAGAGTTTTTCATTTTTCTTTTAGTTTTTTGGTATTCGCACTTTTTCTTTTAGAAACATTGTGGGCATCTCTGCTCTTTTCTTGTATAAACAGTGCAGGACCGCACCTGTTTACACTGAAACCTGCAGACCCTATGAAAATTTTTAGAAAACCTTAAAATTCTCTTTTCTGGATCAGCTTGTTAGATTCTTAGTGTATACCCAGACTTGTATTTTCTATCAAAAACCCTTGTGTGAATTTCTTTCATCAATCTTACAATCTCATTAGTCTCTGTTAAGTTAATTGGGTGTTTTGAGTTTCTTTTTTGGAGAAATTCTTAATTTTATTTCCTTTGGTCATTACTTCGAGGTTTGTCTCAGTCTCTTAACAATTTTGCATCTTTTTTATTTTGTTTTTGCAAAAAAAATTCCCCCTCATTTGCCGAGGGGGCTAAATTGTGTCTGAGTATCAATCGTCTTTGAGTGTTTTTATTTTTTGATCTTTGGAACTCTCACCCAATTTTCTTTACTTACACTTGATTGGTTCTTAGATTACATTAGAATCATATCGTATTTGAGAATTCTCTTGCATAAATCACATTTTCATAATTAGAATTCTCATTTTTAGAATATGAATGAAAAATGTGCATAGATTACATTTGCATAGTTTTCATTTGAATTGTGCATAGATTACAATTGCATAGTTTACATTATGAAAAAATCAATTGTATATTTAGATCAGTTTTATTTAATTTGAATCTACATGTTTTTATGATTGTTTTAAAAAACACAAAAACAAAAAAATATGGAATTGATTAGCATTAGTTTTTCTTCATGAAATTAGTGCATTAGAGAATTTGTTATATTTTCTCTTATTGATCAATTTTTTCATTGTTGGAAGTGAATGGAAACTCTCTCCTTACTTTAGTTAGGATTCATCAAATTGAAAAGAGTACATTATCATATTCGATTGCATTCAGTTTTGGGTCGGTTCATAACACCATTGGTTTCATATCCATTTACCCTTTGAGTAATAAAAGCCTAAATAACACAGCGCTTAATAAAATTAATCTAGTAATTTTTACATTTTTAGGGCTCTTTCCACCAACATAGCTTAGGCTAGTGCCTTGGAATAGGTTTTAGTTAACTCTCCAAGACAGTAGAACAAACAAGTAGTCGATCTTGCGATAGGAAAAATTCCAATAGTATCATGTATGCTCTAGGAAGCTCCTCCTAAAGGAGTCAAGCACGAGAACATATCCGAACTGGTGAGGTAATCAATCCTTCCTCATTGGGAATGATAGAAGATATACACGTATTAACAATGGTAAACCTCGGATTAACCATTGTCGAGGAGCCTGGGGTCACTTGTCGGTAAACCTTGGATTATGTCAAGGAGCCTTCAAGGGGATTGAGCTTTGTTACTCTGCCCTTACGTGTGTATCGGATCATAGATTGTTCCCCCAGGTATATTTCTTTCTGTTGGTGACCTTAGTGGCCATAAAATTTAGGATTCTTTCCCAAGGTGATGATGGAGGGAAGATCCCATTGTACCTGGAGCAGACGTCGGCTAGACTCACTTGGACTCTCTGGAGGGTTATCTTCACTCGAGATGGCATAGTGGAGAAACTTTCACCAGTCTGTTTCATTAAGCAGGTTGTCGGGGTAACTGTTCCAACCGCTATTTCTGCATTAAAATTCTACGATGTTGGATTTCATCACCAACTAGTGTTTTTAGTGCGGGAATCTATTGTTTGTGTGTGGTTTGACTCCTATATTTGATAGCGCGTGTTCATTTATTTGTTTTAACTCTTAGAGACCATAGGTGTGAATTGTGAATTTTAATTTTTAGGTGTGAATTGTGAATTGTTAATTTGGTTTTTAAATTGTTAATAAAATTCACTGAAGTTGAATATAATGGCAACTGTTCCAGAATTTACCAACCAAGGAATCCCTCTTAATTAGAATCCTAGTACTTTTTCTTGCTTTGGAAATGTTGGTCCTCCTTATATGGCTACATTGTCATTACCTGGATTTACAATAGGATTACCGATATGGTTATTTTCAACTTCTTTGGCCGCAAATACTCAAATTGTTCCACCTCAACCGAATGCTTCACCTCAACAGAGTTCACCATCTCAACATCACTAACCTTCTATTGACCCCTTACCTTCTTTTCCCAATATGTCTTCCTCCCTTTCTTCCTCTTCACTTGGTAAAGGCCTTGACGCTAGTAACTAGGTGGCTAAGAAGAAGAAGAAGAAGCAAGATAAGAAAGAAGTCAACCAACCAACCATGGCTGTAATTGTTAGTAATGTTGATGGAACCTCCAACATGCACCGTAAACCCAAATTCCCTTGCAAGATTTGTAAGGGTGACCACTTCCTTATTAATTGTCCTGGTATTCCAAAGGTCTTGGAAGTATGGTCAGAAAAATCTTATCAACTTATTGTTGATCCATCAACCACTGATTGTCAGGTTCCTAGGAAAAAGGGTAAAGTTAGGTTTCCTTGTCGGTTATGCAAAGGGAGTCATCAAACTCACATTTGCTCTCACATGGATGAAGCCTCAAAATTGTTGGAAAACCTTACTGTTCCATAGCAAGAACTTCCAACTGGTTACTGTCAACTTTCTCCCAACCTACTGTCAACTGACGAAGGGATTGATCTAATTCCAAGTACATTCGATCCCACTCTTCCATTAGAGAGTGAAACTCATATCACTCAAGTTGATGATCCTTTAGTTGATTAAGTGGTCGATTCGATTTCACATTCGATCGATCCCACTCTCCCTGAAGAGAGTGAACATCATATTGCTCTGGTTCTTCTGGTTACATCATATTCTTCTATTCTAGGGGGCATTACACCTGTTCCTACAGATCCTCCTCCAAGTACTGAGGTCTTTTCCTTTGATTGGAATAGACTGACAGAACCTTGTCTTCCTTCTTCCATCCCTTTCCAAATAATTGTGCAGGCTTGTCGTAAGAATATATGCCGCTCACATGTAGATGAAGGTGCTTCTATTAATATTTTATCCTCAACTGCTTGGAAAGCTTGGGGTTCCCATCAGCTTGTTCTTGTTACGCAGAATCTGAAAGCTTTTAACAAAACTATTAGTGAAACTTTAGGGGCCCTTCCTAAGTTTTCTATTACTTTGGAAGGTAAAACTATGTGTATTGATCTTATGGTAGTTCGAGGCCCCTTGGATTTCAATTTACTCCTTGGGAAAGACTATGTTTATGCAATGAAAGTTGTCGTATCGACACTCTTTCACGTGATGTCTTTCCCT
Source organism: Pinus albicaulis (assembly GCA_034641835.2). Classification (NCBI taxonomy): domain Eukaryota; kingdom Viridiplantae; phylum Streptophyta; class Pinopsida; order Pinales; family Pinaceae; genus Pinus; species Pinus albicaulis. The sequence continues at coordinate 1,214,877,709 of CM076578.1, read as the reverse complement.
CACAATGGAAACATTGTAACTGTTGACCAACTTTCATTCGTTAGTCTCGATTCGACTACCAATAATCCTACAACCCTAAATTTTCCTCATACTAAAGTGGTATCTACCCCGCCACGGGTTAATTATGTGGCAACCAATCCCATGTTTTCAGTTACCAATGCAAGGGAGCCTCTCACTGTGTGCTCAATTTTCTATGACTTCGATCTGGTAATTGACATGGAAAACTCTATGGACTTATTTGAATGTGATGTTCCTATCCCTTTTGAGTCCCTTGACATGTGTTCCTTCCAGAGAAATGTTCTTCCATCTGATGAAGACATTTTGGAAGCCATGATCAAGGAGTGTCCCTTGACATGTCTTTCTTCCAGTTGGAAGGCATGACAAGTTACACGAGGATAGTTCGTTTTCCTGTGCCAACCTCGCTAAAAAATGAAACAGGTTCCTAGAGGAAATTTCCTTTTACTGTGTCAACCTCATTAAAAATGAAACAGGTATCCATGAGGAGAGTTCTTGTTACTATGTCAACCTCATTAAAAAATGAAACATGTTGTGGTGAGGACAATTATTTTCCTGTTTCAACCTCATTAAAAAATGAAACAGCTTCTATGAGGATAATTCCTTTTACTATGTCAACCTCATTAAAAAATGACTCAGTGATTATTGAGGACAGTTCTTTTCCTATGTCAACCTCATTAAAAAATGAATAAGTAGGTTATGTAGGTAGATTGTAGACAGTAGATATGAGGATAGTTATTTTACTGTGTCAACCTCATTAAAAAATGAAACAGACCAATGAGGATAGTTCTTTTCCTATGTCAACCTCATTAAAAAATGTATCAGTAGGTTATGTAGGTAGATTAGAAATAGTAGTTTATGAGGATAGTTCCTTTTACTGTGTCAACCTCGTTAAAAAATGAAACAGGTCACCATGAGAATGGTTCTTTTCCTGTGTCAACCTCGTTAAAAGATGAAACAAATCCTCTCCTAGTCAAAGTCGAGTCTTTCATATGATCTTGTAAATAAACCTTCATTCCATCTAGCTATTAGTAACTAGTATTCTACTTAGTTGAATGAAATGAAGCTTGGGGGGAATGCACTCTTGCAAGTTACACTTGGGGGGCATTAAAACCACTTTCAAGCATGATTTTTCCTTTGTTTCAAGCTTGTGTAAAAATGAAAAAAACCACTTTCAAGCATGATTTTTCCTTAGTTTCAAGCTTGTGTAAAAATGAAACAAACCACTTTCAAGCATGATTTTTCCTACATTTCAAGCTTGTGTAAAAATGAAACAAACCATTTTCAAGCATAGTTTTCCTACGTTTCAAGCTTGTATAAAAATGAAACCTATCTTGAGTCGATTTCGGTTATTATTTTCAAGACTTGTTAAACTCATGAAAATCCCGAGCTTATTTTTATATTTTTCATTCTCGTAAAACAAATGAAAATTCCAAGTTCTTTCCATCTTTTCCTGCTCGTAAATTAAATTGAAAGTCGGCGATATCAGTACATTTTTATCCCTTTTTCGAACTTGTTAAAACTTACGACAAAGTGAAATATGGAGTTCTCTTTTTAGCCATTTTAAGACTCTCTAAATATGAAAATATTTTCGAGTACTTGACTATTCGAACTCGTTAAACTAAATGAACAGTCATCCCTTCAGTATAAGTTTACCCCTTTTCTGGACTAAAATGGACTATTTAAGAAAAAGGTATACGTTGATTAATCATGGTCAATAGATTTATGTCCTGTATTTTTTTATCCTTTTTCGGGCTTGAGAGACTAAATTTAGGAAAAAGTACACCGATGGAGTTTTCTTAAGTTTTTCCTTTTGACTCCCTAAAAATGAAAAACACAGAGTTTCTCCTATACTAGACTCGTTAAAATTTAACAGTAAAGGACCTGTCAATTTCAAACAGGAATGGACCACTCCTTCTTAGGGTTCAATTTTAAACTAAGTTGGACTCATCCAAAGGATGAGATTATAATCAAGAAAATTTTATCCTCCTCAAGCTTGTCAAAAAATAAAGAGGTACTTGCCAGAAATGGTGGGGGGGGAAGAGAGAAAATGAATTCATTTGTTACACTTTCATTTAAAAGCAGTAAACCACTCTTGAACATGACACTTTTTGTCACACTTCTACTTGGGTTGGGAAATCCTTTGCCTATCAACTAATCGAACCACATTGAAGGTCTTCAGCCGATTTCTGGTTATTAGCTTAGGGAAATTGTTACCAAACCATTTGTTGTGTCGTTATGTGTTCAAGAAGATAGTCATACAAACCATTCATCTGCAAACATTTATCTCCATTCACGTTGACCATCCCTGAGTCATTCCTTGCAAAAAATTTCTTCAAAACTTGATCTATGGTTTCATGTCATGAGCTTGCTTACAACGGATCACTTTCTATCGATGACAGCTCCTCATCTAGGAAGTTGATCTAGAATCCATCAGTACCTTGGAATCTGCATGCCTTAATGGTAGGTTTCTCACCTTCGACGACAGGTTGCATCATTGACCTTCGATCGAACGATTCCGTGAAATGTTCGACTTCATATCACTTATTCACATTTTATGGATTGTACTGAGTACTTTGAGAGCCATTTTCATTATTGGTGGTTTCTCTCACACTTGTTAATAGTTCACATCATTGATTGGTAATCAAGTGGTTTCTACCATGTTCGACTTCGACACAATCAATCGCATGGATAGAATCGTACTAGTTCGAGAAGCAGAAATCAAGACCCTGGATCTAGTTTCCACCATCCAGGCTGTGAGGAGTTTTATTATTCATTATACAGTAGACTATTCATTACAGATGGTTGCGTCCATGCTGTGTCTACACTATTGATGTAATATTAAAATCATTGTTGTATCAGAACAAGTTTAATTGGTTTTTGATCTGAGTATGGGAATGCCTACCTCAGTGATGATATATATATATATATATACAATGCAAAACATACATACATACATACATACATACATATGTATGTATGTATGTATGTATGTATGTATGTATGTTTTGCATTGAATGTTTTTACAGGATTCCAAATGGGGTGTCCATAGGCTAATCCTTGAAATGATAAACCACATCACTCTTCGAATGCTCTCAGACTTCGCACTTTAGGGGGAAATTTTTTACACTAAAATTTGTCACCATGACGTTTTAGTGTCTATAAGGGTTCATCATTATTCATATATTACTCCCTTAGAAGTCTACAACATCAAAGTTCCTAAAATCAAGCCTTGAAATTGAGAGAAAAGCTCATAAAAGTCTTAAAAACACTTGTACCACACTTTCTCTTAACATTGCCTGCGGTGCCGTACCTTTTTGCTCTAAATCATGTGGAGCTAAATGCACTTTTGCTTCATTAAAGGTGTGAACCCCTGTAAAAGGTAAAATGAAGGCGGAAAGTAACATTTAGAAGCCCAACAGTCAAATCGAGAAGCTTCTAGAATAAAATATATGGTCGAAGGTTCGCTCCTATCATGTATGTTCATTCCTCCATTATGGGAGCCTACCCCTTGGTTTATGGAACTTAATCCCTTGATAAGGGGACTCTATCCCTTCCATTTTGGAGCTGTAACCACTTTCCTTTTCCTATAAATTGAAGTTTTGGTTCAGTTTCAAGGGATGGAGACTCTGAGAATTGGAGTTAGACTTAGAGAATTTATGAGGAGAGATGTTGTGAAAACTCATACTCTTATAGTTGATCATTATATGGGAATGATTACACACCCATGTTATTTTAGCTGAGAGATTGAAAAGCTTGTCAGAGTAAAGGAAATGCCTGTTCCGGACCTCAGGAAGGCCTATACGACATCAAGGCAGACACGGTTGTAAGGCTCTTCTTTATTAAAGATAATATGAATGAATACCATTTTATCAATGGGTTATTTAATTAATTATCTCATTTCTTGAATTCCTTGATCATCTTGATAGATTTTTGATTCATGAATTAATTTATTATACAGTTTCTTTTGATCTTTTCTTGTGTTTGTGATTGTAGATCCTTGACAACGACTTTCTTCAAGCCACTAGAAAGAAGATTAGTGATGGACTACAAGTAGGTTTCTAAAACCTTGTTATAATTAATTCCATGTCAAAAAATATCTAAAGAAAATAGTTTTTATTTGTCTGTTTGTTGCTAGCTGTCTGTAGGACACTTGGGAGGTTTGTCTTTTCCACAAGAAAGACTTATCTGTCCAACACCCCGCAACCCCCGAACATTTAGAGAGCACAAAATCATCAAGGAACCTTGGTTGATGGTTCCAATGCTCTAAGGACCCTATCTAATGCAAGGGTAACCGAGACTTCCCAGAAGTTCCCCAACTGCAAGTATAAATCGAGCACTCCTGATGGAATGGGCTTCTTCTTGAGATGAGGCCTCCCTTTCCCTTTCTGGATTGTGACATTAGAAACCGACGATGGACTGATAAAAATAGGGAGGGACTGAGGATGTCTTGTGTGTAGGACGAGGGGAACTATCTCGACTTCTGAATTGTGTAGCATGAAAGCCAAGTCGCTACCAACAAACTTTGAAGGAGACACGGTATCAGCCAATTCAGGAGAGGACGAAGGCAAACCAAGAGATGAAATGGAGGGTGGATCATCCATAAGAGAATCTGGAGGCGGCGAGGTATGATGCAGGTTGAATTGTCCCCAATTTCGAGAGCCATCAAGTGGAGCAAGGTTATGAAGATGTAAACGAGTATGAATATCCTCCTTTGAAGGCACAATAAGACCATCAGCAAAAATTAGTCTCCCCTTCTCACCTAGTAGATACTTAAACCGATGGACTGGTCGGGACCCCCAATCATAATTCATCCCCACCCCCCTAATAACAGAATGATCGAAAAATTGAGATGGAGATTTACATTCCATATCAGACTTGCCAGTGAGATGGTTCCGGTGAGGTGGCTGATCCCCGATATTCGCCATCACCTCCTGCACAACCCCAACATTGTCCATTACCCAGTCCTTAACTTTTTCCCAGTGTCCAATATGCCCATTCCATTGATGAGTATAGTTCCTAATCATATTTCCAGTTTGATGGTAGTGGTGGCACCGAAACGAGAGGTGCCAGTAGTCAATGATTTTTTGGTGCACCAACTTATCCCATGCCGATTTGATAAAGGCTGGAAGACCACCAGAGAAAGATATCTCCACCAATATTGAGGCCACCTGCTTATCAAACACACCCAAGCACTTGGAGTTGATGAAGCGACACTTCCAATATTGTCTCTGATGGAATTTAATACATGTATCGTCCAAAATTCCAGTGGCAAGCCAAGCAATTTGACCCAAACCAAGTGTTTCTAAGGAGTGTCTTTGGTAGGGTTAAATCCTATGTACCATCTATGGAGCATAAAGAAATAGTGACCAAGAACCCAAGGCCTTCGCAACACCTCGCCCACATCCTCTGGGCGCATGAACTGGAAGCTAAACCAACCTCCTTGAACTTTACAAATTTTGGGCGAATAACTGAGCAGCTTCATCCATGATGTTTTCAACCAGTCACTCATATTCACCAGACTATGTTTATAAAAACACCAGTGACCCACTAGAGCACATGATTTGAGGCTTTCAACATGATCCCACATCACATCGTGACTGAAGCTTAATAGGCATCCTTCAACCGCAAGCTTGAAAGGTTTTCATAGTCAGGATGAATTGGAGCACCCCTCTGTAACCTGTAGTGTGATTCAAAAGGTGGTGAGGAGCATAGTTGATGGATAGTGTCCCTGAAAACCACCTACAGATTAACAAGGCTCTGAAGATTAGACTTAGGGAATGACACATAGCAGATGTTTGGTGTACTACCCCCTTCCTCCACCTCAACCGCATGCACAACTACCACGGAATTTTCTTCAAAATCCAGTTTCACCAAAAATGTGGCCAGTCCTAACATGACTTCCTAATCAATAATTAACAATCCTAATCACATCGTCACATAGAAAATTAGCTGGCCTAGTGACTAAAATAAATGAGAAAACACCATTCCCCAAGGTTCAAGGTGCTAAAACTTAATGATGGGTAAGAATTAAAGACGAAATTAAATGAAAAAGACGCATGCCACCCCATGAAACGACCTACCCAGTGCTAATAGGATGGCAGAAGGTAGAGCAGCTTGAATGTAACTTTGTGCACATAAATGTGGGATCATCAATAGTAATGAATCGTTTTCCAAGTGGATGACCCATCTCCCGCACAGAGAAATAATTTGAAAAATCTGGTCAACATAATTCAGCCACCAAAGTCATCGGAAAGACCATCAAAACTCTCGAAAAACCAAGCTAGAGTGATGGAAGGGGATGATCAATGGAGAGGATAGGATAGGGGGTCAATATAGAGAGCAACACAAGCACATACAATAATACATCCTATAATCATATCAGCCCACCCAAAATAATAACTCAGTAAGTTAGTATCGACAACAGCAGCAGAGGCAACCACCAATGTTCCACCAATGGTGACATATGTGGACCTCAAGACTCTTACAAGGTCTAGTAGTCAAAAAAGACAGAGTCCACTTGTCCCCTTGTGAAGAGTGTTGATGATTGATATCTTGAGTAGCCTGTCCAGAATCTCTGAAAAGTAGTTAGATGAAGAAATTCCAAAGCTAATATCCCATACTGTCATATTAGTCGGGGATCAAGATAGAATGTCTGCCCACCTCATCCTTTGCAATATACTACAACAATCATGAGTTTTCATTGCAATAGCCTATTAAGTGGCCTATTGCAACATTTGAGCTTTGTGTTTCTCCACTTTGTATCGAATTTTTTTTCCTTTCCATTTAAATATTAATAAAAATTACACTAAAGTTACGTACCTAAATTATATATCCTACTACTCCTCTGCCATTATATTTTGCAACTCTTCTCCATTTTCATCATATATCCATATCAACACTCTTGGATGAAGCATCATAATCCACAGAGGTTGGGTGTAGTCTCATCCTATACTTCAATACCTCTTAAAACAGTTTCCTCCACAACCTATTAGATATCATGCAATACAAAGAGGCATATAAATCCACACAGGAATACATACCCATGCAAAAATAACATAAATAATTGAACATGAAACTCCTCAAATACACCAAACCAGACAATACAACAAGTAAGATCTATGAGGCAGATAAAGTTTTTTTTTTTTTTTAATGAAACTTTAAAAAAAGTCTTTTATCAATTTGGGCTCATTATGTTTTTCCAAAAAGTGATATATTGGACTCTCATGAAGTAAATAAAAAAACAAAAAGGCTCATTATGTTTATCCAAAAAGTGATATATTGGACTCTCATGAAGTAAATAAAAAAACAAAAGTAGAAAAGTGTTATATTTGACTTATGATTTCAAATTTAAAACAAAAATAATAAAATAAAAGATGCTCAATAAATTTACAATTTATATAACAAGAAATTCAACCGCCAGAAATATTATTAATCTTAGAGATGTTCCTCATTATTTTTAATAATATATGGTGTGAACATTATTAATTATTTTTCCATTTTTTAAATTCAAAGATTTTATTTTTTAATATCATTTTTTGTTTCTTTTTTATATTAGAAATATATTGATTTGTTTTAAATTTAGTATGATTATTATATAATTTTTATTTAAATTATTTAATTAAAAATAAAAATAAAAAAATAATAATAATTTAAAAGATAAATAAGTTGTCAAAATCATGTTATATTTATTTAAAAATAAATGAATTAAAAAAATTTAGTAAATGTAATAATTATATTTCTAGTAGTTTTTAAGTGTGATTTTTGGAAATTTCCTATTTTATTTTTCCATCTAATTTGTATAGAATTTGGCAGGGATTCATTGAAATCATAAGTCTGACAAGTGATCTCTTCAAAATCGAAGTTCCCCAAGGGTTTTTCAGGATGTTAATCCATATGTGTAGTCAAAAAAATGAGTTTAAACAACACAAATCAAGGTTTGGCCACCAATTTTTTCACCTGATTCGGGCCAAAACTCCATCGAACTCCAAAAATCTGCACTTAAAGACTACTCCATTAGATTTATCCATAAAATATATTATATGCTTTGCCTTATTAAGAATTTATATAAATTTTTAAATGTCATTGAATGTATAAATTTAATTCACATTAAATTTCATCATTAATAAATTTTTAATTATAATTTGTTTTGGTATATTTGCCTAAAACTTTAGCTTCCTTGCTTTCTACTTCTTGTCTCATTTGCAAGAATATTTATTCCTCTTGAACCTGAATCCAAAAGGGGAAATCACGTTCTATCTATAGATGCAATAGGCATTCAAGCTTAGATTGTATGCTTTACAAGTTAATCCATAAGCCTACATCATTAAAGTTTGTGAAATTTTTCGTATTAACCCCTTTAATAATGTTTTTTCTCCAAGCTCTTCCACTTAAATCCTTGAGTTTGGTCAATTGGGGTCTCATTAGTAACATGCCTTTGGCATTCTCTAGGAGAAATGGATATGTGGATGAAAAAAATTGATACCTATGATTCAAGGTAATCTCTCATATTATTTTTTTAAATTTGGTATTAGATCAAGTTGTTGTGATAAAAAATTGTTATCCTCCCCACTCAAGGTTCAAATCCCACATGGTGACATGTATACTCTTAGTGAGTTGATTCTTGATGATATACAAATGATATATTCAAAAATTTATATTCCTCTCTTCCCATCAGATTTTCCTCTTTGTTAATCTAAGCTCTACTCCCAAGTAGTCTAAGACTATATTAATACATTTTTCTTTTAAAAGTGGTAACCTTAATACACATTAGTCTTTATTCTCCTAAATATTAGTCATAAAGGTCTTCGCAAACACTATATGCCATGTTAGAAATCATTTTTTTTTATCAAGAGAATTAGTAGACCTTTTACCTATCACTGAGGAGGATCAAGGTTGATCTGGAGGGACTTCACCTATACTCCTGAGCCTAATGGAGCAACACACAAGACACGCTAAGTAGGTTAACCAATTTTTGAACCTCAATAGGGCCCCAATATTGGCCAACAAACACTTTCTTCTGCAATACATCCACTATTTAACCTATTTCAATGTGATATTGCATTATAAATCCTTGCTCTCTCTATTTTTGTTTCTATCACAGCTCCAAGTCTAGATTTCTCCACATTATGAGTGTTATAGAGTCATGACTCTTGTTTCCTAACTCCATAAGCTCTCACACATTTGTGTGTTATTGTCATTCTATGACTTGGCTCGTCTCTTCGATCCATTCAATACCATATAACCATATTATTTCTCTACATACCCTCTCTTTTCCACTCTAACCCTTCAACTACCTATTCATTCTTTTCATGAGTTATACAGCCAATCATCAAAATTTAGTCAATTTCGTAAACCTCTTTCATCTCCAAGACCTCTCTCAAACTTTATTGAGCCTAGGTACTTATGTTTGAAGAGAATTTTGTGACCAATATACTTTTTTTATACCCTCCTTTGAAAATGTAACACACCCCCTTACCAATATAACCTAAGAGAGATGGTTTCTAGGTTTCCTGACTCTCATGTTACAGTTACAAGAATGGGGTAATCATTTTTTTTGCTAGTCTTTGCTCCACGAAAAGTATTGACATGGAATGTCCTGCAATGTCTAGGCCAACATGGGTCGGAGTTTTTTCCCATTGTGTAATGTCAGTGACAAATACACTCAACATATCTTTCTAGCAACATAATTTTTTTAATGTCACAGTCTTTGTGCATTAGCATTTTATTTTATTAGATATTTTATATCTTGGATATGAATGAGGATTATTGGTCATAATATCATAGATGGTATTTTATTTTGGCAGTTTACTTATATCAGTGCATGTGTACAAACCTTCCTAGAAACAATTTATAGGCCAAAAGGATGAAACAAGAAAATGAATGCTACCATGCATAAGTTGCTGACATATTTTCCAAAATCTTCTGACATTACAGTGGCATGATGATCATAAATGAGACTCTACAATGGGGCATCATATTACCTATATATTTGGGCTAAATATATATCTCATCACCGATATTTTATTCCATATAATACCATATTACGATAGGGAATAAGGGCTTGATTGCATGGTGAGATCATGTTCGCATCTCTCCTTTTATGCTTGAAAGGAATGTGGGTTTAATTGATTAGTAAACATCAACACTCGCAAATGGGTGACATAGTTTCCATCATGTATGCAAATTGTAATAAAGTATAAGATGACACACCTATAGTGGGCTTGTTGTTGAATGTCGTATTTATGATAACAATATTCTTCCCTAACTGATAGCACTTAAAATCCAACCAGATTTAGCCATTGGATCTTGCATAAAGATTTAGAGGTCCTTAGTGATCCAAATTTATGCAAGAACACAACAAAATACACATATAACCATAAATACAAAGATGCAGTGAAAATAACACTTCATTTCATTAATATCAAAGAACTAAAATTTTCTTACAAACATAATGGAAATAAACTAGCTAGGGCGCTGGTAGCTTTTCTCTGAGAAGAGATGTGGTGGCTAAAAGCATCTGAATTGTATTAAAATGAGGCTCGAGGGGTTATTTATTCTTTATAAACAATGGAAAGCCCTAAACATCCAAAACCCTAACACTAGAAGATGAAGCGCCAAAATTATAGGCCCCATTTGGGTAAATTGGTGTTTCAACTTCTCGAGGATGTAACTTTGGCATACGATCTTTGATTGATGCACACCATACCTTGTTTTAAATATCTATTTGAGGTCCATGGACCCATGTTTCTCCAGGTTTTCCCAAAAAACGTCGTTTAGGGCCTCAAAACGGCTCGGAAGTTCAGGAACCAAAAAACTGCTAAAAACACTAAGTCATGGTAAAACTAAAAACTGAAAGAGACAATGGTGGGTCCCCAAGTGGAATAGGTAGGTAGCCATCAATATCCACCTAGATTACTTAGAAAACCAATCGCCATAAACCTTTGATGCACATGATAGTTGTTGGGAAATTCAAAGTGGTAGCTTATTATATCAATTTTCCTTAACCTTAATATTTTCTTGTGAACTTAGTTATCCTTATTATGTTCTTTATTTATAATGTTTTATTAAACAAATTTCAATAACATAAACAATAACAACATAGGGCACCAAAAATTAGGCTCTTAGCCAGGGAAAACCCCTCCAAGAGGAAAACCCAGAAAATTATTCTCTTCTTATAGAATAAGCTTCAGATGAGACAACAAAGACCCAAACCCAAGACCAATTCCTCCTCCAAATACCTAGAGAGTCCTTCCAACAATTCCTCCTTCTATTTTTCACAACCAACTCTAAATTTCAACTTAGAATTTCCAACTGCAATATTGCTACTTCAACCTGCGACTTCGGCCATGTAGTTGCTACAAAAGTCCTAATTTAGCTTCCTCTTGTGAGGTCCTTCCTTAAGCAAGACTATGTTCAATGAGGTCAAGAAAAATATTCTTCCTTCCAGTAGTAAGAGACCACAATTTATCCTACTGCAACTCGGATATGTAATTTTGGCCTCCATTTTAGCTGCAAAAACCCTATACCTCTGCACATGAGAGAGAGAGATAGCCCAAAAAAAGGTCTTATCCTTCTTCTATACCTTTGCTCTTCTTGTCTTCTTTCTTCCCATATATAGATCAAAATTTTTCCTTGAAATTGAACTTGGTGAGTGGGTCATAAATGTGGTTGAACTGCTCCTTTATATAGCCTTTCCAAGGGGTCAAATTCCCTCCTTTAGGAAAACTTGAAGTTGCTAGAGCCGACTTGTACTTTTGGAGTTTCCTGGATTTTTTGGACTCGAAAATAGTTATTTTTCCAATTACATTTTTCCCACAAGGGTATTATAAACATCATGTTGACTCCTTTGACTTATGACAATAAATTCTGATACCTATAAAACCCTAGAATCATCATGAAGAACATGCTTTTACCTAGAAGACTATCAACAAGAAGCATGAAACCCGTGTTTTAATAATAATAACTTTTTATTTATTTTTCTTTTTTTTACATAGGATACAATTGAAATGAGTACAACAATGATTATGAATACCAAAAATAGCTACATTTTCAACACTCCCTCTTAACTAGGGATGTATTCATAATTGTACAACTAGTACAACATCATTCTCAAACTAAATATTTCACATAAGAAGAGTCAAACGAATAAGCCAACTATAAGCATCATCATTATAACCAACATTGTCTTTGAGGCCTAACTAGAAAATCTCTACTCCATTCAAGAGCATTATGTTGGGAGGCTTTACGTGTGATACAAAAATACCTCTATAAGGCACTCACCCCATCTAGATGTTCACAATTTATTCCCTTTTAGTACTATTCTTATCTTGGATTTCCATTCCAGAATCCTCAAAAATATCGTTCCTCTTTGACCACTCTTCTCTTGGACACTTTTCCTATCCTCAAACAATTTCAGACCTGAATTTCCTTTCTTGGATGTTATATACTTAAGGAAACCAAAAATTATTATCCAATCCTGCACCATTCTCTCTCCAAGGCCTTCACTTAGACTTATGGTTGTTAGTCCTAGTCAAGTTCCTAACACATGAATACGAGAATGCACATGTGATTTCTAACATCACTCTCTCTCAACTAGAGAGGATGTTCACATTCCTTTTGATTAGGGAATATATCCTTGCTCCTATTCAAGGATACTCCTATACTCATTCTCAAATCTAGAGGAGATTCCATACTTCCTTTCTATTTTGGAAGTCAACACCATAAGTCTTATAGCTTGTATTTATAAGAGTGTCAACTAACAATTCTTCACAGCTTCCTAGATCCCTTTTTCCTTTGTATCTCATTGTATCTATCCTACTTCCTTTTGAGATATCATGGAGCCATCTTCACTCCTCGATCTTGTGAATGGATCTAGGTCATTTTTCTTTCTCAACACTTTCTTCTTAAACATTATGAATGAAGACATAGAATTGATACTTTCCAAACTTCAAGTTGATCATAGCTTCCTCATGAAAGTGACCTCCTTTGACCTTCTAATTATCTTCTTGCACTGATACCTTTCAAACCCAAGATGGAAGCATATTGACTTCACGGTTACGAGGCACCAAATATTGAGCTTCTTTCAACATTGTGTTCATGTTTACCTTCTCTTCCAGACATCAACATCCTTATGGTCCATCTCCACTTGAGTATTCCTTCATGCAGTAGAGTTCCCAAGGATCAAACCTGATTACCAAGCTACAACATTCATTTAGAGACTATAATGGATGTTAATCACTATTCTAGATAAAGTATTAATCCTTTACTCATCCTTAAGTAAGTCAAATTCTTTTAAATTATATTGTTTTAACATATAACGGAACTTATCGATTATATTGTGATAAACATATGGTGTAACCTATTGCATGCAGATATGAACTCATGTAAATTGCAAGGAATTAAATATTGAAACCTTAATTTACAATCTCAAGGATACATTTTAGAAATGGATTCAAATTAAAATATAGACATTAATATTCCCAAAAATAAATTTAAAAAAATTCCAAAATTACATTTTTTTTAGTGTTACCCTATTACTTTAGATGTTGGTGCATGTTACAACAAGTTTGAAAGTTAGGGGATATAATGTACTGTCATCAAGATCTAAAAAAAAATATTGGAATTATAAATGAATATATACATCAGTAGTTTGATAGTGTTTATATCATTATTTCTCTCTTCCTAGTATTGTGTTGATGGTCGTGGCGATAGCATTGTTGTACCCATATTCAAATATGGTCAAGCATAGTCAAATGTAATAAACAATAGTAAACCATATTGAACTATAGTCATCCATAAAGGCTTTGTGAATATTGAAGGAGAGAAGAGATGTGATCTATAACCTTATGTGACATATGCTTGTGGAGAATTTTCAGAGAACAAGACATATTAATCAATATACATAATAACATATGCCTAGGAAAAACTTTCATAGAACATGAAATGTTAATAAATATATGTATTAACTTGAACTATCAAAATAACAGTTCTAATACTGACCTTGTGTTAAAGAGAGTCTTTACCAATGAAAAAATGAATGTTGTATATTAATAATTAATGCATTTATAAGATATCATTTACCAATGAAAACTTGAATTCTGTATATTAAGAACTAATGAATTTAATTTATTCATGATTTATTGTAAGAAGGATATATATAAATAAATCAAAACAATGATAGAAAGCCTTTAAAAATTTTAAAAACATAAAAGGTGTTATCCAAATTATAAATTTACACACAAATTGACAAGATACCATGATAATCCTCACAAGACAATATCATCCACTTTCACATAGGAATAAAGACTGTACAAGAGAATAGATAAATTAGTAACATTTTTCACCAGTAAAATTAGTTTACCAAGTGACTTAGCAAGCAGACACTCCACGCACCATATACCAATGCAAGTTGTGTACTCTATTGCTCCAAAAATGAGTTCGAAAGCATGATATAGTGATAACATATATGTACGATATGATTGCTTCCCCCTTTTTTAACCTGTTATATGGAAAATAATATTAATGACCTGAGGGTGGAATGAGGGGATGCAAAAGGAAAATACCATAACATTAAATTTTTAGACAATTATAAGGCTACTTTAAAATCACCATGTATTGTTTCTTGAATATGTAGATAACGCAACATCTGAAAGGTCAACAATTCTGATTGTATTAAACTATCAAAACACTAGCCAACACTTTTATGCTATCAAAGTCACAGATCTTAAGCTGAAGAATTAATTTGTTGAATTTTCACTTCAATAAATAGGGGAAACAATAAAAGGGAGTTGATATCACGATAAATATTGAAAATAATAAAAACAAGCAAGAAGATGGTTAGGTGATAGGCCATAATATTCTTTGGTTTTATCCTCGTGACAGAATCCAATACTCCCATGAATACGAGTTAGGGCCATATAGATATTAATCCAAATAATTCAAACAAATATATTTCTCAAATATAGAAAAAAATGGCCAAATCGTATTCTGTCAAAAAGGGTCCATAAGCGAGGATCTCCAAAGTTGATAAGTATTATTTAAATTAGTCTCATCCATTAAATCATCCTACTGTGTTGATTTACTATATGATAAAATGTCTCTTATACATAGTCCAACACAAGAACATGCTACTATGTTTGATGTTCATGGATCTGATATCATTTTTTCCATAGGGACCTTTATAATTGCTACCAGCTTCCCTACCTCTAAGCATTTAGCCTAGGTTATGGGAAAAAACATCTACGGAATTTAAAATATCATGTAAAATGCACTCCATATGAGTTTGTATTCCAAAAATGAAGACTCAGCCTAATTTGTTGGAGCCAGACAAAAGTATCTAGATACAGTTCTATGGAATGCATATTTTTCGCATACATTTTACCATCTCTTGATCAATTGGGCATGGTTGCGATACCTATGGGCATCAACAACACGTATCCTCTTTATCGTGACTTGTAACTAGTATTTCGTGCCTTTCCCAAACAAATACATGGCCCCAATATAGACAAATGTCTAAACATTAGATAGGAATAGTTTCCAAACACTGATACTTTTGGCTTGTATACTTTCATCTTGTATAGATGATCGTGCCCTAAATTCAATTCTAAGGGAGATGAATTTGGAATAGTTAACAAAATAGATAAATCAAAAGTGTAATTTGCTTTCTCAGAAAATGAAGGAAAAGTTTATGTTAGAACAGACCTGCAACACCAGAAAAATCCCTCGAACACAAAGTTAACTATTTGAAACTAAAAATATCATTGTGAGGGATCCAACTAAATCTTAAATAGATGCATATGTAGTAATATCAACTAGACAACAACCAAGTTTTTCATATTAGTTACCACTGATGCCAAATCTTGATGTTAAAAGTAGTGAGATGTGGAACCCTGGTGTCGATGATTAACGTCAAACACAATATGTGCTAGATGTCAAATTTGCAAACTATTAATCACCCATAATTAGTAAGATCCATCTTATATGGTATCAGAAATTAATTTCATGAAGTTGTAATATGAATATTTGATGAAACTGTACCACCTCAACCAATGGAATATTTATATTGACACCATAAAATTGATTAGCTGTAATAGGAAAAACATAAGTGAAGCATTGAACAATGAACATGGCTCAATTAAGCTGAGAAATGGACTGCAATGCTAAATTCTTCAAACATGGTTAGCAAATGTATCAATGAATTAGTAAAAATGTGACAAACTATTACCGTTACTTATAAAAAAAATTTGGACTCGAATAAGGCCACAAAAATGTAGTCATATTAAGACCTCTGTTTTGATAGGTGTTGATTGTAATCTAGTACCATTATTAATCACTCTGCAATACATATATCCAAAAATTATTAGTAGTTTGTTTGCTAGTCAGTGGTTGTTTGTTTGAAAGTTTGTAGTAGGATCAACAAGGTCATTACCAAATTTAGAAGTATAAAAACCAAAAACGGGGATAGAGTAAGTGGATGTAACATATGTATATGCATCTAAAATATCTGTATTGTTGCATCATTATTCAATAGGGGTCCCTGTCGACCATCCAACACCTGCAAACATTCTATGACTATTCAAAAAAAATGATTGCAAGTAGGAAACATTTATTTCTAAACAAAGTCTCATTCGATGTTCCTTTGCTTTGTCGCCTAAGAGATCATAGGTAGAACAAAGTTCATAACAATTGCAGCAGCCGATGACTTCTTTTGCTATGTTAATTTATGGATGGAGAAAATTTGGAGAGCGATGGGTTACTTTATGAATAGAGCATCTTTGGGGAACGAAAAGGATAGGTATGAGGAACATGCAGAAGGAAAAATATACACATGCATGGTCGTGCAATGTCAATGTGTACAATTGGTCAACTGATGGGCGCACACAAGACATCTCCTGTCACAAATTTTTTGATCTTGATCTCCACCATTGGTTGATGGTTAATGAATGGTTGCGAAAATTTTAGGTACATGCATCATCAATACTAGTCATGTATTATGATTTCCCCTATTATCATTTTCCATTCATGTTCTCCTACATCACCCACAGCCATGTATTACGATTTTTCCTATTATCATTTTCCATCCCAGTTCTCCTAGCACACCCACACCTTTTAGAAATAAATCCCCTTAATCAAAATCAATAAGAGGAGGCTGCCAAGACCATCTGAGAATCCCACAGGAAGTAGATCCACTAGTTTAGGGGCTGTGATAGCAATTGATATGGAGGCTGGATCAGAAAAGAAGTGGGGGAGTCAGGAAAAATTGTTGTGGAAAATTCTAGTGGATCAACTTGACCAGTTAAAAGATACAAGTCTGTGGGGGAAATATTAGTGAGGCTGTGCTTTCTAGGTTACAATTTTTTGAGAAAAATGAAATATAAAAACCACACAGGAACCCTAGCAGAAAACAATTTCTTTTAACATTGCAATGGCACGAATTTATCAATATGGAACTTGGGGATTTTGAAACAGAGGCTCTAAGGGGTTCATATGTACATCTAGTCAGCACAATGGAAGCTCCCTCATGACAATTCTTTTCACTTTATTCCACTATTCTATCCATGGACTTTGTGTTGATGTATTCCACATTACTCACCCTCCTGCTCTGCTCTTTCTCCTTCTCATCTTGGTGAACCGCAATAAGTCGCCTCACAGAGTTTTCCTTGGATACCCATGTCTCTCTGGAGATATCTAAAGAAATATTTGACTGAAACATCATAAATCGCAGTGCATTAGGTAATTTTTCTACAATTTATGCTTGTGTTCCTACCCCTGCCTTTCTCTAAACATGTTTCTGCATCCATTCCTTTCGAGAATAAATTTTGAAATGATTCCTCAATCTCTTTTTTCTGTTTCTTTTGAGATTGCATAGGGTATTTCATTTTCATCCCTTTACCATCCTCCTCTATAATAGGAAGTCATAAAGGACTGAGGAACTGGCTTGGATATGGATAAATTTGAAGTGTGGTCAAGTGGTGAAGCAATAAAGCACATTGTGTTGCAGTCGCAAAGAAAGGTGTGGCAGCTACAGAATTTTTGATTCACATGTTAATATGGAAGTGACAACATGCCATCACAGTGGGAGCAACAAAAGTTTTTTTTAAACATATGATATAGAGATGCATAGTATTTAACATTTAATATTATAAGAGTAATGCTAGAATTACTTCTAACATTAGTTCAATCATAAAAAAATTATTGTGAAACTTTGGTTAAAAGACACAAATTATCTTAAGAATAGGAAAAATTCTCAATAAAACTGGGCCATAAGACCTCAAATTTCATCAACAAATAATCTTTCAAATAGATAGTGGGTAAAACCGCGAAGGTGGGTTACACTTTTGTCAGAATCAGGGGCAGAAAAGTCATTTTCCCAACAGTTCGGCCGAAATTTTATAAAATTTCGGTTGAACTATTTTAGAGTTAGGCCGAACTTTCGAAATTACTTCGGCCAAACTAATTCTATCATTTACATTAAAAACTTGGGAAACGGATTTTTGGGCGAAGATGGGAAAACTGGCAACCAAATTTCGGCCGGACTAATAGTCTGCCCGAATTTTTAAAATAATTTGGTCGAACTTTTGTTTATAAATACACTGGCTCACAAACCTGCTGAGGTTTCAGGCTTATTACCATTTTCACAATTGTGTCAGTTGTTTTATGTGTTTTTTGTATGTCGCTTTTGATGTTTTTTGTTGCAGGGTCTTGGTGTTGCGCAGGGGCGAGGGTGTGAGAAATTTTTTGGTGTTCTATTGTTTATTTTTTTGTGAATTGTTTTTATTGCTGTTATGTTGTTCTGCTATTTTATTTGTCTACTATGTTTTTTTGTTTGTAAGTAATTTGTAATCTGCATCCTCCACAGCATCTTCGGTGATCTCCTTCTTTTCTTCTCATTGCGGCCTTGATGTCTTCGACAATCTCCTACCTCGTCTTCTTGTCGTGGTCTCGTCTCCAAATTTCCAGGTAGACAAAAATCCTCCTCTGTTTTTAGCAAGGTAGATGAAAATCCTCCTCTGTTTTTATCAAGGAAAAGAAAAAAACAGTTTCTTGTTTCTCTCATAACCACCTATTGTAATAATCATATTGATATTGCTTACTCCAATGCTCGTTGCATTGTCTCAGACTTTGCTTATCAAGGTTAGAAGATGTGTCCCCATAAATTAGCAGAGCTGATGATATTTTTTTCCCTCCAACATCTGACATGGTTGTAAATTACCCATCATGGATACTGTGGTTTAAAAATTCATACCATGTTAACCTTCTAAAAATTAAGATTTTTCATGAACTGCATATAAAGATTTAAAGAGTTCATATC
The DNA here is from genome assembly GCA_034641835.2 of Pinus albicaulis. Classification (NCBI taxonomy): domain Eukaryota; kingdom Viridiplantae; phylum Streptophyta; class Pinopsida; order Pinales; family Pinaceae; genus Pinus; species Pinus albicaulis. The sequence continues at coordinate 1,214,858,382 of CM076578.1, read as the reverse complement.
AGCAAAATGTCATGATGCCATTTGCCTCAAAATAATTCAGCTCAATGGGATATGTAATTCATAATGACAGAAGTTTAAACCTTCAAAATACAATTCTAAGCATCTTGATAAGTAGAAGAAGATATTCATGAGATTGAAGGACAATGAAAGGGTGCATGAATCTGAATTTAGGCTTTCGCATAAAAAGACAACTCGCAAACAATGACTAGAAAAATTCTCTAGTCTAAAACAGATAGAGACATACCTGCTAGAAGTTTCAATTATGTTTGTTTAATTAGAAATTATTATCATACTTGGATCATGAAGATCTATTGAACCAAGATAATAATCTAGTCTGTAGTTTATATTTTTTCCATACAATCTAGGATTTCTATCATCACTTTATGTAGTCTCTTGAGATTTTCAATTGCTGGTAATTCTTGAAGATAGTTGTTTTGTGTTATGTGAATTTCTATAATCTTTAATGTGAATGGGTAAAGATGAGATAAGATAATTTTATTAATTCCCAAAAAATGATCACAAAAAGTAGGTCAATCTAAAAAAAAGAGCACCAAGTGTGAGTGAGAAAGAAACTCCTATATCAACACTAGGAAAGCCAATAGTAAACATTGTTCATTTCCAACATTATGTTTGTTTTCTAAATGCAATTTCTTTTCCCAATGGTTTTGGAAGCAAGCCACACCATTTCATAGTGCAAGTTGTGCAAAGTGGTTCATGTCTTGAAGACTTCCATTTTTCTATTGAAATGATTCTTTTGTCTATGATGGTCGTCTAGTTTTGAATGGATATAACCTTTGTAACATTTTAACTTACATTATTAAAGGATGATTTCAAGATCCCATAAATAATATTTCAATGTTTCTTTCATATTGGTTTTCAGTGCCTCTCAATCAAGCCAGGAAGTTACAGAAATAAAAACCTTTTTATCAAATCATATAGTAACTTAGGAATACTTGCAACATTATCCTATAGATCTCCAACTTCAACAGAATCAAGAATATGTTATCTTATTTATGGAACATTCATTACTTGATGATAAGGCCTCTTAATCTTATTTATGCTTACAAATTTACTATAAATAGCATGCTTAATCTTTGGAATTGTGATGATTATCATCTCTAAATATTGATCAATTTCTGACAACATCTATTTTAGTCGTTCTAGTGATCTACGATCATTATGGAATTTTCACTCTATTTGGAGATTAATGCACTAAAAGAAAACAAGAAGCGAAATTAATAGGTATTATGTCAGGCAGTCTCTACATGTATCTGCTCTTCAATTTTTCTCCAAACAACATACAATAGCTTTGTCATCCTCCGTAGAATAAGCCACATGGTACATTAACTATTAGTTTTGTCCCTCCAACATCTGACATGGCTGTAAATTACCCATCATGTCCAAGGATATTACGAAATATAGAAATAAAAACCTTTTTATCAAATCATATAGGAAATTAGGAATACCTGCAACATTATCATGTAGATCTCCAACTTCAACAGAATCAATAATATGCTATCTTATTTATGGAACATTCAGTATTTGATGATAAGTCCTCTTAATCTTGTGTCCAAATGGCATGATTCTCAATATCCTCTTTGCTTTCATTAGAAGCCCCATGGCATTAGTCTGTTTCAAGCATTTATCAATTTTCTTTTTATTAATCATCATGGTTCCTGAAAATTTACAAGATTTGCTTGAAAGCAATTTCTTTTGCCATTGACTTTGCCATTGGAAACAAGTTCACCTTTTCAAGGACTGCTATAATACAACTGTGATTCTTTCTTTACAAGAAGTACCTCCCTTTTCCATCATTTATTCTCTCCCCAAACCAACAGTTTACTTCAATTTTAGACCATTGGTTCCACAATCATCTTGTATTTTAAATGATAAATAAAATATGAAGGACTTATATATCATTTATTCTTCCCAACCAAATTACTACATTCAATTTATAATCAATGTTCTAACAATCATTTATTTCTGAATCACAAAACAAAACACATTAGTACTCTTGAATAATTAAGGGATTTTTTTTCATGTATACTAATTTTTTATTTCTTCAGATGCATACACCTACACCGTGATTTTTCTCAACCTCTTGTTCTCAATGTTTCTATTTATTCAACTAGTTTTATGTTACAAGTACCTCATTCAAATACTAATAGCAGTTGCTTATGATTACAAATTTACTATAAATACCACAAATGATTGTGGAGATACATCAACCTTTATGTATTGAATCCATATTTTATATGAAACACAACTAAAATGCAGTGAGAAACAAAGACCAACATTAATATATAAACAGTAGTTGGTATGCTCAAATGCCAATACTAGGAAACAAAAGAATCATTAGGCATTTCTCAATCTTCCCCAAATTTGCTATTGCATTTCAAGCTAATTTTATGGACTGGTAGAGATTATTATACATACGAGGAGATAAATCAGATCACGGTGGATTAAGAAGATCAGAAATTCCAATAATTCATCATGCATGTAATGCATTTCTTCTAAATTTTCCTTTACAATATTGGTCCAAGTTATAGATCTAGCTCCAGTACCTTAGTTATACAATTTTCTTTTTAGAAATGTATTAGCGAAACAAACTTACCTACCCAAACAATGCTATTTGATTGTTGTTAGTTGTATGCAATATCCACAAATGTTTGCATAGATTAGACCTTCAAAATATATCGCAAATTTTGAGATAGTCCACCCTCCAATTGTTGACAAGGAAATGTTTCTTAGTATTGTCTTTCGTGTTAAGAATAAAGGAAATCAATTGTGAATTTATATCTCATGTTGTACCTTGAGTACCTTCTTTCTTAATTGTAGATTTATCATTGATCTCTGCTTCCTGTTGTAATATTTAAAATTTTCTTGTAATATTTAAATCAGCTCAATATATTTTATTAATGTACCTAAATTTACACCTTCCATGATGCTTCTAATCTTGTAAAATGTTAAAAGTGGAGTGTTTTATGGTGTAATGGATATTAATAATCTATATTATCATACAGTGATATGATGATAGTGTAAGTTGATGTTCAATTTGTAAAATTCTTGTACATATCAAGGATGAATGATAGTACAAGCCAAAAATTACATTATTATAAATTATTAAACAATCTGTTAGATGCTAAATCATACTTCTTATTAAGGACATAACTAATGCGAGTTGAAAAATATTTTTTAATGTTCTTAGCCTATTTATAGATGTCAAAGTAAAGGTTTCTAGATGTGATTTCTCCCATAAACTTCAAGGAAAACTAAACTTTAAGGCAAACCATGTACATGTCATTTCTCCCACAAACACATCAAGGTGTGACTTTTGACATAACTTCATCAACCACTACCACTAGTTGTTTTAGTAAGTTCATAAAAGAATTTTGCAAACCATTTACATGTCATTTCTCCCACAAACTCATCAAGGTGTGACTTTTGACATAACTTAATCAACCACTACCACTAGTTGTTTAAGTAATTGCAAACCACTACCACTTTAAGGCAATTCGTGTACATGTGTCATTTCTCCCATAAAATTTTAGGCAAACTTTAAGGCATGTGTCATTTCTATGTCATTTCTCCCATAAAATATAAGGAAATTTCATTTATCCCATATACTATAAGGCAAACCATGTACATGTCATTTCTCTCTTAAACTCTAGGCAAGGCAAAATTTACGGAATTTCATTTCTAGATGTGATTTATCACATAAAATTTAAGGAAAACTTTAAGGCAAACCAGGCACATGTCATTTCTCCCACAAACTCAAGGTTTTCTCCCATTAATTCAAGGAAAACTTTAAGGCCTAAAAACTGAACCTAAAATGGTTGAACTTCCATAGGATTTTAGTCTGTCTGTTGAGTGTTAACTTCTACAAGTTCTAAAGGCAGAGTCTGTAAAGGGCCAGGTAGCCTTTGGATCTTATCTTTTCTCAAAGGTGACATATCCATTAAATTCCCCTACAGTCAATCTCCGGAACTGATCTAAATAGAATTTATTCATTGTAATATCCATTTCTTCCATAAATTTTAAGGCATTTTCTAGTGTTTTTGGAACCATGTACATGTCATTTCTATGTCATTTCTCCAATAAACTTTAAGGCAAACTTTAAGGAAAACTATGTACATACATGTCATTTCTCCCATAAATTTTAGTAAGTGCTTAAAATAATTTTTCAAACCATATACATGTCATTTCTCCCACACACTTTAAGTCAAACTTTAAGGCAAATCATGTATATGTGTCATTTCGCCCCTACGTGTGTCATTTCTCCCATAACATTTTAGGAAAACTTGGCATGCCATAGTCTAGAACATATCTAAATATAATTTCTTCATTGTAATATCCATTTTTGTAAATTCCATTTCTCCCATAAACTCTAAGGCGGCATTTGCTAGTGTTTCTAGAACCATGTACATGTCATTTCTATGTCATTTCTCCTATAAAATTTAAAGCAAAATTTAAGTCAAACCATGTACATACATGTCATTTCTTCCATTTCTCCCATAAATTTTAGTAAATGCATAAAATAATTTTGAAAACCATGTACATGACATTTCTCCCACACACTTTAAGGAAAAACATGTACATGTGTCATTTCTCCCATACATGTGTCATTTCTCCCATAAAAGTTTAGGAAAACTTTAAGGCATGCCTTTTCTATGTCATTTCTTTGTCATTTCTATGTCATTTCTCCCATAAACTATAAGGCATTATCATTTCTCCCATAAAATATAAGGCAATGTCATTTCTCCCATAAAATATAAGGCAAACTTTAAGGCAAACCATGTACATGTCATTTCTCCTTTGAACTCTAGGCAAGGAAAACTTTAAGTCATGTCATTTCTAGATGTGATTTCTCCCATAAACTTTAAGGAAAACTTTAAGGCAAACCATGAACATGTCATTTCTCCCACAAAATCAAGGCTTTCTCCCATTAATTCAAGGCAAACTTTAAGGCCTAAAACCGAACCTAAAGTGGTTTAACTTCCATAGGATTTTAGTGTGTCTGTTGAGTGTTAACTTCTACAATTTCTAAAGCCAGAGTCTGCAAAGGGCCAGGTAGCCTCTGGATCTCATATTTTCTCAAAGGTGACATATCCAATAAATGCCCCTACAGTTAATCTCTGGAATAGATCTAAATAGAAGTTCTTCATTATAATATCCATTTCTGTACATTCCATTTATCCCATAAACTTTAAGGCATTTGCTAGTGTTTTTGGAACCATGTACATGTCTTATCTATGTCATTTCTCCCTTAAAATTTATGGCAAAATTTAAGTCAAACTTTAAGGAAAACCATGTAGTACATACATGTCATTTCTCCCATTTCTCCCATAAATTTTAGTAAGTGCATAAAATAATTTTTCAAAACATGTACATGTCATTTCTCCCACACACTTTAAGGAAAACCATGTACATGTCATTTATCTCGTACATGTGTCATTTCTCCCATAAAATTTTAGGAAAACTTTAAGGCATGCCATTTCTATGTCATTTCTCTGTAATTTCTCCCATAAACTATAAGGCAATGTTATTTCTCCCATAAACTATAAAGAAAAATTTAACGCAAACCATGTACATATCATTTCTCCCTTAAACTCTAGGCAAGGCAAACTTTAAGGCATGTCATTTCTAGATGTGATTTTTTTCATAAACTTTAAGGAAAACTTTAAGGCAAACCATGTAGTTCTCACGCTTGATGAACGAAGATGATGTTAATATCACGGTCAGACCCTCTGATTCACACAATCAAGATGGGTCTCACCATCATTCACACAATCAAGATGGTTCTCACCATCAAGATGATATTTTGGCACATGTTAGTGTTTTTTAAAAGTGAACATGATGATGTGCAATTATTTTTGTATCTATTATTATATATCAGAACATGATGACATATTTTTAAAATAAATAATTGTGCACACATGTACATATATATATAATTAAATGTTAAAAGATTCTGATGCTGTCCAATTTTTTTGGAATGGCGGTACCTTCTTCTTCCTTGGGAGATGTGTCAAATCCACCATCACAAGTATGAACAATTTTTCACTTTTAAATCTGTTTTTAAGTTATATATTTCAGCTCAAAAGTTCCATTAAAAAATGAGATCTAGATCTTGAGTTTTTTTGAATTTTTTGAATTATTTAATTTAAATTTTTTGAATTTTAGGTTTCTGGAGATTTTCTTTTGGAGCCACCCTTAGGAGATGTGCAAGAACCACCATCACAAGTATTCAATTTTTCACTTAAATATGTTTAAGTTATAAGTTATAAATTGAAGTTCAAAAGTTTTATTATAAATTGAGATCTAGATCTTGAGTTATTTTATACTTTTAAAAATTTTTAATTTTAGGTTCCTGGAGATGATTTCCGTTCTCCACAGACTCTAGTGATGGAGTGTATGATGGAGATAGGAACATCCACACCATTTGAACCATTTGAACAAGTTGTCTAACTTTTTTTTTAATATTATTGAAAATTAGTTTATATATGCATTTTCATTTGAAAAAATTATATATATATATATATATTGTACAGTTTACTATGGAAGACGTTCTTGTGGAGGAAGTTTTAATGGACGAGCAACAAAACACAATGGAGAGGGAACCACATGAGGTATTACATGATTTGTTTTTTTTTTCATTTTGGTTTTTTACATGAAGTTCTATATTCTCATTCAATTTTAAAACATTAAATTTTAATGTTTGTAGACAATGTGTACAGGTTCCCCATGCTTCACAAGATAGCGCGAGGATCATGACTTTGTTGGCAGAGACACTATATCTATCTGTATTTGATGGATGATGCACATGTGTGCAACATTATATTTGATAAATCTAGTCTTAAATTTACTTTTTTATATATAGTCTTATCTATGCAATCATATTTACTTTTTTATATAACTTGATACTCGTAACACTATACATTGAACTATGTGTATATATATATATATATATATATATATATATTTACTTTTATTGTTCATGTGAGATACAAATTTTGGACATATTTTATTGTTTAGATATATAGTTTTAAACATGTGTATATTTTGGATAGTTCAACTACATTTGGCATGTGATCTCATGTTGTGATATAATTTTTTCTTTCTAAATTGGATAGTTCAACTACATTTGGCATGTGATCTCATGTTGTGATATAATTTTCTATTTTTAAATTGGATAGTTCAACTACATTTGGTATGTGATCTCATGCTTTGATATAATGTTTTGTTATTAAAACTCAAGTTGTCATTTTATTTGTTAAATATAAAATGAATCTCTAGATGGAAATTTCAAATTACATTTTCACAATGTGTATATTTTAGATGGTTGAGCTACATTTGGCATGTGATTGTGATATAATGTTTTTTTTTTTTTTTTAAGTTGTCATTTTATAAATTTGTTAATTATAAAATGAATCTCTCTAGATGGAAATTTTAAATTATGAACCATGTACATACATGTGTATATTTTGGATGGTTGAACTACATTTGGCATGTGATTGTGATATAATGTTTTTTTTTTTAAATTTAAGTTGTCATTTTATAAACTTGTTAAAAATATAAAATGAATTTCTGTAGCTGGAAATTTCAATTAAAAACAATGGAAAGTTTGAATTACAAACCATGTATACATGTGTATATTTTGGATAGTTGAACTATATTTGGCATGTGAAGTAATGTTGTGATATAATTTTTTGTTTTTATTGGATAGTTGAACTACATCTGGCATGTGAAGTAATGTTTTGTTTTTAAAATTCAAGTTTTGGATGGTTGAACTAGATTTGGCATGTGATTGTGATAAAATGTTTTGTTTTTATTGGATAGTTGAACTACATTTGGCATGTGAAGTAATGTTTTGTTTTTAAAACTCAAGTTTTGGATGATTGAACTACATTTGGCATGTGATTGTGATATAATGTTTTATTTTTATTGGATAGTTGAACTACATTTTGCATGTGAAGTAATGTTGTGATATAATGTTTTGTTTTTAAAACTCAGGTTTTGGATGGTTGAACTAAATTTGGCATGTGATTGTGATATAATGTTTTGTTTTTATTGGATAGTTGAACTACATTTGACATGTGAAGTAATGTTGTGATATAATGTTTTGTTTTTAAACTTAATTTTTGGATGGTTGAACTACATTTGGCATGTGATTGTGATATAATGTTTTTTTTTTTTAAATTCAAGTTGTCATTTTACAAACAAAAAAAATTTCACATGAATATATGTACATAAAAATGATTGATTCAGTACATGTTTGAATATATGTTAAAACGATTGCAGTACAATACATATCGATGTATATATCTAAAAAAAAATCATAAGATTCTAGGTGTTCTTAGATGTGTCAAACAATCATAAAATTTTAAAATTGAATTTTAGAACATATATATCCAATACGTGCAACATTTTTCATCAATGCACACATAGAAAAGCTACTCTCAGTTGATAGTAAACTGGAAATTACAAAACACGTTCCACACATTTTGCCTCCAAGAATGAATATTACAATTTACTTCTAATAGACAGGCACGTCTAAAACAAAATCGTGTAACTTCAAAATTGCATTATATCAACTATGCTAGATACACAAATATGTACATTTTGCAATAATGACATTATGACAAATTGTACTAGAGAATGTATGAAATCGTTTAGACCAGATAATCTAGACATGTGTATGTGTACACGTGTATAAATTACTCGTGTGCATCTAACAAAACAATGTACATTTGTAAACACTTGTACAAATAACATAAAAAGGAAATTCAATTTTTAATTGAGTTATGGAGTTCTAAAAGATGAATCCAAAGAGAAGAAATTGTTGGGCAGTTCAATCAAAAAAATTCCAATGGAATTCCATCTTCAATGATCCGTTCATGATCGAATTTTGACATTTTCCATTTCTTGATTTTCGTTTTTTTCTTTGATTGAACTTCTATGAACTTTATGCGTGCTGCACATACCAAGTGACTATATTGACAACGTATGACATCAGGTTCATATTCTTGAAAGTAAACAAAATCCCCACTTTGATTATTTTGTCTAAAAAGATAACCTTTTAGTATAATAGTGTCATATGTAAACCCGTGATCATCATAGTTTTCTAATAATTTCATCTTTCATTTAGTGCAACGCATCAAATAATACTTCACATTTTCATCGTTCATAGTAGCTGCCATTACAATGAAAACATCTCCTGCACAATAAAACAAACTTATGTATTTAAATTTAGATCATAATTAACATGAAGAATTAACTTTAAAATTAACATGTGTACTTGATTTTATTATCTATTTCTAGATCTCTATCATTTGAAAGCAATTGAAATGTTACCTTCTCTAACAAGATCAGAAACTCGATCACCATCAGATGATATTGTAGTCTCCTCTGATTGCATTTCTTCAAACCTTGCAATGGACATTTTCCCCTTTGTATTTAGCTTTGTATGTTGCCAATATTTTACATACATTTTGTTTTCACAAACATCATTGGATTATGTGTTCTCTATGCAAACATGACAAGAACAAGAATATTTTCTTTTATCCAATGAAAATACATTTGTGGACAACTTTGTTTTAATTGAATGAAATTTTCGAGTCCCTTTTATTGTTTCAACGTCATTTCCAATCGACCTATATACATCTTCGACCCCAATATGCCAAAAAAAACCTATATGGAAAATTCAAAGAAGAATATAAATATGATATCAAAATACCATTAAAGATAATCACTGTGATAAATGTACACTGTTTAAAATTAGAAATCCAATAAAAATTAAATTGAATGTGCCTTCGCACTTCCCTTGATCAGTTATTCTCATGGCTTAGTGCAACGATGAACCATTGAACAACTTCTTTAGCTGAGACAATTCAGTTTGCAGAGGGGTCCATTTGATATCTTCGAACTGCTCGTTTTATGCATGCCCCTACACCATCATGTTCTCCTTTTCCATGACCAGTCTCAAAGAAATTCCAACAATGTTTAATGCAGTTTTTCATATGAAGACGACACAACCAAAAGAATGATCGTGAAGATTTGAATTGTCCTGCGCATCCATCTGACCATATCCAATGTTCATTGAATTTTATTCCATGACTTTTCAAGGAGTCATAAATCTTTCCAAAATAGTGTTGTACAAAATATGTATCATGTGTACGATCGTCACTAATATAAAAGTGATATTCTTTAATAACATGCCAATTTTCACAGGTGCTTTCTATATGATCAACATTTTGTTCAGCATGTCTATATAGAATATGGACGAGCATGGAGACTTGGTCAGAATGATAGTATTCACTCTTAATTTCTTTTTTTGGAAAAAATGTGTAGTTTTCTGAAAATTCAATTACTGACAAAATGGTCCCTCTTGGAAAAAATTCATGGTTTTTTTTGAATTGCAATTCCTACCATCGAGCTTTATGGGAATGCTTGGTGTATTTATAAATTTCTTCCTGAAACTTTCTCAAAAAATCTATCACAAAATTTATTCTTCTTGTAAATCAATTCTTTTAGCACTTGAACCTTGAATCAATCTATGGATATATTCATATCTCTTCCATTTCACTTTCATGTTGGACAATGATTGATCATTTATATCAGTACGATATTTGTTTTGAAATTTAATCAAATTTCCACAATCATCTCATTTTTTACCACCAACACATTTCTTTTGGTAAATAAGTCATGGATTTCTCTTCCACATAGAATTTGAGATATTAAATCATGGATAATGGAAGGAGGAGGTGAATCTTTCAAAAAAATTTAACCAAAATTAAGGAATGTGTCATAATATAATTGAAATTCCACATGATAACGGCAACAACAAGTGTGGCATGCGGTGATACGTTTTACATACCATGGTTATTGTTGCACAAAATCACTGATTGAGACATCAATTTCATGATTCTCTTCTTTAAACTTGTTGAACAACTCTATATGAGTGGTGCCCAAGAAATTTTTTGGATGTTCTTCGTACTGATTTCGTGCTATTCTTCTTCGCATCACATCCCTTGCTTTTGGTGAAACACGTGAATTTTTCATCCAATATTCATATATTATTTTTTTAACATTTTCTCCAAGTCTATCTTTGTATGGTTTCCTATAAATAGCTATCCAACAAGAGAGTTCATCATTTACATTTATTTGCAACCGAAATTTCCGATGTTTGTGCAATTTTTTTAGTGAGGTTCCTAGTGATCGTGCCATAGATTTTACCAAGTGATTCTCTTTAGTACATGATGAAACCACTTCCATATGTATTGCTCTACGTGCATGTGAAACATTTTTCTCTCTAGATCTTCTAATTGAATTTAGAGCACTATTTATATTTTGTATCACATTTTCCTTCATTTTTTTATCTTTTGTTGATTTTCGAATACCCAATAAAGTCATAGCTACTTTAAATTTCCTTGATGTTAAGAGACCTTTCAACAATTGGGCTTGAAATGCCACAGTTTCCTTTTTGAAGAACGAATCGAAAATGCGATTAACATGATATCGTATAACATGGTCAGCTTTTTTATCTCCATATGTGTGAGTGTCAACATTTTAGAACATCTCATCATCGATATTGATTTCATCTGTATATATTCGAACTAAATGTACATAATAAGTTTACATATTCGACAAATAAATTAATTAATAAATATGTATAATTTTAATAATACACATGTGTTCAACATATATATATATATATACATACCTGGTGATTCAATTTCTTCACTTGAATTTCTTTCAACATTTTCACCATTATTACACAGCATTTTGTCACCGTCCGTGCAATCCCTCGTCCCGCATATTGGAGGATCATCCCCATGACTTGTGAACAATGTCATACTTTTCAAACACGTTCTTTGCATCCTTTTGCATAAGGAAATCATTTCTCCTATTGGAAATTTCCTCAAAAAAGCACACAAAACCTATGTTTTGGCCTTGGCGCGGATAGCCAGTTCATCCCTCGCACCGATGTGGAAGATTTGCACTGGATCCCATGCCACCTAGTGCTCTGTCTCAGTGCAGCCCCCGCGCCAAGCTATTTTATGAATTTTTTTTAAAAATTAGAGGCATAAGTTTCCTTCTAACTACCTCAAGGATGATTCACTAGAAGTGGTTGAGTTGATCAGCCACAGATCTCTCTCTTTAGGAAGTGGTTTTCACCTCCCATGGAACAATCCTTAAAGATAGGCCTCCCTTCCATAATTATAGGGATCCTAACCTCTCCCTCTCCCTCTATATAAACAAGTCTTCTCCCTTTATGAAAGCTAGCTGAACATATAGCCAAGGAACTGAACTTGGAGAAGAATACTATAGCTGAGTAATTGCTATTGAGAAGGTAGAACCAAGGAGAACTTCGTAGAGAGAGTCCCGTCTGAATTCCCAACAAGCCTTTGTGAGATGCGCTCTGCTTGAACCCTATTGGAGGAGATCACAACGTCGAAGCTTGGTTGTACTCTTTCTTCCATTTATTAATATACTTGACTATGGTGTTTGTTCCATCGTTGTGTTATGTCGTTTATTTAATGCAATTGATTTAGTCCTCTTCAACTAATTGATATTTATGAATGTGAATTAGTATGTTGTATATCATCGTTTTTTCTTGTGTGTGTGCAGGTGTCCGAGCGTGAAAGTGAGCAGATCGTGATCTGTCAAACTAGGAGCGAGGAGCAAGCCAATCTTTTCAACAACAACAACAGCATAGGATCTCTGGTAAGTCACCTATCGAATCTCCATCCATTTATTAACTAGGAATCAATATTATAGCTTGTCTTATTTGTGGCTAGACCCACTCTAGGGCTAGTGGGATCGCCTCTATCCGTAGAGGGGATTTACCTCACCAACAAATTGGCGACCATACTGGGGACTTTTTCGAGCTTTTCTTTCACCCATTAGGTCTCCTTTTGGTATTTTCTTGCTTGTTTTTCCTTTTCTAATTATTCTGCTAAGTCTAAGAGCCTTGTTCAGCCCTAGAGGATCAGATCTAACCTTTGTTTTTCAAAGTTTCCCTTTTGCCTGAGTGAATTGGCTTGGTGCGATTTCTGTTTAGACAGATGCGTTGATTGGCACATGTTGCTAGTGTTGTGCCTGCGCCATCCCCTGTTTGGCGCTGATTACAGCCAAACAGCCGCGGCAACCCCTGTAGGTGTTAGGGTTTGCTTTGTTTTGGATATTTTTGGTCAGTGCTTGTGCTTCTGGGTTATTTTAGGTATGTATTGAGTGCTTTGGGATTGTTCTTTATTTTGATTAGCTCTCTTCCTTCAGTTGTTTTTCCATTTCTATCAGCATCAAAGCCTTACGGTTTTTAAGTGCTTTGGTTTGTTGAGCCTCCTATAGGAGTCTGAGTCTTTTTTTTCACTGTAAACTTCTTTCCTTGTTTGGTTGCATTTAGCTCCCTTGATCTGTTTGAGTGATTGCATTGGTTGAATGATTCTTGACTCTTTCGTTCAATTTTGCCTCTTGTCACTCTAGGCATAGATCACTGCTTGCATGGGTCTGTTTGGAAATCTTTCTTCAATTTGAGAGATTGCAACATTGGTTTGAGTGTTATTATGCTTGTCTTGGGTTGATTGAAATTGTTTCACTTCAACTCTCGCATTAACATTATTGAACTAGTGTTTTGGTTTATTTTTCATGTCATTTAGTGCATTGTTTTCTCTATTACATTGAAAAATAAATAAAAAAATTGTTTGCATTCATGTTTTCATTATGAAATTGAAATTCTTTCGCATATCTAGCATTGGACAATTCTAGGAAAGATTTCTCATTTTCATTAACTTGCATCGGATACTGTAGTGTATGTTTCTGTGTGTTCTCATTATTCGCTATAGCTTGAAAACTACTAACATTATCATAGATAGATTTTCATCAAATGAAATGGTATCTTTTGGCATGTAGCTTGAATTTAGGGATTCTAGAGATCCAACATTCGGCAGGAACTTGGAATTGAAACATAAATACAAGATCAACTTAAAATTTACCCAATTAACCTAAGGCAACATTGGAACCTAACGAAACATCTAGTAGTCTAAGTTAGAGACGTGTTCCGACATCTTTAAACCTAACAGCTATCACTCGCCATTTGGCTTCAGACAGCACCAGTACGGACTTGCGCTCCCCGTACCGTCGAGTATATAAAGGGAGACCCCTCTAGGTTGCAATCCTTTTATTCGTAGGAAGCCGAGTCTGCCACCTTGTAATCGTGATACACCGAACACAGCATTCGGGGAGACTACCTGCACATACATCAAGTCCTTGGTCATTTCTATTTCATTTGATCACCAAGGTGTATGTGGAAGTTCACGGAAACCAGGCATACCCTCTTGCTTAGATTACCTGAGCAATCATTTTTTATCTTTACTGACTCCTTAAATTTGAAAAGATCATCGAGTACTTTTCCTTTCATGCTCGTTTCAACATGAAAGTGATAGAGTCACCTTTTTCCTGTTTCTCGACTCTTATAAGATGAAATGGTAGATTTTGGTTTCAGTGTCTTGAAATTAACTGCCCACGAATTATTCCCGGTTAAAGTTAGTTTCCTTAGTGTTGTTTTACCGTTGTTTCCGATGACAACCTTCCCAGAGTTTACCAACCAAGGAATCCCCTCTGAAGGGAATCCTGGCCCTTTCCCTGCCTTTTGGAATGTTGGTTCTCCTTACATGGCAAGGCTGTCTCTTCCAGGGTTAACTATTGGTTTGCCCGTGTGGTTGTTTTCAACCTCGGTGGTCCGAAATGCTCCGATCTCTATTCAAACATCACCTCCACCTGAACAACACCATGTTGATTCTAAGGTGGACCTCCCCCCTTCTTTCTTCGGCCTCCTCTTCTACTTCGCCTGGTGAAAGTTTGGATTCCAGTAACTAGGTGGCTAAGAAGAAGAAGAAGACGAAGAAGAAGAAGTCAAATAAGAGAGAGGCTAATGCTACAACTATTGTGCCTAAAAAACCTTCCATCAAGAAGTCATCCAACCTTCCACGAAAAGTCAAATTCCCTTGCATGTTGTGCAAAGGTGACCACCTTCTTCAAGACTACCCTGCCATTCCCAAGGTACTTGAAGTATGGTCCGACGGCTGTCCATCATTGTCTTTGGCTTCTGAAAGTCATATTGGTAGCACACCTTTGACTAGTTCAGATAATACTCATAAGAAACAGGGTAAGTTTACCAATCCCTATAAATTGTGTGAAGGGCATCATCCCATTCACCTTTGTCCATACATGGATGAAGCCAAGAGAGTATTAGACAACCATATTGTTTCTGCACCTTGCATTCCCGTTGGTTACCATAAGCTTTCTTCGAGTCCTACGCTAGTTGATTCAACGATCGGTCAAGATTCATCCTCGGTCAATCCCGCTCCTACGGAAATTCAGATTCAGGAATCTATTCCTGACCAACCATTGGATGTGGAATTGGTCGACTTGATCCCACCTATGGTTCATCAGGTCTTTTCCGTTGAGAGTGGATCTCATCCCCCCATGTTCTTCTTGTTTCATCAGATTCTTCGAACTTGGAGAAATATTCTTCCATCCCTGTAGTTCAAGAAGTTTCTCCTCCTACTCCCATGATGGAATTATAGGAGGATGCTCCTCTTGCTCCGATAACACTAGGGGAAAACCATCTCAGTTCGATGGTATCCACTCCAAGTAGTTTGGTCACTTCCTTTGATTGAAGTCGATTTGCAGGATACCGCCTTCCGTCTTATGTGCCTTTCGAGATAACGGTACAAACCATTGATTTGGTCTTACCCAACACTATTATAGATGAAGGCGCGTATGTTGGTATTTTTTCTTCCACTACTTGGCAAGCGTTTGGTTCTCCATTGCTTATGCCTATTACTCAAAATCTGTTGGCTTTTAACAAAGGAACCAGTCAACCGTTAGGAATCCTTCTGAAGTTTCCTGTTACTTTGGGAAGGAAAACCTTCTATATAGACGTGATGGTTGTTTCAGACCCCTTAGATTTTAATTTACTCTTGGGCCGCAACTATATTTATGTCATGGGAGTGGTTGTCTCTTCCCTCTTTCATGTGATTTATTTTCCACACAAAGGTCGGGTCATGACCATTGATCAACTTTCATTATTTGGTCCTGACATGACATCTAGTCCACCATCGTCCCTTCCAGGTCTTTATCCACTGGTTTTATCTTTCCCACCGCAGGTTAATTATGTGGCTACTTGTCCCGTGTCCTCATTCAGTGATAGTGCCATTGTGCATCGTGTGCTGGGGGCATTGGGTCCTGATTTCCAAGATGTTGTTCTCCCATCAGATATGAACCTCTTGGAGTCCATGACCTCTTATTCGTCATCATAAAAGGTTGACTGAGCAGAGTTCCTTGTCCTGTGTCAAGCTCCTTAAACAATGAAACAAGGTGTCCCGAGGATAGTTCATCTTCTATGTCAACCTCATTTAAAAAATGAATTTGGTCATGAGAATAGTTCTTTTAATGTGTCAGCCTCATTAAAACAATGAAACACTTTCCTGTTCAATTCAAGTCTTTCATCAGATCTCGTAAAATCCTAGTCGAGTCTTTCTCTTGATCTCGTAACTGAACCTTCACTCCCTCCATATATTTACTCAAGTGCATGGACTGAAGCGTGGGGGGCATTTACCTCGAATTGAGTCAACATGCTGGGGGCATGCAAATAATTTCAAGCATAGTTTGTTTTCATTTCAAGCTTGTGTAAAAATGAAACTAGTTTCAAGTAGAGTTTCCTGATTTCAAGCTTATGTGAAAATAAAACCATTCCTATTTTACCTCTCATAATTTCCATTTTATCAGCCTATTTTGCCAGATGAACCTTGGTTTTTTCATTCTACCATCACTATTTTCTTGGCCAATCATATGCCTTCACTTGTTTGTTTTACCCATTCCTGAGGAACCACTCCAATGAGTGGTCTTGTTAACCAACCTCTTGATCTTTATTTGTTTAGAGTAGTTCCACCATCACCGAAACCAGTTGCTACCCTTAATACCACTCATTCCTCCAGGAGGAGTCAACTTTCAGCTCTTTTCTGACTCTCAAAACATGAAAATATTGTCGAGACTCTTGTTGTTTTGAACTCATTAAATGGCTGCGAAATGATATCTACCGAGTATACGTTTACCCCTTTTTCGGGCTGGGATAGATTATTTACGAAAAAGTAATACCTTAGCCTATCATGACTAAGAGGTTCTCTCGGATGATGTTTTCTGCCTTTTTGGATCTGAGAGACTATTTACGAAAAGGGCCTTGCAGGATTTTTCTTTTCCGATTTCTTTTAAAACTCTCTAAACATGAAAATATGTCGAGTTCTCCCTTTGTCAGACTCGTTAAATCCTGATGACATTGGAAATCGTCACCATGACTTTACTCAAGTTCCTCCTTCCTAGGGGTCATAAAATGTACTAGGTTGGATTTATCCAAAGGAGAAACTTATATGACAAGCATATGGTATCCTCTTTAATATTGTGTAAAAATAAAGAGGTACTTACCAGAAATGGTGGGGGAAAATGGAACTAGAATTTAGTTGGCAGTATGTCACTCTTGAACATGGCACTTGTCTGCATTTGTGTCGGGTTGGGAACATCTCACTTCATCATTTGTTTGCATCCATGGGTTTGGGTAATCTCTTTCGACCGCTCATCTGCTCTTTGCCACATCACCATGACCTCAGATCCCTTGATGTCAAATACTGCCAAATCTAGTTTCGTGCCGCCGATATGTTCAAGAGAAGTTTTCCCTCTATAAGTTTCAACCTCCCTCTGATTCTTTGTTGGTCTTGATTTGCAAATCATCATATTCCTTTATCTTGTGTCAATGATGTGGGAAACATCATGGCCCTCCTTCGACCAGGTCGCTTCCTGTCGACTTCAGCTCATTTTCCAAGAAGCTGATCTAGAGACTCCCTTCAGGTGCCCTGGAGCTTGCATGCCTTAATGGCAGGTTCTTTGCATCCGTCGAAAGGTTCACATCAATGTCTTTTGATCGGATGATTCTACGGGTGTTCAACGCTAGATCATTGTTCACATTCCATGGATTGTACCTTTTGTACCTTGAGAGCCATTGTCATTATTGGTGGCTTCTCTCGCGTTTGTTAACAGCTCTCATTATTGGCTAGTAATCAGATAATGTTCCTGTGTGTTCAACTTCAACTCGCCTATTCACATGCTCGAACTTGTACTTTGTTCAGGTCAGGATGGAGCGCAAGACCCTGGGTTTTGTCTGATGAAATCTAGGCTGCAGGTTCTTTGTGGATTACTATGACTTATTACATGACTCTTATGATTGGATGGCTGTGACCATACCTGAGTCTATTTGTTGATCCTTATTGATGGATGGTTACGTCCATACATCGGATCTCACTTTTTATTTGTTTGGGTCGAACATGTTCTCATAAAGCATTTCACCCTTCCCTCTCTCTCAGACCTCATGCTTTAGGGGGCATCTGTTACACAGCATTTTGTCACCATCCTTGCAATCCTTCGTCCCGCATATTGGAGGATCATCTCCATGACTTGTGAACAGTGTCATAGGATCATCCCCGTGACTTGTGAACAGTTTCATACTTTGAAAACACCTTCTTTGCATCCTTTTTCATAAGGACATCATTTCTCCTGTTGGACATTTCCTCAAAAAAGCACACAAAACCTATGTTTTGGCCTTGGCACGGATATCCAGTTCATCCCTCTCACTGATGTGGAAGATTTTCACTATAGCCCGCACCACCTAGCACTCTGTCTCAGTGCAGCCCCCCCGCTAAGCTATTTTAGGAATGTTTTTTAAAAATTAGAGGTGGAAGTTTCCTTCTAACTACCTCAGGGATGAGTCACTGGAAGTGGTTAAGTTGATCAGCCACGGATCTCTCTCTTTAGGCAGTGTTTTTCACCACCCATGGAACACTCCTTAATGATAGGCCTCCCTTTCATAATTATAGGGATCCTAACCTCTCCCTCTCCCTCTATATAGACAAGCCTTCTCCCTTTATGAAAGCTAGTTGAACATATAGCCAAGGAGCTGAACTTGGAGAAGAATACTATAGCTGAGTAATTTCTATTGAGAAGGTAGAACCAAGGAGAAATCCGTAGAGAGAGACTCGTCTGAATTCCCGACGAAACATTGTGAGACGCGCTCTACTTGAACCCCGTTGGAGGATATCGCAACGTCGAAGCTTGGTTGTACTCTTCCTTCCATTTATTAATATACTCGACTATGGTGTTGGTTCCATCGTTCTGTTATGTTGTTTATGTAATGCAATATATTCAGTCCTCTTTGGCTGACTTATAGTTATGAATGTGAACTAGTATGTTGTATATCGTCGTTGTTTCTTGTGTGTGTGCAGGTTTCTGAGCGTGAAAGCGAGCGGATCATGATTTGTCAAAGCAGGAGCGAGGAGCAAGCCACTCTTTGTGATGACAACAACAGCATAGGATCTCTGATAAGTCATCTATCGAATCTCCATTCATTCGTTAACTAGGAATCATATTATAGCTTGTCTTGTTTGTGGCTAGACCCACTCTAGGGCTAGTGGGATCGCCTCTATCCGCAGAGGGGATTTACCTCACCAACAACCATCTTCAATTATTGTTTAATATCTCTTTCATTTTCTCTTTCAAAATTTTGTATCTCATCATCAATTTTTTGAGGAATATCTCTCTCTCTTTACATTGAAAAATAATTTTCAGATTAGTTCATCAAATAAAAAATAAGTTTCACAATTTACACTGGGAAAAATTTAAATATCAAATTTATAATATTTACATTTACATACTTGCTTCAACTTCTAGTTGAGGTTGATTTTCCCTTTCAATATTTGAGCATTCTTCTCTCTTTTTTTTGCGATATTATCTCCTTTGTTCTCTGCGTTCCTCAAGGTCTCTTGTTCGATCCTATTGTCTCTTGCAATTCCTTCAATTTCCCATGATAATTGAGTATGAAGCTCAAAAAAAATCCTTCAAAAATTTAGACAAAAACTAAATTAAAAAAACCATCACAAAAGATTTAATTTAAAAATAAAAAAACACATTCTAAAAATTTTGCACAAAAGACATAATTCAATCCAAAACACTTACCTTTAAAAATACGAGAAAAAAATGTCTTCTAAAAACGAAATGAAGATCAAAATATTTCCTTCCAAGTCCTGCAAAAAAAATTCATTTAAAAAGTTAGACAAAAACTCATTTTAAAAAATCATTATAAAATATTTACTTCAACCCAAAACACATACTCTAAAAAAATGTCACTTCAAAAAATACCTCCAAAAAATGTCCATTGAAAATTAAGCCCAACCTCCTAAAAAATGTCACTTTAAAAAATACCTCCAAAAAATGTCATTTGAAAATTAAGTCCAAAAACCTCTAAAAAAATGTCTCTAAGAACAAAATACCTCCAAACCATGTCCTTTCAAAATTAAGCCCAAAACTCCTCTAAAAAAATATCACTTTAAAAAATACCTCCAAAAAATGCCCTTTGAATATTAAGTCTAAAAAGAGTCCTTTCAAAATTAAGCCCAAAAAGAGTCCAAAAAATGTCTTTTGAAAATTAAGCCCAAATACCTCTAAAAAAAATACCTCCAAAAAAATGTCCTTTGAAAATTCAGCCCAAAACCTCTAAAAACAAAATACCTTCAAAAAGATGTATTTTGAAAATTATGCCCAAAAATCATCCAAAAAATGTATCACATACCTTTAAAAAATGCCCTTTGATTGCTAAGCCAAAAAGAGTCGTTTGAAAATTAAGCCCAAAAAAAGTCCTTTGCAAAATCAGACCAAATGAAGAAATGTGCGAAATATGTGAAAATAATGAATTCGTTTACGCCTATTTATATTGTCGTGAAATGTTTTTCTTGGAGAGGCTTCATTGAATTTTTCGGTCGACATAAAGTCAATTAAAAGTTCGGCTTAAATTTTGTACAAACTTTGGCCGAAATTTTCTGTCATTAAACCTGACGGGCCATCAAGACAAAAAACAATTCGGCCAAACTTTTTTTGAAAGTTCGGGTGAACTAACACGTCTGCAATTACGCATAGCCGAGATCTGAACACATTTCTTCAACTTTGGATTGTTTAAACTCCATGAAACTTTATGAATTAACTATCAGAACCAAGACAAACATTTGCAGAATTCAATCTACTTTTATGAAATATAACTTTTATGGAATTTCATAAATATTTACTAATTTTAATTAATTTTGTAATAAAACGGGTGCAAGCAATTTCTAAAGGTCATTATGATTCAATGAAATCAATATTATGTATCTTTCAAAATGAACTGTAAAAAAAATTGAAAAAATTATGGTGCACTACATTGGTATGTCGTCTATAATGGGTAGTTTTTAGATTTTTAGTTTATAACTTATATGTTGAGAAATTTTGTGTGAGCCGAAACATATTCAAAATATGCAGTTTTTTCATTTTGAATCAGTTCGAAAAATTCTAGTAATTATGATATGCATCAGTTGGTTTCGTAAATATAGTGAAAATGAAGTAGACTCTGCCTAGATTGTTGTAACATATTTTGTTTCACAAAAACACAAAGTCTTCAAAGAATACACCAACGTGTTTGAACATGACATTTTATGAATCCTTTTATTGTTAAAGAACACACACTCAAAGAAATGTTAAGTTTACATGTCAAATGTGTATAAAAAAATTCCAAAAAATAAGTAATAGAAAGCTAATAAATTTTCTGACAACTTTTATTTCTATCGTAAAATGAAATTCTAAACAGAATAATTGTTTTGGCTTGCAGAAAGTTGAAAAAAAAATGATATTTTTTTCTCAAAAAAGGGAAAAAAGTGTAACCCAACTTTGCTTAGTATTTAAAATTTAATTTTAATTTTTTTTTTGAAACTTTGGTTTAAAAAACGGACATGTATAAATTAATAAGTGATTCAATGTGCATAAACGATCAGGCGATTATAGTCCCTAATGCCGAAGGTAGGGACTAATAAAAGAATGTCACTAATGTGAAAATATTATAAGGTTGGACATGAAAGTTGGTTGGTTGATAATGTTTCCATGTTTGGGTTGCTTTTTCCTGTTATTATTCCCTGCATTGCAGGACTATAGCGATCGCTCGAAAGTTGACTGAGCATTAAATAATTTTTTGACCAAACTTTTTTCATGTTATCCTAATTTCATCAAAGGCATAAAATTTTTATGTTCACAATTGAAATTTTAATCAATTTTTTTTGTAGCAAAAAATTTGACCTCTTATTGGGAACTTCACGTGTCCCTGTGCAGGAAAATTGGTCAATTGTTTTATATCCAAATTTTTCGCTATATTTTATATGCAAGCTTTTTCTTTATATCCAAAGTTTGGTTTTCTGCGGTGCATTTTCTATCTTATTTCGAAGCTTTTCTTCATATCCAAAGTATTTATGGACATCAATGTCCTTCCAAATACATTTCCACATGGCTATCGGCATGCAACCTCTCACCATTTCTATCTTCTATCGAAGCTTTTGAGTCATATCCAAAGTCTTTTTGGACAGCAATGTCCTTCCAAAGACATTTCCACATGGCTATCGGCATGCAACCTCTCGTCATTTCTATATTCTAGCAAAAACTCGACCTATTATTTCTATCTTCTAGCAAAAACTTCAACCTCTTATTGGGAACTTAGTGTGTCCCTGTGCAGGAAAGTTGCTCAATTTTTTTTATATCTGAAGTTTTCGCTAAATTTTATATCCAGAATTTTTCTTTATATCCAAAGTTTGGTTTCCTACAGTGCATTTTCTATCTTCTATCAAAGCTTTTCTTCATATACAAAGTCTTTTTGGATAGCAATGTCCTTCCAAAGACATTTCCACATGGTTATCAACATGCAACCTATCTCCATTTCTATCTTCTATCGAAGCTGTTCTTCACATCCAAAGTCTTTTTGGACAGCAATGTCCTTCCGAAGACATTTCCACATGGTTATCAGCATGCAACCTCTCACCATTTCAATCTTTTATCGAATATTTTCTTCATAACCAAAGTATTTGGACAACAATGTCCTCCCAAAGACATTTCCACATGGCTATCAACATGCAACCTCTCGCCACCTCTTCTTCAACAATTGTGGCTACATTGCTTCTCCCTCTAATAAATATATCAAAGTGCATAACCATTATATCAAACTAAATAAGCATTATATCAAATGGAATAACTTGATTTTCCCTCAACTTGTAACTAAAATATCCTTGGTTCAACCTTGCGTAGCATGATTCTGTGAACTTGTAATTGACATAGCCCTTGAAATTTTAACCCTGCAGATAATTACATAGCCCTTGAAACTGTAACGCTGCATATATTATGATTCCTGGAACTGATATAGCCCATTGCAGGAAACTGACATAGCATGATTCCTGGAAGTGATATAGCCCGATATAGCCCATTAACCTACAAGTGAAATAGAGATAACATAATTCCTTGTAACTCATATATAAGTGAAATAGCAAAAATGAAAGAAGACGACCAAGAAGAAAGAAAATTAGTCAAGCATGAAAGAAAACACAAAAAGAAAAGTATTCAAGCATGCAGCTAATTAAATATACAGGTATGCATGCAAGATTGATCTATTATTTAGTTTCCTAGTTTTCTATTCTCTATATTCCACTAAAGAAAATTTTTATTTTATTTTTTTAAAGAACTATTTTATCAGACACATATATTTTTAAATCACTATTTTATCATAGCCCCCTAGATTTTTGTTTCACAATATTGTTCGGTTAATAGAGTGGGGATAGTGAATCAGATTCTTCTACCTTTTCCTATGATGCCGTTAGAAAAACTTCTCTTGTTTTGTCTATTATGTCTCAATCATGGTGCAAGAAAGACAATGAGTAGTGTGAATCTTTGTTCAGGCAGGATGATACATCAAATGGGGATTGAAATAATTGGTTAATTGCATAACTAGATTTTTGAATTAGCCATTCAATTGTTTTACTCGGTTGATCAAATCTAACTTGACAACATTTTCAACCGACAATCACATTCTCTTGTATCTTGGTCCTCTTGATGTGGCAACTTTACAATGCCAATCTATTTTTCCAGAAGAATGACGAATTCTATACAACTCCATGAAATTCCTTGAATTCATGTTTCCAGATGATTTACCCTAAGATTTCTTGCTATTTTTTTCTTGTTTCAGTCGTACATTAAATTTTTTCTCCAATTCGGCAAACTCGGCATCAGCTTATAGGGTATCTGGTAACTAAAACATATCTGACATAACATTAACATGAACCCCATCTGGGAATATATTTTAATATTTACGTTCGGATTCCACAGAGGAAGGGAACTCTATCGAAGGAAATGAATGGTTGATCTCTGCTTTCTGAGAACCTTGTAACGAATTTTCCCTGAAATCATCTATGGGTTCATTATAGCCCAAATTTTCATGTCTATGTAAGAATGCATTGGTAGCATAACCGTACCATGTGTTGGAATATGTTCGTAGGCATTGAACTCCATACTTCGAGTTATGCTCAAAGAAATATCTTCTGAATGGGATTGACTGCAGCTGAAAAGGTCACCTGTATAAAAGGCATTAAATTTCACGTCCCATTCTTCTCTAGGGATTTCATATTCATTGAAGCCAAAATAATCATTCTCATCCCCAAATAATTCCATCTCTTATAAATTTTTGAAATTATAATGCATATTTTCTCTTAATTGCACCCCGACCTTCACACAAAGCCAGCCCTTGAAAGGGCATAACCAAATTTCACCTGGACAGAAACCCTAGATATAATGACAAGTTAAAAGGGTCTTTATATATGTCCTTTGATCCCTATTCAAATATAGATAACTAGAATATATAGTATGAAAGGGTATACGTTGAAAAGTTGTCAGTGAATTCTTTAGTGAACAGTACACAAGATATTTATTTTCATAAACCAACATATTTCAATGCACACTTGCTCTATGAGTGAACCTACTCTGCTACCCAAAATTAAACATTCGAATCAATTTTTTCTCTGACAGTGAAAATAAACTACAACTTATAATACCTCATTTATGTCATCGTTGCTTCCATCGCAGAGACTAATAGAGAAATTATCAAACAAAATCATCAGAAATCTATCTACCCTTGCTTTATGTTGTATAAAATCTACATTTCTATCAAACTTATGACCGCAAAACTGTGAATGAACGAACTTTGAGACCACGTTAAGGTACCCATATATTATTTAGGTGGGTGATGCATGCAAAAATAATGTGTCAAGTTATATCTTTGTGTGGCAATGTGTCACCTGATATGACTGTGATATTAGTTATACGATTGGGGTGGAAGTATTTGGCAGTTCTAGATATTAAGCTACCTGTATTCTTCTTGGAATCCATTTCTCAACCTCAAACAACAAGCATTATCCTTTTCAATTATATATTTCTTAGTTTCTGATAAGCTACTTATAATACATTATTTAATCCATTTGACCAAAGTATGAATATGAAAAAATTAATTTTGACATGTGACATAAATTTTTCCTCTCAATTTTCATAGTTTCATGGTACTCTGGTTTATTTCATGTATCCCGATTTACAAATTTTGTATGTTTTACCTTCTCTGTTATCCTTCCATAGGTATCAGGTATCCTTCAAGAGTCTGAAGGAGTCCAGAGTCGGCACTTGGTAATTGAACAGTGTCAAATGGTTTCACTCGGACTACCCCCAACTGATTCATTTCTCGATATTTATCCGAAGGCTATTGGCCAAATTTATTCGCTCAAATTTCTAATTTTTATCACATTAATAAAAATAAATTTTTTTATCAAATGAAATAAAAATTTAGTATTTTTATTCAAACTGAATTGATCTTTGACAATATATTCCATTAAATTAAAAATACTTTATTCAATCAAAAGTAATCCATAAATATTCTATCACATTAAATTAAAATTCAGCATTTTTAAATAGTTGAAATGATTATTGACCCACTATTACATTAAATTAAAAAAATTATTATCCAATCAAACATCGCCAACTTTCTTACTCGATTAGATTGAATTACTTACTATATTCCAATTTCCAATCATGACAACTCAGAGGCTTGCACTCTTTTAATATAATATGCGAGTTATGTATTCAAAATATAAATTCCTATGGATTTTCCTTAACAAGCTTCAAAGGGTAGACTTACAGAAATTACATGGAAAACCAGGTTTGGGAACTTTCACTGAATAATCAATGAGCTAGATAATTTATATTGTTGAAACTCTTATTTCGCTGCCTAATATTATTTAGGTGGGTGATGCGTGAAAAAATAATGTGTCAGGTTATATGGATGTGTGGCAACTTGTCACATTATAGGACTGTGCATTACAATTAAACATGTGATACAACCCAGTAAGCGCCTGAAGAATCAAACACTTTGCCTAATACTTAAGCAGTGTATTAATTACTATACTTTTACTTGTTATATCATGAAGTTCTACTACTCCATTAGCCCCATTTGCACACACAAACCTATTGTTAGAGCTTCACACTTAGAAAACCTCTATTGAACTAGTGAATTGTGTCAAATCCTCATACTCGCAATGGAAAGAAGTAGTCTTTCTCACGTAATGAGAAGTTTCACTTGTCATTATGTCTTATCAGGATTTCTATACCAAATCTATCCAATATATGATATCAAGCAGAGAACTAACTAATCTGGTTGGAAATAAGTATTGGAATTACTTACTCTACTTACTGTATGGACTTACCTGTGTTGGTTGTCATTATTATTATTATTAGAATGAATAAAGTTAATATGGAAATATTCCATAGGTTGTTGAATAGGTTGAAGCGTACCCATGAAACTTTGACTGATAGGAGATAGTAGTTGTTTCTGCCCAACTTCTCTTTCCACCTGCCCTCGGAGGGGTATTAATCCACACCATATTATTATTGATATCCCCCTCTTATTAATATATGACTAATCTGCATTCAACTTAGTTTTCCCTGCCTCGGGTCTTTGATTTCTCCAACTAATATCAGAAACGAAGTTCCTTCTGAAAATGACTGCCCTTCAAACCAAAAACCACCCTTCCAGGAATGATCGACTATGATTGGCTAATGGAAAAAACATACATCTCAATATCCTCCTCTGGTGGGGTTTCCTCTTGTGTTGTTCGATCCAGACCACTTACCCTCTATGTAGATAACTAAACTAAATCTAGTATGGATAGCTCGAGCTTCTTAAGCAATTGGATGAGTAAACTGTTATATTCATTCAGTCATTTGTTATACATTTTTTATATATGTAATAAAACACTTTTCGGTGTTCAGCGAAGATTACCTGCTTCCTTGCTTCCTTTACTGGTTTTACCGATTGTAAATAATGAGAATAGGCACTAGCCGTAGCCAGTTTCTCTTTGCTTGTAAGTGAGACCCAGTGCTATATATGATTTGTTTTTTTAAATTAACTAACATTGCACTGAAATCGGCAGGGACTACCAGTAGTTTCCCTTTTTATAAATAGATGAGATTGATATGATATTGGGTTTGTCTAGAGAGGTTATTGTTTTGAAGTACTGGAAGTGTTTTTTATAAAGTTTCGATGTTTGGATTGCTTTTTCCTATTTTTATTATAAATAGATGAGATTGATATGATATTGGGTTTGTTTATAGAGGTTATAGTTTTGAAGTACTGGGAAGTGTTTTTTGAGATTTTTGACGATATAGTTTATGTGTCTTTATATCATTATTGAATATTTTCATTGAAGACAGGTTATAATTTTTATGCATCCGTAATTTTTTTTTTAAATATAATGTGTATGTATAGAGCTGTTGTAGCCTTTAACGTGACATATGATTTTGGGTACTCCTAAAAATGAGAGAAATTTTATGGTAGCAGATGTTGACGTACTGTGCTTAATCTGTTAATGCACAAAACATTTTTCCAGTACACATTTTAACCATTTATTTCATTGTTTGTCACTACGGATGAGAATTTCATTTGAAAAATCCATAAAAAACTTACAATATTTATGAAGAAATCAATTCTAGGGTTGATAATGAATTTAAATAATGTCAAACTAGTAAAGCCCATTATGGCCTTGTACAATAAAAATGGAATAAATTTTATTTCATGAAGCAGTGGTATGTTTGTTAAATATTTTAAAGAATGTGGAGTTGTTAAATTTGAGTATGGCCTTGTCTTGTACAGGAAAAATGGAATAATCTTGATTTATAAGTATGATCTTAACTACTGGCAGTGGCGATCTCGACCATTGGCGGTGTTGATGGGGTGCCATAAGAGTTCAGACCACCATCATCACATCCCATATTCTAATCGAGCACTTCATTGATTTCCTCCACCTTTTTCTTCTCGCTTCGTGTACCCTTTAGCTTATTCTTTGATGAAATATTGCAGTCACCATGACTGGGAGTGGAGGAGGTCTTCCTTAGAGCATTGGAGGCTAACTGTTGCATCCTCATTGTCAACGTTGTTTTTTTCACATACGAGTGCCCTCCACCTGGGCTCGGCCCTCCTAGAAGCTTTTCAAATATTGGAGTATCATCACTGTCCTTTCTTATATCCTCTAATGCTCTCTCTAATTTCTCTGGTTGATGAGCGTTGGTGTAAGTGTGGCCTACTCCCGGATTTGAACCCGATGGTAGTCTGTTAAATGTTTTAATGCCCATTCCTTCTAAACTCCTTTCCTCATCTTTTCCATCTCATTGCGACTGATGGTAGCTAAATGGCCTACTCCTGGACTTGGCCCAGAGGGTAGTATATTCATCATCATTACGCTTTTATTCAAATCCAAATCTTGGGACATGTGGTTGTAGACATTAGTGACCTTGTGCCCCACTCCTGGGCTTGACCCTGAACGCAATTTCTTGAAAGTGCCCAACTCTGATTGAATGTTGGCAACACCACTTGTGTGTGAATTCCCAACTCCCGGGCTCAGACTAGAGGACAACACATTTTTGGGTGTTTTTTTTCCGGTCAGAGAAGAAGAATATTTGGTTTTATATTTCTGCTAGTGCCCCACGCCAGGGCTATTTCCTGAGGACGAAATAATATTTCCTTTCATACCATCATTCACATTTATGTTGTTTAGATTTCCAATGGAATTCTCTTATACCATGTTGAAATATTCGGGATGCTCTGATACTATGTTCAAGGATCCACGAATACGAGAAGCTCAAAATAACACAGGGGAAATGCTTTCCCTCAACACACAGTTTACACAGAATGCGGAAATTCAAATTAAACAACAACACAATTTCTCAAAAAATTACAGAGCCACACACATAGATAAAACCAGAAAAAGCTATATTTTATTCTTCTGCTTCCGTAGGTTTTTCTTCATGTTTCAAACATATGAAAAACATCATACTTAATACAAAAATGGTGGAGCCTGAAAAATTAATGCTAACTGAATGTTGGATTAGACAGGTTACAACAAAACGTTCTTCTATCGTGAAAGTCCAATTCTTCATAAAACAGTGCACATAGTTTTTTACGTCGGACTTGAAATCCTTTAGGTTTCGGCTTTGAAACCATATCGCATACACACCCTCATCGCATTTTGCATTTCAGCAATGACAACATTTAACTTGGGCGCTATCCTCCTGAGCTTGCTACTGTGATGTGTGGCATTACTTGTTACCTAGGGAGTTTTTGTTGTATTATGGTAATCATGCACTGCAGTTTATAAATAATCAAACAAAGTCAAGCCAAAAGCATGCTAAATGGGTGGAATTTTTGCAGAGTTTTACCTTTTTAATCAAACACACAAGCGGTAAGTCAAATAAAGTTGATGATGCTTTGAGCAGAGTAAATCTAGTTGTGCAGGAATTGAAGATTGGTATTTTGGGGTTTGAAGAGATGATTGATATGTACAAGGGAGACACAGATTTTAAATAAATATATGCATTTGTTAAAAATCATGTCATTCATAATAGAAGCCAGTAGTTGGACTACATGATTCAATGAGGCTTGTTGTTCAAGGATAATAAATTGTGTATTCCTAAATGTTTCATGAGGGAAATTTTGATTAAAGAAAAACATAGTGGAGGATTGTCCGGACACTTTGGGTAGGATAAAAGATTCACTCAAGTAAGTGATTTTTATTATTGGTCAAAGATGCAAACTGATATCAAAAAGTTTGTTGAGAAGTGCAGGGTTTGTCAACATGCCAAAGGAAGAAGCCAAAACATTGGATTATATCAACCATTTCCAATACCCAATAGACCTTGGGATGCAGTCAACATGGATTTTGTTTTGGGTTTGCCAAAATCTCAAGGGGGGCATGATTCTATCTATGTTGATGTAGATAGGTTTTTGAAAATGGCTCATTCCATTGCTTGTAGGAAAACTAGTGATGCAACTCACATTGCTAATTTTTTTTTTCTCATAAATTGTAAGATTACATGGGATGTCTGTGAGTATTGTCTCAGACAGGGATAGAAAGTTCGTAGGACACTTCTGAAGGACTCTGTGGAGGAAGATAGGTGCAAACCTCAGTTTTAGTTCAACCTATCATCCCCTGACGGATGGTCAAACTAAAGTGGTGAACATGAGCTTGGGAAACATATTAAGAAGTTTGGTTTATAAAAAACCAAAGAAATGGGATTTGTCGCTTGCTCAAGCTCAATTTTCCTACAGTGATACTCCTAATCGGAGTACCGGAATGACTCCATTTTAGATTGTTTTTGGGATGAATCTGGGAGGAATATATGAGCTTAGATATTTAGGTAAGCAAGAGACATGAAGTGCAAAGGCTTAAGAATTTGCAGAACAGATGCAAAAATTGCAAGTAGATGTCAAGTAGAGATTGTAGGAAAGCAGCAGTAAGTAAAAGCAGAGGGTTTATATGAAGAGGATAGAAAAGGAGTTTCAAGTGGGTGATTTAGTCATGGTTTACTTAAGGAAGGAAATATTTCCTGTCGGGACCTATAGCAAACTAAAAATGAAAAATATAGGACCATGCAGAATTTTAAGGAAGTTTTCCACAAATGTTATGAGATTGAATTGTCGGAAGGAGTTGGAATATCACCTATATTTAATGTTTCATATGTGTACCTGTACCAGGAAACGGAGGCAGAATCACAAGATGAACCTATAGAGGGGGGGGTTCAAAATGTAAATTGGAAGGAACAGATGCCAAATATAGCCAAGAAAGAAGTGGAAGTTGTCCCAGAGAAGAGAATAACAAAGAAGACTACAGGACATATATTATCAGTATCTAACCAAATGGAAGGGATAACCAGGTTAGGATGCTAGTTTGATGACAGCAGCAGAGCTAAAAAAATATCAAGTGAATCCAGAAGATTTGATGGATCATTCTTTTCTTCCCCGGGAGTCTGATGCAGGAGCATAAAATGAGGTCAATTTTATTGACCTGATTGGTCAACAATCATTTTGGTGAAGCAGATTGGACCTCTTGAATTAATTCTTAAATGATTGTTTACTGTAATAATAAATAGAGTGCGAGATTAGCAAGAAAATATTATATTTTTTAGCTTAGGTGTGTGTTATACCTATAAAATAGATATTTGGTTGTTTGAGGTATTAGAATAGGATAGTGGCAAATAAAAAAGAAAAAAAATGATTGATCATTTTTTAAGGGAGAAAGAGAGAGGGGGGGGGGGGGGTAGAGCAGGAGTGAGAGGAATGAAAATTTATCAAGCCATGAAGGGCCAGAAGAAGAACTTTGTTGTTGTTTTTTTTTTCTTTTTTTTCTTTTTTAATTTTAGAAAAGGTTGTGTGTAGAGGTCACTATTGTCTGTGTTAAAATTGTTTTCTTTCCATTCTCTTTGAATTAGTAAAGATCATGCACAGTAATGGAAGTTATATGTTAAGAGTATTGTTGTTTTTTTGTATTTACACAGTAATTTCATATAATCACAGTTCTTAAAGATAAAATGTATGGAGGCCATCTGAATAGCCATACCTCTTGAATTCATTAATCAATTTGCAAATCATGTTGAAGCTCTAAGATTCGACAAAGTTGTAGAGTAAGTTTATAAAAAATCAAAATTTGTTCATAAACCTGGGTTTTCTTCTGAAGTGGTGTGCATTCACATTATATCACATATCACAATTTGGCTTAGAATTCTTCCTTTTTATATCTCATTTTGTATGTTATATCGCACATCGCATTCGGCAAGAGAAGCCTGGGAAATGCGATGAGGAAATTAGTGCGATCCTTGGTATTGCGATGAGCCTCAAGTCTATGATATTGTGATAAGTCATAAGTCTGTGATTGCGATAAATCATAAATCTGTGATCTGCAATGAGGTTTAAATCTGTGATTTTCGATATAACCTTGAAATTGCGATAAAGTGATAACTGATGAGCGTGATTTTACATTTTTGAAATTTGAGTTTTTTTTATAGAGTTGTATGGGCATCAGTAGTGACTGGCTCTGCATCACAAAGGCAAGGTACCAGTTTTGGGTCCTATTAAAGCAACACCACTAGCCACTAGAGAGGTAGCGCATGGGCAAGAAGCTATAGAGGCAGAAGATCGAGTAGCAAAAGTATGCCCTATCAGTACAACAATAGTTTCTCCACCAGCATTAACCGATGATCCAGTCATTTTTGATATGTGATTGTCTAGACTAGAGATCAAACTTAAGAGATAATGGCAGTGGCAAAATTCCTTTAAATTTCTATAAAATGTAGGATTCGAGCATAGGTCCATAAAATTTTCATAAATATTTGCTTCAGTAGATATATTGCAAAGTTATAATTTAGCTTTCAAATTCCTACCCTGATTTTCAAAGACATCTTTTTTTCTTTGGTTTTACTGCAAAATTTGGCGATTTCTGTGATTTATCTGAGAATTAAATGAAATCTTTAGTCTCTTGACGTGTTTGCATTTTGTGATTTAATCTTAAATTAAGTAACCGGTGCTTAAAGAAACCAATCCCTTTGGTTTTAGATGGAATTGTTTTTGTGTTATATGTTTTATTTAAAAATTAAATAACCAATACTTAAAGAAATAATTGTTGAGATTCAACAAGAAGATCCTAATGAAAATGAAGCACCTACATTGGGACGGAGCCTTGGGCTATTTTTAGGTGTATGTATATTTATAGATGTATGTGAAAATTCTATTTATAGAATGCATGTATATTTGTAAATGCATGTCTACTATTATTATCCCTTAATATTAGTTGGAAAATAAACTATATTATATTCTCAATGAGCACTTGGAAATAGTTAAATGAAGTGGGAAATCAGTTAGCTAAAGGAATTTTGAGTTAATTGGTTGGTTGGTTGGTGGGAAATACAGGTTGAATTAGTTGTAACTGAGTGATTCAAAGTTGTAACAGAGTTGGAAGTGCGGTTATGCAAGTTGTAAAGTAGTTTAACTCAGTTGTGCTAGTTGTAATTGAAGATACATTAGTGAGAGATCAAGTTAATTAATTATTAATTGATTCACAATCACTGGTCTCACATGCAACTGAATATTTACTATTATTAATTGCATGCATGTCAGATCTAGTGGAGACCCAGTTGATTTCTAGGTGAAAGAGAAGTAAACTATCAGTTGTGACATTATCTAGTTGCACACATGCAACCACACACACATTGGATGTGCTCATGTGGATTGCAGAGTCAAGGCAGGAAATACTGCATTCATTCAGGGATTCCTATCAGCGTGGATTGCGCAGTGGAGGCAGGCTGTCTAGAGATAGTAAATTGGCTAAGGAACTTGCCAATTTTTGTATGAGAGTGTGAGACAATTAGCTCATGTACTGAGAGCTCTTGGATTAGAGCTTTGTATGTAATTTTTTCATGATCCATGATATAATATACAATAGAAGATAATGGGGTTTTTAGCTATAATATTTCCCTGATAAATTATTTGTGTTGTGTGCGATTGATCTCTCTTCATGATACTGTAATTGGCGATTGCATTTTAAATTTCTACAAAGATTTGTAGACTCCGATTATGTATTTAATAGTAGCATATTTTTAGATAAGGAGAATCTACGAAATACATGTATTTTTTATAATTTCTACATGGTATTAGAGCATGGGAAATTGCAGTAGTGAAGCATAAGTTGAGTTTGTTGGTGGAAAGAATTTGAATTTGCAGAAAGACTTTCTTGGTGCTACAGCTGATCCAAGATCGAAATGGCTTTCAATGGATTGAGGTTAAAGTATGCACTCAAGGGAAGCTCGAACTGCATTTCTTAGAAGGACAAGATGGAGGCAGTACTCGAAGATAATGGCTTGAAGGAATTCATTCACAATGATGTTCCTAAGCCCTCTTCGTTAGATGCTGCCAATCTTGATGCATGGCAAAAGAAAGTAGAAAAGGCAAGGAGGATCTTGTTGGTGGGAGTACGAGACCATATTGTCTCAAGCCTCCATTGGAAAGCCACACCATATGCTATGTGGAAGGCTTTGATGGATCTATTCCAAAGCAGCAGTGACCATAGGAAATTGGCACTCAAAGATAAACTCAGAAAGATCAAGATGTAAAAGGGCGACAACATTCTAAACTATCTCACGAATTTTTTCCAATGTTGGGATGAA
The DNA here is from genome assembly GCA_034641835.2 of Pinus albicaulis. Lineage (NCBI taxonomy): Eukaryota > Viridiplantae > Streptophyta > Pinopsida > Pinales > Pinaceae > Pinus > Pinus albicaulis. The sequence goes on along the minus strand of CM076578.1, from coordinate 1,214,823,915 downwards.
CTGGGGAGTGTGGGAATAACTGTTGCTAATGATGATTTAGTGAGCTTGGATCTCTTGGGACTTCCTAAGAGTTCGAACAGTTATGAATACTCTGTCAACGGACAGGAAAATTTTCCGGATTGGGAACGACTGCGGTCGGATCTAGTACAGGAGGAGTTCAGGCGGAACATCAAAAATGGCTCTTCATCAAAGCATGATGATGAAGAGGATTGTGCTTTGGCTGCCAAGGTGAAGAAGGGGGAGGGGAATAAATTCCATTCTAAATATGAGTCTAAAGGAAAGAAGCTGGATATGCTCAAGGTGAAGTGTTTTCACTGTCACGAACATGGGCATCTTGCTACTAAATGTCCACAAAAGAAGAAGAACAAGAAGGTTGTTGGAGCTACAACTGGTGAGGCCCTTGCCTCAAAATTTGAGCTTGACTTCTCCTTGATTGCATGCATGGTGTTAGGTGCATTTGGATCGGTGTGGTATTTTGATTGTGGCGCTTCCTTTCACATGACAAGAGATAAGAAACTTTTCAGTGACTTGGAGGAAAAAGATCTCCAGATGCATATAGATATGGGCGACGATGGATGGTACAGTGCTACCGGGATTGGTACCATTACCTTTCATAGGGATTTAGGTAAACCATTTCAATTGAAATATGTTATGCATGCTCCAGGTCTAAAGAAAATTTGGTCTCAGTCGTAATGTTGGAGGACAGAAGTTATGACGTTGTTTTTAGGGATGGAAAATATTTCTTGTGACACAAAACAATGGGTCAAGCCAAGATGATAGGGATTCGAGTTAAGAATCTCTACAAGATGGAGGTAGATGGATGCACTTCCATGATGGGCAAGGCGGAAAAAGTGTTGAGCCAGGATGAGGGCAAATTATGACACAGGCGATTGGGCCATGTTCATCATGGAGCCTTGAAAGTCATGCAACAAATATCTACTAGACTTCCAATGGGAACACTTTCTCAGTTAGATCAGTGCAAGGGTTGCACCATGGGGAAGTATGTAAATTCCAACTTTCATGAGAAGGAGAATAGTGCTTCGGGGATCCTTGAGATAGCTCACATAGACGTGTGTGGACAGTTCTCAGTTGCTTCAACAACAAAACATAAGTACTATGTAATATTTTTTGACGACTTTTCTCGTAAATGTTGGATATTCTTCATGGAGAAGAAGGATCAAACATTCTCAAAGTTATGTGAGTTTAAGGCATTGGTGGAGAAAAAGTTGGGGAAGCAAGTGAAGGCTCTTAGGAGCGATAATGGTGGATAATACATCTCTAAAAAATTCAAGAACTTCTGCAACAAAGAAGGAATTCCAAGAGAACTCATAGCGCCTCATAACCCATAGTAAAATGGGGTCACAGAGACGAAGAACAGAATGATCGTGGGTGCAGCACGAGCGATTTTGCATGATCAGGGCCTACCAATGCATTTATGGGAAGAAGCATGCAACACTGCAGTTTATGTGCAAAACCGTTGTCCTCATAGATTACTTGGCATGAGTACACCTGAAGAAGCTTTCACTGGTAATAAACTGGATGTTTCACACTTTATGATTTTTTGCTCATCTGTTTATATGCATGTGACCAAGGACGCCAGGAAGAAGCTGGAGCCAACTACTGAAGTTGGGATTTTTGTGGGGTACATAGAAACACCCCATAATTATCGTGTGTATTTTCCTAATAGAAAAATGACTGTTGTGTGACAGGATATAAAATTCGATGAGGGGAAAACCATGCAGTTGTCACTTGAGAGGCAGTTGGACTTGCATGCGGAGGAGGAACTGTTGGTTCCCAAAGATGAGTCTCTAGATGTGGAACAACCACAAGAGGAGGTTCATGGAGTGGAGGATTCCACTAACGCAGAGCCATCCATCAGAACTGGCAAAAGGCGTACCATGGAAGCTGATAGGCTAAGACTTGATGCTGCACAGAATGTAGGAGCCCCTACTTCACAGTGCAGACAAAGACAGTCTCCTGACTGATTTACTGGATACATGGCTCTCATGATAAAATGTATTGTGACTGAACCATCTTCCTTTCAGGAATCAGTGTAAGAGCCCACATGGGTAGATGAAATGGTGGAGGAGTATGACTCCATTGTCAAAAACAGTGCTTGGAAAATTGTTCCAAAGCCGGTTGATAAATCAGTGGTAGGTTCGAGATGGATCTGTAAGGTAAAGCAAGATGCTGATGGGAGTGTGGAGAAATACAAGGCCATATTTGTGGCTTAGAGCCTCTCACAGATCGATGGGATAGATTATGAATAGACCTTTGCACCTGTCGCAAGGTATTCTTCCATAAGGACCATCCTTTGACTGGTGATGAGCAGTTGATACACTTGCAAGGAGGATCTTGCAAAGGAGTTTGAAATGAAGGATATGGGCCTCCGTCATTATTTCCTTGGATTGGAAATATAACAGCGAGATGTGAACTTTTTGTGTCTCAAGGAAAGTATGCAAGGGACATACTGGGTCAGTTTCACATGGAGGGTTGCAAACCCATGGATACTCCTCTTCCAGGAAACTGGAGGAAAGAGGATTCTACATCTGGAGAGGTAGTGGATGCTATTGTCTATCGACAATTAGTGGATTCACTAATGTATCTAGTGAACACGATACCGGAAATTTTTTATGTGGTTAACCAACTAAGTCAAACTATGGTTAAGCCTACCAAGCTCTTTTGGAAGGCGGGTAAGCATGTCCTGAGATACTTGAGGGGCACATCAGAGTATGGTTTATGGTACAGACAGAAGGATGGAGTGAATTTTCATGGCTTCACAGATGCAGACTGGGCAAGCAGTCCATTGGATAGAAAGAGCACATCAGGGGGGGATCTTTAGTATCAGGTCTACAATTTTTTCTTGGTACAGCAAGAAGCAGAAATCAGTGGCACTCAGTTCAATGGAAGTGAAATACATGGTAGCGATTCAAGATACATGTGAGGCTATCTGGATGAGAAAGATCTTGGTTGGTTTGTTTGGTTCTCATATGGATTCGACAGTGATTCATTGTGATAATCAGAGTTGCATTAAACTCTTGATTAATCCTTTGTTTCATGATAGATCTAAAAATATAGATATCCAGCACCATCATCTCAGATATTGTGTGAAAAGGAGAATCATGTTGCTTCAGTACATTCCCACGGAAGATCAGGATGCAGATATTCTGACGAAGGCGCTCACCAAAAGAAAATTCAAATACCATAGAGACATGATCGGGTTGAAGGATAATCCCTTTCTTGTTGAGAGGGAGTGTTGAGATTCAACAAGAAGATCCTAGTGAAAATGAAGCACCTACGCTAGGATGGAGCCTTAGGCTATTTTTAGGTGTATGCCTATTTATAGATGTATGTGCAAATTTTATTTATAGAATGCATGTCTATTTATAGATGCATGTCTACCATTATTATCCCTTAATATTAGTTGGACAATAAACTATATTCTATTTTCAATGAGCACTTGAAAATAGTTAACTGAAGTGGAAAATCAGTTAGCTAAAGGAATTTTGAGTTAATTGGTTGGTTGGTGGGACATGCAGGTTGACTTAGTTGTAACTGAGTGATTCGAAGTTGTAACAGAGTTGGAAGTGCAGTTATGCAAGTTGTAAAGTATTTTAACTTAGTTAAGTGAGTTAAACACAGTTGTGCTAGTTGTAACTGAAGATACACTAGTGAGAGATCAAGTGAATTAATTATTAATTAATTCACAATCAGTGGTCTCACATGCAACTGAAGATTTACTATTATTAACTGAATGCATGTCAGATCCAGTGGAGACCCAGTTGAGTTCTAGGTGAAAGGGAAGTAAACTATCAGTTTTGACATTATCTAGTTGCACACATCCAACCACACACACATTGGATGTGCCCATGAGGATTGCGCAGTCAAGGCAGGCAAGATTGCATTCATTCAGCGATTTCTATCAGAAGGGATTTCGCAGTTAAGGTAGGTTGTGTGGAGACAGTAAATTGGCTAAGGAACTTGCCAATTATTATAGTGTGAGAAAATTAGCCCATGTACTGAGAGCTCTTGGATTAGAGCTTTGTATGTAATTGTTTCATGATCCATGATATAATATACAATAGAAGATACTCGGGTTTTTAGCTATAAGCTTTCCCCGATAAATTATTTGTGTTGTGTGTGATTGATCTTTCTTCATGATATTTTAATTAGCGATTGTGTTTTAAATTTCCACAAAGATTTGTAGAAGTGATTCTATATTTAACAGTAGCATATTGTTAGATCAAGAGAATCTAGGACATACATGTATTTTGTATAATTTCTACAAAATTCTCTCTGATTTAATTACAAATTATTGCAACCTTATGCAATTTACCTGTAACTCAAATAATTAAAAGCTTAATAAATTATGTTTTTCTAGCTTTACTACAAACTATCAGGCCTTGTGTGATTTTTTGTGTATTTATTTGATTAAATAAAGGCTCAAATAAATCTGTAAACTCTTGGAGAGAGGTTGGCGATTTGTTTGTAAATTAAAAATTAGATCGCTCACGGCTTTAAATGATCTTAATCATGTAGGTTTATTGCAACATATTAGTTCATTTGCACATTTTCTATGTGATTTAGCTGCTACAAACATACTGTAATCTTAAAAGAATCTTTATCTTGGAATTTATAGTAAATAATTGTTTCATTTACACGTTTTCCATACAATTTATTTATAAATAACTTAAGGAAACCTTTATTATTTGAATTGGGATTTATTTCTAAATCATTGATCTAAACCTTAATCAGATCTTTGTTACCCATAATATAATGGTTTTGTTGAATTTTAGCTGCATTTTCACCCTAATTTGTTATCACGCAAGGTCAATGCATATGGATAGGAGTTGATATATAGGTTCGAGTGGGAAGGAAAGTAAAGGAAGAAAAAGAGGGATGCCTGGCCTCTTACGAGGTTCGAAAGGAAAAATAAGCAAAGCATCTAAGAAGAATTATAAATTCTCTGTATGTTTATATGCAGTAATCTCACCTTTATATGTAGAAGAAGCACCAATTTCTGTAGTAGCAGTTTACAGGGGATTGGTTCTTCGATGAGTGGTATTGGAGCAACATCAATTGGATATGGGTCTCAATCTCGATTAGCTGATTTTCAATTTGATGGGATTGTTGTTTGAACTTGATCTCCATCTTAATCCATCACTACTAATGCTTTTTAAAATGCTCTAGTGTCTTTAGGTAAATAATAATTAGTGGTCTCCGATAAGACCACTAATTATTATTTACCAAAATACACTAGAGCATTTGCAAAAGCATGGACAAAATAGCTGGTGGGTGTTGATCATTAACTTGGTTGGTGTACGCTCTCAATATATGGCGATAGGTGGTGGCCACGTCGAATCCAAGACAGTTCTCTTGGACGAAGATTTTGTACACGCAATTGAGTTGGTGGAGGCTAAAGCCTTAGCAGCCACCTTTCCCGGAAATCATCTTTCACATCGTTCATTTTCCATTTCTAATGTTTCTCATCTCTCTATTCGTCAGGACGACCCGGTCGTGAGGAGCTCTGGGAGGTCTAGGGAGAAGGGACCCAGGTCGGAAGGGTTTTTTATGAAAGATAACCTGAGAAATTCTGAGAAAACTCATCTGAGGAAGCCTTTTAAGCCTACTGTGTCGAGAAGGTTGTTGATTTTTTGAAGTGACGTCTTGTGGGATAGGGCTGAGAGCCTCCTAACGTGGGCTGTGGTGGGAAAGTGGAACTTTGCAAGCCATAGCTCTGAGAATTTGTAGGGTTGGCTTATGGCTGCCTGACGCAAAATCATAGGTCATGAACCTTGCACCAGTAAGCTTGCTAATGGCTGGTTTATTTTTCATTTACTGAATGAGGAGGACGTAATGGAGATCTTGCTGAGGACTTGGGCTCATGGTTGTTCGTTTCTTCCTCTATTCCACTGGACTATTGATTTCCACCATGTGGATAATGCTCTGAGGTCCCATATGGTATGGGTGTTGATGTCGAGTCTACCTATACAGTTTTGGGTGCCGATTGTGCTACAATCCATTGGAAACAGTGTTGGGTGTTGTAAATTTGTGGATCCAAAATTCTCTAGCATCTTTTACAAGAGAGTAGCATGGGTTTTAGTGGAGATCTCATTCGCGGGAGGGCTTCCGGAGGACATTGCCTTGGAGTGGGAGGGAAAAGTCTACATGCATAGACTGGATTATTGGAACATGTCGTTCCGGTGTCATCTGTTTAAGGAAACTAGACATCTCATGAGATCCTGTGCAAGATGGAATAAATATTACGGCCAAAGAGCTCGAGTCGATCATCGAAATCTGAAGGCCTATCATCAGGACGTGAAGCAGCAAGTGCAACCTTGCTCGAACACCACTATCCCGAGTAAGTCCACTCCTGCGTCTGATTTACTTTCGAATGTAAATTGTCGAGGGAAGGGAGTTGGTGATGGACGGGTGTTGGGTGATGTTACCAGGGCGCCTAGGGTGGTTCCATATTTGCTTATTGGGAGTCCTCATTTTGAGTTGGGGGGAATTTAGGAAGGCCTTGTTTATCTAGACCAAGTGTCTCCTCTTTTCCAGATAACCTGCTCTCATCCCAAATGGACCATGTGACGTTGCCTTCCACTGTGCCCCCGTCTCCTCCTCGTGTGAACCTTTGTGGAGCGTCCCTCTCACTGGTGGTGATTCCATGTACACAGAACTCTGATGGTCTTACCCAGTCACCGAGGAACTCGGTGGACAGTGACATATATTTATTACTCCTTGACCTTGATGCACAGTTGTGTCCTTTGCCCGTAGATACGGGGCGGCCAACCACCCCCCTGGTGCATCTCAACCCTTTTGCAACTGCTAATGTTACCATTAGACACGGGAAAGGTCGACCGAGGGTGAAGAAGCGGTCCATGTACTCCAAGGGTCCGGCCGGAGTCCTGGAGGGAGGGAATTTCAAGGACATCCCAATCACCATGGCACTTAATAGGGTACTTAGAGAGTTAGAGCCCTCTAAGCCTGACCATGATCCATTTGGTTTCAGTTAATATTAGGGGGTTGCAGGGTAGGACGAAGTTTATGTCTATGAGAGAGTTTTTTTCTAAATGTAATCCTGAAATAATTTGTATCCAAGAATCCATGCATGAAGCTAATAATTCTATTATGTGTTTCCATTCAATGTTCCCAGCTTGGCACATTGCGGCATAGGCAGCCATGCGGCGCTCCGGAGGGGAGGTGGTCCTGTGGAATCTGGATGTGGGCTCTTTTAAGGAATTCGGGTTTTTCGAGGGTGTTATTTTATTGGGTCACATCTGTGGATTCAAGCACAGGATACATATTATCAACCTATATGCTCCATATCAGGACATATTTTATTTTTGAAGGAGGATGGCTTAATGTGGAATTTTTTCACTTGTTAACTTGATCATAGCCAGGTATTTCAATGCAACTTTGAATGATGGGGAGATTTGGGGTATTAATGGGTGTTCAGATCCTTTGATGGACAATCTTGTGGAATTATTCATATCAGAAAATCTTTGTGATTTAAATATGGAGGTGAAGGGTCCTACATGGTTCAATGGGAGGAAGGGCAGAGCCTTTATCTGCAATCAAATTGATCGTTTCATGGTGAATTCTCACCTATTAACTTAGATGATGAAATGGAAAGATATTATTGGTGACGTACTGTTTTCAGGCCATGGGCCCATAATTCTGGGCTAGGATTTTGTAAAGACTGCTAGAGGAGTTCCATTTAAGTTCAACCGGGTGTGGCTCGAGGAACCGGGTTTCAATAAACTGGTTTTGGAGCACTTTAGATTGAATCCAAGGAATGAGGCCACTTCGGCGATGGATTACATTATGGATTTGATGAGGGGTCTTAAAAAGGAAGTTAAAATATGGGAGCGAAGGAAAAAGCTACTTTTGAAAGCTCGATTGGGAGCATATGAGGCAGAAACTACTTATCTGATGAAGGGTTTGGAAGAGGATATCCCAGATGTTGGCATTTTGGATAAACTAAAGCAGGTGGAAAGGGAGAAAAGGGAAATTCTTATTATTGAAGAACAATCATGGAGGCTGAAGAACATGGCGTTCTGGCTTAGAGAGGGGGACAAAAACACCAATTTTTTCACGCTAAAAGCTCCAATGCTATATGGAACATTGGAAATTTGACGAAGAATTTTCTTCCTACTTTTCCACTAAGACATAAAGGTGGTGGTTGTCCGTCATTTCCAAAATTTATATAAAGTGTGGGAAGTTGTACATTATAATGCACAGTTGTGGGCAATGGAGGATATTCCTTTGATGTTTGATGAAAGTAAGCTGTCAACTTTTTATAGGCCGATCACTGAAGAGGATATTATAACTATGATGAAATATTTCGCAGTGGACAAGAGGCTGGGGCAAGATGGATGGACCTCATATTTCTTCCTCCATTTTACTGACTCACTTGTTTCTCTTATTACGGAAATGGAAAATGAAGCTAGAAATACCAGAAAGATTAGTGGGGCTTTGAATTCTACTTTTCTTGTTTTAATCCCCAAGAAAACTGAAGCTAAATCTCTAAATGAGTATAAACCGATATCTCTTTTCAATACTCCATATAAAATTATCTCGAAGACTATTGCGGAGAGAATAAAAGGGTTGTTGTCTTGTTACATTTCACCTGAGCAGTTGAGGTTTTTGAAAGGCCGGTGGATACATGATGTGGTGTCTTCAGCGCAAGAAGTTATTCACTCCATTCACTCTAAGAAAATAAAAGCTATGGTCATGAAGATCGACCTTAGTTTGGCATATGATTGAATTTATTGGGGTTTCCTAAGAATGTTATTGTATAGGATTGGTTTTGACAGGGTTTTGGTCAATTGGATCATGGGATGTGTGACAAATTCCTTAATGGCTCTTATCATTAATGGTGCTGCTTCACGATTTTTCAAGCCTGGGTATGGATTAAGACAAGGATTCGCTCTTTCTCCATTACTCTTCATACTGGTTATGGATACACTGAGTACAAAAACTAGTAGGGAAGTCAACTTGGGTCCAATCAGAGGCATCAGGCTGTCAAATTTAAGGGAGATCAGTCATAAGTTGTTTGTAGATTACTTTTTACTCTTTCGAATGATTATTAGGTTAGTCTAGATAGGTTCCATGACTTATTTACCAGATTCTGTGAGGCCACAGGAATGATGGAAAATTCCAAAAAATCGTGTATCTACTATGAGGATGAGGGAAATGATGTGGCTACTAATTTGGTTAAGGACATAGGTTCTTTTTTCAATTTCCCTTATGCGCCTTTAGAATTGGGTTTTAAATATTTGGGCTTCAATTTGAAACCAAATAACTATACCACTAAGGATTGGCACTGGATGATTGAAAAGGATGAAAAAAGGATAAGGGGATGGTCTATCAAATGGTTATCAAAAGGGGGGGGGAAATCATTTTGATCCAGGCAGTTTTACAGTAGCTGATGGATTACTTGGCACATATCTATGTCATTCCTAAGAAGATATTGAATGGCATCAGAAGAGTCATGATGCAATTCTTATGGAACATAAGAGAAATGAAGGGGAAGTATCAGTTGGCAAGATGGAACTCGATTATGAAGCCAAAGTAATGTGGTGGATGGGGGCTAAAGGATTTAGATTCTTTTTGGAGGGCTCTTCTGACGAAATCATTATGGAGGGGTCTAATGACGAAGGGAATTTGGAGTGAGATCATTAGGTACAAGTATTTAAAAGAGAAAGGACTAGAATATCTTTTTAAATTGGAATGGAGTAACATTAAAGGGACTTCTACTATATGGAACGGCTTCAAACAAGTATGGCCAAGCATTTCTAGGTTTCTAAAGTGGAAGTTTGGGGATGGGGGCAAGCTTCTCATTGGGCAGTCGAACCTATGGGGTGGATCGGGTCAATTTATTTGTAGCAGCCAGCTTTTGGATCACCTAAACGGTAAGGGACTGTTTTATATGAGTCAAATTATTAAAGAACAAGTAAGAGGCATTCCATCTTGGCTATCAGCGAAATTATTACAGATTCCGGTACATTTGGTCAGGGAGTGGAATGATTACACGATGGATTAGAGGATTAGAGGCTTGATGTGGACTCTTGGAGGAGATAGGGTGATCTGGAACGGACCAATGAAGAACGGCATGCTGATAGAAGAAGACATTTATGTGAAAATATTATCCCATCATACTCAGGAGCACGAGAATAGAACTTACAGGGGGATCTGGGAGAATAGAGCCCACCTAAAAATGAAACTTTTTTTATGGTTGGTGCTGGTGAACATAAACCTAACCTGGGACAACATGATGAGAAAAGGAAAGATAGTGGCTGGTGTTTGTAGGCATTAGATGAAAGTGGGTGAAGAAAATTTGCATCTTTTTTATAAATGTTCTTTTGCTAGAATTTTTACACGTAATTTGTGACTTTTTCAGAATGGGCACTCCAAGACTAGAGAATACAATTGAATTCATAAGCCGAGGCCTCAAGAGAAATCAAAACCTGAGAATTGTTCTGACTTTGTACCATTGGTTCTTATGGAATAGTCGGAAGAGATGGATATTTGATGAGGCTAGTAGCAGTCTAGAGGGGACTGCTCACAAAATCCTCCAACATTGGGACATTATGAAAACTGCCCAGAGGCCTCTGGTGGACCTATCCAAGCGCATGAGGCTGATTGAAATTCAATACCCGGATGGCTTCTTTGACGGTGCATCACAACACTCCAGGTGTGGGTGCAGTGCCTCGTTGATGATCTCGCCACATTGCCATTATAAGATATATTGGTTTGGGGGTGTTGGAACTAACACAGAGCATAAGTTCTTGCACTATGGGGACTTCTTTGGTTTGCTTCTCAGTTGTACATTGAAAACCTCTAGGTGTTTGGTGACTCAAAGGTTTTGATTTAACATCTAAAAAAGAGATCCAACTTTTCTCCTGGACAATTGACTACATGGCTGGAGCATATCAAAGTATTAAGGAATTCCTTCACTACTATAAACTTCCAGCACATTTTCAGGGAAAAAAATTCGCAGGCGGACAGGTTATCTAAGAAAGGTTTGATCGGGGTTTTTGGGATTACGAAATATGAATTGACGAACTCAGAAGGACTAGGAGCAATCGGTTCCGTGAATTTAGTTTGATTTTTTTTTCATGTCTTCTTCTAAGCTTTGTTAATCCTCTGTCTATTTGACTAGCGTCATAGTTTTGTTTATACTTGGGTATGTTGTTTTGTCTACTTTCTGAAGAATAGTTTCCAAAGTGATAGATAATTGAGAAATTATTTATGTTTTGATAAGATTACAAAGGGCATACAATGATTAGCAGGGGACAAAATTTTTGGGTTGGCAGTTTTTCGTGAGGCTGTCGACATAGTTTTCTTCTGTAAACTGGACGATTGTGGTAATAGTATAGGAAAGAAAGGCATTTATCAGTTTGAATTATGTGAAAAGAATCTATGACTATGCTTTTGCTGAAGGGTAAAGTGAAATGAGGGTTGCTGCTTCTTTTACAAAGACTAAATATAATAATTGGCCAAAAATTGAACAACAGTGAGAGACATCTCTTTATTAAAAAATAAAGAGAAATGGACGGTGTTTTTTCATTTACAAAGATTGAATATAATAATTAAGAGAAAATTGTACAAAAGCAAGAAACAACTCTTTATTTTTAATAAGATCTATTTAAAATTTCTGATTCATTGTTATACTACCATTGCTTTCATGATGGAATGTTACTTTCCTAGCAAGACACAAACATCTCTTTCTTAAAAAATAAAATTTATTTAGGATTTCCGATTCATTGTAATACTATCACTGCTTTCTCAGTAGAAATCAACATTATACTGTGAATAATACAAATCATTTAAAAATAATTTTAGCAAAAATCATTTAAAAAAATTTCCGACTGCTTTCTCGATAGAAATCAGCATTAAATCAGCGTTGTACTATGAGTAATACAAATCATTTAAAAATAATTTGAGCAAAAATCATTTAAAAAAAATTCGGCAGGTATGCCATCTACAACGTAGATCTTGTTATAAGTAGATGAGACTGATATGATATTGGGTTATAAATAGATGAGACTGTTATGATATGATATTGGGTTTGTTTAGAGAGGTTATAGTTTAGAAGTACCGGGAAGTGTATTTTTTTGAGATTTTTGACGATATAGTTGATCCGTTTCTATATTATTATTGAATATTTTAATTGAGGAGAGGTTATAGTTTTTAAGCATCCGTAAATTTATTTATTTGTTTTTTAATATAATGTGTATGTATAGAGCAGTTGTAGCCTTTAACGCGACATATGATTTTGGGTACTCCTAAAACTGAGAAAGAAAGTTGATGGTAGCAGACGTTGACGTACTGTGCTTAATCCGTTAATGCACAAATCATTTTGCCAGTAGACATTTTAACCACTTATTTCATTGTTTATCACGACGGATGAGCATTGCATTTGAAAAATCCATAAACAGCTTACAACGTTTATGAAGAAATCAATGGTAGGGTTGATAAGGAATTTAAAGAATGTCGAACTGGTAAAGCCCATTATGGCCTTGTACAAGAAAAATGGAATAACTTCGATTTCATGAAGCAATGGTATATTTGTTAAAGAATGTGGAGCTGTTAAAGCCCAGTATGGCCTTGTTTGTACAAGAAAAATGGAATAATTTCGATTTATAAGTACAATCCTTAACTCCCGGTGGTCGCGATCCCGAACATTGGCGGAGTTGGCGTGCCATAAGAGTTCAGACCATCATCGTCGCATCCAATCTTCCAATCGAGCACTTTACTGATTTGCTCTACCTTTGTCTTCTCGCTTCGTGCACCATTTAAGTTATTCTTCGATGAATTGCGGTCGCCAGGGCTGGGACTGGAGAAGGTCTTCCTTAGAGCGTTGGAGGCTAACTGCTGCATCCTCACTGTCAATGCTGATTTTTGCACGTACGAGTGCCCTCCGCCCGGGCTCGGCCCTCCCGGAAGCTTTTCAAATATCGGAGTATCATCACTCTCCTTTCTTGTATCCTCCGATGCTCTCTCTAATTTCTCAGGTTGATGAGCGTTGGTGTAAGCGTGGCCTGCTCCGGGACTTGAACCCGACGGGAGTCTGTTAAATGTTTGAAAATCCATTCCTTCTTCATCTCCTTTCCTCATCTTTTCCATCGCATTCCGACCGTTGGTAGCCGAATTGCCTACTCCTGGACTTGGCCCAGACGGCAATATATTCATCGTCATTGGGCTTTTCTTCTTCGTTTGTGAAGCTTTCTTCATCGATTCTGACTCGATGCTGATCTTCTCCATCATAGTTCGTCCGTCGGTAGCCGAATGGCCTACTCCTGGACTTGGCCCAGAGGGCAGTTTGTTAATAATCATTGTGCTTTTCTTCGACTCCAAATCTTGGGACATCTCTGTGTAGCCATTGGTGACTTTGTGCCCCACTCCCGGGCTTGACCCCGAAGGCAGTTTATTGAAAGAGCCCAACTCTGAATTGTGCAAATGATGTTCCAAAGCCCTAGCTTCGGCGAATTGTAGAGCAGGCAGTGCGGTGAATAACAGCAGTAGGAAACCCATTATGCGGATGTGATCCATGAATTGAATTCCAGTGGGTATGATGAAATGACAATATCTGCAATAACAAAGGCTTCTTAAAATTTGAGGATTTAGCGAGAATAGATTCTCCACTCTTCTTCAGACTGACAAAAGGACCTTACAGAAGATTATGGATGGTAATGCGAGCGAGTTGCAGAGAATGCCCGCTGGAGATCTTTGAGATGTCTGAGGTTGAGATTTGTTTGATGGAGAGTGCACTCCGTTGGCATCAATATATAGCTCTGGGGTCTAAGTTGGCGAGGTACCTTCAACAATGTGAAACAAAGGGGAAGTCTCGCAGCAGTTTGAGTCTTATTTCTCAGTCAACCAACGAAATTAATTTATATTGTGTCTGCTATGACCGCAACATTTGACTTGGAAGTATGGAAACAATCAATTGAATTGAATTTTTAAGCAACGTGTAATTTATCAAGTAAAATTTGAATTTGTGAAGTCATCTCTGGCGGCTTTGTAAATTGCAATTTCAAATGGCACGTACATCATTTCGTGGTATTTCAAATGGCTTTTGATTAATTTATATAAACACCTCTTTGACAGCAATACAGCGTTGACTATATTGCAGTCCACACACAAATAATTGTTTAGTTGCACATGTACTGCTTCCTTAAATCTGGTAGCCTTCGGGTAGGTCTACAGACTAGGAGTATGACCAACTGAGAAATTTACCGGGAGAGTGTTAAAGGGGTGTTAATATTCCCTTTAATTGAATTGAATTTGGATGGCCATTAGACAAAATAGATCGTTGGTCATACCCCAAAGCTGCTCGGGATTCAAAAAGGGCGTGCTCCGTAATTCAGGCAGTCTCTTTGGGTGACTGAATTGCATCCCTTTTCCCTTTTTTTTTTAAACAGAAATGACATAGATATCAACGACTATAAATTTGATTTCATTATATATATTTGATTTCTTCAAAAATAAAAAAAAATTGCGTCATCATATGATTGTAAATTTGTTTTTTTAATGATGAGGTAGCATGTGAATTTGTTTTTAATAGTGAGTAGCATAGATTTAATTTAAATAGGAATTATTTTAGTTACAAATTTTTTGAAAGTGCAAAATATATTGTGTAATTTTTCATTATTTAATTTGTATTTTTTAATGTTATATATAACCATAAAACTTGTTTTTTTCATGATAAATACATATTTTTAATATATTGTGTAATTTTTCATTGTTTAATTTGTATTTTTGAATTTCAAAAATATACATATAACGATAAAAACTTATTTTTTTATGATAAATAAATATATTTTTTTTAATGATATATAATATATACATAGTTGATATTAAAATATTTAAAATGGTTTTTTATTATTAATATATTTTTAAGTATATGTCAATATTAATTAGTATTAAAATATTTTATTGATAACCACATTAAAATATTTTATTTTAACAATTTTTTTCTATAGATAGATATATATGAAGTTGACATAGACATAAATTAGATAGTCTAGATTTTCAAATAGTTAATTTAAATAGTTAATATTTTTTTTTAATTAGAGCCCAATAGTTCATTTAATTTCCCGTTGAAATATTTTGAGGAGTATAAAGTTTAAACATCTTACTCACTCATTTGTTTTTAATTAATTACTCTTAAAGAATTTTTTTTTATTATAGCCTGCATTATTTTTTCTATTTAAAGCATAATTTATTTTTATTTTAAAGGGGCACATGTCAATTGCATAGACGAAAAAAAGACTTATACATCCCTCTCATTCTAGAATGGACCTCTAGGCTCAATAAATTTTCAAAATAGTGTTATATCCATTTGCAAATAAATGAATCTTAAAAATTATATACATTTATTATATTTTATTTATATAATTATTATAAATAATAATTTTTCCCAAGGAAAAAAATCATAATTTTGTTGTAATTTTTGAAAAAAGGAACAAAATTACATTTTATATATGGTCTTCATTGTGGTCTCTCAACTTATGTGTTTAATAAAAAATTAAAAATATAAAAGAAAACATGAAAAAGTAAGTGTTGTAGTAATCACTTAATTTCTCTTTCTTTCCTTTAATTTTTTGAACTTTCTACTACCCCCCTTAGTGTGGGTAAAATGGAATCATTGTCAAGTCACTCACAGTTGTCTCCGGCAGGGGTTCTTTGTCTTAATCGAAAAAAATTCAATGCATGAACTCTCTTTGTATCCACTATCTCATCCTCTTTGTGTGCCACATTTTTTCTGTTGATCTGGTTCATGGATTGCTTCTAATTATATACCATTCAATTTGTGGGTTGCATTTCCAGCATATACCTAAGTACTCCCTTATTTTTTGGTTTGATGGTTCTCTATGATTTCCCCCTCTTCCTCCTCCATGATGAAGGGTTCAAAAGGCTATCATCTTTTTTTTTGCGATCCTTCCTGTTTTTATTTTTTGGGTGCTTTTTTGTCTAGGGGCATGAGTCCTGCAAATGTCATGTTTGGCAACATGAGAAACATCTAAATGTCATATTTTCATAATCAAGAAGTTGGGTCCGCTGGAAGGTTTTATGTTTCAACTAAAATTGGTCAAGTAGACCTTTGCTTAGATCCATTTCCACATAGATTATGGCTTAAGTAAATAACCCTTTCTCCATTCTTTTGGAGTCCATATTTTTAGATGAAACCAAAGTGTTTCTAATATCCTTGAGAACCTTGTGATGCGAGAAGCCAAGGAAAAAAATTGATAACCTCATCCATACTCGCATTTTTTAGACCACCATTGTTGTGGAATCAAAATCTCGGAACCAATGAGTGATGAAAATATTTGCACTTCCGTAAAACTAGGGCCCTTCTTTCAAACCTCTCTCCAAGTCTTCCCAGATATCAAATTGAACAATGAAAAAACCTTTTGAGTATAGGCATATGCCATAGTTGTTGGTCCAAGTTGAAAAAACCCATTGATGCAAAGCATTAGACTTGGGCCAAAACCCATTCAATCTACAAATCATTGCACTATATTGAAGAATAGGAAAAAGTTGATTTAGCTTTGTTATGTTTACCTCCATGGTGGGTGCTTCTTGTTGTTGTTATACATTGTATGTTCCAGGAGTGTTAGGGTTCAAATGTGCATTTAATTCACTAGATATAAAGTGTAAAATATGCCCAATGATAACCAAAAGCCAAATTATGTATATAACCTTGATTTATGTCTAATGTTATTGATCAATTTTTCCAAGATACAAACTTGCTATCATGATAAGGAAATATGAAAAAAAGAAAGCTATAATAGCTAATCTAATGTGAAAAACCAAGGTTTTAATTTTTTTTAAAATAAAGTAGTTGTTATAGATGATACATTGTACCAAGCAATGCATAATTCACTTCTTGGGATGTGAAACATGTGCCCCCTTAAATCGACATTGCAATTGGTCAAGGATGTGAGTTTGGTATGCTTTCACCCTCACTGGTGAATTAAAAAACCTTTCTTGAACTCAGGCTTATACCATAAGGGAATGAATCAATATAAGATCATTTTTCTATTTTAGATGATCATTCAGTAACTTCAAAATATTAAATGCATATACACTCAAATCAACTTATGCACAATTTAATATGGAAACCCTTGTGGGAAAAAAGAAAAAGAAATTATCTTTATAAGTGTCTATATGCACCAACCTATTGTTACAACTCTTCGTCGAACTAACCTATTAGAGACAACAACCTCCTTAGTTGACCACCAACTTAGCAAGATATTATGTAGGCACCAATCTCCTTGGCTAGGAACAAAATTAACAAAATATATATAGGAACCAACCTAAGAACTTCATACACAAAGTATTGCATGCTTCGTATTTCATGCATTTCACAACATCATCCTATTTTTCACTTTCATGCTCCAATTTATCTCCTTGCTTCATACCCTAGATATAGCTTCAAATCCTAATCAGATTTAGTCTTCATGCCTTCGTGAACATCATAATATCATTCTCTGGAATATAATCCTAGGATAGTGTATTTTATAACATCACAACCCATGAAAGGCACACTTCACAACATTGTATCACTTATTGCTCCATAGTGCACCCTTAACACTCTAAGAAAAATCCTTAGACTCCTCTTAAACAGCTTTAAAATCCAAGAATACTCAACTCATCTTGCGCTCCTCACATATATTTTTCACACATGCACTTGCTATTCCTACTTGGATACACTTCAAATGCGCTCATATATCCTTTATTTATAATTTTTATGCATTCACTTATGGGGCCTAGTTGTAAAAACTAGCTAAGTGGATCTGTATTTTATGGTTGGTTCAACTTGAGAAAATATTTCATATCTCCTCATTTCCTATGGAGTTATATAGGATGTGCAATATACCATTGGAAATGTCTAAAAATAATATTTTCAACTATACATCATGGGCTCCCATTTGAGCTAGGTATTTAGAGTATAAATGCCTTCAAATATAGGGTATCCAAATTGGAAATCAAATTCCCAAAAACAATATATCTAACCATATCCATATCAAGTAATATTTTTCTTGAACATATTTAGTCTCCCCTTGTCTTTGACATCAATGAAAACAATATTTCCAACAATATATCCCTTCATCATCAATGGAAATCCTTAACCATCTCTACAACAATATTGTAGTACTCCCTCTATTTGCAACTCTCCTTGTATCTGCAAATTTTCCTCTATCTACAAATTCTCCTCCTTTGGCATCAATGGTAAAGGATTTCTCCCATTAAGCTTGTGATTTCCTTTACTGATGAGATGAGAGAGATATCACTCCCAACTTCTGTCTAATATATTTAAGTGTTTCTCTGGTAAATGGTTTGGAAAAAATATTTACAACTTATTCCTTGGTGACGATGTATTCTAACTTGACACTTTTTTTGGTTACCTATTCTCTTAGGAAGTAGTACTTTATGGGAATATTCTTTGTCTTTGAGTGCATAACATGGTTATTTGAAAATTTTACTGCACTTTTGTTTTTGCAAATGATTGAGATTTTGTTGATCATATTCTACCTTGACATCATTCAATTTCTAATTTATCCACAAAACTTGTGTGAAACATGTTCCTACAACAATATATTTTTCTTCTAATATGGATAGAGAGATTGAAGTTTTCTTCTTAATCAACCATGATACTAGACAATTTCCTAGAAATAATGCTCCTCCACTTGTACTTTTCTTATCATTAGTTTTTTCTACCCAATCTACATTTGCATATGTTGTTAGAGTGAAGTCCTTAATTCTTGAGTACCACAAGCCAAAGTCCAATGTTCCATTTAGATTTTGAATATTATTTTTTCTACTTGCACATGTGTCCCCTTTGGTGTAGATTGAAATATAATAACCAATCTTGATACTTGAAATATATATGGCCTTGGTGTTGTAACATATAGTAGGATGCTAATCATTTACATATACAACGTTTGATTTGCTTCTAGGGATTCGTCATCTTTGCTTAATTTATGTCCTGTAATAATAGGTGTACTATTATGTTCACAATCTTCCATTGTGATTTTATTCAATGTATCCTTGGTGCATTTGGTCTAAGAAATGAATATGCCTTTGTTGAATTGAGAAATATACAAACATAGAAAAAATGACAATTCTCTAAGCATGGACATCTCAAATTATTTTCTCATTTTTCTACAAACTTTTGGCTTGCTCTATCGGAATTACTTCCAAAATTGATATCATCCACGTAAACCACAATGATTAACATATTTTCATTTTTTTTTTATGTAAATATTTTTTTCCAAGGGTTCTCTTTTGAACCCTTGTCATTTTAGGTATTTATCAAGTCTTCAACACTAAGCTCTGGAAGCTTTCTTTAGTCCAAAAAGTGCTTTCTTCAATTTGCATACATGATATTCCTTTTATGAAAATTGAAATATTTTTGGTTTCTCAATATATACTTCTTCTTCTATATTTCCTTTTAGAAAGGATGACATGGAATCCATATGATATACTGTGAAGTTCTTGAAACATGCAAGTGATAGAAACATTTTGATTGCTTCTAATCTTGAAAGTGGAGCAAAGGTTTCTTCAAATCAATACCCTCAACTTGAGAATACCCTTTATAGAGAAATATTACTTTATTTCATACTATCATTTTACATATTCATTCATCTTATTTCTGAAGACCCATTTGGGGACAATCACATTCTTCTCTTTTGGTCTAGGAACAAGTTCATATCTCTCATTCATCTCAATATAATTCAATTTTTCTTCCATATAATTAACCCAATACATAATACAGCTTGAGTGGGCCTAATGGTTAAGAGAATGTGTTTTCTCCTAAGAGGTCACAGGTTCAAAACTAGAGGGGGTAGAGTATGTATGCCTTCATATACTTAGCATTCAAATCGTTGCGCGGAGGTGGGTCCCTTGTTCCATAGACAAGGGGGTCTCATACACCAATTTGGTATTTGGCTTGGCTGTGACCTTAAAATTGGATAATGATAATAATAATAATAATAATAATAATAATAATAATAATAAATTTACTATTTTGTGTAAAGTTCATTGGCTCTATTTTGGATAGCACAGAAAACATTTCTTGTCGCTGCGTGGAGGTGGCCCCCCTTGTCTCATAAACAAGAGGGTCTCATACACCAATTTGGTGTTTGGCTTGGTCATGGCCTTAAAATTGGATAATAAAATTAATAATAATAACTTTACTAGTTTACATAAAGTTCATTAGCTCTATTTTGGATAGCACAAAAAAGTTTTCTTGTTTTTGTGTACTTACCAATCCTCTTCTAGTTTGAACTCTTGTATATATATTGCCAAAACTATGATTTTTATGATGATACTTTTGGAAAAATCTGGATGATGTCTTTGGATATTGGTAAATTGTTTCTTGTTGTTTTTTCTTTTCTTATTCCTATTCTTCTTTCTTTTCTCGTTCTCTATTGATTGTCCCCTATGGATTGTCAATTATTTGTGACTTTTATTTATGAGGTATTTCTTCATCCATTCTTACATCAACACATTCTACAACCTTGCATAGCCTTTTGTTGTAGCTTTTGTAGGCCTTGCTTCTAAATGAATGGCAAAGAAAGATACCTTCAAATTTTTTGGAATCAAACTTGCCTTATTTATCTTAATTTATCTTTATACAACACTTTCTCCCAAATACTTTGAAGTATTTGACTATAGTTGGTCTACATTTCCATAATTCATAAGGTTTCTTGTTGTTGTTCACTCTAATTTGTGGTCTAGTCAAATTGTAGATTGTTGTGCTAATTACTTATTTACAAAATGTTTCTAATAGTTTGGTTTCATTCAACATTGTTCTACCCATTTCTTATATAGTGATGTTCTTCCTTTTTACAACTTTGTTTATTTTGGAGTCCTTAATGCCAAAAAATATATTTATATTCCATGATTCTCATAGAATCCATCAAATTCATTAGAGCCAAAATTTCTTCCTCTATTTGATCTTAAGCACTTGATTTTTAAATTAGTCTTATTTTCAACTACGCCTTTAAAATCTTTAAACTTCTCAAATGCTTCATTTTTTTTATCTAATAAATTTAACCCACGTCGTTCCTTTTTTTGGGTATGTGTTATATTCTTTCCACGAATATTTGCATGTGTGTGTGGGGGGGGGGAGCGATAGCCTACCCTGTTCGTTGCGGCAAGTGTAGTGGGGGGGATCACAGGGGGGCGACAACCCCGCCTGTCCAGGGGTTCGCAGGGGGTGGGTAGCCACCTGCGCAGGGTCCAGGGCAACGCCCCGGGAAAAAAAATTGGACCCTATTTTATGTGGGCGGGCCCAGCTATGGTTTTTTTCATGCGTTTGCACATGGTTTTGGGGCATGATGGTTTTTGGCCCTTGTTATTTTGTAGATATAGTCAAGGTAACTACGGTTATGTTCTAATCCAAAGTTAATGGATTGGGGTTTATGAATGCTTCGACATTTATATATATGTGTTGTAACACTAAGAGGAATATTATGAAAAATCAAGTTGGTAGTCCCGATTTGGGATCCATGGGGAAAATATCTGTGTATATATGTTTTATGTTTTATTCTCTCCCTATTGTTTATTTTCTGCTTTTAAGAATTCTTTTGCAGATAATTTTCGTACAGGGTTAAAACCTACTCTTTTGCAATCATCAGTAAGCAACATAAAATAACTCTTTACTTTTAAATTTTCTGTTATTATTGGCCCACAGAGTTTTTTGTGTACACTTTCCAATGGCTTTAACATTGAGTACTCCTTTTTTCAAATTAATTTTCATCAGCTTCCCATCTTAACATGGCTTGCAAATAATGTTCATAGGTTTTGAGATACTTTGCATGTCTCTTACTACTTTTGAATCGTTGACTTTTACTAGAGTTTGTTAGGTCCCTATATTACTAGTATAGTCCCTTATTGTTGTTAGTGTAACCCCCTTATTGTTATTATTGTACCCTTGTAACCCCCATATTGTTATTATTGTGCCCTTAAATTATTATTGTTAGGTCAGCTAGGATTACATTGTGGCCCCATGGGCTCCTATATATAGAAAGGAGGTTTTGTAATTTGAATCATCCAAGAATTTTTCATTCATGTAATGTATTGGAGATTGCCCCATCGAAGTGGCTTATTTCTAAGGCATTGATATCTCTTTTCTTCTATTTTTTGAGCTGGTTTCACAATATTTGGTATCAGAGCTTTGAGATTCTAGGGTTTTGCCGCTCTAAACAGGTCATCGTGGTAGTTTCGTAATAAATTTTTTTCTACGAAGGTTCAGAATCTGAAATTTCTAGAGTGCGAAACTGCAATCCCGAGGAACATTGTCACAAAATTTCTAATATTGGTTCACAATATTTTCAGAGATATGATATATGGAAGTTAGGGCTTTTTGAGGCTTCTGAATTTCATCTCAAAGAGGTGATCGTGGGAAACTCTTCATAGCTCTCTCTCTGAGCATCAGATTGGAATGTTGTAAAAAGTGGCCACAAGTACACGGACATTGTTTTTCGGTCTATCAATTTCAGATCCAAAGGAGGAAATAGTGACATGTGGCAAGTCGTACAAGTTCGCTCTACTGAACCAGTCCAAAATTGGGTCGTTGTGGGAGATTGGACATAACTTTTTCTTGAAGAATCCAAATCAGATCAAACCTATGGCATTTGAAAGAAGCTTTAGAGGGCTACTACAGGGCTGAATTTCAGATATTGAGGATCCACAATTATAGATAATTCAATTTCAATATCGAGCTCCTCAAAAGCAAGTAAAAAGTGTGTATTTTTTTCCGAATTGCATGAGTCTTGTTTGAAGAATCAAGTTGAATTGATTCCAAGGGCATATTGTAGAATAGATATCAGTATTGGATTCTAAAATGGCCCCTAAAAAGAATTCAACACCCATTAAGCCTTTAGAAAGCTCTACTATGACTCATGAAGACGAAGAATGGCAACATGACATATCAAAATTACAAGAGCAAGTGCAACAAATTTCGCTCTCGCAAAGAGCAACAAAAAATGACATGCAAGTTTTGAAGAAGGGCATGGAAACTAAGATGGATGGTTTGAAGAATGACATGGAATCTAAGATAGATGGCATGGAAGCTGGCATGGAATCTAAGATGGATGACATAGAAGCTAAGATCGATGAGAAAATGGAAAACATGAAGAATGATCTAAAAGCAGACATGGAAGGTTTGACAAAGTTGATACAAGAAATGTTTCCTAATGGTGAAAAGATAGTAGAGGAAACTCATGATGAGAACAAAAAAAATTTTAATTGTGATTTCATAAAATCTAATGTTGGCGGGAAGAACCACCATATTCCAAAAATAGATATGAGGAAGTTTGATGGAAAGGATCCTGTAACATGGATACTACATATGGAGTAATATTTTGATCTCCATAATGTGGAAAACACACAAAAGGTACACATTGCAACTTTACATTTAGAACAAAATACATTTTTATGGTATCGATGGCTTTGCTCCCGTAAAAAAATTGTCACTTGGTCAATTTTTACGAAGGAAATGATAGCACATTATGAGGATACAAAGAGCAACATGTTCTTTAGCCAATTGATAAATCTCAAACAAAAGGGTTTAATGGGGAGCACATTGAGGACTTCCAAAAATTAAATATAAGGGTAACTGATATTCCAGAGGAACATAGGATTGATCTCTTCATAGGTACTTTAAAGGATAACATTCAACATGAAGTTTTCATTTTGGAACTTGATTTATTGGAGAAGGCATTCAGGTTGGCAAGAAAAATTGAATGTAAAATTATGGCAACAAGGAAGCCTACCACTCACTTCTATAAAGAGGGAAGTGTTGCTACTCCTAGATTTCCACAACCTACAAGGTTGACACCACAACAATTGGAAGAAAAAAAGAGAAAAAGGGCTTTGCTACAGTTGTGATAGAAAATACACTAAAGGTCATAAGTGTGCTGAGAAGAAATTATTTTACATAGATTGTGAAGAGGAAGAAGAAAATGAACAAGAAGAGGATATACACCAGGAACCAACCCTAGAAGAGGAAGAAATGAGTCTGACCATATCGTGTAATGCATTGGCGGGAATTACCACTCCTCAAACTCTCAATATAGAAGGACATATCAAGAAGAAAAAGGTAATAGTGTTGATTGATTCAGGTAGTACCCATAATTTTATTCATTGTAAGGTAGCCAAGGAATTGAATTGTTTCCTATACCCAGCACCAGAATGTCAAGTGATGGTTGCAAATGGAGGAACTATGAATTGCTCTGGAAAATGCCATAATATCAAGCTAACCATGGGGGAATATGTATTGACTAGTCCAATGCTTTCCATTCCTATGGGAGGTGCTGATGTTGTACTAAGAGTACAATGGTTACAATCTTTGGGGACGGTAGCTTTTAATTTTCAAGAACTTTTCTTGAAATTTTTTTCAGAAGGAAAGGAAGTCGAATTATGGGGTATTGCGGGGAAGCCAGGAAGGATAATAAGCTCTAATGTCATGACAAAGCTTCTAAAGAAAGAACAGCGAGGCGTAATTGCACAATTATGCTCACTAGCAGTTCCAACATCAAAATCATCTATTTCTGCAGATCTCCAACAAGTCTTGGACAATCATTCCAAGGTGTTTGAAACTCCCAAAGGACTCCCACCTATTCGTGATCATGATCATGCTATTCATTTGATTCCAGGAAGTGTTCCTCTAAAAATCAGGCCTTATAGATATCCTTACTTCCAAAAGAGCGAAATTGAACGTATGATTGCAGAAATGTTAGAGGCGGGTATAATTCAACCTAGTCAAAGTTCTTTCTCTGCTCCTGTAGTATTGGTGCACAAGAAGGATGGATCATGGCGAATGTGTCTGGATTATAGGGAGCTCAATAAGCTCACCATTAAAGATAAATTTCCCATTCCTGTGATTGATGAATTATTGGATGAATTACATGGAGAAATTTATTTTACCAAATTGGATCTTCATTCAGGGTATCATCAAATTAGAATGAAGACTGAAGATATTCCGAAAACAACATTTCGAACTCATGAGGGTCATTATGAATTTTTGGTCATTCCTTTTGGCCTTACCAATGCACCTTCTACATTTCAAGGGTTGGTGAATTCCATTTTCAAACCCTTCCTTAGAAAATTTGTGCTAGTATTTTTTGATGATATACTAATCTACAGCAGGTCTTGGAAGGATCATGTTGAACATGTTGACAGGGTGCTCAAACTATTGCAGGAGAAACAATTATATGCAAAAAAGTCCAAATGTTTCTTTGGAGGACAAGAGGTGGAATATCTGGGTCATATTGTATCTCACGAGGGTGTTAAAGTGGACCCTAACAAAATTAAAGCCATTAAGGAATGGAAAGTTCCCACAACCATAAAGCGGTTGCGAGGATTTCTCGGGTTAACAGGGTATTATCGCAAGTTTGTTAAGAATTATGGGAGAATAGCAGCACCTCTAACAACATTATTGAAGAAAGATGCATTTTCATGGACTCCTGAAGCAACTAAGGCCTTGAACATCTTAAAGAGGCAATGTGCCTAGCACCGGTCTTAGCTACGCCAGACTTCACAAAAACCTTTATTGTGGAATGTGATGCCTCAGGAAATGGAATTGGTGCAGTTTTAATGCAGGAAGGAAGACCCATTGCTTTTGAAAGTCGTCCAATCAAAGGAAAGTATTTACAGAAACCTATTTATGAAAAGGAAATGTTAGCAATACTGCATGCACTAAAGAAATGGCGAACTTACCTAATGGGAAGACACTTCAAGGTAAAAACTGATCATGATAGTCTTAAACACTTTTTGGAGCAAAGACTATCCTCAAACGAGCAGCAAAAATGGGTCCCAAAGATGTTGGGTTATGACTTTGAAATAATCTACAAAAAAGGAAAGCTTAATGTTGTTGCAGATGCACTCTCAAGAAAGAATGAAGAGGTGGAAGCATTGCTTTGTGCCATTTCTATTATCCAACCAGATTGGATAACCAAAGCAAGAGATGAATGGAATAAGGACGAAGAAGTGTGGACACTCATTCAAAAGTTGCAGCAAGATCCTAGTACATCTGATACATTTAGTTGGAAAAATGATTCCTTATGGTACAAAGATCGCTTATATCTTTGTAATAATTCCCAACTAAAACAAAATATTCTTCTGGAATTGCACACTTCTCCTTTAGGAGGACACTCGGGATTTTTAGAAACTTACCACAGGGTGAAGAAAGAATTTTTTTGGGATGGCCTTAAATCTGATATTCAAAATTTTTTGGCGGAATGTTTGGTTTGCCAGCAAAATAAAGTGGAAACAATTAAGACCCTGGGACTTCTACAACCTTTATCCATTCCAAGTCAACGTTGGGAGGAGATTTCAATGGATTTTATCACAGGTTTACCTAAGTCCGAAGGAAAGAGTGTCATCATGGTGGTAGTTGATAGACTTACCAAGTATGCACACTTTTGTGCATTATCTCATCGATTTAAAGCAAGTACAGTTGCTACTACATTTATGGACAAAATTCAAAAGCTACATGGAAGCCCAAGGGTTATTGTGAGCGACAGAGATCCCATTTTTACTGGAATTTTTTGGACGGAGTTATTTTCTTGTTTGGGTACTCAATTAGCTCATAGCTCATCTTATCATCCTCAATCTGATGGTCAAACTGAGATAGTAAATAAAAGTTTGGAAGGATATCTTCGTTGTTTTGTATCTGATAAACAAACACAATGGGTCAAGTGGTTACCTCTTGCTGAATGGTGGTATAACACTTCCTTCCATACTGCAGCAAAAATGACCCCATTTATGGCACTTTATGGATATCATCCACCATCCATCACATCATCTTTAAGAAAAAATTTGAAGGTTCAAGCAGTGGAAGATCACATCGAGCATCAGCAAGAAGTTCTCCAACTCTTAAAGGATAACCTGAATTTGGCACAAAATCGAATGAAACAACAGGCAGATCAACATCGCAGCGAAAGAAGTTTTGATGTAGGAGATTGGGTATTTTTACGGCTACAACCATACAAACAAATGTCCCTCAAGCAAGCAAAGAAGGATAATAAATTATCGCCAAAGTACTATGGTCCTTACAAGGTGTTGCAAAATATTAGTACTATGGCATACAAATTGGAGCTTCCTGCTTCTTCGCGAGTACATCCAGTTTTCCATGTTTCATGCTTAAAGAAGGTTATAGGTGAAAATATTCCGGTTCAAACAATATTGCCAGAACTTGATGAGGAAGGAAAAATTATATTGGAACCTGAAGCAGTCATGGAAACAAGAACTCGACAGCTACGGAATCGATCAATTTCAGAGTATCTCATCAAGTGGAAGAACTTACCCACTGAAGATTCTACATGGGAGGATGAGAATTTTATACCGAAGCACCTAGAGCTACTCAAGCGTTGAGGACAACACTTTTTTGAAGGAGAGGGGCATGTTAGGTCCCTATATTACTAGTATAGTCCCTTATTGTTGTTAGTGTAACCCCCTTATTGTTATTATTGTACCCTTGTAACCCCCATATTGTTATTATTATGCCCTTAGATTATTATTGTTAGGTCGGTTAGGATTACATTGTGGCCCCACTAGGATTACATTGTGGCCCCATGGACTCCTATATATAGAAAGGAGGTTTTGTAATTTGAATCATCCAATAGTTTTTCATTCATGTAATGTATTGGAGGTTGCCCCCTCAAAGTGTCTTATTTTTAAGGCGTTGATATCTCTTTTCTTCTATTTTTGGAGCTGGTTTCACAACAGAGTTTCAAAGTTTATATACTACATCCTTCTTTGTCACAACCAACTCTTTTATATTTATCCCATACATCACTTTTCTTCTTTAACTTTATCGAGGACATATACATGTCTCAAGGTTATGTTTTCATTTGTCACTAATCTTCCTAAACCTACTTTCCCTATCTCACATCCTTTAGAATGAAATGTGAGGTTGTAGCCTTGATCATATAATTGATTAACACTTATAATATTGTGTTTTAACCCTTCAACATACAATAAATTTTATATTTTAGTATTTTCATCATCAATACTAACCGTATTGTTTCTAATTGTCCTTGTAGAAGCATTATCCCCAAAGGTAAAATTTCCTCCTTTTTGTACCTCTACGATGAGAAATTTTGTGTGATCCCCTATCATGTGTTTTGAACATCCACTATCAATGTACCATTGGCTTCCCTTATTTTGAGCATATAATGCAAGTATACATTATTCCTTCTTCTATTATTCTTACTTCATTTTCCACACCTTAGTTATTTTTTTCATTCTTGGTAAAAATATTTTGTTCCTTGTTTTGTTGAGGATAATTTATTATGCTACTTCTAGAATCACATGTTATGTGCCCATAATCATTTCAATTATAACATTAAATATTGTAATCAAGTAAAGGAGAAAATGAATTGTATTTTCTACCAATAAACCAGTGAGAACTTCTAGTTTTTTTGCTCTCATACTCATTTTTAAGGTATTATAATATCTTATATTTTTATCTCTCACATTATCACTTCTTACATAAGCTCTATAATTTATTTCTTTATGACCAAAATTTTTGCAAAAGCCAATAGCCAGGGAAGAGATTTTGGTATCGATTGTGAAATGCCTTCTTAGCAGAACAACTATTTTGAACTAATTATTGTTGTTCTTGTGAGAAGAACTATGTTTTTGTTGGTCCTCAATTCCTTTCCTACTATTTATTTCAATATTGATGAGGTATTTTATAATATTTTCATATATTTTAGTCTTTTTTCCATTTTCCTTTTCTAATGGCTCTTTAACGTTATTATTTGCATCTTCCTCAGGGGTATTTTTTTTAAATCATAGCCAAGACTTGTCTTCATGAGTGGAGACCATTGGAAACTAAAAATATTATCTAGGATTTAGTAACTCTTTCTAAACTTCACTCTTATATTCAATTGAGCAGTTGTTTTCTCCAGCGCATTTAATAAGGAAACAATTTTAGCTTCTAGCTTCTTGCATTTTTATTCCTTTCCTTCTAGATGACTTCTCACAAATTATTTTATCATTTTTACCTCTTCTAGTTGAGTCTTTAGGATGATAATTGTATTTGTTTGCTTCATCAAATATCATGATCCTTCTTTTCATACTTTTGTAATTTCTCCTTCTTTTTATTCTTCCCCTTAGCCTATCTATTTCTTCTAAGGAACTAATGAGTTTTACTTGAATATTCACTTCCCTTTTAATGTATTCTTCTTCATAATTTGGTTTTGTTTTCATTTATTTAATGGTATACATTGTATATATGGCTATGAAGAGGAATTATTCCTTATCAATATTTGAAATGTATCCATCACTTTAATCAAACGAGCTACAATCCTCTCTAGAGTAAAAACTCTTCTTCTTAGTATATTTTCCTTTTTTTGTGTCTATACAATTTGTTTATGTTGTTATGATCTTCTTAATCATCACTATTGTTATTTTTTTCATATGGAAATTTAGCATAAAAATGTCCACTCTACTAAAATTAAAACATTTGAAGGGTATCTTACATTTGTATTTTCTACATCCTCTTTTTATCTTACTCAAAATTTGTGCTTTTTCTATATTTGATTCATGGCTGGAAAAATCACAATATTTGTGTAATTTTGTCTCATTTAATGCTTTGAAAGTTGTTATTTTATGTGTTGTACTTTTTTTTTGTAATCTTTTCATATGCATTGAGAATCCCATATAACTCATCCATTTTTGGTTTCTATAAATTATTCATTTGATCAATGGAAAAGGCTTTGGCATAAAATCTTAAGGGGATTGACTTTGGAACATTTTGGACAATATTGTGGTTCTTCAACATTCTCACCAAGTCCTCTCATGGTGTTTACAATTTCATCCACATGTAGTGTTAGCCCCCCTATGAAATTCTTGACAAGCAAGATGGGGGCTGAATTGTTTTGGAGCCTTCAAGGAATGTCTTTCCCTCGAAAATCCATTCTCCTTGAAGTCTCTGAGTGCTTTTCCTTGTATAAATCCTATCTGTTGCTCCTTTTCCAGAAAGGCTATTCATTGACCCTTTATATCCCTGCAAAATACCACTTTTCCCCTCTCCCGCTTGAAATCCCATTCCTGCCCTTGTTATAGCCGTTCCTACCCCTCATTGCCCTATTGTTACCCTGGCTGGCCTCAAGTTGCATTAAAAAGCAAATAAATCCCATGTATTTCATTATAAAAAGCCTAGCACCTTTGACCAGAGCCCCGTGCCCTTCCGCCTTCCACAGGACCTAGCGCCAGAACCAACACTAAATCCGTCAGGCACTTAGCCCCCCGAACCTGTCCCTGCGCGGAAAAATCATTTAAAACCTTCTAATGCGCGTATATACGGGTCCGATATATAAATTTAAATCGACGGATCTCAACCGTCCGTTAAAGATCCGATCCAATGGTGCAGCACGTGACTTTACATGTGGACCCCCCCGGCCTGCGCAGTTTTAGAAAACCCGCTCGTAAATTCCACACCACCCATCTACAACAGGCGGTTTTCCCCAGAGAGCCAGCGATTCCACTCAGTAAATGACATGTGGCATCTGTACGATGGAAAAACCGCTTTTATTTCGCATGCTATTGTTCGGGTGATAGACGGGCAGTGAAATCCGTGTCAATCGTCAGATCTGAGAGGTATCATCCAACGGCTGACGTCTGCCGAAGCTACACACTGCTTAAACTACTGTCCCTCGCCCCCATGGCCCACTGTGAGTCACGTTTCGCCGTCGATCTCTCTGGATATCTGACGGTCCAGATCTGTCCATGCATTGTTGACCATTCCACGGTCTCCCGCCTCGCCCCGTCACCTCGTCCCACCACGTCATTGCCACAAGTACCCTCCGTACATATTCCTAGTCCATTACATAAAGTGGTTTATTTACATGTTTTTCATGCAGTTTTCGTGTTTATTCTCTGCGTGCTCCGCCAACCATATACCAGAGTGATTTTCACCATTTCTTCTGCAATTTTCTCCTCCAGCTCATCAGCATAGCCATGATCGTAGTCCTCGTCACCTTCATCGTTCCTGCCCATGTTTTCTCTTCACAGTTCGTTGCTTTGCAGGGTTTCCAAAGGTGAAAGACTGCCATGATTCTACATGGCAAAGCTGTGCAGAAAGTATTAAATCCAAGAGTTGGTACTGCCATGGGATAGTCAAAGAAAGCGGCTGACAGGATTTGCTTTAAAGAAGAGGATCCAAAACTCTATGGAAAACCTTTCAGCGCTATTAAAAGTCCGAGCTACCCTGTCAGAAGCAAAATGAAAAGGCAGAGTCATTCAGTACAACCAAGAAGATCAAGGCAAGCTAATGAAGATCTCGAGCCCTAAGTCAATGTTTTCAGAGACAAAGCAGCAGATTACAGACCCCGAGGATCGATCAAAGGATCTCGAGCACAGGAAAAAGGTAATATCAGGGTTTTTCATCAACCGAATGTTTGTTCTTCATCAAGTACATGGCGTCCATACAACTTTTATTATGCACCATGTCCTTGAAGTGTTTTCCACCAGACAACAGACCTGAAAATGCTAGAACATTTATGAGACAGACCTTCCTAGCAGTTTATTTTATTTTTTGTTCAAATCACCTGGAGTACAACAAGCCAAAAGGTCAAGATCATATCCAAAGCATATTATTCTTTCACAAGGAAGGTGACAGAGATTAAATGCATAGCAGGTCAAGCAGAATGGGTTTCAGCCCTGCATTCATTTTTATGTTTAATGATACATTTAATTTTCACCTACTCCTTCAGTCGATCTTAGGTTCATCCTTTGCTATAAAGCACATAAGGAAACATTGTAATGGTTGTTGATGAGATATCATTGAAACACAAGCATTGTTCCTCTTGAGACAAGTTCTCTGTGTAATATTGTAAGATAGACTGAGACTAGATGTATTCAGACTGAATGTTCAAGCTATGGGCTATGATGTACCTGATTGGTGTTGTTTTTAATATGACAAGCATGTTTCTTTGGATCCTGATCTAAAGCAGCTGGTGATGTTCTCCTTTCTCTATATTTTTGATTGACTTGCTTTCATTTCGTTACATTTCTTCAGGCTCGCATTAGAAGTTTGGCATAAGATTTACCCTTGATAGGTACCTTATGTTGCTGCTCTCCCAGCCTTCTATGTTTTCTGCTTATTTGTGTATTTGAATGTTGATTTCAATTGATTTAACTAGTGTAGTGGATGTCATTGCCTGCTCTCTGATGTATGAGTTAATGAAATCTGTATTTAGATGTTCTTGTTAAGATTTAGTTGAATGTGTTGAGAACCCTTGAGGTCTAGAACCCGGTCTCTGCCTCTTTTGGGTCTTTCCATCCCAATTAAACATTCCCAAGATCCCTTGTTTTTCCTCTAATTCTGTCCGAGCAGGCCCGGAGTTAAATGACCTCTGGCCTGATCTATAGACAGAGTTGGATGGTTCCCCTTCACTCATTTTCAATCCTTAATGTCCCATCCCACCAATCATCCTTTAAGATCCAAATGCTCTAGATGACTAGCCCAAATGAAAGCTTGCGCATCGATTACAAATAAATCCTTTCTTGACTCCATAGCTCAATGGCTTTGATGTTCTCTGAGTTATCTGTCTCTGCCAACGCTTCCTCTTTGCTCATCCTTGTCTTATATTGGTCCTTCTTTCCTGATGCCCTCCAACCAAACACAAACAATCAAACAAACAACCATGAGCCTATAACTAGCCTGAAATCATAATTTAGAGCTTCAAAGACATATACTTTGACTCATATAGAGAGATCCCTCTCTAGACTTAGGAGGGCTAGATCCTAAGGTCTGAAAGTGGTTCTATGTTGTCTCATCTTTTGGTCTCTGTCAACCTGGCCAAAACATGGGAACCCCGACATAATGGAGACTTCGCTGGGGACTTCTGAGTACTTTCATCTTGATACATCTCCGAACCTCAGAAAACCTAGAATCTCTGGTTAGGTTGGTAGTAAAACACTTATCCTTCCCATTCCACTTACCTCTTGTGTGTTTTACCCCATACACTTAGACAGAGCCTGGAAAGGGCCAGGTAGCCTCCGGATCTCATCCTCTTTTTAGAGGTGACATGTCTGGTAAATGCCCTCCCAGTCAATCTCTGGTTGGAGCTTGTTGTTTTAGAGGAGATTCCTGAAAGATGATAGTGCCTGAGCACTGTGATGGATAGTGTACCCCTTAGAAACATCCTAAACCCTCCACCTGGCGACTCCATTGTTCCTAAACATTAAAAGACTCCACTGGTGATCAGTAGGCCTGCTGATCATCTTGGTTTCACATCAGACTCCACTGGTGATCAGTAGGCCTGCTGATCATCTTGGTTTCGCATCAGACTCCACTGGGAGACTAGACCCAAAACATAATGAAGACTCAACTGGGAGGCCATCCCCTGAGACAACATTAACCATAGTAGAAGTAACGAGTAGGGTTAAGCTGCTTGGCTTATAAACAACATTCTGGCTTTCAGAACCATCCACACAAGAGCTTATCCCAACCCTGACCCACCGGAAATAGTTGAAAATGCAGAGAGTATCCTCAAAGGAGCTCCTACATCTAAAATACCAACCATTTCCAGCCACATTCTTAGAGCAAATTCTGCACCAGAAAACTTAACAGCTCTAGCACATGTCCTCCCTGACCTAGACATACCTAATAGACTGCCAAGAACTAGGTCATTCAATCATCTAGACCAGAAATACCTCGAAGTTTACAATACACCATCTGACAGTAGTCAAAACACTAGGGACAGTGAAACCCCTCCTTCCACACCACCTGATTTTCACTTCCTTCAAAACTTGGGGCTCTCTCACCCTAGATCTGCTCAGCAGACTTCTGCTGGTCCTAACATCCCTATCATCCAGATACCAGCTCCTCAAGCCAACCCTATACTTCATAAAAACATTAACATGGCATCTTGGTATGCACCTTTAGTTCTACCCCAACCCTTGTTACCCTTACCAAATGATTATCAGTCAAAAATCCCACACTTCACTGCTAAAGAGTCCATAACAGCTCAGCAACATGTAGATAAAATGGAGGAATCTTTTGATTATATGGAAATTGATGATGAAACATTCAAAATGAGAATCTTTGCCCAAAGCTTGGGGGGTGAGGTGAAAAAGTGGTTTAAAAATCTACCTCCTGGCAGTATTCAAGATCTCCCTGCATTATACCAGACCTTCATAAACAAATGGGAGGTTAGAGCAAACCCTTGCCAGCTCCTAGCATAATACATGTCCCTTAAGAGGAATGTAGGAGAGAGTGTTCACGATTACACCACTAGATTCAACAGCATTTATAATGCTCTCCCTCCACACATGAAGCCTCCTCAAGGTATGGCCCTGGCTAAGTATCTTGATGGATTTGATGATGACCTGGCCTATGAGCTTAGAGACAAAGAATACACGACCCTGGAAGACATGCAGAAAGGAACAATAACCATAGAAGCAAACCTGATAGAAAAAAGGTCAATATTAAAAGCTGAAAAAAGGGTAACATATAGGGATGACAATCTAGCTTCCACATCTGATCCCAAATACGATAGACTGTCTAAGAATGTGGAAGAACTGCAACAAATGATAAAGAGGATGGTTTTCCAAAACAACAACCAAAACAGAAACCAGAACCAAAACATTAGAAGAAACAATGCTGCCCCCAACAGACAAAGAGAGTCAGATCAACAAATCATTCCCCCATTTCAAGAAAAAATTTTAGATGAAGACGAGGGAATCATTGAAGAGTCTGAAGGGAATATAATAAACATTTTTGAAGCAGAGGACTCAGTCCTTAGCTGTGATTCAGAAGAAGACCGGCCCTCACCTTCATATCGGGAGGAGGAATGGTTAGAAACTGAGGATTACAGATTAGGGTTTGAAAATGCCATGATGCAGGTCAGGGAACAATATGAACTTAGGAGAAAGAAAAGCCAAGATACTTCCAAAACAAAGAATCCTGAGGTAACCATCAAGAAAATACCTGATAAATCCTGTAAAGCGTCTGCTACAAATAACAAAACAGCAGCTGAAAGTTCTGGAAAAGACAAAGAAAAAGACAACCAAAACACTGAAAAACAAGGTCAACCAACTAGCAGTACTAGCACCACAGTTAGTGCTCCTGAAACAACAGCTCCCAACCCTATACATAGTGAAAAATCACAAACTGATTCAGCTACTAAAGCAGTAGCAAATAAAACAGAGTTGAACATTTCAAAGACCCAGTCCACTTTCAATCTAGAGAGTGAGATTGAAAAAATCAAAATCTCTGTACCATTATCTGAGCTGGCCACTCAGGATGTATATAACGGCCAAATTTTGAAAGCATTAAATATGGGGGAAATGAATGATTCTGTAAATTTGAATGATGATCAACCAGCCCTACTCTTCGGTCCCAAAATTGAAGGAAAGTTTTAGGAAGGGGTAGTTCCACCTTTTTATATCAGTCTCAACATTCATGACAAGATCCTCCATAATGCCATGCATGACTTTGGTGCATCACACAATCTAATGCCTAAGGTAGTGATGGAAAGGCTAGGCCTAGAGATAACCCAACCTTACAAAGACTTATACTCATTCAACTCTAGCAGAGTAAAATGCCTAAGACTGATCAAGGATTTATGTGTGAGTCTGACCCAGATTCCTGCCAAGTGTATGGTCATGGATGTTGTGGTGGCAGATGTGCCACCAAAGTATGGCATGCTATTGTCAAGATCATGGGGAGCCAAACTGCAAGGAACAATGCAGATGGATGGCTCATATGCCACTATCCCTATATTTGGCCAACCTAGAAGATTGTATAGAGAGTCTCAGATGAAATTTTTAGTCAGTAGCCCTGAGAAACTAGAAAAATCACCATTATACTCTATACATACAGACCTAGACTCTTTTATCCTCTACAATGACCAATCCTCAGAAGAGCCGAGATCAGAAAACGGAAATAAAAACATACATCCCATGGATTTCAACATAATGGCTACTCTGGAAGAATACGAAGAAGAAGACCATGGGAAAACTGCTGAAAATATAACTCTGAATGAAATAGAAACAAAACAAAAACAACGAGCTAGCCACCTCCCTGGTCTCCATGCCCATAATGAACCACAAAATGACCCCCCTCCTAGCACAAACCTCACAACTCAACGTAGTGGCGAATCCAGCTGTAGGGGAGGGGATGAAGAAGAAGTAAACAATGAACCCCTGTGGGAAATGAACTTTGATGGGTCCTGTACTAGGCAGAGTGCTGGAGCAGGAGTGTGGCTGCGTAACACAGGAAATGATCATGCAGAGATCCATGCTGTGAATCTGCATTTCAAATGCACAAACAATATTGCAGAATATGAGACTCTTATCCTAGGTCTGAATTTGTTGAAAAAATTAGGAGCCCGTAGGATAGATGTGAGAGGAGATTCAGAGTTAGTCATCAAATAGGTGAATGGTGAGTATTCAGAAAAACACCCCAGGCTTAGGGCATACAGGAATGACACTCTGGATTTGCTGAAAATGTTTGTTGAGTATGTGTTAGTGTTCATTCCTAGGGGTCAAAATTGAATAGCAAATGGACTAGCTTGCCTAGCTAGCTCATATCCTAAGGCCCCAATTGACCAACAAATTATCATTTAGACCAAATTCAGGCCTGCAGTGCCAAACAATGAAAAATATTGGCAGGTCTTTGAAGGAGACAAACAGATCGAAGACTTCCTGGTGGGCAGGAATGAGTTTGAATTTTCAGATTTAGACTCAACTTCTGATGATAGCTGCCCAAGCAAGGATCCCCAAGATGAACAAGAAACACCCTGTAACATAGAAATAAATTCTTTTTCTGAGAAAACTGGAAATCCAATCGAAAATAGTGAAAACGCAGAAAACGAAGAGGTTGAGGTATTGCAGGCCAAAGACAAGAATATACCCAGAGGCTTGGCACCCTTAGAGGACCTCTTTGATTTTGATGACGTAGAAAAAAATCCCACAATTGAACATGCTGATTCCGATGTGGAAGAATGCAACATTGGCGCTAAAGACAGACCCAAAATGATAAAAATGGCTAATTCTATACCTGCAAACATGAAGAAAAAATGCATTGACTTGTTTAAGGAATTCATTGATGTGTTTGCATGGAGCTATGAAGACTTAAAGGCCTATGACACCAACATCATACAACACAAGATACCACTAAAGGAAAATCAGAAACCTTTCAGACAAAAACTCCGTAGGATCAATCCAAAACAATTTCCTGCAGTAGAGAAAGAAATTAAAAAGATGTATGAAGCAGGCATAATAGTCCCTGTAAGGTTTTCTGATTGGGTGTCAAACTTAGTGGCTGTAAGGAAGAAAACAGGAGAGATTAGGTTATGCATAGACTTCAGAAACCTCAACAGAGCCTCCCTGAAAGACAACTACCCCTTGCCTAGAATGGAACATATCCTACAGAAGGTGGTGGGCTCTAAGAGAGTCTCCCTGCTTGATGGTTTTTCAGGATACAACCAAGTTCTGGTACTCCCAAAAGATCAACTCAAAACAGCTTTTACCACTCCATGGGGCACCTTCATGTACTTTGAAATGCCTTTTGGATTGATGAATGCTGGAGCTACCTTCCAGAGAGCGATGGACATAGCTTTCTCAGAGGAGATAGGACGCTTTATAGTTATCTACTTGGATGACTTGACTGTCTTTTTTAAAACTGAAGAAGAACATCTGAAATATCTGAGAAAAGTTTTTGAAAAATGTATAAGGTATGGTCTATCCCTAAATCCTAAGAAGACTATTTTTGGGCTGCAAGAAGGTAAACTTCTGGGCCACATTATATCTGAGAAAGGGATCAGGATAGACCCGTAGCGAGTTGAGGGAATACTTAAAATTACACATCCGAGGAACATCAAGGAGTTGCAGTCCTTTATAGGGAAGATCAATTTCCTCAGAACATTCATTCCTAATCTTGCTGAGCACCTTAGAAAAATGACTGAAATGCTAAAGAAAGATGTAGGAATTAAGTGGACTATTGAAGCCAAGAAATATTTTCAGTCAGTAAAACTTGCACTCACTCAGGCCCCTGCCCTTATCAGCCCTGACTTCTCAAAAGATTTTATGATCTTTTCATTTGCTTCCCAACACACCATAGCCGCAGTTTTGCTGCAGAAAAATTCAGAAGGTAATGAACAGCCTATAGCTTTCTTCAGTAAAGCCTTAAGAGATGCACCCTAAAAGTACAACATCATGGAAAAGCAGGCCTATGCCTTGATTAAGGCCTTGAAAGACTTTAGGGTGTACATTCTGCATTCTCACACCATTGCTTTCGTGCCAAATATAGTGGTTAAGGATATATTTTCCCAAGACCTTGATGGGAAAAGGGGCAAATGGATTGCTACAATATTAGAATATGACATTGAAGTAAAACCCACCAAACTAATCAAAGGTCAAGGCCGGGCCCAATTAATGGCTGAATCAAACCTGCTGGCCCTGGACATTAACATGGTAAATGCCCTACAGGAGCAGGAAGGATTGCCCCATCCAACTATTGAGGAGCAGTTTCAGAAATCTCCTTGGTATACTGATATCCTTTATGTGCTCACTAGTCTCAATGCCCCTCCAGAAATGTCTAAAACAAAGGCTAGATTCATAAAACTCAAAGCTAGGAATTACTGTATTTTGAATGAGAATCTATATTGGAAAAATCCAAATGGCCTTTTGCTGAAATGTTTGTCTGAAACTGAAGCTGAAAATGTCAAACAGGAGTTTCATGCCGGGGAATGTGGAGGCCACCTGAGTTGGAAAGCCACTGCAAATAAGATACTCAGGGCTGGTTACTATTGGCCTACACTCTTTAGTGATGTCCATAAACTGATTCTTACCTGTCATAAATGTCAGATTTTTGAGGGCAAAAGAAAACTTCTCCCTCTTCCCCTACAACCCATCACCGTTGAAGGTCCCTTCCTGCAATGGGGCCTAGAATTTATTGGGGAAATTCACCCTGCCTCTTCTGGACAACATAAATGGATCCTGACTGCCATAGACTACTTCACTAAATGGATAGAAGCCATACCCACTAGGAATGCCACTGATTCTGTCATCATTAGGTTCCTAGAGGACTTCATATTATCTTGTTTTGGCTGTCCAAGGAAAATAATCACTGATAATACTGCTGCTTTTGGATCCAAAATAATGGTTGATTTCTGTCACAAGTACGGAATAACACTTGGACATTCAACTGCCTATTACCCCCAGGGTAATGGCCTAGCTGAATCATCAAATAAAAGCCTGGTTACAATCATTAAGAAGCTGCTGGAAGAGAACAAAAGGTCTTGGCATAAAAAGTTGATACATGCCTTGTGGGCAGACAGGCTCACTACAAAGAAATCTATTGGCATGTCACCCTTTCAGCTGGTTTATGGGACAGAAGCAGTTTTTCCTACTAGTCTTGGAGTTCCAGTGATCAAACTTGTCCAAGAGATCTAATCAGAGGAAGACAGCATGATTAGAAGAATCAATGAAACTATTCATTTGTAGCAAACAAGGGAGTAGGTTTATAGCAGAGCTGTCAGAGTATAGGAAGGCATAAAGAGACAGTTTGACAAAAGAACCAAAGTTTCAGATTTCAAGGTTGGAGATAGGGTTCTGAGATGGGATTCGAGAAGAGAGGACAAAGGAAAACATGGTAAGTTTGACAGTTTGTGGCAAGGTCCATATATCATACAAGCCACTGTGGGTCCTAATGAATTTTTCTTGCAAGAACTTGATGGTACAAAGTTTTTTGGGGGTCCTGTCAATGGCAAGATGCTCAAACACTATTTCTGCTAAATTTTCATAACTAGTTTCATTTCCATTGTACATACCATTGCAGTTTTACTTTTAAGAAAATAGAAAAATATTCCAAAAACAGAGTGAAAGGACAGGTCCAGACATGCTCAAAACATGGACCTGTAAAGTGCAAAGAACAGATCCAGATAAGCCCATGTATTTTCCAGAGTAAGTACACACTCCAGACCAAGTGAATAAGCAAGGCATGTTTGACAGTCTTGGTCTGGAGTTTTCTCTTGCTCAGAAAAATTCTAAAAATGAGGCTCACAAAGACATACTGCCTCAAGATCAGTCCATACAAGAAGCAAGGAAGCTGGTCCTAATATGCTCAAAGTTTGGATCAGCAGGGAAAGTAGAATCAGCTCTAACATGCCGAAAACCAGAGCTGAAATCGGAAAAAAGAAGTGATTCAAATATGCTCAAAACCTGAGTCACAGAGAAAGAAGGATGTTCCAAAATTGCAGAATCCCATGCCTTCACAGTTTTGTCTCCTACAAGTTTCTGTCCAGCAAGTCAGACAGTCTAATCCTGGCTTGGCTGTGTTTAAATTTCCTATCTTAGAATGTAGGTGAAGAAACCTGTTGGATAGTTTAATCCCAGCAGGTAGTAGATTAGGTAGAGAATTGTATGAGGCCAACAGTCTAATCTGGCCTCATGAAGAAATAAGGATAGATTTAGAATAGGTTTTTTTTTGTTTTGCAAAACAAAATGTAAAGGGTCTGCAAGCTCAAATGCACCCAAAGGGAATAGTTAGGACTACAGTTGGGTAGGTAGTTTGGTTGGGAAAATGTTTCTGCTGATGTTTCTATCTTATGGTGGCAGCTGAAAGCAAAGAAGAAAGATGGCTTATGACAGTAGGCAACTGGCCTGTTCCAAAGACCATATCTGGTTTCTTGACTCCTCTAAGGAGAAGCCATCCCCATGTGGAGCCACTGTTAGCCCCCCTATGAAATTCTTGACAAGCAAGATGGGGGCTGAATTGTTTTGGAGCCTTCAAGGAATGTCTTTCCCTTGAAAATCCATTCTTTTTGATGTCTCTGAGTGCTTTGCCTTGAATAAATCCTATCCGTTTCTCCTTTTCCAGGAAGGCTATTCATTACCCCTTTATATCCCTACAAAATACCACTTTTCCCCTCTCCCCCTTGAAATCCCATTCCTGCCCCTGTTCTGGCCTTTCCTACCCCTGATTGCCCTATCGTTACCTTGGCTGGCATCAAGTTGCATTAAAAAACAAGTAAAACCCATGTATTTCATTATAAAAGGCCTAGCACCTTTGACCAGAGCCCCGCGCCCTTTAGCCTTACACAGGACCTAGCACCAGAACCAACGCTAAATCCGTCAGGCGCTTAGCCCCCCGAACCTGTCCCCGTGCGGAAAAATCATTTAAAACCTTTTAAATGTGCTTATATATGGGTCCAATATATAAATTTAAATCGATTGATCTCAATCGTCCATTAAAGATCTGATCCAACGGCGCGGCGCATGACTTTACATGTGGACCCCCCCCCCCCGGCCTGTGTAGTTTCAGAAAACCCGCCGGTAAATTCCGCACCACCCATCTACAACAGGCGGTTTTCCCCGTAGAGCCAGCGATTCCACACAGTAAATGACGTGTGGCATCTGTACGATGGCAAAAACTCTTTCATTTCGCGCGCTATTGTTTGGGTGATAGATGGGTAGCGGAATCCGTGTCAATCGTCAGATCTGAGAGGTCTCATCCAACGGCTGATGTCTCCAGAAGCTGCACACTGCTTAAACTGTTGTCCCTCGCCCCCATGGCCCACTGTGCATCGCGTTCCGTCGTCGATCTCTCTGGATATCTGACGGTCCAGATCTTTCCATGCATTGTTGACCATTCCACGGTCTCCCGCCTTGCCCTGTCACCCCGTCCTGCCACGTCATTGCCACAAGTACCCTCCGTACATATTCCTAGTCCATTACATAAACTGGTTTATTTACGTTCTTTTCATGCATTTTTCGCGTTTATTCTCTTCGTTCTCCGCCAACCATATACCAGAGTGATTTTCACCATTTATTCCGCGATTTTCTCCTCCAGCTCGTCAACATAGCCATGACTGTAGTTCTCGTCACCTTCACCATTCCTGCCCATGTTTTCTCTTCACGGTTCGTTGTTTTGCAGGGTTTCTAAAGGAGAAAGACCGTCATGATTCTACATGGAAAATCTGTGCAGACAATATTAAATCCAAGCGTTGGTATTGCCATGGGATAGTCAAAGAAAGCGGCTGACAGGATTTTCTTTAAAGAACAGGATCCAAAACTCTATGGAAAACCTTTCAGCGCTATTTAAAAGTTCGAGCTACCCTGTCAGAAGTGAAATGAAAAGGCAGAGTCATTCAGTACAAGAAGGAAGGTTGAGGTAAGCTAATGAATATCTCGAGCCCTAAGTCAATGTTTTGAGAGACAAAGCAACAGATTACAGACCCCGAGGACCGATCCAAGGATCCCAAGCACAGAAAAAAGGTAATATCTATGTTTTTCATCAGCAGAATGTTTTTCCTTCATCAAGTACATGGTGCCCATATAGCTTTATTATGCACCATGTCCCTGAAGTGTTTTCCACCAGACAACAGGCCTGAAAATGCCAGAACATTTATGAGATAGACCTTTTAGCAGTTTATTTTATTTTTTGTTCACGACACCAGGAGTACTTCGACCAAAAAGGTCAAGATCATATCCAAAGCAGATCATTCTTTCACAAGGAAAGTGACAGAGATTAAATACATAACAGGTCAAACAAAATGGGTTTCGACCCTGCATTCATTGTTATGTTTAATGATACATTTAATTTTCACCCACTCCTTAGTCGATCTTAGGTTCATCCTTTGCTATAAAGCACAGAAGGAAACTTTGTAATGGTTCTTGATGAGATATCAGTGAAATGCAAGTATTCTCCTCTTGAGACAAGTTCTCTGTGTATATTGTAAGATAGGCTGAGATTAGATGTATTCAGACTGAATGTTCAAGCTGTGGGCTGTAATGTACCTGATTGGTGTTGTTTTTAATATGACAAGCATGTTTCTTTGGATCCTGATCTAAAGCAGCTGGTGATGCTCCCTCTTTCTCTGTATTTGTGATTGACTTGCTCTCATTGCATGCTACATTTCATTTCATTTCTACTAGCTTGCATCAGAAGTTTGGCATAGGATTCACCCTTGTTAGGTGCCCTATGTTGCTGCTCTCCCAACCCTCAATGTTTTTTTCTTATATGTGTATCTGAATGTTGATTTCAATTGATTTAACCAGTGTAGTGGATGATATTGCCTGCTCTCTGATGTATGAATTGATGAAGTACATGTTTAGATGTTCTTGGTAGGATTTAGCTGGAAGGTTTGGGAACACTGGGGATTAGTGTTAGCCCTGTCCACTAGGATCTTTGCATGACCAGCTAGCCTTTCTAAGATCCCTTGTAATTGCCTCTGATTTTATCCAAGCAGTACTGGAGTTAAATGACCTCTGGCCTGATCTATAGACAGAATTAGATGGTTCTCCTCCTTTCATTTTGAATCCTTAATGTTCCATTCCATTTTCTATCCTTTAAGATCTAGATGATTTAGATGACTAGCCCAATTGAAAGCATGCACATTGATTAAAAATAAATCCTTTCTTGACTCCATATCCCAATGGCTTTGATGTTCTCTAAGTTATCTGTCTCTTCCTAAGCTTCCTCTTTGCTCATCCTTGTCTTATATTGTTCCTTCTTTTCCTGATTTCCTCCAACCAAACACAAACAATCAAACAAACAACGCATAGCCATATAACTAGCCTAAATCCATAACTTCGAGCCTCAAAGACATATGCTTTGGCAAATATAGAGAGATCCCTCTCTAGACCTAGGAGGGCTAGATCCTAAGGTCTGAAAGTGGTTCTATGTTGTCTCATCTTTTGGTCTCTGTCAACCTGGCCAAAACATGGGAACCCCAACATGTAGAAAACAAGCTACAACATTTTCTTTGTCTTTCATTTTCAAGCTCTCGAATTGTCTCTTATGAGTTTGGAGCT
Organism: Pinus albicaulis; assembly: GCA_034641835.2. NCBI lineage: Eukaryota > Viridiplantae > Streptophyta > Pinopsida > Pinales > Pinaceae > Pinus > Pinus albicaulis. The sequence continues at coordinate 1,214,780,115 of CM076578.1, read as the reverse complement.
TTGCCTTCTTCACCATTTTATCACCTTCATAAATTTTTTGAATTTTGTGCCAAAATGAATTTTCTGATCCATAAACCATCACCTTGAAAAAATATGAACCTAAAAGACTAGATAGGATATAATTCAGGGCTTTTTCATTATATTCACTAGCATTATTCCCAACCATATCTGTTGGAGGATTTTTAGGATTTTATAACTAGTCATGACTGATTTTCAAATATCAAACCAAAGAGCCATCACACAATTCCACATCCTTATGATTTTAAATGCGTATTTTGTTTCGTCAAACGACGAGACTCTATTTGTGGAGAAATATTCTTGACAAGACATGTGTGCTCCTGGAATATACCTTCCATTGGTTAGACTATTTTCAAAGGAACATTCTATGATACGAATTGTTGAAATTATGCTTATACTAAGAGGGGAGGTTAATTATTATAATATATGTTTTTTTTTTTTTTTTGAAATGAGCATTCATAAATTATTCATTAACTTCACAACATCAAATGCATGTAAACTCGAATTGTAGTACACATAGTTTAACGTGGAAACCCTTGTGGGAGAAAACTACAAAAAAAATTATCTTTATAAATGTCTATAGGAATCAACCTAATATTACAAATCTTGTAGAAATCGAACCACTAGAGGCACCAATCCCCTTAGTTGAACGCTAAATCATAAAGATATTGCATAGGTAGAAACTTACTCGAGACACCAATCTCCTTGGAAAATCACCAACTTAGCAAGACCTATATAGGAACCAACCTAAGGTCTTCATACACAAATTACTTCTAATTTCAGCTGTATGCTTCATTCTTGATGCATTTTACAACATATTCATACCAATAACTTTCATGCTCCAATGCCTCTCCTTGCTTCATACCCTAGATATAGCTTGAAACCCTAATCAGATTGAGCCTTCATGCCCTAGCGAACCCCATTCCCTAGAATATAATTCCAGACTAATGCAATGTACAACATCACAACCCTAAAACAACACACTTCACAACATCATATACCATACTCCTTCATAGTGTACCAATAACACACTAAGAAAAATACTTAGACTCCTCTTGTGCACTTTTAAACTCCAAGAATACTCCTCAACTCCTCTTTAGAAACTCAAATATGTTTTTCACATTTGAATTTGACATTGTTTCTTGGATATAGATCAAATGCACTATATACCCATTACTTTTAGTTCTTTTTTGTTCACTTATGGGGTAGGCTTGTAAAAGCTAACTGAGTTGAACTATACTTTATGGCTAGGTTGACTTAACGGAATATTTCATATCGCATCATTCTTATAGAGTTAAAGGGAGTGTCATATACCATTGGAAAGGTCCCATAATAATATTTACAACCGCATATCCTTTTCTCCCATTGATGTAGTTCATTAGAGTAAAAAGGCCTTAAAAATAGGGTATCGAAATTGAACATCAAAATTTCAAAAAAAATATTTCCAACAATCTCCATCTTGGAATCTTTATCTTGGACATCTACATTCTCCCCTTATCTTTGAAATCAATGAAAAAAATATTTGAAATAGTTCTATACCTTTTGGATCTATCTAGGAGTAGGCCCTTGGTGTGTATTTCCATGGCCTTCAAATTTAATAAGAAATGGAATACAAACTTTGTTCGAGTTGAAGCTTCCTCACGAAATATTCTTGCCTATCTTGAAGTGATCCACTTGTAAACAAGAAATACAAAGTGGGATTTCCCCTATTTTTTCTTCTCCACATTATCATTTATCTCCTTAATGTCTCAACTATTTAGCTCTGTGTGATCTCAATTATTAGGAAATTTTACTATATTTAATCTAAATACAACAAATAATCGAGAAAGGAAGAACTAGTAAAATCGACTTCACATAATGAGAAAAAATAAAATTGAACAAGGGTTTTCAAAATGAGCTCTTTGTTGATGGAACTAATCTCATAAGAAAAAAAAAATATTACAAGAGGGGAGACTAGCTTTTTATAAAAACAAATTTACGGCTAGATAATTGTTAGCTAATGGCTATTTTGACGACTCTTCTAGAAAATATTTTTTTTTTACTAGTCATCCACAAGTTTAAGACTTCGTATTTGTCATAAAAAATCACATTACATAAATTAATTTTCTCACTAATGCATCAATTTGTTTCACAATGTCCAAGTTATTCCAAAATTCCCTTTGCTAGTATCTCGAAATGGTAAAAGATGAAGAATAGTAGCATAAAGTACCCAACCTCCTCCTTGGTAGCTCTACTTGGCCAACGAATAAATGGACTTGGTTGAAATAAATTTGACTTGGTCATTTGGTTGCTTGGTTGAATCAATAATGAATAATTTAATGGTCCATCTCTTAACTTCCTTGGTCCAAGAAAGCCCAACAGCTAGTTAGACATGTTCAATTGTGAGTTAACTTTTATAAAAACTAGTTCACTTAACCTTTTTGCTTCAATGAAGTCAACTTATCTCTTTAGATCTCCAACACCCTAGACTTCTTGGTCAATTTGGCACCAACTACGTATGCTAAAACTTGATTTTATTTGAATTAGGTATGCCTACAAATATCCACTTCTTTCCTAGTGTTACTGCAACATATATCTACCCCTACCACGTCATTTTCTCACTATGTTGGTTCTCTAACCCCCTAAGGAATTTAATAATTTTGACACTTGGGTTTTGTTCATCTTGTTTTTAAGATGACCTATAATGAAATGCATGCACTACCGAATGTTGGCCACACTTTTACACCTAGAAACCTACATGCCTTGTTTGACCAAATTTGACCAAGTTGTAACTAGCCACTTCCTTCATAGTTTATAAAAAATTTATGTGGCGTGGACTCTTCTCATCAAGTGAAACAATATATGACCAAGTTGCAATTTTTAGCACTTGGACAACTTTACATTGGGAACCATGAACTATCTTAGGAACTATGAGAGTAGTCAATATGTGACTTCCATGCATGGAAATTCACTACAAGGAAAGTACCTTATAGCAGAAGTTTTTGCGGTGACCCCAATAAAAATATCCCAAAAATAAATTTGTAGTAGAGGTGGGTGCGCATATGTTTTAGCATATGTTTATTTGACATTGCTTCTAAATTATCCAAGCACATCGGTGTTGGTTATATGAGATTTATGATTGAAAGCAAAGTTATCTCCCCTAGGTTTAATGGTCAACCTAGAACAATAGAGAGACAAGTAACCCAATATTTTCCCTTAAAGTAAATAGATGATGGAATGATGCCTATTGTTGTATCTTAAGAGACAATCCATTGGTTGTGGTAAGGAATCAATGATTAAGAAATTTTAGAAATATATGTCACAAAACTTATAATATTAGACGGTCTCTGTTTAATACCTTTGGAAATTAATTCTTTAATACCCTCAATAATCTGATATAATGAGAGACTTCACAATGCCATTAACTATTGATATTTGAGTGAAAAGAAGAACTGGAAGGGAAACTCAAAATGATATGTTGAAAAATAGAATCTATCACTTTAAACTTCAGAAGAAATTTGTGTAGAAAGAATAGTTGGAGTGGAGAAGCACATATTAAGGCTATTTAACTCTTACTTACAGGTGTAATAAAGAGACCGTCAGCTACATTACTTCACAATAAACACAGAATGAAACGGGAAATACAAATCAACATCAACAAATGCAGGAAACTTGATCTTCTTCCATTAATTTCTCATAAAATTAAGTACAAAATTTGTAGTCATCTAGAGGTCCAAAACTTAGAACCCTCTTCTTTCTTACTCATTGGTTTAAATACATACAAAAAAAATTTGTAACTGCTGAAACTTCTTGTAACTACTCAAACTCCCTAAAACTATGTAAACTACCTATTACATTGCAATTAAAGACTTCATTACAATATCGATCTTTTAACAAGAAAGAAAATTAAAATTATAAATATCAATCTATCTATTGGATCTAGATTTGATTGGTTGTCACTGTGCTTTCCATATTTCTTGATGTGTCCTTTGGAGGTGTTGATGTGTCACCTGGTGAATCTGTCATCCATGCTCTGTACTTCTTCTAGATTTCAACATTTCCCTTTTCTGCTCGTTGTCTGTTGTGTTCCGTCTTTTCTTTCCCTCTGCTCTGAGTCGGATCACATACCCCAGTCCACTGACCACGTTCACGTTTCTCTATAAAACCAACACAACTGCACATAATATTGGATTTTAAATAATTTCAACTTAACCTTTAAATGGTATCATGTTCACCTTTCCATCTCATTTCAGCCTTCGGCATAACAAATTTCTTAATGCCTTTCCTCCTAAGCTTCCGTTGTGCGATATTCGATCGCATCACCTCATAATATCCCAACTTTAGGCCTCATCGTATATCGGTTTTTATAACCTATACCTCATCAGCACTTTGCAATTTTTGCAATTTTCAATTCCTTTGATCGCGCAAGACTTGGACTTGAAATGTATTATATTCACCTTTGAAAAATGCATCGCGTCCGATTTTTATTGCATTTCAGAATTTCACCGATTTTATGTTATAATCCTCCTTATCCTCCTCCGATGTGATTTAACACATGAAATGATTTACATCCAGATTTGAAATCCTTTAGAGTTCAAATTTGAAACTACATTGCATTCGAGCTCTTTGTCACACTGTGCAACTTTACTAATTTCCAATTTCTGTGATCAACGCTAAACCTTATCACATTCGATGTGCGATATACTTCGCATTGCATCTCCACCTCATGTATTTATAGAATTTCAATTTAAATCACTTTTCATGTGAAGACTTAGCAATAAACACAAGAATCGTTGATGTGTGATATGCGCCAACTATCTTATGTGATATGGTATGTCCATCGCTCGCTATCATTTCTGTGACTCGGTCCTCACCATCTATTTTCCCCCTTTACACTTCTTCCAAAAATCTTAAGTTTTTAAAGAAAATGTTAGTTCTTTGCCTTTGGGAAATCTATATGATTTCTTCGATAACGAACACAGTTTCATTAAACAAGATCGAATTTGTTCCTTTAACAAATAAAACATCTTGATTACTAATTTGTTTTTCTCCGCGGTGTAACACTCCTCATCTTATTCGATATTCTGTAGCGCTAGTCTCTCCTGAGCTTGCGAATAAGCCCGACTCGACTCGCCTTCACATCTCCACACATAATGTTAATACATCAACTTATAAATCAAAATTCTTTTTCAACATACAAAAATTTTACCTTTTCTAACATATATTCTTTTTTTGTATTCTGAAGAATATAATAAATGAAATTGCAAATGAGCCACAACATCTGGCTTCACCCGGGGATAGTGTTTTTTGCCATGAAACACTAAGAACCGCATATTAATTCCTTCACCTCAGGCTTGGAAATTTGTTTCTCCTAACAAATTTGATAAAACCTGTCCTTTGATTAACTTGGTAGGTTTTATGTCCAAATAATACTCTTGTATTTTTGCTATCCATTTTCCTCTTTTCCATTCAACTTCACATTGAATCAGCACATTCTAATAGCAGAATTAGGAACATAAGAAATTATTTGGGATTTTAACACATAAGTCCTAAAGGCTTTAAGTGCTTTGACCAATGCGTACACTTTTTTCTCCAAAATGTTATACTTGAGCTCAGCATCTTTGAGAAATTTGTTGAAAAATGCCACTGGTTTCTCCTCACTATCCTCATTTTTCTGCAACAAAACAACAACAATAGTAGTGGGGGATGCAAATGAGAATATATGAAAGGATTTTTGATAATTTGGGCTAATTAGAATTGGAGCTTCTTGCAACCCCTCCTTTATTCTAGAAAATGCTTCTCTTGCTTCCTTATCCCATCTTACTTCTGCATTTTTCTTCAACATGTCCGTTATATTTCTCAAAATTTCAGCATAATCTGGCACAAACCTCCTTAGAAATTTTATTTTTGCCAAAAATATCTGAATATCTTTCTTGCTTCTAGGTAAAGGAATTGTCTGAATTTCTTCCACTCTTGCTGGATCAATATTTACTCCTTGTTTTGAAACTATGTGACCCAATAATTTACCTTCTTCTAATGAAAATAAATATTTATTGGGATTTAGTGATAGACCAGACTGTATGCACTTTTGAAAGGTCTTTTGTAAATGGTCCAAGTGTTCATCATCTGACCCCGACAAAACAGTTACATCATCAAGATATATAACCACATATTTGTCACCAACAAACGTTATGTTCATGGCCCTCTAAAATGTTGCACCTGCATTCATAAGACCGAATGGCATCCTTGCATACATGAAGGTGCCCCAAGGGGTTGTGAAATTTGTCTTCTTCTGATATTATTTTTGAACTGAAACCTTATTATACCTGAAGAATCCATCAACCATAGACATCCTGTAATCTCTTGTCACCTTCTGTAAGATATAATCCATTTTCAGAAAGGGAGAATTATATTTTATAGATGCTCTATTCAAATTCCCGAAGTCCACACACAATCTTATTTCTCCATTTTTCTTCCTCATAGGAACCATATTAGAAACCCAATCTGAATATCTGAGAGGGACTATGATTTTTTCTTGCAACAATTTCTTCACTTCTTTTTCAATTTGAGCTAAAAGTAATGGATTAATCTATCTAAGTTTTTGTTTGTGTGGTTTGATCCCTTCCTTAAATGGGATCTTATGATGTATTATTTTTTTATAATACATTTTCAAGTCCTTATGGGACCAAGCAAACACATCCATATACTTCTTAAAAAATATCAATGTACCTTTCTTTATAATTTTGGAACACCTTTGAATAGTTTCACCATCTTTGGCTACTGCTGGGTTCCCAAATTACGGTCTTCCATCTCTCCCTCTTGATGTATTTTATTTGAATTAACATCAACATAAATAGAATCAAATAATATTTCAAGGGGAACTAATCCTTTAGGAAGTACATTATCTTTTAATTGGATAATTTTTTGTTCACCTATTGATTGCTTAATATTTCTTATCTCTCCTTTTTTCTCTGTTTGTTCTTCTTCTTGATCTATCTCAGCATCTTTAAAATTTTCAATCATTCTCAAGAAATGATTTATTTTCTCATCATATTCAAACACTTGCCAATGTTTCACATTGTCAGGAATAGAGGGTCTATGTCTAATTTCAATCTCGTACCTTAATCTTGGATTCATAGGTGGCTTGAAGGTGCTAACTGCAACTACTAATGAATCTGCCAACCTATTCTCCTCCCTCGGAATAAACTGAATATTGAAGGCTTCAAAATAGTTCTCAATCAGATCCCAAAATTCATTCCTATATGATATTAACCTTGGATGCTTGGTTTAACAAAGATTTTTAATTTGTCTTATAATTAATTGAGAATCACCAAAAATCAAAATGCATTGAATTCCCATCTGTTTAGAAATTTGAAGACTTAAGATCAAGGCCTCATACTCATCCACATTATTTTTTGAATCAAATTCTAACTTAAAATAAAAAGGCATGAGGTTACCCTCTGGTGATATCAACATGAAACCAACTCCCGTGACATCCTTGGAGTAGGCACCATCAAAGTAGCATTTCCAAACCTTATTTAAATGCGGCTCATTGTGTACAACTGCTGAAGAGAACTGCTTCTTTGCGTCTTCAGCAAATTCTACATCTTCATGTAGCATGAAACATGAAAGGTATTCTTTTTCCTGACTATAAATGGGGGAATTACCTGCATCCTTCTTTGTAGTGGTTTTCACAAACCATGTTTCTCTATACAATCTCTTTTATTCCCCATTGACAACAGGAATGATAGCATAAGTGAAATCTAATTTTAAAACTCCTCCCAATTTTTCTCCCCAAGATCTTGATAAGAGAATTCCAAATCTATCTGGAATGTGAGCAACCACTACGTCCATAACAATACTTTTTGCTAGAATATGTGGCAAAGACACTACCATTTCCTTTATTAACCCAACACATTTCACCCTCTTGGAGTCAAATGAATATATATCCCTGTAAGGTTTACTAATCTTCAAATTCAATTCTTTCTTGACGGGCAATGGCATAATATTGTGGGAAGCCACTAAATCTAGCATACAATTATGAAGAATAAAATCATGAAGAAATACTGAAATGTAAAATTGAGGAACATAAGATTCCACTTCTTCTACATGAGGGCCAAAAGTGACTACTGGCTTCTTTTATTGCAAGTTCACAATATCATTAATATCTTCATTCTGTGAGAGATTAATAAATTCTGAAATTTCCTTTTTGTAAACTGGTGCTTTAGCTAATTCAAGAAGAGGTACTTGAATCTTAATTTTCTCCAACTCCTTTGTCAAATTGAACATTTGAGTCTGCTTTACATTCTGTTCATGTTCTTCTTCAATCTTTCTAGAACTTGAAATCTGTTCAAGTACAGGAACAAATTTCTCCAAAATATTTGTATCAACTCCTTTGTTTTGGGAAGATTCACCCTGATGTACTTATGTTTGATTTACTAAATTTGTAGGTTGTTTTCCTTTATCTATTTTTTTTTAATGTCCTTTTGTGGTGGAGTCACCATTGGAGAAGGGGAAGAATCTTGTTGTTCACCTCGCTATCCTGCGTCCTAGATCTCTTTCTTGATCTCAAGTTATACTTTTTATGCAACTTAGCTTGCATAAAGTCAGTGAATTGTTTATTGTATTCATTCATCTCACCTTCATCAAAAGATATTTCAGCCTCTGCATATTCTTCTTCGCAATTTTCTTCTTCATATTCAACTCTTATATACACAGCAGATATTTGTCTTCATCTTATTTTTGGTCATCTTCTGCTAACTCTCGAGGTGCTTCTTCTATATACAATGGTGCTTGGCCTTTATCTTGGTGTTTTCTTTCCCTCTGCAAAATTTGCAGGGGTTGTTTTCTCAATTGAGGATTAAATCCTCCTCTGTTTTGTTGTACTAGTGTCTAGGAGTTCTTACTTTCCAAATCTATCTTAACCAAATTATTTGACAAAAAATTTATCACCTTTGTCATATCTTCAATCCTTTTATCTTGTGGTTATTCTTCTTTTTCTTTCCCCTTCTCTTGAAATGACTGCTTTTCTTTTATTTTCCCAACTGCAGCGATAGTAGATTTAATTTCTAAAGCATCTGTATGTATTTTCTCAAGAGTAGGGGATCTCATCTCTCTATGTGTAAAACTAAAATCAACTTCAAGATCCCCATCAAAAACTACCTTTTCTCCAACAGGAGGGAGCTTCATCTCTATAGGTAAACTATTGTACAATTTTTTGAATCTTTTAACAAACTCAGAAATGTTCTCATCATGCTTTCTTTTAATTGCATTAAATTCAGTTAATGAATAACCATGATCTCTCTTCTCTCCCTGTCTCTGAGTGAATTGAGTTTCCAAATATTTCCAGTTATTAATTGAACCATTTGGTAAACCTTTGAACCATTTTCTAGCCTCTCCATTTAGATACTGCACAAAAAGTCTGATTACAACATCAATATGTTCTACATTTAAATTTTCAGCAAAATTGCAAAACATGGGTAAATGTTGTTCTGCAGTTACTTCATCTTCTCCAGTGAAACGAGGAAGTAATTTAAGATATTCTTGAGGCATGTCATTCATTGGTTGTGGACGATTAAGTGGTTCATATCTATTCATCAAGAAAGATGGTGTTGCCATATTTACACCTTGATTAACTGCTCCTTGGGTGAATGAGGTTGATGAACCTACTATGAAAGTGAATGAAGGTGGTGAAAAAAATGATATGGGAATGGGTTGATGAAAAACGGCAGAAGAACTAGCAACTATATTTTTTTGAGCTTGTGTAAAGGTAAAAGAAATAGACTCAAAGGAATGTTCTTCCAACTTAGGTTCTTGAAAATGAATGGGTGTGAAAGGTGAATCTTGTTCCAAGAAAGGGAGTTCCTTGGAGATATCTTCAAACAAAGGGTTATGTGAACTGCTACCAAGAGCAGACAATATAGGATCAGGTGTTGAAGGGGTTTTTGGTTTTTGAGCCTTTTTAGAAAACAATCTTTATGGATCTAACAAAGTAGGAACTTTCTTTTGCGAGGTGTCTGACCTTGTGTGAGGCCTTTTGAAAGCCAGAATTCTGAAAATAACAGACACAGTCGAATATTTCCTCCTCACTGAACAACCTGAGGAAATAGTATGAAAACCCAGGGAAAATGAACTTTGCTTCTTCGTCCCCGACAACGATGCCAAAAAATGTTGTATCTTAAGAGACAATCCCTTGGTTGTGGAAAGGAATCAGTGCTTAAGACATTTTAGAAATATATGTCACAAAACTTATAATATCATATGGTCTTTGTTTAATACCTTTGGAAATTATTTCTTTAATACCATCAATAATATGATATAATGAAATACTTCACAATGCCATTAATTGTTGATATCTGAGTGAAAAGAAGAACTGGAAGGGAAACTCAAAATGATATGCTAAAAAACACAATCCATCACTTTAAACTTTAGAAGAACTTTGTGTAGAAAGAATAGTTGGAGTGAAGGAGCGCATATTAAGGCTATTTAACTCTTACTTATAAGTGTAATAAGGAGACCGAAAGCTACTTTAATTCATTTCATTCAAAGAAGAATAAACACATAATGAAACTGGAAAGTCAAATCAACATCAACAGATGCAGGAAACTTGATATTCTTCCACTAATTTCTCAAAAAATTAAGTACAAAATTTGTATTCATCCAGAGGTCCAAAACTCAGAACCCTCTTCTTTCTTACTCATTGGTTTAAATACATACAAAAATAGTTTATAACTACTGAAACTTCTTGTAACTACTCAAACTCCCTAAAATTGTGTAAACTACATATTACATTGCAATTAAAGACTTCATTACAATATCGATATTTTAACAAGAAAGAAAAATAAAATTAGAAATATCAATCTATTTGTTGGATCTGGATTTGATTGGTTGTCACTGTGTTTTCCAGATTTGTTGATGTGTCCTTCTGAGGTGCTGATGTGTCACCTAGTGAATCTGTCATCCATGCTTTGTACTTCTTCTAGATTTCAACATTTGTCTTTTCTCCTCGCTGTCTGTTGCGTTCCGCCTTTTCTTTCCATTTTCTTTGTGTCGGGTCACATACCCGAGTCCACTGCCTGTGTTCATGTTTATCCGTAAAACCAACGCAACTGCATATAATCTTGGATTTTAAATAAGTTCAACTTAACCTTTGAATGGTATCGCGTCTGCCTTCCCATCGCATTTCGACCTTCGGTGTTCACAACATATTTCTTCATGCCTTTCCTCCTGAGCTTACATTGTGCGATATGTGATCACATCACCTTGTAATATCCAAACTTTAGGCCTCATCGCAGATCATCTTTTATAACCTGTACCTCATCAACACTGCAATTTTTCCAATTTTTAATTCGAATAATCGCCGCAAGACTTGGACTTGAGATATATTCTATTCACCTCTCAATAATGCATCGTTTCTGCTTTTTATCGCATTTCAGTGTTTCACCGATTTTATGTTATAATCCTCCTCCGATGTGATTTAACACAGGAAACACTTTACATCTGGATTTGAAATCCTTTGGAGTACACCTTTGCATACGGGCTTTTTATCGCACTTTGCAACTTTACTAATTTCCAATTTCTATGATCGCTGCTAAACCTTATTGCATGTGATGTGGGATATACTTCGCATTGCATCACCACCTCCCGTATTTATAGCATCACAACTTAAATAAATTTTCATGTGAAGACTTAGCAATAAACACAAGAATCACCGATGTGCGATGTGCACCAATTGTCTTATGTGATCTGGTCCATCCATCGCTCGCTATCATTTCTGTGACTTGATCTTCACCGTCGATTTACCCCCTTTACACTTCTTCCAAAACTCTTAAGTTTTTAAGGAAAACACTAGTTCTCTGCCTTCGGGAAATCTATATGATTTCTTCGATAATGAACATAGTTTAATTCAATAGGCTTGCATATGTTCCTTTAAAGAATAAATGATCTTGATTACTAATTTTTTTTTCTCCACGGTGTAACGCTCCTGAGCTTATTTGGTATTTTGTAGTGCAAGTCTCTCCTGAGCTTGCGAATAAGCCTGACTCAACCTGCCTTCACATCTCCACACATAATGTTAATACACTGACATATAAATCAAAATTATTCTTCGACATACAAAATTTTTACCTTTTCTAACATATATGCTTTTTTATGTATTTTGAAAAATATAATAAACAAAATTGCAAATGAGCCACAACACCTACCTAGAATCCGCTGCATGCTTCACCCCTTATTTAGGTTGGAAGTTCCAGTTCCAAGTCCAATCACCAAAATTAAATCCTACATAGTCATATAACACAATCCAAGATCAACATCATTGAAATACTCTATTCAATAGATCAACATGGTATTGAAATAAGTGAAATAACTACATCACGTGTAGGAAAACATAGAATTATGTGCATTAATATAAATGGAAGGAGATTACAACCATATGTGGCAATCGATCTTGTAGAAGAGCTCCTTCGAGTTGTTAACTTTTCTTTTCATGCATGAGATGATAACTACTTACTGTAGCATCATTATGGCAGAATCACTCTCCAAATCCAACAATTACCTCTAGCATATGAGAGGGTAAATATATAGGAGATAGGGATAAGTCGGGAGTTCTTATCCAATTACCATTATAAGGATTTAGATCCACCTTTGATGTTGGGATAGGATTAAAGGATAAGTGGTGAAAACTCCAATGTAGGGCAGAATAGGATCTGAATGTATATCCAAGGTAATTAGTTGAAAAAAATTCTGGAAACTCCTGGAAGGTTAAGCTTCTGGAATCCCGCTCATTCTCTCGGAATTCGAGAACCAACGCAAGTGCCAAGGAGGGAAACCTGATGGTGACCAATGATGGAAACATTAGAGAAAACTGTAGGTGAACACACCCTAGTAGGATTGCAAGGAGCGTTGGTCCTGAAAGTGGCTTAAATAGGGAAGTTTAGGGTTGAAATTATGAGGGATAAAAGGTACATGCTTAGGGATTTGTGCAAGATGATGACAAGGGGAATAGGATATTGATTGATCCCATTAGGAGGCTCACTTTGATTGGATGTGACAAAATCTCTTATAACATAATGCCCCCTAAAGCACAAATTTAGAGATGGTGACTAACGACTGCAATGTTTTACCTTGTGACAAGTAGGGATTAAGAACAACCAGTGAGCTTCATCTGTTACAATACAATTATCATGGCATTTGGATGTTGAGGGAGGCATACCCATACTCAGGTCGTAAGCTAACATAACATGTATAATGATCAAAAGACATGTCCATATATGCAACTAATGTACTCATGGCTGGATGACCGTCTATATGATCATGGTCGTCATACATTGGGATATTTGTATAACTCCTGAAATCACAACCCGGATGGATGAAATAAGATCTAGGGTATTCTATCTCATTCACACAACCAAATAATGTATGAGTCTATCCATGTGAATCAATGATATGGTGTTGAACATGGTAGACACCATTTGATTATTGTCTGATGATGTAAGCCGTTAATAGATGTGAGAGAACCCCTGATGATTTGATGGCTCTTAAGGCAATATGGTACAATCAGTATGGTGCAAGTAAATAAACTAATGTAAAAAACTATACATAATATTTTGATCAAAGGCCGTTGATTTCAACCTTTCTCTAAGAGCGAGGAAACTTTCCATTGATGTATATAAGCACCAAGGTACCAAAAGGGCTGCTTCTAAGTCAACTTCATGGATTATGTGTCGATGTCGATAGGAATTGACCTGTTGTGAGAGGGCCTTGATGTATCCCCCATCAACGACACGAAAAGGGTATCATGATTGAGACAGAATGATCAGAATGAGGTTGATATGGAACTGTATCAGGGAAGGAAAACATGAAATGAAGGCTTAAGAATATTGTTGCAGAGATAAACTAAAGGACTTCTCTTGAACACATAACGACAGTGAATGGAGTTGGAAGCATTGACCCAAAACTGAAATGAAGGCTCTAAATATGGTATGATAACAAAAATACAAGCTGATTACCCAACCCACTAGCCTAGGAGATGAATGGGAAGTGTCGTGTTCAAGAGCAACTCATTGCCATTTAGCAAAGTGGAATCCCCTGTTTTCCCAAGTTCCCCAACCATACTGGTCAGTACCTCTTTATTTTTTAATAAAATTGAGGAGGATAACATATGCTTGATATGTAAGTTCATCCTTTAGATTAATCCCTCCAAGTATTTTTAATGAAACCTGATAGGGCGTGGTTCGGCCTTGTCATGTTAGACAAGTCCATCATTGTTTGATGTTTTAACGAGTCCAAAAAGGTAAAACTCTGCATATTTTTCTTGTTTAGAGACTTGGAAAAAGAGTCAAAAACTAAAAATCCACATGTTACCTTTCGTAGATAGTCTCTCAAGTCTGAAAAGGGAGAAAAAAAATACCCAACAGAACCTCTTAGCCATGTTCGACTAAGGTATTCCTTTTTCGTAGCTAGTATATCTCAGTCTGGAAAAGGATTAAACTTATACTAAGTAGTTGTCTTTTAATTTACTTTTACGAGCTGAAAAGGACAAGTGCTTGGAAATATTTCCATATTTTTGGAGTCTGAAAAAAGCTGAAAGAGGAATCCAATGGGTTCCCTTTTCGTTGGTTTATAGAGTCTGAAAAAAGAGATAAAAGTGTACTCTTTGGTCTAAGTAACATATTACAACATAGTAAAAACTTGCTAACAGATTTCATTCTTCTCAAAACACCACAAGAAGGATTAAACATACATGTTTCAATGTAAAAATGAAGCATATCTAGGTCAAAATGTTAAAAATGAATAAAATAACAAAAAAATGAACATAAATATCTAAAATGACTTCTCATTTTTACCATTTCACACTTTACCTTCAACAATGAATATTTGGAGCCCTTTTTCCCTCAATATTTTGTAGCTGATTGTGACCAATCCAGGGAACCATTTTAAGTGTCGTCAGATCCAAGTAGGAGCTAATACATTTCTCTATGTTTCCACGGTTCATTTTTGTGTTTTCATGCAAATTTTTCAAGTATTTGAGGACCCTGGGGTTCATAAAAAACTCCATGGGACCAACACAACCATCTCTATGTTGAAAATGTCATTGCACCTAGGGAATGGAACACTGAAAATAGAGGTGCAACACTATTTCGAAGCCTTTAGGGCTGTGTTGAGTGCATTTCTCCAATTTTGTTCTTAGTTTTGCCTCAAATTTTGTCAATGTTTTTGCATGGGAGAGTGTCTAATGAGTCCTTTGTTGATGTTTCAGGTACCCATTATCACAATATTCCATTTATCTAGAGAGAAAGAGAGCATGAAGCACAATATATGGATGCATCAAATGACCCAGCTTCCCGGTATGAGGTAGCAAATGGATTTGTTAACGTACCTTGTGCATTCATGGGATGTTCAGGCACAAGCATTCAGGTTTAGGGATAATCTACTTGAGATATAGGTAGATGATATTTAATTTTTGACAGGAGTGTTAAAGCGAGGTGTCCCCATCTCTTTTATAGGTCAAAGAAGTTGTGGTTAGATGGTGAAAGATTACATTGCTACAAATTTCATACCTTGAGTCGTTCCTACTAGGGACAGAAAGATTAACATAAAGGATGTCACCCAACTAACTTTAAGAATGATCTTGTTCATCATAGAAATATTGGGAGAAAACTCGACATTACATGTGGAAATTAGATCATACATGCAATATGGGGTATAATGTCTAGCACTGACAGTATTCAACTGAAGCGAGGGTGTCTTGTTCAACTTGAAGGTACAACTTATTAAAGAAAAGGAGGGGAAATTGAAAAACTATAGCTATGGTGCCATCTTGGTCTCTTTTTCCTTAGAGCAGGTTCCATTACTGTGACCTCAGTAGATTGTACTCGATTCCTTCGATCTGAGGGTCCCACGGATGAGCAGAGGGATAGACCACATTGCCAAACATGCAGGTCCATCAGCAATAAGCTTTTCACCATCCTTATTTGGATGGCTATGCAGATAGTTCATTGTGATCGATGAGTATCCTTACGCGGGGATGTATTTCCACGATGATCCCTATCTCATGCTGCATGAGGGTGAGAAATGGGATGCTACATGTAAGATACTTTTACCTTTGATTTTTTAAGAAGTTTACCACTTTTTTTTTGTTTTTTCATGTTCCCAAGACTAAAATTGAAGATTTTTTCATGCAGACATTGGACCTGTTTGACCAGTGGGTGCTACATAACTCCATCGCATAGAGAGAGAACCACAAGAGGAGGCATTGGGACCAGTACAGGCCACTATGGTGGGACAAGATGCGCTACAAGATCTTGAGGTAGCGGAGTTCCTAGAGGAGGTGGAAATCCACATGGAGGGATTGACTCACGGGGTTGATGAAACCGTAGTCGATTAGCTTCCATTGCAAATTCAACGAAATACCATCGAGGTACCTAGTTGTATTGGTCTATTAGTGGGAAAGATAGCTTGTGTAGTGTCATTCTATCATGAGCACCATTGATTGTCTACTTAGATGTTTGCACGTAGTTTTTTGTATATGGGCGATGTAGCCATATGTGTCTTAGGGCACACATTTTGTAGAATCAAACTTATATCTATATATATATATATATATATATTCATAGTGTTTCTATAATGCTTTCAATATAATGTGATGTAAATTGAAAGTTACTTACATTCGTTGCAAATGTCTGTCTAAAACTAAATTAGTTAGGGCATCTGTTAAAGTCTTTAGATTTCTAGAAATGTGTACATATTGTATGAAATCAAAATTCCTTTCCATAATACACACTCTCAAAATCATGTGAAGGATGGTGGGATTTCTCACTGAATAGATATTCGCAATTTGTACTACTATGAGATGTGAGTCAAGCCCGAAGACTATACGGAGGATACCATGTGAAATAGCATCAAATAACATCTCAACCATTGAGATATACTCAGAGATGTTGTTAGTAGAATGACCAATGAAAATACCTTGCATGCTCACTAGCTCACCATTTGGAGAAAATATGGTACATGCTACGGAGGATAGGTTCTGAGTACTATGGCTAGCACCATCGACATAACCAATGTATGGTTCGGGAGAGGTTGAAATATCCAAAACAAAGTAAATAAGGATCAATAAAAACCATGGGAAACTATGAAAAACACACTCAACACACTTATAGAGAGTATGTACAAAGTGTACTATGCATAGGATCAAACATAGTATTTTTTGAGATACAACCCATTTCTAGGCCGCGACAATGGAATTTCATCAAGATCTACTAACTCGTAAGCCCCTTTTTCTAGGACGCGTTTGAAAATTTATGGGCCCAGCCACATAGGTTGGAACTTTCCTGAGCCTAACCTATCGGCCTCCTAGTCATATAAGAGTACGAGATCTCCTTCCGAGAACACTCTAGGCTTGAAACTTTTGTCATATTGCGCTTTGATGCATATTTTATGAGCTTCGTTGGCCAAAGAGGCATCACTCTGAATCTCATCCAATCGATTAAAGTGAAAGAGATGCTCCTCTTCTGCGTAGGTAGCAGGGAGAAGTTTGACATATAGTTTTATCGATGGAATTTCACACTCAATAGGAAGGATTGTAAACCAACTTAAACAGTGTGAATACGATAGCATTCCTTACTAAGGTTCTGTATTCCCACAAGGCAGCATAGAGAAATAAATTTTAGTATTATTGATGGACCCCTATTATGCGTTGAAGCATAGTCTTAAGAACTTTGTTGATAGTTCAAATTTTCTGTAGCCTGAGGATAATAGGGAGTGGAATTTTCATGTGAAAGTCCCAAGTCTAGTGATCTCTGACTATCACTTGCATAACACCAAACCTAGCAATCATGTGGTTGAAAAATAAGAATGCAGTGATTTTTCCGATGTTATTGAATGCAGGCATTACTTCAACCCACTCGGTAAATTAGTCAACAAAAAAAATGATACAACCATGTCCCCGAGTCGAATGAGGGTTACATGTCATAAGTTCGATACCCCATTTCACAAATGGACAATGGTGATAATGGGACGCAGTGGAGTAGGTGGAGCATGAAATTTTCGATCGCATATCTAGAAAGCATGACACTTTTGTACTGCAAGGATACAGTCATGGAAAATGGTGGGCCAAAAATAACCAGTGCGTAAAATATTTTGCATGGTAGCATAACTAGATAAGTGTCTACCAAATCCTCCTGAATAATCATTCATAACTTTCCCGGCCTCCTCGAGGGTGAGGCACCTTCGTAAAATCGTATCGATACCATGACGATAAAGGGTGTTCCCGATAATCAAATAATTTCAAGACTAGTAATGGATATGTTGCTGCTAAGAGTGAGAGGTATTAGGTCGGAAATTTTGGGTTAGGAGATAAATCAAGAAATATCCATGCCATAGGTAATATGAAGATATCAGAAACAATGACTTGTCAGGAATAGAATCTTCAAATGTAGATTCCGCATCAAGGGAGGGAAGATCACACATTAGTTCAGAGAAAAATAGGGATTTATTTGACTTAGATTTGATGAATTCAATGTCATAATATTGGATAATAATTATCGATTTCGAGTAATTTCCCCCTGGAAATTGGTGAAACAGTATATATGTCATCGGATTTCAATCTGAAATGGCCATAGTTTTTCGAAGAAAGATGTAATGGCAAAATATTTGGATAGCTTGAATGGTCGTCAAAGCCAAACTTTTGACCTGAGTATATCAAATCTCGGTATCGCTGAGGTTTTGACTCATATAGTATGTGGGATGTTCAGTCCCAATGTCATATTCTTGCAACAACACCATAGTTATAGTAGATATGGTGACAGTGAGATACTATAAATAATCACACTGATAGTGCGGGGGATATAAGAGAGATTCCTGAACCAATACATCTATCAAGGCATCAAACACTTTCTGTGCAACGTCATCCCAATGGAAGGGAATCCATTAAGGAAGAATCTCCAAAAGAATTTAGCTTTCCCTTGGAGTATTTGTAACTAAAATAACGAGGAGGGCACGAGAAAATTAACAATTGCCTGAACTTTGAGAGAATCAATACGAATTCCTTTCTTGTAGATAACAAAACCAATGAGTCGACCAAAACCAACACAGAACACACATTTTTGCGGGTTAAGTCGAATGTTATAGTGCCTAAAATGGAGAGAAATGGCCCGTAAATGAAGAGGATGATTAGCCCGATGCTTGGAATGATAAGGGAGGTCGTCCAAATAGGGTTTCAAGATATGATTAATATCATGAAAATCATAATCCATCGCACATTGAAATGTTGCCCCTGTGTTCTTGAGACCAAAATTTTTATAAGCGAAAGTACCCCAGGGAAAAATAAATGGTGTTTTAGGTTGGTTCATCATGAGAATGTTGATTTGATTGTAACCTGAGAATCCATCCATAAATTGATATATCTCGTAACTAGCGCACTCATCAACAATGTGGTCAATAAACTAGGTTCGTAGTTTTCTTTCAGACAAGCTCAATTAACATCCCGATAATTGACACATACTTGAATTGTGCCTTGTTTCTTCATGGCAAGGACTATGGCTCAAACCTAATCGGTTAAAGGAACGAGATATATGAAACTAGCCTGAAGAAGCTTTTCAAATTCATATTTTATCTTAGTGGTCTCCTTAGGATGGACCAAATGGAGGTGTTTCTAGATGGGTTTGGCATTAGGATACATTTTAATTTCGTGCACCACTACGTTTGGGTCGATATTTGGCATTTCTTCATACGTCCAGGAAAAGACATATTTGAACTCATGAAAAAGGGCTCGATAGATCTCGACTTTAGATGAAGAACCAAATGCTACGATGTAAATATTTTCAACTATTCCTTGTTTGATCGAAATATTGAGAGGAATGGTTTCTTTGATATTCGAGTTTATTTTCAGAGTCGATCTCATGAATGGAAACGGAATTTGTAGAGGGTTCGATTAAATTAGGTAGATGCATGCTACCCAGATAATATTTAATGGAATAGGGAAGGGAGTAATGATGATCATGCTCATCCCACAACGTGTCTTCTGACATCATCATCTCCATGATGCTTTCGTCGGTTGAGAATATACGTGAGAAAGTATCAGAGGGCATGCCATAATCCATAGATTGATCTACCTAATTGATCGAAGAAAAATTGTGGGCCGCATAGGCCTAGTGGATGGCTTCATAATCTTGCTAAACAGGGCTAAGTCACATCCAGTCGCTAAAAATTTGAATGTTAGTTTCATCTAGTACAGTCCATGGATCGGCCAAAATCATAAAGGATGATATCACATTCAAATAAGCAACCGAAGGTGGCGAGTTGGAAGGGGGAGGAGGGGGGGAGTCTCCATAAGTGACGAATCCTTCAATAATACAACTCTAACATGTTGATAGGAATGTAGGGCTTCCCCTAGAAGAGGGACACTTCTAGTAACATTGGAATCAAAGGAAAATAAGTTGAGTTGATCTATGGCTATGATCCCGCCTTTATGAGGAAAGGAGATCATCCTGAAGTATGTTAAAATAATGGCATCCATGGCATAGACCCATGTACTTCCTATTAGAATATTATAATCAAGAGGTCGGCCAATAACTTCTATTTCAACAAAGACAATTTTTCCCCCAAGTTCCCCTTGGAGTTAATTCAAAATCCCACAGGGTTTATATGTCCTTCCATAAAAGGCTTTTAATGTGGTGGTCAATTGATTCAGTTGAGGTGAACCAATCTCCTTTTAGCAAGACATAGAAATGATGCATTTCAAGGCTCCCTTGTCCGTAATAGAGCGATGAATGTTTTTACCATGGACATTGACCTGAACCATAAAAGCTAACTGAGCTGGAAGTCAAGGAGAATAGTTTTCTTGAGATAAAACCACTAGGTGAGAATCTGATGGGTCCATACATCTGATAGTCGACAACGAGGCCTTATTTTAGGTGGGGAAATTTTGCAACACCTCAAGAGTGGACATCGGTAGTGGAGACTGAGCCAAGTCTTCAACCACATTGAAATTTTAGGCAACTCTTGAATAAGGTTTGTAAGCATATTTATGGATAACACCCTTTAGAGGCTTGATAGTCAATTTCGTAGGTGGAACAGAATCATATGAGGTTTGTGTCGAACTAGCATCTTGATCAATAGCTTGAACATTTGGTGGATTTGCAATACCATAGTATTTGTTCTGAGTGGTCACGGAAACATTGGATCTCAGCTTTGAGGAAGAAAGCATCAAAACCGTTAGAGGAAGTGTGGTCGTGAGAAACCATATGAGTCTCCTGAATGGGGAACGGGTTGGTCAAAACTGTGGGATAAGTGGATGTTTTAAGAAATTAATTCACTTGAGTGTGGTGCAGAAAATCACAGGTAAAGTGATCCTCATTGAAAATCAAGAATGGATATCAAGGCTTTCGTTTCTCATTGGAAGATGAATTTGTTTGTTTATCTTACAATGAGGAATATTTATTTTTCTTACCTTTACCTTTCTTCTTATTTCCAGGTTGTTGTTTAGATTTTCCTTCATCAGATGAAATGGCATTTATCTTAGAAGTAGAAGTTGTAGAATGGTGGGATTGAGAGTTTTGAGCAGGAGCGGCGAGAGCTATACCAGATGGTTTACTCGTCGAATGTGAACTAGAAAAACCAATAATTCCATCGGCGGAATGAGATTCTTTACCAGGTGGAAGATGAAAAATGCTTGAAATTCACGGAGCATTTGGTATCTTATCATAGACCGTGCCTGATTGGGCATAAACCATATCTAAATATTGAGCATGAGAAATGACCTGATTTTCGCTCATGACTCCACCGTTGGGTTCTTCTTCTATTATGGAAGTTAACAAAGATTTGATGAACCATTCCACCAACAATTGATCGGGAACCAAGGTCTTTACCAACAAACGATAGCGCCTCCACTCATGAATGTGATCTGAAATATGAGAGGAATATGATTGTTTGAAGTTAGTTAATAGTTCAGTTCCAGCTTTGTATCTGATGGGAAACTTGAAATGTGTGAGGAAGGGGGTGGCTAAAGTACTAAAATCATGAAATGGTGATCTTGGTAATTCAATATACCATTTAGTTGTGGTACTTGTAAGCATTCATTGGAAAAGACAAAGTCGAATGGAATCATCATTAAAAGAGTTGGATGAACAACATAGATGATACGTCATTACATGTGTTAACGGGTTTTCTCTAGGATTCCCATTGAAATTTGGGATATCAGATGGAAACTTAGTGGGAATAATCGGCCACCATGGTAAATGAGCGATGGGGTTGTTAGTAAGCCAAGTTAAGTCAGGTAATTCGAGAGTGGAAACAAAAGCAAATTACCGATTAAATTCTAGAGTAGGGTGGCCTGGGTTAGAAGCAATAGCCTAGGAAATGGGTACTTTCATTGCTGGATAAGAACAATTTTGATAATAAAGGACTTGGTTACCAATATATGCAGGATGCTAATAACGAGCATACAAGTGAGTTTGTTTCCAAGCCTCAAGATGGCAACAAAGTTGCTGGAATGGTTGGGTCTGGATTTGTTGGCCTTGAAAAGGAGCGTGATGAGGTCCATATTGTTTCCCTATAGGGTTTTGTATTTCCTCCTGTTATGGTGGGTTCAATTAAGACTCGGCCAAATTTTGAATAATTTGACCTACCGAAACTTGAGGATCACTTTGTACAAGCGATTGCAAAGATGAGCTACCTTGTACAATTTGACTAAGTGGTGCCTAGGAAGAACCATATATCGTCAAAATAATTTGTAAAGGTTGGCTCACATATATTTGATATTTTTTAGGTGTTGACGGATAGATAGGAATTTGTGATGAGGATGGTGCATCTTGAGGATTGAGTAGTCGATCCCAAAGTGAACTAGGTTGAACGGGGGAAGTAGGTTTCCAAAAATTGGCAACCATTGCAAGATCAAGTAGACCATAGTTAGGAAGATTACCATATTGAGGTATACCAACAATAGGTTTACTCCCTGCATAAGAAGGAGAGAATAACGAATGAAAATGCAACCCATATGGATGGTACCCAACATAAGGAGAGTTAGGTTGGTGAGGGTAGATTTTTCCACTTATATAAGGACCAGCCTGCTACTATATTGTAGGTGTATTCGGATGAAGAGGAGCAGACTGTTTGACATTCATAAGAGAAGTACCAAACATTATTCCCGAATTACATCACATGGGATATTTCCAAGGATTGGAAGTCGCACCAGAGGGGCACCAAAAAAGGTACGAGACAATGACTCATAACCAGGTGGGACAGACGAGACACCATACAAATGAGTTTCTGGTGATGCCACAACCATAGATGAGGAACTGACATGTGATGTCTCAACCATAGTGGTGGACATGGTTTGGGATCTTGAATTGGCTCTATAAATGGTTGACAATCCCAAAAAATATTGTTTCCAAATATATTTGGGTAAGCCCAAAGAATCAAGTGAAGGAGATTGTGTCAGAGTTTGAAGAGGCAGAAAAGGCTCGGTTTGATAAAAATGAAATCCATCCCAATGAATGGGAAAAGAAGGACGAGGCTCCTTTTTGGGTATCTCTTTAATACTCAAAAGTTCATATGGAATAGTTTCACTGTTGGGCCCAAGATATATTGGTTTTGTCTAAGACAAAAGAACAGAAGAGGAAGGTCTCGCTGAATCAAGTGAAGATGGTTGAGGCTCCTCGGGTTCAATGACCTCAGGAAAAAAAATTTCTGACTCAGGAAGGTCAGGTTCAGTGACCTCAAGTAATAAAATTTCAGGGACTTATTTTTTAGTTGTGTTAGTGTCACCAACAATGGTATATGTAATCTCAAATTCAGACATCAAATGGACAGATGATTCTGGAAGTTAAGTATTAGGAGGAGGGCCAAAAGTAGTGCATGATGTTCCTGATTCGATATGTTGTGTTTTATTATTTCTTGGGCGTCGGTTATTAGTAGCCTTTGGAGGTAGAGGAGGAATATTTTTCATTCTACACGAATGAAAGGGAGGGGAATTTTTGTTCTTCCACGTTGGAAAATAAATTGTATTAACAGAAAAAGAAAGAAATCAAAAAGAGGTTAATTTAGGCATAAAGGATTACCAAACAACCATGAAATTCAATATACACCTTGGCGAAATAAGGAATTAACGTATGGAAACCAATATCCTTGAATGTTGTGTTCGGTGTATCATGGTGTGCAAGGTTGTAGACTCGGTTAGCTATGGATGGATAGAAACCTATTGGGGACTCCCAAAATATACTCAATGGTACATGGGAGTGAAATTTGTAGTAGTGTTGGCTAATGCATATTTTTTTTATGAGAGCGCTCCCATATACCTTTTATGCGTGGAATGCCATCTGATATACCTGAAGGTACATGGATAACGATACTACACACTTAAGTACATGGAACGGGATTTCACCCTCAGGATGTAATGTTGGAAAACAATGATAGCTTCTATGTTTAACGATGCTGGAACACATATCTAGCCTAGACCTCCAAGTTTTTGCATTAATGTTAAAAATTCTCCTTAGGTTGATTCAATATATTTTATTGTTCATCTTTGATTAAGTTACAGTTTTACAGCTCACCACGAATGTCACCTGAATATCCTAAAATGAAAATCTAGCATGATAAAGTACAAATATTTTCTCTTTCAATGAAAAGCTAGCTAATGAAGGGAAGAAACAATCAATATGCAGCATAGAATATGTAGCAAACAAGATGCAAGATGAAATTTCCCTTTTCGATGCAATTGTTCCTAATCTAATGTACATGGAATACCCTAAATGCCAAATGAAATTTTTTTCTTTTCCCTAGACTTAATTTAAAAAATGAAGAAAAATAATATGTAAATGTTCAATTATTGACTCAATTACACTTTTTAGAACAAGGACTTAAACAACAATTCATCCAAATGATCAGAAATCAAACAAAACAAATTTGCAAGCGACCAAACGATAAGAACAAAGAAAAATTGAAACCAATTATTATTAAAGTAAAACAAGCACAAATGAAAACTAAATTTGGGTGTTAGAGAGACCACAAGACACTGAAGACTCAAGGAATCTCAACTGGAAGAAGGCCGGTGAATGAGAGGCTAAAAAAACAAGGAAAAAATTGTGCAAAATAGGGACTGACATTGGCGCATATAGGGCACCATTGCTTTGAAAAACTAGCACAAACTAGGCCAGGGTGAGGTGAAGTTCTCTTTTAGAGGCATTTGGGGAGCCTTGGACTCGGGAGAGAGGTTTCCGGCACAATTTTTTTTTAAAATTTGAATTAATCCACTTCCTAGGTTTGTTCTTGGTTGGATGATGCAACAAAGGTGTGTCAAGGAGGTAATAAAACATAAAGGATAAGGAAAACCACCAAGGGAATACTTTGTTCACCAGTATGGTCGCCAGTTTTTTATACAGGATTTACAATTGTGGACAAAGGTATCTCCCCTAGGTTTTGTGGTCAACTTATAACAACAAGAGAGAACCCATTATTTTTCCTTAAAGTAAATAGATGATGAAGTGATGCCTATCTGGAATCCATCACACGCTTTGCACTTTCTTTAGCTTGGAAGTTCCAATTCCAGTTTTGAAAGCCAAAATTAGATCCTACACAGTCAGATAACACAAACCAAGAAAATATGAGATGTATACAGTATCATCTAAATACTCTATTAAATATATCAAT
Source organism: Pinus albicaulis (assembly GCA_034641835.2). Classification (NCBI taxonomy): domain Eukaryota; kingdom Viridiplantae; phylum Streptophyta; class Pinopsida; order Pinales; family Pinaceae; genus Pinus; species Pinus albicaulis. The sequence continues at coordinate 1,214,754,471 of CM076578.1, read as the reverse complement.
ATGGTATTGAAATAAGTGAAATAACTACATCACATATAGGAAAACAAAGAATTATTTTCATTAATATAAATGGAAGGAGATTACAACCATAAGTGGCAGTCGATCTTGTATAAGAGCTCCTCCAAGTTGTTAACTCATCCTTCCTTGTCACAATATGTACCTCCATTCACCCTATGCATGAGATGATAACTACTTACTGCATCAGCATAAGGGAAAAATCACTCTCAAAAGCCAACCATTACCTCTAACATATGAAAGGGAAAATATTCAGGAGGGAGGGCTAAGTTGGGAGTTCTTATCAAATTACCATTCTAGTGTTTTAGATCCACATTGGATGGAGGGATATGATGAAAGGATAAGTGGTGAAAAATCCAAAGTAGGGTAGGATAGGATCTGAATGTCAATCTAAGGCAAGAAGTTGAAACAAATTCTGGAAACTCCTAGAAGGTGAAGCTTCTAGAATCCCATTCATTCTCCCAAAATTCTAGAACCAACGCAAGTGAAAAGGAGGGAAACTTGTTGGTGACCAATGCCAGCCACAGTGGAGAAACCTATAGGTGAACACAACCCAGTAGGATTGCAAGGAGCGTTGGTCCTCAAAATGGCTCAGATAGGGTTGTTTAGGGTTGAAATTCTGAGGGATGAAAGGTACATGCTTAGGGATTTGTGCAAGATGATGACAAGGGGAAGGATATTGATTGATCCCATTAGAAGGCTCATTTTGATTGAATGTGATAAAATGGCCTATAACAGTGCTTTACCATCTATAAACACACCAAAGCTACATATAACATGTTATACCGTGGAATTTGTTTTTGAAAAATAAAAAACCACGATGCACTAAATACCAAAATGCACTAGTGCTTGAATATTCACTAGCACTAGACTTCTTCATATAGTAAAACATATCGGTGCTATTTGATAATGACATCCTAATGCAGTAAATGTATAAGAACACCCTGGGGTATCTTATAAAGCATATCGATAAACGGTTTCTAATTTCTAAAAAAATATTGGTGCCATTATAAAACCAGAACACCGATGTGTTACCAGTAATGTAAATCCCCAGGGCATCTCTATAAAGCACCGTGATAATTTAAAATTAAAAATTAAAAATAAAAATAAAAAGCGCGAGGATTTTGGATATATCTCGCCCCGGTATGCTTCATGGAACACACTGGAGGAGGGTTAAATAAAAAAAACACTCATGATCGTAATTTTCATTTTTACCATCTACATTACGGGAGAGCTCTGAAGCATCGGTGCCACTCTTGCCACGTGCAAGCTCCCTAACATTGGTGCTTCTCTTGCTCACCACCTTTCAATACCATGCTCACTATTTGAGTTTCCAATTTTTCAAATGAAATGAAAATTTTCTTTTCTCCATTACGTGTCCACAATGCCTTTTCAACGATCAAATGTCTAGGTAATCTCTATGTTTCTTCCTAATTTTAGTTTTTAGCGGATTATAATTGAAAATTAGGTTGAATTTCTCATTGTTTTTTCAAAAAAAAAAAAAATAGATGCGCCATTCACTCGATATGTTTGGCTCGCACTAGGATTGGTGCCCGCTGTAAATTTACAGGGTTCATCGCGTTTCAGTGCGTGAACATAACACACCACCGTTGTGGTGGTGTATTTTTGTAAATATAAATGCATCAGGAAAGATGCGAGAGATTGTGTGTCAATGTTTCACTGCTGGTGCATTTATATTTACCAAACACACCAAAAATAAATATTTAAAAATATTCCTATAGCTCGGTGCGTTCGATAACCTGAACATACCGTACTAGTGCCAATAGGTTATACATACGCACTGGTGCACTAATATGTCACACTCCTATGAAAATTTAAATTTATGAAACACCCATGGTGTGTCATACTTATGTGCACACTGTTACCGATGCCAGTATAGTTGAAAGCACACTGACTTTGGTGCATGACTTTGTTTTTGAGTGCACTAGTAATAAATACATGTTTCATTTAATAATTAAAAATTGTATTTTATAGGCTAATGTATGTTATATGTCAATCATGTAGCAAATATATCAAGAAAGGGACCAGCAGTAGGAGCATAAGTAGCAAGTGAACCCATATAATATGTTCTGAACATGGCAGGCCAGAGAGAGGGAGAGGGATTTATACCCTCACACTATTACTACAACGACCTGAGTGCTCTCGATGAATGTAGGCCTCCTCAAGTACTATGAGGAGGGTACATCCTTGAAGGCACACTCGGTTTTATTGGTGCATCTAATTCGCTAATGGAATTACCAATAGCTAGCCTTCCGTGTCGGTCTTGAGTTGTGGTATAGGCCCACTGAGTAGAACATATACTTTATTGTTGGCCTATCTAAGAGAGGGGAGGATTTTCCCCAGTTACCATATTTCCCCCTTAGTGTTGCGGCAAAGAATCAGCTTGCATACACTCAGAGATATGTCAGGCCTCATGCAGTACATCCATCATATTTTTAGGTCTGTGGTGGAAAAATACAGATTTATTATTTTCTTACAGAGGAGGATAATTTCCTCTCATTATTAGTCAGCACCATTGCACATTATTGTGGTGATGGCTAGCGCATTATTTGCATCTAACAACATTTCCTCCATGGAATTCGTATCTCATAAGTAATCATCCATATCAACTGCCATTTGATTGCCTCCACTGCCAACTTGTGATGAATAACTACTATTGTTGTATTCATTCCTAATTGGTGAATCTGGATGTAGTGGGAATTGAATAGGTGGTTGATTCAACCATTCTTTTTATGATTCATCTATGAGTCTTTCGCTTAATTCAACCTTCTCTCAATTTGAAGTTGTAGTGGGGTGCACCAGAAGATGGTAGGTGGGTCCTCATCATCACTAGGATCCTAATTTCAAAAAATATTGAACATCATTAGTACAATATCAATTATATTAGTAAGTACTTTAATGCAATTCGTTTGTTGAAATTTCAGTATACCAAGCAGTTATTACCATCGTTGATCCAGGATTGTTGCTAGAAGATACCATATTCCAATTGGCAGGGTGAAGTGGATGTCAATTTTCATCTTCCAACTGCTTGCGATATGTTGCTCCTGATAAGAGCTTCTGATGTTTTTGAAAACAATGTGGAGTAATTATTTCTGCATATGAACTCAATTCAGAATTTGAATCCTGCAAATAATCTTCATACATTTTTATTCAAATTGACATAGGTTAACAAAAAAAAAATTGATAATCTAAATATAAATGAAATTTGAACTTACTTGAGATGGAAAGGGAGAAATTCACGAAGGAATTTCATCAACGATATGGAATGAGTTGGAATTTGAAGAATTGGCCATTTGATATTATTGAGATTTTTTCCATCTATTTGAGAAAAATCAGAAATAAATTTTTGTATGAATATCTAAAATTAATCTCGAGAACCATATAACCACAATTCGAGTTTCAATATAGTTTTGAAAACATTTTTCAATACCAATGTGGCTTTAAGCAGAAAATGTGTACTATGAACTAATGTAATTCATGTGGATGCGTCCTAAAGGATAATTTCAGCTTAATATGGCATTTTATGTGAAATTAAAATTCCAAATATCTTTTCAACTCCACCAGTGCGCTAATCATAAGAAAATACACTGGTCCATTTAAATAATAAGAGTACCAAGGCGTTTAAATAATACCCTCACTGGTTGTGAGCATTCCAAAAAAATAAAAAACATGTTATATCAATGCTCTTTCACATAAAAATGCTCATGTATTTTTAATTAAAAATAGCACTAGTATGCAATTGTTTCACGAATTTAGAAATAAAAGTGAATTGAATCATCTTGGTGCTCTTTTAAATATAGAATGCATCGTTCCGTTAAAAAAAAAAAAATTCATTGATTCGGGATTTCAAAAATGAAGAAGAATTGAATCACGTCAGTGTGTTGAAAAAATATAGTGCCTAGGAAATTTTAGTGTGCTCTTTATATAAATACACCAGTGTTTTTAATTATCAAATGCACAGATGTGCAGAGAAATTCAATTAAAAAAGCGTGATTTTTTTTCTTTTTTTTTTTAATTCAAAAATGAACGACAATTGATTTTTCAAAATCTAATTTCATAAAGTCTTTTAAATAGAAAAATTTTATTCATCATTTAATTATCTTACCCAAATTTTCAAGGGGGTGATTCACAAGAGAGATATACTAGGAGCATTGTGCAACAACAACAGAATACTTTGGAGCAGCATAACTAGTTGTTAGGATATTCCAACACATAGGATATAGTTAAGTATAACTTGGTCTAGTGTAGAGTTAGGTAAAGTGTGTTTCTTTACTATGTACATTTGTAACTTATAATCTGACGGTCACATTATGTAGTGATCCAATAGTTCACTCTCTCCTCGGTATTATCGACACTTGATCCGTGGCTTAGCACCCGATTAGTTCATGAACTCTATTTAAAGAGCATGAGGGGAAATTTGTCCGGTAACCGTTTATGAGAGAATCTTGTGTAAATTTTCTTTCTTTATATTAATAAATTTCTTGAAATGGCCGCATTGGCTCAAGTCGTTGAATATTTCCCTCTGTGAGGGTTTTAACCATGTCAAATACTGGTTTACTGGTATGTGATCTATTTGTGAGCAATGGCATTTGGTGTTTGATATAAGGAACTCACCTGTACATTCCTACATGGTTTCAGAGTTGTTTTTACAGTCCCATTCATTGTTCATCCAAATCTGAAGCTGGTTTGACTGCATGCGACTATTATTTTCTAGATCTAATTTTTTTTTACCACTTTTGGGCTAGGATAACTGCTTTTTTGTGTCCGCAGCATCTCTTACAGTGAGGAACTCCTTTTATTTCATGTAAAAATGGTTCTGGTTGCCCAAGTTATGTCATTTTAGATCTGGAGGTATAAAGCTTTTTTTTTTGCAGTTATATTTATTAATCCCTTTGTTATTTCAGTTTATAGTATTTTTTCTAATTACCAGATCTATACCCTCTTCTCTACGTATTCTCTTTTCTCCGTGTTGTGTGCGATCTGGAAAATCAGAAACATGAAGACCACATTTTTCTGCTATGTATGATCTTTCCCCATGTCTTTGTGTGATCTCAAGAAATCAGAAATAGCAAGGAAAATATATATTTTGTGGGATGAACCAACTGAAAATCTAACATTCTGTTGTAAGGGTTGTATTTTTTTTGTTTGGGTGGTTGTTTTTTTTGTAGGAAAAAGCACGCAAACCCAAAAAAAAAAAAACTCTCTCAAACAATTACAAAATCCTTTTACTAGCTCACTTGTTGTAAAGTTAATTTATGAGAATAAAGGTCTTGGGTTTAAGTCTCTTTCTCAAGCTTCTTTTTCTAAAAAAGCTTTTTGTTAAGTTAATTTTTCTTAAAAAGCTTTTTGGAAAGTTGTTTTTTTTTAAAGGGTTTTATTTCAAAAGCACATGAAAAATTAACACTGTAAAAGTGACTCTCACTTATTTATAAAAGTGGGTCACATAAAGTAGTTTTTTTTAAAGTGAGCTTATTATATTAAGTTTGTAAAGGGGGGTGGGGGGGATTTTTTTTAAGTACAACTTCATCATCAAATTTCGACCTATCACATAACTACTCGGCATCTACTACAACTTTTTTTCAAAAAGACATAACTTCTTCATCCAGAAGGCATTTTTTTTAACTGGACTAATTTTTCGAGATCTTTCCATTGGAGCAGTTGGTTTCGGCCTTTTCAGCTTCAGATTTTGAAAAATGGAAAGTGCATGCCTGGTTATTCTTAACAGAACCAATTATTTTCAATGGCTATCCTACATGATAGACTTACTTAGAAGTAAAGGTCTTTATAGAATAGCCTCAGGACAGGAATCTAAACCTACCAATGGAGATAAAAAGGATAAATGGGAAAATAAACAAGATCAAGCATGAGGGTTGATAGGAATGTCAATTGATCAAGATCTTAGATTTCATATCCAAGAAATTTACTCCTCTCATGAAGCTATGAAAAAACTAAATATTGTTCTTGGCATTCAAAATGAGATCAGAACCCACCAGCTTGAAAATAAGTTGCTTACTTTGGACCCCAATAATTTCTCCTATATTGAATATTTTCTGTCAAAATTACAGACCCTTATACTTCTTTTAGAATGTTGTAAGGTCAAAAAGGAAGATGGTAGCCTTATCTATTCCATTCTTGCTAATTTAGTCCCTACATACTCTGTATTTGTTTCCATCTTCCATTCCATTAGGGAAGCCCTCATTTCTCAAGGAACAACCTACAAGTCCCCCTCTTTTGATGTCTTTTATGATTCCTTGATAAGAGAACAAGAAAAACTCTTACACCTTGTTCCTATTAATACTGGAAACTCTTCTAAAAAAGTCTTAGCATCCTAGCAGCAACCATATCCAAATAATCCTAAGAAGCATCATCCTAAAAGAATGGTCCTAAACCAAAAAAGGGTCTTAAGAAATTTCAGCCACAAACTGAAAAAGATGGCCACGTAGAGTCAAAATGTTTTAAGAATATGGAAGCCTTGAAAGGAGTAATGAAGAAGAACAACATAAATTTGGAGAACTCTTCAAATTCATCTTTGGGAATGGTACTTTCTGCTAGTGGTTGTCAAACATTAGGATCTTGTTATGCATTGAATGCATATTCTTCTTCTAATTCTCATGAGTAGCTCATTTACTCTGGAGCCTCTTACCACATGGCCAAAAATAAAGCCATTTTTCTTCTTTAAATGATTGTAACACCAAAACAATTTATGTTGGTGATGATAGATCTCTTAGTGTTGTAGGGTTTGGAACCATTCATCTAGATAATGGTCATTTTAATGATGTATTATATGTTCCTAAATTGTCCTGTAACCTTTTATCTTTTTATCAGATAACTCGTTAAGGTGAAGGGAAAACAGTAGAATTCTCACCTCATGATGTTATAATTAAGGACCTGAGAGATCCTAGACATATTTTAGCTACTAGAATTTTTGATGATTCCACAAGATTGTATAAGTTTGACAACTTTGGGTCATCGTGTCTTCCCTCCATTTTTGTTGCTCATAATTCTGAAGTGAGAAAACTTTAGCATGAGCGATTTGGTCACTTAAACTATTGCTCTCCTGAAACTCAATGTAATGAAAATATGGTGGCAGGTATTCCTATGGTATTTTGATGAGATGGTCTCTATTGCGGATGTGTACTCATAAAACATCGTCGTGATAGTTTTGACAAACGTGCCTCTTGGCACGTTTCAGCCCCTTTGCAACTTGTGCACAGTGATTTATGTGGTCCACTTCTAGTTGTTTCTTTCTCTAGCTACAAGTACTTCTTAACTTTCATTAATGATTTTTACAAATGCCAAATGCACTTGGGTATACTTCCTAAAACTCAAGAGTGAATTTTTTAACATATTCTTGGCCTTTAAGGCCTTTGTTGAGAAACAATCTAGACATCACATTCTTAAGTTAGGATCTACCAATAGAGGAGAATATGTTAACAACAAATTTCCACTTTTGCACTGAGCATGGAATTGAATTGCAACATATTGTTTTGTATACTCCACAACAAAATGGTGTAGCAGAAATGAAGAATCGCACTTTAAAATAAATGGATAATTGTATGCTTCAATCTAAAGGACTTACTCTTAATTTTTGGGCAGAAGAAATTAACTGTGCAAATTACATAGTAAATCACATTCCTACTAAGTTTTTAAGGTATATCATTCCAGAAGAAGCTTGGAGCTCAATCAAACTAGATGTAAGTCACTTTCATGTATTTCAAAGTGAAGCTTGGGCCCATATTTCAGATGAGAAACATAAAGCTTGTTGAACTCAGCCATGGTAAAAAACACAAATAAGAAAGAATAGAAAGCAATGGAAAATATAAGCATGAGTTACATTATTATTCACAAAGATGAATATATATAATACATTAGGTGACCCTTAGTTTCACATTCCAAGTTTTCTCTTGGACTTCTTATGTTTGTTTGTCTTCTACACCTACCCATAGAGGATTCGATGTCCAACATTCCCCCCCTTAATCTGAATGGGCATGTGTGAGTCCAATAAGAGAGTTGTAATACAAAATGACAAAGTATGTATGGCAGCACTTAGACTGAATGAGATCTCTGAAATGTTGGCATAAAGAGGTGGTTTAAGGATGACCATTAACACTGGAACACTTAGTGAAGTTCCTAGAACTCTTCCAAATCTGGCAAGAAGCTTGGTCTTCTGCTAGAGGAAGTGCTCCTCATATTTTGAAGAGGGAGACCTTCAACCTAGAATAAGGGAGGTCTACAACTTGCGATGGTTTAAGGATGACCACCAACTCTGGAGTGCTTGATGCATTTCCTGGAAATTTTCCAAAACTGGCAAGAAGCTGAAGTCTTCTGTTAGAGGAAGTGCCATGAAATCTTTGAAGAGGAAGAATATTAACTTTGCAGAGATGGTTTAAGGTTGAACACCAACCAAATTCGTGCTCATGGACATCTGTGTCTCTAGCTACAATTCTAAATATGGAATGACAGGTTGTGGCTCAGGCTCACTTGAACTGTTGTATCTCTGGCTACAACTCTAAATCTGGAATGACAGGTTGTGGCTGTCAGGTACAAGGTGAGATGACAACAAAAAACTCAACTGAAAGACCTTTTAATATTCTAGAAGAATTTTTTCATATGACTAAAACATCTTCTTGGTTGTTGATTCCCATTTCCAAGAAGCGATCCATCCAATATGAATCTTTGTTCTTACATGAGGCTTGTTTCTGAAGCATTTGTGTGAAGAATGAGTGTGCCAAGCACAGTTCTTGCATTGGTGAAGATCAAAACAATGATATTTCATATGGCCAACTGGATCACAATGTTGGAATTTTACAATAGAATGTTGCTGCTATGGAAGAGGAGCAGAATCTAGAACAGTTGAAGGTGAGCTATCATGAAGAAATCTGGCACTCTAAAATTTTATTACCTTGGAGTAGTTCAGAATATGAAAGGACAACTCCTTGACATATCCAAGACCAGTTCTATTCTTGTTATGGAAAATCTCTTCCCAAGGTTTGATGATGGGCTTGGGAAGTGCACACTCGATTTTTGCTTATGCATGCAAATATTATCTTGAACTAGGCACGGAATTTGAATCACATGAAACAATATTGGCTTGTTTTTTATGGGAATATGTTTCAATGTTCTGAACAGAAACAAGTTTAGAATGATTATCATGTTGTTGTAGCTCTTCTTGCTGTAGCCTTGTCTCAAGCTGAAAAAACTAAATTTTGTCTTGTGCATTTTGTAGACAATTCTGAATATTAGTAAGAAAATATTTGTTGATTTTAATTGTATTTTCCATAGTATAGAGAATTAGAGTGTTAAGTAACTATAATACTCCAACATTTCCCATTTTTTTCATTTTCAAACTCGAGCCATAAGGACTATTATAGGAGTTACTTGTGGCTGCTATGAAATGCACTGTAAGTGAGACTTCTTTTCAAATGTACTCTTACTCTATCTATAGTCTACTAATTCACAAAGAAATCCAGAAAATTACAAGGACATAAATCCCTTTTGCATCATATCTAAACATTAATAATGTCAAATATGCAAAACTATAATATTGTACATCCACGCTCACTACACTAGCATACACAAAAATGCACCATAAGGCAATATTTTGAATGCAGATCGGGGCAATAGCAGTTCTACTGTCCACACTACCCTATGTTACTCAAACTGAAACCCCTTTGAATCTCATCAAACCACTAAACAACAATCTCTGACTAGCTTGAACATTAAAAGGCACAAATCCCTAAAGAGAATGCCATCCCTCATAAAAGCTATAAAATGGAGGTGGTACGACCATGCTACAAGGAAAACCGGTGGGCAAGGAACCAGTTAACATCGGGGTTCACCAATTTCTGGTATATGATACTGCCATATCGGACTCTATAAAAATGCAACTACAAATTAAAAGACACAACTATTAAAAATTGAGAGTTGTGGTATGGAGCACCGATGGGTTGCGGTCCATATAATATCAATTGTGATATAATCCTTATTGTTAACTTAAACAATGAAACTCCACAAAACTAAGTTGAGCACGAATAGTTAGACACATAAACCAGATGAGGAACGAGAATGTTTCCTTATAGTTACGGAATGTTGCCTTAGTGCTATGGTTCTGAGGCAGTTTCCAAGCATCGAATGAGAAATATCTGTAGTGTTGCTTTTGTTTTTTTTTTGGAGCAGGAAGTAGGAGTGAGTGCGGAGCGAAAGGGAAGGAAGTGAGACAGACGGCGTGGAGGGATACCGTGGTGAGGGGAATGATATTTTATGGGAGTAGAGGTGGTGAGAGGTCGATGGAATATGAGACGAGGAGGGAAGGTGAGTAAACAGGATGTGAGGGAGGGGGACAGGTAGTGTAGGTGAGGGACGGGGGAGAGACTACGGGGACAAAATGTGAGGGAGGGGAAGGGGTAGCATAGGTGAGGGACGAGACGTAAGGGAGAAGGGAGGGAAGGAGGTGAGCGCAGTGGTTTTGGAGGACAAGGCAGGGGGAGGAGGTAGGAGCATGGTGTAGAGGGCAGGGGAGCAGCAGCCGAATGGATAAGGGGAGTAGAGCGTGAAGGTGCGAGGAGAGGGAGCAGTGGAAGGGAGTGTGGAGGAGAGGTAACTTTGTAGAGAAGTAAGTTGGTGGTGGAGGGAGACCCAAGAGGCCGAGGGGTCCATGCAGTAGTGCCAAGGAATGAGGTAGGTTAAGGCCAAGCTACAATGTGGAGGTCGAGAAGCAGTATGAGGGTCGGATGAGGGATGGTAAATTCGAGCCTTTGAACTTGTGTTTGGGACTTCGTGTCAGAGCCTCGGTACTATGAATCGATAGTGGAAGTGTGAGCTGAGGAGAGGAAACATTGTATGGAGGCACCGTATGGAGGGGACTCTGCAGTCCAGAGGGTGTAGAGACCAGGGCGACCAAGGCGGAGGGTAACCATAGTGAGGAGGTCCCAATTCAATCTCCCAATTCTAAGCGCAGAGCACTACATACATCACATCTTGAGGAAGCGCATCAACTGGATTTAATTTCTTTAGCTGGTGGTGTAATCTGAAATACCCAAAGCCATTCAAATCGAAAAAACCATAATTGTTGAGAGCTGACAGAGAGGTGTTTCATGCACTGAATTGACAGGGGAGAATGGGATAGGAAACCACACAGAGTGAATATTTAGCTCCGGTCTATAATGGCCATAAAATAACAAGTGGCTCAAATTGGAGCAGGGCAGCGATTGCCTGCTCTGATACCATGTTGAACTCATCCATGGTAAACACAAACAAATAGGAAAGAATAGACAAAAATGGAAAATATAAGCATGAGTTACAGTATTATTCATAAAGATTCATATATATAATACATTAGGTGACCCTTGGTTTCACATTCCAAGTGGTATCTTGTACTTCTTTTGTCTATCTGGATTCTACACCTACCCATAGAGGATTAGGTGTCCAACAAAGCCTTAGAACCTAAGAGTGAAAAATGAATTTTTGTTAGATATTATGAATATGTCAAAGGATCATTAGAAGAGATGTAAAATCATTAGAAGAGATGTAAAATTTTATGAAAATAAATCGGCCTACGAGCCTAGTTCGTCAGGTGTGCAACCTTTGGCCTGTGAGTCTGATTCGGCATATGTTCCACCTCTCTCTATCTCTTCTATTTTTTCCAACATTCTTGCTAGTTCAGATGATGAAAATGAGGACAAAAATTATCCTCCACCTCCTCAAGATCTTCCTTCAGCTCCACAGCTTCAAAAGTGGGCTTTCTCTACTCGGGATGCAGAAGGTTCTCTTGCAGGTGACCCTGTAGATCAACGTCGTACACTTTCTCAGTTCGACATAGCCTCTTCCTTATTGGCTCAAGTTCTAGAAAATCCTGATCCAGACACCTTTGAAGAAGCTGCAGGTCATCCATATTGGTATGTGGCTATGAATGAATAATAGCGTTCCTTATTGGAAAATTATACTTGGGATCTTGTTCCTCTTCCAAAGCGAAGAAAACTTGTCAGATGAAAATGGGTTTACAAAAAAAAGTTTGGACTAGATGGAAAAGTGGATAAACATAAATCTCGTCTTGTTGCTAAAGGATTTTAACAAGTTGAAGGCTTTCACTATACTAAAACCTTCTCCCCTGTTGCCAAAATTAATTCTATCCACCTTGTTCTTTCCCTTGCCTCCTTTAAATGGGAAGTCCATCAGATGGATGTTAAATTTGCTTCTTACATGGGGATTATCATGAATAAATCTACATGGAACAACTCTCTGGCTTTATCCAAAATGACTCTAGCCTTGTTGGTCGCATTAAGAAGTCTCCTTATGGTATCAAACAAGCCCCTTGGGCTTGGTATGCCAAAATGGATAGATTTCTCTTAGATAATGGCTTTTCTAGATGTCATTCCGACAACACTGTCTACACCAAAAAAGTGGGTGGGTAAGTCCTTAATCATCATTGTTCTTTATGTTGATGATATTATCCTTACTTGTAGTGATCCCAACCATATAAACCATGTGAAGTCTATCCTCAAAAAGAAGTTTGAAATGACAGACTTAGGACACTTCCATTATTTCCTTGGTCTTCAATTCTTGCAATCCAAACAAGGTATTACCCTTTCTCAGTCCAAGCATGCTTGTTATCTTCTACGCCACTTTCACATGGAAGAATTTAAGCCAACCCCTTCTCCCTTTTAGTCTAGAGTCAAGCTTTTAGTCACTTGTACTTCCCCTAAAGTTGATGCTACCTTGTACCTTCAAATTGTTAGTAAACTTATGTATATAACCCATACTCACCCTGACCTTTCCTTTGTCGTTGATCTTGTTGCTCGGTTTATGCACAAACCTCATGAAAGTCACTAGAAAGCAACTAAGAGAATACTTCAATATATTCTAGGTACAGTTCAGTTCGGGATTCATTACAGTGCTGGAGCATCTGCATTGTTGATTGGTTTCAGTGATTCTGATTGGGCTGGTGACCTTGATGATCAATAGTCTACTGCAGGTTATGTATTCACTCTTGGTTTAGGACCTATTACATGGTCTTATAAGAAACAAAGTGTCATGTATATTTCTTAGGAAGAATCAGAGTATCATGGTGCGGTTGAAGCCAGCAAGGAAGACCTGTGGCTTCGTCGGATCATGTCTGAATTACGTCTTCATCAGCAGCATCCAACTACACTTTGGTGTTATAATCAAAGTGCCATTCAGCTATGAAAAGATCCAGTTCATCATCAGCGCATGAAACACATTGAGCTACACATACACTTCATCAAAAAGCTCATTCATGATCATGTTCGTGAAGTGCATTATTGTTCAACCAATGATCAAGTTGTTGATATCTTTATAAAGGCTCTCACAGAAGTGACGTTTACCAAACTTCGATCTATTCTTGGAGTTCAAGAAAGTTATCATTAAGGGGGGATAGGCTCTAATGCCTCATTCCTTCTCCTATTGTGTCACCTTTGTAAATCCTTCAATCCTATCCCAAGTTGTTCTTAAGGGGGGATGTTAAGATATTCTGACACATAGGAAATAGTCTCCTATTGTGTCACCTTTTCAAATCCTTCAATCCTATCCCAAGTTTTTCTTAAGGGGGGATTTTAGGATATTCCGAAAAATAGGAGATAGTTAAGTATAACTTGGTCTAGCATAGAGTTAGGTAAAGTGTGTTTCTTTACTATGTACATTTGTAACTCATAATCCAACGGTCACAATATGTATTGATCTGACAGTTCACTCTCTCCTCGGTATTACCAACACTTGATCCGTGGCTTAAAACATCCGATTGGTCCATGATCTCTATTTAAAGAGCATGGAGAGGAATTTTCCTGACAACGATTTATGAGAGAATATTATTTCTTTATATTAATAAATTTCCTGAAGTGGTCGCATTGGCTCAGGCCATGGACAGTTTCCCTCTTTGAGGGTTTTAACCACGTCAAATACTGGAGTATTGATATGTGATATGTTTGTGAGCGGTGACCTTTGGTGTTTGATCTAAGGAACTTACCCTGTAAATTCCTACAGTAGTCAAAAGATCAGAAGCTAGAAGTTATGGTGATTCACTCAAAACCTGCATAGTAGGTTTTAAATTTTACTGTTTATTTTACTAATAAAAAAAAATTACAATTTATGTTAGGGTTTAATTAAAAGAGAGAACATTTTCAAGAGAAGATGAGATTAGAGCTGCAAAATATTTTGGATCCGACGAAAGATCAGAAGTTGAAAGGTATAGTGGTTCATTCCAAACCCTGGATAGCAAGAGTCTTCTATATATATGTGTGTGTGTGTGTGTGTGTGCAGCTAAAGAAGCATTAAGTTAAGTACCTAATCAATAGCATTAAGTTAAGTACCTAATAAATATCAATTAATTGATTACATTGAGTATATTCTATACAAAAAGAGTAGATCCAATTCGATACATATTCCTAACATATCAATTGAGTTAATGAATATTCATAATCACGTCTCGATCATGATTTGAGATCAGGGAGGGATATTCAAAACATCATCTGAAACGATGTGTAATAAAAAAATATTATAGATTTTACTAGTTAATTTTTTTACGATCTCTGTTCATATTTAAATTTAATTAAATTTCAAATTTAAAAAATTAAAAAATTAAAAAAAAAATTAAAAAAAATCAATACTTACCTTAAGCCCTTGCTTCTTCCTGCAAAATTTCACATTAGTTTTTAATTTTTTATACCACTTCACAATTAGGGTTTTTCAATTTAGGAATTTTAGATTTAATGGGTTTGTGTACTTACTATATATAGGGTGTTTAATATATAAATTAGGGGAATCACTTATTGAATTAGATCCAAACCTTTTCGACCCTCTGCATTTTTTTTAAATGGTTATATGTTATGTGGTGCACCATTTGTAACATAATGCACCGGTAAATTATAACAATTTTGATTATGTTTACTTTTTTCATCGTTGCTCCCGGTGTAATATAATGCACCAACGCGGCTATTCCTAATAACAACATTAAATCATTGCAGTGTGTTGAGCCTTACAAATCACATCTCCATCCATCTCCTATTCTTTTAAAAATGACTATATGTTTCATGGTGCGTCATATGTAATATAATGTGCTGGGGCTACCTGATTAACACAAAATACTGGCATATAAAACTTTGGATTTTGTCTTGTATGTTCATCGTTTCTCCTGGTGTAATATAATGCACCGACGTGTATGTTCCTAATAGAACTGTTAAATCATTCTAATGCATTTAGCCATATCACACCATCATCCCTCTCCTTTATTTTTAAAAACAACTATATGTTTTGTGGTGTGCCCTCTATAATAAAATGCATCGGGGCTACCAAAGTAATACAACGCATCGGTATATTATAACACTTTTGATTTTTTCCAGTGTGTTCATCATTGATACTGGTGTAATATAATGCACTGGCATGTTTGCTCCTAATAGCACTATTAAATCAATGTGATTTTTTTAGCCTTAGAAATCGCATCTTCCTAATTTAAAATTATTTTAAAAAAAATAATTTTTCATAATGGTGTTGAATAATTAAACTCCTGGTGTGTTTAATCTTATAAACGCACGGGTGCGTGTATTCAAATACACACTCTGGGTACCAGAGATTTTTTTGGCTAAAAATTATTTGATTTATTTTGTAAAATATATCTAATGGCTTATGTATTGAATGGTATAGGTTGTATATTTATAAAAAAAATCTTAGAATGTATTGATCGACGCAATGACAATGAATAAAAAAACCAGAGAAGGAAATTTCTTTGTAAATTATTTACAAACTTAATGTGTTTAAACTATATGTAAGTTTAAATAATATGTATTAGTTGGTTTGTGTCCTGTAGAGCCACAAAATGAACAAGTTTGATAATATTATTTCTAATTTAAGTTTAGAAGAGTGAAAAAATCTAATATAAAAATTGTAGAATGATGAATCAAGTGAATGAAAAATACCATTCAATATGAGTTTTTTTTTTTCATTAATAATATATTTAAGAATATTACATAATATGCTTCAAGAAATCTATTGATTCATATATTTTTAATGATCTATAAGGATCAACAACAAATAAAAAGATCAATGTCGTTCTAAGAAAAGGAAAATTATGGAACATGTAAATCACGATGAATTGGTTATTAGATCATCTACAGTGGTGTTGGAGGTCAATGAAAGGGGGGGGGGGGGGGGATTAACAGAACTATGAGGGATCTAGTGGAACGAACTTATAGACGTACTTTCCACTTGCAACAAAAAAAATTCAATGCAATGATTCTAAGAACGAAATTATATCTAAACTACAGGAAGTGTTTCCAGAGCAATGGTCAATGAGACATGTCAGACTTGCAATAGAAAAAACATGCAACAACAAAAAAAGAATCATTCAAAAGGTAATATTCCTAATTGTATAAAATTATTTTCTAGAATTATATGTATATATTACTACAAAGCATTAATTTATTAATATCAAATTTTTTATATTTAGTTTTCATATATCATTGTAAAAATAGTTTATTACTTTTTTCAGGAAGATTTTGAAAATCCCAAATGATCAACATGCTAAGATACGAACCATGTCACTTGGAATTTCCAAAAAAAATGTAAAAGTAAATGGTCAAAGAAATGGACATAATTGCATCACAAGAGGAGTTAGCTCAACAACAACGTGTTTAAAATGTATGTAATCATGATTGAGTTTTTACATATAAAAATATATTTAGCATTAAATATTAATTTTCAAGTATTTTCTTGTAGAAATGAAAACAATATGGAACTCATTCATCACATAAAACAAGTTGACAAGGAAGAAAAGGGTTGATTTCATAGTTTGTGAGTAATTTTTAATATTTCCTTATAACAACTCAAAGTTTCATTTTTGTATATTTTAAGTTGTTTTACAGCAACCATCCTTGAATGTAATCAAATAGGTGCTAACATACAAAGAAGAGTCATTGGAAGAATTCATTGACATTGGGTTAAATAAGGGTTGTGAGTATGTGTTGGTATATCAAAAATTAATCATGTAATTTGTAAGTATCTATGTTATTTTACTTCTCTGATTTTATAACTAATAGAACAAACAAACAAAAAAATATATTAAAACTATGATTTATAATGGGGTTTAAAAATGCAGGAAACAAAGTATGGAACTAAGCCAACAAAAGACTTGTTGCAACAAGGAGTTAGACTTGGTTTTGATGGCATATGCATAGTTTATGAGTCACTTCTTGCTTTGGTACATTGTTATTCAATTTAAATTGATGTATATTATTTATTTCAATTTTCACTATTCTCACCAATGTAGATACATTCATTGCACTTTATTTTTTACGTTTGCAGATGCAACAAGATCAAGAAGATGAAAAAAATCGATGCAATCAACAAAAAATTCCTCTAAATAACCGAAGTCATGAAAGTAGCTTGAGCAATGATAGTATTTCCAGTGAAGAATGATGATCTGTATGGATATCAATGCAGCCTCTTGTGTTTTTTGAAATAATAATATTTATGAAAATCATACATTTTGTTTAATGTAATCATGGACATAGTGCCACAATTTAAAGACAATAGGTTACCAATAACAATCCCATTTTGTATGACAAAGAGCCTCCTATTGATATATAATAAAATACATCTTAACTTATTATATTGTGTTATCCAATGTCATTGTGAAATGTCATACCAGTGATTAAATATTATAATGAAGAGATGTGAAATCTGATAATATAACAAATTAATCCAAACATCATATACAAATGCACTAATCAAATATTAATTTATATGAATATTGTTATAATATATATGCTGATTTTTCAAAGAATAACTAATTTAAAAAATTACAATAGTTGCACTCTCACAGGTTGATGTCTCCAAAAAATATAAAATATCACACAAAAAAATCGATGTGTCCATAACATAAAAAAACATTGGTGCTTTAATTTAAATAAAATCACTGTGACATCATATTTTAGCATAAATGGTGCCTTTTCGAAAAATGACATCACCGGGGCTTTCAAGACTTTAATCACTGGTAGTGTTTTTAATTCATTCCGAGGTGCATTATAACTCTTAATGCACCAATTTTCTCATATAACTAACACCCCTCAGATCTACAAAATATTATTTACATTCCTAGTGCACTATTAAAATTAACAACACCAGCACCTCTATATAACAAACACATCAGTGTGTTTACACAAACAAGATGCATCGATGCTACGTGTTTAAGAGAAAGAATCAGTACTAAAATTATTTTTTGGGTGCCCCAAAACCATTCATCAAAGAACGATCAAGGATTTTCTTATATAAGCATTAGCGTAGTGTATGTTTCAAGCTCTGATGCTCTTTTGAGTTAAATGCATCGAGGCTTTTTTTTCGTAAGCACCGGGGTGGTATACATTTAAGGTGTTTGTGATATTTGAATTAAACACAGTTGGTGCTTTTAATTATGTATAATATTGGTGCATTTATATAAGTAGTGCATCGGGATTGTCTGTTCCATACAATGAAAAAAAAAAAAAAACATCCACTAAAACCTTTGGCCGCCCAAATTTTTTCAATTTTGATGAAGTTCCATTATAAGCTTCGCTAAAACATTTGTTCCCACAAACGGCTTTTTAGTGGGTATTTTCTTGGCAATTTTTTCCAATTTCATAACACTAAAAGCCTATGTTATAACCTCTATTAGAAGGTCTTTTCCTTATAGTGATTATATAATTGACACTACAACAAATCCAAGGTCACCTACAGAATCTATAAAATATAACCATGCAATACGACATAGGTGCACCTTGACATGGGATGGACTGACCTATACTCTAGTGATCATCCCTACAAATGTAGGCTCCCATAAAACCATAAGTCCTCAAGTAATCCCACCTAACACCCTCCAATCCTATATAGGATGAAAGGATCCTGACATGAACTTCAAGGGACTATCCATGGTCCAACCAACAAAAAATGATACATACAATAAGATATAGGTCTAGGATTCCTAATATAAACCCCCATGTGGTCGTTACAATGTTTTTGAGTTGTTACCTTTTGCTTACAATCGTGGCTAAATATTCTACAATTTTTGTTTATGTGCACTTGCCAACATAAGGGATAATAGCTAGCTCTAACTATGGGACACATGCTTTACTTGGGAGGAAGTGAGAATCTCATAATATTTCATCTATTTTTTTTCCACAATATTGGATTCTAGGTTATAATCTTACAATCATTGATACTACCAATCCAAGTATCACAACAAACTACTTTTCACAATGAAATATAAACAACAGTAAATCAACACGTGCAAAATATGGAAAAAAATTTACAAATTTTAACTGCCCAAATTCATTATCTTAACAAAGTGATAATATAACTATTTAGGGCTCTCGTACTAGGGATAATGACCTTCATACATCCATTGATACAAGACTAAAATTGGGACTTTGTGTCAACAACTATGATAACCAAATTGCCCAAACAAGAGACACTAACCATCTAGCTCATGTAGTGTGCTCTCTCAGCTCCCCTCGGTTGTACCCTAAACACACCTACCCAGTCCTTCAGCTCTCAATGTAAAGCAACACTTCTCTGCCTCTATAAATGAACGATGTCCATAAGGTCACTAAACACGGATCCAATTTCTCTACAATTGATCATTAGTCCCTCAACGCATCAACACATCGTGACTCTTATCAAGATGTTCACAACTTGTTGTAGCCGCTACAACACCACCCAAAATTTTGGGTATATTTAAAATTTCGGGTTCCCCCTCTGCTCACTTATTCGTTAAAGTCTTTCACCTGACCTGCAGTCAGTGACATCCTAGCGACCTATCCTAAACCACTCATGAGCTTTCTCACCATCATGATCAGATGCTGTTGTTGCAATCATGCCATGTGTGGGATGGATCATCCAGCATATGTTCGAATAAGAACTTTCTGTGCATTCAAGATGTACATTAACATCCCCCTCGCCATGGGTCATTAAGCACGTTGTTTGAATACGTCTCTTATGTTCATTGGTCTCATATAATTTATCTAGGGGCACCATTCGCAAAGAATAACTGTGAACTAATTAATGTTATGTTGTTTATACAGGTCAATCCCACGACTGATAAACTCATCAATGATTGTCATGGCACCGAGTGAAATAAAATTAAGCTCAATGACAAGGTCACAGCTGTGAACCATGACACTTTCATCCACATGCCCCGCTTAGGTGGATATGAGACATAAGGCCGCCTTTGAAGACCATTGTTAAGGTAGATGACAAGGATGCACCCACAAGTGAGGTGGACGAGCAAGTGACCAGTACTGTTAAAAGGAGGATGGTGTAATACATGTTGAGCAAAGAAAGGACCTTTTATGTCACTGATGAAAAAGGCTTTCTTCACTAGTGCACACCAGATACGTATAAATGCTCCATTTGGAAATGTCCATACCGAATGCCATCTCACACAAACCAGAAGCATTTGGTATGATCTAAGCTTACGTAGGGACCGGATGGAGTATTTTCTGAAGAAGTTTTGAAGATCTTGCACAATACCAGCTCCATGTCGATGTGTGCAGACAAAGGAACATATTTCACCACTTCGACAAGTCTAGCCTAAAGTATAGCCCGATGAACAAAGTAGACTCAGAAGTTTTCCCTAGAGAATGACAATCTCATTCAAGGCGTTCTCGTGCCAGGGAGCAGTGCGAAAGCACACATGTTGGTGTGGCAAGCCAACAACAGAGTTTCAAATATGTGAACGCACCTTTGAGAAGCAATAGTTATTAATCCTGAGCTACATAGTGTGGAATTATTTATCCTGCAAGGAGTACAACGTGGAGGAATGAAAGGGCCTTAAAACCCTAGTCTCCTTTGCTCTTACATATCCATAAAGCTTGTCTATGCGAGACCATAAGAGATGGAGAACTTCAAATTGAACCTAAAAGGTTATGTTTAAATGCATACAGCTTTTGGTAGCCAGGCAAATTGATGCATATGAAAATAGAGTCTCTGGAACCACAAGATAGAAAGGGTTAATATTAAAAGAGCCATCAATATGGCTTGAACAAATGACTAGTCTACCATATGTAGCTGCATTGTTTTAAAAGAATAATTTCTCGGGAAGGATATGCTTTCACTATAAAATAGGAGGAATATGATTGGAGGCTTCTCATCGACCTCTCATTTCAAACGCTTTCACAAGACATCCCAGCTTAGTTGCTGAGTAGCAGATGTCAAATCTCGATTTTTCAAAGCAAGAAGCGTTCATATTATGAGATGGCGGCCTTGGCATGAAAATCTTTATTCATTTGTGCTAACAATCTGAGGAAAAGCAAATGATAAACGTTATGTGATTAAACTAAGGCGCGAAAGGGATAAAGACATATGGTTTCGAAACCATATGAGATGGTGGAGTACAACCATACGGACACGTTACAAATGAGCTAAACGTTTGATGGCAGGTTTTCAACTTACGGTAAATGTTTGAGAGAAAATATATATATAAAGCGGCCAAACCTTATGATTAAAACACGGATCAGAACTATATGAAAATATATTACGTGGACTTAGACATTTATATGGTGAGTTTCAACCTGTGGAGCGGACATATATATATAATGGTCAAATTTTACGTTTAAAACAGGGAGCAAAACGTTATAACAAATCTATAAAGACAGATGTCTAATAACTACGGTGCAATGTGTCTGGTCCACGTTGCTGGTTGCAGTTTTACTGGACATTTGTTTGGTCATTAGAGATTGCGTGCTAACACCGTGTATTCATGTATTTCTCTGTGCATTATGCATGGGGTATCATAACATATGGATTTGTTAGAAAACAAAACGCTCCAGTGAATGAGCACAACGTAGACACCTAACCTCTGATTCTTCATTATGTCAGTTTGGTCTCCTCATGGCTTTGTCTTTTACAAGACATCGTCTCACATGGGGTTTTCTCCACGACATTTTCGCTACGTAAAATTGGCGCATGATCTGTCATTTTGCATTATTTGAACTTGGATGAGACATACTCTCCACATCGGGAGGGGCCTCTGCACAGTGCTTTCTTCCACGAAATTTCCAAGTACTCTCGAATGCGAAAGAAGTAGGTAAATAGTCAAGCAGGAAGATCTCTGTGTAAGTAGGCGATAACGATACCTTTTTTTACTTTGGCAGAAGAACCCCGTGAATGCTATCTTGGCGCAGGACGGAGGCCTTCACGATTTATCACTTTAGGGATGTGTTTTTAAAAATATCAGCAAGCCGTAAAAGGCTCAGCAACTGCCATGGCTTATGAATTAAAACATCCTGCATTCGAACAATGATTACCGCACTGGTCCACAATGCATGCAAGCTTGTCGAAGAAGGCTTACAATGCCAACGAAGCTATCTGTGGGTATCCTCGGCAAAGATCTCATGCAAGTGATGGTTTGATGTTTCACGCTCAGAGTATAAAACCATACTAGTCAATAGATCGCAGCCCAAACTCTCATTTCATCATTCGAAGGCCACGGCAGCCAGAACACGACCGAACGCTGAGTCGCATGGCTGATAGAGCGAGTGAAAAATGTGACTTGTGACCCTGCGACCTCTGTAGGAGGAGTCGCGTGACCCCTTCAGGTCGCTGAGTCACGGTGCACGCTGCTGGGCAAGAAACATGACCACGCAACTATGTGACCCCTCCGAGGTCGCAAGGTCGCAGAGTGATATGCCCATGGAAAGCTACGACCCAAGGGAATTCTTTGACCACATGACCCCATGGTTGTAAAATCATTTGCTAATCAGAAAACGCAGATTTTACGGAAATTTTGTGGCATGGGAAGCCTAAATCACATGGCCATATGCCATAATTAGCGCTATTTAAATCAACGCCATCTTCCAGCCATAACGATCTCCCATGTGTCTCATTCCCCATCAAAAACTCTGGAAATTTGTTCACGATGGCTGGTCAACAATTCCAATTTCCAGCAGAATTAACAATAATTGATGATGTTTTCGAAGAAGTGAGATGGATAAACATGAATCTTAAGTAAAGAGTTGGCCATAGCGCACCTCGGTATTATGGAAAAAGCATCATATCTTTGGGGATATCTGGGGAAAAGAAAATCATAAGCTACTGGCGCAGATATTTTGGATCTTCTCAAAATTACTACTCTCAATGCCTTGCTGCATTGACTCTAGGATTTGCAGGAACAAATATTGCAAATATGCAAAACAAGGGTGCTTTTATTGCTATGAGGAATGAGAAGACCAAGATCAATATGTCACATTTGAGGCAGCTGTTGATAGAAGTATTGGTGAAGAAAATAAGGTAATTAGTAAAGAGCCAAGGAGGACTATAGTATTTCACAAATCAGGTTATGCTATAGTTGGATGGTTCGTAGAGCATGCAGAGCAACTTTTGAAAGTAACCATTGTTCCTCGGGGCACTGCAGCATCGGGCTTTGCTCAATATTTACCAAATGAGAATTTGTTGATGACAAGGGAGCAACTATTTGACATGACATGCATGACACTTGGAGGCCGGCACCACATAAGGTACCATGGGGTAGCTGTTGAGGAAGCTCGTTTAGGTTTCCATGGGGCACATAACTCAGCAGGCTGTAAATTCCCAGATGCCATTGTTTGTAGCCTTCAGCTCCACAAATGACTTGTTGTTATATATTCAGAAATAAGAAAGGATCCTACTGGGAAATAATTAGAGGTAGAGAAATATGTTAATCTAGATCGGGGTTTACATTCATTAGTTGAGCCTCCATAGGAGCGGATGAAGACTCCCTGGTAGTTGGTGTTTGACGTGGGAATCTACATGTTTACAATCTGAGAACATTGGACCACCCAGGGGTCTAAGTGCATTATTTGCTATATTTTTCCTTAGCTAACTAACTGTACTTTAGCATCAATATTCTAAAGATATGTGACCCATGTTACGTTGTTTGCAGGTAGAAGTGGTTGACGTGCAAAGTCGAAGCCGGGGTTCTCTCTGGTGGGCAATTTCGATCATTTTAAAGCTTGAAAGAGCTGCAAAGGTACCTAGTCACTTTCACAAGATAGTGATGAAGGATAAAAATTCTTGCTGCAAAACCCCAAGATCGCTGAAAGGAGGTCGCGAACTACCCGAGGTCGCAAGTCATAGATTTGTTTGAGGTCTTAGGTCGCGAACTGCCCAAGGTCGCAAGTCGTAGATGTGCTTGAGGTCGCAGGTCACGAACTGCCCGAGGTCGCAGGTCGCGGATTTCATAGGTCGCAGGTCGCAGATAGTCCGAGGTTGCAGGTCGTGGATGGTTCGAGGTCGCAGATCACAGATAGTCCGAGGTCGCAGGTCGCGGATGGTCTGAGGTCGTAGGTCGCAAATTTTCTTGAGGTCGCAAGTCGCAGAGGTCGCTAAGTCGCATCCCCTATTAAATGCCCGACGGCGTGACCCAACAACCCAGCGACTAGGTTGCAAGGATGCAAAACCCAATCAGGTCGCAGGTCGTAATAGTGGCTCAGGTCACAGGTCGCAGAATAGACTGGGTCGCAAG
The DNA here is from genome assembly GCA_034641835.2 of Pinus albicaulis. Lineage (NCBI taxonomy): Eukaryota > Viridiplantae > Streptophyta > Pinopsida > Pinales > Pinaceae > Pinus > Pinus albicaulis. The sequence goes on along the minus strand of CM076578.1, from coordinate 1,214,729,957 downwards.
GCAGCCCAATAGTCAGGAAACCGAAAATTCAGGGAGCCCAAATGGCAAGCTTTGCTCTATAAATGCTTCCCTCGAGAACTTTTAATGATCTTTTTTTTGGGGACTCGAGCTGAATATACTGTATTACCAGAGGATTATACATTTAAGCATGAATACAAGCATTTTGAAAAATCCCTTTGTGGATTTGGTGTTGTTATATGTATGAGAGATATTGAGTATTATGTTTTCAGTTTCTGAACGTCTTTAGATTAAGGGAACTATATCTTTAATTAATATCACAATTGCATAACAGTTTGCTGAGTATGTTAATGGTGGTTGAGTTCATTTCACTTTCTTAACGAATGCTGATGGCTTTGTTTATTAGCATTTGTGTTACCATTTAAAACTTTTAGGAAGTGAAGGGTGTTCTTGCCATGAGTAATTGTTCCCTTTGGGGTCAGAACAGTTTACAAGCATGACCCTAATGGAGTGTTGTTAACAACACTTCCTTCGGTCTTCATGATTTATTATTTCCTCTTGCTACTCATAGTGTTGCATGTACATTTAATGCATCAGTCATATGTCTTGCATCATTTGATTAGGTGTGTATCCACTATTTTATAGAGTGTAAGTGAGACCCAAAGAAAGGAGAAATCAGCGGTAGCCGGACCCACACCATGGACGAGATCCCTATTCCAAATGGTTCAAGGTCTAATTGGGACCTTTTACCGAGGAGATCCCCTGGTGTTGGCTGGATATATTTTCCTGTCAACACAACTCTATTTGTGAATAGTTCTCAACTACCCACACCTACTCCTCACCTCCTCTACGACTTATTTCCAACTAGCTACTCCTTAGTCCTTCATGGACACAACTCTTAGGGACTCTCTTCCCACTAGTGTCTTCATGTGTTGTTAGATTAAGACACTCTTAGGGTATGAAGGGATGCCACATATCATTGTCAAAATTCCTTCTCCAACAATGAAATTGGGCTGATGTGATATGCTTCCTTGACCTCCTTCATTTTTCCTTCAAGAATCAGTCCTAAGCTCACTTATTTCTGCCACTTCTAATATTCCTATTTTTCCTTCAACAAGTTTTACTTAGAGCTTGGAGTTACAACCCTCCTAACTCTTGCTCTTTTGGTTGATCCAACAACTGTCATATAGTAGGACCATCACCCTGCCATATTCATCAACTTAAAGAGACAACTTACCTCTAAAACATACCTTCTTAACACTATTTGAAATACCTCGGCCTATGTTCTCTTCTTCTACAACTTTGGATCTTTGGTTAGGGTTTATTGTAGCAATTTCCTCTATTTCTCAGAAATAACACACAAATATGTCTTTTATTTTCATGCATTCTCTCCTTAACTTGGCCTTGTTCAGACTTCAATGGAGACTCTTCTTGCTTCTTAACTTAGCTCCTTAAGATATTTCTTCTACCTCAGAGAAATGCCTCTTTTCTATGATGAACAATTGCTCTCGGTGAACCAACCCACTATCCAATCTTGGACCCTATCCACTAGAAATAACATCAATAAAAGAGAAAAAAACATACATGATTTACCCATGTTTGATTGTCCTTCTTGTCCTTGGCCTTTGTGAAAATACCATTATTGTTTAGGGTTACAACAATCCTCCTAATTATATCCAAACCTTTCATTCCTTCCTCTATTTAGGCCTCCATAGATTTCATTGTCCTTCCCTGAAGTTGCAGCCTAGATTAGGGTTTTTTATATGTCTTTCGGCCCTCTAGAAGGTATGTTGTCTAACTGCAATACTCACTAAATTTTTTGTGTCCAAAACAGAGATAGAAAGCACCTCCACATTACAAAAATTCTAATCAGAATATCCTCCCTTCCATGATGGAAAATTCTTCTTAATTCAACCTAGTTGTCATGAGAAAATTGGACCCAAAACTTCCCTCCTTCTCTCCTTCAATGCCTCCTCCCTTTCTATAGCCAATTTAGAGCTATTCTTCTTTCATGTGTTGCACATTGACTGATCAGAATGAGCCTCTCCTTATTCATATATATATGAGGTTATGTGGAAAAAACTAACCCATCCTTGGGCCTTCTTTAATTTAAGTCAACCCTTCATCTTGTGCCACATTTTCCCATGCAAACATTAAAAATCGTTTTCTCCATTTTTACAAAGCATCTCATGGTGCTTGAAATGGCTCATTGCTCCTTTAAGGATGACCTAGATCCTCCATGTCCCAATTCATCACATCTTATCATGGTTTTGACCCCACATATTTGGGTACAAAACCCTCAGCTTGGGTTCTAATCCCACAACCCATATTTGTATGTCCATTCCTTCAAAACTAGTCTAGGGTTTGGAGTACCTACCAAACTACAAATATCAACACCATAAGCTACCTCAAAATGTCAACCAACATAATGGAAAATATAGGGAGAGAATCAAACATAATTCATCTACCTTCCTAACATCGCAATAATCAAAATTGAAATGACAACTAACTAATAAACTAAAATAAATAGTATAAAATTAAATGCAACCACCCAAGAAAAAATGGAAACTAAGGCTAGAAAAATAATTGTGGTAAATTAAAGAAAACATTGAAACTAATATAATGCTCAATCTAAAGAGCATATTCATCCTATCCTACACCAAAAAATAAATTTATTATTACCTTTGGTCTTACCTTTGTGCTTGGTTGCTAAGAAAAATAGTTAAATACCAAAATTGTAGTGGATGTTTGTTGGAAAATCATTGATGACGTGGACTACATTTGCAGGAAAATTTTCATCATGTGAAAGGAAATCGAAGAAGCGCCAAGGTTTCTTTGTGGTACTATAGGCTTCTTCAATCCATAGATCAAGGGGGCTAATATATTGATATTTCTCATTGTATGCACAAGGACGCTCATCAATGCTTTTCACAACGTTAATAAGTAAGGGAGCTTTTGATGGCAGCTCCAAATGGAACCTAAACAAACATTGTCTTCCTCCCTAGCTACCCCTAATAATATGCACAAAAATATGATGAGAAAATTTATGAGAACTAAAAATACATTGGATACCATAGCATAAAATTGATTGTTTGGGTATTTTGTGTTAAAATCCCTTAAAGTATATAAGGTTTTGCAAATGATATGGCATTTCCACTACTACAAGTTTGATATCTTCATTTTCACAAGGATCTTTGTACATATGAGAATCATATGTCAAGGAAATATATTGTTGAAGAGCCTCTTTTGGATCTTGAATGAGGAAGTTCCTTTTCTGTAGCTGAATAATTGCCTTCTTTTACATTATTTAATATGGTTGGTTATACTTTTTGGGATAAATTGGTTGTTCATGAGGCCAAAATTCAACAATCTAATTTCTCTTGCTTCCTATGTTATAAATGGAATCATTGTCGAAATGAGCATAGTTTATATTCCATTTGCACACCAACTTGGATGAATGCCTTAATACTTTCCATTTCTTTATGCCCACCATCATCTTAAATAACATGCCTATTCATGGAATCATACTCTTACAAATAACTAGTAGTTATGTCATGAAGATAAAGTGCTTGCAAAGGAGTAAAGCTTGTTGAACTTGTGCTTTCATTTGGAGGAGGGTGGGTGGGTTCTTGAATTATCTTGACCTCATAGTTCTCCTCACATCCCTATTCTTGAAATAATTCTTGATTTTTGATGGAAAATTAAAGATGTTCTTCTTCATTGATACAAGTAGGGATATTCACTTTTAATTCTACTACTTTTTCCTCCAAAATGAGGTGAGACTCTCCACTCAATTTTGTTGTAAGGTTTTCTTGATTTTATTTCTCCTTGAGTTGAATGCTCATAGTCTCTTGATTTACTTATTCAATAATATCTTGTTTATAATGGTTTCGAAGATCTTCAAATAAAGGTTCAAGAGAGGGAGGAGGTTGACCCTCTTCATGGGAATCTTCTATTCTTCAATATTCTCTCTACAAAGACTAGGGCCTTCTCTTAGAGATACTTGTTCCAAATATGGTCCCTTTATTTTGTAGGTTTTAACCTTGTACATAAATTACCTGCAAATGAATTCTTAAAAAAAAAAAAACAATGGCAAGAAAAAAAACATGAAACACATATACACAGGGATTTTCCCCTGGATACCAAAACCGAGACTACCAGATTGATTTATCATTATGTTCCTTTCAATGTTACAATATATATATATATATATATATATATATATATATATATATATATATATATATATATATACATATCGAAACATTCATAAAACACAATCCATCAACCATGGATTAGAACATAATTGTAGTTACATTGATCGGATCTATAAAATACCATGGACAAAAAACCATCATGCCCAAAACCATGTGCAAAACCCATGCACAAAACCATAGGTAGTTCTGCCCACCTAATATAGGGTCCAAAAATAAAATTCCTAGGACACTGCCCTAGAATGTCTATAAGGGGGCTACCAGCCCCCTACAAACACCCCGACATGGGAGGCCGTCACCCCCCCTGTGAACCCCCCTTCTGCGCATGGCGCAATGAACAAGGGAGACTTCCCCCCCCCCCCCCCCACCCGCACATGCCACTAGTCGTGGAAATAATCTAACACACACCCAACAGTCCCCCACTTGTTGTTTTATTTTCCACATAGGGGGTCACAAGATATCTTATTCATTGGTCCAAGCCTACCATGCCCATTTATTCTCTACACCAAGAAAAATTCTCAGTGCTCAGAGACTTTGTCAATGCATCTGCAACATTCTTCAAAGTGTCCACATTTACCAGCAACGCCTTTTTATCCTCAACCATATCCCTGACAAAGTGATATTGAACATCAATGTGCTTTGTCTTTGAATGATAAGAAGGGTTCTTTTCCAAGAAAATTGCACTTTTGTTGTCATAGTCTATGATTATAGCTCATTGTACCAACACCATACTTGAACACAATCTTTGCAACCAAACTATTTCCTTTCTTGCATGAGTGGTTGCCATGTATTTAGCCTATGTAGTTGAAATAGCCACTACAAACTATCTTTTTCTCATCCAACTAACTACTCTCCAAATAGGTTAAACACATACCCACATGTAGATATTCTCTGATCTAGATATCCAACCTAGTTTGCATAAACATAGCTACATATGTCCAAAACTTTGTCCAATATTGGTCTTCCTTGGTAGCACAGACCATAATCACTAGTGCACGCAAATATTTTAAAACCCACTTCATTTTTCTCCAATGCTCCTTCCCTCATTTTGACATAAACCTGCTCAATACTCACACTGCATGTGCAATTTCTGGTCTAGTACAAATCATTACATACATCAGGCTACCTACTACACTTGCATATGGAACATGGGAAATGTCCTCTTCCTCTTATTGTGCCTTGGGAAACTATTTAGCAGATAACTTTACACCTATAGTAACATGAACCTTCATTGGTTTAATACCCTACATATTAAACCAATGTAATATTGTCTCGACATACTTCCTCTAGTTTAACTAGAGCTTCCTCTTTGCTTGACCTCGATTAATTTCCATGCCCAAAATATAGTTTGCAGCACCAATATCCTTCATGTAGAACTTGGAGGACAATTGGGTCTTCAAATCATGTATAATTTCTTGTCATTTCCAATCAACAACATATCATCCACATATAAGACCAAATAAATAACATGGTCGCCAATTAATTTAAAATACACACAGTGATCCTCTTTGCTTCTGGTGAAGCCAAGTGCCCATATATATGTATCAAATTTCGGATACCACATCCTTGGTGATTGTTTGATCTAATTTTTTGGTTGGTTTCCTATATGGAGGCAGCCCCATACTTGTGCAACAAAGGTTGGGATTAGCTGTGCATAGCTTAACAACCCAACTTGTAGCGTATGTACTGTTATATTTTCGAATCAATATAGTTTAGACTCACTTACCAAAAAAAAAATATCGACCGAGCAATATAGATTTCTAGAAGGTGGGTTCATCCATAATTCCATTGGATTTTTCTAATATGTCTTGTGCTCTATCAAGAAAAGAATATAGGATCATCCCTATATCATGCTAAAAAATTATCCTCATCCATAAAGTTATTGGAGTTGTTAAAGATACCTTGTGCTTTATTAGGAAAAGAAGGCTGCAATCTCATTGATAAGCTAAAACTTTCTCAAACGTATGATAAGGTGGGTTAGAAATTTTTGGGTTTCCTTGTTGCATATTTGTTTTTAGCCTCATATTGTTTTTTTATTTTTGTTTTTTTTTAACCATGGTAAATCAATAAATTGTTAGAATAATTTGGTCGAGGCCCAAAATCGAATCTAACAATTTCCATTATAAAACCAAGAGTATGTACAACAACCCATAAGCCATATATACCAAGAATTTATGACTTAGCAAGAGTCGAGACTCCACAAGGGTGGGGGAACCTACTCCTTAAGCCTTATCACAATGGGTCAAAGATGTCCCCTAGTGGGATTTGAAACCGAGCGGAAGGGATAACATGTCATTGTGTCAACCACTTGGTCATCCCACGAGGAGACTTTCATCCTCATATTTTTATTGTCAATAAATGGGTCTTATATTAGGTTCTTTATGTCCTAAAGGTGACTTAGGGAGAGATGTCCATGAACTCAAACATTTAAGTAAAAAATTGAATAAAATATTAACTAAGTAGTTATGGAAATTTAAAAAAAAAAAAGTAATTAAAAAAAAAAAAAAATAGGAGGAGGTTATACAAGAATTATAATGATTATTAGTTAATTATAATCTTATAGTATTGATTCACTAAAAAAAAATCACAATGAAAAGAACAATTTGAGAAAAATGATAATAAAGGAGGAGATTGAACTTTCAAAACAAAAGTTTAATCAAAATTTTAAATTATGTACCAAAGTTAAGAACATATTATCAAGGAAATTACACAATTATTATTTCAAGTTTAAATAGACAATGAAATTCAAGATGGTGAATTTTAATCAAAATTACATGTTTGAAAAAAAAGATAACAATTGAAAATTTCAAAAAAAAAGTGCATCCAAGATTAAGCAATTTGAAATGAAAAATTTGAGGGGGAGGAATCTTAATTAATCTCGAAGGAATAATTGTGGATAAGTTCTCATGAGGATTAGGCCAGGAATCTAATAATCAGACAGAGATGTATGGGCTATTACTTGGGTAATTATTATCTCATAACAAAATTGATCAAGACATCACCATTTTGCGTGATTACTATCTAATAATCACGTACCTACAAAAGGGTACCTCCCTACAAGATAATACTCTAGCCCTTCTCTTCCTCAATTTCAAAAGAATCCAGGAAAATTTCTTTATCACATCCTTCTACCACATCCTAAGGAATCTCAACATGGAAGAAAAAATGTAACCCCACATTTACCCACTTTAAAATACTTACCAGGGTAAATATGAGCTGAGAGTTACTATGCATGACCCAACTTCCAAGATGTGGTTATGGAAATGGGGTCTAACTTTCCAAAACATGCTATTAATTTTTACGAACACTTTTTGTACATAGTACATATAAGTCATGGATGCATATATTGGTCATTGTTTACATTAGTTTCATCATATGTTCATCAAGAAGGCTTGATTCCTTCTCATAGTTCCTGCAACAAACACATATTAGCTCATGCATCCATATAAAATAACCAAGAGCTTGTAAAACCATGAATTAGATCTAGATCAAAATCACATCATATAATGATAAATACACCATGTATGTAGCATATATTAAACAACAATAAATCCATGAAAAAACAGTTATGTAAATAATATTAAATCAACAATTATGCTCATTGATCATAAAAAAATACTAACACATATTAACATATGTAAAGTACCAACCAAGTCAAGGATTTCCACATACCACCCAACCATAGATTAGGTTGAACCAATTAATCTTTCTTTTAAGCCAATCACCCCTATGCCATATTCCAAGCATGAATGTGGGATCTCATGTTATGAAACAAACTCCAAAAATAGAAGAAAAGAGAGATCAACGCCTTAGAAATCAGCCACTTTGAGGGGGAAACTTCCAATACATTACATAAATGAAAAATTCTTGGATGATAAAAATGAAAAAACCTCCTTCTATATATAGGAGTCCATGGGGTCACAATATAATCCTAGCTGACCTAACAATAATAATTTAAGGACACAATAATAACAATATTAGGGTTACAGGGGTACAACAATAATAATAAGGGCATTACACTAACAACAATAAGGGACTATACTAGTAATATAGGGACCTAACATGCCTCTCTCCTTCAAAAAAGTGGTGTCCTCAATGCTTGAGTAGATCTGTATTCTTCTGTATAAAATTCTCATCCTCCCATGTAGAATATTCAGTGGGTAAGTTCTTCCACTTGATGAGATATTCTGAAATTGATCGATTTCAAAGTTGTCGAGTTCTTGTTTTCGTGATTGCTTCAGGTTCCAATATGAATTTTCCTTCCCCATAAATTTCTAGTAATATTGTTTGAACTGGAATTTTGTCACCTATAACATTCTTTAAGCATGAAACATGGAAAACTGGATGCACTCGCGAAGAAGCAGGAAGCTCCATTTTGTATGCCATAGTACCAATCTTTTGAAACACCTTGTAAGGGCCATAGTACTTTGGCTATAATTCATTATCCTTCTTAGCTTTCTTGAGGGAAATTTTTTTGTATGGTTGTAGCCGTAAAAATACCCAGTCTCCTACATCAAAACTTTTCTCGCTGTGATGTTGATCTACCTGTTGTTTAATTTGATTTTGTGCCAAATTTGGGTTATCCTGTAAGAGTTGGAAAACTTCTTGTTGATGCTAAATGTGATCTTACACTGCTTGAAACTTATAATTTTCTCTTAAATATGATGTGATGGACAGTGGATGATATCCATAAAGTGCCATAAATGGGGTCATTCTTGCTACAGTATGGAAGGAAGTGTTATACCATCATTCAGCGAGAGGTAACCACTTGACCCATTGTGTTTGCTTATCAGATACAAAACAACGAAGATATCCTTCCAAACATTTATTCACTATCTCATTTTTACCATCGGATTCAGGATGATAAGATGAGCTATGAGATAGTTGAGTATCTAGACAAGAAAATAATTCCATCCAAAAATTTCCAGTAAAAATGGGATCTCTGTCACTTACAATAATCTTTGGGTTTCCATGCATATTTTGAATTGTTTCATAAATGCAGTAGAAACTATACTTGCTTTAAATGGATGAGAAATGCACAAAAGTGTGCATTCTTGGTAAGTCTATCAACTACCACCATGATGACACTCTATCCTTTGGACTTAGGTAAACCTGTGATAAAATCCATTGAAATCTCCTCCCAACGTTGACTTGGAATGGATAAAGGTTATAGAAAACTCGGGGTCTTAATTGTCTCAAATTTATTTTTCTGGAAAACAAAACATTCTGCCACAAAATTTTGAATATCAGATGTAAGGCCATCCAAAAAAATTATTTCTTCACCCTATGGTAAGTTTTTAAAAATCCTAAGTGTCCTCCTAAAGGAGAAGTGTGAAATTCCAAAATAATATTTTGTTTTAGTTGGGAATTATTACAAATATATAAGTGATATTTGTACCATAAGGAATCATTTTTCCAACTAAATGTATCAGATGTACTAGGATCTTTCTGAACCTTTTGAATGAGTGTCCACACTTCTTTTTCCTTCTTCCATTCATCCCTTGCTTCGATTATCCAATCTGGTTGGATAATAGAAATGGCACAAAGCAATGCTTCCACCTCTTCATCCTTTCTTGAGAGTGCATCTACAACAACATGTATCGTCCCTTTTTTGTAGATGATTTCAAAATCATAATCCAATATCTTTGTGACCCATTTTTTCTTCTCTTCTGAAGATAGTCTTTGCTCCAAAAATTGTTTAAGACTATCATGATCCTTCTCATTAGGTAAGGCTGCCATTTCTTTAGTGCATGTAGTATTGCTAACATTTCCTTCTCATAAATATATTTCTGTAAATACTTTCCTTTGATTGGACGACTTTCAAAAGAAATGGGTCTTCCTTATTGCATTAAAACAACACCAATTCCATTTCCTGAGGCATCACTTTCCACAATAAAGGTTTTTGTGAAGTATGGTGTAGCTAAGACTGGTGTTAGGCACATTGCCTCTTTAAGATGTTCAAAGGCCTTAGTTTCTTCAGGAGTCCATGAAAATGCATCTTTCTTCAATAATGTTGTTAGAGGAGCTACTATTCTCCCATAATTATTAACAAACTTGCAATAATACCTGTTAACCCGAGAAAACATCGCAACTTCTTTATGGTTGTGGGGACTTTCCATTCCTTAATGGCTTTAATTTTGTTAGGGTCTACCTTAACACCCTCGTGAGATACAATATGACCCAAATATTCCACCTCTTGTACTCCAAAGAAACATTTGGATGTTTTTGCATATAATTTTTTCTCCTCCAATAGTTTGAGTACCCTGTCAACATGTTGAGCATGATCCTTCCTAGACCTGCTATGGATTAGTATATCATCAAAAAATACTAGCACAAATTTTCTAAGGAAGGGTTTGAAAATGGAATTCATCAACCGTTGAAATGTAGAAGGTGCATTGGTAAGGCCAAAAGGCATGACCAAAAATTCATAATGACCCTCACGAGTTCGAAATGTTGTTTTTGGAATATCTTCATTCTTCATTCTAATTTGATGATATCATGAACGAAGATCCAACTTGGTAAAATAAATTGCTCCATGTAATTCATCCAATAATTCATCAATCACAGGAATGGGAAATTTATCTTTAATAGTGAGCTTATTGAGCTCCCTATAATCCGGACACATGCACCATGATCCATCCTTCTTGTGCACCAATACTACTGGAGTAGAGAAAGAACTTTGACTAGCTTGAATTATACCAGCCTCTAACATTTTTGCAATTGTACATTCAATTTTTCTATTTTGGACATAAGGATATCTGTAAGGTCTGATTTTTTGAGGAAAAATTCCAAAAATCAAATGAATAGCATGATCATGATCACGAATAGGTGGGAGTCATTTGGGTGTTTCAAACAACTTGGAATGATTGTCCAAGACTTTTTGGAGATCGGGAGAAATAGATGATTTTGATGTTGGAACTTCTAGTGAGCATAATTGTGCAATTACACCTCATTGTTCTTTCTTCAAAAGATTTTTCATGACATTAGAGCTTATTATCTTTCCCAGCTTCCCTGTGATACCCTGTAATTCAACTTATTTTCCTTCCGAAAAAAAATTCTTGAAAATTAAAAGCTACCATCCCCAAATATTGTAACCATTGTACTCCTAGCAAAACATCAGCACCTCCCATTGTAATGGAAAGCATTGGAATATTCAGTACATATTCCCCCATGGTTAGCTTGATATTATGGAATTTTCCAGAGAAATTTATAGTTCCTCCATTTGTAACCATCACTTGACATTCTGGTGATGGGTATAGGAAATAATTCAATTGCTCTTCTACCTTACAATGAATAAAATTATGGGTACTACCCGAATCAATCAACAATATTACCTTTTTATTCTTGATATATCCTTCTATCTTGAGAGTTTGAGGAGTGGTAATTCCTACCAATGCATTACATGATATGGTCAAACTCATTTCTTCTTCTTATAGGGTTGGTTCTTGGTGTATATCCTCTTCTTTTGAAGTTTCTTGTTCATTTTCTTCCTCCTCTTCACAATCTATGTAAAATCATTTCTTCGTAGCACAATTATGACCTTTAGTTTATTTTCTATCACAACTATAGCAAAGCCCTTTTGCTCTTTTTTCTTCCAATTGTTGTGGTGTCAACCTTGTAAGTTTTGAATTATAGGAGTAGCATATTTATAGATGTGAGTGGTAGGCTTCCTTGTCGCCATAATTTTACATTCAATTTTTATTACCAACATGAATGCCTTCTCCAATGAATTAGGTTCCAAAACACGAACTTCATGTTGGATGTTATCCTTTAAAGTCCCTATGAAGACATCAATCCTGTGTTCCTCTGGAATGTCAGTTACGCTTATATTCAATTTTTGGAAGTCCTCAATGTGCTCCATCACTGAACCCTTTTTTTTAAGATTTATCAGTTGGCTAAAGAAGGTGTTGCTCTTTGTATCCTCGTAATGTGCTATCATTTCCTCCGTAAAAATTGACCAAGTGACAATTTTTTTATGGGAGAAAATCCATCGATACCATAAAAATGTATTTTGTTCTAAATGTAAAGTTGCAATGCTTACCTTTTGTGTGTTTTGCACATTATTTAGATCAAAATATTCTCCATCTGTAGTATCCATGTTACGAGATCCTTGTCATCAAACTTTCTCATATCCATCTTTGGAATATGGTGGTTCTCCAATCAAACAGTATATTTTATGAAATCACGATTAACATTTATTTTGTTCTCGTCATGAGTTTCCTCTACTATCTTTTTTCCATTAGGGAACATTTCTTTTATCAAATTTGTCAACGCTTCCATGTCTACTTTTAGATTATTCGTCATGTTTTCCATGTTGTCCTTCATTTTTTCTTCCATGTCATCCATCTTAGATTCCATGTCAGCTTCCATGCCATCCATCTTAGCTTCTATGCCTTTCTTCAAACCATCCATCTTAGCTTCCACGCCTTTCTTCAAAACTTCCATTTCATTTTTTGTTGCTATTTGCAAGAGTGAAGTTTGGTGCACTTCTTCGTCTTCATGAGTCATAGTAGAGCGTTTTGAAGGCTTAATGGATGTTCAATTATTTTTACAGGGAATTTTAGAACCTAATACTAATATATATTCTACAATATGCCCTTGGAATAAATTCAAACTGATTTTTCACACTTTTTTCTTGCTTTTGAGGTCCTCGATGTTGAAACTGAATTATATTTTTGATTTCAAATCTTCAATATCTGAAATTTGGCCCTGTAGTAGCCCTCTGAATCTTCTTTCGAATTCCACAGGTCTAACCTGATTTGGATTCTTCAAGGAAAAGTTATGCCCAATCTCCCACAATGACCTAATTATGGACTAGTTCAGTATAGAGAACTTGTACGGCGTGCCACATGTCATTGTTTCCTCCTTTGGCTCTGAAATTGATAAAAAAATAATTACATACCATGTACTTGCAACCACTTTTTACATAATTCCAATCCAATGCTAAGAGAGAGAGTTATGACGTTTCTCCCACGGTCGCCTCTTTGAGATGAAATTCGGGAGCCTGAGAAAACTTCCACAGATCATATCTCTTAAAATATTGTGAACCAAGATCTGAAATTTTTACATGACATTCCTCATGATTTCAGATTCGTGTGGTAAAAGTTTCAGCTTCTGAACCTTTCTATAAAATATTTTATAGCGAAAATTCCATGATGACCTATTTTAGATGAAATTCAGGAGCCTGAAAAAACCCTAACTTCCATAGATCATATCTCCTCAAATATTTAGAACCAGGATCTAAAATTTCTGCATGAATTTTCTCGTGATTTTGGCTTCACGTGATAAAAATTTCATCTTCTGAATCTTCGTGGAAAAATATTATAGTGAAAAATCCACGATAACTTGTTTGGAGCAGTGAAACACTAGAATCCAAAGCTCTGATACCAAATGTTATGAAACCAGCTCCAAAAATAGGAGAAAAGAGAAATAAACGCCTTATAAATCATAAAATTTGAGGGGGAAACATCCAATACATTACATAAATGAAAATTTCTTAGATGATACAAATGAAAAAACCTCCTTCTATATATAGGAGTCCACGGGGTCACAATATAATCCTAGTCAACCGAGCAATAATAATGTAAGGGCACAATAGTAACAATATTGGACTTACAGGGGTACAACAATAAAAATAAGGGGGTTACACTAAAAAAAATAAGGGACTTTACTAGTAATATAGGGACCTAACATCTCATGGAATAAACCAATCAAAAACAAAACCAGGGCTTCGAGAGGCCAAACCACCTCAACCCTCAACCAATGATTCCACTTCACGGTTGGATATCACTAACCATAATCAGGTCGGTCTCTACCCAAGTTGTCCAGGGCTCCAGAGAATTTGTTCCAACCTAGCTCTAGGAATAGTAACTCAACCCATAGTTTCCGCAAGGATCCAGAGCGTTTTTCCAACCAAGGCTCTAGGACTAGTAACTCAACCCACTAAGGGATCCAAAGTGTTTCTCCAACCAAGGCTCTAGGTTTAATAACTCAACCCAATTTTTTCTAGGGCTTCCATAGCATTTTTCCAACCAAGGCTCCAATTACTAATAACTCAACCCACAGTGATAAGGAACATGAGCACCAATCAGAAAAACAAATCAGAAAACCCATGGCGCCATGGTTATCTAAGAAATGGCAAGGCTATGGAAAACCATTATTAATCCAGACAATCCTCCATGCCAATGAAAGCTCATGAACAAGAAACCACATGCATGTACCATGCATGCCAAAAATATCAAGCAAATAATACATATAAATCAATACATACAAAGCAATCCAGTTGTAGTCATCGATCCCATTGTTCCCTTGCGCTTTCCTGGTTTTCCTTTTCCTTCTTTCTCCAAATCTAACGTATACCACAATGCTTCAATAAACTCGAAGTGTGTAAGAGTATGAGAGAGAGGGAATAGAATAAGAGTGTCAAAGACTGAACTACAAAGATATATATATATATATATATATATATATATATATATATATATATATATATATATATATATATATATATATATATATATATATATCTATATCTATATGTACATCTATCTATATATATATATATATATATATATATATATATATATATATATATATATATATAACACTGAAAAAAACCATGAACTGATCCTCAAAAGCCTTTTTATCATTGATGCCTATAATTTCTTCATTTTCCTTCATTTTTTCCTCCAATTTCCTTCTCATGCAAATTTGTGACCTTTCCTTTTCTCCTATTTTCCTTTATTTTCATAAATAAAATTCCATATAAGCCTATTTTCCTTTGCCAATTCCCTTTCCAATTTCCTTAGCCATAATAAACCGAATGAACACCCACTAGGATGTTTTACCCAACATTCAACTTGGAATCAGTATGCCATAACCTTGGTCTTATATTTTTTTACATGGAAATTCAACCAAGGTTGTTACAAAACCCTCCCCCTTGGGGGAACACCGTCCTAGGTGTTCATTGATACCTATTGTTATATTTCAATTTGGGCACCATTCCCAATGACCTGGTTAAATGGACATCATCCCCAGAACCAATGAATAGGGTCTATCATCCCCTATCATTTCAATTGCTACATGCCCTAAGACAAAGAACAAGACAAATCATCCAAGACTTCCATTGCAAGGTTTCCAAGATTTGAAGTACACGATTAAATCACCTATGAGCTCACCAATGCAGTCTCTCAAGGGGCTAAGTGCTTTGCATATGTAGGTGACCCCACTCAAGGGTGCTCTGCGAAGCACTTCCCGACACTCAAGGGTGTGTTGGTCAAATTGGGAGCGAAATTCTATTATGTAACCGGCTCCAAAAATAGAAGAAAAGAGATATCAATGCCTTAGAAATAAGCCACTTCGAGGGGGAAACCTCTAATACATTACATAAATGAACAATTCTTGGATGATACAATTTACAAAACCTCCTTTCTATATATAGGAGTCCATGGGGCCATAATGTAATCCTAGTGGGGCCACAATGTAATCATAGCCGACCTAACAATAATAATTTAAGGGCACAATAATAACAATGTGGGGGTTACAAGGGTACAATAATAACAATAAGGGGGTTACACTAACAACAATAAGGGACTATACTATTAATATAGGGACCTAACATGCCCCTTTCCTTCAAAAACGTGTTGTCCTCAACGCTTGAGTAGCTTTGGGTGCTTCTGTATAAAATTTTCATCCTCCCATGTCGAATCTTCAGTAGGTAAGTTCTTCCACTTGATGAGATGCTCTGAAATTGATCGATTTCATAGCTATCGAGTTCTTGTTTCCATGACTGCTTCAGGTTCCAATATGATTATTCCTTCCTCATCAAGTTCTGGAAATATTGTTTGAACTGGAAGATTTTCACCTATAACCTTCTTTAAGCATGAAACATGGAAAACTGGATGCACTCGCGAAGAAGCAGGAACCTCCAATTTGTATGTCATAGTACCAATATTTTGCAACACCTTGTAAGGACCATAGTACTTTGGCGATAATTTATTATCCTTCTAGCTTGCTTGAGGGACATTTTTTAGTATGGTTGTAGCCGTAAAAATACCCAATCTCTTACATCAAAACTTCTCTCACTGCAATGTTGATCTGGCTATTGTTTCATTCGGTTTTGTGCCGAATTTAGGTTATCCTGTAAGAGTTGGAGAACTTCTTGCTGATGCTCGATGTGATATTCCACTACTTGAACCTTTGAATTTTCCCTTAAATATGATGTGATGGATGGTGGATGATATCCATAAAGTGCCATAAATGGGGTCATTTTTGCTGCAGTATGGAAGGAAGTGTTATACCACCATTGAGAGAGAGGTAACCACTTAACCCATTGTGTTTGTTTATCAGATACAAAACAATGAATATATCCTTCCAAACATTTATTTAAGATCTCAGTTTGACCATCAGATTGAGGATGATGAGATGAGCTATGAGCTAATTGAGTACCCAAACAAGAGAATAATTCCGTCCAAAAATTTCCAGTAAAAATGGGATCTTTGTCGCTCACAATAACCCCTGGGCTTCCATGTAGCTTTTGAATTCTGTCAATAAATGTAGTAGCAATTGTACTTGATTTAAATGGATGAGATAATGCACAAAAGTGTGCATAATTGGTAAGTATATCAACTACCACCACGATGACACTCTTTCCATCGAACTTAGGTAAACCTGTGATAAAATCCATTGAAATCTCCTCCCAACATTGACTTGGAATGGATAAAGGTTGTAGAAGTCTCGGGGTCTTAACTGTCTCAACTTTATTCTACTGGCAAACCAAACATTCTGCCACAAACTTTTGAATATCAGATTTAAGGCCATCCCGAAAAGATTCTTTCTTCACCCTGTGGTAAGTTTTTAAAAATCCTGAGTGTCCTCCTAAAGTAGAAGTGTGCAGTTCCAAAAGAATCTTTTTTTTTAGTTGGGAATTCCTACAAATATATAAGCAATATTTGTATCATAAGGAATCATTTTTCCAACTAAATGTATCAGATGTACTAGGATCTTGCTGCAAATTTTGAATGAGTGTCTATACATATTTTTCCTTCTTCCATTCATCTCTTGCTTTGGTTATCCAATCTGGTTGGATAATATAAATGGCACAAAGCAATGCTTCCACATCTTCATTCTTTCTTGAGAGTGCATCTGCAACAACATTAAGCTTTCCTTTCTTGTAGATTATTTCAAAGTCATAACCCAACATTTTTGTGACCGATTTTTTCTGCTCTTTTGAAGATAGTCTTTGTTCCAAAAATTGTTTAAGACTATCATGATCAGTTTTTACCTTGAAGTGTCTTCCCATTAGGTAAGTTTGTCATTTCTTTAGTGCATGTAGTATTGCTAACATTTCCTTCTCATAAATAGATTTTTGTAAATACTTTCCTTTGATTGGAAGACTTTCAAAAGAAATAGGTCTTCCTTCCCACATTAAAATAGCA
The DNA here is from genome assembly GCA_034641835.2 of Pinus albicaulis. Classification (NCBI taxonomy): domain Eukaryota; kingdom Viridiplantae; phylum Streptophyta; class Pinopsida; order Pinales; family Pinaceae; genus Pinus; species Pinus albicaulis. The sequence continues at coordinate 1,214,712,349 of CM076578.1, read as the reverse complement.
CCAATTCCATTTCCTGAGGCATCACATTCCACAATAAAGGTTTTTGTGAAGTCTGGTGTAGCTAAGACTACTGCTCGACACATTGCCTCTTTAAGATGTTCAGAGGCCTTAGTTGCTTCAGGAGTCCATGAAAATGCATCTTTCTTCAATAATGTTGTTATAGGTGCTGCTATTCTCCCATAATTCTTAACAAACTTGTGGTAATACCCTATTAACCCGAGAAATTCTCGCAACTGCTTTATGGTTGTGGGGACTTCCCATTCCTTAATGGCTTTAATTTTGTTAGGGTCTACCTTAACACCCTCGTGAGATACAATATGACCCAGATATTCCACCTCTTGTACTCCAAAGAAACATTTGGATGTTTTTCATATAATTGTTTCTCCTGCAATAGTTTGAGCACCCTGTCAACATGTTCAACATGATTCTTCCAAGACCTACTGTAGATTAGTATATCATCAAAAAGTACAAGCACAAATTTTCTAAGGAAGGGTTTTAAAATGGAATTCATCAACCCTTGAAATGTAGAAGGTGCATTGGTAAGGCAAAAAGGCATGACCAAAAGTTCATAATGACCCTCATGAGTTCGAAATGTTGTTTTTGGAATATCTTCAGTCTTCATTCTAATTTGATGATATCATGAACGAAGATCCAACTTGGTAAAATAAATTTCTCCATGCAATTCATCCAATAATTCATCAATCACAGGAATGGGAAATTTATCTTTAATGGTGAGCTTATTGAGCTCCCTATAATCCGGACACATTCGCCATGATCCATCCTTCTTGTGTACCAATACTACAGGAGTAGAGAAAGAACTTTGACTAGGTTGAATTATACCTACCTCTAACATTTCTGCAATCATACGTTCAATTTTGCTCTTTTGTACATAAGGATATCTATAAGGCCTGATGTTTGGAGGAACACTTCCTGGAATCAAATGAATAGCATGATCATGATGACGAATAGGTGGGATTCCTTTGGGATTTTCAAACATCTTGGAATGATTGTCCAAGACTTGTTGGAGATCTGCAGAAATAGATGATTTTGATGTTGGAACTTCTAGTGAGCATAATTGTGCAATTACGCCTCGTTGTTATTTCTTTAGAAGCTTTTTCATGACATTAGAGCTTATTATCCTTCCTGGCTTCCCTTCAATACCCCGTAATTCGACTTCCTTTCCTTCTGAAAAAAATTTCAAGAAAATTTCTTGAAAATTAAAAGCTACCGTCCCCAAGATTGTAACCATTGTACTCCTAGTACAACATCAGCACCTCCCATAGGAATGGAAAGCATTGGACTAGTCAATACATATTCCCCCATGGTTAGCTTGATATTATGGCATTTTCCAGATAAATTTATAGTTCCTCCATTTGCAACCATCACTTGACATTCTGGTGCTGGGTATAGGAAACAATTTAATTCCTTGGCTACCTTACAATGAATAAAATTATGGGTGCTACTTGAATCAATCAACACTATTACCTTTTTCTTCTTGACATGTCCTTCTATCTTGAGAGTTTGAGGAGTGGTAATTCCTACCAGTGCATTACACGATATGGTCGGATTCAGTTCTTCCCCTTCTATGCTTGGTTCCTGGTGTATATCCTCTTCTTGTTCATTTTCTTCTTCCTCTTCAAAATCGATGTAAAATAATTTATTCTCGGCACACTTGTAACCTTTAGTGTATTTTCTATCACAGCTGTAGCAAAGCCCTTTTTCTCTTTTTTCTTCCAATTGTTGTGGTGTCAACCTTGTAGGTTGTGGAAATATAAGGGTAGCAACACTTCCTTCTTTATAGAAGTGAGTGGTAGGCTTCCTTGTCGCCATAATTTTACATTCAATTTTTCTTGCCAACCTGAATGCCTTCTCCAATGAATCAGGTTCCAAAAATTGAACTTCATGTTGGATGTTATCATTTAAATTGCCTATGAAGAGATCAATCATGTGTTCCTCTCGAATATCAGTTACCCTTATATTCAATTGTTGGAAGTCCTCAATGTGCTCCCCCACTAAGCCCTTTTGTTTGAGATTTATCAAGTGGCTAAAGAAGGTGTCTCTCTTTGTATCCTTATAATGTGCTATCATTTCCTCCGTAAAAATTGACCAAGTGACAATTTTTTTACGGCAGCAAAGCCATCGATACCATACAAATGTATTTTTTTCTAAATGTAAAGTTGCAATGCATACCTTTTGTGTGTTTTTCATGTTATGGAGATCAAAATATTGCTCCATTTGTAGTATCCATGTTACAGGATCCTTTCCATCAAACTTCCTCATCTCCATTTTTGGAATATGGTGGTTCTTCCCGCCAACATTAGAGTTTTTGAAATCACGATTAACATTTATTTTGTTCTCATCATGAGTTTCTTCTACTATCTTTTCACCATTATGAAACATTTCTTGTATCAACTTTGTCAAACCTTCCATGTCTGCTTTTAGATCATTCTTCATGTTTTCCATGTTGTCTTTCATGTCATCCATCTTAGCTTCCATGCCATCCATCTTAGCTTCCACGCCTTTCTTCAAAACATCCATTTCATTTTTTGTTTCTCTTTGAGAGAGCGAAATTTGGTGCACTTGCTCTTGTAATTTTGATAGATCATGTTGCAATTCTTCATCTTCATGAGTCATAGTAGAGCCTTCTGAAGGCTTAATGGGTGTTGAATTATTTTTACAGGGCATATTTCAAAACCCAATTCTGATATATATTCTACAATATGCCCTTGGAATCAATTCAAATTGATTCTTCAAACAAGACTTATGCAATTCGGAAAAAAAATACACACCTTTTTCTTTCTTTTGAGGAGCTTGATATTGAAATTAGATTATCTATGTGATTGCAGCACTTCAATATTTTAATTTCAGTACCAACGTAGCCCTCGAAATTCTCTTTCGAATGCCATAGGTCTAACCTGATTTGGATTCTCCAAGGAAAAGTTGTGTCCAATCTCCCACAATGACCTAATTATGGACTGGTTCAGTAGAGTGAACTTTTACGACTTTCCACATGTCACTGTTTCGTCCTTCAGCTCTGAAATTGATATCCAAGAACCTAAATTCCATGTACTTGCAACCGCCTTTTACGGCACTCCAATCCGATGCTCAGAGAGAGAGATATGAATCTTTTCCCACGATCACCTCTTTGAGATGAAATTCGGGAGCCTGAGAAACCACTACCTTCCACAGATCATATCTCTGAAATTATTATGAACCAAGATCTGAAATTTTTTGAAGAGTTGCCTCAGTATTTTAGATTCGCACCCTAAAAATTTCAGATTCTGAACCTTCGTAGATAACAAGTTATAGCGAAAATTCCACGATGACCTGTTTAAAGCAGCAAAACCCTAGAATCCAAAGCTCTGATACCAAATGTTGTGTAACCAGCTCCAAAAATAGAAGAAAAAAGATATCAACACCTTAGAAATAAGCCACTTCGAGGGAGAAACCTCCAAACATTACATAAATGAAAAATTCTTGGATGATACAATTTACAAAACCTCCTTTCTATATATAGGAGTCCATGGGGCCATAATGTAATCCTAGTGGGGCCACAATGTAATCCTAGCCGACCTAACAATAATAATTTAAGGGCAAAATAATAAAAATATGGGGGTTACAAGGGTACAATAATAAAAATAAGGGGGTTACACTAACAACAATAAGGGACTATACTAGTAATATAGGGACCTAACAAATTCTCATTAATCCAGAATCTCCACTTGGCCAGTGCCTTCTAGAAGAATGCATATGTGTCAAACTTCGAATCCATGTGTCCATTTGACACCTTTGAGCTTGGGAACATGTCTTGCCTATTATTAGAAAGTCATTTATTATGAAACTGCCTTCAGCTCATCTATAAATTGAGCATAGATCCTAGTGCTTGAGAAGGAAGAAATTAAGTAAAGAAATGCTGGTGGAATTTCAATTGAGGATTTGATTTGAGTGATATGTGGCTGGAGAGATGTTCATTGTTATTAGGTTGGGATGATGCTAGAGTTTGTGACATCAAATCAATCGCTAGTTGTAACCTCCCCTTATATACATCAATAAATATTTTTGCTTACTTTCCCACATATGTATCTATATAAGCTTATGTCTTTCATATTATGGATTCTCATGTGATGTATATGGTTCATGTTTCATTGGTTTAATTGAATAACTTGAATAGACATATATATATTATAATCTCTTTGTTGTTTAGTGTTCATTCTTACAGGAAATATTTTGGCGATCTAGCTTGGATTTGAAGCTACAGAAAAAGCGAAAGAAGGAGAATAGGAAGCGCTTGGATTCCAAGTAAGTTTCTTAATCTATTATGTGTGTCTATTTACTGTTAGGAAAATTAGTTGAAAATTATTTAATCTGTTGTTTTAAATGTGAACCATATTTAAAGAAGAATGTTTTATCCATAATCCCTAATTCCACAGAACAAATTGGCGACTCCGCTGGGGATCTTTCCCTTCATCCTTGGTGTATTTGCCTCTGTTTTCCTCTGTTTATTCACCCAGTATCATTTACTCTAAAGTATTAGGCTTTTTGAAATCAAAATTTTCATTAGAAGTGTGTTAAATAGCTTGAGTTTTTTTTCTATGCTACGCTCAACACAATGTTGAATAGGACATAGTTCTTTTCATAGCACCATCTCCGACTCAGGGGTGCTTTGAAATGCACTGTCTCCCCTTAGAGACTACGTTTCCCCCTAGAGCCAACCAAATTCCCATTGAATTTTTCATTGCATTTGATTTCAGTTTTTGTTTGTTGTGTTTTCAAAGTGCCTGATGCCTCATAAAGACCAGTAACTTTACCTACCTCTTCCTCCTTTGAAAGAAAATTTTGTTCAATGTTTATTTAAAGTTTTTTTATTTATCATTGATGAATTAATTTCAAATTATTTTCATTGCTGCATTAGATCCATTTTCTTTTGAAAAGGAGATTGTTGTTAAATTCTTCGTTTCCTATAGGAGAAATTGTAGTTAAAATTCTTCATTTTTCCTAAAAAGAGAAATTTTTGTTCAAATTCCTCATTTCTCAAAGTAAAAGGGATTTGTTTTTGTTGATTTCATCCACATGATTCCCTTTTCTGAATTCACATTAAAGGTACCGAAAAGAAAAACCTGCATTTGCATATATTGGATTATGTGTTTTGCATAGGAACAATTAGGAAAGTTGCATATTAGCTTGTGCTCTTTGTTGTTTTCTCTCAAATTGATTGCTCTTTCCCTTTAGTAGCTAATATTTTCATTGAAAAAGCTAAAAGTGAAAAGTTTGCTTATCATTTTAGTTTTCATTTTAGGAATTTCCATCACATCATCGCAGTGAACCTTGAAAGGAAAATTGATAAAAAAGATCAACTTAAAATTTACATCAATTTACCTAACAAAGCATTGGAACCATAACGATAACATTTAGAAGGTCTAGGCTAGAGACGTGTTCTGGCGTCATAAAACATAGCAGTTGTCGTTAATTTTCTACGATAAATTTTGAGTGTGATACCTCGCTCCACGTACGTAAGTATATCGTAGCTCGTCCACGTACTTTTGGATATATCAGGTGGTGTTACAGTATGAGAAGTATAAAGGGGTGCTCTCACTGTGCGGTTTCACATCAAACATCGCTAATAAGGACTTGGGCCTCCACATATCTTCAGGTATATTTGGGAGGACAAATTTAGGTTGTTATCCATCCATAGTGAACTGATTCATCTGCCTTGTAAAATTGTGATACACTAAACACATCATTCGGGGAGATTGGCTGCCCATACTTCTTGGTTCGCCAGGAGGTATTCTGCAGTTCACAGTTTCTTGGTAAACCTTTTACCTAGCATTACCCTTTTATTTAGTTTTTTTTTGGTTAAAATAAATCAGTCATCGTGGAAAGACAAAATCCTTTTCATCGTCGTTTGCGTATATTAGCATTGAAACCACCTTTACCACCAGAAGTTACTCCTAGTCGACGAAGGCGACATCACTCTACTAAAACAAGTACTATCAGTACCTCTGGTGAAGCATCCTCTTCCCATATACCAGAGTTGGCATAATTTGTTTCTACACATCTCGGTTCATCTGTTGTTGTTGAGACAGAGTCCGCAAAGCTACCCATGGTCACGATCCATTCAATCAGTGAGACCATACCTCCCGAACCCGACGTTGTCCAACCAGAAGCTGATCTAGATCTTGTCTCTTTTTGCCAAAACATGTACATCCCGAATTTGAACAACTGGAAGTTGTTCTTGCGTTGGTCATCCCACATTTTTCTGTAGCCATTGAGTCTCCCATATCACCCAGTCAACCTCCTGAAATATACTTTGGGCCTGACTGTGAAATACTTCCTCCTGGTTAAATTTCGATTGAAGAAATCCCACAAGACGAGACACCTTTAACTCCAACCCATTTTTGGGATGATATTTACCTATACGAGTCTTTTACTCAATCACCATCCTCTGCTTTTGTTGATCTTGTTCCTATTCAAATTCCTGTCGATACAAAAGGGTATAAATTTGGTCAAGTAACCATGCCTGAACCGACATCCTCAGTTAGCCCATCTGTTACAATTACGTCATCACCTACCCTTGCTACTCCGTCGATGTTCACAACTTCACCAGGGTCATATTTTCATGGAGGCCCTTTGGTCCCACCAGGTTATAAATCTTTATCTGGAATTTTCTCTTATGCATCTTCAAACCCATGGAATTCACCAATGTCATCATCTGTTATTATAACTGGTAAACCTATAGTAAGTACTGAACGACTTGATCCTTTATACACATCATCAGGGCAATATCAAGCCGGTCCTTCTGGGTCTATTCCATCGAGTACCATATCAAATCAACTCCCTGCATTTGGAGAGAAATATTTTTCATCTTATTATCCTCCTCATGCTGGGGGGAAACCTTTGGTCACCCACTTTGACAGTACTTCGTCATTTTTTGGTCAACCTGATGTCGAAATGAATGTTTTTCAATGGCATCCCACTCTTTCTATCCAACCACAAATGGTTGTACGTTCATATCAACCAGTTCAACCTGTTACACCCACATCACTCCCACTTGTTAATACATCTTTACCCCTATTACAGAACCAAAATTTTGTACAACAACCATTTCAAGTAGGTCCTTCAACTCAATACCCTCAAGTATTGGGCCCACAGAATCCAAATCCTTCAGCCAATTTACAACAACAACCTATACCTGGAGTCATTTATTCACAAACTGCTTTACCATATTATGGGATGTCAGAGCCATAATAAGGTTATACTTATCCTCAACCAAATCCAAGTTATCCTAATTTGGGTTATAAAATTGGTGGACAGAGCCCTTAGCAGCCTCAGGCGCAAAAGCCTCAACCTTCATTTCAACAAGGATCATATCCAGGTTTTTGTCAACAGAATCCTCAAGCGTTTTCTTATAAAAAAAACCCCTATCTGGGTTACCAATGGTAGATTCCTTATGTTGGTGCTCAAAGACCTGTTTACCAAGCAATTCCATCATACCCTAGCTATGCTCAAACTGACCTTAATTGATAGTTTCCCTTTGTTGCAACTTTAGAGTTACCAGATTTAAATCGGCTAACCAATGATCAAATCAACTATGCTCCTTGGTGGCCAGTGATACCTCAAAAATTACCCTTGGATATTCCTAAGTTCAATAGAAACCATGGGGAAGACCCCTAGACTCATGTTATGACTTATCATTTGTGGTGTTCATCAAACTCCCTGAATGATGATTCTATTCGGCTACGTCTTTTCCAGCGTACGCTCACTGGTCCGACTACAAAATGGTACATTGAGTTACCTAGAGCTTCTTTTGATAATTTCACTGCCCTATCTATTGTCTTATTGACTCACTTCCAGTTACCCATACGATATGAAACTGGAATGGAGCTCTTGACCAATTTTAAACAGACCAATGCTACTCACATTTCTGATCATATTCATGAGTGTCGTCGTCGTCGTAGAATGGTTAAGACATTTGTTCCTGATCAGCTCCTTGTTGAGTGGTTCATTAAGTCCCTGTTACCATCTATAACTGACGATGTGGCTAAGTGTGGAATCGTCACTGAATAGCAGTTTATTGCATGTGCGCAATATTTAGACTTGATTTATACTTAGTCTAGCACGTTCTATGAAAAATTTCCTAACGCGCTGTGATCTAATTTTACTTTTCCTCCTCAATTAAAGGAATCTCATGTAGGAGACGGTTTGATTGGTACTGCAAGCACACATCATAATACTTCATTTTATCCTGCACCTTCTTCCGAAATCAATATCGTGTCATTTGACAAAGGTGAAAGTGATAAGAAACTCGGAAGTAAGAAAAAAGGGAAATCTAAGAAAAATCAAACTTCTAACCCGCAGGAAAGATCATCTGATCAATCGTCTAGAATAGGAAACCTCATTATCCATGCATAATATGTAATGAGGAACACTCTGTTGGAGATTTTCCTCACCGCGCTGAAGTCTCAAAAATGGTTAAGACTTCACATGCATCAGCTGTGTTGACAGATCCGTTTCTGAATACGGACACAAATTTGGTTGCTACGAATCCAACTTCTAGTTCCCAAGTTCTTATGTTATCTATCACAAAACCTTCAACAGATATTTTGGTGTCAACATGTAATAAATATTATGGTAGTTAAGCAACTGATCAACCTACTACCTCGACAATGAATCTGTCTACGGAATCAGTACCGCCTACTACTATTCTTGAATTAACGATTAAGCCGCCAAAAGGGAGCGTTCATAAATCGACATATAATCATTGAGAAAGAGCTGCTCAAAATTATAATATAGTTGAAGACTTGGCTCAATCCCCTTCAGCTATGTCTGCTCTTGAGGTATTACAAAATTTTCCCTCCTAGAAACAGACTTTATTGTCAGTTATTGGTGGAATTGATCTGACTAATTCTAATTTCATCATCTTTAATCATATGGGCTATGTGCCGCAACTACCAGCAGAATTGGCATTCTCTATACGAGTAAATTTTCTCAATCATCTTGTTCATCGTACTATTATTGATGAGGGAGAATCTACTTGCATTATGTCTCTAAAATGTTGGAAGTCCCTTGGCTCGCCACACTTATCTCAATCATCAACGAATTTGAAGGCTTTCAATGGATGTACATATAAGCCTTGTGGTATTATTAATAACCTGCATGTTGAACTAGGGGGGAAAACAATGACTGTTGATGTCGAGGTTGTTGACGGACCCCTTGACTACAATATTATACTTGGAATTCCATGGGTATATGCTATGACTGCAATTGTTTCTACATATTTTAGAATGATCAACTTTCCATATAAAGGTACCATCACAATCACCAATCATCTATCCTTCATTTCCTCTGCTTCGCAGGTAACTGGAAGTGGTATATTCGTTCACACACCCCAGCTAGCACTTTAGAACATTGGTGTAGGACTTTTAAACGATTCCACTCTCATGGGAACCTTTGCATTACTGCCGCCTGCGACGTCGACAGAAATTGCAAGTATAGAGACCTGCTACATGATCTCTTCCACTCCATATGGCTTCAGGAAGAGTACAGGTGATTCTGAAATTGTTTTTTTGGATGAGTTTCTGTCGCCCAGCCCTATTGAGCTGGCATAACAATCAATCTATCTGGCTTGGGCGGCGAATCGGAAATCAACGTCGCTAGTTGTTTGGGTTGATTGTCACTTAGATTTTGGTACTCCTTCTGATCCTTTTTCCTCAAATTTCTTGACAAATGAGAATATTTTGGAAACCTTGATGTCAGAAGGAGAACCATGGGAAGATTATCATCATCGTTCCCATCTTCCTGATTATGAAGAAAATAATCTTAGTGAAATATATCACCCATCAATCAAAATAAGGAATTCAAATCAACCCATTAAAGGTTCAAGCCATTCTTGATTTGCCTACGCCATCAAATTTACTTTAGATACAGAAAATTCAAGGAAAGGCTAACTCCCTAAGGAGGTTTATACCCAACTATGCTGAAATGGCTAAAGGATTTAATCGGCTCTTGAAAAAGGGGGTTCCCTTCCATTGGGACCAAGTTGTGGAAGCTTCTTTTGATGTTGTCAAGGATACTCTTGTTCGGGCGTCATTCATGTATCCCCCCAATTATCAGAGTGATTATTTCCTATATATCACTGCGGCTAATATGACCATTGCTATGGTATTGGTCCAAGTAGAAAATGGGATAGAACATCTGATCTATTATTTGAGTCGTAATCTCAATGATACGGAAGTTAAGTATTCATACGTATAAAATCTTTCCTTGGTAACTGTTCAAGATGTCCAAAGATTCCGCCACTATATCCTGTTACGAAAGACCATTTTCATTTCAGATTGCAACCCCATGACTAATATCTTATCACGTCAATTGCTAGGGGGGAATATTCAAAATTTGTTGTCATTTTGCAATAATTTGATTTGGAATTCATCAAATCCAATTCAAATAAGTCTTTAGTTTTGGTTGAGCTTCTCTGTGGCCTTCCCTCTAATAGCACTGCTACTACGTCGGAACCATCAATTCTTGATGAGTCTCTGTTTCTGATCAGATCATTTTATCCTTAGTATGGAGATTTCATCATTTATCTCCAAACTCAAAATTTTCGGCCTGATACCTCTCTTTGTGAACAGCGACGTATTCACTACCAAGCCAAAGATTATCTTATCGTCGGCGATACACTTTATTGTCATGGTGTCGATATAATTTTAAGAAGGTGCCTCACTCATGAGGAGGCCGAAAAGGTTTTAAATGATTTTCATGTTGGGGCTTGTGGTGGAAACCTGTCTGGATACTCTACCACGCAGAAGATACTCCGTGTTGGTTACTTTTTGCCTACCATATTTCATGACTACATTCTCACGGTTAGAAGTTGTCATGCGTGCCAGATATTTGATTGTAAAATGTGCAAACCGCCAGTGCCAATGCATCTTGTTGTCTTTGTGGGATGATTTTCGAAATGGGTTATTGACTTCATGACCTGTAACCCTTGTTCGTCTGGGGGGCATGGTTATATTATTGTCATAGTAGACTACTTTACCAAATGGGTCGAAGCGATGCCTACATTCAACAACACAGGACAGACAGTTGCATTGTTTTTCTTTAATCATGTTATTGCACGATTTGGGGTCCCACAGGCTATAGTTACAGATCATGGGAAGCATTTTCGCAACCACATGATGGTTGAATTGACTACCAAGTTAAGATTGTTACATGATAATTCTACTCCTTACTATCCATAATCAAATGGAAAATTTGAGGCTATCAACAAGATTCTTAAACGTATGCTTCAACGAATGATAGGAATCCATAAAAGAAATTGGCATTTGATCCTATACTCGGCCTTGTGGGCGTATCAAACCTCGGTGAGAAATGAAACCAGATTTACTCCTTTTCAATTGGTGTATGGTCTGGAATCTATCTTTCCTATCCAATGTGAAATACCATCATTAAAAATAGAAATCAACTTGTTACCTGACACCTCAGAAGAAGAAGAGCATATTTTTAACCTCATCCATATTGATGAAATGTGTTGTGAAGCCTAATTGGCCAACGAAGCGCATAAGAGACGTATAAAGGCGTAATATGACAAAAATGTCTAGCCTCGCATTTTCTCAGAGGGCAACTTGGTCCTTCTTTATGATCAAGAAGCTGATGTAATAGGTACAAGGAAATTTGAGCCATTATGGCATGGCCTTTATATTTTCAAAAGAGTTCTTGCTAATGGTGCCTATGAGTTGGTGGATTATGATGGAATTCCATTGGCGCAGCCCAGAAATGGGTTGTATCTGAAACGTTACTATGTGATTGAAGGCTGTCCTGTGTGTGTGTTTTATATGTGTGGTTTTATATGTGGGTTCTGCACACAGGGGGGGGGGGGCTTGTTGGATATGTTGATGGTGCTAGTAGTAGTACGCAAAATCTATCCTCTACAGTGTGGGCCATTTTCGCTCCAAACGATGAGTTAGTGAGTTTTCAATGGATTTGTATCGGAAGATCGACAAAAAATATCATTAAGTATAGCGCATTGATCGAACTTCTCCCTGATTCCATTTCATTTGGTATTAACCGCATTATCATAAGGTTGGACTCACAACTTGTGGTATTACAACTTACTAGTGTTTATACTATTAGAAATACAACACTGCATCGTTTGTTCCTAAGAGTTCTACTTTTGGAAAGACACTTTGATTTTATTCAATATCAACACATTTCCAAAAAATTTAACACATTGACTGATTCGTTGGCTAATCAAGTTTTAGATAGAAATTTGCAACACATGTAAAGAAAACATTCACATAATTGAATAGGATTACGCAATAAACATAGGAAAACACTGAAATAAAATAGATAGATAGTTATAGGTTTTTAAAAAAAATTGTGCCCAAGGCACATTGGCATCTGATCTCAAAATGTATGCAACATGTCAAAAGTAAATTAGTGGTGCTCATGGTAACATGTTATAGATATAAATATCCTACGCAGTAACTGCATCCAGCAGTTAGGAACACCTATAGTGTGGCGCTACAGTCCCATGGGTAACTCTTTGATCCGGCAATCCCGAATCCCGAAGGTCAACCCATCTATGTGCTGTCGAAACTCAGACAGAGTCTCATCCATGTCTAGATCCTGAAGGACTGCTCTCCTGACAAACCTCTCTGTTGGCTCATCTACTCCATGCTCTGGTTCCTCCATTGGTTTACCTCGACCAACATCTACATTAAATCAAAAATTTAGTTTAGTCTTGGGAAAACATAAAAATACAAAAAAATTGTATAAACCTTAGAGAAATCAAAAGCATGGTCAAAAAATTCTTACATATTACACCCCAATGAGTGCCTTCCGATAAAGCTAAGTCTGGATCTCCTCGGAAATAAACGCCTGTGTATTCATACTCATCGATGGTGATAACCTGTCACCTGAACTAGGTGAAGAACGCATTCGAGTACACAATGGCCGATTGGCCTGCATGCCTACCCATTAGTTATACCCATCTCTGCATCCTCGAATCTCTAGGGTTAGACACACCCAGTGTCACATGCTGAGGCTACATCAATGGAATCTGATCTAAGGCAAATGAAATGAGGATCAAACCATAATTGAAGTTTTTCTTCCTTCCTCCCTTTTCCTTGTTCACTTGTTCTTTTATCTGAGAAAGTATAGCTTCAGACCAATTGAAGACTGTTGGCTACATGAACTCTAGCACATACTGCATATATGATCTATTCGCTACATGTAGTGTAACGGTGCCAGCAAGTTTTGTGATCGTGAAAAGAATGGTTCTCAAAGGAAAATCTCGAACGTCTCGAATGTTTATCTTCCCATATTTTCTTGGCTCTACCCCTAGATAGCAATACTGCAAAACATAATCTCTCACAGTCTCTCCTCCAAGAGAAAACCCTGAGAAGGAAATAGGCAAGCCTCTCCTCAACAAACTTGTAAGAAAATATACATCCTCTACTGTAATAGGAACCACTTTTTTCCTAATATGAAATGCCTCAATAGCTATATCCCATGCTCGAACTAGGAACTCCAAGAGTTCTATTTGCTGCCTCATCCCTAACAAGCGGGAGTACTTTAACAACCCACAATCTCTTAGGGCTCTTACTGTACCCAGATAATTTAGGGCAACCATGTTCTATTATTCATGCTCTCTTTCCCTCCATGTAAATGTCATTATATTCCAATGAAATCCTAAAAAATAACCGTAAGACTCATTAGACTCCTTTCAATGAAAAAAATTAGACAAATTTTGAGCATAATGGAAGAATAAAAAATGAAGATTTCACCCAACGCAGTCTTGAACAAGGGACAGTGTGTTGCATATGCAACTATACTTCAGTTTATATGCTCTACAATGGAATTTTTGATGCTCAAGGGTGTGTTGCCCTCTTTGGAAAAAAAATTTACCCTAAGGGGCTCAAAACCCTAAAAATTTGTAGTGAAATGAAATGAATTGAATACTGAAGGAAAGAGAGGGTTCATGGCACTAACCTGGATCAAACGGCAATGGAAACCGTCCACAGAATCGATCACAATCAGCAGCTAAAGTTCGTGGGCAAAAACAGGTTCAGAGCTCCAAAATGAAAATGGTAACTATTGAATGGTAAAAGTGAATAGTAAAACTCTTTTTAATATTTATTTAATTATTATCAAATCATATTTATTGATATGACTATGGTTTTATTATATTTTTATCATGAAACAGGTATTTTTAATCCATTTTATGTTGTTCTGAACAGGTTTTACAATTGATGAATAGATTAATCGTGCAAATTTATTTCAAGAATGACTTGACCACAAAGCATACTTTTATCCTTATTTTTTGAGGTTTGTAAAAAAAGAAAAAATATTTGAAGCACACTTTTATCTCTTTTTCGAGCTTCAATAACAGTGAAAAAGGAACCCTTGGAGTTTTCTTTTAGCTCATTTCAGACTCCGATATGTGAAACGATTGTCGAGCACTTGTCTTTTCAAGCTCGTAAAAGTAAATGAATTGATATCTACTCAATATAAGTTTAACCCTTTTTCGGACTGAGATAGATTATTTACAAAAAAGGAATACCTTGGTCAAACATGACTAAAGAGGTTCTCTCAGATATTATTTTACACTTTTTCGAATCTGAGCGAAAGCTTTACTAAAAAGTACTTATGGAGTTTTCTTTCATCCTCTTTTTCAAACTCTCTAAATATGAAAAAATACCAGGCTGTCACTGTCGTTAAGCTTGTTAAAACATAAAATAGTGACGGTCTTGTTGATCATGGCAAGAATCAAGTTTCATTCATCGCTAGAATCATTAAATTATTAAATGGCGATACATTATTCACCCGAAGGGTTTAATTATAGATCAAGCATATGTTATCCTCCTCAAGCTTGTTAAAAAATAAAGAGGTACTGGTCGAAAAATGACCGGGGAAAATTTGGGAAAGTAAATAGAACTTTTTACAGTAGCAGGTCGCTCTTGAACATGACATGTCACTCCATCACCATGACTGTTTGGGTTGGGTAATCTTCTTGATGGTTCATTAATACCTATGGTTCATCATAACTTCACTTCGGTTTTTGGTCAATGCTAGCAACTCATCTCAGTGCCGCCAATATGTTCATGAGAAGTCATCCAGTGAATACTCATCCTTCTACAATACTCATAAACCTTCATTCTCATGAAAGTCATCCCTGAACATTTCTATATCAAGTCATACCTTTGTCTCTGAAATCAGTAACTCTCGTTTCAAAATAAAGTGACTTCCTGTCGATGACAAATAATTATCCGAGAAGTTCACTTAGAAACATCATATTCCAGTACCATGAGGCTTGTTACAACATCGACAAGATCCTCGCTTCCAGACTTTTGACCAAAATATTTTGTTTGGCGTTCGACATCAAATCATCTATTCATGCCTTATGAAATGTATTGCAGTACCTTGAGGGCCATTAACATCAATGGTGGTTCTCTCCCGTTTGTTAACATCTCACATCATTGGCTGGTAATCAAATGATGTCTTACCATGTTCGACTACAAATCATATATTCACATGGCTAGACTTGTACCCAAATGATCCAGTGAAAGAGATAAGAAGACCCCAGATCTAGTTTCAGCTATCCAGGCTGATATTTCAGGATTATTGTACACATCATCTATACGGCGACCTTACATACAGATCGTCATCCAAACATAGGCCTATATCTGTAGGCATGTTTGTATTGGGAAACATTCCAATGTAAATGACTTTCTAAACTATGTACATGTTATTAGATAGTTTATGTGCTGAGCATGTGAATGTCTTCCCTTAGAAATTCGTGATCAAGAGGATATATCATGATTTAATGTATTGTAATATTGATCCAGGTCACCACTCCACTTCAGCTCCAGCCCATCACAGTGTAAATCACCTCATTCAAAAAATATTGTTATTATTATTCTGAATTCATGCTTTAGGGGAAATATTTATAGGTCAATTTGGTCACCATTCCCAATGACCTGATTCATTTGAAATCATCCCCAGAACCAATGAATAGGGTCTATCATCCCCTATCATTTCAGTTGCTACATGCCCTAAGACAAATAACAAGACAAATCATCCATTACGTCCATTGCAAGGTTTCCAAGATTTGAAGTACATGATTAAATCACCTATGAGCTCACCAACGTAGTCTCTCAAGGGGCTAAGTGATTTTCATATGCAGGTAACCCCACTCAAGGGTGCTCTGCAAAGCACTTCCCGATACTCAAGGGTGAATTGGTCAAATTGGGAGCATAATTCTCATTGTTTCGGAATCTCCACTTGGCTAGTGCCTTCTAGAAGAGTGCATATGTGTCAAATTTTGAATCCATGTGTCCATTTGACACCTTTGAGCTTGGGAAAATGTCTTGCCTATTATTATAAAGTCATTGATTGTGAAACTACCTTCAGATCATCTATAAATTGAGCACAGATCCTAGTGCTTGAGAAGGAAGAAATTAAGTAGAGAAATGTTGGTGGAATTTCAATTGAGGATTTCATTTGAGTGATATGCTACTGGAGAGATATTCATTGTGATGAGGCTAGAGTTGGTGACATCAAATAAATCATTGGTTGTAACCTCCCCTTCTATCCATTAATAAATATTTTTGCTTACTTTCCCACATATGTATCTATATAAGCTTATGTCCTTCATATTATGGATTCTGATATGATGTATATGGTTCATGTTTCATTGATTTAACTGAATAAATTGAATAGACATCTGTATATTGCAATATTTTTTTTGTTTAGTGTTCATTCTTGCAGGAAATATTTTGGCGATCTAGCTTGGATTTGAATCTACAACAAAAGCGATAGAAGCAGAATAGGAAGCGCTTGGATTTCAAGTAAGTTTCTTAATCTATTCTGTGTGTCTATTTACTGTTAGGAAAATTAGTTGCAAATTCTTTAATCTGTTGTTCTAAGTGCACATCACATTTAGGGAAGAATGTTTTATCCATAATCTATAATTCTGCATAACACCTATAAACTAGCAAACCACTAAAAACAAAACATATTGTCCATGGAGCTTTATAGCATAGCTCGTTGTAGTATTTACAATGACATCCAACTGGAAACATGACAATCATATCATTTACTAGAGCTTTATAACACATCTCATTACGGTATTTACAATAACAACCACATATACACTCATGCACATTTACTTCAACCACCAAATAGTCATATTTCCCATGGAACTTATTGGCCACAGCTCGATACAGTATTTACAATAATATACAAATATACACATATGCACATTTTCTCTAACTAGCAAATAAAAGGATATGATGCATGTATCAACAACAAGGGAATCCAGAGGCTCACACCTCCACCCTCAAAGTAGTACCAGGAATCACTTCCTTCCCAGGGAGTCTAGAATCCACTTCGAGAGCCAAAGTCTGCATTCAATTTCCACTGCTACAATCCTGCACCACTTGTCCTCTCAGTGAACAGTTATCAGCTCATTGTTCCAAGATGCACTCGCAATGTGCTTCTGATTCTATATGGAAATGCTAATGACCAAAATAAATGTATTCCCCAACCTTCCCTTCTCTGCTACCCAGTCCCTCGAGAAATCTAGTCACCCCCTTCCATGCAATTACAAACCTTCCAAGTTTCGCGAGCATCCCCTTCTCTGCTACACAATCCCTCGAGTGACCCCTCCCTTGGCAAGGTTTCCTCGCATCATAAGGTCCAAAAACCAAGGCATATCCCTACCTCAAAACCATCATATCATTCATATCATTCTCATGGAAATCAATGGAAAATATTGGGTACCAATGTCCCACAGTGTCCCTTATCCTGAATTCTTTACCAGCGTACTATTGCATGTTCCAATTCCTTTTTGTTGCTATTGCTAATTATTGCAGTTAGTTTCAACCACACAACCGCGCATTTCATGATTTCCTATACCAAGAAAATAATTTCTATTAGATTCAAAACAAATTAAAATAAATTCACATCATACCTCATTGGTAGCTCGTCTATAAGGTACACCTGCAACTTTGTATACTTATTGTCACAGCAAGTCAAACTAGTTGTTTGTTTTGAATCATCATATATAAACATATCTCATCGGGTTAGCTCAAAACTCAATCATCATACATCAACATCATATATCACATGTAACAATCATAAATCATAATCACAGATCACATGCATGACAAAAACTGAAATAATTGTCGATGCTTATCCTTTAATCGGTCATTTTCTTATTACTTTATCCTTTGTCCTTTTGGTACACAAATCAGATCAGTTGCCACATCTAGAAATCATGCAGTGCTTCTCTTCTCTTAAACCACATACACATACATCCATTGTACATCACATGCATACACCCACACATGGTGTACCACACAACACGTACACCCACACCTAGTGTACAACACAACAGATACACCTACACCCGGTGTGCAATGCAACACATTACATACACCTACATCCGGTGTACAACACAATACATATACATACAGAGAGTACAACATAACGATTACACATGTCATGAAACAATGATTACAAAATACACATAACACAGTACTACATGTGCACAATACAATGTGTACGATGTGTACACAATACCACATGTACATAGTCCCACCTACACAACATGTACACAACACTGCTTTCATAACATGTACATAACACCACATGTACAAAACAACACATGCACAATGTGTACACAACACCACATGCACGAAATTTACACAACATCACCTGCACATAGCACCTGATGTACAACATGTACACAACACCACATGCACCTAAGCACCACATGTAAAATCATGCACACAACACCACATGTACATATCACTATATGTACAACATGCACATCACGCCATATGTACACAACACAACATATGCAACATGCACAAAGCGTCATATGTACACAGCACTGCATATCCAACATGCGCACAACACCATATTTACACAACACTGTATAAACAACATGTACACAACATCATTTGTACATAACACTTCATAAGCAACATGTGCACAACATTATTTGTTCACAGTACCGCATATGCAACAGTCACACAACACTATAGGTAAAACATATACAAAAAAGTAGTACTTCACATCTAGAGACCGCACACTAACTCTACCAAGCAACCTTGCTTCTAATGTCTTTCCACTGTCCATGCTTGTTTCAACATGCAATAGATCACATTGCTTTCAATCCACTGTTGCATCCCTCAACATAGCCTATCCATAACATAAACATAGAAATGTTATAAACACATAATATCAAACCATATCCACATGATACTTACCTCATAGATCTGTCAGGGCTACTCTTTCCACTTAATCCCTTAGAAACCAAGGCCCTGTTCATGACATTCAACTACATAAGCAATCATTCCTCAACAAGAATGATCCCTGATGACCATGTCATACAATGACATACATACATACATGTATACATATGTATACATTAGCGTAATCATGATCATACTATAATTACCAAATATCATAAGGTCTAGGTTAAGAGAAATCCATTTATCTGTGCACAACATTCAGAACAACATTTCCCAATTTAGTCAATACATTTGTTATATTAAGCCCATTTACTTTACCTTTATCATGATTTTCCTACCATTTTCCATTCATCCCCATCAACCCAACCAACCCAACTTGTTGTCATGTTCTTGCCTTTAGCTTCCCTTTATTCATGCATTGAGCTCCATCCGAGTCTTACATTACTTGTTGGGTACCACAAAGCTCTCCTCGAGCTCCATTAACTTTCCTATTTCCTAAAAAATTCCCAAGACCCTCAAAACATAAAAGGGAAAAACAAAGGAAAACATTAGGGGAATTTTGAGGTCTAAAATGGGCCTCCTAAGGAAATAATAAAATAATAGCTAAATCAATAAAATAATATTTATGGATTTGAAATTCACTTTTTGCACCACAATCAATATAACCATGGTTAAATTAAATTCAAAAGTTGTACCAAAATAAAATTAATAAAAAAATTGTATTGATGTGACTATAAATAAGAATGAGTTTAAAAAAAAAATCATTATCATTGAACAACTAATGCAATTTTCCTTTTACTTAAATAACTTAAAATAAAATATAAATATATATTCATAAACAATTAATTATATAATATGTTATTATTTAAAATTTATATTATTTGAAAATGACAAGGTAATAATTCATTTGTTTACATAACTAACACTTGGTTGAATATGATAGAACATAAAAAGACTCAATTTCAGAAAGGTAAAAAGGTAAAATAAAAGAATTGGGTGATAATTCCTTTGGCTATGTTTGGAAACTGCAATTCCAAATGAATCGTTTCTTTGCATGACTAAAAAAGTTTTCTTAACCTTAATTTTGACTAACATTATGTGGATATGTGTTATATTCATGAATATGTATTTGATAAGTTGTTATCTTAAGGTTGATATTTGAGATAAGAGGTTGATTTCTGATCTTATAAAGGCATGATCTAATGTTGCGTGATGCAGGGAATCAAATGGAAAAAGTGTTTGCCATGAAATCTTGAAGAAGGCTTGTGTTGAGCTTTTATTTATGAACCCTTGGAAGCACTGGGAAACCATGGGGGATTAAGTCATGGTGTCTATTGGAAGTCTTGTGCTTTCGGTGTTTTGTGATTTGTTCGTGCTTGATTTGAGGTTTTGATTATGTCTGGTGTACAACCATGCTACTTTGTTTTTTGTGTTGTATTATTGTTGGTTTTCCATGGTTTTCTTCTTGCATTAGGGGAAATTTGAGGTCTAAAATGGGCCTCCTAAGGAGAATGTACAATCAAAATTCACTTTATGAGAACCAATCACATTTTAGGGGATGCCATCATCCCTAATGGTTGAGGTGGCATTGCTTGAGTTAAAGGTACCTACTTGTCACATTATCAATGGTGGAAAAAAACTCATGGTTAACCATGGTAGTGCTCTAAGTATTTTTAAAGTCAAAGTAAAGTACTCACAATAAATGTCATTTCACATTTTTTGAATAAAATTAATGCATAAAATAATATATTACTTTTATTATATTATTTTTATATAGTACATTAATTACATGTTATTATACCTCTTTTTCACACTCTATAAACCAAAGAAAAAGGAACCCATTGGATTCCTCTTTCAGATCTTTCGAGACTCCAAAAATATGGAAATATTTCCAAGTACTTGTCCTTTTGAGCTCGTAAAAGTAATTGAAAAGACATCTAGTGAGTATAAGGTTAACCCTTTTCTAGACTGAGATATAGTAGCTACGAAAAAGGAATACCTTAGTCAAACATGGCTAAGAGGTTTTCTTGGGTATTTTTTCTCCCTTTTTAGACTCGAGATACTATCTATGAAAATGAACATCTATATTTTTATTTTCCGACTCTTTTTCAAAGTCTCTAGACATGAAAAAAATGCAAAGTTTTACATTTTCTCGACTCGTTAAAACATCAAACAATGATGGACTTGTTGAACATGACAAGTTTGAACCACACCTTGTCAGGTTTTGTTAAAAATACTTGGAGGGATTAATCCCAAGGATGAACTTACATATCAAGCATATGTTATCCTCCTCAAGCTTGTTAAAAAATAAAGAGGTACTAACCAATATGGTTGGGGAAATTGAGAAAATGGTGGATTCCACTTTTCTAAATGGCAATGAGTTACTCTTGAACACGACACTTCCCATTCATATACATGGATATTGGGTTGGGTAATCTTCTTTTCTTTTGGTTATCATACCATTTTTAGATCCTTCATTTTGGTTTTGGGTCAATGCTTCCAACTCCATTCAGTGTCGTTATGTGTTGAAGAGAAGTCCTTTATTTTATCTATGCTACAATACTCTTAATACTTCATTTCATGTCTTCCTTCCCTAATCCAGTTCCATATCAACATCATTCTGATCATTATGTCTCAATCATAACACCTGTTTCATGTCGTTGATGGGGGATACATCAAGGCCCTCCCACAACAGGTCACTTCCTGTCAGCATCAACACATCATCCATGAAGTTGACTGAGAAAAAAACCCTTTTGGTACCTTGGTGCTTCCGTACATCAATGAAAAGTTTCCTCACTCTCGAATAGAGGTTGACATCAATGGCCTTTGATCAAAATATTACGTATAGTGTTCAACATCAGCTCATTTACTTGCACCATACCGATTTTACCTTATTACCTTGAGAGCCATTAACATCATCGGTGGTTTCTCTTTCGTCTGATAATGAATTACATCATCGGACGATAATCACTGGTGTCTACCATGTTCGGCTCCATATCATTGATTCACATGGATAGACTCATACATTATTTGGTCGTGTGAATGAGATAGAATACCCCAAATCTAGTTTCATTCATCCAGGAAGTGATTTTAGGAGTTATACAAAGATCGCAATGTATGACAACCGTGATCATATAGACAATCATCTAGTCATGAGTCCATTAGTTTCATCTATGGATGCGTCTTTTGATCATTATACATGTTATGTTAGCTTATGACCTGAGTATGGGTATGCCTCCCTTAGCATCCAGATGTCATGATAATTGTATTGTAACAGATGAAGCGCGCTGGTTGTTCTTGATCCCTACTTGTCACAAGGTAAATCACTGCAGTGATCAGTCACTATCTCTGACTTTGCACTTTAGGGGGATTATGTTATAGGAGATTTTTCCACATTCAATCAAAGTGAGCCTCATAATAGGATAAATCAATATCCTATTCCCGCTGGTCATCATCTTGCACAAATCCCTAAGCATGTACCTCTCATCCCTCATAACTTCAACCCTAAACTTCCCCATCTGAGCCAATTTGAGGACCAACGCTCCCTACAAGCCTACTGAGGTGTGTTCACCTACAGTTTCCTCCACTGTTGCCAGCATTGGTCACCATCAAGTTGCCCTCCTTAGCACTTGTGTTGGTTCTTGAATTCTGGGATAATGAGCGGGATTCTGGAAGCTTCACCTTCTAGGAGTTTCTAGAATTTGTTTCAACTACTTACCTTGGATATACATTCAGATCTTATTCTACCCTTCATTGGAGTTTTCACCACTTATCCTTTGATCCTATCCCTCCATAAAAGGTGGATCTAAAGCCTTACAATGGTAATTGGATAAGTGGTGAAAAATCCAACGAAGGGTCTCCCAACTTACCCCTCTCTCCTATATATTTACCCTCTCATATGCCAGAGGTACTGGTTGGATTTTGAGACTGATTCTACCATTAGGATGCTGCAGTAAGTAGTTACCATCTCATGCAGGAAAGGACGCGTTAGCAACTTGGAGGAGCTCTTCTACAAGATCGACTGTAGCTTATGGTTGTAATCTCCTTCCATTTATATTAATGCACATAATTCTGTGTTTTCCTATATGTAATGTAGTTATTTCAATTATTTCAATACCATGTTGATCTATTGAATAGAGTATTTAGATGATGTTGATCTTGGCATGTGTTATATGACTATGCAGGATCTAATTTTTGCAATCAGAGCTGGAATTGGAAATTCCAACCTAAAGAAGGGGCGAAGCATGCAACGGATTCTAACATTGGGTTCCTTGTCTCTCTATTGTTGTAGGTTGACCATCAAACCTAGAAGAGATACATTTGATTGCAATCATAAATCTCATATAAACAACACTAATGTGCTTGGATAATTTAGACACACCATAAAATAAACATATGCTAAAACATCTTCTCACCCACCTCTACTACAAATGTATTTTTGGGATATTTTTATAGGGGTCTCCGCAAAAAGCTCCATTAGAAGGTATTTTCCTTGTAGTGAATTTCCATGCATGGAAGTCACATATTGCCAACTTTCATATTTCCTAAGATAGCTCATGGTTACCAATGTAAAGCTGTCCTAGTGGTAAAAAAATCAACTTGGTCATAGATTTTTTGGCTTAATGAGAGGAGTCCATGCCACATAAAATTTTTCTAAACTATGAAGGAAGTGGCTAGTTACAACTTGGTCGAATTTGGTCAAACAAGTCATGTAGGTTTTTAGGTGTAAAAGTGTGGCCAACATTCGGTAGTGCAGGCATTTCATTAGAGGTCATATAAAAAATGAGAGGAACAAAACCCAAGTGTCAAAAATTTTAAATTCCTTATGGGGTTAGAGAACCAACATAGCAGCAAAATGATGTGGCAGGGGTAGATAGATGTTGTAGTAACACTAGAAAATAAAGGGAGATTTGGAGGCATACCCAGTTCAAATCAAATCAAGTTTTAGCATACCTAGTTGGTGCCAAATTTTCCAAGAAGTCTAGGGTGCTCGAGATCCAAAGAGCTAAGTTTACTTTATTGAATAAAAAAGGTCAAGTGAACTAGTTGTTATAAAAGTCAACTCGCAATTGAACATGTCTAACTAGCTATTGGGGTTTCTTGGACCAACGATGTTAAGAGATGGACCATTAATTTATTTGTTATGAATTCAACCAAAGAAACCAAATGACCAAGTCGAATTTCTTTCAACCAAGTCCATTTCTTCATTGGCCAAGTAGAGCTACCAAGGAGGAGGTGGGGTACTTTATGCTACTATTCTTCATCTTTGACCATTTCAAGATACTAGCAAAGGGAATTTTGAAATAATTTGGACATTGTGAACCAAATTGATCCATTAGTGGGAAAATGAATTTATGCAATGTGATGTTTTATGACAAATACTAAGTCTCCAACTTGTGGATGACTAGTAAAAAAAATATTTTCTAGAAGAGTCGTCAAAATAGCCATTAGCTAACAATTAATTTTCTTTTATAAAATGCTAGTCTCCCCTCTTGTAATAGTTTTTTTCTTATGAGATTAGCTCCATCAACAAAGAGCTCATTTTGAAAACCCTTGTTCAATTTTATTTTTTCTCATTATGTGAAGTGGATTTTACTAGTTCTTCTTTTCTTGATTATCTGTTGTATTTGGATTAAATATAATTATATTTTATAATAACTAAGATCACACAGAGCTAAAAATTGGAGCCACTGAGGAGATACATGATCATGTGGAGAAGAAAAACTAGGGGAAATCGCACTTTGTATTTCTTTTTTACAGGTGGATCACTTCAAGATAGGCAAGACTATTTCGTGAGGAAGCTTCAACTGGAACAAAGTTTGTATTCCATTTCTTACTCAAGTTGAAGGCCATGGAAATACACACCAAATAGGGAGAATGTAGATGTCCAAGATAAAGATTGCAAGCTGGAGATTGTTGGAAATATTGTTTTTGAAATTTTGATGTTCAATTTGGATACCCTATTTTTTAAGGTCTTTTTACTCTAATGAACTAGATCAATGAGAGAAAAGGATATATGGTTAAAAGTATTATTATGGGACCTTTCCAATGGTATATGGCACTCCATTTAACTCCATCAGAGTGGCGAGATATGAAAGATTATGTCAAGTCAACCTAGTCATAAAGTATAGGTCAACTCAGGCTTCAGCTAGCTTTTACAGGCCTACCCCATAAGTGAACAAAAAAGAACTAAAAGTAAAGGGTAGATAGTGCATTTTATTTATATCCAAGAAATAATATCGAATAAAAATGTGATAAATATATTTGAGTTGCTAAAGAGGAGTATTCTTGGAGTTTAAAGGTGCACAAGAGGAGTCTAAGGATTTTCTTAGTGTGGTATGGGTACACTATGAAGGACTAAGGTCTATGATGTTCTGAAGTGCATTTTTTTAGGGTTGTGATTTTTTACATTGCATTAGTTTGGGATTATATTCTAGGGAATGAGGTTCACTAGGGCATGACGGCTAAATCTGATTAGGGTTTCAAGCTATATCTAGGGTGTGAAGGAAGGAAAGACATTGGAACATGAAAGTTATGGGTATGATTATGTTGTAAAATGCATGAAGTATGAAGCATGCTGGTGAAATTAGAAGTAATTTGTGTATGAATACCTTAAACACTGTTACTGATGAAATAGGTAACCGCACTGTTACCTACTTTTTTTTGGTAGAATAAAAAGCACTCGATTTTGAAAAGTGCTGATGCAGAATCACTTTTTTTTTTAGCACATTTTTGACACTCTAATATTTTTATTTATGAAGTATGAATATTTGTTTTAAAATGTTAGTGATTTTCATGCGAACTTTGAAACGTATTGATGCAGCATCAACTTTTTTTTTTTAAGAGCGGTGATTTTCATGCTAATTTTGAAACGTATTGATGCAGCATCAATCTTTTTTTTTTAGAGTGGTGATTTTCATGTTAGTAATAAAACACAAAACTTAGATAAAAATATATATATAAAAACAATAAAAAAAAACAATAAAAATGTAAAAAAAAAACAAAATTAACTCGTAAAAATAAAAAATTTAAACAAAAATAAATAAATAAAAAACAAAAATATTCGAAAATTATATCAAAAGAAATGACAAAATTTGAAAAAAAAACACATAATTTAAAGAAAAATACAAAAATTAACCCAAAAAAAAAAAAAATTCAAATACATTTTTTTCTAAGTTATTAAAAAAATCATATAATTAAAAAAAAAAAAAATAGAAAATTTAAAAATAATTTAAATTACAAAATTAAAATTTAGATAAAAAAAAATAAAATACAAAAAAGAAAAAAATAAATTTAAAAATTTAAATTAAAAAAATTATAATAATAAGAAAAATAATACAAATTTTAAAATTAAAGAAAAAAACAAATTAAAAAAAAAAAACAAAATTTAAAATTGAAAAAGAAAATTAAAATTAAAAAAACTATCATTAAAAAAAAAAAAAAAGGAAAAAAACCACGTGCAAATAATTAAAGAACAAATATCCATAAATTTACTCTTTTTTTTTTAAATGAAACAATTTATAAATTTTAAAAATGAAAAGCCAAATAAACTAAAAGATTAAAAAAAAAAATTAAATTAAATTAAAATTTAATAAATTTAATAAATAAATTTTAAATTTTAAAAAATAATTAATCTAAAATATTAAATTTAAAAACAAAATTTAAAAAAAATTAGAACAAATTAAATTTAAAATAAAAAATATGAATTAAAAAATAATAATTTTAAATTTTTTGAATTAAAAAAAAATAAAATTTAAAAAATTTAAAAATTAAAAAAAATAAAAATAAAAAAGAATTTTTTGATCGTGGTGGCGCCGTCAATCGGCCTCCCGCCCAGGTGGTGGCGGACGCTGGTCGCTGGGCGGGAGGGAGGCTGCATGCAACCCCCCGCCTGCCTAGCGACTGGCCTCTGCCGCAACCTGGGCAGGAGGCCGATTCCGGGAATCGCCCTCCCGCGGTGGGAGGGCGATTCCGGGAATCACCCTCCTACGGCGGGAGGCCGATTCCGAGAATCCGCGGGAGGGCGATTCCAGGAGTCACCCTCCTACGGCGGGAGGCCGATTCCGAGAATTTCCCTCCCATGGTGGGAGGGAGATTCCCGGAATCGGCCTCCCGCCATCGGCCTCCTGCGGTGGGAGGGCGATTCCCGAAATCGACCTCCCGCGGCGGGAGGGTGATCCCCGGAATCGGCCTCCCGCTGCGGGAGGGCGATTCTCGGAGTTGACCTCCCACCGTGGGAGGCCGATTGACGGCGCCATCACAATCAAAAATTTTATTTTATTTTTTTAAATTTTTTAAATTTATTTATTTATTTTTATTTTCTTAAATTGAAAAAATTTAATTTTTTTTTTTTAATTTAATTTTTATATTTGAAATTTAATTTGTTTTAATTTTAATTTTAATTTTATTTTTAATTTTATTCATTTTTTTTGTTTTTAATTTTTTTTTTCTAAATTTTGTTAATAATTTTTATTAAATTTTGTATTTTTTTTAAATTTTTTCGTATATTTTTTTTATTATTAAATTTTATGTTTAGTTTTTTCATTTAATTTTTTAAAATTTAGTAAATTTTGTATTTTTTTTTAATTTATTTGAATTTAATACTTTTTTTTAAATTTTTTATTTTTTTATTATTATTTTTTTTAATTACATAAAATTTTTATATTTTTTTTATTTCAATTAAAATTGTGTATTTATAATTAGATTTTTTTTTTTAATCAAACTTAATATTTTCAAATTAATATGTTTTTTATTTTATTTTTTATTTAATATATTTATTTAATTTATTTTTTTCAATTTTTCAATTTTAATTGATCTTTAAAGTTTTTTAACTTTTTATTTTAACAATGTTTTTTTTTTTACTTTATATTTAAAATTTATTTTTTATTTCAAAATTTATTTGTTTATTCATTTATTTATTAAATTTTATTTTTTTTTTAATTTAATTTGTTATTTTAATATTAACATATTTTTTAAATTTAATAAAATCTAATATATATATAATTTATTTTTTGAAATCTATTTGTTTTTTTAATATATATATTTTTAAATTTAATATTTTTATTGTATTTTATTTTTAATTTTTTTACTTTTAATTTCAATAATGTTTTTTTTTTAATTTTAAATTTATTAAAATTTAATATATTTCTTTAAATTTAATTTTTTATTTTTTAAATTTAATAAACATTTTTTTTTTCTTTTTCAAATTTAATTTCTATATTTTATTTTTTATAATTTCTTTCTTTTTTTTTAACTTGTTTTTTTTAATTTAATATTTTTATTTTGTTTTTGTTTTTATTTATTTTTATTTCTATATATTTTGAAAATTTTAATCTTTAATCTTTAATTTTATTTTTTATTTTTTATTTTTTTTCTTAAATTTTGGTTTTTTTTTTAATGTTTGAATTAAAATTTCTATTTTGTATTTATTTTTTATTTTTTATTCCTATATATTTTTAAATTTTAAGCTTTAAAATGTTTTATTTTTTAAATTTATTTTTTTTCTTAAATTTTAGGTTTTTTTTAATGTTTGAATTTTAAAAATTAAAAAATGTTATTTCTATTTTTAAAAATGTAAAAAATATGACACAATTTTTTTTTTTTGTTATTCCAGCATCAACTGGTTTTGTTTTAAGGGTGTTTTTTCAATCCTTTTTTCAAGAAACAATTTTGTTTTTAGCATAATTTTATAAAATGTTGAAATTTGACCTTCAAAAAAAACCAAGTGCGTTCTAGAATACACTTTTTTTGTTTTTGGGGTGTTTTTTCATGTTTTTTGAGTCTTTTTGGGCTAGAGTTCTCATTTTGAGGTCAGGTTACCTATTTCATTGGTAACAATGTTCTTAGGTTGGTTCCTATATAGGTCTTACTAAGTTGGTGATTTTCCAAGGAGCTTGGTGTCTCCAGTAGGTTTCTACCTAAACAATATCTTCTTGAGTTAGCATTCAAATAAGGGGATTGGTGCCTCTAGTGGTTTGATTCCTACAAGATTTGTAAGAGTAGGTTGGTTCCTATAGACATTTATAAAGATAATTTTTTTGTATTTTTCTCGCGGAAGGGTTTCCACATTAAACTATGTGTACTGTGATTCGAGTTTACATGCATTTGATGTTGTGAAGTTAATGAATGCTTTATGAATGCTCATTTAAAATAAGAAAAGAATATATTATACTAATTAGCCTCCCCTCTTAGTATAAGCATAATTCAACAATTGGTATCATAGGATGTTCCTTTGAAAATAGTCTAACCAATGGAAGGCATATTCCAGGAGCACACATGGCTTGTCAAGAAGCTTTCTCCACAAATAGATTCCCATTTTTTGATGAAACAAACTATACATTTTAAATAATAAGGATGTGGAATCATCTAATGGCTCTTTGGTTTGATATTTTAAAACCAATCATGATTGGTTATACAAACCTAAAAATCCTCCAACAGATATGGTTGGGAAGAAGGTAGTGAATATAATGCAAAAGCCCTGAATTTTATCCTGTCTAGTCTTTTATATTCATAGTTTTTCAAGGTGATGGATTATGGATTAGAAAATTATTTTTGGCGCAAGCTCAAAAATAATTATGAAGGTGATAAAATGGTTAAGAAGGCAAAGCTCCAAAATCATAAGAGACAGTCCGAGAGCTTGAAAATGAAAGACAAAGAAAATGTTGCAGCTTATTTTCTACACGTGGATGAAATTTTCAACACCATGAGAGGGCTTGCTGATAATTTTTAAGAACCAAAAAATTGTGCAAAATGTGCTAAATTCACTCCCCTTAAGATTTGATGCCAAAGTATTTTCCATTGATGAAATGAATAATTTATACAAAAAAAAAATGGATGAGTTATATGGGATTCTCAATGCATATGAAGATTACAAAAAAAAAAATACAACACACAAAGTAACAACTTTCAAAGCATTAAATGAGACAAAATGACACAAATATTGTGATTTTTCCAGCCATGAATCAAATATAGAAAAATCACAATTTTTGAGTAAGATAAAAAGAGGATGTAGAAAATACAAATGTAAGATACCCTTCAAATTTTTTAATTGTAGTAGAGTGGACATTTTTATGCTAAATTTCCATATGAAAAAAATAACAATAGTGATGATGAAGAAGAACATAACAATAAAAACAAACCTTATAGACACAAAAAAAGGAAAATATACTAAGAAGAAGATTTTTTACTCTAGAGAGGATTGTAGCTCATTTGATTAAAGTGATGGATATATTTCTAATATTGATAAAGAATAATTCCTCTTCATAACCATATATACAATGTCTACTATTAAATAAATGAAAGAAAAACAAAATTAAGAAGGAGAAGACATTGATAGGGAAGTGAATCTTGAAGTAAAACTCATTAGTGCCTTAGAAGAAATAGATAGGCTAAGGGGAAGAATAAAAAGAAGAAGGAGCAATTACAAAAGTATGAAAAAAAGGATCATGATCTTAGATGAAACAAAAAAAAATACAATTATCATCCTAAAGACTCAACTAGAGGAGGTAAAAAGGATAAAATAATCTATGAGAAGTCATTTGGAAGGAAAGGACTAAAAATGCAAGAAGCTAGAAGCTAAAATTGTTTCCTTAATAAATGAACTAGAGAAAGCAACTAATCAATTGAATAGAAGAGTGAAGCTTAGAAAGAGTTATTAAATCCTAGATAATATTTTAGTTTCCAATGGTCTCCATTGATGAAGACAAGTCTTGGCTATGATTAAAACAAAAAAAAAACCTCGAGGATGATGAAATAACTAACGTTATAAAGCCATCATAAAAGTAAAATGGAAAAAATACTAAAATCTATGCAAATATTATAAAAGGTCCCATCAATAATTAAATAAACAGTAGGACTGGAAATGAGGACGAACAAAAACGTAATTCTTCTCACAAGAACAACAAGAATTAGTTCAAAAGAGTTGTTCCACTAAGAAGGCATTTCATAATCGATACCAAATATCTTCCTTCGCTATTGTTTTTCTTGCAAAAAATTTGGTCATAAAGAAATAGATTATAAATCTTATGTAAGAAGTGATAATCTGAAAGATAAAAATAGAGGATATTATAAGACCTTAAAAACGATTACGAGAGTAAAGAACTAGAAGTTCTCATGGGTTTATTGGTAGAAACTGCAAATCATTCTCCCCTACTTGATTACAATATTTAATGTTATAACTGCAATGGCTATGGGCACATAACATGTGATTCTAGAAGTAGCATAATAAGTTCTCCTCAGCAAAAAAAGGAAAAAAATATTTTTACCACGAATGAAAAAAAAATAACAAAAGTGTGGAAAAGGAAGTAAGAATAATAGAAGACGGAAGAATGCATACTTGCACTATATGCTCAAAAAAAGGGAAGCCAATGGTACATTGATAGTGGATGTTCAAAACACATGATAGGGGACCATAAAAAATTTCTCATCCTAAAGGTACAATAAGGAGGAAATGTTACCTTTGGGGATAATGCTTCTACAAGGATAATTAGAAACAATACGGTTAGTCTTGATGAGGAAAATACTAAAATATAAAATGTCTTGTATGTTGAAGGGTTAAAACACAATATTATTAGTGTTAGTCAATTATATGATCAAGTCTACAACCTCACATTTCATTCTAAAGGATGTGAGATAAGGAAAGTAGGTTTAGGAAGATTAGTGACAAATGCAAAAATAACCTTGAGACATTTATATGTCCTTGATGAAGTCAAAGGAGAAAAATGATGTATAAATAGACAAAATTTGGTTATGCCAAAGAAGGATGTATTATATAAACTTTGAAAATCTAGTAAACGTCAACAAGACAAAATTAGTAAGAGACATGCAAAGTATCTCAAAACCTATGAACATTATTTTCAAGCCATGTTACGATGAGAAGCCAACGAGAATTAATTTTAAAAAAGGACTACTCAACGTTGAAGGCATTGGAACTTGTACACAAAATCCTCCGTGGGCCAACAATAACACAAAATTTGAAAGTAGAGAGTTATTTTATGTTTCTTGCTGATGATTGCAAAAGAAAAACATGGGTTTAATTTATTAAGCAAAAAAATGAAGCACTTGAGAAGTTTAAAGATCTCAAAGGCGTAGTTGAAAATGAGACTAATTTAAAAATCAAGTGCTTAAGATCATATAGAGGAAGTGAGTTTGCCTCTAATTAATATTATGGATTCTATGAGAATCGTGGAATCTAAAGACATTTGTTGGAATTAAGGACTCCACAATAAAAAAAGTTGTGAAAAGGAAGAATGTCACTATATAAGAAATGGGTAAAACAATTTTGAATGAAACCAAACTATTAGACACATTTTGTAGATAAGTAATTAGCACAACAATCTACATTTTGACTAGACCACAAATTATATTCAACAACAACAAGACACCTTATTAATTATGGAAATGTAGACCAACTACAGTCAAATACTTCAAAGTATTTGGGAGCAAGTGTGTTATAAATATAAATTAACATAAATAAGGAAATTTTGATTCCAAAAAATTTGAAGGTATCTTTCTTGGCCATTCATTTAGAAGCAAGGCCTACAAATGCTACAACAAAAGGCTATGCAAGTTTGTATAATGTGTTGATGTAAGAGTGGATGAAGAAATACCTCAAAAATAAAAGTCACAAACAATTGACAATCCATAGGGGACAATTTATAGAGAACGAGAAAAAGAAGAAGAAGAGGAATAAGAAAGGAAAAAAAGAAAAAGAAATAGTCTACCAATATCAAAAGAAATCATCCAAATTTTTCCAAAAGTATCATCCTAAAAATCATATTTTTGGCGATATATATACAAGAATTCAAACTAGAAGAGGATTGGTAAGTACACAAAAACAAGAATTTTTTTTTGCTATCCAAAATAGATCCAAGGAACTTTACACACACTAGTAAAGTTATGCATTGGTTTAATTCTATGGAAGAAAAAATGAATTATATTGAGATGAATGAGACATATGAACTTGTTCCTAGAACAAAAGAGAAGAACGTGATTGTCCCCAAATGGGTATTCAAAAATAAGATGAATGGATATGTACAATGATAATATGAAATAAAGAAATACTGCTCTATAAAGGGTATGCTCAAGTTGAGGGTATCGATTTGAAGAAACCTTTTCTCTAGTTGCAAGATTAAAAGCAATGAAAATGTTTTTGTCACTTTCATGTTTCAAGAACTTCACAATATATCAAATGGAATCCATTTTATCCTTTCTAAAATGAAATATAGAAGAAGAAGTATATATTGAGAAACAAAAAAGATTTCGATTTTCATAAAAGGAATATCATGTATGCAAATTGAAGAAATTTTTGGACTAAAGAAAACATCGAGAGCTTAGTGTTGAAGACTTGATAAATACCTAAAATGGCAAGGTTTCAAATGAGGACCCTTGGAAAAAAAATATTTACATAAAAAAAAAATGAAAATATGTTAATCATTGTGGTTTACGTGGATGATATCATTTTTGGAAGTAATGTCGAGACAGCAAGCCAAAAGTTTGTAGAAAAATGAAAAAATAATTTGAGATGTCCATGCTTAGATAATTGTAATTTTTTCTATGTTTATATATTTTTCAATTAAACAAAGGCATATTCATTTCTTAGACCAAATGCACCAAGGATACGTTGATTAAATTCAGAATGGAAGATTGTGAGCATACTAGTACACCCATTATTACAGGATGTAAATGAAGCAAAGATGACGAATCCCTAGAATAAAATCAAACATTGTATATGTAAATTATTAACATCCTACTATATGTGACAACACCAACGCCATATATATTTCAAGTAGCAGTATTGGTTATAATATTTCAAACTGCACCAAAGGGGAGAAATGTGCAAGTAGCAAAAATAATATTCAAAATCTGAAGGGAACATTGGACTTTGGCTTGTGGTACTCAATAATTAAGGATTTCACTCTAACAACATATACAAATGTAGATTGGGTAGAAATTATTGATGATAAGAAAAGTACAAGTGGAGGAGCATTATTTCTAGGAAATTGTCTAGTATTATGGTTGATTAAGAAGAAAACTTCAATCTCTCTATCCATATTAGAAGACAAATATATTGTTGTAGGAACATGTTTCACGCAAATTCTCTGAATGAATTAAAAATTGAATGATTTCAAGGTAGAATATGATCAATTAATCTCAAATAAAAAGTTCAAATA
Organism: Pinus albicaulis; assembly: GCA_034641835.2. NCBI lineage: Eukaryota > Viridiplantae > Streptophyta > Pinopsida > Pinales > Pinaceae > Pinus > Pinus albicaulis. The sequence goes on along the minus strand of CM076578.1, from coordinate 1,214,677,923 downwards.
ACCATGTTATGCACTCAAAGACAAAGAATATTCCCATAAAGTACTGCCTCTTAAGAGAATAGGTAACCGAAAAAAGTGTCAAGTTAGAATACGTTATCACCAAGGAATAAGTCGTAAATATTTTTTCCAAACCATTTTCGAGAGAAACACTTAAATATATTAGAAAAAAGTTGGGAGTGATATCTCTCTCATCTCATCAGTAAAGGAAATCACAAGCTTAATGGTAGAAATCCTTTACCATTGATGTCAAAGGGGGAGAATTTTTAGATAGAGGAAAAATTGCAGATAAAAGGAGAGTTGCAAATAGAGGGAGTACTACAATATTGTTGTAGAGTTGGTTAAGGGTTTCCATCGATGATAAGGGGGGATATTTTTGGAAATATTGTTTTCATTGATGCCAAAGTCAAGGGGAGACTACATATGTTCAAGATAAATATTACAATATGGATATTGTTAGATATATTGTTTTTTGGCTTTTGATTCCCAATTTGGATACCCTATATTTGAAGGCATTTTTACTATAAAATCTTATTTTCAGACATTTCCAATGGTATATTGCACTTCCTAGATAACTCCATAGAAAATGACGAGATATGAAATATTTTTTCAGGTTGAGCCAAGCATAAAATATGGATCCACTCAACTATTTTTTACAACTATGCCCCATAAGTGAACACATAAAATTTATAAGTAAAGGATATATGAGCGCATTTGAAGTGTATCCAAGTAGGAAGATCAAGTGCAAGTGTGAAAAATATATGTGAGGAGTGTAAGAGGAGTTGAGTATTCTTGGATTTTAAAGGTGTTTAAGAGGATTCTAAGGAGTTTTCTTAGAGTGTTAAGGGTGCACTATGAAGCAATAATGGATACAATGTTGTGAAGTGCACCTTTCATGGGTTGTGATGCAGTAAAATACACTATCCTAGGATTATATTCTATAGAATGATACTATGACGTTCACTAGGGCATGAAGACTAAATCTGATTAGGATTTGAAGCTATATCTAGGGTATGAAGCAAGGATATGAATTGGAGCATGAAAGTTAAAAATAGTATGATGTTGTGAAATAAATGAAATATGAAGCATGCAATACTTTGTGTATGAGGTTCTTAGGTTGGTTCCTATATTAATTTTGCTAAGTTTGTTCCCAACCAAGGAGATTGGTGTCTCTATTAGGTTGGTGCCTACATAATATATTTCTGAGTTGGTGGTAAACTAAGGAGGTTGTTGTCTCTAATAGGTTAGTTCGTCGAAGATTTGTAAGAATATGTTGGTGCATATAGGGATCTAGGAAGTTATGAAGAACTAGTATTTGATACTTTTATAAATACAAGCTATAAGACTTATGGTGTTGACTTGCTAAATAGAAAGGAAGTATGGAATCTCCTCTAGATTTGAGAATGAGTAAAGGAGTATCCTTGAATAGGAGCAAGGATCTATTCCCCAATCAAAAGTAATAGGGACATTCTCTCTGGTTGAGAGGGAGTGATGTTAGACATCCCATGTGCATTATCGTCTTCATGTGTTAGGAACTTGACTATGACTAACAACTGTAAGTATAAGCTGTGAAGGCCTTGGATAGATAATGGCGGAGGATTGGATAAGCATTTGTGGTTTCCTTAAGGATATAACATCCAAGAAAGGAAAGGGTCTGAAATTGTTTGAGGATACGACAAGTTTGCAAGAGAAGAGTGGTCGAAGAGGTACGATATTTTTTGAGGATTCAAGAATGGAAATCCAAGATAAGAATAGTCCTAAAAGGTAATAAATTGTGAACATCTAGATGGGGTATGTACATTATAGAGGCAGTGTGGTATCACACGTAAATCCTCCAAACATAATTCTCTTGAGTGAAGTATAGCTTTTCTAGTTAGGCCTTAGAGACAATGTTGGTTATATTGATGATGCTTATAGTTTGGTTATCAGTCTCACTCTTCTTATGTAAAATATTTAGTTTCAGAATGATGTTTTACTAGTTGTAAAATTATGAATACCTCCCTAGTTAAGAGGGAGTGTTGAAAATGTAACTAGTTTTGGTCTTCATAATCATTGTTGTACTCATTTCAATTGTATCCTAAAATGTAAAAAACAAAATAAGAAATAAAAATTTATTATTATTAAAGCATGGGTTTCATGCTTCTTATTGATGGTCTTCTAGGTAAAAACAGGTTCTTCATGATACTTCTAGGGTTTTCTAGGTATTAGGATTTATTGTCATAAGTCAAAGGAGTCAACATCATATTTATAAGACCCTTTCGAGAAAAATGTAATTGGAAAAAGATCTATTTTCGAGTCCAAAAAGTCCAGGAAACTCCAAGAGTACAATTCGGCCTTAACAACTTCAAGTCTACATAAAGGAGGGAATTTGACTCCTTGGAAAGGCTATATAAAGGAGCAGTTTAACCACATTTATGACCCACTCACTAAGAAGTTTGATCTCAAGGACAAAGTTCAATCTATAGCTGGGAAGCAAGAAGACAAGAAGAGTGAAGGTATAAAATAAGGATAAGACTTGTTTTTGAGATATATATATATATATATATATATATATATATATATATCATGTGCAGATGTATAGGGTTTCTACAACTATAAAGGAGGCCAAAATTTCATATCCGAGTTGCAGTAGGATGAAGTGTGGTCTCTTATTGCTCGAAGGAAGAATACTCTGTCTTAACCTCGTTGACCTTAGGAGGAGTTGTCTTGCTTAAGGAAGGAACTCTTAAGAGGAAGCTAAATTAGGGTTTTTGTAGTAGGTACAGGGCCAAAGTTGTAGGTTTAAGTAGCAGTATTGAAGCTGGCAATTCGAAGCTGTAGTTTAGAGTTGGTTGGTGAAAAATCAAAAGAGTTGTTGGAAGGACTCACTAGGTATTTGGAGGAGGACTTGGTCTATGGTTTGGGTCTTTGTTGTCTTATTTGAAGCATATTCTATAAGAAGAGAATGATTTTATGGGTTTTCCCCTTAGAGGGGTTTCCCCCGGCTAAGAGCCTAATTCATTAGAGAACTTTTGAGGTCTAAAATGGGCCTCGTAAGAAAAATGAACAACCAAAATAAAATTTATAAGAACCAATAATATTTACAATGATAATTTCAACCATGGGGGATGATTCACCATTTTTTGGGTAAAAAAGTAAAAATATTAAATAATAATAAAATAATAAAACTACTTTTTCAACTTGTATTTTCAAATTATATCCCTAATTTTTTACTCAATTTCCAAGCAGGAGTACTCCTTGGATGGAAAATTTAATTCTTCATACAAGGAGTACCGATGTTGCATACTTTCAATGGACCCTACTACAAAAAAAATGAGAAATACATGAAAAAATGTGATAAAACGTGATTGCAATCACATTTTTTATGTATTTCTCATTTTTCATGTAGTAGGGTTCATCAAAACTATGCAACATGGGTACTCCTTAGATGAGAAATCAAATTTTGCATCCAACGAGTGTTCCTGCTCAAAATTTGAGTAAACCCATAGGGAGATAAGTTGAAAATATGAGTTGAAAACGTAGTTTTTCCTTTTTTCACTCTAAAATTTGATGATGTAATCTAATCTTATTTTATTATTTCAACTATTATTTTATAATTTCCTTAGGAGGCCCATTTTAGACCTCAAAATTCCCCTAATGTTTGTGCCTTCTGTTGTTATTGTAAATAAATAATATAATAAGACTAACTAAGTTCACAAGAAAATATTAAGGTTAAGGAAAATTGATGTAATAAGATACCACTTCGAATTTCCCAACAAATATCATGTGCATCAAAGGTTTATGGTTGTTGGGGTTCTAAGGACCTTTAACTCTTTATGCAAACTCTGGTAGCTAAATCTGGTTGGGATTTTAAGTGCTATTGATTAGGGAAGACTATTGTTCTACTAAATGCATCTCACCAACGTCTATCATGGATTGGGCCAGACTCAACAACAAGCCCACTATAGGTGTGCCATCCTATACTTTCTTACAATTGGCATACATGATGGAAACTATGTCACCCATTTGGGAGCATTGATGTTTACTAATCAATTAAACTCACGTTCCTTTCAAGCATAAAAGGAGAGATGTGAATATGAGTTCACCATGTAATCAATCCCTTATTTGATATCATAATATGGTATTATATGGAGTAACTCTCGGTGATGAGATAGATATTTAGCCCAAATCTATAGGTAATATGATGCCCCATTGTTGTGTCTCATTTATGATCATCATGCCACTGTAATGTCGGTAAATTTTGGAAAATATGTTAGCAACTTATCAATGGTGGCATTCATTTTCTTGTGTCATTCTTTTGGCCTATAAATTGTTTCTAGTAAGGCTTGTACACATGAACTGATATAAGTAAACTACCAAAATAAAATACCATCTATGATATTATTACTAAAAATCCTCATTCATATCCAGGATATCAAATTATCTATTAAAAGCAAATTCTCATGGACAAAGACCGTGACATTAACAAAATTATGTTGCTAGAAATATATGTTGAGTGTATTCATCACTAACATGACATAGTGGGAAAACCCCCACCCATGTTGGCCTAGATATTGTAGGTCATTCCATGTTAATACTTTTCATGGAGCATAGACTAGCAAGAAAAAATTCTTACCCCATTCTTGTAACTGTAACATGAGAGTCAAGTAACCTAACAACCATCTCCCTTGGGTTAGATTGGTAAGGGGGTGTGTTACATTTTCAAAGGAGGGCATAAAAAAATATCTTGGTCACCAAGTTCTCTTCAAACATAAGTACCTAGGCTCGAGAAATTTTGAGAGAGGCATGGAGATGAAACAGGTTTGAGAAATGACTAAATTTTAATGACTAATTGTATAACTCATGGAAAAGAATGAAGAGGAAGTTGAAGGGTTAGAGTGGAAAAGAGAGGGTATGTAGAGAAATAATATGGTTAGATGGTATTAAATGGATTGAAGAGATGAGCCAAGTCGTAGAATGAAAATAACACACAGATGTGTGAGAGCTTCTGGAGTCAGGAAACAAGAGTCATCACTCTTTAACACTCCTAATGTGGAACAATATGGACTTGGAGCTGTGACTAGAAACAAGAACAGAGACGTCAAGGATTTCTAATGTAATATGATCCCATTAAACTAGGTTAAATAGTGGATGTCTTGCAGAAGAATGTGCTTCTTGGCTAATATTGGGGCCCTATTGAGGTTCGATTTTTGGTTAACCTACTTAGCGTGTCTTGTGGGTTGTTCCATTAGGCTCAAGATTATAGGGAAAGTCCCTCAAGATCAACCTTGATCATCCTCAATGATAGGGAGAAGGTCTATTGATTCTCTTGATACAAAAAAAATGATTTCTAACATGCAATATAGTGTTTACGAAGACCTTTATGACTAATATTTAGGAGAATAAACATTAATGTGTATTAACGTTACCACTTTTAGAAGAAAAATGTATTAATATAGTCTTAGGACTACGTAGGAGTAGAGCTTAGATTAGCAAAGAGGAAAATCTGATGGGAAGAGAGGAATATATACATTTTTGAATATATCATTTGTATATAATCAAGAATAAACTCACTAAGAGTATACATGTCACCATGTGGGATTTAAACCTCGAGTGGGGAGGATAACAATTTTTCTTGACAACAACTTGATCTAATACCAAATTGACAAAAATAATATGAGAGATTACCTTGAATCATACGTGTCATGTTTTTTCATGCACATATCCATTTCTCTTAGAGAAGGCCAAAGACACGTTACTAATGAGACCCCAATCACCCAAACTCAAGGCTTCAAGTAGAAGAGATTGGGGAAAAAACATTATTGAAGGGTTAATATGAAAAATTTCACAAACTTTAATGATGTAGGCTTATGGATTAACTTGTCGAGCACACAAACTAAGCTTGAATGACTATTGCATCCATAGATAGAAGGTGATTTCCCCATTTGGATTCATGTTCAAGAGGAATAAATCTACTTGGAAATGAGAAAAAAAGCAAAAAGCAAGGAAGTTAAAGTTTTAGGAAAATGTACCCCAAACAAATTATAATTAAAAAAATATTAATGATGAAATTTAATGTGAATTTTACTTATACATTCAATGACATAATTTTTTTTATATAAACTATTAATAAGGCAAAGCATATAGTAGTTTTTATGGATAAATCTAATGGATTTGTCTTTAAGTGTGACATTTTGGAGTTCGATGGAGTTCTGGCGTGAATTAGGGAAACAATTGGTGGTCAAACAATGATTTGTGTTGTTTAAACTCATTTTTTCACTACACATATAGATTAACACACTGAAAAACCCTTGGGGCACTTAGATTGTGAGGAGTTCACTTGTCAAACTTGTGATTTCAATGAATCCCTGCCAGATTCTAAACAAATTAGATTGAAAAATAAATTGGAAATTTTCCAAAAAATTTCATTTAAAGACTAATCTAAATCTAATTATTACATTTACTATATCTTTTAAATTTATTTATTTTTAAATAAATATATCAGGATTTTGAAAACTTATTTTATCTTTTAAATTTTAAAAAAATTATAATTTAAATAAAAATGCTATAATAATCATACTAAAATTAACATAAATCATAAATCAATATATTTCTAATATTAGAAAAACACGAAAAATAATATTAAAAAATAGTATATTTGAATTTAAAAAATAGAAAAATAATTAATAATGGTCACACCATATATTATTAATAATAATGAGGAAGATCTCTTAGATTAATAATATTTCTGGCGCTTGATTTTTTCGTTATATAAATTGTAAATTTATTGAGCTATCTTTTCTATATATATATATATATATATATATATCTATATATATATATATTAATTTCAAAAGTCAAATATTACAGCTTACTATTTTTTTTTTGGATGATGATGATGATGGTAAATATCCACTGAGACCAATATTTGTTCTATCGGACCTAAAGAAAAGAGTTATTTAATTTTATTTAAGATTTTATTCCTATGCTCAAAAAGCTTGGAGAGAAGCCTCCCCAACTCACTATAATTTTGACATCTTAAAAGACTAGAAAGGTTAGTATTGCAACAAAGATTATGAAATTGATCTCTAATGTGGTTGTACGCAGGGCACTCTAAGAGAAAGTGATTTTCATCCTCGATGTTCATATTATCACAGAGATGGTAGATCCTTTCCATCCATGGTGTTTTAGGAACTTTCCAACGACCTGTTTCACTATGGAGCTCATGAGAGTTCGTTCTAATCTTGGCTATATTAATTTTTTTCTTTGAGTTAGTTAAAACATAGTGATATATTGTACTTCATGAGACTCCAATATATCACTTTTTGGAAAAACATAATGAGCCCAAATTGATAAAAGTCTTTTTCTTTAAGTTTAAAAAAGAAAACGGGAAAATTACAGCAATTTGATTTTGGAACTCAAAGTCTATGGTTCCCGAGCAACTTTGAGGTTTCATTTTTATTGTGTTTTCTCTAACCGCCATCAATATTCAATTCAACTAAAGATTCTATGATTATTCACCATGAATCTCCCGGTAAAAGTATCGATTTAGTGGCAATAAAGTCGAGTCAGACTCATAGAGTTATGGTAACCTTGGATCATATTAAATTTGTATTCATAAAAATTATGCAATTTTGAATGCAAGACTTCCCTACTGTCACATTGAATGCGAGTCACAATAAAATAAGTTAAGAGAGAAAGAGAAAGGGTTTTTTATTATGTAATCGAAGAGCACTATTATATGAAATGTATCAAGTGGGAGGAACCATGTGGTATTCATTATCGCTCTGCCATATATATAAATATAGGAGGAAAAATGATTCACATAAAAGTAAGTAAGGATTAGATTAAATGAGAGAAGAAATTATTTTTAGTTTAATTACTTCAATTTAAATTTATATGTAAAGTTTCTTTAAAATGCATGGATATGGCTTCTATTTATGCATTGAGGCTAGGCTTGTAGGAGAAATAGTTCAAGTGGAAATGCCCAAGCCTTTTGCATGGGATATTTGTTTGATTTGACTAAAATGAGGAACAAATGCCCAAATATTTACAATATATAAATCTAAACCAAGTGTACACTCAGTAGTGAGTCATTTTTAGTCATTCTTGGGCATTTATCGGCCACAAAATTCTCCATTTCACATATTTGTAGGAATTTCAATTGTATGAAAGGATATCCCACACCATCACACAATTTTAATGAGAAATCTCACTTGAATATTAATTTGTGCAACTACATCTTTCACTTGGGTGAGTTGCATATAATGCGACATATGAACCATGCTTTCATGTGTATTAAGTTTTATGAACGATGTTTTCTAATGTTTCTAGTTAGAATCACTTAAATGGCGGAGGTGAGAGAAACTAGGGGTGATAAAACGCCTCATTTTCTGTCTCCTTGGTCCACCCAAACATAAATTCTGAGATAACTAGATTATGAGTGGAAAGGAGATAGGACCTCTCACCTCAAATCACTCCAATGTGATGCCTCAATGATTTAGCATAAAAAATACACAAGAATGCAATGTGCATAACATAAAGTGAAGAATGATAAGGAAACTATCAAGGATTGGTGGATCCCAATAAGCTGGTAGAATATCTCCAAAAAAATACTGGGAACAAAACTTGTGATTATCCCATAGAAAAAAAAATGGAGAAACATTAGGGGGCAAGAAGAATGATGCAAAAAAAGGAGGGGAGAAGAGGGAAGGTAGTGTCATGGGGATAAGAAATATGGTGGTGGAAACAAGAAGGATGGTGGAGAGAATAAAAAAGATGGCACAATGGAATGTGACAATGAATCCAAAGAAGATGGGAAGAGAAGAAGACTTCGATCAATAAAATTGAGCAAGTATTCTGAGATATATCATTGAAAATGTTCATCCTTCCCAACTCTTTAGTGATAAGAACCCAAATGTATACCCTATAATATATCCCTATTAGAGTATTGTTTTCATATGTGTCATGAGAAGGTTTGAATATTTGGTGAATCGAAAGGCTATGATTTGAGGATAAGAAGATTTGATCAAGCCCATTGAAATCAATTAAGATGATAGGAAAAAAATCTTGTGCATGGATATATGATAGGAGCTAAGATAGCAGTAAGTACCTACAATTTGGATATAATTATAATTTTAGTCAACAAAATATAATTTGTAAACACCCACATAAAATACCATTGGATGCAAGATAACCAATTTTAAAAGTCAATCAAAGAAAAAATAAAATTTTACATGTAATTTTATTGTCAAATCTCCCAAAATATTATAATGTTCCTAAAAAAAATACCATATTTATGATATTAAGAGATTGTGTTATCAAATGATGTTTCCCTTAGAGTCAAAGTCACCCCATGTTAAAATTTTGGAATGAATTCCTTTGGCTAAGAATGAAGGAGAACAACATTAAAAATCAAAATTTTAGCCTTGACCAATTTCGAACCCAAAGTTGGGATCATGTTCAAGAAATTTCCATTTGTGACTTTGTTGGTACTATCTCTACTTCCAACAACATGGTTCCTTCTAGCAAGACTAAGATAGTGGGAGAATTATAAACACTATTTATATGAATGGAAGGCCATTTAAAGTTCTATGTTAACTTTGTCATTAAGTCAATGGCTAGCTATGACCAACTCAAAATAAATTCAACGGGAAAGAATAGGGAATAAATGCATCGCAAATATGGAAGGAGTGCATGCAACTATTTATGATCGTCAAAACCCTATCAAAATTCTTTCCATATATCTATTTAAATTTATAAATAATTTTTCATTCTATTACATTTTCAATTTAAATTTTGAAATTTTCTTTTATTTATGGTATATAATTTCATTTCTCTATCATATATTGAAAAATCTATTCAAATGGATTGCATTTATACCAATTTTCATTATTTTGAATGTGATAAGATTATCCATTTCTGCATTTAAATCCCATAACACTTCTTAATCCATATACATGTAAATACAATTTATGTACTTCCTCTATAAAAAAATAACATCATCCAATACAAATTATTTTCATTTCCCTTACCAAAATCATACAAAACTCATACATATTAAGCATTTTCATTTTTTCTTTCATAAAATTTTATAAATACTTGATAATATCTTTGTGGACATATATATACTTACTTATCATTCCATTTTTCTATTTCAATTCAAACACGGTCACATGCCTATCTCATATTCCTTGCATCATTGATTTTTTTCCACCAATAAATATTTATCCATATACATTTTTTAAATTTTTACCTCAAATACATGACGCTCTTAAATGCTACCCAACCCAACTCATTTAATTAACATTACATGGTTAAAAAGTTTTATGTCTAACTTTCACATAATTAGTAAACTCTAATTTATTAAGAGTGAGAATCATTTCACCACATCTTACAATGTATCCACATACCTCTATTAATTTTAAAATACTTTTAGTTTATTAATAAAAAAGTAATGTATTATTTTACACCTCCATGAAGACTTAGCTTCTTTACTTTATTAAAAAAAAAATTGTGTTATATCTTTCAATACTTAAACCAAAGTGTTAGAAGTTGCTACTAAATATACTTTTCATATAAGTTAAGGAAGAACTAATTTTTCATATAAAGTTTTTTTTGGTAATTGAGGCTAAACTATATTGATTCGAAAATAAAACAGTACATATGCTATAAGTTGAGTTAGTAAGTTGCACTTAACCAATCCCAGCCTTTGTTGCCTTTGTATTTGTGCATGTATGGGGCTTCCTCCTTGGAGAAAACCAACCCAGAAAAAACATCAAACAAAATATTACAAAGTGTGCCATACCACCAATGAAGGTAGAGGTTCTGTGATGATAACTAGCATAACAAAAAACAAAGAAGGGCTGAGTTACTGCGCAGTCATGATTCTTCTGCATCATCCTTGCTATCTGGATCTTCCTCGACGATGGGACATGCATAATCCTACGCGAAAAATTCCTCTTCAGCATTGGTTCGATGCAGAGGCCTAGAAGCAGGTGCACAGAGGATGAGAGAAACTAGGTACTTAGCCTCTGGGACTCACATCTAGGTGCATTCCGAGTCCATTATCCAAATGTCAGTGTCTTCCTCCTCAGCCTCCTGAGCCAGAAGAGGCTCGGTTTTGCGGCAAAAGGGGTGCTCTTAGTGCACAATGGTGGATTTCCTTGGTCTGCTTCTGCATCTCTGCATTACATGAGTGGGGGCCTCCTCCTCCTGGTTGAGCTCGAGGCTCTGGGGGGGCCTCCCTAGCGTGACTGCCCGAAGAGGAGCCCTCAAAGGACTCCAAGTGATTATCTGGCCCTTTGTGATAGCGACCAGGGAACACGCCTCTCTGGCCTCCTCTGATTGTTATTTGGCGAAGTCTAGGAGCCTTGGACAGATGAAGGAGAAGGTAGATGGGGGTCTGAGAGGTGTGGAGGAGTGGCTAAGACCAGAGATGGTAAGTGCGCAACGAGGTGATATTGGAAAGGGAGGTATGCTGGTGTAGGATGCGCAACAGGGGGACCAGGATAACGGGAGCATACATGTGGTGAAACTAGCAAGGCAGGTGGATTTGAGGTGAGGCACACATTCAGGGGGGTGCCCTGCTGGGGGGATTCTGCATAGTGCAACACTAGGGGGGAGGTTGCGTGTTAGGCTAGGCGCGCAGGAGGGTGGGAACTGAAACAAAAAAACCAGAAGGATCAGACTGTGAGTATCTTTGTGCAATAGGCCCTCCCCTTTTGTAGGCCTATCGCACATGCGGATATGTTGATCATTATTATGCCTCGCTCGTAGTTTCATTCTGTAACTATTTTCATGAGGAAGAATTTTCTTTGAGTTATAGCAGAACGTCATATCCGTCCAGGAGATCATTCAAAAGATTGCAGCTGAGAGCTACCCCGGAGGGGATGTTGATGGCTTTGCATGTCTTCATGATGTCTTGACTCTGTCACCTCATGATAATTATCGAAGGAGTGTGGATCCACCTCAAGTGAAGGCCTACGTTGTAGATCTTCATCATCTCGAGCACGAGAGAGACTATTTTCATGCGTGCTTCTATTGTCACCCGCATCCAGGGAATATTTGATATAAAGTTAAGGAAGAACTAATTTCTTAATTTTATATATTAGATATCAAAATTATTATATGATATTAAATTTAGTGTAAACAATATTTAAATTTAATATTTTATTTTTAATAAAGATAACATTAAGTCCTAGGGGGGAATTCAATTAGTTAATCCAAGAAATGTGAAATCTTTGAAACTTGAAAGACCTGGATTCAAATCCTCCCAGTTGTGACCCTAGCTATAGGGAGGAGGACATATCATAGCCCCTGCGAAATTTACTGGTAGTTACATGTTAGGCTGGCTATTCAGTTCCTCTCGGATAAAAGAAAAAATATATATATAAAAATATAACATTAAATACAATTTAATCCAACTTTTTATTTATACTTATTTTATAAAATACACATAGTTAAATATCACATTAAAATTATTGGTTATGTAGGGATGTACAAATCTCTAAAGACCCTTACGAAAACTAGGGTTTTTCCCTAGTTAAACGATCTATGCTTAGATTTCATGCATATCTTTGTAGATATCTACTGTAATATGAACAATGGAGAATCTTATTTATCTACTGACAAGGAGATTATATTTTGTAGGAATGTTGTCGGTCAAACAAGAGCTTCTTGGTTTTGAATAGTGCCATGCTAAAATATAGATATGTTCTTTTGGTAGTTCAAGAATTTCCTTCCCTTAATATTCCTTTGGATGGGGAAGCTTTTAGCTATGAAAAAAAAATTTTGGAGCAAGGTTTGGTGTGTAGGCTTAATGGATTTTGGTTGCGGTTGACTTATCTACACAAATAGATCTCTATGACATAGAAACCTCTTTTGATGGATGATATGAATATTTATCCTATGATTTAAGTTTTTTGTTGTTGTTTTTTTTTACAATATTGGGGATAAGATGGCCATTTGAAAATCTGGGGCGTGGTTCCGGGGTAGTGTTCAACTCTTCATTCAACCATGGTCTCCCATTTTTTATCCAGTTACGACATCAATATCCACAACTCCAGTTTGGATAAGAATTCCAAACCTTCCCCTGCATCTTTGGAATCTACCATCATTATCCTCTAAAAGAAATGCATTAGGAAAGTTTTATTTCCATAACGCAAAATATGAAAAGTTTTATAAGACTACTAATGCTCGAATATGTGTGGAGATGGATTTCAATAAGGGTTTTTCCATTGAGTTTAATCTAATGGTTGTAGACTATGTCTTATGAAAAATGATATGTAATAAAAAATTGCTCCAAGGGTTTGCAGAACAACAAATATCAAGAAAAAAAAAAACTTAAAGCCCAAATGGAGGGAAGGAACTCAGAGCGATCACTACATGGTATAAAAATAAGAAGAGTCTGAGGGAGAGAAAGAATCAAAATATAAACAAGAAGTAGATACTGTCAAATAAAATACATCAGAGATAACAAAAAATAGTCAGGAAAAAACACATGTCAGTGAGCATCCTTTGGACTCACTGAAACTGGAAAATCAATAAGCCCTCGTTGAAAAAAAAATTCCCTCCTAAATACACAAGGAATAAAGACGGAGATGCAACCTCTTGGCATATCAGGTGGATGAGGAAGTATTCAAAAATAACAAAGCTCACTTGGCAATGATGACCCACCATAATTAGCACAAAACACTAGTTGGATTCAAGTTGGGAAGAAAGGAAAAAGTATTTAGCGATGGAAAACAAGAATTTAGACTAAATCAAATCAAAAGTAGTGAAAAATTTTATGCAAATGTGTTTGAATATTAAGAGATTTGTGGAATTTATTAGCTATAAAGAGACTGAATTTTTGTATCATGGGATAATTTCTTAAGGGTTTGGATCGAGCCTTTGTGCTCAATCTCAAACCTAAAAAAGGATTGGAATATGTAAATGTTATGATCTTACAACCAAATTAATCGTTAATATTTAACGTTTTTTACCATATATATATAATTTGAAGGCCAATAATTCATAATTTATTCTGAGCCTTAATAGATAAAAAACATTCAACTTCAACCAGTTGACTTCTATTTATTACAATTTGGTTCACTAGAGATTGGTGGTAACCCACTTTATATATCAATTTGAAAGAAGTATAAGTAGAAATTGCTCCTAAAGGTGAAAATATATACAGAAGGAATCCAAGATTTGGGAAGATCATCTTAGAAAACTAAACTACTGAATATAAAAGCTCTTATATGCAATAAAATAAATATTAGATAAGACTATTTGAAAAAAAAAATTGAGAATACTCTATTACTAAAAGCAACCTTCTACTTAAATGGTTGCTTACTTGTTCATGGAAAATTTCCCTTGTAGCATTTGGTTATGCTAGGAGTAACTTTGATGATGCAAAATTACTCATGTAAATATTTAAATGACCATACAACTAATACAATTATTTATTTAATTCTTTGATTGAAAAGTCTTCCAAGTAATATTTGAAGAACATAGAATAACATAACTATTTTTTGTGATAGTCAAAGTGCTATTTTTTTGGCTTATCATAATAATACTAAGCATATTGATATGAAGTACTATTTTGTAAGAAAGCTCATTGAGCAAAATATATCAAGTTTTCATAATAAATGTAACAATGTTTATTTCAATATATCAATGAACCAAGATTTGAATGAGTTGTAAACCTAATTGTATGATCCTTTTGATCAATAAAATACCTTACTTTGCCCATAAATCCATGAATGTTTGACTAATAAATTATTAAAATTTTACATTAAATTTCATGTTATATATTATTCTTATTATTATCAATTATTTATTTATTATAAATAATTTCTCAAACCTTAAATACTAATAAAAAAACATCCAAACTAGTCTTAAAAACTTATATTTATATCATTTAAAAAAACCAAATTATGTTGATGACTCTATCTATTCTTATCATTATTTTTTTGCCTCAAAGTCATGTTGGTAGGTTTTTTCCCATCAAAGTTACGTTGATAGGTTTTTTTTCCAGTTCCTAAGATGAAATATCTGCAAATTTCTTAAAAACCTTTCATACTATTGGGTTTCCAAAATGTTATTAAAAAAAAAACAACAATAATGACCTATAAAAATGCATTAATGGATTTCTTTTTTTTATTAAACGCCTCAAAATGTGTTGACGACTCTTTAAACAGACTCGCGGCTCTTTTTAAAAAGCTGAATATATGTGTGGCTAGCTTTTTGACTGTTCTTATTATTAGCGTTAACAAAATATGAAAAATAGAGTAGAAATCTCTTTTCTCCCTCGTTGTCTTTTGAAAAAAATATATATAATATTTCCAAATTTCTCATAAATCTCTAGTAAAATATTTTCATTTTTTTTTGAAATTCTGTCTTTGTAAGGATGTAGGTGAAGGAATATATTTCGAGAAAATATCTTTGTAAGGATGTAGGTGAAGGAATATATTTCGAGAAAATATCTTTCAATGGCTTAGATATTAGATTCATACATATTTCAACTAGTATTTAGTATTTAAGTGGGTGTAATATGGGATGCGTAATAGATTTTTATTGTTTGAATTGCTTATATTTTATTTTAAACTTTCATTGTTTTTAAATAACAAGATTTTGAAGTGTTTTTCTATTATTTTTTTTATATGAGATTTTGAAGATTTTTTTGTTTTTTTGAAAGGGAAAAAATAATTTATTATAATATATTTTTACTGTGAATTAATATTTTTAATTTTAATAGATATAATGATTTGACTATATAAATTAAAAAGAGTTGGCTAGAAATTCAATCAAAGAATAGGTAATAGCAAAAATAAGATAAAATGATTAGAGTAAAATGACATGTGTTGGAAATTTAGACTTCATATCATTTAGTTGGATAGTAATAATAGTTTTAATTTATATTAACCATTGTAACATTTGTTGTTTAAAGAGGGTTGAGAATCATATAATATAATTATTTTTGATATCTTCTCAGAATTAAAAAAAAAAAAAAGCCTATACTTTTTGTTATTTGAAATTTATTTGCATTGTTGCTGGTCATGTAGGGTTTTCAAATTTATTTGCATTGTTGCTGGTCATGTAGGGTTGTTTATTTATTGTAGAAAAATGTAGAAACATATGGAGCATATTTGTTGTGTTGCTGAAAGGCTTATGGCAGAATTTATTGAAATTTATATTTTATGTAGAAACTATAAAAATTGTTTGTTTGTTTCTTTTACAATGCATGGACTTAATTCAATAGATTTGTAGAGTAGTGTAGAGTTATTTACGGTACTGTTTTAGCCAATTTTTGAAGTTAGGTTGTTTTCTTGCTTGTAATTATTAGTATTTCATTATCTTCCACCATTCAACAATTCACCTCCGCTGAAATGGTAACTATAAAACTCTTCTTATATCTGTGGCCACATTATAATTATGTCTCGATACCGACAGAAACACAACAATGGAGTTCCACCCGACATCGAACTTAAGAGCATTTCGACATATGAGAACACAAAATCTTGTGAAAGTCTGGTAACAGTCTTTAGCGAAACACAGAGTTCTAACAAAATTCAAAGTTTTAGAAACACTTAAATCCACTGGTGAGAGCTCTTAAATCAACGATGAAATTATAGATCGAATTTCAGAGACATTTCACCAAGAAAATGCGCTTTTTCAGTGCTAGATATCTGCTCAGATAATTTAATTAATCAAATTCGATGACTCGCTTCTTGTAAAACTTCCAACATCCAATCTTGGGCCGGTTTTCTTTGTTACATGTTTCACTCATTTTACCAGTTATGTTATCTTTTCAAAATAAATTCTTTTAGCAGATCATTTAGCTATTTTATCAAGTTAACAGATCTCCTTTTCCTCTTACAAATCTCCTACCCTTCCTCTGATTACTACATGATGGTGTAGAAAATCTGTTTGTCTTCGTTCCACACATACCAAATCTCATTTACAAGAAAGAGATGTTGGTACCATGGTCACAGTATTTCTGATTTGCAGCTTCAACAAACCAACCATGGAGGACAAATTTGTAACTACACACTATAATTTGTACCGTGGTTTGGGAAAACAGCGTGGGTAAACGGAGGACGAAACACTGATTTTAATTTAAAAACGTCATAGAGAAAAAATCTCTCAGGGTTGGCTCATGGAACCTCACAATAAAAATGCCTTACGCTTAAATATGTTTAACCAAAGCCGCTGTCAAAGCAAAACTCACGCTTTCATTCATATATTAAATATTACTACCAATACGATGCAACTTTTCGGCGGTCAGTTGTTGCATTCAGTTAAAAATAAAAAATTCAAATAAAATCAAATGATTATTTCCCTATTTTAATAGTACTGTGTTTATATAGATTGAATTGAGGCTTTTCTAGAATTTTTTTTTGATTAAAATTATATAAGAATGAATTTTGTTCACAAGTTTAGAACTAACTTTCGAATTTTATTTTCATTACGAAATAAAAGATTAGATCTAAACATTAAACTTAAATAAATGTAGAAAAAATCCAACTAATTTAATTTAATTAAAATAAATCAATCAAATTTTATATTCAATATTTTTAAATTTTCTCTGGTTAAATATAATATATAATTTTAATAAATTATTATTATTTTTAAATTTCAGCCTTGTTTATCTTTTTGGCTGGAATTCCGCCATTTTTAACTCCTTCATAGTCAAATGTTGCGGTCAAAGAAGATATTAAATGAATATGTCCATTATTTGACTGAGAACTAAGACTCAACTGCTGCAGCTGAATTATGTCCGTTATTTGACTGAGAAAAAAGACTGAACTGCTGCAGCTGAATTATGTCCGTTTGTTGACTGAGAACTAAGACTCAACTGCTGCGACCATTTTAGCTATTCGAGGTCAAATATTGCGGTCACTGCAGAAAGTAAATGAATTATGTCCGTTAGTTGACTGAGAAGTAAGACTCAACCGGTGCGAGACTTCCCCTTTGTTCATAGCTGTAAGTCGAGATTATTCCATTTTTCTTGTACAAGGCCAAATTGGGCCCGACATTCTTAAAATTCTTGATCACCCTTCCCATTGCTTCATGAACATTGTAAGCTGTTCGTGGATTTTTCAATGCAATGCTGCTAGTCCGCCTTGATAAACAGTGAAATAGGTGGTTGAAGTGTGTAGTGGATAAAACACTGAAATAACTGGTACTCTTGTCAACCTTCTTTTTCAATAGGAGGTGTATCCATAAGAGAGATGTGTTTACAATTTTACCACCGTAACTCTCTTTTTTATTATTGAAAGGAGTATTTATAATTATGTTTTATATTTGGATTTTCCATTATTATATGTATGATGTGTTTTATACGAGAATGTAATTGTCAAGTTAAACAGCAATGAGGGGTGGTCGAAAGATATTGAGTGTAATATAGGAGTTAAACAAGGTTGTCCTCTCTCCCCTATCTTATTTGGCATTTACATTGACAAGCTAGAAGGTTGTTTAGAGGAAGCAGGATGTGCTGGCATGATTTTAGTTGGGACAGTCATCATCCTTCTTCTCTATGCTTACGATATTGTTCTTCTCGCAAGGTGCCCATCTGATCTTGATAAGCAACTTAGACTTCGTAAGGATTTCTGCTCTACCATGGGTATGTCTATTAACAATGACAAATCAAAAGTTATGATTATCAAATCCAAGAAGGACACTTACGCTAATTTTATGTATGACAATAGTAACTTGGAGGAAGTGTTTTCTTACAAGTACCTAGGAATTGATATTCATCAAAAGCTCAACTGGAACTAAAGCTCAACTGGAACTATAGCATTCAAAAAAGGATTAATGGGAGGTGGAAAGCTTATTTTGGTCTTGAAAATAAATAAAACGGAAAACCTCTTAATGTGGGATAGAAAGAAGTTCCTCTTTGAAACTTTAGTCACTCCTCTTATCTTATATGGATGTGAGGTTTGGGGTTGCAACATCTCTAGAGAATCTTGGGGAAAGATGAGCAAATCCAGAAGTGTTTTATAACGTATAACCTTAAAATTAAAAGCAATACACCCTATCCTATTCTCCTTATAGAAGTGGGTCTTTCCCCTATCGAGAGCCTAGTTATGACTAGGCTTCTATTGAACAAGCACAAGCTCAATAGCATAGGAGACCATAGAAGCTTTAAATTCCAACCAAAACCACCTAAGGCTTAAACGAGGTTGGTATAAAGGCACCAGGGCCTGGTTAAATCATTGGGAGATCGACAAGAATGTTGCATTGCAAAACATTAATAACATTAAAAAAATTGTTACTTCTAAGTTCAAAGAAAAAATGTGGTGCGAGAAAGATCTAGCGGCTAAAAGAAAATTAAGATATTATAAGGAGGTCATCAACCCCACCCTAGAAGATCAAAAGTATCTCTTTGTTTTAAATAGTTCAAAGAAGAAAATTAATATAGCCAAGATTAGAACTAACTCTCATGAGCTCCGTAGTGAAATAGGTCCTTGTACATTTCCTAAAACACCATGGATGGAAAAGATTTGCCATCTCTGTGAGAATATGAACATCGAGGATGAAAATCACTTCCTCTTAGAGTGCCCTGGGTACAACCACATTAGAGCTCAATTTCATAATCTTTGTTGCAATACTGACATTGCTAGCCTTTTAAGATGTCAAAATTATAGTGAGCTTGGGAGGCTTCTCTCCAAGTTTTTTTTAGCATAGGAATAAAATCTAAAATCAAACTAAATAACTCTTTTCTTTATGTCCGATAGACCAAAGATTGGCCTTTGTTAACCATCATCATCATCATCATCATCATAATTATCTGTATTACGGGTTGTTATTTGTTTTCATTTTCAATTTTTTTTTTAATTTTAATTTAATTATAAATAATTATATTATTTTATTTTGAAAAAATAGAATATAATAATATTATTAATATTTATTAGGTTGAAAGTAGGATTTAACATTTGTAGTAGTTATAAATAAAATATTTTTATTTATTTTAAAATAATAATATCTTTTTATTTTTTTTAATTAAATTGATTAATTAAAAACAAAATGTCATATACACAAATGTCATATAAAATGAGTTATTATTTTTTGGACACGTGGTGTTGATAAGGGATGGTATTGGCCCATGGTATTGTAATAAAGAAGTTAAATCTCCATGATTAAAAATATTGTTACATGTTCTTTCAAATGTATATATATGGTTGCCCTAGTTATGAGGTGAATAGTAGGGATTTAATCTCTACTAGATTTTTTAGAATATTTTTAGTAGTAGTCACAAATAAAAGGTTGCAATTTATTAGAAAAGTAGTTATGCCCTTTCTTCCCTCTTAACAAAATTAATTAATTAAAAAAATACCATATGAAATGTGTCATATGAATATGAATTAGATTTTGTTGACCATATAATATTAGTAAACTTAGATATATAATTAATAATAATTTACTTAATTTATATGAAAATTTTAAATTTTGATAATGTACAAAATGTCATAAGGTGAGTATTTTAATATATATGTACATTTAATAATAATTTAATTTATATAACTATATTTATTATTCAAATATTTAAAAATACAATCACTTTTTTTTTAATTCTCAAATTATTTTTTTAATTATTGCAAGATCAAATCGAGTTACCTAACTTTTTCATTTCTTTCCCTTTAAATTAGATTCATATTAAGTCAATATAGAGAAGGAAACAAATTTAATAATAATTTATCACTTCACAATTAAAAAAATTAATTATTAGATTATAATTATATATAAATATAATTTTTAAATAAATATTTAAAAATTATAAATTTTTTTAAAATAAATTATTAATTTATAATTTAAAACTATATATTCAATAATTTGGAACCATATATTTAATATAAATATAAATATTTGTTGATAATTATTATTATTATTTAAATTTATAATAATCGTTCATATAGTGGATAACAAAATTGAATTTTATTTTAAAATATTATAATTTTAATGATTTTTTTTTAATTAATTAATTTGAAATATATATTTTTAATTAATATAAATTTAAAATAATTTATATAATAATTAAAGAAATAGAAGTAAAGTTTAATAAATGATATGCTATATTTTTTGTTTTTATAATTTTTAAGATAATTTTTGTTAAGGGGCATTAGCGTGAATGGTAATTAGTAGGTTTATTTCTCACTTTGGTTGGGTTTTAATATGGATATTTTTATTTAATAGTAATAAAATGAAGTTTCATTTTCTATTAATTTATAAATTTATTAAGATATATTAGTTTTAATATAAATTTTTAATGTGAAATCATTTAAAAAGTAATATTTAATTGGTGTATGTACATTCAATATTTAAATTAAAAGAAAATTCTTAATATTTTTGTGTTATAATTTTTCTCATGTTTAATACGTTACTTTTTATGCACTTGAAAAAAAAAAAAAATTATATACACAATTATTTATTTAATCATTCTAAACATGAATCTTAAAACATCACTATACATATGGGATCATATTTTTGTTTCATTGTAAGGGCTTTGTAAAAAGACAAAATTTGATACAATAAGTTAAAAATCAACATAATAAAAAAAATCTAACATAGTAAGAAAGTGTCTTGTAATTTGTAATTATAAGTGTTTTGTGATCATACATATCCAAGTTACAATCTTTACCTAAAATGGTGTTGAATTTTCTATGTTAATATATAGAATCTCTTTGATATACATTATTATTTTGTTTTTTAAATATTTTTTCAAAAAAATCTCTTAAAAATTTTCCCAAAATTTTATTAATTTGAATAATTTACTCATCACAAATTTTAAATAATTCACTCATTACAATTTTTTGTACTTTATTATGTAAACATAATAGTAATTTTCCATGTTTCTAGTAGGAAATTATTATGCACATAAGCATTGTCTATTCATTGTAATTGCTAAGCTGAAATTGGATGGGGAGCCTCAAATCATTGCAAAGTGATTTTTGTAGGCAAAGAGGTATGTGTGATGGCTATTGATATAATTTAATGATTTTTATTTATTTTTTTAATAGTAAAAATGGTATTTTCTTCTATTAAAAATTGAGTAGTGATTTCATATAACAAATTACAAAAGGTAGATTAATAAGTTTAAAACTAAGGTTTTAAAAAATCCAAAATTTTTAAAGTTGTTACTCATTGATTGATCTATCTTTTCTTTCCTATAGATAAAACTACACAATCTCCATGTTACCTTGAACTTATTAAACTATCTCCTTGTCTTTTACCAAAACCTTAGTAGGACTAATAAAGAGGCACAACCAAGCAGTATGATGGAAATCCATGTAAATACAAATTTTAAATTAATCATAAGACTAATTCATTGACCATATTACAATTTACTTCTATCATCTTCATTTTGAGTGGACATTCAATTATTGAAGCAAAAAGGTGTTTCCTATATCAAGAGCATATTGCAATTTGCTTCTATGATTTTCAATTTGAGTGGACATTCAATTACTGAAGCAAAAAGGTGTTCCTTATATCTCCAAGAGAGTGTATTAGCTTGTCAAGTAATAAAACCTAAACTCAAATGGTTCTTGTATCTATGGATAAAGGGAAAGATCCCCCTTTTGGATCCAAATTCTAAGAGGAATAAATATGCTTACAAGATCCAAAATTCTAAGAGGAATAAATCTGCTTACAAATGAGAGAATAAATGATGAACAAGGAAGTTATATTTTTAGGCAAAAACAAAATTGTATTTAAAATGTTCATTAATGTTAAATTTTAGTATGAATTAAATTTATATATTCAATAATAAACATCAAAATAGTTACCTTATAATATATTATATTGTCAAAATTAAAATAACATAGAAATGATTTAAATTATATTATTATTATTAAAAAGAACTAATATATGAAATTAAGCTTATATATTTTAAAAAGTATATAACAATAATTTTAGTCATGGGGATTCATGTTTATTTTGGCATGAAAATTATTAATTTGTAAATAGGCTTTGCTATAATAACACAGTTTACTAATACCACATGCTCAACAAAAAAACTCATTTCATATGACACATGTTTATATGATATTTTTTTTAATTAATATTAATTAAAAGAGAAGAGAGGGCATAATTACTTTTGAGGTAAATTTAAAACTTTCATTTATGATCATTTATAAAAATAATTTAGAAAAATAAATATATTTATTAACTTAAAAATAATAAATTTATGTTGACAATTTATGGTGGTAGCACAGTTGGCAATAAACATGTTTGCAAACCCTTGTGTATTCCATTTATGGGAAGTTCAATCCCCTAAAAATAGTTTATAGAATTATGAGTTCCTTGTTTTTAGCCTTTTGCATTTCAATCTTTTTGTACACACTCATTCTTCTCAAGCTTCAAATAATTTATAATTTCCTAAACTCATTAACATTTTTTTCACTTTTGTGTTTTTATAAAAATGAAAATCAAAGTACAACACAGCACTTTTCTGATTAAAAAAAAATATTAAAAGGGAAAGTGATAAAAGTAGCATTTTTTTTTCCAAAAAAAAGTGTTTTTATAAAATTGAAAATCAAAGTCCAACACATATTACAAGGGAAAGCGATAAAAGTAGTTTCTTTTCGAAAAAAAAAGAAAAAGAAAAGTGTCTGTAACTCGGAGTCTATTGTCCCCGAGCACGCCCCTTTTGAATCCAACCAGCTTTGGGGTTTGGTTGTGACCGTGTTCTGTCTAACCGGCATCAAAATTCAATTCAACTTGAGTGACCGTGTTCATACCTTTATTAATGCTCTCCTGGTAAAAGTCTGAGCTAGTGGCAATAAAGCCGGGTCAGATTCGTAGAGCTACCATAACGTTGGATCATGGCAAATTCGTATTCATAAACATTGTGAAATTTTGAATACAAGAATACTCCAATGTCAGGTTGAATGTCATCCACAACCAAATAACTCAGCCTCAAAATTAGTTTAGGGGAAGAGTTCTCTATTGTCAAAGAGAAAAAGCAACATAACATGAAATGTATGGTTCATGGAATGCCTCGGCTGCCTGTGGAAGTAGGTTTTATAAAGTTACGAAGCATGTACTATATGGTTTTTAACTTTTTCCTTCGTAGGATTTCTTAAACTTTCAATGAATCGCTTAAAAGTAAGAAAATATTATATTAAGTTTCAGAAGAAATGATCTCCTTTTTTTTACTCTTCTAACATAAATTTACGTTTAAAGTTGTTTAAAGTTGTTATTTCATAGAGCTGAGCTTTCGAAATGTATGAATATGAACTTTTATTTATTGACCCAATCTGAGCTTTTAGGGGAAATAGTTGAAGTGGAAATGTCTGTAGCTTTTGCATGGATTCTTATTTCTTTGACTTTACCAAAAGGAGGATTATATACTTAAATATTTAGATGATGGGAATTTAAATGATGGGAATCTAAACTAAGCCAACAATTAAAAAAAAAAAAAAACTATTTATCTTTAGGCATTTACGGGCCATGAAATTCTTCATTTCTCATATTTTTCATATTAGTACGAACTAACGTATATGAAAGGATAACCCACACCATTACACAATTTTGTGAGTCGCATGTAATTAGCCTATGAACAATGTTTTCAAGTGTTAAGTTATTTAAATGATGTTTTTTGATGTTTGAGGTTAAGATCAATAATTTTTGTAGGTGAGAGAAGCCGAGGTGATAACACACTTCCTTTTCTCCCCTATGCCCCTTGGTCAACCTAGCCATAAATGTTGAGATACCCAAATTGTTTTGGAAAGGAGATAGGACCTCTCACCTCCAATCACCCCACTTCACCACCTCAATGGCTTGGCACATGAACTTTAAAGGAATGCAATGTGCATTACATAACGTGAAGAATGATAAGGAAACTCAAGGAATGATGGATCCCAATAAGTGCATGGATATCTCCACAAAAATATTGAGAAACAACTGGTGATCACACCCATAGAAAAGTGATGGAGAAAAGTAAGGGGGAAAAGGATGAGGAAAAGAAAGGTTGGGAGAAAAAGGAAGATGATGGTATTGGGGATAAGAAAGATGGTGGTGGGGAGAAGAAGGATGGTGGAGAGAATAAAAGGGGTGGATGAAATGGAAGGTGCCAATGAATCCAAAGTTGATGGTGAAGAGAAGAAGGCTTCAATTAATAAAATTGAGCAACTATTCCTAGATATATCATTGAGAATGTTCATGTTTCCCAACTCTTAGTGATGAGAACCGAAATGTCTACTCTATAATGTATTTCTGGTTAGATTATTGTTTTCATATGTGTTGAAGGCTTGAATCATTGGTGAATTGAAAGGTTGGATAAGAATGTTTGATCAAGGCCACTAAAATCAATTAAGACCACAGGAAAAAAATCTTGTGCATGGAGGTAGGACAACACTAAGTACTTACAATTTGGATGCGATTACAATTGTAGTGAAAAACACATAAACATGCATATAAAGTACCATTGGCTACAAGATGGCCAATTTTAAGAGTCCAAGAAAATAAAAAATCTTGGATGCTATTTTATTGTCAAATCCCCCAAAATATTATAGTATTACTAAAAATGAACATCATATTTATTATATTAAGAGATCATGCTATCCATTGATGTTCCCCTTAGAGTCAAAGTCACCTTATGTAGAAATTTTGCAATCAATTCCTTTGGTTAAGAAATAAGGAGAACTACATTGAAAATCAAAATATCACCAAGTTGGGATCATGTTCAAGAGGTTTCCCTTTGTGAATTTTTGGTACCATCACTATTTCCAACACCATCGTTCCTTCTAGTGAGACTACGATAGTGGAAGCATTATATACACTATTATGTGTATGGGAGGCCATTTAAAGTTTTCTAATAGCCTAGTCATGAAGTCAGTGGCTAGCCATGACCAACCCGAGATGAATTCAATGAGAAATAATGGGGAGTATTTTCAATTTAAATTTTCCTTAATTCCTAGTATATAGTTTCATTTCTCTATAAGAATTTATTCAAATGGATTCCTATTTATGGCAATTTTCATCATTTTGAGCACGCTGAAGCTATTCATTTATGCATCTGAACTCTCATAGCCTCTTTTTAGTCACATATACTCATAAATACAATTACGTGCTTCATGTGTAAACTTGCACAATATATAGCATCATCCAATAAATATCATTTTCATTTTCAATCACCGAACTCATACATATTAGGAATTTTCATACTCTATTTCATAAATCATTATAGACATCTCTAGACACATATTTACTCACTTACCATTCTATTTTGTTATCTCAACTCAAACATGCAAACATGTCTATCTCATATTCTGCGTTACATTGATTTTTTCCACCTATAAATCTTTCTCCATGTGCATTTTTACCTCACATACATGAGGCTCTTAAGAGTGACCCCATGCATTGAACTAACATTGTATGGTTAGGAAACCTTATGCCTAACTTTCACTTAATTAGTAAATTTTAATTTATTAACTCCTTTTAAAGTAAGTGTTACTGATGATGGAGAATCATTTGAACCATTTCATTAAATCCTAGAATATTATCCAAATGATTCTAATAGGTTATCCTTTACAATTTAAAATATCTTATTTACTTTATTAATAGTAAGGTAATGTGTTGTTCTACATTTCTTTGGTAATGTGTTAGAGTTAGGACTTAGTTTCTTCATCTTATTTAGAAATAAAAGTCCATAATGATTTCTAATATCTCCACCAAAGTGGGCGGAAATGTGAAGATGGGTTACACTTTTGTGAGAATCGGGGGCCGAAGATTTGTTTCAACAATAGTTCGGCTGAACTCGTGATTCCGTTTAGATTGACGGCACACTAACGGCGCGGGCAAACAAAATTTTTGTCGGGAATTGGAAAACCAACATCAAAATTTCGACCGAACTATGAGTTCGGCCGAACTTTTATTTTTAAAATAGTTCGGCCGAAGTATTTTCTATAAATAAATCGCCCGCGAAGGTTGATGGTTTACAATTTTCATTGTACGCATGTTTTATTCGCTCTGTCTGCGTTGTTGCTGCTCTCGGCCACCGTGGTGCTCCTACTGTCCCCGCTTGTCGAGTTACTCTGCATCCAGTAGAACTTCTCAGATATGTCACTAAAATTCTCGCCTCTTTCGAAAAATGCCGAATGCCGAATGCCGAATTTAGAATGCCGAATGCCGAATTACATTGAATTTGTCACTGTTTTGTAGTAAAATTTTAAAATTTAAACGCTAGACATTACAACGTCACAGTTCTGAGTTTTATCTTTTCTATTAACGTTAGAAATTCAGAATTGAGAATAAAAAAAATTGATTAAGAATTGAGAATTTATTTTTGTTTAGATTCTTATAAAAATGAGGTTCATAAAACCCCTTGGAACATGTAAAACCAAATACATACACACTGTTAATATTAAAATTCACTGCACATGTGTTTTCTTTCTATGGAAGGTAAAATACCTTCATGGATTATAGTTTTGATCCGTTGTAAATTTTTTAATTGAGTACCTTATTAAATTTAACTATGCCTAGCCAAGCTACAGAGTCTTCAAGGTAAGTTTTGATGTGAAATGGTACCATGTACTCCCTTTTTTCCCTTATCCAGACATCTTCCCTCATCCTAAGCATTCATTTGTTTGAAGTGACATCCGACGATGGTAATGTGAGAGTTGGTTTCAGTAAATAACCTTCTCCTCCCACTTTGTGTCGGGCTCGCCATTCTGTCGTCACTTTCTAGTGTCTAGGCTGTGTTCTATGCCTTTCCAGTCTTGAGGTTTCTGGCTACCATCCCTGATTCCTTTCAGGTAAACATTTCAAACCACTATGTTGTGCTAACCTACCTCTTTTTTTCATTTTGTATTCCATAACCTTGTCTTGCACGATGACCACCTCTATTTTATTTTTCTTCCTGCAGGTGTCCACCGAGCTAGGTTTTCCTAATTGGAGAAAGGAAAAGAGGGTCATGGTCACATTTTATCAGGTTCAAGAAACATTCTAATTCCAATAATGTAAATTGGGTTCATCTATCTTCTATATAGAGCACAAGTTAACATGTTCGACTTGCAAGTTATCGCACTCTTGCCTGCAACATGCACTGACTAACTGGGTTGCATAGCACTACCACTAGGGAACTTGTTCTTTCCTCTTTTGTTGGAAATATTTGCCTCCCTTCTTGACTAGAATGTTGGAAACCTGCTCTGTCTTGAAACCCTTTCTTGGAGTCTCTCTCTAGCTAGAACTGCACCTACACTTTGCAACTAGCCAAAAAACAGATTTGAAATATTTGACTAATTTTTTATATAATTGAAATTCAAAATCAGATGATTTTCTCCATGCTAGATGCAGTCCTACCTAATAAAATTTGTAGTACTGCTTTTGGGGAACTCGTTCTACCTCTAGAAACTCTCTTTGGAGACTACCAGCTACTCGCACTCTTGCTTGCAACATGCACTGACTAACTGGGTTGCATAGCACTACCACTAGGGAACTTGTTCTTGCCTCTTTTGTTGGAAATATTTTCCTCCCTTCTTCACTGGAATGTTGGAAACCTGCTCTTTCTTGAAACCCCTTTTTGGAGTCTCTCTCTAGCAAGAACTGCACCTACACTCTACAACTAGCCAAAAAACAGATTTGAAATATTTGACTAATTTTTTATATAATTGAAATTCAAAAACAGATGATTCTCTCCAAGTTTTAATTGTTTAAAATATGATTGTTTGAGCAACTTTTTCTCTGGGATACAAGAAGGCTGAAAGATTTTTTTTCTTGTATATTTGAAGCTCTCCATTATTATATAAAAGGATTTTTTTGCTTGTATATTTTTATGCTCTTTGCCATAGTAATGTCATAGTGTATGAAGTTTTAAATTGTTTTTATTATTTTTATTATATGTTGGATGTGATTTTGATTGAAAATGCTTCTTTTTTATTTATTAATTAAAAAAAAATTATTAGAAAAATTCTTGCTTTAAGCCTTGGAATTTACAATCAAAATTAGAAAATGTATTTATATCTAAACTATTTATGAAAAGTTTAATATTGTTTGATTTTCTCTACCATGTCCTTTTTACATATATCTAGAATAATATTATTTGTAGTTTCCAATTTTTTGTAACAAATTACTACCATAATCAAAATCTATAGAAATAATAATCTAACATTATAATATCTTGAAATGGAGCTAGCCAACTCAAATATAGTATTGCAAATCCCTGGATAAGTTAGATGAGGAGGCTATGTATTACTTAGTATTGTATCCATATTGGGGTTGCAAGTTCTATGGGTTCAAAAGAACACTTGCAAAAAATTTGTTTTCCATATGACCTCTCTTTTTCATAGATAAATTTCATTCTTTTAGCTATTATGGATTTGAGAAAAATACATCCTGACAGGCCAATAAAAAGCCTTAACAATGAATTAAACATGAACAACTATTAAATATGGGTAACCAAGCAGCATCAAAACAAACAACTAAATCACCAAGGCTATTAGTGATAAATAATAAACATTCTAGGATACTTCAAAATTCCATGTAAATAATTTTTTTACCTAAAATCACTAGATGGTGAGGCCCACAGCAACAACTGCAAAAGCAATGCAATATAACCAATCAAACTACATCAACAAAACATATGGTCTTGAATGAGGTTTTGGACTCTTTAGATATAAATGTACACCGTGGCAATGTATCTTATATAAAACTTTAATCCATGTGCTTAACCTTAACATTGACACAAATGGAATAAAATTTTACTCACTGCTTTATGATAGAAAAATATGCGGATGAGTATTGCCCACATATCCGAAGTCAAAAGGGATAGATTAAAAGGGGATGCTCCGGTCATCTATAAAAGATAAATTAAAGAAGCATGACATATTAGTAATGCAAATTAGATATGCGTACCAATTATGTTCATATAACACAACAAATAGATGATTCAATACAAATTTCACATAGAAGTCATATTTATCTCATGGGCCTTCAACTTAAATTATATATCTAGCATTACATTAAGCTATAGGAGATAAATCAAAGAAGCATTTGAATGTAAATTAAACATGTATAATAATTATGTCCTTTAGTTCAATAAATAGATAATAATTTGCAAATGCCATATCTAAGCTATATTTCATCTAAGTAGCTTTCAATTTAAACTTATATCTAATGTTAAATTATATAAAAGAATAACAATAATCCAAAATTCAAAATAATATTTAGAGTTAGTATAAAATGTGACATAATTTTCCTGCGTGGAAAAACATAGTTACCGAGAGTTCAAAACTCATGCATTTGAATAGAAAGTGGGTATATGAATGAGCAAGTAGATTTTTTCTAGAAATGAGGAAGTGAAGGTTGATAGAGAGCCACACAAAATTGCAAATTCATACCTTAACAAAATTGTTAGATCCTTTTAAAGAAAACATATTTAATCAACTTTCATTGAAATATATGATAAACTCAAACCAATTTTATGAAAAGTAGTATACCATTTTTTACATAATTTCACATAATACAAATAGATAAATTTTACTTAAGTATTGTTATAAAGATTTAACTACCCATTGAGAGATGGCCAAGTGATTGAGACAGGGCATCGTCACAATAAAAAACCAAGTACAGAGACAGGGCATCATCACAATAAAAAACCAAGTACAAATTGTAGTAATCCTGGAATCATGCTTTACATAAGGTAAAATTGTGGAACTCATGACTTGTACTATAGATAAAAGTTGACAAACTACATAAGCTTAAGATTAAGGGGATATAATACTTCTTGCCTTCCATATAGATAATGAAAATGATTGTTCCAAGTCTCATGTTGCTTCTCATGTTATTTTATAAACCTTGATTGGAAAGAAAAATAGGAGGGCATAAATGTAAGAAATATAAAACATAATGAAACACAACGTAAGAAATAGAGAACATAATGAAACACACACATACATATCTCTAGACAATCAACACAATTATTTTCCTAGGAAATCCTTATATGGGAGACAAGCAACCCTAAAAAGTAATGATGCTCTAGACTCCTTTTTCCCTAGGAAATCCTTATGGGAGGAAAACAACACTAAAATGTAAACATGCTCTACTCTCTCTTTTCTGGTATGGAAAATATGTGAGTACAAAGAAACAGGTAATCTCTCTAGAGTTAGCTAATAATTTTAGTATGTAAGGTTGCTATAAAAACTTAACTTCATACATTTTTCTCTCTAACTTCACACTCCTAGTTTTATTTTCAACTATGGAACAAAATACAAACACAAAATGGAACTCTTATTCCTCCTAGTGGCCAAGTATTTAACCTAGCGTGATAGCCAACTAGGTGTAAGATTTGACTTTGTCAACCATTAACGAGGTTTGTGATTTTAGACATTTTAGAGTATTGTTAAAATTCCACATGTAGCTAGCTTGCCATGCATGAGTAATGGGGCTAAAATGTCATTATCTCATACCATGGTGGTCAACATGATAGGTCAACTTACTAAAGGCATAAATTTTGAATGAACTTCGTTTGATGTTTTTCTTGCACCATTGGATATGTCTTTAAGTGTAGAATAATGGTCAAGATTTCATGCCACTAAGCCAAGAATTTTAAATTCAATTGACTTTTAATATAACCAACTAAATCCCGCAAAAAAAGAATAAAACAATTTATGTTAGGATTGTGGATTCAGGGATTGAAACAACACACCATGATATTTCAAATTTAAAAATAATGGTTCGAGTCCTAGGTAGCTCAGAATCCTATTTGTTTTCAAAATAAGGATACACTCCCATTTGATTCTCATGATTAGATTGTAATCATGAGGCTCTCGCTCAAGAGTGGACCTTCCCAAAATCTTGTGATGTCTTGTCACAAACAAAACCATCAAATTGAAAACACATCATGCAAGAAACATAGCTCATTGATATATCATTTTTCTCCTTCAAAGAGAAAAAAATTCACATCATGTGAATATCTCCATGTACTCTTACATATTGGTGTACAAAACCATCAACCAAACACAAGTCGACAAAACATGCCTCTTCAAACAACTGACTCTCAAGTCAAATAATAGAGCTCATGTACAAATTTCCATATTTGTTGCATTTAAGTGTGTCAACGTAACTCTACTTTCAACGTCTTGCTTCATGCAACATGCACCATACTTTGAATTTGTAAAGAAATTCATGAAACATCAAAATACATGCAAGGCCTTAATTGGATAAGAAATCTAACCATCTGTTAGCAAACCATTTCAATGGCACTTCTTTTAGCTGCACTTCATCATGTGAATCATCTTGACCCTCATCGATTATGGAATCCTCTTTTCCATTCTTTTCATTATCTCTTTCCACCTTCTTCAAATGTTGTGGATGACTTGTTGGATACAAAGTCCAACACTTGTCCACAAGGTGACCTTTCTTATGGCAATGAGTAATAAACAATTGCATCTTATTTTCAACATCATTTTCCTTGTCCAATGGGCCTTTGACTTTTTGCCTCATTTATTTAGAAAGCTTCAATGTGCATGGATATCTTCTTCCAAAATCTATAAACATTATGATTATTCAAACCACAAAAAGGAACATGTGCAAGTTCTTTTCCAAATCTTATGTGAATATTTACCATTTTTATCATAATCAAAAGCAATTTGATTAAAGGAAAATTTATACCTTGAACATTCACCGTTGTCGCCTTCTTGAGGAGGTGAATTTGATGAGGTAGTGGCTCTCCTCTGAATACTAGCAATGAATTCAATGACTAGATAGAGCTTTAAACATCCTCTTCTTTTACATTCTCATTAGCTGCATGTTTATTAACATCTTCTTGCAAAGTGGGTGTCAAACTTTTCCATTCATCATGAACACAAACTTCACAAGCTTGAGGTAATGAACACGAAATGAAATTCCTTCTTGGAACAGCTTCATGTGCCTCCTTGGCTTTGGAGCATTCTCCATCATGTTTTCCATAACCAAGACCCAAATAATTAGGCCCCTCCTCAACAACATTTCGCTCAACTATGCCTTGTACATGTTTGCCTTTAACCCTTTACTTTTATAGCACATTTTCATCAAAAATTTGGACCTTATTCCTCTAGTGTGTCTCTCAAAAGCACGTACACATTAATTTTGAGAGGAAATTGAAGACAGAAACCAATAGCTAATTCTTCTAACTAACCTTGACTAAAATGAGCTAAATTGTACTTTGATACCAACTTGATTTGAATATGGACAAACTAGTTTTATTGGGCTATCTCCCTCATTAGTTAAATAAAAATGTCTTTAGGATCGTCTAAAGTTAGCCAATTGGAAAGGGGTTTGCGTCAAGATGTAAGTGTATTTTGTGAGAAATAAATGAGTTAATTAGCTTTTAAAAACTCGTGTACAACAAACAAAATGAAAAATTTTTATTTAGGAATTTTTTTTCTCTCAATCCAGATTCCAATCATTGGACATGTAAGAGGAAGAAAGAGGGAATTCACTTTTCAAATTCTAGACCTTGTCTAAACCAAAATAAACTAGAGGTTTGGTTTTCAAATACATCCACTTATTTGGAAAAGTTCTAGCTACCAAAAGTCCATATGCCAATCTACCTCCCAAGAAATCCATTTAGTACACCACTTGTTATTTTTTTGTCTTCCTATATTCTTTATCAACCTCTTCTAGTGATTCTTGAAAGGTGGATACTTAAATCCTTCCTAAAAAATTGAGCTCTAAAATGAGAAGACATACAAGGTCATTTTAAGTCATTCTTCTATCCAATTATAAAAACCAAGTGAATATTTCTACATATTGATTTCTGTCCCATAAACTGTGTACAATATATGTGGAGTTGCCTCGCCCTAAGTGAGATGTTTAACAAACATAATAATAGAGAAAAAATTAGTGACGTCACCAAAAGATGTAGCCTCTTCAAGGTACCATATCCTCTCGTCAAGGTCAAGAATCTATTCACCAAAAATGTCCTATGGAAATGATGGTTTAAGAAACAAAAATAGACAAAAACCTTTAGTGAGAACAACAAAATCTAAAACCTCTTCAAGGTCTTCAATATGCTCGTAAAGTTAAATTGCATGTCTTGATCAATTCCAACAACAAAGAAACATTTAGTGACAACACCAAAATCTACAACTTCTTCAACATATTCTAAACCATCTTCAAAGTCAATATTGTGTGCATCAAATTCCTCAGCAAGGTCATCAATGGAGTCATCAAAACTACTATCTCAAACCTCAATGCCAAAAATAAGTCGAAAGAATTCAATTTCTCCAAAACCTTCTTCTCTAAGCAAAGCTAGCATGATGTCGTCGAGAAATTCAATAATTCCACGAGAAAATTCTATCAAAGTTAAAACAAATCCTTTTCATCCATATTTAATGCCTACTTTTTCAGGTGGAACACCTCCAAATTTAAGGACAACAATGACATAAAATATGTAACTTTAACTAATAGGTGTAGACCTAGAACCCCCAACTTTGCGTGACATGTACAATTGAAGATCTTATATGGTAAGCAGTGTGAGAAGAGAGTCATGGTCACTGAGTTGAGCAAGAGAAATAGTTTGGTATGACAACCTTACTTGTGATAGGCCTAGCTAGCAGGCTACCAAATTACATGGTAATGGCATTCAAAATGTGAAAATTCCCATTTCACTTGGAAATAAGATGGTAGAGAAAGGTATAGATGAAAGTAGATATCCATTTATGGTAAAGAAATCAAATAGTTCTATCAATTCCACCTTGCAACTCTAAGAGACATTGAATTAAATTTCATCATTCATAATTCATGGTCATGGAACATGATTGTGTTGCAATTGTGATAACATCTGCTGTATGCAGAAGCTAATAAAAAATGATCGAAAATGACATTTTTGCTCTATTTTTGTTGAAGATTTAAGGAAAATTACACCAAGTAGCTTCCAACTTCATATGACCATCATGTCAAACTCATCTCAGGATTTTGTCCAAGTAAGAGCCATTTAAGCAAGCAATGTAGTATACATGACTCCAATTTCAATTAGCAGCAATGACAGTTCTCTAAGTATGGTGCAAATATTGCTCCAGATCCTCATTGGGGCATGTTTGATGACAATAATTTGGGGAGTGAGAGAGAGAGATGGTAGGAGAAAAAAATCAAGGAATCCACGAGAAATTGAAAAATATATAACTAGAATAAGGTGGAAGAAATTTGTAACCTAAGAGAGAAACCTGTGAGGAAATGGGTGAAGTTGGTATTACACACCCAATTGGACAACCTCCAGGAGAAAAAATTTCTCCCACTTTATTTGTCGGCATAACCTAGTAAGTGTTATTCAATAGCATGTATTTTGTAAAGGCCTTGACCTAGTTTCCATTCAACTCCATCCACCAAGTTGTAGAGGATTCCAAGCCTAATTTAATGAAAAGTAAGTTGGGGATGATCACATTTACCTGCTTGATGACATGTCTATGAAGATTAACTACCTTGAACTATTTTTTTGCGTAGGGAAAGAGACACATTCCCATGTCTGAGCATGAAAAAGTTCTTTGATATTGTTAATGCCTCTAGTGTTTACTTCTACAAGTTCTATAGGCAGAGTCTGTAAAGGGCCAGGTAGCCTCTGGATCTCATCTTTTATGAAAGGTGACATATCTAGTAAATGCCCCTACAGTCAATCTCTTGAATGGATCTAAATAGAAGTTCTTCATTTTAATATCCGTAAAACACAACAACTTTAAGGTAAACTATGTACATGTGTCATTTCTCCCACAAACTAAAGTGTATAAGTGGTAAATTTTATACCAAGTGTGCTCCCACCATGTAAAGTGCAATTTGGTGAACTTATCATTTTTATAATTTCTTTTTCGATTAAATTTAGTTTCACACATGATCAATTATTTCTTTGAAAGTTGTGTTCTACATAATTTTTGTACACTAAATTACAAATTGATTTTTTGAAATCTATTTTGTGTAAATGTCGACCAATAGATATATATCATGGAGGATGAATGACGAAGATCAGCCGAATCCCATATGGAGGTTCAGGGATCAGGGGATGTTCACAGTATTTAAATATAATCTTAAATCTCCATACATGTGTGTACATATGGAATTGATTTTTTATTAACTTTGTGAGTTAAATTAGTTGTTAATAAGTTTCATATTTTAATTTTTAGGAGGCAAGAGGAGAAGGGTTTCTACTCCATCCATGGAGCGTGTCCAAGGTTCAACTGATCGAGGTATGAGTGGTAGCAGGTTGCGGGAAGGGGGTGATATTTATTCCCCCGAAGGCCAATCAACGACTGCTGGTTCTCAACAGGGTCACTGTGGGTCTGGTTCTTAGTAGCGTCATTCTGGGTCTGGTTCTCAGCAGGGTCATGTTGGAGAAGATGTTAACCAACAACATCAAGGTTGCCATCAATTTCAATATTTTTTCGTTAAATTTGTACAACTTTTTTTACACATGTTTTTTCTAATATATGAAATTTTATATATATTGATGCAGAGGTCGAAAATGTTCGAGCTAGTGATCAAAATAGACGCAGGGCAGCCCGCTACATTCAAGAAGAAGGCTGTCAACCCAGCACAACTTATCTGGTCAATATTACTGATATACCATGGGAAACCAACATGGCGGAACGCACCTTACAAAGGTGTGAAAGCCTTCATGCAAAATTGCAAAGAGATCTCGTGGCTTTGTCTCTACCTACTGAGAGTCGACAAAGCCTTGAAATAGTTACACTTTCATTGGGTGAAATGGTGAAAGTGTACAAAAATCTTGGGCCAACAACTGATTCATTTTTAGAAATGATGAGAAAGAGAAAGGAAACAATGATGGGTCCCAATAAATGGGAGGACATTAAACAAAAAGTTACAAGAGACATGGTCAAGTCAATGTTTAATTATAAGGAAGGGCTAAAAGGAAAAATGTTGAAGGTGCAGTATTTCAAGCACCCAGAAATAGCTCGTTATTTGTATGATCGGCATCTTGCGGCCTTTGGAAGGCTTCCATGGAATGATGAGGTTCCTATTTATTTTTCACAGATGTTTTATGCAGAATTTTTTTTCGGTATGAAACCCAACTACAGTGACCTTCCTTCAGAATTTTTTGGCCCAGGGAAAGGTCAATTATATAATCGTAAGGGTGCTAAGCGAGATGTGGAGTTTCCTCGCCCTGAGCCGCCATTGGTGAGTCGAACGTTTCGAGTCGAAACTCTGCGATCAGAGATGGATGCGACTTCTCAAATAAGTCGAGAAGCAAGGGATGTTATGATCGACAATGTTCATAGCAGATTGAGTGGAGTCGATCTTTGTTTAAATCGACAAAGAGCACATGAAAATGCACGTGCCAATTTTGTTTATCGTACAGATGAGGATATTTACAAAATTAATGTTTAAGATCTCCAAACATATGCAATAAATTGTCGCAATGGTTTGCAAGACCTAATTTTTCATGAGGAAGAGGGCACTGGAACGGTATGTGTTAGTGACCTTAGGGTTTGAAATTATTTTTACATATACATGTGTACAATTTGTAATAAATACATGTGTATGTACATGTATACACTTATTTTTATGTGTACATTAATCTAACAAAAATGTATGATTATATGTTAAAACACCATTTGCAGTTCTCAGGCATGATGCGTGATGAAAATGTTAATATTACGTTCGGGACCTCCGGTTCAAACGATGCAGATGGGTCTGACCATCATGATATGTTGGCACATGTTAGTGTTTTTTAAGTGACTCTAAAATAAATAATTGTTGCCACACATGTACATGTGTGTATATATATAATTTGATAAAATGTTTTAATAGGTACCGATTCCATCTGATGTTTTTGGGATGGCGGTACCTTCTTCTTCCTTAGGAGATGTACCTTCTACTTCATTGGGAGATGAGCCACAAGTATGGACAATTTTTCACAAGTTTAAAATTTATGTTTAAAAGTTATATAGATATATATATATATATATATATATATATTCTACCTCAAAAAGTTCCATTAAAAATTGAGATATATATATATATATATATATAGAGAGAGAGAGAGAGAGAGAGAGAGAGATCTATATTTTGAGTTATTTAAAATTTTTTGAATTTAGGTTCCTATAGAAGATTTCTTTAATCCGGGGACTCTAGCGACGGAGATAGGAACATCCACAACATTTGAACAAGTTGTCTTTAGTTCATTTTTTTAATATTATTGAAAATAAGTTTATATATGTACACGTGCATTTTCATTTGAAAGTTTTTAATTTATATAAATTATATATATATATATATATATATATATATATATTTAACTGTACATGTATATTGTACAGTTTACCACTGCAGATGTTCTTATGGGAGAACCTGTTCATCAAATGGAGAGGGAACCTTACGAGGTATTGCATGATTTTTTTGTTATATTTTGTTTTTTACATGAAGTTCTAGATATATATATTCTCATTCATTTTTGAAACTTCAAATTTTAATGTTCAAGTACATGTGCATTGTGTATGTAGGTTTCCCATTCACAGGATAGGGTGCGGACTGAGACGCTAGATCCTCCATTTGATGCACATGATTTACAGTAGATTTGATTTCAAAATTTAGATGGTTTTAAAATTTGTTAAACTTGATACAGTTTGATAGTTGTGAGATTTACAATTTTTGGACATATTTTATTACATTGTTATTATATAATTTGTTTTATTTAATTTTTGGATGGTTTTAGTACTTTTGGCATGTAAATATTTAATGTTAAATGTTTTTGTTGGATAGTTGAATTATAATTGGCATGGCATGTGAAGTTTAATATGTAATGCTTTAAATTTAATGTGCATATATATGTAATGCTTTAAATTTAATGTGCAAAGATTAATTTTTTATTAAGAAATATTCATTTTAGGTTTCAAAAATATTATATTTGCAATGTTTATTTCTAGAAATATAACTGTTAATTTACAAATGTAACCATAAATTGATTAGTCCTTGGTGGAATTAAATCTCTAATTTTACTTTTAATTTTCATATACAATTTATATATTTAAAAAAATGAAATTTGATATTCTAGGTAGAAAGGTAATCCATGACATTAAAGGTAGTTTTTCTTGAATATCTATTGTCAAGATACCCAACTTTGATTTTAGAAAATATATAAACTACATCCCTAATAGTGAAGGCAGTCTTTCTTAAATGTATATGGTCAAGACAACCATCCTAAT
The DNA here is from genome assembly GCA_034641835.2 of Pinus albicaulis. Classification (NCBI taxonomy): domain Eukaryota; kingdom Viridiplantae; phylum Streptophyta; class Pinopsida; order Pinales; family Pinaceae; genus Pinus; species Pinus albicaulis. The sequence continues at coordinate 1,214,638,831 of CM076578.1, read as the reverse complement.
TATAGAAAATATAACCTATTTTTGACCCAAGATAATATATGTGTCCATTAGGGAGGTATATTTTGTTGTTATATTACACTTCAATGGAATCCTCATTCCCTAATACAGACCCTTTCTAGTGTATATTACTCAGGAAAGTGTACTTCAACTTGTTCTAAACAAAATTGCAATAGCAATGAGCATAGTGATGATTCCAAAATAAATTTGAAATGCTCTCTAGTTGTCCATATGAAGGATATGCATCCTTTGTGAAACTTTTTCTTAGAAAATTATAATCTAATAAAAACATTCATATTACATAAGAGTTTGTAATATCATACAAAGAAAATTGAATTATCTATTTTCTTTAAGGGTCAATATGGCCCCATCGCTTATCCTAATTGAGAAAGGGGATATAGGGAATTCGTATGAGCAGTTGGGCCTTTAAATCCAAACAAGTTTATCATATCTCCATAACCTATCTCTCAGGCTCCACTTAGACTTTGTGTATTAAACTTGAACAAGTCCTCTACTAGAATTAATTTTTTGAATCATATTTGTATTACATTGCTTGTGCTATGACCTCTTATGCCATTTCATGTGTTGGGTTGACATGATGCAAATTAATGCTTCTATGTCATGATGCTTTAGTTGTAATGGAAATATAGAAAACAACAATATGTTGACTAGGACTTATTATGTGTACTTGCACAACTTATTAGGATATGGTGTGAAAAATAGTTTTGTTTATGGAATATAATCACTTTCATTTATGAAAATTTGATAAACTAAAAAAATACATTCTTCTAATTGTGGTATGTTACGTTTTATTCTATATTCTCATATATTTTGAATTGAAATGACCAAATATCTTGTATCTTCTTACAAATATTTAAAGAGTGCACAATTTCATCCTCGACAAACATGTAGATTATATCTAAAATACTTGGTTGACAATAGAAATAAGAATAGGGTGTTAAAAAAATGGATTTGTTTTTTTTTATGAAACTCAAACAAAAATGTTTGCTAATTTGAAGCTAGAAACAAAGTATCTAACTCATCTAACACATATAGTAAAGGAGGCAAGGCCATAATTTTTTGAATTTACAAGAATGTATGTGCATTAATAGCAATTCTCATGTGTTTTATTACATAAATTCATAACTATGTGAGGCTTCCTTTCACTTCATTATTACGACTTATGTTTCAAACATAAATCTTAAGAATTAGGACCTACTTTTCTCTCCTAGGCATAGTCAATACCCTAGGCTCATCCCTGCTATGACTAGTCACACAAGAAATACTACTTGGGTGTTAGAGACTATATAGAGAGGACATGTGGCATGGTTGAATTCCATGTTCATAATACTTGCAACCTAGAACGTTTATTTTTTCATATAACTAATTTGTATGCCTTGTTGACCATGATCTGGGTTCGTGGATCCATCATTAATTCACAAAACTAAATAATGATCTAACCATATCTTACTGAGAGACCAAACATCCAATAGAAAGGTCCTATGTCATATGCCATTGCATATCTCACCATGCTTGAGCCCAATAATCTTTTTTAAATTCCCAATTACCTTCTTATACTTTCCTCACCATTATCAAGATGGAAAGACCCATTAATATCATTGAAAACACAAAAATTTCCAATAGGAAGAACATAGCTTTTCAATGCAACTAACCATCTATCAATTGAACTCTAATTGAAAATAGAGTTTAAAGAAGTAGATATATGTACAAATTATCCCTTTAATTTTGATTGGAAATATAAGTCTCTAGTACATATATATGTTTGTTGAATTTGGGTCAATGTCGTTAATGCACTCAAATAGGTGGCCTTGTCGATTTATTTACATTGTTGAAACTTTTTACCAAAAAATCCAACTAGTTTTTCATCAATGCACATAGAAAAACTACTTGGAAAAATTAATTGTGCATTCTAGAACATATCTATCCAAGACAAGTAACATTTTTCATCAATGCACATTGAACATATCCGACCATTGGACAAGCAGATTTTGTACGATATTTTCTATCAGGATTAGAGATGTGGGTCAAATCCCACCAAAAGTCGCAGAAGTGCTTCGAGTCTCTTGTCTGAAAGGAATTTTCATACAAAAATATACTGCAGATGATTTATTTACATTGTGTCCATACTTTTTACTAGAAAATCCAGCTATTTTTTCATTAATGCACATAGAAAAACTAGTTCCAGTTAATTGCACTCTAGAACATATATATTGAGTACGTAAATAATTTTTCATCAATGCACATAGTAAAACTAGAACAATTAATTTCATTCTATAATGTATATATATATATATATATATATATATATATATATATATATATCCAATAAATATAACATTTTTCATCAATGCACATGTATGTATTTAAAACTACTTTCAGGTGATACTAGAGCATGTGCTTGTACCCAAAAAATTTGTACATGTGCAAACACTTGCACAAATAACATAGGCAGCTCAATTTTTAGTTGAGTACTGGAAGTTCTAAAACATATTTAATCCAAAGATAATAAGTTGTTGGACAATTCACTCAAAAAAATTCTAATGGAATTCCATCCTCAATAATCTGTTCATGATCGGATTTTGACATTTTCCATCTCTTAATGTTTGATTTTTTCTTTGATTGAACTTCTATTAATTTTATGCGTGCTACACACACCAAGTGACTATATTGACAACTTATGGAATCAGGTTCATAGTCTTCAAAGTAAACAAAGTCTCCACTTTGATGAGTTTGTTTGAAAAAATAACCTTTCAGTATAATAGACCCTCTGTCATACTGAAATCCGTGATCATCATAGTTCTGTAATAATTTCATTTTTTTTCAGTGCAACGCATCAAATAATACTTCACATTTTCATCGTTGTCAACAGGTGCAATTACAGTGAAAACATCTCCTGCACAATAAAATGAATTTAACAAAATTATGCATATTTAAATTTATTTTTAGATCTTTAAATCATTAGAAATTAATTCAAATGTTACCTTCTCTAACAAGATAAGAAACTCGATCACCATCAGATGATATTGTAGTTTCCTCTGATTGAATTTCTTCAAACATTGCAACAGACATTTTGCGCTTTGTATTTAGCTATGTATGTTTCCAATCGTTCACATACATTTTGTTTTCACAAACGTCATTGGATTTTGTGTTGTCTATGCAAACATCACAAAAACAAGAATATTTTCTTTTATCCAATGCAAACACATTTCTGGACGACTTTTTTTGAATTGAATGCAATTTAGGAGTCCCTTTTATTGTTTCAACGTCATTTCCAATTGATCTATCTACATCTTCGATTCCAATATGCCAAAAAAAACTTTATATGGAAAATTAGAAGAAGAACTTCTTGAGCGTTCACAAGTCACCTTGCAGAGTGGTTCATTTGATATCTTCGAAGTACTCATTTTATGCATGCTCCTACACCATCATGTTCTCCTTTTCCATGGCCAGTTTCAAAGAAATTCCAACAATGTTTAATGCAGGTTTTCTTATGAAGACAACACAACCAAAAGAATGATCGTGCATCTTTGAATTGACCTGCGCATCCATCTGACCATATCCAATGTTCATTGAATGTTATTCCATGATTTTTCAATGAATCATAAATTTTTCCAAAACAATGTTGTACAAAACATGTATCATGTGTACGATCGTCACTGATATAAACATGATATTCTTTAATGATATGTCAATTTTCACTCGTGCTTTCTATATGATCGACATTTTGTTCAGCATGTCTATATAGAATATGGACGAGCATGGAGACTTGGTCAGAATGATAGTATTCACTCTGAATTTCTTTTTGTGGAACAAATGTCTAGTTTTTTGCAAAATCAATCACTGACAAAATGGTCCCTGGTGGAAAAAATTCACGAGATTTTTTGAATTGCAAGTCTTGCCATTGAGCTCTATGGGAATGCTTGTTATATTTGTAAATTTCTGCCTCAAACTTTCTCAAACAGTCTATCAGAAAATTTTTGTCTTCTAGTAATTCAATTCTTTTAACATTATTTGCACCTTGAATCGATGTATCGATATATTCATATCTCTTCCATTTCACTTTCATGTTGGAAAATGATTGATCATTTATATCAATACGATATTTGTTTTGAAATTTAGTCAAATGTCCACAATCATCGCATTTTTTACCACCAACACATTTCTTTTTGTAAAATAGTTCATCGCTTTCTCTTTCACATAGAATTTGAGATATGAAATCACGGATATTGGAAGGAGGAGGTGAATCCTTCCATAATTTTTTAACAAAATCAAGGAATGTGTCATAATATAACTCAAATTCCACATGATAACAGCAACAACAAGTGTCGCGTATGGTGATAGGTTTTACATACGATGGTTTTTGTTGAACAAAAGCACTGAGTGAAACATGAATTTGACTATTCTCTTCTTTGAACTTGTTGAATAAATCTATCTGAGTGGTTTCCAAGAGATGTTTTTCATGTTCTTCGTATTGATTTCGTGCTATTCTTCTCCGCATCACATGCCTTGCAGTTGGTGAAACACGCGAATTGTTCTTCCAATATTCATATATTATTTTTTTAACATTTTCTCCAAGTCTATCTTTGTATGGTTGCCTACAAATAGCTTTCCAACAAGCGAGTTCATCATTTACATCTATTTGCAACCGAAATTTCCGATGTTTGTGCAAAGTTTTTCGCGAGGTTCCCAGTGCTCGTGCCATAGATGTTACCAAACGATTCTCTTGAGTACTTGAGGAAACCATTTCCATCTGTATTCCTCTACGTACAATTGAAACATCTTTCTCTCTAGATCTCTTAATTGACTTTATAGCACTACTCATATTTTTTATCACTTCTTCCTTCATTTTATTATCTTTGGTTGATTTTCGAATACCCAATAGTGTCATAGCTTCTTTTAATTTCCTTGATGATAGGAGACCTTTCAACATTTGAGCCTGAATTGTCACCCGTTCATTTAAGAAATACTTTTCAAAAATGCAGTTAACATGATATCGTATAACATGGTCAGGTTTTTTATCTCCATATGTGTGAGTGTCAAAATTTTCTAACATCTCATTATCGATAGTGATTTCATCTATACATATTCGAAAAAATAGTACATATTCAAAAAATAACTAAATTAATAAATATATCTAAAATTTCAAATATTTTTCAAATTAGTTCATCAAATAAAAATTAAGCTTCACATTTTACATTAAGAAAATTTTAAATATATCAATAGATCATAATATTTACATTTACATACCTGCTTCAATTTCTGCTTGAGGTTGATTTTCTCTTCAATATTTTGAGAAATATCTCTCTCTGTTTACATTAAACAAAATATTTTTCAAACTAGTTCATCAAATAAAAAATTAAGCTTCACATTTTATATTAGGAAAATTTTAAATATATCAATAGATCATAATATTTACATTTACATACCTGCTTCAATTTCTTCTTGAGGTTGATTTTATTCTTCAATATTTTGAGTAATATCTTTGTCTGTTTACATTAAACAAAATATTTTTCAAACTAGTTCATCAAATAAAAATTAAGTTTCACATTTTACATTAGGAAAATTTTAAATATATCAATAGATCATAATATTTACATTTACATACTTGCTTCAATTTCTGCTTGAGGTTGATTTTCTTCTTCAATATTTTGAGGAATACTTCTGTCTGTTTACATTAAACAAAATGTTTTTTAAATTAGTTCATCAAATAAAAATTAAGCTTCACATTTTACATAAGGAAAATTTTAAATATATCAATAGATCATAATATTTACATTTACATACCTGCTTCAATTTCTGCTTGAGGTTGATTTTCCTCTTCAATATTTGAGAGGGCTTCTAACTTTCTTTTGCGAGATTGTCTTGTCTCTTCTCTATGTTCCTCAGGGTCTCTTTTTCGATCATATTTTCTCGCACAAGTTCTTAGATTTCCCATGATAATAGGGTATGAAGTTCAAAAAATTTCCTTCAAAAAATTAGAAAATAGCTGAATTACAAAAAATATCACAGAAGATTTAATTTAAAAAAATTCAGTGTAAATTTTTTGCAAAAAATACATACTGCAATCCAAAACACTTTAAAAATTTTGAGAGAAAAATGTCTTATAAAAATGAAAAGAAGCTCAAAATATATACTTCAAATCAAAACACGTACATACCTCCAAGAAATGTCTTTTGAATGTACGTCCAAGAAATTTTTTTAAGTTCAAAACAATTTTTGCCAAAATCAGGCCGCCTCCAAGAAATGTCTTCCAAAAAAATTCTTTGTAAAATGAATTTGCTTCCAAGAAATGCTTTTAAACCCAAAATTTGAAGATAAGTTTTTGAACCCAAACCAAGATCTTTATAAAATGAGATGAAATATGCGAAATGTGAGAAAATTATGAATCATTTCGCAGCAATTTATATTGTCGCGAAATGTGTTTTTAGTTACTATTATAAATCGATATTGAGTAGCTTTTTGATATAAGGTTTTAGAAAAACCAACCTCTCAATTTTCATATATTATATATTAATAATATTTTTAATATTCTTAAAAGTTATTGTACAGTATTGAATTTAGTGTAAATATATATATTCAAATTTAATATTTAGTTTTAATAACCACATCTCTTGTAGAAAAGAATGGTTTTTCCTACAAGATTTTGATGAATTATGGTAATTTTTTTTGGATATCTACGTTACAACTGTCAAATTTTTGGAATTTTAGATGTTGCAGAGTTCCCTAAAGGTGCTTAATCTATTTCACTATTAAAAAAATACTCAAACACTCCAAGTTTCAACTTTTTTCTAAATAAAAATTGTGAAATTCCTATCACACTTAGACAAACCCACCTAAAATATTAATCCTTTAAATATTTTAATATCCTCAAAATTTGCTGAGTTATTTATATTATCTATTCAATTAAACACTCATTAAAAAAACATGGAAATAAACTAAAAATGGGCACAAAAAACATTTAAATTAACAAAAACTTTTAATAATTCATAATTTATTTTGATCTTAAATAGATCAAAAGCATTCAACTACAAACATCTAGCTTCTAGTACAATTTGGTACATTAAGAGATTGGTAGTAACAGGTGTGGTCAACGCCCGTAACTGATTTTATGCATCCATTTGAAATAAGTATAAATATGTTTATCAGTTCATTTGAAAAAAGTGTTTACATAAATATGTTTGATCAATGGAAAAACCAAGAAATGATTTCTGCATAATTGGAAAAGAAGGCAAAGTGGACTTTACAAAATCAAATTTTCCTTGGAAAATTAAATATTGCTCCCAATGCAAAGCAAGTTTTCAGCCGGTGGCTGTGGCATTTTATCAAAAATAAAAAATTCAATTCAAATCAAATGAGTTTTTCCACATTTTCACCTTCCAAGTCAAATGAGGATCCTATTTATAAACTGAAATCATTCCATTTGTACGAGGCAATGATATATTGAGGATTAACAACTATAGATTCTTTAAATTATTTATTAACCCTACCATTAATTCAAGAGATGATGGTTTATCTCATGATGGTTGATCCTTTTTTAGTCCTTGTCTTTAGGCATGGGACTATAGTAATGGGAATTTGGTTTTTAACATTTGTTTGTTTACTTTTTATTTTGACTATATAACTTATTCATCCCATCTCGTCAGTTAGGCCTATGGTAATTTATTTCATAGTTTTGGTCTCTTCCCGGTGCGAAGAGGCTAAAATCATATATTATATTGGACTTTGCTTCCTCGTATTTCAAAAATGTAAACTAATGTTAGCATTAGTTCTCTAGAACTAAATGTATGTTTGTTAACATAACCATGGTTTCTACCCTTTGGCACATGCTGGTGACATTTGGTATTAAATAAAAATCATCAAAATCATCCTTGTGACATAAAAATCATCAAAATATTCCTTGTGACATCTGGTGCATCTTGGTGACATATGGTGCTTTGCTTGGCATTGTTATGGGGATGTAATGTGATTTACCAATTCTTTTAGATTTCACCATGGGCTCTTTGCTTTGTTCCTCTACGACTTCCTACTCTCCTATAGATTTCCTTTAATACCCTTCTCTCATACTATCGCTACTTCAATTTCTGACATACTCTGGTTGGAACTCTCTATCTGTCATTGCTTAATCCTAGCTCTTAGAGAAATTGTTTGTGGTGTTTCAACCCTTCATTCTAAGAAAAAATCCCAGCGAGGCAGAGAAACTGGATGTGCAGGCATGAAAGACTACAACATTGACCGAAGAATCAATAACTTGTAACAGATATTGGAGGGTTTGGTGCCTGCTCCATATATTCATATCAATCCAAAAATTGGACAATGAGATCTGTGAAGTCGGTCCTGCCCAAAGTACAAAGAAGTAAAAATAAATTGGACGATGACAGCAGTGAATCTAGTCCTTCCTACTATGGAGTCTCCTTGCTGCTTTGAATTCTATGCACCTATATATCTAATTGATTTATTCCTGGATCTCTACAACTCATGCCTCACCTGCACCTTATGCCTCCCCCTTCATTCATATCTTGACCTCATAGTGCTTAAACCCTGAACTTAAGATTTTAATGTCGACCTATAAAAAACTGTAAAAAAAAACAAAACGTTAAAATGCCCCATCAATTGTTTCATTGTGTCGCTTTTTCTTATTTAATTTTGAGTGAGTTTACCTGTCTTTCATTTAGGATGGGAATATGCATTGGAAGCTGTAGAGTTCCATTAATTTTTGTTGCAAACAATTAGTAAAAGGAAGCATCCGATATGAGGGCATTAGAGCCTCTGTGGCTGCATCTCCCCAGACATTGGAATCCTCGAAACATGGGATGCAGTAAGCTGGTGAAGTTGTTCGTGTGGGGGTTCTTGGGGCTAGTGTCTATAATGGTTAAGAGGTACAAGGCTTATTTCAATGAAGTTCCGACCTGTGTTTCATTTATTTTATTTTATTTTTGAAGTTATATCTTGTTTTCTAATAATTTGGAACAGGCTTAAAAATATGAAAAAAAAGTACAATGCATTTCCTTTTATAGTTTATAAGTTTATTTATTTTTTAAAATATGGAATATGATTTCTACCAATATGGAAATATCACATTGCAATGTAACTGGTTTAGAAAAAACTGGAAAGATGTTTTAGTTTCTCTCATAGTTTACAAGTGTTTCTTTTTATGAGATGCTTCTTCCCAATCTAGGAATACTACAATACAATATGGTGGCTTGCAACACCCTAGAAATATGGTTGCTATTATCACTGCAAGCATTAAATTCCCCAACCTGGCTATATGAAAATGTAATGTAGCTGACTTAGAATAGTATAGTGCCCTTCCCCAATTTGGGAATACTATAATTTAATATAGTTGACTTACAAAACTCTAGAAAGACTCTCAAGCCCAAGCATGTTTTCATGGGTGTATTTTTAGGTGTGCTTTGAGGCAGTGCTAGGACGAGGCTAACACCTTACAGAGACAAAGAAAGGTAGCGTTATTGATCTGAAAATGGAATTATTTGTAATGATGTGCAAAGTATCCATTTCCATTAAATTAAGTGTGCAAAGTATTCTCCATGTCTTGCAATTTAAACAAAGTGTTTTTGGTAACTGTTTCTGAGTTTATGTATGAGGGAATGTTAATTAAAATTATTGTTTAACATCTTAAATTAGAAATACACCGCATATAAACTTCACCATAAAATAACACAACAACATGATGAGGTAGTTCACCACTCCTGGGCTACATCTATCGGGTCCAAGGCTCCCAATGGACATGTTCTTGCTCTATTAAGTTGCTCAAATTGGTTATACAGTGAGAAATAGGCCTAAATAGGAAAAAAAAAATGTGAAATTGAATTCAAAAGACAGAAATAAGCTAAAAATGGCTTTTGTTTCACCTCAAACAGTGAAGTATAGCCCAATACAACTCCATTTCCTTGATGGCCCTGGTGGCTCTCCAAGCTTCCCTGAAGTAAAAGTGGCTGAAGAAAACCTCTATTCGCTATGCAGCCTATCCCAAACTCTTGATAATTCTCATAGTACCCAAAATTTACCAAAATTTCATCCCAATTGGTTCAATATTGAAGAATTTATGATGAAAACAAATTTATGCCCAATGTCAATTGAAAACCCCACTAAAAGTGGAAGAACTATAGTTAGGCTGACTAGAAATGGCATAATTCTAAAATTTGGTGAAACGCGCCAAAAATGTCGGTGGTTATTTAGGCTGGCATTTAAGGTTTGAAGTGGCAGTCACATGACATAACTCCGTCTTAACCGCAAGAATTAATTGTTTTAACAAAAACCCGTGGCATATAATGCTTCAAACTTCAAATTCACATCCAGAGTTAACATCAATGGTCTAACCATTTTGCTGTTGGTTTTAAGTTTCCGCGCCCCCGGTCTTATGGTGAGATCACATCAGATGGGGGCTAGCCCTTTAAACCTCCGCCCATATTTAACTCAAACTTTAAATATGTGCCGCCGCCTATCCATGTTAAGACTCATATACATGGCTCAATGGTATTGCATGCGATTTTTGAGGACGATGTCCATGGTTCAAACATCATAAGTTACAAAAATTTTGATACGCCTTCCAACTCCGGCCTGGGGGCCACGTGGCGGCCTCCGGGCCTGCGACGTGGCAGCCCATGATTGGCCTGAATTTTACACAGTCAACCCACTGTCAAATAAGAAGATGCCAATTTTCCATCCTTCATTCGCCCAAATGGAATATTCCTTGGAATATTATTTTTTTAATAATTCCAAAGTCAAAAGTCAACGTTGGTCAGCTAGATTTTTGAAGAATACTGAAAACTTCAAACTTGCATAACTTTCACATACGACGTCGGATTTGAGTGTCGTTTGTGGTGCCAGAATCATAGTGATGAGGCCTATCCTATCATTCAGGTTGCAACCCATTTTGAGAAGTTCCATTTTTTAGCATTTTTCAACTTTGGACATGATCACCTGATCACACCTCCCAAATGGGAAGCTTTTGGACCCCAAAAGCTCTCTAATTTACATAAAATGAAGATGAGGATATTGATTCTCCACTCTTCCAACCTTGAACCACTGAAATCTTCCTAAATTCGTCAAATTGAGCTTCTCATAAAAAGATAAATTCTTCCTTGAATCCACTGACCGACTGTTGCTAACCTTGACTGAGTCATAATGAAAATTTTTGAAATTTGTATAACATCAAATATAATTTGCAGAAATCATGTTGTTCCTACAATGGTCTACCTTCAAAGGAAACTGAAATTGAGATTCACCTTGCCAACTATCCTCATGGCGAATTTTTTCCAAATGAGCCATGTACTTGTGTCGAATCCTGACCAAGTTTTCTCGCCATACCAATGTGCCATTCTGAAACCAGTAATGACCCTTGTTGATCTTTGTGCCCTCTTTTCTTGCATACTTTTCCCTTTCTTGGATTCTTGCACCACTTTGCACAAACACTTTATTCTCTGCACCGATCGATAGCAAAGGCACTTTCTGCAACATCTTGTCATCTTGTTCCAAAGACAACCTGATTTCAGACTGAAACATATCATCAATTCATCAAAATTAACATCAAAAGGATTATGTAAAAAGTATTTTTGCTTAATCATCAACAAAGTCAGATTTTGACTTGCATTAATAAGCCTTTTCAATTGCCCTGCATTGACTAAATAAGATTCTAGCTTCTTCCGATGTGTTCTCACAATAAAATCCTTTCCATACTTGAACAGATGATACTTGTTCTCATGGTGATGGAAGATCACTTTTCTATCATATAATTACGGACTACCCAGCACCACACCTGAAATTTCAAGCGGTACCACATCTAGTTCAACCAAGTCAACATAATGAGCTATTATGGCAAAGCGCAACATTCAGTTCCTTGAGACTTGTAAATTAGCATCCTTGTAAATCCAACCAAGTGGATATGGCTTTGGATGTGGAATGGTCTCAAGTTTTAGCTTCTTGACTAAGTCTTCTGAGATGAGGTTTGCCTGAGACCCACTTTCAAATAGTGTGTCTATATTTGTGTGTTTGGCTATTATCCTCACATGAAATAGCTCTATCCTCCTCTCTTCATTTTGAGCTTCTATGTGACAGTTTAACGTGCTAGAACTGGGATTTGTTTCCTTGACAATCTCTTTCCCCTTTATTTTCTTTAGTACCATGGCTATGCTTTTAGTTTCATCACCTGATTCAAAACCTAGGACTTGTTCAATAGTTGCAATTGTTTTTCCCTTTTCTTTGGCCTTATCTTTGCTTTTAAATTTTTCTAGTTTCAGCTCCGGATGAAGTTTCCAGCAATGGTCTTCATCGTGGCTTGTTTTGGAACAGTTTTTAAAAAAGAACTTTCCTTTTTATTTCCTAGAGTTTGCATTTCTTTTCCTCCCTTTGCCTTTAAATTCACTATCCATATTCCCATCAAAATATTGTTTCCCTCTAGCCTCTAAATGCGTAGCTTGCACACAAACTTCATCTAAACTAGTAGGATTGAACATAAGGATAGTATGTATAAGATAATTGTGTAAACCACCTATATATTTCAGCAAAGTCTCTTGAATATGCAAATCAATTCCAGGTAATAAAGCCCTTCATCTAAACTCTTCAGTGTAATATTGAACAATTTGTCCCTTAAGTTTTCTAAAACTTTGCCAATTCATGATAGCCTTTTGTAAATGAGCTAATGGATAAAATTGTTGTTTGATTGCGGAAATAAATTCAGCCCCTGATAAAGTGATATTACCATTTTTTTAATTTCATCCTTGGCCTGGGCTTCCCACCATACCATTGCTGATCCTTCCATTCTCAAGGAGGCTAACTAAATCTTGGTGTAGTCTTCATGAAGCTTCTGTATCCTCAAATAAGCTTCCAACTGTCTTATCCAATTGTCAAGTTTATCTGCATTGACCTCACCATTAAACATAGGCAACTAAAATTTAACATCAAGCTTTAAAAATGGACTTTTACCAGTGGTTTTATACTTGTGAGATTGATTCACCAAGGTAGAGGATGACGATGTAGGAAGAGGATGAAGATGGGGATGTTGGATCACCATTTCCTCTATGTCCTTTCTTTGAATTTTCATCACTTTTCTTTCCTCCTGAAGAACCCTCTCCTTATTTCTGGTGTCTAGACCCTTCTTCTGCAAGCCTATCATTCCTTTCTTGGTAGAGTATCCTTACCATCTCTGTCATGTCTAGGAAATCTTTTCAAAATACTCGTTCTTCTTCTTTGGGAAAAATACCTTCAGGAGCTTCTCCTTCTCTAGAAGACATGCTTGAGGCTTATTCAATGGCTCTTGGAGGTGGCTCTCTAGCCCTTCTTGGTTGTGGATTACTTTGTGCACTAACCAAGTGTCCTTAACCTCTCTTGATTTTAAGCCTAGTAAGCATCAAAACTTGCAAACAATCAACTATATCTTTGCACAAAACAAATGCTGAGTAAAACTCTAGCTCCTAAGGCTCAAATCCTTAGCTTTGATACCATCTAATTTGAAAATGGAAGTATTTTTAATGCTGTGCAAAGTATCCATTTCCATTAAATTAAGTGTGCAAAGTATTCTCCATGTCTTGCAATTTAAACAAAGTGTTTTTGGTAACTACTTTTGAGTTTATGTGTGAGGAAATGTTAATTAAAATTATTGTTTAACATCTTAAATCATAAATACAAAGCATATAAACTTCACCACAAAATAACATAGCAACATGATGAGCCAGTTCACCCCACCTAGGCTACATCTGTCGGGTCCAAAGCCCCAAATGGGCATGTCCTTGCTCTATTAAGTTGCTCAGATTGGTTATACAGTGAGAAATATGCCTAAACAAGAAAAATTAGTTGTGAAATTTAATTCAAAAGACAGAAATAAGCTAAAAATGGCTTTTTTTTCACCTCAAATAGTGAAGCATAGCCCAATACAGCTCCATTTCCCTAATGGCCCTAGTGGCTCTCCAAGCTTCCCTAAAGAAAAAGTGGCTGAATATCACCTCTATTCACTCTGAAAACTATCCCAAACTCTCCAGAATGCTCATAATACCCAAAATTGACCAAAATTTCATCCCAATTGGTTCAATATTGAAGAAGTTATGATGAAAACAAATTTCTGCCCAATGTCAATTGAAAACCCCACTAAAAGTGGAATAACTGTAGTTAGGCCAACTAAAAATGGCATAATTCAAAAATTTGGTGAAACGCGCCAAAAATGTCGGCGTTTAGTTAGGTTGGCATTTAAGGTTTGAAGTGGTGGTCACATGACATAACTCCGTCTTAACTGCAAGCATTAATTGTTTTAACAAAAACCCGTGGCATATAATGTTTCAAACTCTGCGTTCACATCCGGAGTTAACATCAACGGTCTAGCTATTTGGCTGTTGGTTTGAAGTTTCAACGCCCCCGGTCTTATGGTGAGGTCACATTGGATGGGAGCTAGCCGTTTAAACCTCCGCCCATATTTAATTCAAACTTTAAATATGCGCCGCCGCCTATCCATGTTAAGACTCATATGCATGGCTCAATGGTATTGTGTACGGTTTGCGAGGACGAGGTCCGTGGTTCAAACCTTAGAAGTTACAAAATTTTGATACACCTTCCAACTCTGGCGTGGGGGCCATGTGGCGGCCTTCGGGCCTACCACGTGGCAGCGCATGATTGGCCTGAATTTTACACAGTCAACCCACTTTCAAATAAGAAGATACCACTTGTCCATCCTTCATTCACCCAAATGGAATATTCTTGGGAATATTCCTTAGAATATTCTAAAAATATTTTTTGAATATTCTCGAAATATTCTTTGGAATATTCTTTTTTTAATAATTCCAAAGTCAAAAGTCAACTTTGGTCAGTTGGATTTTTTAAGGATACTGAAAAATCAAACCTGCATAACTTTCACATACAATGTCAGATTTGAGTGCCGTTCATGGCACCAGAATCACAGAGACAAGGCCTATCCATTCATTTAGGTTGCAACCCATTCTGAGTAGTTCCAATTTTGAGAATTTTTTCAACTTTGGACATGATCACCTGATCAGTTACCAACCATTCAAGGAAGAAGAAACTATAGATGAGTTTAAAGATCTCAAGCTAGCAAAGCCAGAAAGCTACTCACCAGATTTAGTGCACCACGACCATTTCTCCTTATTTTCTTTGATCTAATCCTCTCCCTTGATTCATTCCTTATTACCTTCCTTAATAAAAATTTAGAAATTTTATTGAATGCAAAAAATATGAATGTAGTAGACATGTCTCTCTCGGAAATGTGAGGCCTACATATCGGGAAAGAAAGTGAGTCAAAATTTCACGATACCAATTCCTGAATGCATGGTGGTATGAGGGAGTTCCTTGTATCTTTGGTATTTACCCTAAAGAATCACATTGATCCAAATAAAACTGGTGTGGACCTTGTTTCGAGGCTTTATGGAAACTGGTGTGGACCTTGCTTCGAGGATTTATGGAAACTTGTGTGGACCTTGCTTCGAGGATTTATGAACATGGATGGATTTTAGTCGAATCAAACCTGGTGGGATAGGATTAGGAACAACATAAAAATAGTAGATGGATTAACTTCCAGAAGAATTGAAGAATTTTCACATGTTAATGGATTCACTTCCAGAAGAATTGAAGACTTCCCACATGTGAATGGATTTACCGGAGCTACTCTTGCTTAGTGGCATGTGGGAGTTGCACGCACACTGTGCCTACTGTAGGCCAAATTTTAACTTCAACACGTAGGAGTTGCATGCACAACATGCCTGTTGCAGGACAAGTTTTAACTTTATATTAGGTATTATATTTAAATTTATATTATGTAGTATATTTAATTTTTTATTTTTTAATAATTTTTCTCAAATTATAAATTTAATATAAAATAAATTGGTGCATGTGAAACATGTGTATACTTCATTTTCTCTCTCCATGTATAGTAAAATGAAGGTTTTATTTTTTCTATCAGATTTATTTACATGGGGTAAATGTAGTTAGCTGTGTTTTTTTCTAATATCTTATGCTCTATCATAATCCAAGTTGAGGTGCAGCCTCTTGATTTTTTCACTAATTGTGGGAAGATTTGATTTTCCTGTTGGGATAGG
Source organism: Pinus albicaulis (assembly GCA_034641835.2). NCBI lineage: Eukaryota > Viridiplantae > Streptophyta > Pinopsida > Pinales > Pinaceae > Pinus > Pinus albicaulis. The sequence continues at coordinate 1,214,622,758 of CM076578.1, read as the reverse complement.
GTTGGTCAAAAGAAGTTTGGTGGCTTCACTAATTGTGGGAATATTTGATTTTCTTTCTGGGACAAGGTTGGTCAAGAGAAGTTTGGTGGCTTCCTATGGTTACTTGTAAGTTTTTTATTTAAAATTTTAAAATTTCCAGTAAACATATTATTCTTATACATTTATTATTTTGGAAATTATTCTTTCTTATATGTTTTTGATGTCTGTAAAGGGTCATTATCTCTCATTTGAGTGCCCTTTTTTATGATGATAGAGCACAGAGAAAACCTTATTATTCAACCCCTCTACACACTTTGACATTTAATACATGCTCTTTAAATCCCCTTCGATAGTTTCAGGTTGGTTTTTATCATCCTGATGTTGAAACTGGTCACTACATCGCTTCAAGGGATAGGATCTGCTAACTTTAGGATACAAAACATGGGAATCTCCTAAGCCAAGATGCTCCTCCAAGAATTGTGCTCGTAATCTTGAAAAAGTTTTTCTTAAGGAAGCCAAATTCACTTGTTAGGGTAGTGTAATATTTCAGCCTTTAAGTTGTGTGCATTGCATTCCTTATTACTTCTTCCATCCCTTGCAATAGGCGCATTTAATTAGTTATCATTTTGTTTATAGCCTTTGAGATGCTTTCATATAGCTTATAATTTCTTGTTGCTTGGTAGAAAAAATTTGCACACATCTTAAATCTATGAAAGAGGCCTTTGGTTAGATGAATAAAGTAAGCTACTTGATATGCTCTATTCTAATTGTTATATATTCATTGTTCTATCCTATGTTTGAGTTTATTTATTGGGTGGAGGGGGGGTGAAAATTGCCTTTAGGTCAACAAAAAATTCTAATTATTGGAAGATCGTGGACCTCTCACCCAACAACCTATTACAAGTTCAGATTTTCTTAACTCATTGAAGCTCGAGAATCAAACCCACTAAAACTCTTCACATTTCCCTCTCATGGGTAGTGGCCCATTCCATACACGGATTTGAAGGATTTTAGTGAATGTGCTTTGATACCATGTGAATTTTCAGACTATGGTAAGAATATTTTTCACTCTAATAGGATATTCTTGAAATTTTTTTCTTCAAATAGACTTAGAATGTATTTCTTAGCAAGAAAAAATTTCACTTATAATGAAATTTCCTTTCCCAAATATTTAGTTATGTAGGACCTGCACTTTGGAAATTCCTTTGTCTAAAGAGGGCTTTAGGTACTGTACAAGTGCCGTAAACTTTGGTACATTGTTAATAGCTTTTCCCAATAAAATATTACAAAGGAGAATGACTTGCACATTTTTATTAAGGATCTCATGTCCACTTCCATTGTTACTTGGTTTTTGTCTTTGATAAAAAATCATTCTTTAAGGTACAATAGTCCTATTGGTCATCTCATTCCTTTGTGGCCTTTGGCTTGAAGGACTCCATAATATTTGATAGTTCTAGTCCTTGGTTATGATTTATCATTTTGACTTTCATTTGAATTTACAATCTATAATATAAGTTTCATTTTATTTCATGTTCTAACCAATTATAATGAATGCTTGCGAACAAAGTTTTTTGAAGGCTTGGGGAGAGGAAAAATGGAAACCATGACCTCAAATGTTAGGGAAATTGCAGTGGAAATTCTCCAGTCACTGATTATATGCGAGGACACTGCTTTAAGGTCTAACATGGTAAGAGAAAAAAAATTATTGTTTCAATCTTCTGTCATTGTTCAATGTTTCTATTTGAATATTGAAAATTGACTAATTATAAGGGCCAACTTGACAATAAATAATGACTATTTAGTTAGAAAAATAGCCATTTTTTGTTTTAACAAGAATTTTTTTTGTGAATTCTTCCTCTTGCACTTTTGCATTTAATGAAATTTCCTAGATCAAAGCTCTACTGTTTAATAGGTAGGGAACTATGTTAGGAATCAAGATTTTTTTCTTTTTTTCCTCTAATGGAACTGCTTCTAGAAACACACCCTGAGAGCATTAAAATTCTTTGTTTCAAATTTCTCTGTACTAGGAAAAGGAAAATTTCACCTCCTTTAGTTTCGAGCCCTCAGCCACCCAAAAATTTTGATTTATAAATAGCCTTTTGTAACATATATCAGTAAAACATGCCTAGGGTATAAATAACCACTATCTAATTTAATTAGATAAATGAATTCATGAAAAGGCAGACTGACAGAAACATTATATTCCAAAAAACATTTTTATAATAAAAACTATTGAATGAGTAGACTTAAACCAAGATTAAAGGCTTTCTCAATTTTCATAGAATTCCAAATTAATTTCAAACCTAAGTATTTTCAAATTTTGTATTGCTCTTGGCTGCATCTTTCACTTTTACAACATGTTGTCTTAGATACAAGCATTGGAGAAGATTGATGGAGTTGCTTCGGAAACCGTGTGACACTTCTATGGAGCATGAGGGAGCATCACAATGTGCACTCATGGTTTATGCCATATTTTGCTGCACTCCAAAAATCATTTCAGATAGGTACTACTATGAAGAGCTGTAAAATGATGTAAAAATCTAATTTTCCATATTTTAGTTTGGTAGGGAGGGGTCCAATTTAGCAAGTCTTAGCTTTGAGTCTTTGCCTGTTGCTTGATAGGACTAAGTTTCAACATTGATGCACTGAATGCTTTGGAAGGTACACTTCTGCTGGAAGAAATTATACACTAAAAATAGGTTATCCCAGAGTATTCTAGTTATGAAAGTGACATATTTTTTCCTTGCTAGTTCAAGGATAAGAAATATGAGCTTTTGATGAAATCAGAAATTTGGAAGTCTTTTCAATTTGATTGCCTACCAATGTCTCAACTTTTACCTCATTTTTCTCTGAGTTACAACAACTACGTACACAATATAAAACCCTATGCCCCACATCATTTGCATGTAATCCAAAAATATTTTCTCCAGAGTTTGATATATGGAACCAGTTTCTATGGGATTGCTAGCTTTGGTACTAAAATAGCATTAATATTGCTTTTCGAGATGGTGTTGGAATTTCTGAACAATTTCGAACACACAGAGGAATAAAAAATCCCTCTTTTAAACACAGAGATTCAAATAAAATACGGAAAAATATGTGCAGAACATATATTTCATTCATAAAAAAAAATGGACTGTTACAAAATGAGATCTTCCTCAGAACATCTGTGTTCTAGATTCACAACAACAACAAAAAAATTTCTTCTGGATGCTACAAAGCACATCACTAGCTCTTTGTCTATTCTCTTTCCTGACTGCTACACACGCAGCGATGTTCAAATTTTGCTCTCTGTCTCTCTATTTTTCTTTTCTGCCTTTCGGCAATAAATTACAAAATACACAGTCCACAATGCACACACACAGCTCTTCTCTATTCCTGGCATATATTTTATAAAATGCACACGAAATATGTATTTCTTTTACATTTCATTACAATAATTATATATATTGTAAATATAATATATCTACAATATATATATTATATAATATTTATAACCGAAGTTTAAAACAAAACAAATAAAACATATAAGTGGCAAATAAAAACTTAAAACAAAACTTTATGCATTTCACATTCCACATTTTGTGGAGTTAAAATACTAGGCCAGAGATCGTTCCTTTACCCCACAGAACTCATTTTATTGGTCCGGAGGGAGGTGACGTCACATTGTCTAGTGGGTTTCCTTCCCCTTTGCTACTCAAGTTTTGATGCCCATGGAATTTTGTTGGTTGTGCGTTAAATGAGGTTGGTGTAGAATTCATGGCTGGTAGGTGCTGCAGATAAGTGGAGGCGACGTTGTGTGGAGTGAAAATCTAAACTGAGGATTTACTGCCACCATCCAGCCTTCAAACTTTCCTTCAGAATTAAGTTCATCGTCCTTCCTCTGCATGCAGCAGTTGGAGTTAAATTTCCAACACTCCCCCTTAATTTCAACTGCTGGATTTTCTTCCATACCCGGACATTTTCTTAAATAATTAAAACTTTTTTGCCCCAATGGTTTTTTCAGTATATCAGCAAACTGCTTCTCTATTCTGCAATGTTGTAAAATAATTTCTCCATTGCTCACTAATTCTCTGATGTAGTGATACTTGGCATCAATGTGTTTCGTTCTCTTATGAAACATTGAATTCTTTGATAATGCTGTAGCTGAGCTATTATCACAGTAAATTGTTGTGCCTTTTACCTGTTCATGACACAAAATTCTCAACATTCTTCTCATCCATACTACTTGACATGCTGCTACTATAGCTGCCACGTACTCTGCCTCTGCTGTTGATAAAGCAACTATTGGTTGCTTCTTGGAAACCCATGAAATGGCTCCTGATCCCAAATGAAAAACATATCTATAGGTGATTTTCCTGTCATCTATACTTCCAGCCCAATCACTATCAGAATATCCAATTAATTCAAAATTTTCTGAAGTGGTGCATAAAGTTCCATACCTCTTTGTTCCTTTCACATACCTCATAATTATTTTTGTTGCTTGCCAATGTGTCTCCTTTGGCCTTTCCATAAATCTGGAAATTAAACTCACAACTTGCATAATATCTAGCATAGTTGCAATCAAATACATGAGGCTACCAACTATGCTCTTATATTGACTAGGAGATCATGTCCAAGTTAAAAAATTGCTCAAAAATGGAAGTTCTCAGAAATGGTTGCAATCTAAACGACCATAAAGGTCTCGTCACTGCGATTCTGGCACCGTAAATGGTTCTCATTACCAAGGTTGTATGTGAAAGTTACTGAGGTTTGAAATCGTCCAGTGACCTCCAAAATAGGACTTTCTGACTAATTGATTTTGTCAATTTTTACAAAAAAATTATTATTTTCCAAGTAATTTTTATTAATGTTTATGGGCCTATCAGTGGGTGCCACGTGGCCCACCCAGAGGCTACCACATGGCTCCAGGCCATTGGTTGAAAAGGGCATGTGGAATTGTGAGGTTCATGGGTTTCAAACCCAAACCTGACATTTTGGGCAGGGGTTGACCCGACCGGCATGGTATAGGCAGCTTGGTTGAAGAATGGGTGAGTCGAGCGGAGTTTATACCACAGTCGGGTCATTGATAGATTAAACGGGAGGAGGTTTTTGAATTATCCCTTAGGGCTAAGCCCCTTTGCAATATGCCCAAAGCTCAAAACCATGGGCTAAGCACAGTTGTTTGGTGGAGTTGGAAGGGGGCTAGCCCCAGGCAGTTAGTCGTCACGCCATGAGACTTGTGGTGGAGACCAGGGCCTACCGCTCGATGGTCACGATGGCAGTTAATTCCACCAATGTGACCACCACCCGAATACATTTAATGCGGTGGTTCAAATATTATCTGCCCAACCAAAAAAATTTCAGCGCCTTTATCGCATGTGAACGCGCCTAACATTTAAATTAACTTCCACTTTGATCTGGCGGTTCTGCTAGCGATTCACCTAAATATGGCGGAGTTGCCTCTTTAGTGAATTTAACTAGAGTTCTCCCACTTTTAGTGGGGTTTTGGGGGGACATTGGGCATTTTTTTGCAGAAGTCATAACTTTCTCAATTTTCGACCAAACAGGATGAAATTTTAGTCAATTTTTTGTTTCTTTAGAATTCTGAAGAGTTTGGGATAGGTTTCAGAGTTAACAGAGGTGATATACAACATATTTTTCTTTAGGGAAGAGGAAGGAGCCATCAGGGCCATCAGGGAGAAGGCATTGTATTGGGTTGTACTTCACTGTTTAAGGTGATACAAAAGACATTTTTAGCTATTTTCCATCTTCTGAAGTTGAATTTTCAACTAGTTTTTCCTGTTTAGGCATATTTTTCACTGTATAACCATTTTGAGAAAATTAATAGAGGAAGGACATGCAATTGGGGAGCCTTGGACCAGAAGATGTAGCCTAGGAGGGGTGAACTGCCTCAACATTTTGCTATGTTATGTTATGGTGAATTTTTTTTGCTGTGTATTTATGCTGTGATATGTTAAACAGTAAATTTAATTAACAAATCCTCACACATAAAACTCAGAAGCATTACCAAAACTGCTTTGTTTAACCTACAAGTCATGGATAACACTTTGCACACTAAATTATATGGAAAAGGATACTTTTCATATCATTAAAAATAGTTCCGCTTTCAGATCAGTTGGTATCAGAGCTAGAGTTTTGCTTTGCATTTGTTCTTGTGAAAATATATAGTTGACTGTTTGCAAGTTTTTATGCTTTACTAGGCTTAAGTTCAAGAGAGGGGAAGGGCAATTGGTTATAGCAAAAAGTAATCCTCAACCAAGGAGGGCGAGAGTGCCATTAACTCCACCTTTTAATTCACCTCCAAAAGCCATAGAAGAAGCCTCAATCATGTCTTCAAGAGAAGGAGAAGTTCCTGAAGACATTGATCCAAAAGAAGAAGAACGGGTGTTCTGAAAGGCTTTCCTAGACATGATGGAGATGGTGAGTATACTCTACCAAGAAATAAATGAAAGGCTTGTAGGAGAAGATTCTAGACATCAGAAAAGAAGGAGAGGGTTCCTCAGGAGGAAAGAAAAGTGGTGACAAGTCAAAGAAAGGACATGGAGGAAATGGTGATCCACCATCCCCATATTCATCCTCTTCCTCTAAATCGTCATACTCTACTTCGGTGAATCAATCTCAAAAGTCTAAAACCACTGGTAAAAGTCCATTTTTAAAGCTTGATGTTAAATTTGAGTTGCATATGTTTAATGGTGAAGTCAATGCAAAGAAACTTGACAATTGGATAAGGCAGTTGGAGGTTTACTTGAGGATACAAACCTTCATGAAGACGGCACCAAGATTCAGTTACCCTCTTTGAGAATGGAAGGTGCAGCATTGGTATAGTGGGAAGCCCAAACCAAGGATGAGATTAGAAAACATGGTAAGATCACTTTATCATGGGCTGATTTTATTTCTACAATTAAAAATAATTTTATCCATTAGCTCATTTACAAAAGACTATCATGAATTGGAAAAGTTTTAGACAACTTAAGGGACAAAATGTACAAGATTACACCCAAGAGTTTAGATGAAGGGCTCTTTTGTTAGGAATTGATTTGCATAGCCAAGAGACTTTGCTGAAATATATAGGTGGTTTACAAAACAATCTTATACATACTATCCTTATGTTCAATCCTACTAGTCTAGACGAGGTTTGTGTCCAAGCTACGCATTTAGAGGCTAGATGTAAGCAATCTTTTGATCGGAATGAGGATAGTGAATTTAAAGGCAAAGGGAGAAGAGAAATGTAAACTCTAGGAAAGAGAAGGGAAAATTGTTCCAAAACAAGCCATGATGAAGACCATTGCTGGAAAATTCATCTGGAATTGAAACCAGAAAAATTTAAAACCAAAGATAAGGCCAAAGAAAAGGGAAAAACGGTTGCAATAGCTAAACAAGACTTAGGGTCTGAATCAGGAGATGAAACTAAAAGCATATCCATGGCACTAAAGAACATAAAGGGGTAAGAGATTGTAAAAGAAACAAATCCCATTTCCAGCACTTTAAACTGTCACATAGAAGATCCAAATGAAGAGAGGAGGATTGAGCTGTTTCATGTGAGGATCATTTCAAAACACACAAATATAGACACACCATTTGACAGTGGGTCACAAGCGAAAATAATCTCAGAAGACTTAGTCAAAAAGTTGAAACTTAAGACCATTCCACATCCAAAGCCATATCCACTTGGATGGATTTGCAAGGATGCTAATTTGCAAGTTTCAAGGAAGTGCATGTTGCGCTTCACCGTAACAGCTCATTATATTGACATGGTTGAATTAGATGTGGTACTGCTTGACATTACAGGTGTGGTGTTGGGTAGTCCCTACTTATATGGCAGGAAATCGATCTTCCATTTCCATGAGAACAAGTATCATCTATTCAAGGATGACAAGGACTTTATTGTGAGAGCACATCCGAAGAAGCTAGAATCTTCTTTAGTGAATGCAGTGTAGTTGAAAAGGCTTGTCAATGCAAGTAAAAATTTGAATTTATTGATGATTAAGAAAAAATATTTTGTACATAATCTTGTTCATGTTATTGCTGATGTAAATGATGAAATTTTTCAATCTAGAAGTAGGTCGTCCTTGGAAGAAGATGACAAGATGTTGCAGAAAGTGTATTTGGTGTCGATCGGTGCAGAGAACAAAGTGTCAGTGCAAGGTGGCACAGAAATCCATGAGAGGGAAAAGCATACAAGAAAAGAGGGCACAACTTTCAGCATGGAACAATGTTGGTTTCAGAATGGTAGAGTACTATGGAGAGAAAACTTGGTCGGGAGTCAACACAAGTACATGGCTCATTTGGCAAAAATTCGCCATAAGGACAGTTGGCAAGGTGAATCTTATTTTCACTTTCCTTTGAAGGTAGACCATTGTAGGAGTAGTATGTTTTCTGCAAATTCTAGTTTTTTTTCTGCAACTTTCAAAAATTTGCATCATGACACAGTCAAGGTTAGCAACAATCCATCAACAGATTGAAGGAATAATTTATCTTTTTATGAGAAGCTCAATTTGATGAAATCAGGGAGATTTCAGTGGTTCAAGGTTGGAAGAGTGGAGAATCAGTCTCCTCATCTTCAATTACTATAATTCAGAGAGCTTTTGGGGTCCAGAAGCTTCCCAATGGGGAGGTGTGATCAGTAAGTTAAAAAATTGCTAAAAAATGGAAGTGCTTAGAAATCGTTGAAATCTAAACGACCAGAAAGGTCTCGTCGTTGTGATTCTAGCGCCATGAATTGTTCTCAAAACCGAGGTGGTATGTGAAAGTTACTAAGGTTTGAAATCGTTTAGTGACCTCCAAAACAAGACTTTTTGACTAATTGATTTTGTCAATTTTTACAAAAAACATTATTATTGGCCAAGTAATTTTTATTAATGTTTATGGGTCTATCAATGGGTGCCACATGTCCTTCCCAGAGGCTGCCACATGGCCCCAGTCCATTGCTTGAAAAGGGCATGTGAAATTCTGCGGTTCATGGGTTTCGAACCCAGACCTGACAGTTCGAGCAGGGGTCGACCCGACCAGCACGGTATAGGAAACCTAGCTGAAGAATGGGCAAGTCGGGCAGAGGTTATACCACAGTCATGTCATTGACAGATTAACCGGGTGGAGTTTTTTGGATTAGCCCTCAGGGCTAAGCCCCTTTGTAATATGACCAGAGCTCAAAACCACGGGCTAAGCGAAGTTGTTTGGTAGAGTTGGAAGGGGGCTAGCCCCAGGCAGTTAGCCGTCATGCCATGAGACTTGTGGTGGAGACCGGGGGCTGCTGCTCGATGGTTATGATGGTGATTAATGCCACCAATGTGACCACCACCCAAATACATTTAATGTGATGGTTCAAACCTTATCTGCCCAACCAAAAGAATGTCAGTGCCTTTATCGCATGTGAACACGCCTAACATTTAAATTTACTGCAAGTTTGATCCGGTTGTTCCATTGGTAGTTCACCTAAATATAGCGGATTTTCCTTTTTAGTGGAGTTAACTAGAGTTCTCCCACTTTTAGTGGGGTTTTTGGGGGACATTGGGCAATTTTTTGCAGAAGTCATAACTTTCTCAATTTTCGACCAAACAGGATGAAATTTTAGTCAATTTTGAGTTTTTTCAGCATTCTGAAGAGTTTGGGATAGGTTTCAAAGTGAAAAGAGGTGATCTACACTAGATTTTTCTTCAAGGAAAAGAAAATATCCATTAGGGCCATCAGGGAGAAGGCACTGTATTAGGTTGTACTTCACTATTTAAGGTGATACAAAAGACATTTTTATCTATTTTCCATCTTCTGAAGCTGAATTTATAGCTAGTTTTTCCTGTTTAGGAATATTTTTCATTGTATAACCATTTTGAGAAAATTAATAGAGCAAGGACATGCCATTGGGGAGCCTTGGACCGGAAGATGTAGCCTAGGAGGGGTGAACTGCCTCAAAATTTTGTTGTGTTATGTTATGGTGAATTTTACTTGATGTGTATTTCTGTTGTGATATGTTAAACAATAAATTTAATTAACAAACCCTCACACATAAAACTCAGAAAAATTACCAAAACTACTTTGTTTAACCTGCAAGTCATGAAGAACACTTTGCACACTAAATTATATGGAAATGGATACTTTGCATAGCATTACAAATATTTCCACTTTCAGATCATATACAAAATTGGATCAACATCCTTGCTGCTGTCTTCTTTGCTCAATTTCAATCCCATCACTGTAGGAGTAATTGCTGCCTTGCAATCGTGCATATTAAATATTTCCAAAATTTCTTTCACATATTTAGCTTGAGAAATAAAAATTTTATTTTCATTTTTCTCTACTTCTATTCCTAAGAAGTATCTCAAAAATCCCATATCAGTCATCTCAAATTAATCCTTCATGAATATTTTAAAATTCTCAATGAGGTAAGCATCATTACCTGTGAATATCACATCATTAACATAAAAAACAATAATCAACATCTTACCATATTTCTCTTTGATGTATAATGTGGGTTCTCCTTCACATTTCTCAAACCCATTTTCCAATAGATAGGCATCTATCCTTCTATACCATTCTCTTGGTGCTTGTTTCAACCCATGCAGAGCTTTCTTCAATCTGCATACCGTGTGCTCTTGGACTGCTTTCTCATAGCCCAAAGGTTGTTCAACATATACCTCTTCCATCAATACTCCATTTAGTAATGTTGATTTCACATCCATTTGGTAAACTTTCCACTTGTGTTGTGTCGTTATGGACAACACTGCTCTTACTGTTTCCATTCTTGCAACAGGTGCAAATGTTTCCTCATAGTCTCTTCCTTGTTGGTCCTTGTAGCCTTTGAAAACAAGTCTGGCCTTGTGCCTTTCAATCTTACCTTCAGAATTTCTTTTGGTCTTGTAGACCCATTTCACTCCAATTACTTCTTTTCCTTTTGGGAGATCAACCAATTCCCATGTCTTGTTTTTCTCTATTGCATTTATCTCTTCATTCATAGCATATATCCATTTCTTATCTTTTACAGCTTCTTCAAAATGAATAGGATATTATACATGACAATATAAATAAAATAAAGAGTTCATACCTTCACTTGCTGCCTCTTGCTCATAAATTAAATTCAGACTTTTGAATCTGGTTCCTCTTTCACTTAGTGTTCTTTTTCTTGTAGAAGAACTCAAATCTACTCCTTGTGATGTGCTTGGAGAAGCACTTTCATCACTTCTCAAGGGTGTTCTCATACTAGCTTTTGGTGTCCGTTGCTATCCTTGTGTTGGTGGAGGTGGTGCTGCTAATGAGGTGTTTCTTTTAGCCATTTCTTCCTCATCTTCATCATGAGACAAATGGATTTTTACATTCACTGTTTTCTCAATGTGTCCATCCCAAGCTTCTTCCTCAATAAATTATACATCTCTGCTTATCATAAATTTCTTGGTGGATGGGTTATACAATCTGTATGCTTTGGATTATTCACTGTATCCAACAAATATGCGCTTCTCCCCCTTACAGTCCAACTTCTTCCTTAGCTGATCTGGAATGTGTGCATAATCCACACATCCAAAAACTTTCATGTGAGTGACAAACTTTTTTGTTCCACTCCATGCATCTTCCGAAACTATGTTCATGACAGCTTTGGTAGGGCATCTATTCAAGATATACGCTGCACAATTAACAGCTTCAACCTAGTACTCATTTGGAAAATGTTTTGCCTTCAACATACTTCTGACCATGTCAATAATGGTCTCTTCCTTTCTGCAACACCATTTTGCTGAGGTGTGTACCTTGTGGTAAACTGCTGATGTATACCATTCCCCCTACAGAAACTTAGGAAATATTTGGAGACGTATTCTCCACCTCTATCAATTCTTAGCACTTTGATGTAGTGGCCACTATGCTTTTCAACAAGAGCTTTGAAGTGGTAGAACTGTTGAAACACTTCACTTTTCTGTTTCAAAAAATACACCCATGTCTTTCTGGTGTAGTCATCTATGAATGTCAAAACATAATGGTTGCCAGCTAAATATGGCGTTTACATTGGTCCACACAAATCAGAATGGAAAATTTCGAAGGGTGCCTTTGCCATTATGCTCTTTCTTGATGGAAATCTTTCTCTGTGTTGTTTGCCCAAGATGCAGCCTTCACAAAGGCTGTCTGATTTTTCAATCAATGGTAATCCCTTTACCATTCCTTTTCTATGCAAAAAATTCAGACCTCCAAAGTTGAGATGTCCAAATCTCAAGTGCCATAACCAGTTTTCATCCTTTTCTTATCTTTGGAATGTCTCTTGTGTCACTACTGCCATTTCAGCCCCTTTCTTCAAATTTTCTCTCATCTTGAGAGGGAGCATTTTGTTCCTTGTCATCTTCACTCGCGCAATGCATTGCTTGCTTGGTGCTTTATCCATGATGGTACATACATCATCTTCAAAGAATATATTGTAGCCTTTCTAAATGAGTTGTCCAATGCTCAAAAGGTTACACTTCATACCAGGCACATAATATACATATGATATGGTTTTTCTTTATCCTCTCTTTGTCAAAACATGCACTCTGCATTTTCCCATGACAGAGACTTTACTTTCTATCCCCAATGTTACTTGAGACTTTACATTTTCATCAATCATGGAAAACATATAAATTTTTCCAGTCATATGATTGCTACATCCTGAATCTAGAAACCATATATCTTCATTTTTCTCTTCAGCCAAATTACATGCTAAAAACAACTTCTCTTGACTGATATTTTCTTTGGTAAAATTAGCACTGCGTCTATTACCCATGTCACTCTGTTTCTTCCTACATTCATTGGCATAATGGCCATACTTCTTATAGTAATGACATCGGACTTGGGATTTATCATACCTTTCTCCATGTGCTTGATTTTGTCCACCTTCTTGGCTACTTCCTTGGCCTTGATTCTGATTTTGATTGCTGCCCCTTCCATTTGTATTTGTTGAGCGGCTTCTTCCTCCTCGGTTTTAGATTATGCCTCTACCTTTTCCTTTGTAGTTTCCTCTGCCTTCACCTCTTCCTGTTCCAAAGGACATTTGGGTCTTGAAGGCATGCTCCAAAGATGAGTCTGTTGTTCTACCCAATCTTTGTTCATGTGTCATCCGTTATCACTCTAGTAAATTATTAAGTTGTGGGATTTTGGTTTTTAGTCAAAGAATGCTAGAGGTAACCAAAAACCTACTTCAAACTCTATGATATAGCCTTCCTAGGGTTCAGATAGGGCTCTCTCTTTAAAGTTTAAATTTTTTTTAATTTGTGAATATTAGGCTAGCTATGAAAGTGCAATTTTGATTTGGTTATGTTGGATTTGGTGGGAAAAATTCACATGGAGAGATAGATAGAGGGAAATATACTTGTCCATTGGTATATGGAGTGTAAGTCAAGATAACAGAACTGGGATCAAACACTAAAAGGTCAAATGTCTTCAGGGCAAGATAGATAACCCTTGGAGATCTTGGAAAATTGGTTTTGTGAAGTGGTATGATCGGGATAAAGGGAACTTAAGGATCCTTTGATCCGGAAAAGGGAAGTAGTAGATATAAGTCAAACGGTAGAGCGAGAAATTTAGGGTTCCCTACACCAGAAATCAGAAGAAAACAAAGAAATGATAACTAGTTAAAAACAGGGTGCTATTAACATGTCCTGTAGTAATACTTCTAGTTATACATTCATATTTAGAATTAAAACACAGATGTATGCATGTAACAAAGAAGAATAACAATGAAAAGTTTTAGAGAGTACTTCACTCCAGATATATTATCACAGGGATCGTGAAGTATGATGCCAAATAGTTGATCCAGTCTGCTACTCAAAATTGAAATCCAAAGCCTTTAAGTTAACAAAATATCTATAGTAATCTCCAACAATTTTATTCCACACAAAATACTTTAAAAATAGTGAAGTATTTATACATAATGTTTTACAAAATATCCTAGATGACTTCTAGGAATTAAATTAGGAAAAGAAAATATCTTACAACAATAATAGTGACAGCTCCTTAACAAATTAGCAAGTTGTCCTATTTTATTCAAAAGAAATAGAAAATGTTTTAGGATAAGAAGCAGTTGGCTGCCTATGTGTCCTCCTTGCTGGCTCTTAGATATTTTTTTAGAATCTAACCTGCCTTCACTGATAATCTTTCTCATTGATACTCTTTTACTTTTATTCAAACTGATTTACTGTTGTAAAATCTATTTTGATAGTGAAATTAGCAAACATATTTTTTCTTTTTCATTTGTTTGTCTTTCATTCTTCATAATAAATCAGTAAGTTCTTGCCAATCCTCATTTTTAGGAATTAAGAATATTTTTTAGTTTCCTAAAATTCTTATCGGCTTCAGTATACCTAGCAAAGGTTGGCTTGATGACAAATAGGTGTTTGATCTCATATTTCAAATAAAACAAGTCTTCAAAACTTTTCAGTAACACCTTTCCTATGGGGATGCCTTGACCCGTTGGCTTATTCACCTGTTACTTGGCATATTATCTTATCTTCTTGTCATAATAATTTTGAGGCATTAACTTATCATTAATAGCCATGATATCAGGAAGTCCTTTTTGCCTTAAATTGGTGAGCTTAACCATGAATCTAGTTATAGCAGTATTCATACCTTCACATTTTTCTTCAAGCTGCCTCATCAAATTTCTTTTGGTGGTAACTTTCCTAATTTCTAGGATAGTTGCTTTCCTGTCATTAATTTTTAGTTCTTCCAATTCCTATCTATTCTTGCTATTGAGGAAATTGATTAATATTACATCCTGTTCTGTTTATCAGCCAAATCAGTTTGTGTCTTTTGGATTTCTGCTTGGGTTGCCAATAATAACTCTCTTTTCTAAAAAATTACCTGAATTGAAGGCCATACATCATAGATGGCTTCAATTACATTATTCCATAGGTAATTTTTTATGTATGATATCTGATCCTTGAGAGTTAATTCTTTTTGTAACTTCTTTACCTATTCACTAAATCTGTTGGCATTTTTGTTCATGTATTTTAGCATTTACTTGAGTTGATTTATTTTTCTTCTCAAGATTTTCAATCATATTTGTCAACCTGTTAATTTCATTTGTCTTCAAAGACATCTCTTCCATTGCTTTCACTAGTTGATTGCTTTCATATGTAGGTTGTAATGCTGTGGTAGAGGATTCAATAGCTGAAGTTGTTGAATAAATCATTGGCACTGCAGTGGCCAATGGTTCTTTGGGTGCCAAATTTTATCCTAAAGTTGAAGGCACTGTTGTAGTGATTACTGGGATGACTATAGGAATCACTGGTTCTTTGACTGTCTCCTTTTCTTGGACAAGTTGGTCCATCTGTACTTTCATTTCCTTAATCTGAGTTGTCAGTTGAAGTATTAAACTCATCATTTCATGTTTTTCCTTTTGTTCTTGTAAGACTTCCTTTGTCTGAGGATGTTCACTTTGAGGAAGTTTGAGCTGTTTCCTCAAGGCAGCTATATCCTCATTTTTCTTCTTTACCAATTCTTCTACTGCTTTGATGTTTGTAGGATCATATCCTACCTGCAATAATAAATATTCTAAGGCTTTTATCCTTAGATCCTTTGCATATAATTAAGCTTTATCCATATTCATTTGATCTTGCATATTAGAGATGGTGTTTTGAAGCTTATGAGCACTCATATCTTTTGTTGTGACTGTGAAATACAACATCTCTGAGGTTTGCCTGTGAAACTCTATTTTATCTAATTCATGGATTTGTTTGTAACTACTTCCATATCCACTTTATTATAGTTAGCAACTGTCTTTGGCACTGATACTGTGGGCTGTAATACTGACATAATCAATTTTTTACTTGAATAATCAAATGTTGATAGGAAACTGTTTTTATTATTTGGCTTTTGTTTCAAAAACTGAGAGTAAATTTCAGTTTTTATTTCCTCATTCTTCAACTTGATTTGCTTGTATTTCTCCTTAATATCCAAATCATTTTCCTCAGCTGAATGTGAGGAAGAAGCCTCCATACTTTGTTGCCTTTCGATCATTTGTGTATCTTCATTATTCAATTGATCTTCATTCTAGTTTGGCTCACTGATAACTACAATAGCTACATTGGTCTCTGGAAAATCATTGTCGGTATTCAAGGGCTCCATTTCTTCAACATCTATTGTCACTTTACCTTTAGCTGTTGTATATAATTTTGGCCTTTTGTTGTAAATGATCTTGAACTTTGTTTCTGTGGTAGTCTCTGCAGTATAAACTCCCTCTTCTCTGATTCTCTTAGTGGATGTCTCTGGCTATTTGGAAATTTCCAAAGTGTGACTAGTATTCCTTTAGTTAACTGCCTCTTTTAAAGTTTTTTCAACCCACTCAAATTTTTTGGCAAACTTCTCTATTTCTTGTTTTGATTCATGGATAAAGGGTGTCAATTTACATTTTACCCTTACTTTACTTAAGATCCCTTGTGGATCATAGTTCCAAGGGAAACTTTCTTCCAATTTATATTCCAATAGTTGATATGTTGCTTCCGTTTTTGCATCTATGTGATTACATATGAATGGCCCAATTTGATTTTTAAGTTTGAATTGGGTCTTCTTCTTGGCTGCCATGAAGTTAATAGAATCAGAAGTTAGGATCTACCTGATGTACTCTAAGGAAAATATCCTCATTGATGGATGTTTGGGTAACTTGTAAGGCAACAAGTTTGACCCAAAAACTCTAAATTCAGTATATTTCTCATATAAATACCAGTCACCAACTTTGCTCTGCTTTAATAGCTGCAATATTTTCTTCATCTCCTGACTTATTCTAGGCTGCTCTGTTTGGGTCAAAATGGTGATCACTAGATGTAAAAAAAAATATACAAACTCTGAATAACTGAAATTTGTGCCTTCTTTTATGAGTATGGATGTCCAAAATATGATATAGAGAGGTTTTCCTTTTATATCAAACTTTTGAAGTAAAATTAGAAAGCTATCTGATTGGAAGAAAAGAAACATGTGGAAAAGATAGGAGGTATATATGAATACTCCTTCCATCTGTAAATTACTCAATTGATAGTGAATATTATTAGCAATGAAACCAGCATAGTCAAAGATAACTGAAGGTGGTTTACCTAGAGAAAAGGTGGACAAGAATCCCAAGATAGACTCATCAATGTGAAAATCAGTGAAATACCCAAGGATGAAGGAAAGCATGGATATTACATGCCTTGAACCTTCATGGAATTTAGCAGTTGAATATGGAGGATTTAACTTGGGAATTACAACATGCAGGGGCATAAAATTCTGAAAAATCATGAACCTTTTAGGAAAATCTAAGCCAATGTATAGCTTAGTGAGGGCCTCAATAGACAAAGGGACTACTTGGGGGTTTGGTTGAAGCTGCAACATTTGGTTTATTGACTTTGCAGTGATGGTAAACAAGACTTATTTTCTGGCATTCACAATAGCTCTTTGTTCAGGAATATAGTACTGGTGACATAATCTGATAATTTCTTGACAAGGGTGAGTCAGAGGGACTACATATTTGGGCAGGTTGGATTCCCAAATATGAACTTATTCATGATCATCTAAAGACTTCTCAAAACACCAGTTATGGATATCTAACAAATTGAATTCAACTATAATATCATCTATTTTGTATTCAATATCAGCTAGGGGAATGTGTTCAATATCAACAACTGGGGGTTGTAATGGATTGACCACAATTGCAGTATTTGGAGTCATGGCAGGCGTTGGTTTAGGAGCTTTAGAACCTTCAGGTTTGCTTACACTTTGTTTTTTAGGCATCTTGATTTGCTTCTGTAAGTTTAAACAGTTTGCTAAGGAAATTTTACTATAGTAGAGGCTTGATTGGGTAATTTTAGCAAAATAGAATATCTTTTTGGATTTTATGCCCAATTAGGTTTATCAAATAAGTTCCGAGGCTTTAAAACTAGTCTAAAATAGAAAACAGGGGTTTTCTAAGTTTTTTGACTCAGAAATGGGGCTAAAACTCTGTTCAAAAGGATTACAGAGGGTTTCAAGATACCTGCAAAGGTTTTTTGGCCTTTTAGAGCTTGAAATGGATCATTAAACTATGAAAAATTGATAAATTTACTTGAAAAACCACGCAGCAGACAAACGGGGTTTCTGGGACTTTTTGGGCAATTTAATTACTCAGTTTCTTAACTTAAATGTTTTTCATTTTAAAAAAAAAGGTTTTCCAACTTGATTGCAGGTTGAATTCTGAGAAAAATACCTGGTATGATGCACGTATAGGCTTCTGGAAAGGTTTTTGAACTTATTAGGTGAATTGATGACTTCAGTAAATTTCTCGGAGCAATGCTCAGCTCCTCAACAGTCTTCAGAAGTTTCAGGGAAATTTTTCACTGGTTTTGAGCATAAAAAATTGCAGAAACATGCTTTAACAGCTTTTCTTTACAGTCGGGGAGGAAATCCAGTGGGTTTAACTGCGCAAATGGACTGAAAAAATTTTTACCAAAGGTTTTATTCAAAATATGTCAATTTCATTAAATGCATGTTTAGTCTAGTGGGAAGGCGGTTTCGGAATGCAATGGATGAAAACCACGAGTGGTTATCGCGTGGCTATCGAGCAGTAAGTTGTTTTGAACTAAACCCACGCGATCGAGTGAGGAAAGGCCACGTCAATGGGAGAGAAATGGGCGAAACCACCCATTTCGAGTGGCTTTGGCTTTTGGGAGATCTTGCATATTTTCTATGCGATATCGTCCTCTGATCGTCATATCTGGGAGTTTAATGCGAAGGGCTGAGATCGTTTCGGGAGTTGCATTGAAATGGAAAGGTGGGACTGGGCCTTTGCATAGGCAGAAGGTTTATGATGTGGTGGGGGGATATATGGTTTAACACATATATATAGGGTTTTAATCAATATACATGGGGCGGGTTTTTATTCTTAGGTGTCCAAGGTTTTATGAATAAACATTTTTTTAATTCAACAAACTTTAGATTATATGAATATAGGCAGGGTTAATGTTTTTTATTTAAAACCTTTGTGAAATGTTTTAATAAAACATATGCGGGTGGGTTAATATATATTATATAGTTTTTTAAACATTTTTCAATGGTTTAAAGACCATAGGGGCAGGATACATGGAATAATGATAGTTTTTAGACCAAAGGTCTTCATAATTTGGGGTTTTTATTTGCGCACATGGGGATAAGAAACTTTGGTCAAAACGTTATAATAGTGGGTTTTTTGGGGTATTTTAAATATAAGGAAATTAATAACTACGGGAGGGTATTTCTTAGGGATTTAATAATATTATGTTAAAGGTTAATATGAAATGGTAGTGTAATAAAAAAAAATAGATATTATCTCTAAGTATAGTATAAAATCAAGCATTGCTCATATTTATATTTCTTTCACTAATACTTAGGATAAATGTAATTTTGAGGGTTTTTATGAATGCTTTTGAAGGGATGAAGTTAATTATTTTAGGGTTACAATTTTACTAAGTAAGAATGTGTCTTTACTTAGGAGAAAAGGGGTTTTAATGTATGAATGAAGGGTAAATGATGATAAATGTGGGTTTAATGTAAGAACTCAATATTTTTAACTAACCAGTCATCGAACCTTGGTTCCAGTCCAAACGAAAGTCAGAGAAATGCTCTGATCCTGTTTGACTAATAGCTTAGAATACTAAATACTCATAAGGGAGGCGAAATTAGTGATTTTTCCCATTAATGCTTTATTACATGATTTCCCAATTGCTTTCTACCTACCCAACTTTATTTCTAAATTTTTTTCTTCATTTTGCAGCTGCATTTAGGCTTGCAACCTTTAAAAAATTTCTTTCAAAGCATAAAACTATCTAAATCTAACTTATTTCATCCGAGGGCTCAGATTAAATTGTTGAGCTCCTCATTATTCTCTACCTATCTAATGATTTGTCAAGTTTAAATTGTTTGACAAATATTTATTCTCTATCTAAAAGATGAAATTGAAAGCATGAAAATTTAAGATTAAATTGTTTAACTAATCATGGATTATGGAATTGATTGACACTCTGCACATAATCATTATTCTTTGTAGTAAAAGTAAAAGTAAAAGTAGTGGCATTTGGACTTGTTCACTTTCAGGTCTTATTTATATCTTTTTCTTTTGGGCTCTATATTTTTCTAAGTCTTTTGATTTTTATTTTAGGACCTTTTTCCCTCTTTTTGACTTTTTATTATTTTTCATTTTTCAAAATATGGGAAAACAACTTACAGAAAGCAAGGTATGTACATATTTACAAGACTTATCAAATTAAATTCAAAATTTTATGAACCCTATTATTATAGGACCCTAACATCATCAATGATGCACGAAGCTCATGAACTGTAAAATTTGAGAGATCCTTTGTCTCTTCAATGGTTGTGACTATCACATCAAATCTTGAGGGTAAGCACCTCAATAATTTCTCCACTATTCTTCTTTATTCTACTGTCTCTCCATGAGATCTCATTTGGGTAACCAATCCAATCAACTGTGTGAAGAATGCGTCTATTTTTTCATACTCTTTCATGCAAATGACTTCAAAATCTCTTCTCATCAATTGAAGCTTTGCTGCCTTTACCCTCTCCATACCTTGGTGGGTTGTTTGGAGGGTATCCCATGCATCCTTGGACCTCTTTGTTGCTGCAACCCTTTGAAATACACTTTCATGCACTACTTGATAGAGATAGAAGAGGGATTTTGAGTCCTTCTTCCTATTACTCTTTATCAAATCCTTCTCTGCCTGTGTTAAGGCATTATAGGCTTGTTCATATACCGGTTCTTTTAAACCATCTTCAACTAGTTCCCATAAATCTTGAGAGGCAAGTAGGGCTCTCATTGTGATTTCCCAATAGTCATAGTTCTTCCCATTGAACTATGGGAGTTGAGTATTTCCCATATTCGTGCTTGTGCTAGCTCTTGCCATAGCTAGCTTACTGAACTATGCTAAAATAATTGACTGTGTTTTTTAAATAAACTGTCTTACCGTTCCTTGGACTGTAATCTTCAAGAAAACAAAAAACCTTGTTTTGTAAATACCTTGTTTTTCTGAGCCTTCACTCTGTTGGAGAAATCTTCAACAAACTTCTTCTTCCTTCCTTCAGCTTCTTTGGAAAACGCAAAGAGCCTGGACTAGCTTTGATACCATGTTGGAATTTCTGAACAATTCCGAACACATAGAGGAATAAAAAAAATCCCTCTTTTAAACACATAGATTTAAATAAAATGCGGACAGAGATTTGCATAACATATATTTCATTAATAAAAAAATTGGACTGTTACAAAATGAGATCTTCTTCGGAACTTATGTGTTCTGGATTCACTATAACAACAAAAAAAATTCTTCTAGCTGCTACAAAACACACCACTATCTCTCTGTCTATTCTCTTTGCTGACTGCTACACACGCAGTGCTGTTCAAATTTTTCTCTTTGTCTCTCTAATTTTTTTTTCTTCCTTTGGGCAAGAAATTACAAAATACATAGTCCACAATGCGCACACACAACTCTTCTCTATTCCCGTCATATATTGTAAATTTTTGTAGATGTTCTATGCTTGAAGCAACTTTACTTTTCTTACAGCAATCACACAAATAGTTAAGTAAAATGCTGATAGAACATATCAGTGGATCTTATAGAAGACAAACCAGAAACAAAAAAATGTGATGTTGCGTTACGGCGGTCAACAGGATGCTTCAACCAGCAAAGTCTCCTTGATCAGCCAACCCAGAATGTGTCACAACAATCCTCAAATCAGCTTCCGAGTCAACACAAGTCAACTCCAGAAAAGTCAACGCTGTCCAGAAAAGTCAACGCAGGGTAGCAACATAAAAGTCAACGCAGCAACAAGTTCGGTCAACCTTTTGACCTCGGTTTCTGTGCCAATGTGTACGACCTCCCAAAATTGAAGTCTCCAACACTTTTCAGCCCTTTTGGACCATGCATTGACCAATGTCAACGCTGGTCAAACTTCCTTGAAAACCCTAGCTGTAGAAATTTCGTCCTTCCTCTTGGCCGTACAGATTCGTCCTTCTTCTTCCCACGTGTGAGCTGAAATTTTCCTCCAAGGGGCTCGTACTAAATCATATGAGAGAAGAAGATGTGTGTTGTTGTTGTTGTGAAATGCTCTCCAACTTTGGCTGTATTTATATCCATCATTGAGGTGTGTGACACATCTGCTGGGGGTGTAAAACCTTAAGGCCGACCTACACATATAATTTATTATAAATAATAAATTCAAAATAAATGTTCTGCTCATCGGATTAAGATATATTTTATATGGATTTTACACCTCTCCAAAAGAGGAATCCAAAAAAATTATCAGTATCTTAATCTGAGCATCACAACATGGATTTTGGACCTAGTTGTCCAAATTTAACACTCCCTCTCAACTAGGGAGAACTCCATCCATCAGTGCAATCAAACATCGTGCGTCATCCCACTGTAACTTGCTTTGCTGCCCTCTTTATTTCAGAACAGAAGTGGGTCAGTCACAAAGACATCATCCCCCGGCTAACATATTTAGCCCAGAGGTTTGAAACCTCTATCAGACTCACAAAGAGTCTCCAACCAACCCGAAGTTGGTTCATCTAACCCGAAGTCAGGAAGAGGTCCCAGACCTCACTAAACTTGATCCCAGATCAAGTGGTTGGATTGTGCCATCCTAGATAGAGAGTACGACAATCTCTGATGCGTCCATCAGTATTTGCTACTAGTCTCTATCATTTCCCACCTCATTGGCCAAATGAGAGGTACTTCCCATGAGCGCTGAACTCAATGGGTAGGATGCATACGGGGCACAGAAAATTGGAGGTGAACCAACTAAAAATCACAATGGTGGGGTCCAAGCACACCACCAAGGTTGGAAAGCCTAGCCTTGTGGTTGCCCATAGCTCCAAGAAGCTCTCCCCAAAGCCCCCCAGAGCTCCCAGAGCTCATCGTCCAACAGGACCCACATCATAGGGTCTTTCCACGACACCAAGACTCTCACGGAAGGTTAGGAACTTGACCTTCCCCGGGGGCTTAGTGAGAATATCCGCGACCTGCTCATCAGTTCCTATATGATCGAGCCTTACGGCGCCTCGCTGTACCATATCTCGGATAAAGTGGTACCTGATATCAATATGCTTGGATCGGTCGTGGAACACGGGATTCTCAGTCATACGAATCCCACTCTGATTATCACAGAGTATCACAGTGGTATCTAGCACATGTCCAAACAGCTCACTAAAGAGCTTCCGCAACCAAACTGCTTCACAACGGGCCATACTAGCAGCAATGTATTCGGCCTCCGCGGTGCTCAAAGCCACCGACTTCTGCTTCCTGCTCATCCATGAGATCGAAGCAGAACCAAGATTGAAGCAGCATCCCGATGTGCTCTTACGATCCACCACACTGCCAACCCAATCGGCATCAGTATATCCACGGAGTGTCACACTCCCGACAGTGTATCTCAGCCCATGGTTTATCGTGCCCCGAAGATATCTCAGAAGATTCTTGGCACCAACCCAGTGAAAGTGATGAGGCTCAACCATCTATTGACTCAAAGTGTTCACTGCAAAACATATATCTGGATGGGTGTTCACTAAGAACATCAAAGCTCCTACGAGTTGACGATACTCAGTAGGATTGGCCAAA
Organism: Pinus albicaulis; assembly: GCA_034641835.2. NCBI lineage: Eukaryota > Viridiplantae > Streptophyta > Pinopsida > Pinales > Pinaceae > Pinus > Pinus albicaulis. The sequence continues at coordinate 1,214,599,224 of CM076578.1, read as the reverse complement.
ATCGGCCCAGCAGCGCTGCCACTCAAATTCTTGAAGTTGAGCTCCATCGGTGTTGATACGGTCTTGCAGTCCACCATACTAAATCTTTCTAGAAGTTTCACAATGTATTTTCCCTGAGAAAGGACAATCTCTCGAGGTCTCTGCCAGACCTCCATGCCTAGGAAGTAGTGCATCAGTCCTAGGTCCTTCGTCTCGAACTCAGCAGCGAGCTCCCTCTTACATTGGTGAATGAGAGGGTTAGCACCTTTCAGGAAGAGGTCATCCACATACAGCACTAGAATGAGAGGCTTCCCCTGTACAACCTTGAAGTAAAGGTTCGGATCAGCATTACTTCAAGTGAAGCCCAGCTTCATTAAGTAACTATCCATCCTCTCGTACCAAGCTCTGGGTGCTTGCTTTAAGCCATAGAGGGATTTCTTCAACCTGTAGACATGAGTGTCTCGATCCTGAACTTCAAATCCCAGAGGTTGTTCTACATACACCTCTTCTTTTATTGCACCATGCAGAAAAGCGGTCTTGACATCCATCTGATGAAGACTACATCCTTGCGTAGCAGCAAGGGCTATGATTGATCGAATGGTGGTATATCGTGCCACAGATGCGAATATGTCATCATAATCTATTCCTTCCTTTTGAGAGAAGCCACGGGAAACAAATCTTTCCTTGAACTTTTCAGCACTCCCATCAGATCCATGTTTGATCTTGTAGAGCCATTTCGCGGTGACAACTGATTTGTCCTTCGGCCTCGGAACCACATCCCAAACATCATTCTTCATTATGGATTCATATTCTTCGTGCATAGCATCCTTCCAGACTTGATGCTTTACGGCTTCCTCAAAAGCTCCAGGTTTAGATTGTACAATAGTACTCATGGCAGCTAGATACCCTTGGTGTCTACACGGCTTCTTGCTTTCTCGGAATGTCCCCCTTGGGGCAGCATGTCCCTCAGCATCTTCGAGGGTGTCCCTAAGCCATGATGGTATATTTCCCAGTGAAGGAGATGGATCAATAGGGTCCATTGGTCCTTCAATATCAGGCATTGTCTCATCCTGTGGTTCTTCTTGATTTTCAGGCCTTCCTTCATGATTTTCTTCAGATCTTGGAAGATCTACTACTTTCTTCAGGGAAGCATCTTCGTCAAAAGTGACATCATGGCATATCTCTACTTCCCTTTGACCAGGTATATAGACTCTATAGGCCTTAGAAGTCTCACTGTAGCCCACAAACATTGTGGTCTCCCTCTTGATGCTAGCTCCTCTGAAAAAATTCTTAAACTCGTTTGTCTCATATTCAGTGCCATTATCGGTTTTTCGGATAGCATCTCATGTCATTGCTCCCAGTGGACTTCCTCCACCCTGGTAGAGTGTATCAATTCTAGACCCAAACATGATAGCTTCCTTGAATCTCTTCTTCCACATGCGCACCTTTCCATCAGTGAATGCCACATCGAAACCTTTATCTTCCATGGCTGATATAGACATGAGGTTCTTCTTCAAATTAGGTACATATAGTACATCCTGCAAGTGGAGGACTTGTCCTCGAGACAAGTGGAGGGTCATAGTCCCTGTCCCTTTCATGGGATATGTGGAATTATCTCCAAGGATAATTTTCAAATGAGTATCCTTCTCAACCATATCAAAGAGTGCTTCCTTGAACCCAGTGATGTGCCTTGAGGCATCACTATCTATCAACCAGACATCCATAGTGTCGGGTGGAGATGCAACAGAGAGGGCAGATACAAGAATATATCCATTTCTTTTATCAACAACATTTGATTTCTCATACCTGGAATTTCTTGACCTTTTGAAAGGTTGATCATTTCTGCAGGATGGAGTCTTTCTCTTTCCCTAGAACCTGTTGTTCCTTTGATTATCATCCCTTCGGTTGTTTTTGTTGTCATCATCATCAGGATAATCCTTCTTGAAAGGAAATTCTCTAGCATAGTGACTAGGCCTATGACAAGTGAAGCACTTGCCCTTCTTTCCTTGAGCCCCTGCTTTTCCTTCATTTCCATACTCCTTCACTCTTGATTCTTCTTGAACGCATCTTGACAGTACTTCGTCAAAGTTAGGTATCACATTATTATTTAGAATTGTAGTGTTGAACACATGCCATTTAGATGAGAGCCCTCCAAGTGCATTGAGTACCATCTCTCGATCAGCTATTGTCTCCCCAATAGCTAGCAGATTGTTCTTGATCTTGGTCAGCTTCAGAAAGTATGATTGGACAGACTCATCCGTGCCCTTCTTCATATTCTTCAATTGATTCTTGAAGAATAGTACTTGATTTGCATTGTTGGCCTTGAACATGAGGACCAACTTATCATACATCTCTTTGGATATGCCCAACTCAAAGATGTAGGCCACCGAACTTTTATTAATGGATTCCCTGATCATCAGCTTTGCTTTGATCTCCCCCTTCTTGTACTTTGTTTTGGCAGCAGCAGTAGCAGTGGATGGAGGTTCTTGGATTTTACCCTGCACATAGTCCATGACATCTTGGTCTTCCAACTGAAGATCCAATATCATCTTCCAAGCATGGAAGTCATCCTTCCCAGTCAACTTGTCATCCTCCTTGAAGCCATAGTTTGAGGAACCCATTTTCTTCTTCGGTGATTGCTATAAAGTAGGGCTTGTCTTCACCTCAGCTCCAATACCATGTAAATTTTTGTAGATTTTCTATGCTTGAAGCAACCTTACTTTTCTTACAGCAATCACACAAATAGTTAAGTAAAATGCTGATAGAACATATCAGTGGATCTTATAGAAGACAAACCAGAAACAGAAAAATGTGATGGTCTGTTACGGCGGTCAACAGGATGCTTCAACCAACAAATTCTCCTTGATCAGCCAACCCAGAATGTGTCACAACAATCCTCAAATCAGCTTCCGATTCAACACAAGTCAACTCCAGAAAAGTCAACGCTGTCCAGAAAAGTCAACGCAGGGCAGAAACATAAAAGTCAACACAGCAACAAGTTCGGTCAACCTTTTGACCTCAGTTTCTATGCCAATGTGTACGGCCTCCCAAAATCGAAGTCTCCAACAATTTTCAGCCCTTTTGGACCATGCGTTGACCAAAGTCAACGCTGGTCAAACTTCCTTGAAAACCCTAGCTGCAGAAATTTCGTCCTTCCTCTTGGCCGTACAGATTCGTCCTTCTTCTTCCCACGTGTGAGCTGAAATTTTCCTCGAAGGAGCTCGTACTAAATCAGATGAGAGAAGAAGATGTGTGTTGTTGTTGTTGTGAAATGCTCTCCGACTTTGGCTGTATTTATATCCATCATTGAGGTGTGTGACACATCTGCTGGGGGTGTAAAACCTTAAGGCCGACCTGCACATATAATTTATTATAAATAATAAATTCAAAATAAATGTTCTGCTCATCGGATTAAGATATATTTTTTATGAATTTTACACCTCTCCGAAAGAGGAATCCAACAAAATTATCAGTATCTTAATCTGAGCATCACAACATGGAGTTTGGACCTAGTTGTCCAAATTTAACATATATTTTATATAATGCACACATCATATGTATTTCTTTTACATTGCATTACAATAATTATATATATTTTAAATATAATATATTTAAAATATATATATTATATAATATTTATAACCAAATTTTAAAACAAAACAAATAAAACATATATGCTACAAATAAAAACTTTAAAAAAAATTATGCATTTCACATTCCACATTCTGTGGAGTTAAAATACTAAGCCAAAGCCCATTCCTTTACCCCACGAAACTCATTTGATTGGTTCGAAGGGAGGTCACATCACCTCCTCTAGTGGGTTTCCTTCCCCTTTGCTGCTCAAGTTTGGATGCCCACGAAATGTTTCCAGCTGTGCGTTAAATGAGGTTGCTGGAGAATTCATGGCTGGTAGGTGCTGCAGATAAGTGGAGGTGACATTCCGTGGAGTGAAAATCTGAACTGGGGATTTACTGCTACCGTGCGACCTTCAAAACTTCCATCAGAATTAAATTCGTCGTCCTGCCTCTGCGTGCAGCATTCGGAATTAAATTTCCAATAGATGGCAAGTTCAAAACATGCTTGGTGCATGTGGAAGGTCTTCTTAATCATTCAGTTCACTATTCTTTCTAAGTTGTTCTATATTTTGCTGAAGATGACACTGTTTTAGTTGTTATTTATAATTTTAGATTACAACTGTTGCAGTTGTATCCACATGTGATGCGCTACAACACAATAGATACAAAAACAGATTCATGAAAGTTATATGTATCATTCCCATGCAAGTATGGGCAGCAGTGTTACCCAAGCTATGGACCTATTCCAAGTTTTAATCTAATCACTTTCTATGTGTTAGCCCCCATATGTAATTCTTGACAAGCAAGCTGGGGGCTAGATTATTGTGGAGCCTTCAAGGAATGTCTTTCCCCTGAAAACCTATCCTCCTTGAAGTCTCTGAGTGCTTTGCCTTGTATAAATCCTATTTGCTGGTCCATTCCTAAAATGCCCTTTTTTTTCCCGCTAAGCCCCCGCACCCTGTCCTTCCATACGACCCAGCGTCGTGACCAAAGCATTAACCCCGAAGGCGCTAGTCCCATGGGTTTTTCGGGCGAATTTCCATCCGTCGATCTTGTTTAATCGGATGGCCACCGTTTAATCCGCAGTTACCCATGTTTCCCATCCATTTCCCACACCGGGCCATCGCCGTCCATTTCATGATTGATCTGATAGTCCGGAGCCTTTCCCGCCGGTGGACCCCGCAGCGCACTATGGCAGAAGCACCGGTTTATTCCGCACGACCCTCGTGCGCTTGTCAGTTTTCCCCCATAGCCCAGTGATTCCACTCTCCTTTCGCCGCGTGTCCTCCTGTACATTTCCAAAACCGCCCGTTAACCCGATCCATCGCACGTTATCTTCCAGACGTGGGTGCCCAGCGAAATTGCCGTAGATCATCAGATCTGCAATGGGCCATCCAACGGTCACCGCCCGCCCAAGATGCACGATGTTTAATAAATTTGCGCGCGTGATAGCTCATGCCATGGCCCAACGTCCGTCGTCCTCTGCCATCTATCTCCGCCACAATCAACGGTCCAGATTTGTTCGTCCGTCATTGACCATCCCACTGTCTCCCGTTTCGCCACGTCAGTTCCACGTGCACCCTCCATAATTCCTCCCATTCCGTCACATATAATTTGTTTGTTTCACGGTTTTTAATGTTTTCTCGTTCGTTTTTCTCTCTGCAGACCATCACCTCCACCAGAGCAGACTTCCATTGTTCCTCTGCATTTTTCTCTGCCATGTCACCATCTACACCACCTCTCTCCTACTCCACATCATCTGCCACCCCATCCATGATTTCCTTAACTTATTTGTGTGGTTTTCAGGGTTATTAAGAGCTAATGGCCGCCATGGTGCGCGCCTCCACTACAAGGACAACAAAATCCAAAGAAGATCAGTTACAATAGTTAAATTTATGAGCAAGGACCCAGGAAGGTAGAGACTAGACGTTCATTAAAAGAAGCAGGGATAAAACTATGTGGAAAACCCTCTGGTGCCATCAAAGCTCAGAATGCACAGGCAGAGAAAGAGGTAGAGCGACAAAGTGTTTTAATGCAAAAAAGGGGATTAGAGCACGTCAATGAAGATCTTAAGCCTTGAATCAGTGGTTTAGAAGGCAAAGCACCCCCGGGCCCAAGGGACGAGGATCGATCAGGATGCTGAACACGAAAAGGTAACATCGGGGTTTACATTCATCGGCGAATCTTGCATGCTCGCCAGTACGGGGACATTATTTTGACAGCAAACAGCACAATGTCCCTGAGTGCCTCCCCACTAATAAGTTGAAACCACGGAGCATTTCATGACATATTTGAGTTTCATTTCATTTTTTGTTCCAAAAGCGAGTATACAACCAAAGATGTCAGATCATATGGGAAGATTAATATTTCCTGAGATTACTAGGGTCCATCTGGCAGCATTCATGGTGATTTTCATTGACTTTGTGTTTAATGTTACATTTAGTATTCACCCACCTCCTTAGTCGATCTTCTGTTCATCCTCTGCTATAAAGCACAGAAGGAAAGTTGTTGTTGGTTGTTGATGAGATATCGGAGAAATGCAAGCATTTTTCCTCTTGAGACAAGTTCTCTGTGTAATATTGTAAGATAGACTGAGACTAGATGTATTCAAACTGAATGTTGAAGCTATGGGCTATGATGTACCTGATTGGTGTTGTTTTTAATATGACAAGCATGTTTCTTTGGATCCTGATCTAAAGCAGCTGGTGATGTTTTCCTTTCTCTGTATTTGTGATTGAATTTCTTTCATTTCATCACGTTTCCTCAGGCTCGCATCAGAATTTTGGCATAAGATCTACCCTTGATAGGTACCTTATGTTGCTGCTCTCCCAGCCGTTCATGTTTTCTGCTTATAAGTGAATCTGAATATTGATTTCAATTGATTTAACTAGTGTAGTGGATGTTATTGCCTGCTCTCTGATGTATGAATTAATGAAATCTGTGTTTAGATGTTCTTACTAGGATTTAGTTGGATGAGTTGAGAACCCTAGGAGGTCTAGAACCTTGCCTTTGCCTCTCTAGGACCTTTCCATCTCATTAAGCCTTTCTAAGATCCCTTGTCCTACCTCTGATTTTGTCCAAGCAGGCCTGGAGTTAAATGACCTCTGACCTGATCTATAGACAGAGTTGGTTGGTTCTCTTTCCCTCATTTTTAGTCCTTAATGTTCCATCCCATCAATCATCTTTTAAGATCCAAATGCTCTAGGTGACTAGCCCAATTGAAAGCTTGCACATTGAACACAAGTAAATCCTTTGTTGACTCCATTTCCCAATGGCTTTGATGTCCCCTGAGTTATCTATCTTAGCCTAATTCCCTTTATGTTCATCCTTGTCTTGTATTGGACCTTTCTTTCCTGATTCCAAACAACCAAGCATAAACAATCAAACAAACAACCCTGATCCTATAACTAGCCTAAAATCATAACTTAGAGCTTCAAAGACATACCATTTGACTCATATAGAGAGATCCCTCTCTAGACCTAGGAGGGCTAGATCCTAAGGTCTAAAAGTGGTTCTATGTTGTCTCATCTTTTGGTCTTGTCAACCTGGCCAAAACATGGGAACCCCAACATAATGGCGACTCCACTGGGGAATTCTGAATGACCTTCATCTCCCCACATCAAAAACTTCAGAAACCTACATCCCTGGTTAGGTTGATAGTAAGTCACTCCTTTCGTGAATCGACCTCCATTATTGAATATCCATCATACTATTAGAAAGAGCCTGGACAAGGCCAGGTAGCCTCCAGATCTCACCCTCTTCGGGGGTGACATATCTGGTAAATGCCCTCCCAGTCAATCTCTGGTTGGAGTTTGTTGTTTTTGAGGAGATTTCTAAAAGGTGATAGTGACTGAGCATTGTGGTGGAAAGTGTGACCCCTTAGATACACCCTAAAACCCTCCACCTGGTGACTCCACTGTTCCTAAATGAAAAGACTCCACTGGTGATCAGTAGGCCTGCTGATTGTCTTGGTTTCACATTAGACTCCATTGGGAGACCAGCCCCTGAGACTACATCAACCACAGTAGAAGTAATAAGTAGGGTTAAGCTGCTTGGCTAGGAAACAACATTTTGGCTTTCAGAACCATTCACACAATAGCTTAGCCCAACCCTGACCCACCTGAAATAGTTGACAATCCGAAGAGTATCCTCAAGGGGTCTCCTACACCCAAAAGACCAACTATTTCTAGTCACATTCATAGAGCTATTTTTTCACCAGAAGACCTAACAGCTCTAGCACATTTTCTCCCTGACCTAGAAATACCTGATAGTTTACCAAGAACTAGGTCACTCAATCGCCTAGACCAGCAAGACCTTGAACTTCACACTACACCATCTCATAGTGGCCAACATAGTAGGGACAGAGGAACCCCTCCATCTACACCACCTGATATCCACTTCATTCAAAACTTGGGGCTCTCCCACCCTAGATCTACCCAACAGACTTCGACTGGTCCTAATATCCCTGTCATCCAAATACCAGCTACTCAAGCCAACCCTATACCTCATCAGAACATTACTATGGCAGCTTGGTATGCACCTTTAGTCTTACCTCAACCCTTGTTACCCTCACCCAATGATTTTCAGTCAAAAATCCCACACTTCACTGCCTAAGAATCCATTACATCTCAACAACACATAGATAAGATGGAGGATTCTTTTGATTATATGGAAATTGATGATGAAACAATCAAATGAGAATCTTTGCCCAAACCCTGGGGGGCGATGTAAAGAAATGGTTTAAAGGTTTACCCCCTGGCAGTATCCAATATCTCCCTGCATTATATCAGAACTTCATAGAAAAATGGGAGGTTAGAGCAAACCCTCGCCAGCTCCTAGCAGAATACGTGTCCCTTAAGAGGAACGTAGGAGAGAGCATCCATGAGTACACCACTAGATTCAACAGCATTTACAATGCTCTCCCTCCACACATGAAACCTCCTCAAGGTATGGCCCTGGCTAAATATCCAGATGGATTTGATGCTGACATGGCCTATGAGCTCAAAGATAAAGAGTATAACACATTGGAAGACATGCAGAAAGGAGCCGTAATCATAGAAGCAAACTTGATGGAAAAAGGGGAAAAATTAAAAGCTAAGAAAAGGGTAACCTATAGGGATGACAATGTAGCTTCCACATCTGATCCCAAGTATGATAGACTGTCTAAAAACGTGGAATAGCTACAAAAAATGATCAAAATGATGGTTGTCCAAAACAGAAACCAGAACCAAAACCAAAACGTTAGAAGAAACAATGCCGTTCCCAACAGACAAAGAGAGTCAGATCAACAAATTGTTTCCCCATTTCAAGAAAAAAATTTAGATGAAGATGAGGGGATGATAGAAGAGTCTGAAGGGAATGGGATAAACATGTTCGAAATAGAAGACTCAGTCCTTAATTGTGATCCAGAGGAAGATCAGCCCTCACCTTCGTACTGGGATGAGTAATGGTTAGAAACTGAGGATTACAGATTAGGATTCGAAAATTCCATGATGAAGGTCAGAGAACAGTATGAACTTCGGAGCAAAAAGAACCAAGAAAATTCCCAAAAAAAAACTCCTGAGGTAACCATCAAGAAAAGACCCGATAAAACTTCTAAAGCATCTACTGCAAAGGACAAATCAGCAGCTGAAAGTTCCGGGAAAAATAAGGAAAAAGGCAACCAAGATACTGAAAAACAAAGCCAACCAACCAGCAGCACTAGCACAGCAGTTAGTGCCCCTGATAAAACGATCCCTAACCCTGTACATAGTGAGAAATCACAAATTGATTCAGCCACTAAGACAGTGGCTAATAAAATAGAGCCAAGCATTTCCAAGAGTCAATCCACTCTCAATTTAGAGAGTGAGATTGCAAAAATCAAAATCTTTGTCCCACTCTCTGAGCTGCCCACTCAGGATGTATATAAAGGCCAAATTTTGAAAGCATTGAATTTGGGGGAAAACAATGACACTATAAATTTGAATGATGATCAACCTGCCCTGCTATTCGGTCCAAAGATTGAGGGAAAGTTTCAGGAAGGGGTAGTTCCACCTTTTTATATTAGTCTTAACATTCATGAAAAAATACTCCACAATGCCATGCATGATTCTGGAGCATCACACAACTTAATGCCTAAGGCAGTGACGGAAAATATAGGCCTAGAGATAACCTGACCTTACAAAGATCTATTTTCGTTCGACTCTAGCAGAGTAAAATGCCTAGGCCTAATCAAAGACTTGTGTGTGAGCTTGACCCAAATCCCAGTTAAATGTATGGTCATGGATTTGGTGGTGGCAGATGTGCCACCCAAGTATGGCATGCTATTGTCAAGATCATGGGGAGCCAAACTGCAAGGAATGATGCAGATGGATGGCTCATATGCCACTATCCCTCTATTTGGCCAACTTAGGAGACTGTATAGAGAATCCCAGATGAAATTCCTAGTCAGTAGCCTTGAGAAACCTGAAAATTCACCATTATACTCTGTACACACAGACCTAGATTCTTTCATTCTTTATAACGACCAATCCTTAGGAGAGCCATAATCTGAACGCAGAAATACAAACAAGGACATAGAGCCCATTGAGTTTAGCATAATGGCTACCCTAGAAGAATACGATAAAGAAGACCATGGGCAGGATAATGAAAAAAAAACTCAGAATGAACCAGAAGCACCATGCAGTCAGCCTATTAGTCACACCCTGCAAACTAACACACCACGTGAAGAACAAGACAACCCACAACCTAGTACAGATTTTGCAACGCAACATAATGGCGAGCCCCTGTAGGAAATGAACTTCGATGGGTCCTGTACTAGGAAAAATGCTGGAGCAGGGGTATGGCTACGCAACACAGAAAATGACCACGCAGAGAGTCACGCTGTGAATCTACATTTCAAATGCACGAATAATATTGCAGAATATGAGGATCTTATCCCGGGGTTAAATCTATTGAAAAAATTAGGAGCCCAGAGGATAGCTGTGCGAGGAGACTCTGAGTTAGTAATCAAGCAAGTGAATGGTTAATACTCAGCAAAACACCCTAGGTTGAGGGCATATAGGAAGGACACTATGGATTTATTGAAAACCTTTGTGGAATATGAGTTGGTGTTTGTTTCCAAGAGTCAAAACAGTATTGCTAATGGATTAGCTTGCCTGACTAGTTCATATCCTAAGACTCCCCCTGACCAACAAATCATCATTCAAACCAAGTTCAGACCTGTAGTGCCAGACAACGAAAAATACTGGCAGGTCTTTGAAGGAGATAAACAGATAGAAAATTTCCTAGTGGGCAGAAATGAGTTCGAATTTTCTGATTCAGACTCAAAATATGATGACAGATGCCCAAGTGAGGATCCCCCAGATGAACAAGAAACGCCCTGTAACATAGAAATAAACACCTTTTCTGAGGAAACTGGAAATACAACCGGAAAAAGTGAAAACGCAGAAAATGAGGAAATGGAGGTGTTGCAGGCCAAAGATAAGAACATACCCAGAGGCCTGGCACCCCTAGAGGACCTTTTTGACTTTGATGACATAGCAAAAAATCCCAGTATAGAGCATGCAGACTCATATATAGAAGAATGCAACATAGGCACTGAAGATAAGCCCAAAATCATCAAACTGGCTAAGTTCATACCTGAAAACATGAAGAACAAATACATTGACCTATTCAAGGAATTCATGGATGTGTTTACATGGAGCTATGAAGACTTAAAGGCCTATGACACCAACATCATACAACACAAGATACCCTTGAAGGAAAATCAAAAACCTTTCAGATAAAAACTCCGTAGGATCAATCCAAAACAACTTCCTGCAGTGGAAAATGAAAACAGGAAGATGTATGCGACAGGCATAATTGTCACTGTAAGGTTTTCTGATTGGGTGTCAAACTTAGTGGCTGTGAGAAAGAAAACAGGAGAGATCAGACTATGCATAGACTTCAGAAACCTCAACAGAGCCTCCTTGAAAGACAACTACCCTTTGCCTAGAATGGAACATATCCTACAGAAGGTAGTGGGCTCTAAGAGAATCTCCCTGCTTGATGGTTTTTTGGGATACAACCAAGTTCTGGTACTCCCAGAAGATCAACTCAAAACAGCTTTTACCACCCCATGGGGCACCTTCATGTATGTGAAAATGCCCTTCAGATTGATGAATGCTAGAGCTACCTTCGAGAGAGCGATGGATATAGCTTTCTCAGAAGAAATAGGACACTTCATAGTTATCTACTTGGATGACTTGACGGTCTTTTCCAAAACTGAAGAAGAACATCTCAAACATCTGAGGAAAGTTTTTGAAAAATGTAGAAGGTACGGTCTGTCCCTAAATCCTAAGAAAACTATTTTTGGGCTGCAAGAAGGCAAACTTCTTGGTCACATTATATCTGAAAAAGGGATCAGGATAGACCTGCAGCGAGTTGAGGGAATACTTCAAATTACACATCCGAGAAACATCAAGGGGTTACAGTCCTTTATAGGGAAGATCAATTTCCTTAGGAGATTCATTCCTGATCTTGCTGAGCATCTTAGGAAAATGACCAACATGCTGAAGAAAGATGCAGGAATTAAGTGGACTGTTTAAGCCAAGAAATATTTTGAGTCGGTAAAACTTGCACTCACTCAAGCCCCGATACTTATCAGCTCGGACTTCTCAAAAGATTTTCTGATTTTTTCCTTTGCCTGTGAACACACAATAGCCGCAGTCTTGCTGCAAAAGAATTCAGAAGGTAATGAACAGCCAATTTCCTTTTTCAGCAAAGCTTTAAGAGACTCACCCTTAAAGTACGACATTATGGAAAAGCAGGCCTATGCTCTGGTAAAGGCCTTAAAGGACTTTAGGGTGTACATTCAGCATTCTCACACCATTTCTTACGTGCCCAATATAGTGGTTAAAGATATCCTGTCCCAAGATTCTGATGGGAAAAGGGGCAGATGGATCGCTACAATCTTAGAATATGACCTTGAAATAAAACCCACCAAGCTGATCAAAGGTCAAGGCCTGGCCCAGTTAATGGCTGAATCAAACTTGCAGTCCCTTGACATTAACATGATAAACGCCTTAGATGAGCAGGAAGGATTGCCCCAGCCAACTATTGAGGAGCATTTTCAGAACTCTCCTTGGTATTTCGATATCCTTTACATGCTCACCAATCTCAATGCCCCTCCAGAACTATCCAAAACCAAGGCCAGATTCATAAAACTCAAAGCTAGAAGTTACTGCATTTTGAATGAGAATCTATATTGGAAAAATCCAAATGGCCTACTGTTGAAATGTTTTTCTGAAACAAAAGTTGAAAGAATCCAACAAGAATTTCATGCCGGGGAGTGTGGAGGCCACCTGAGTTGGAAAACCACTGCAAATAAAATACTCAGGGCCGGCTATTACTGGCCCACTCTTTTCAATGATGTCCATAAAATTATTCTTGCCTGTCATAAATGCCAAATCTTCGAAGGCAGAAGAAAGCTCCTTCCCCTCCCTTTATAGCCTATCACCGTAGAAGGTCCCTTTCTGCAATGGGGCCTAGACTTTATAGGAGAAATTCATCCTGCCTCATCTAGACAACATAAATGGATCCTAACTGCTACAGATTACTTCACTAAATGGATTGAAGCCATACGAACTAGGAATGCCACTGATTCTGTCATCATTAGGTTCCTAGAAGACTACATCCTCTCTCAGTTTGGCTGTCCAAGAAAAATAATCACTGACAATGCTGCTGCTTTTGGATAGAAGAGAATGGTTGATTTCTGTCACAGGTATGGAATAGTACTTGGTAATTCAACTGCATATTACCCCCAGGGTAATGGCCTAGCTGAATCATCTAACAAAAGCCTGGTTACAATCATCAAGAAACTGCTGGAAGAGAACAAAAAGTTGTGGCACAAAAAGTTGGTGCATGCTTTGTGGGCTGACAGGCTCACCACAAAGAAATCCATTGGCATGTCACCATTCCAGCTGGTTTATGGAACAGAAGTATTTTTTCCTACTAGCCTTGGAGTACCAGTGATTAACCTTGTTCAGGAGATCCAGTCGGAGGAAAACAATATGGTGAGAAGAATCAATGAAACTATCCATTTGCAGCAAACAAGGGAGCAGGTTTATAGCAAAGCTGTCAGAGTGCAGGAAAGCATAAAGAGGCAGTTTAAAAAAAGAGCCAAAGCTTTAGATTTCAAAGTTGGGGATAAGGTTCTGAGATGGGATTCAAGGAGAGAGGACAAAGGTAAACATGGCAAGTTTTATAGCTTGTGGCAGGGTCCATATGTTATTCGAGCCACTATGGGTCCTAATGCATTTTTCTTACAAGAACCTGATGGTACAGAGCTGTTTGGGGGTCCTGTCAATGGCAGGCTGCTCAAACACTACTTCTGTTAATTTTCATTTCCAGTCCCATTTTCATTGTACATACCATTGCAGTTTTACTTTCAAGAAAGCAGAGACAAATGTTTCAAAAAACAGAAAAGAAAGGCGAGGTTCGGACATGCTCAAAACTTGAACCTCCGAAAGGCAAAAGGGTGGCTCAAACATGATCAAAATCTGAGCTGAAATGAACAAAGGAAGTGACTCTAATTTGCTCAAAACCTAAGTCACAGAAAGAACGATGTTTTAAAACTGCATATTTCATGCCTTCACAGTTTTATCTTCAGTTTTTTACAAGTCTTCACTCCAGCAAGTCAGGCAGTCTAATCCTGGCTTGGTTGTTTTTCAATTTCCTATCTTAGAATGAAGGAGAAGAAATCTGTTGGACAGTTTAATCCCAACAGGTAGTAGAGTAGGTAGAGAAGCATTTGGGGCCAACTATCTAATCTTTTCTCATGGAGCAATAAGCGTAGAAGTAGAATAGGTTTGTTTTCTGTTCCAAAAAAAAAAAAAATTAAATCATGTAAAGGGTCTGCTAGCTCAAATGCACCCTAAAGAAGAAAAAATGCTAGGACTGTAGTTTGGGTAGGTAGATTGGTTGGGAAAATGTTTTCTGTTGATGTTTCTATCATATTGTGGCGGTTAAAAATTGAAGAAAGAAAGGGATGTGCCAAGCAGCAGGCATCTGGCCTACTCCAAAGATCAATTCCAGTTTCTTGACTCCTTCAAGAAGAAGCCATCCCCATGTGGAGCCACTGCTAGCCCCCCTATGTAATTCTTCACAAGCAAGCTGGGGGCTAGATTATTGTGGAGCCTTCAAGGAATGTCTTTCCCCTGAAAACCCATCCTCCTTGAAGTCTCTGAGTGCTTTGCCTTGTATAAATCCTATCTGCTGGTCCATTCCTAAAATGCCCTTTTTTTTCCTGCTAAGCCCCCCGCACCCTGTCCTTCCATGAGACCCAGTGCCGTGACCAAAGCATTAACCCCGAAGGCACTAGTCCCATGGGTTTTTCAGGTGAATTTCCATCCGTCGATCTTGTTTAATCGGATGGCCACCATTTAATCCGTAGTTCCCCGTGTTTCCCATCCATTTCCCACACCGAGCCATCGTCGTTTGATTCATGATTGATCTGACGGTCGGGAGCCTTTCCCGCTTGTGGACCCCGCAGCGCACTATGGCAGAACCACCAATTTATTTCGCACCACCCTCGCGCGCTAGGTGGTTTTCCCCCAGAGCCCAGCGATTCCACTCACCTTTCGCTGCGTGTCCTCTTGTATGTTTCCAAAACCGCCCGTTAACCCGATCCATCGCACGTTATCTTCTGGATGTGGATGCCCAGTGAAGTTGCCGTAGATCATCCGATCTGCAACGGGCCATCCAATGGTCACTGCCCGCCCAAGATGCACGATGTTTAATAAAGTTGCACGCGTGATAGCTCATGCCATGGCCTATCGTCCGTCGTCCTCCGCCGTCGATCTCTGCCACAATCAGCGGTCCAGATTTGTTCGTCCACCGTTGACCATCCCACTGTCTCCCATTTCGCCACGTTAGTTCCACGTGCACGCTCTGTACTTCCTCCCATTCTGTCACATATAATTTGTTCGTTTCACATTTTTTAAAGTTTTCTCATTCGTTTTTCGCTCTGCAGACCATCACCTCCACCAGAGCAGAATTTCATTGTTCCTCTTCATTTTTCTCTGCCATGTCACCGTCTGCACCACCTCTCTCCCCTTCCACATCATCTGCCACCCCATCCATGATTTACTTAACTTATTTGTGTGTTTTGCAGGGTTATTAAGAGCTAATGGCCGCCATGGTGCACGCCTCCGCTACAAGGACAACAAAATCCAAAGAAGATCAGTTACAGTAGTAAAATTTATGAGTGAGGACCCGAGAAGGTAGAGACTAGACGTTCATTAAAAGAAGAAGGGATAAAACTCTGTGGAAAACCCTTCAGCGCCATCAAAGCTCAAAATGCATGGGCAGAGATAGAGGTAGAGCGACAAAGTGTTTTAATGCAAAAAAGGGGATTAGAGCACGTCAATGAAGATCTTAAGCCTTGAATCAGTGGTTTAGAAGGCAAAGCACCAGGTTGAAGACCTCGAGGATCGATCAAAGGGTCCTGAACACAAGAAAAAGGTAACATCAGGGTTTATTCATCAGCAGAATCTTTTTCTTCATCAAGTACAGGGTGTCCATACAACCTTTATTATGCACAATGTCCCTGAGGGAATTTCCACCCTAACAGTAGTTCCAAAACCGCCAGAGCATTTATATGACACATATTTTAGTAGTTCATTTCATTTTTGTTCAAAGCGCCAGGAGTACTACAACCAAAAGATGTCAAGATCATATCCGGAGAAGATCACTCTTTCACAAGGGAGGTGCTAGAGATTAAATACACAGCAGTTAAACAGAATGGGTTTGGGCCCTGCGTTCATTTTTGTGTTTAATGTTACATTTAGTATTCACCTACCTCCTTAGTCGATCTTCTGTTCATCCTCTGCTATAAAGCATAGAAGGAAAGTTTTTGTTGGTTGTTGATGAGATATCAGAGAAATGCAAGCATTTTCCTCTTGAGACAAGTTCTCTGTGTAATATTGTAAGATAGGTTGAGATTTGATGTATTCAGACTTAATGTTCAAGCTATGGGCTATGATGTACCTGATTGGTGTTGTTTTTAATATGACAAGCGCATTTCTTTGGATCCTGATCTAAAGCAGCTGGTGATGTTTTCCTTTCTCTGTATTTGTGATTGACTTTCTTTCATTTCATCACGTTTCCTCAGGCTCGCATCAGAATTTTGGCATAAGATCTACCCTTGATAGGTACCTTATGTTGCTGCTCTCCCAGCCGTTTATGTTTTCTGCTTATAAGTGAATCTGAATATTGATTTCAATTGATTTAACTAGTGTAGTGGATGTTATTGCCTGCTCTCTAATGTATGAATTAATGAAATCTGTGTTTATATGTTCTTACTAGGATTTAGTTGGATGAGTTGAGAACCGTAGGAGGTCTAGAACCTTACCTCTACCTCTCTAGGACCTTGCCATCTCATTAAGCCTTTCTAAGATCCCTTGTCCTACCTTTGATTTTTTCCAAGCAGGCCTAGAGTTAAATGACCTCTGACCTGATCTATAGACAGAGTTGGTTGGTTCTATTTCCCTCATTTTCAGTCCTTAATGTTCCATCCCATCAATCATCTTTTAAGATCCAAATTCTCTAGGTGACTAGCCCAATTGAAAGCTTGCACATTGAACACAAGTAAATCCTTTCTTGACTCCATTTCCCAATGGCTTTGATGTTCCCTGAGTTATCTATCTTAGCCTAATTCCATTTATGTTCATCCTTGTCTTGTATTGGACCTTTCTTTCCTGATTCCCAACAACCAAACATAAAAAATAAAACAAACAACCCTGATCCTATAACTAGCCTAAAATCATAACTTAGAGCTTCAAAGACATACCCTTTGACTCATATAGAGAGATCCCTCTCTGGACCTAGGAGGGCTAGATCCTAAGGTCTGAAAGTGGTTCTATGTTGTCTCGTCTTTTGCTCTTGTCAACCTAGCCAAAACATGGGAACCCCAACACTATGGCTTTTTGCTGAAAGGATAAAATCCTTATGCCAACATCCCCATTGGTAAAGGTCATATTTTGTTTTTCATTTGGAGTTGCTCCTTTTTTCTATTATGGAATATTTTCAAGTGTAGAGAAGAGCCAGATTTGTACAAGATATATTTTAGTTGCTCATATGTTGTACCTTAAATGGTTAAGTTTTTGGGTTTTTCTTTCTATCTTATAAACAACATCAGGATTGAAACAATGAGAGTTTAGTTTAAAATAACAATGAAGGGTGAAACTAAAATATCATCCTTTCCTAAAGAACATTTGTGCTCTTATTTCTCTAGTTTAATTCTTAGGTAGCTTGTGTCGTCTCACGTTGATGTTAAGCCTTAGCTACGAGATTAGAGGATATTAGTGTCTTCTCTGTAAGTCTCAAATTTTCTATATAATTTCTTTTGTGTATAGGATGAGAGATTCCTGGTGTTTGAATCAACAAGATTGTTGATCAACGGTTGTCATTGATGTCAACCCAAGCAGCACCAGGGGCTACCCCAATATTTCATGGGAGTTTTCACCTACAAAATTACTATATTCTGGGTCAAGAATTTTTTTTATGGTTTCTACTTGTCGAGATGTTTCTTTTGATATATGCCACGCCACATAATTCTTCATATTTTGAGAGATATTCATGTTTGAAGTTTGTAACCATAGTTAGTGGACTAAAACCCCATGGGGTTGTGGCATGGGTCATTGAAAAGTCATAATTAATATTTTTTAAGCTCCTAAAATCCCTCCCACGTTCACTCATTGAAGCCCCTCTCAACCTAAGAATTTATATAAATTGTGATCGTCATATCCTCCTTATGCAAGGGATTTTGCCACCTGAAACAGGTCATCATGGCATTTTCTCTCTAAATTTTTTTCTATGAAGGTTCAGAAGCTGAAATTTTTATGAGGCGGTTAGTCCATATCACGAAACACACGGGGAGAGTTGAACCCAATGTCCAAAAATCTCCCCTCCAATGTGAGTCGGGTGAGTTTCAAACTCGAAACCTGGCTCTGATACCAATTGTTGGAATCATGATTTTCGTTAGATGAAAACCCACAGGTGTTAGTCTCTTCTACGATTTCCAGAGTTAGGATTCATGATAGGTGGTTAGTCCATGTCATGAAACACACAGGGAGCGTTGAACCCAATGTCCAACACTTCTCACTTAATTTTTTTTTCTGAAGATACGCTGCCCATTTTAAGAATTTCATCAAAATTCTACTGCATTTGCGTAGCGCTATCCACCATATATTTGTTATTATAAGTTTCATTGATGTCAATATCTATGACCAGAAAGCACAATAAAGGGAATCATGAGGAAGCAAAGTCAAAGGAATCAATGAAGAGGTTCTTCATTCTATTTATGCTCTCAACACATTAAAAAAATATTTTCTAATACCTTTGAGGAAAATTTATTTCATGAGGCCTCCACCATCTGAAAGAGCATAATTTTAGATTTCCAACGAGCTAGTACTCAACCCAAAACTCCACGCAGTTTGAGAGTTATTGAATTTTTAAGTTAAAATATAATTTCTGGTCTATGAGCCGACATCATCTTTCTAGGACAAGTCGGCCTACTTTAAAGGTCACGTCCCTTAATTTTTCACAACATGATGCGTATTAATAAGACCATAAGACCTCGTTTTCTACTCAAGCAATTCGCTCAAGAAAATACAGAATGGTGAAGACAAGTTCACAACTCGTGAACTAAAGGAGGCAACATATCAAAATTTGTTTTGGGTTAAACAGACTATAATTGAAATAGTGTCCTCGGATCAGTAATACTAGTGGAAGACTATAGCTGTTTTTGAAGCATGAGTTAAGGGTTGACTAAAAGTCCTAACTAGGACCAAAGATTTAGAGTTATATATATGCTCAGGACCGAATTATTTTAAAGCTCAGATCTCTTGTTGAGGAGCTTAATACACCTACAGGACTTTAAAACAGTAAAATCAAAGGTTGTTCGTTTGGACAAGAGACTCGAAAGTCTGAAACAAACCCTTGGATGCATGGAAAGTATGGTTGCTAGAGGAATAATAACTCAGGACACCTAAAGGACTTTGGAATTTAAAAACAGAGTTTCAAACATACATTACAGTCTCAAGAGTTTGGTATATTTTTTGTTGGTAGACTTAGACCAGACCCAGAATTTAGAAACTTCGCATTTGTGTTATAGAAGTGTGGGTACATCAAACTGCTGACATCGGACCTGTGGCATTCCTTCATAATTTGTACCTGTGGCTTGGTAAAAGAAGCCCTAGATAGTGGAGAACTATTTGTGCTGTGTGGTGCAAAACTTTGGTGAAGCTATGGTGCAAAAGAATCATCATAACCTATAGCAAGAACCCTCCTGAAGTCTTTGTATAGCTATGATGTAGTAGTCTTGGAACAGTCTGGTGTTGAAATCTTAGTGGGGTGTAGAAGTATTGGTACAATAATTTGGAGAAGATTTGAAAAAGAAGTTGATGCATAATAGTTGGTGCAATATGGTGAAGATTGGTGCAATGGAGCATCTTTGAATCAATCATCTAATAAAGAAGCAAAGAAGGATTGGTGTCCTTGGAGTAGGAGCTCCTAATCACAAGGTTGGTGCCTTGAGAAGATAGGGTCAAAGCCCTAGATGTCGCAGCCTCATCAAAGTCCAAGTTGGTGCCTGTTTCATTAAAAGGGTTGGTTCCCTCACTCATCTATTGTATACTATTATTAGAAAGGGAATTGAAATTCTTATTAATCCTTAATATTATCATTATACACGTCTCTGTCTTTAATTGTGAAGAATCTAACTGGAAATAATTAACAATTGAAAAGAAATATTGATTCACCCCCCTCTCAGTATTTCCAACAATTGGTTTCAGAGCCAACGTCTTCATTATCAGCCTAACAGCTGGAAGAAGGATTCTTAGGCACAATGAAGAACATGGAAGAAACAGGGAAACTGCCTATCTTTGATGGAACAAACTTTAGTTTTTGGAAAAAGAGGATGTCCTACTATCTAATGTCTCTTGGTCCTAAAGTATGGCACTCTATTTTGGATGGGTACAAAGCTCCCACCAGTCTTCCAACTGATAAAGATGAAGGAAGAGGCCACATTTATAATTCAAAAGTTTTAAATTCCATCACTAGTGGAATTATCGATTCCGAATTTACAAAAGTCATGGATTGTGACTCAACCAAAGAAGTATGGGATAAGTTGGTTTCTCTATATGATGGGGACTCCAAATTTAAGAAGGAAAATCTTCAAACCTATAGAATACAATTTGAGAGTCTGAAATTGGATGATGAAGAGGATATTTCATCATACTTCCTCCGAGTAGTTGAAGTGGTTAACTCTCTTAAAGAACTAGGAGAAAATATTGAAGAAAGCACCATTGTTCAAAAAATCCTGAGATCGCTTCCTGACAGATTTGACTCCAAAGTAAGTGCCATAGAAGAAATGAAGGACCTAGATACTCTCAAGATGGATGAAATTCATGGAATTCTTATTTCCTATGAGATGAGGAAAGCGAGCCCAAATTTCAAAGAAGCAGCTTTCAAAGCCTCAAGATCTACAAAAGAAGGAAATGGATGGAATTGCAACAACGATGAATCTGATACTAAAAATGAGTTAGCTCAATTTGTACAAAGAATAAAAAGGGGATCTAAGCTAAAAGGTAAGTACCCTCTTATTTGTTTCAATTGTTGAAGAATAGGTCATTATGCTGCAAAATGTCCTCATAAACATGATAGTGATGATGAAAAGGACCCTAAAAGAATGATGTACAAAAAGAAATGGTTTAATAAGAAGAAATTCTTCTCCAAACAAGATGATTCTGACGAAGATGAATTTGTAGTCATAAAAAATAAATCAACTAGAAATGTGCGTCATTACAAAGAAAGTGATGATGAATCAGATGAGGAAAGTAATTATGTTGGAAGCAAAGAAATGGTATTCATGGCATTTACAAATGATGATGACTCAGAATTAGAAGATGAAAGAAACATGGATATTTTTCCAATGTTCCATTGAAGAAAATGAGAATCTACAAAAGAAGATAATTTCTCTCAAGATATAAAGACAGGAAGCAAAAAGAAGGGAAGACTTCTTGAACATTAAGCTAAAAGAGAAGGATGATATCTGTGAAAAATGTGAAGCTGAAATAATATATCTAAGAAAGGAATTAGAGCAAGTTAAAAGGAGTTGGCAACGCTCTCTAAGTCTTGACAACATTCTTAATACTCAAAAACCTCAACATGACAAGTCTGGAATTGGTTTCAAAGGAGAATCATCAAGTACAAAGAATAATTCCAGAAGTTATGTTGACGTACTCTCTTGCCATCTAAAAGAAGAAAAGTCATCTCGTCAAGAGAAAAGTCCCATCTCAAAAACAAGAATTGAAGAAAGAGAAACTCCAAGGAAGAATGTTGGTTCAAACTATGGATACTACAATAGGTATCAAACTATTTTTCTTGGGCATTGTTACAACTGTAAGAGCTTTGGGCATCAAGCTAAGCATTGCAAGGCTCATAAGAATGAAGCACCAAGATTGAATGATCAAACAAACCAACTAAATGGTCCTTTAGAGAAAGGAAAAATCAAAACATACAATTCCTTTAATCCTTTGGCTAATTTTGATCCGTCTTGCTCATTATGTGATAATTATGATCATAATGAACAAAATTTCCCTCTCAAAACGGAGAAAGCTAAAAATGTAAATCTCAAAACCGATAAATGTGGTATAGCTCTATGTGCTCATAGTGAAGAAAATCATTGGTTCTTGGATAGTGGATGCTAAAGACATATGACAGGTGACCAAAAGAAGTTTATCTCATTGAACAAGAAAAATGGAAATGTATCCTTTGGAAGTGGATCTGCTAAAATCACTGGAAAAGGAGTTGCTACCCTTGTCAATGGACTAGGAAAGGCTCAAAATACCTTGCTGGTAGAAGGGCTCAAACACAATCTCTTAAGTGTTAGCCAGATTTGTGACCAAGGACATAACGTTGTCTTTAGTACAAAAAAAAATGGGAAACAAGAGACTCATCCTCAGGAGAACTTGTGGCGAAAGGAGTAAGAACACCAGATAATGTTTATATTCTCAGTAGAATCCAAAAAGATAAATGTTACTTAAGTCAAACAGATGAAAGTTTGTTATGGCACAAGCGATTGGGGCATACAAGTTTTGATAACCTAGTCAACATCAACAAAATTAATGCAGTAAGGGACATTCCAAAAATGTGCAAACCAAATCAAGTTGTATGTGGCCCATGCCAACATGGAAAGCAAACCAGAACTAGCCACAAAACTAAGGAGTTCTCAACAACAAAACCTTTGAAAATCATTCATGCAGATTTGTGTGGGCCAAATAGAACTCCAGCTCTTTAAGGTGAAAGGTACTTTTCGCTATTTTTTGATGACTATACTAGAATGATGTGGATATATTTCATAAAATATAAATCCGAAACATTTGAATGTTTTAAGAATCTTAAGGCTCTCATTGAGAATCAGAAAGATTCTAAGATTAAATGTCTTAGAACGGATAAAGGAGGAGAATTCACCTCAAAATAATTTGATGAGTTTTGTAAAGAGCATGGAATTGGAAGAGAACTCTCTACTGCTAGGACACCCCAGCAAAATGGATTAGTTGAAAGAAGGAACCGAACCATTCAAGAAATGGCAAGCACAATGCTACTAGCAGCTGATTTGCAACCACAATTTTTGAGAGAAGCAGTTGGCACCATAGTTTATACCTTAAATCAAACTCAACTAAGACCTAATAATGAAAAGAATCCTTATGAATTATGGAAAGGAAGACCTGCTTCAGTAAAATATTTCAGGGTTTTTGGAAGAAAATGTTTCATAAAAATAAATGATGACTCACCAGGTAAATTTGATTCTAAAGTTGATGAAGGAATATTTCTTCGATACTCCACTAGGAGCAAAGCTTACAAATGTTACAACAATCATCTACGAAGAATAGTGGAAAGCATTGATGTGAAGATTGATGAAGGCCTTCCAGAAAAAATAATTGAAGATCATGAATTTGAGCCTTTCTTTGAACAAAGTGAAGAAGAAGAACCTAAAAAAGAAGAGGATAATGAAGAAACTCAAAGTGAACCTCAAAGTGAATCTTCACAAACCCCCTCCAAGATCAATTTTGTTCAAAGATATCATCCGGAAGAACAGGTCATAGGAAATATATATAAAGGAATACAAACTCGAAGAAGGATGATAAGCACCCCAAGAAAAGATGACGTGGCTCTATTATCTTTAATAGAACCTAAAATTTTTTCCCAAGCAAGAAAAGATCCTTATTGGATAAAGGCCATGGAAGAATAAATGTCTCAAATAGAAAAAAATGAGACTTGGGAATTGGTACCTCACCCAAAAGATAAAAATATAATTGGAAAAAAATGGGTATTCAAAAACAATATGAATGAAGATGGAAAAATCATTAGAAATAAATCCAGACTTGTCTGCAAAGGATACTCGCAAATCGAAGGAGTTGACTTCGAAGAAACCTTTGCACCAGTAGCTCAAATGGAAGCCATAAGAATGTTTTTAGCATTTACTTGCTCAAAAGGATTCAAGGTTTATCAAATGGATGTAAAATTAGCATTCCTAAATGGAGATATCAAGGAAGAAGTTTACATGGAGCAACCAGAAGGATTTGATCTTGCTGAAGGAAAACACTTTGTATGAAAACTAAAAAATGCCTTGTATGGATTAAAACAAGCCCCTAGAGCATGGTATGAAAATTTGGATCACTATTTGCAACAAGAGGGTTTCAAAAAGGAAGTGGCAGGTAGTAATCTCTACATGAAGATGGAAAAGGAAAAACTTCTGATCACTCTTGTTTACGTTGACGATCTAATATTTGCTAGCAATAATGAAGAAATGAGCCATGAATTTGCTCTAAATATGTCCAAAAAATTTGAGATGTCAATGACTGGTGAGTTGTCTGACTTTCTTGGGCTACAAATATCTCAAACCTCTGCAGGCATGTTTATATCTCAAGCAAAATATCTTAAAGACATGCTCAAAAGATATGGGATGGAATATTGTGCACCTATGAGCACACCGATGACCACAGATTGTAAATTAAGCAAAGATGATGATACCCGTCTCATAGATGCAACTCTTTACAGATCAATAATTGGAGCTCTCCTATACTTAACTGCTACAAGACCAGATATTATACAAGCAGTAGGAATGGTAGAAAGATTTCAGTCAAGTCCTAAACAATCCCATCTAGCTGTTGTGAAGAGAATTCTCCGATATTTGAAAGGAACGATTGATTTCGGTCTTTGGTATCCTAAGAGTTCAACTCTTATTGTGACAGCTAACTCTAATGCTGATTGGGCTGGAAGCGTGGATGATTGAAAAAGTACCAGTGGAAATGCATTCTTTATGGGAGATTGTCTTGTATCCTGGCTCAGCAAAAAAAAATCCTCTATATCCCTTTCTATGGCTGAAGCCGAATATATAGCTGTTGCTGATTGTTGTACACAAATTCTATGGATGAAGGAAGCCTTGAAGGATGTCAACATAGAAACTAAGCAACCAGTTACTATTTTTTGTGCCAATACAAGCGCCATCAGTCTTTCAAAGAATTTGGTGATGCACTCAAGGACCAAACATATTCTAATCAAATACCACTTTCTCCGTGAACAAGTTGCTGAACACAATATCATGTTGGAATACGTCAATACAAAAGAGAAAATTACTAATATCTTTACAAAACCCCTTCCACGAGAAGCATTTGAATATCTTCGCTAAAAGTTGGGGGTCATTTCTCTTGCATCACATTAAATCAAGCAGCATGTCGAGGGGTATAGTATGATAGGGGGAGCAGCATGACAGGCGGAGCACATGGGCACCCCATTGTCATTGATGTGAAAAGGAGAGAGAAGAAAAATATTTCCATCCAATGACAAAGGGGGAGATTGTTAGTCTAATTGTCATTGATGTCAATATCCATGACTAGCAAACACAATAATGGGAATCATGAGGAAGCAAAGTCAAAGGATTAAATGACGAGGTTCTTCATTCTATTTTTTCTCTCAACACATTAAAAACATATTTTCTAATACCTTTGAGGCAAAATTATTTCATGAGACCTCCACCATCTGAAAGAGCATAATTTAAGCTTTCCAACGAGCTAGTACTCAGTCCAAAACTCCACGCGGTTTGAGAGTTATTGAATCTTTTAAGTTAAAATATAATTTCTGGTCTATGAGTTGACATCATCCTTCTAGGACAAGTCGGCCTACTTTAAAGGTCACGTCCCTTCATTTTTCACAACATGATGTGTATTAATAAGACCATAAGACCTCGTTTTCTACTCAAGCAATTCGGTCAAGAAAATACAGAATGGTGAAGGCAAGTTCACAACTCGTGAACTAAAGGAGGAAACATATCAAAATTTGTTTTGGGTTAAACAAACTATAATTGAAATAGTGTCTTCGGATCAGTAATACTAGTGGAAGAATATAGCTATTTTTGAAGCATGAGTTAAGGGTTGACTAAAAGTCCTAACTAGGACTAAAGATTTACAGTTATATATATGCTCAGGACCGAATTATTTTAAGGCTCAGATCTCTTGTTGAGGGGTTGAATACACCTACAGGACTTTAAAACAGTAAAATCAAAGTCTATTCATTTGGATAAGAGACTTGAAAGTCTAATACAAACCCTTGGATGCGTGGAAAGTATGGTTGTTGGAGGACTAATAACTCAGGACACCTACAAGACTTTGGAATTGTAAAAACAGAGTTTCAAACATACATTACAGTCTCAAGAGTTTGGTATATTTGTTGTTGGTAGACTTAGACTAGACCCAGAATTTAGAAACTTCACATCTGTATTATAGAAGTGTGGGTACATCGAACTGCTGACATTGGACTTGTGGCATTCCTTCAGAATTCGGACCTGTGCCTTGGTAAAAGAAGCTCTAGATAGTGGAGAAATATTTGTGCTGTCTGGTGCAAAACTTTGGTAAAGCTATGGTGCAGAAGAATCATCATAACCTAGAGCAAGTATAGTCCTGAAGTCTTGGTATAGTTGTGATGCAGTAGTCTTGGAGTAGTCTAGTGTTGAAATCTTAGTGGGGTGCAGAAGTATTGGTACAATACTTTGGAGCAGATTTGAAAAAGAGGTTACTGCATAATAGTTGGTGCAGTATGGTGAAGATTGGTGCAATGGAGCATCTTTGAATCAATCATCTAATAAAGAAGCAAAGAAGGATTGGTGTCCTTGGAGTAGGAGCTCCTAAACACAAGGTTGGTGCCTTGAGAAGATAGGTTCAAAGCCCTAGAGGTCGCAACCTCATCAAAGTCCAAGTTGGTGCTTGGGAATAGTTTGGTGCATGTTTCATTAAAAGGGTTGGTGCCCTCACTCATCTATTGTATACTATTATTAGAAGGGGAATTGAAATTCTTATTAATCCTTAATATTATCATTATACACCTCTCTGTCTTTAATTGTGAAGAATCTAACCGGAAATAATTAACAATTGAAAAGAAATACTGATTCACCCCCTCTCAGTATTTCCAACAATATTTCATATGCACATGCCCCTGGAGTTTGTGCAGATCAATTTTCTAGTAATAAGAATTATTGCATATAGCATTAGTGACAACATTCATTTTAATATCATAGTCATGTCCTTTTTTTATATAAGTTATCATAAGTTATTTCCATAGAAATTTTTTAATTAATGTTATCTATTTTTATATAAGTTATTTCCATAACCATTGTGTAATTAATGTTGTCTTTATTTTGTGTTTAGAAAAATGATTTTTTTACATGGAATCCTCATCCATAATATAAATCTAGATCCCATTAATACCATACAAGAGAATAAATGCACATTCTAACAGACCAAAAATAATAATACAAATAATAGCAACACCAAACAGGGAAGTAAGAACTCAGACAAGCAGAAGTAGTTTAAACCACTGATGAAGCCGTTGATTATGTTCTAGATTGTAATCCCGAGTCTTATCTTCATGATTGAGTTACATATCCATATCCGGGCCCAATATCTGCTTATCTAGAAACAAAGACAACATCTCATCCAGATACAAATCCACTAGATCGAGATAGAGAAGAGGATACATAAGTAGATCTCGTTGATGAAACATATGAGGAATTCGATTCTGTTGACTAAGCTTAAGTCGTGGATTCTGTTGACCTAGGTGATATGTCGTTAAGGATGCCCCAAAAGCAGTTCCTATTTCTAGGATTGATCCATATGTTCCACCTTCAATAGCATCAGTAGATTTAAGTGCTTCAATAACATACTATAGAGTGTATACTTGAATAGTCTGGCACGTAACAAATTCCTAATATATTATGTCTACTTAGCGTATAAAGAGAATTAGGCCGCTTAGTAACTCCAATGCTCTAAAAAAATAACTTGTATAACCCTCCAATCAAGGTAGGGACTTGCTGCCCCACAACCTTCCTTGTTTAAATTCAATGCCAGTTTTTCGTCATAAGCAGTCAAATAATTGTTAAAATGTGTCTAGATAACAATCAAATATCAATGTGCATTGGTAAGTCAATCTAGTGAGAACAATGGACATGGTGTCCTTTCATTTTTCAGTCAATATCAAAGTCCACCATGTTTGAAACAAGTCACAAAAATAGAAATTCTTGAAATTAAAGAAAAATAAAAATAAATTAATGGATAAAATGTTTCTTTTGCATTGGAAAATTAATAAAATCACGTCAACGTCTTCTCTTCTCAAATGATTCTGACATAATATTTTTTTTCTCCCAAGGGGTTGAGGTTAAGTGAGGAACCTGTCCATATATATATTTATAATATTTCGAAAGTTACAATTTTAATTTAATAAAAATAATAATAATAATAATAATACAATATTACAAAAAAAATCTAAAAAATGCTTTTAAATACTTTAAAACTATTAACTTTTTAAAAAATCATAAGCCCAATCAGACCATATAAATCTCATCTTTTCTTCAATCACAAAAGGAGGAATAAAAATATTAAAACACTATTAACCACCAATCAACCACTACTACACAAAAGCAATGTTTATTATTTAAGATAATCTTAAAATTGTTAGAATTGTAGCAATAAAATGTTTCATTTGACTTGTACCTTAGCAAATGGACCAGTTCGATTTTCCACATCAACGAGATGACTTGCATTGCAGTTAGTTGGAGTGGCATGACCTTGTCTACTAGTTAAATAAATAAATTCGAGTTATAGGATAAAATAAGAGTTGTGCATGAGCTCATTACTAAAATTCAGCAATCTAGTGTAGTTATTGTTAGTTAAACTCAGTTATTTGAGCTTTAGTAGTTAGTAGAGTCAATATGAGTTTATTTGAGTGTTTATAACAGTCGTTAACTCACTGATCTCTCAATTAACTCATCAATTTACTAAAAATAAACCCAATCATGGATGAAATTCGAATTTCCTATTTGAGTAGAGGAAAAAAACTTCAGTGTATTTATTAATGTATATTAGAGAGTGTATACAATTTGTATGCATTAGGTGAGACTCTTCTCTTGGGAATTGTGCAAGAAAATAGAGGCCTTTCCTATTCTTTAGGAGCCAATTTCCTCAGGAATTGCACAACAAAATTGGAGAAGCAAGAGGAAAATATTTGGCTAAGTCTTTTGTAGAGCAGTCTGAGGAGGGGGAGATCGGAATTGCAGTGTAGGGTATGCTTTATGTGTGAAACAATGATTGTAATTGATCAATTTTTTCTCATCTTATATAATACAAAAAAAGAAGGGGTTTTTCCCAATTGGGTTCCCCTGTGAAACCATTGTGTTCATAGTGTTTTGATGGTTGCATGTTATTGTATGTGATTCTATCATGTGTTTTCCTTTCCACATAATAGAAGAAGAAATTTGTGTCTCTTGATTTGAGTTCGAATTCATTAGCAGAAGAAAATTCTTGAAATCTATACAAAAAAATATTAATTTGTCTCAACTATTAACCATTTTTTTTTCAAATTATTATTTTGATATTAAATAAATAAATTAAAAATTCCCTGCCTAATAATATGAAAACCACAAGAAGCCTTGGTACTCCAAGTTATTATTCCTCCCTAAACTTGGTGCATGCATAGATGATTTAATTTATTCTTATTCAAGATTCATCCATAAGCAAAGGAGCAAGCATAAAATTTTGTTGACACTGACTTTGAATTAGGACATACCATCATATTCCAAGACAAAAGAAGCTCTCTATCTTCAATCCTAACATGCAAAATATTCCCCTCAATCGATGGAATCGTAGGTAGGCCATTCAAGTTCCATGAAATGCACTGAATTTTGATACTAAAACCCAACAAACCAGGTCAATTGTGTACTATAACTAGGGGGGGAATATTATAAGGAGTCGATTGTCATATGTTTTTAGCCCTCGAGTACAGGAATCAACAAAATTACTAGGTTCAAGGGTTGTGGGGTCCCTAAGTTGGCCCTTTCAATTAAAGATAAGCAATAGGAGATAGATAGCCATGGACATTTCAATTTTGACTCAATTGGCAATAAAATGTTAAAAATAATCAAAATAATTAAATTAAATTTGTTTGGCGTAATTTTGTTTTTATTAATAAAATTATGAATTTTTGTTTAGATTAAAGAAAATTATTATATATATATATATATATATATATTTTAAGATCTATTTAACCATATATATTAAAAACAATGCTACAATTTCATAGTTTTTCTTTGGAAGGAGCCAATAAATTGAGATTTCAAGTAGATAAATTAATTCATTGCTCGAGGGGCAATGACTTGCATGAATTTTGGTGGGTATTAACCACTAGTAAGTTTACTCATTTACAATTTTGAGTGCCAAAGAAAACATAAATAATGGTGAGAAGCTAGTCGAGATAAGTATATTTATTTACATATTTTTTACATCCATTTTTTATGCAATGACTTACTTAAATTATGGTGAGAAGTAACTTATGGTAAATATGTTATTTTTGTGAGTATGAGCTATTTTTAAAGATTTTGTTTTTGGATTAAAAAATTACTTATGCAATATTAAAAAAAAATGCATAAATATTGCAACCATATCCATACATTATGAAATATGTGACACATTTATCCACATGAAATTATATTATGCAAATATTACAATAAGACCTTTATGATATGGTCCAATCAAATGTTTGAAAAATAGTATATTTTTAAATAATATTAAAAAAATTATTTATTTTTCAAAGTTAAGCATTATAAGTTGCATTGATCAATGCTAAATTAATAATGGTATGTAAACAGAGTCCCTCCTTGGGAGGGACTAATAATGATTTTGCAACCATATTTAAATTCAATTAATAAGCACATAAAAACTTAATACTTACAATAAACTTAAAATATAACACGATTCTTAATGATGGATATTCACCCTCACATTGCCATGGATATTATTAAATTGTAAATATGCTTTGTTACAATACCATGGGCCAATACCATGGCTTATTAGTGTCACATACCTAAAAACCATAACTCATTTCACAATCAAAATATTTTATTTTAACTTAATTGGTATCTCCTTCCAAACAACAATGCATAATATATATTATATTATGAAGAAAATAAACTTGTCTTATTGAAAATACATATCTATTAATAAAAGGACACTATATATATATATTGTAATTAGAGATTGAAAAATATGTCATATATTTTATATCAATTTAATAATATTTTAAGGTTATTTTCTTTTTATTCTACCTAAATTTGTGCAAAGAATTCCATAAATGATGGTGGGCAGTAATTCTTAGTAAGAGGTTATTTTAATGGACAAAAAAATTTACGTATCATTTTGTAATTTATTTATTTATTTTTTAATGAAAGGTGGTTTATAGGTCTATGGTTTTGGTAAACCGTTGGCCAATGGTATTTCCGACCACACAAAATAAAACAAAATGTTTTCTTAAAACAAAGTGCATTTTAAGACAAACACTATTCCATATTTGGAAATAAGTTAATGTATTTTTCCATTTATAAGATGGTGTCCAATATTAAAGTATAAGATAGGTTAGATGGAGCAGACAATTTCAGATCAGATCATGGAAGCATAGAATACTTCTCATACTAAAAGAGAATGAGCTCTTGGATTATGTCAAGAAAGACCTACCCGAACAAAAAGAGGAAAAGGCCAAGGAAAAACATAAGAAGAATGTGATTAATGCCAAGAGGATTTTGTGAGATTCAATCAAAGACTAATTAATTCGTCATGTTATTAGGATATTCCAACACATAGGAAATAGTTAAGAATAACTTAGTCTTGTGTAGAGTTAGGTAAAGTGTGTTTCTTTACCATGTACATTTATAACTTATAATCCAACGGTCACGATTTGTAGTGATCCGACGGTTATCTCTCACCTCAGTATTAACGACACTTGATCCGTTGCTTAACACCCGATTGGTCCATGATCTCTATTTAAAGAGCATGGAGGGTCATTTGTCTGGTAACTTTTTATGAGAGAAACATATGTAACTTTTATTTATATTAATAAATTCCCTGAAGTGGCCACGTTGGCTCAAGGCGTGGACTATTTCCCTCTGTGAGGGTTTTAACCACGTGATTATACTGGTGTACTGATTTGTGATCTGTTTGTGAGCGGTGACCTTTGGTTCTTGATCTACGGAACTTACCCTGTAAATTCCTACATGGTATCAGAGCTATTTTGAGGTACGCATCCGTTGTTGATCAAAATCTGAAGCTGGTTTGACTGCATGCGAATTTCGTTTTGTAGATCTACTGTTTCTGAACATTTTTGGGCTTGGAAAACTACTCGGTTGTGTCTGGAGCGTCTGTTACAGTGAGGAACACCTTTCATTTCATGCGAAAAGGTTTCCGGCTGCCCAAGTTATGTCAGTTTAGATCTAGAGACATAAAGCATCTATTTTGCACTTATATTTGTTAATAGTTCTGCTTATTTTAGTTTTTTTTTCTTGTATTAGGGTTTTATTTATTTTCCGGATCTATACCCTCTTCTCTGTGTATGTTCTTTGCTGTGCACCCTGTGCGATCTCGGAAAATTAGAAACAGGAAAAATGGTTTTTTTTTGCTACGTATGCTCTTTCCCCGCGTCTTTGTGGGATCTCGGGAAATCAGAAATAGTGAAAAAAGTGATAGTTCCTGGTAAGGCTAATCGAGAATCTAACATTTTGTCGTAAGGCTTTGTATTTCATTTTTTTTTTGCTCCTTTTTTGTGCAGGAAAAGACATGCACACCTCCAATAATAATAATAATAATAATAATAATAATAATAATCCCTCCTTCAAGTCTCCTTCTCAAGCTTCTTTTGTAAAAAGTTTTTGTTCAAAGGGGCAGAATTTTTTTAAAGAGCCGCACTTCATCTTGTTCCCGTAACTATTCGGCATCTACAACTCAGTTTTTTTCAAAAGGAATAACTTCTTCATCCGGAAGCCGTTTTTCAAGCCGTTTTTTTTTAAACAGCCTAATTTTTTTACGTCTTTCCATTGGAGCAGTTAGTTTCAAATTTTCTCAGCTTCAGTTTTTTAAAAAAAATGGAAAGTGCATGCCCATTTATTCTTAACAGCACCAATTATTTCCAATGGCTAACTCACATGGTAGATATACTTAGAAGTAAAGGGCTTTATAGAATAGCCACAGGGCTAGAAACTAAACCTTCTGATAATGATAAAGTTGCTAAATGGGAAAATAAATAAGATCAAGCATGAGGGTTGATAGGAATGTCTATTGCTCAAGATCTGCGATTTCATATCCTTGACATTGACACCCCTCATGAAGCCCTGGACAAGCTAAATACTATCTTTGGCATTCAAAATCAAATCAGGGCCCATCAACTTGAAAATGAGTTGCTTACTTTGGACCCCAATAATTTCTCCTCTATTGAAGAGTTTTTTTCCAAATTCAAGACCCTCAGAGTTCTTTTAGATGGTTGTAAGGTCAAAAAGGAAGATGGTAGCCTCATCTATTGCATTCTTACTAAGCTTGGCCCTGCATACTCTATATTTGTTTCTGCCTTCCATTCCACTAGAGAAGCCATCATTTCTTTAGGAACCACCTACAATAATCCCTCTTTTGATGCCTTTTGTGATTCTTTGATAAGAGAACAAGAAAAAATTTTACACCTTGGTCTTATCACTGCTGGAAATGCTTCTAAGAAAGCCTTAGCAGCCCAACATCAATCATATCAAAAGAATCCCAAGAAGCAGTATCCTAAAAAGTATGGTCCGAAACCAAACAAGGGTCCTAAGCAATTTCAGCCACAAACTGAAAAAGCAACTCACCAAAATGATAAGGCATATAAAAACAAAGGAAAGAAGACAAATAGACATTGCAACTTTTGCAATCGTGATGGCCATTTAGAGTCCAAATGTTTTAAGAAGATGGAAGCCTTAGAAGCAGCAATGAAGAAGCACAACATCAATTTGGAGCACTCTTCACCTTCATCTTCAGGCATGGCACTTTTTGTTTGTGGTTGTCAAGAATCAATATCTGGTTATGCATTAAATGTATCTTCTTCTTCTCCTTCTCATGAGTGGCTCATTGATTCTGGAGCTTCTTACCACATGGCTAAAAATAATCCATGTTTTCTTCTTTAAATGATTGTAACACCAAACATATTTATGTTGGTGATGATAGATATCTTAGTGTTGTAGGATCTGGAACCATTCATCTAGATAATGGTTAGTTTAATGATGTACTATGTGTTCCTACCTTGTCATGCAACCTTCTATTTGTTTATCAGATAACTCATTCAGGTGAAGGGAAAATAGTAGAATTCCCACCTCATGATGTTGTAATCAAGGACCTCAAATATCCTAAACATATTTTAGCTACTGGCATTGCTGATGATTCCACAAGGTTGTATAAGTTTGACAACTTTGGGTCATCATCTCTTCCCTCTGTTTTTGTTGCTCATAATGATGATGTGAGCAAAATTTTGCATGAGCGATTTGGTCACTTAAACTATCGCTCTCTTCAAACTCTGTGTAAGGAAAATATGGTGACGGGCCTTCCTATGGTATATTGCTAGGATGGTGTTTGCTCCAGATGTGTACTCGAAAAACATCATCAGGACATTTTTGACAAACGTGCCTCTTGGCACGCTTCAGCCCCTTTGCAACTTGTGCACAGTGATTTATGTGGTCCACTTCCTATTGTTTCTTTCTCTGGTTGCAAGTACTTCTTAACCTTCATTGATGAGTTTTCCATACACACTTGGGTATATTCCTTAAAACTCAAGAGTGAAGTTTTTAACATGTTCTTGGCCTTTAAAGCCTTTGTTGAGAAACAATCTGGACATCAAATTCTTAAGTTAAGATCAGACAATGGCAGAAAATATGTTAACAACAAATTTATCAACTTCTGCACTGAGCATGGCATTCAATTCCAACATAATGTTCCATATACTCCACAACAAAATGGTGTAGCTGAAAGGAAGAATCGCACCTTAAAAGAAATGGCTAATTGTATGCTTCAATCTAAAGGACTTGGTCTCAATTTTTGGGCAGAAGCCATTAACTATGAAAATTACATAGTAAATTGCACTCCTACTAAGGTTTTAAAGAATATAACTCCAGAAGAAGCTTGGAGCTCAATCAAACCGGATGTAAGTCACTTTCGTGTTTTTGGAAGTGATGCTTGGGCCCATATTCCAGATGCGAAACATAAAGCCTTAGAACCTAAGAGTGAAAAATGTGTTTTTGTTGGATATTCTGAAGATGTCAAAGGATATAGACTACTTCAACCCAAATCCAAAAATATAATCATTAGAAGAGATGTAAAGTTTGATGAAAATATATTGGCCTGCGAGCCTAGTTCGGTGGGTGTCCCACCTTTGGCCTGCAAGCCTGATTCGGCATATGTGCCACCTCTCTCTCTCTCTTTTATTTTTAATTGCATTCTTTCTAGTTCAGATAATGACAGTGAGGATGAAAATCCTCCTCCAGCTCGTTAAATTGTTCCTTATACTCCACCTCTTCCAAGATGGGTCCGCTCTACTCGAGATGCAGTAGGTTCTCTTACAGGTGACCTTGCCGATCGACGACGTACATGTTCTCAGTTCGAAAGAGCCTCTTCCTTATTGGCTCAAGTTCCAAAAAAACTTGATCTAAAAACCTTTGAAGAAGCCTCCGGTCATCCAAATTGGGATGAAGTTATGAATGAAGAGTATCGTTCCTTATTGGAAAACAATACTTGGGATCTTGTTCCTCTTCCAAAAGGAAGAAAACTTTTTAGATGCAGATGGGTTTACAAAACAAAGTTTGGACCAGATGGAAAAGTGGATAGACATAAAGCTCGTCTTGTCGCTAAAGGTTTTTCACAAGTTGAAGGCATTGACTATACTGAAACCTTCTCCCCTGTTGCCAAAATTAATTCTATCTGCCTTGTTCTTTCCCTTGTTGCCTCCTTTAAATGGGAATTCCAGCAGATGGATGTTAAATCCACCTTCTTACATGGAAATTTGCATGAAGAAATCTACATGGAACAATCCCCTGGCTTTATCCAAAAATACTCCAGCCTTGTTTTTTGCCATTGGAAGTCTCTCTATGGTCTCAAACAAGCTTCTCGGGCTTGGTATGCTAAAATGGATAGATTTCTCTTAGATAATGTATTTTCTAGGTGTCATTCTGACAACATTGTCTACACCAAGAAGGTGGGTAATTCCTTCACCATGCTTGTTCTTTATGTTGATGATATTGTCCTTACTGGTAGTGATCCAAACCATATAAACCATGTGAATTCTAGCCTCAAAAAGAAGTTTGAAATGACAGACTTAAGACACTTGCATTATTTCCATGGTCTTCAAGTCTTGTAATCCAAGGAAGGCATTACCCTCTCTCAGTCCAAGTATGCCTATGATCTTCTACACCACTTGCACATGGAAGATTGTAAGCCTGCCCCTTCTCCCTTTCAGTCTGGAGTCGAGCTTTCATTCAACTGTACTACCCCTAAAGTTGATGCTACCTTATAACATCAACTTGTTGGTAAAATTTTGTATCTAACCCATACCCGTCCTGACCTTTCCTTTGTCGTTGGTATTGTCGCTCGGTTTATGCACCAACCTCATGAAAGTCACTGGAAAGGAGCTAAAATAATACTTCGATATATTCGAGGTATAGTTCAGTTCAGGATTAATTACAGTGCAGGAGCATCTCCCTTGTTGATTGGTTTTACTGATTCTGATTGGGCTGGTGACCCTGATGATCGGAAGTCCACTGCATGATATGTATTCACTCTTGGTTTAGGACCTATTACTTGGTCTTGTAAGAAACAAAGTGCCATCTCCCTTTCTTCAGCAGAAGCAGAGTATCGTGGTGCAGTTGAAGCCAGCAAGGAAGCCATGTGGCTTCGTCAGATCCTGTCTAAATTTGGTCTTCATCAGCAGCATCCAACTACACTTTGGTGTGATAATCAGAGTGCCATTAAGCTATGTAAAGATCTTGTTCAACATCAGTGTATGAAACACATTGAACTCCACATACACTTCATCAGAAAGCTCATTCATGATCGTGTTATTGAAGTGTAGTATTGTCCGACCAATGATCAAGTAGCCGATATCTTTACGAAGGCTCTCACAGAAGCGAAGTTTACCAAACTTCAATCCATGCTTGGATTTCAGGAAAGTTTTCATTAAGGGGCGATAGGCTCTAATGCCTCCTTCCTTCTCCTATTGTGTCACTTTTGTAAATCCTTCAATCCTATCCCAATTTGTTCTTAAGGTGGGATGTTAGAATATTTCGACACATAGGAAATAGGCTCCTTTTGTGTCACCTTTGTAAATCCTTCAATCCTATCCCAAGTTGTTCTTAAGGGGGGATGTTAGGATATTCCGACACATAGGAAATAGTAAAGAATAACTTAGTCTAGTGTAGAGTTAGGTAAAATGTGTTTCTTTACCATGTACATTTGTAACTTATAATCCGACAGTCACGATTTGTAGTGATCCAATGATTATCTCTCACCTCGGTATTAACGACACTTGATCCATGAATTAACACCCGATTGGTCCATGATCTCTATTTAAAGAGCATGGAGGGTCATTTGTCTAGTAACCGTTTATGAGAGAAACATATGTAACTTTTCTTTCATATTAATAAATTACCTGAAGTGGCCACGTTGGCTCAGGGCGTGGACTGTTTCCCTCTTTGAGGGTTTTAACCACGTGATTATACTGGTGTACTAATTTTTGATCTATTTTTGAGCGGTGACCCTTGGTTCTTGATCTACAGAACTTACCCTATAAATTCCTACACATGTATCAGAATTAAAGACACCAAAGGAAATTTTTTATGCCTTATCAAGATTATATGAAAGAAATAATACAAGAATGAATCCAACTCTAAGACATCAAATCATAAATTTAATGATGAAAAAATCAGATGTATTTTCTACCTACTTCATGAAGATTTCTCAGATCAAGGATTAACTAGCAACTATTAGAGATTTAGTGGATGATCCAATGCTTGTGACTACAACTCTAAATGGTTTTCCTTCTTCTTGGGATGCATTTGTTCAAAGAATTTGTGAAAGAATGAAATTACCTAAATTTGATAAGCTATGGATAGATTGTGCTCATGAAGTCTATTAAAGACTCGTATCCAAGTCACAAAAGACAAATGATGAAGAAAATTAAACTCTTTCTTCTCACGTGAAGAAAGGAAAAGCAAGAAGAAACAAAATTCAAAAAAAATATAAGAACAATTCTATATCACAAGAAGGATGTAGATTAGGTGTTACAACTATCATAAGTTGGGACAATTTGCATACCAGTGTTCTCAAAAGAAAATTGAAACAAAACATCATTCACATGTAGTAGATATGGAGGAGTCCTCATCTAAGAAAAAGAGAAGGGAGACGAAATATGAAGAGTATGTCTTTGTATCAGCTCTCATAGGCACCACCACTCTGTGATATTTGGATAGAAGACAATCATGCTTCCAAGAACATGACTAGGTTTTGAAATTCTCTTACAAATTTGACAAAAAGGAGTTCATCCCTTCAAGTGGAACCTGGAGATGATTGAAATCATGTACTAAAAGGAGTAGGAGAAATATCCAACCAACTTGATTTAGGTAACTCCATTTCAATAAAATATGTATTGCTTACAATACAATATTTAAACAATAATCTTCTCTCTATCTCTCCTTTATAACATTGAGGCTTAAATGTAGCTTTTGTTGATGGCCAAGTCCTTCTATGGCCTAAGGGTTGAAGTATAGATTCAACCGATGTTATTGGTGCCCGAGAGGGAGGATTGTATAAATTAAAGGGAAACCTAGCACAAGCTCATATACACAATTGTTTTAGCTACAATGAGCTATGGCTCCAAAGCATTGCTCACATCAACTACAGAGCCTTCCAGTTTTGATAAAAATGGTCACAAGTCTACTAGATATGCAGGTGGAGCATGATAGAGTATGCAAAGGTTGTGAAATTGGAAACAATGCTAAGGGAAGCTTTCCAAGCAATGACAATATATCCATGGGGATCTTGGACATTGTAAATTCAAATGTATGTAGACAAATGATTGTACCATCTCTAAGTATCTTTTTATATTATGTCAACTTAGTATGAGGACAAAGAAGAGAAAGAGGCTCTCAAGGATACAATGATGATTGACTCTACTCAAGAAGAACATATCCTGGAAGCTCAAGATGAGATAATAGAGCCAGATATACTATTATATCCACCAAAAGGGATTATATTCATCAGGAAGGGCCTAGTATGGCTCCGAAACACATTGTAAAAAGTAAAAAAACATTTAGCTCCTAGAGTCTCCTTCAAAGAGAGCAAGAGACCACATAAGTTTTCCATCTATGTGGCACTAATGAGTAATATCATCGATTCAAAACCTTCCACTTATGAGGAAGCCACAAAACAACAAATATGTAAGGATGCTATGATGGAAGAGTACCAATCCACCATGAAAATTGATGTGTGGGATGTGGTTTTGAGACCTGAAGGGGATTTAATGGTGACTTCAAAATGGATCTACAAGATCAAACATGTTGCAAATGACAGCATATAAAAGTACACAGCTATATTTGTGGCTAGATGATTCTCCAAAATCTTCATATCTTCAAAATGTAGTTATTTTTGGTATGTAAGATCATAATAAAATAATGATAATTCTAAACATGAATTTATTTGCATTATTTTATAAACTTTATTATGTTACAAAAATTCATATTATTCTAGATTTATTATTTTACAATTATTTATATTCATACAAATTTAAAAATTTACAATCATGGTAATTTAACAATATTTACGGTATACATT
The DNA here is from genome assembly GCA_034641835.2 of Pinus albicaulis. Lineage (NCBI taxonomy): Eukaryota > Viridiplantae > Streptophyta > Pinopsida > Pinales > Pinaceae > Pinus > Pinus albicaulis. The sequence continues at coordinate 1,214,559,443 of CM076578.1, read as the reverse complement.
TTACTTACGGTAGTAATTATGGTTCAAAATTGATCCGGGTAAATTTATGCTACCCTTTTAACCAAGACCTTTTGCTTTGGATGATGTGTTAGAATTGCATTTTATAAAATCATTAATGAACACATATGCATATATAATTAAGAGGAAAACATGTCAACAATCACACAACAAAACACAAGATGTTTAATAACATAGTTCGTCCAGTGTGGACTATGTCTCTGGGCCTCGGTGTCTCGATGGTGTTGGCCGCTTCATTTAGTGTTGTAGCTAATGATAATGTACATGGATGTTGTTGAATTTTCATACAAGGAAATTCCTCAACATGAGTGGCAAAGTCTCTCCACAAAACATTCTGTTACAAGAAACTTTCACCCATTACAAATCTCCTATCAACATGATAACTTCACACATGGTGACAAAGAGTATCCCGCCATCAAGGCAACAAAGGGATCTCACAACATAAATCACCATCCACGATAAATACATACCACATCAACACAAATAAATATTTTGCATCTTACATCAACATGAATCAACAATAACAAATAAACATAAAGAATCTGCATCATACATCAAGGAGGAATGGACATGACATAACGCATCCTACAACAATAATCAATGAAGTACATGGAAAAAACACTTCATATACCTAAATATTGATGCTAGCTGAAGAATAGATTGCTCAGTCGCTAGATCTAAATGCACCATCGAAGTCGTGGCATCGAATGGCAAGACATTGACTGTCCACATTCTGAAATCTGACACTATTATTCCTTATCTAGAAAATGGCCGAAAAATATATGGCTCATATGGTAAATATTACTACACTGCTGATTTGTGTCGCCAAGAGGTGTAGGACCGACTATCAATTTTCTGAATTCTGACACTATCAAAATTTGGGCCATAGGGAATCTTTTAGATTCCCCTTAGATTTCTCAAAGATGCAGCTCCATAGGGAATATGGAAATCTGCCACTCAAGATAGGAATCTGATCTCACCATTGAGATGCTTACGAAATTCTAAAAATAATGAGTATAAATTTGACCTCATTCTGACACTGGCGCATTTCGACCTCCAAGGAATTTGAAGGATTCCCTCAAGGTTCCTGAAGATTCTCCTCCACAGGGAATCTACAAAACTGCTCTTGAAAAGGCGAATCTGATATCTCCATTACGTTCCCTACGAAAATCTGAGAAAAATGACAATATACTTGAGCATATTATGATAAAAAGAAATTTTACCTACCCCAGGGAATATTTGGGCATCAAAATAATATTCTTCATCTCGAAATTCGTGCCACCATTATGCCTCCTCTACCTCGAACTACGTGCCCAGGTCTGCTTGGCGCACTGGGAAAAAGACAAGTTTTTATAAAAAAATTCCTACGGACCTTACAAGGTCACGATTGTTTTGTGTAACAGTAATATTCCATAATGGAGGAGGAGGGGTCGGGGGATCAAATCCTGCCCCTCCTATTTTTTTACACGACACATGTTAAAATAGCCGTGGGCGGTGGGTGAGTCTTCTCCACGCGGCTCGACCCGACCTGACCCTGTTCATGTCCAACGTATATGGAATGAGGTTGGTTTGTGGTGGGCGGGTACACTTCCATGCGGCTTGACGCAACCACTATTGGTTATGCGTTGTATATATAGTGTGGGTCTACGGGGGTGGTGGGGTTGGCCACTCGTCCCCCAACCTTTTGTTATTTTATAATGTTATGACTTCGGTGGTGCCATGGGGTCAGGGGTCACAACCTGCTGACTCCTTTAAATATATTTTTTTTGTTTTTAAATAAACCAACCCTCAAAATTTCGAAATTTGGTTTTTAGGTCAAAGGAGACATTTTAAATGTCCCACAATTTCGCCTGGAAATCGGCTGTAGCTGGGTGAAATCAGATGGCCGGATTTCTACAAAATTGCATCCTCCTTAACCTTTCAAGTCATCTAGTGAACCTTAGAACTTTGACCAGCTCTACCTTTCTCATATGAACTCGGTTTGACAAACCATTTGCACTGTTGCAATCAAGACGATGAGATCTTCCACCTGAAACCAATTTTTCCACATTTCTGTCACTTTGATTTTTGAGCTTTCATAAGCCCTCTTTGTCCTGCGTGTGTCTCTAGAGCCACTTGGATCAATCCTCCCCAATGAGAAGCTTTTGGTCCTCCAAAATCATCAACAAGAATTTGCAACTACTCTGTACTATGCCTGCACCACAAGTGTCGTGAAAAAGGCCACACTTCCATCTCCTTCACCTTTGTTCTATGGAGCCTTAAGCGATGAGCTGACACCTGCATCCGTACAATCTCCTGTTAATTACACCCTCAAATTATGACCAACTATGACCCAAACATTTCCATACCTGCCACTAGTTTATAGACTCGGTGGTCAAGTTTACATCAAATGGAATCAATAATACCCCGAAAATTAATATAGGGCCAAAGACATCATTATCACATTGCAAGTGATGGAAAAACACATCATCACTTTTACAAAATAAATTCAACACATTATTTACAAGACACGACCATGACACATTATAAAAACCATTTCTTACTCAACAAAGTGAACCACGATGAATATGGTGGATTTTCTTATTGAACGTTTTCACTGACTAGTTTCTGCACAGATGCTTTGTCCTTCATACACTGCTTTGGATGGAGTCTCCAACACACGACTCTTTGATGGCCACTTCTGTTGCAATAAATGCAACGAGTCTTCTTCCTCCAGACTTTCTTAATCAATTTATTTCCTTGCTGTGGAGAAGGCTTTTCGTGCCTCATCCTCCTTTGTGCTGCCATTCTCTTCCAGCACTTAGCAAACACATGGTTATGTAAACCACAAAAACGACAACTTTTCTTATGCCATGGTTTACGTTCATGATTAGAAACTACTTATAAACAAAATTAACTTGCGATTATTGAGACTTATTATACCTTTCCTGGTGGTCTCTGGTGCAATCATGCTGATGAGAGCTTGTATTAGCTCTTCTACTATGACATGCACTTCCATGGGATGACGGTGAAGTGTTCCCATCAATCCTCTCCTTGACAATTTCATCAACGTCATGGAAGCTTAAAACACCTTTGATAATTCTCCTTTAGTGTATGCCAAACCTTCATAGCGAGGTATCTGCACAACCTCTAATGGCTAAGTTATGCCTTGGCCATGAATGCCAAGTCCTCCTCCTTTGTACCCCATCCTGGTAAGGAATAATATGTTGATTCCTATAACGGGGATCTCCACATTTCCAACATAAATAATAGCATGCAAAGATGAAACTGAAGAATGATCACAATTTTTTACGTCAGCTATCGATTTTGAAACATGTGAAGAGGGCTTCTCTAAGCCTTCGTTGCGCTTCACTTCCTTCAAGGCCTGTGTCGCGGTTTGCAGCTAAAGCTGCAATCATTGGTTCTCCTCCTTCTATTCTTGTAGAAGTGTATTTAATGAAACATGATCTATTTGAAGACTTCCATCGTTTCATTTCAATTCTTCCAATACCTCTGTCGTGGCTTCCAACTGAATTTGCAATCGCTGCTTCTCCTCCTTCTCTTCCTATAGGAGTGTCTTCAACTTAGTGTTATCTTCAACTTGTTTCTCATAAGCTTCATAAAACATGTCCTATTTCTCGGACACCTGAGCATGGTCTTTTACATGTCTTTGACATCCTCCATTACTGCACGTTCAATGGTTCACGCTTGCGGTGCACATTAGCAAGAGGACTACTCTGATACCACTTGATCTGAGTAAATTTATACTACCCTTTTAACCAAGACCTTTTCTTTGGCTAACGTGTTCTATTTTCATTTATCAAAGCATTAATGAACACATCTGTAGATATAATTAAGAGGAAAACATGTCAACAATCACACAACAAAATGCAAGATGTTTAATAATGGAGCTCGTCCAGTGTGGACTACGTCTCCGGGCCTCGGTGTCTCAATGGTGTTGGCCACTTCATTCAGTGTTGTAACTGGTGATAATGTACATGGATGTTGTTGACTTGTCATACAAGGAAAGCCCTCAACATGAGTGCCAAAGTCTCTCCATGAGACGTTCCGTTACAAGGAACTCTCACACATCACAAACCTCCTATCAGCATGACAACTTCACGCATGGTGAAAAAGAGTATCCTTCCATCAAGGAAAAAAAGGGATCTCACAACATAAATCACCATCCATGATAAATACATAACACATATATACACATAAATATTTCACACCTTACATTAGCAGGAATCAATAACATCAAATAAACATGAAGAATCTGCATCGTACATTAAGCAGGAATCTACATGACATAAATCATCCTACAACAATAATCAATGAAGTACATGGAAAAAACACTTAATATACCCCAATCCTAATGTTAGCTGAAGAATAGCCTACTCAGTCGCTAGATCTGAATGAACCATCGAAGTTGTGGCGTAGAATGGCAAGAAATCAATTGTCCAGAGGCTGAAATCCGACACCCTTATCCCTTATCTGGAAAATGGTTGAAAAATATATGGCTCATATGGAAAATATGACTACACCATTGGATTTTTGTTGCTGAGAGGTCTAGGATCGACTGTCAATTTTCTGAATTCTGACACTGTGAAAATTTGGGCCGTAGGGAATCTTTTAGATTCCCCTTAGTTTCCTCAAAGATGCTTCTCCACAGGGAATCTGAAAATCTTCCACTCAAGATAGGAATCTGATCTCACCATTGAGATCCTTACAAAATTATGAGAAGAATGAGTATATAGTTGACCTCATTCTGACACCAGCAGATTGTGGCCTCCAAGGAATCTAAAAGATCCCCTCAAGATTCTTGAAGATTCTTCTCCATAGGGAATTTGCAAAAAATCTGAGAAAATGATTGTAAACTTGAGCATATTATGATAAAAATAAATTTTACCCGCCCTAGGGAATATTTGGGCATCAAAGGAATATTTTCTCTTGAAATTCATGCCATCATTCTGCCTCCTCTACCTCGAACTACATGGTCAGGTATGCTTGGCGCACTGAGAAAAAGACGAGTTTTTATAAAAAAAATTGGCAGACCTTACAAGGTCGCGACTGTTTGGTGTAACAGTAATATTTTGTGATGGAGGAGGAGGGGTCAGGGGATCAAATCTCGCCCCTCCTATTTTTTTACACAACACAGGTTAAAATAGCTGTGGGTGGTGGGCGGGTCAGCTCCACGCGGCTCGACCCGACCTGACCCCGTTCATGTTCAACGTATATGGAATGAGGTTGGTTTGTGGTGGGCGGGGCCATTTCCACGCGGACTGACGCAACCACTATTGGTTATGATTTGTATATATAGTGTGGGTCCGCAAGGGTGGCGGGGTTGACCACCCTCCCCGTAACCTTTTGTTATTTTATAATGTTATGACTTCGGTGGTGTCGATGGGTCGGTGGGGGTCATGACCCGCTGACCCCTTTAAATATACATTTTTTGTTTTTAAATAAAGCAACCCTCAAAATTTCGAAATTTAGTTTTTAGGTCGAAGGAGACATTTTAAATGTCCTACAATTTCTCCAGGAAATCAGCCGGAGCTAGCCAGAATCCGGTGGCTAGATTTCTATGAAATTGCATCCTCCCTGTCAAGTCATCCAGTCAACCTTAGAACTTTGACCAGCTCTAACTTTCGCATATGAACTCGTTTTGACGAACTGTTCACACCGTTACGATCAGGACGATGAGATATTCAACCTGAAGCTGAGTTTTCCACATTTACATCACTTTGTTTTTTGAGATTTCAGAAGACCTCTATCCAGTCCGTGTATTTGGAGCCACTTGGATAAAAATTTGACAATTAATTTACAGTTTAACAAATTTACAAATTTAAAAATTTTAATAAAATTGAATTATGACAATGCATTCAATTACAATTACATGAAATTTATGTAAATTTTCATAAGATAATTACAATTACAATTACAATTTTACAAATATTTTACATACAATTACAATTAAAATTACAATTACAATTACAATTACAATTTTACAATTTTTTTTTTTTTTTTTCTCATTTAGACTAATCCTAATCTTCCCATTTTTTTCTCCTTCCATTCCACCCATGGGTTTCGAACCGGTGACCTTACAGAACGGAGTGCCTTAACAATGCACCCCATCACCGACTGTTCTACACCACATGGGCACAATTTTACAATTTTACATACAATTACAATTACAATTACAATTTTACAATTTTACATACAGTTACTATTAAAATTAGAATTAGAATTACAACTACAATTTTACAATTTCAAATACAATTAGAATTAAAATTAAAATTACAATTACAATTTTACAATTTTACATACTATTACAATTAAAATTAAAGTTACAATCATGATCCATACAATTACAATTACATTTTTAGAATTTTACAAATTTGCAAATTTACAAATTTTACAATTTTAATAAATTGAATCATGACATGAATACATACAATTATAATTACAATTACAATTTTACATTTTACAATTTTACATACAATTACAATTAAAATTACAATTAGAATTGATAGAATTACAATTATAAATACAATTTTACAATTTCATATATTAATTAGTGGAATTTTAAGGTCTAAAATGGGTCTCCTAAGGAAATTATAAAATAATAGTGGAAATGACAAAATAAGATTTGATTACATCATCAATTTTAGAGGGAAAAAAGAAAATTTATTTTTTTCAACTTGTATTTTCAACTTATCTCCCAAAGTTTTTACTCAAATTTCGAGCGGGAGCACTCATTGGATGCAAAATTTAATTCATCATCCAAGGAGTATCCATGTTGCATACTTTTGATGGACCTACATGAAAAATGAGAAATACATTAAATTAAAAAAATGTGATTACAATCACATTTTATAATGTATTTCTCATTTTTCATGTAGAAGGTACATCGAAAGTATGCAACATGTGTACTCCTTAGATGAGTAATTAAATTTTGCATCCAACAAGTACTCCCGCTCGAAATTTGAGGAAAAAATTTGGGAGATAAGTTGAAAATACGAGTTGAAAAGTAGTTTTATTATTTTATTATTTTTAATATTTTTACCCATTTACTTAAAAAATGGTGAATCATCCCCCATGGTTGACATCATCATCTTGAATCCTATTGGTTCTTATAAACTCTATTTTGGTTGTACATTTTTCTTGGGAGGCCCATTTTAGACGTCAAAATTCCTGTTATTGGCAATTAGAATTAGAATTACAATTTTACAATTTTACATACAATTACAATTAAAGTTACAATTACAATCACAATGCATACAATTACAATTACATTTTTAGAATTTTACAAATTTACAAATTTACAAATTTTACAATTTTAATAAAACTGAATCATGCCATGAATACATACAATTACAATTACAATTTTACAATTTCACAATACAATTACGTACAATTACAATTACAATTTTACAAATATTTTATATACAATTACAATTACAATTTTACACACAATTAAAATTAAAATTTCAATTACAATCACGACATAATATTTAATAAATATCATGATTTAATATTAAAAATAAACATCACGATCATGATAACCATTGTACAAACATCATATTTGACTAAAATACACATTCAAATTCGCTAACATCATCTAATCATCGTGATCATGATCATCTAACAAAACACAAGCATCAAATATACATCTCATGTCAAATAACTGCTATTACATATACATCTATCTGAAAGAACATTAAATGAACATATCTAACATGATCTAACAATATACACATCATGATGAACACCAACATGTAAATTAAGTACATCAACATGGGCATAAAATACATGGAATATATATATAATGTCAAAAATATATAACTGTAATATAATTGCATATAAATGTCAAATATCTGGTGGTACATCAATACTAGTACTAGTCGAGGCCTGCTTAGTCGATGGTGTAGGCTCATGCTCAGATAGACGATGTGCCTGCTCTAGAGGTGCCTGTTGATCAGTCGATGGTGTAGTCTGCTCAGGAACTGCCTGTTGATAACTCGTTAATGGAGAAGCCTACTCAAACATGGATGGTGTGGCCTGTAATGATGGACCTGCCTCCTTAGATGGACCCACTTGCTCAGGACTAGGTGTTTGCTGAGATGGTTCAGACTGCTCAGACGATGCCCGCTGATCAGGATTGGCTGCTCGCTGCTCATCATGATCTCCACCATGAGGTGAAGGAGGAGGAGGTGGAGTACAAAAATTATGATCACTACTCTCATGATCATGATCATGAGATGAAGCACTACTCTGTTGTGCATCTCCACGACGCCTACCCCTCCTAGCCCGAACCAGTGCTATGGAACCTCCAATTATATGACGCATGAGGGTCAACATATCGCGGGGCATGCCTCTCCAAAGCTATGTGAGCCTACGATCAGCTTGAATCTCTCTGATCATAACTGGGCAGACTCCATCATCAATTAGCAGTCGACAAAGTTGGTCAGCTAACTCCATCCTAAATCGGGTGTCTGGCCCACACCTAACCCCCGCGGTTATCTATACCCAATCAGGATCAGGTCTGTCACTCTAATCCTTTACCTCTACCATCTCCTCATCAATATCTACACCTAGATCATTCAGAGGAGGTGGAATCTCATCCCCAACTAATTTTCCAATATCTACAAAATATATAGTACAAAAAAATAATTAGACATTCTCATTAAAAAATTTAATAAAATAATTTAAATCACGTGTTAGAATAAATTTGATAATTATAATTAATTAATTAAGACAATAAAATGAAACTATATTAATTTAAAGAAAACACTAATATTACCTCTCGTGTCCGGTGGCTCATCCTGTTTGAAGAGGATGTTGTTACACCCTCACCAATCCAAAACGGCATACAAAAATGGGAATAAAAAAAAGGATTGATCATCAATACTGGATAGAAACTCCAATGCATCAGGAGATATCCTAGCGGGAAAGTTAGACTGGCCCCTCTTGGGCATCATTTAGCCCCACATCTGCATCTGTACATGCAACATCAGCCTACGAGGTTGCCAAACAAAAGTATGCCTCATTTTTGGAACCTCTCAAAAAATAAACAAAATAAATTTGAAGAAAAAGGGAAGGTCAACCTCCCACGTGCCTGAGAATGACATCTATCTAATGTTGTACAAAACTGCTGCAAAAAACTCGTAGACCATCTCACAAGTCAAGGCGCCTCGAATAAATAATCAACAGAAAATAAAAGTGGGAAACTAATGAGTTTCCCGTCATTGGTATAGTGTGAAATGGTCTTCAACAGTAGTGAGAGGCACCTCACCTCCTCTGCACCAAATGAAGCAATATATAACTGACCACTGGACACCTAAAAATATGCAGGAGAAACTATATCATCCCTAATGTATCTCTGGGAGTACGCCAACTGACTCACTGCTGCATAGCCGACAGGGACATTTAGGAACTAGGGAAAATCATGCCCTCTCCTAGATATGCCATTAATAAAATATATGTCCTCCTCTGTGGGCATGTACCACTGGTCAGGACCGACTCAGAAAGCCTATCGGTGGGCATTCCACCTGAAGATGAGTTGTCCCAATAAACCACTATAGCGATTCAGGGATGTAACCTCCTCATAGAACTTGAGGAGGCCAACCTCCCTTCAGAGAAACTGGGTGGTTGCCATAATAGTGTGAGGGTACATAAGTCTCTCCCACTCTCGTGTCTCCCATAGGTGAATCACGTTATACTGGTCTTCCATATGTTCTTGTTGTTCCCTTTGTTCTCTCTATTGACATCGCTGAATGATTCACATATTAAATACATTTTTTATTATTAAATGAGACATGTATATATATATATATATATATATATATATATACACACACACACACACACACACACACATACACCCACACACACACACATATATATAAATTTTTTTGAAAAAAAAACAGTCGGTGCACCCAAAAAAACAGTCACGCACCATACCGGTGCATACGTTTTTATTGCGCACTGCTCTCGATGCGCATGGAAATTGTTCGCGCACTGCAAAACATAAAATGTACTTTTATGTGGTGCGTTGATGAAACTATTCGCCTTGAGGTAGATAGTTAGGTTAACGCACCACCCAAAAATAATTCATGGTCAATGATGTTGTCTTGTAAACGACTACACCGTTGACCATGTATTATTTTTTGGCAGGCAACGCGTTGACCAAAATATCCGCCCAGGGCCAAGGTGGATCTTTTGGTCAACGCACTGCCCAACAACATTACATGGTCAATGATGTGGTCATGTAAATGACCGCACCATTGACTAAGTACTGATGTCAAGAGGGAGATGCGTTGACCTAACTATTCACCCCGGGGCACATAGTTTAGTGAATTCACCGCCCTCCCGACACTGGTACATAGTCAACAGTGTGGTCATTTAAGTGACCACACCACCAGGTAAGTTTAAAAAAAAAATCATGGTGCGTGTTTTTTGGTATCGCATCAGAACCTAGTGCGGTTTTCATTAGAAGCGTTCGTGGTGCGCTTGTAAATTTATAGTCAGCACCACGAACATTGCGAGTCGAACAGCTCGAGCGCACCATGCCGATTTTTTTTTTTTAAATGGTAAATTTTAAGGCTTTTTACAAATCTAATCCACTAAAATGTTTAGCTATTGAGAAACAAGTAAAATACCTGTACATTTGCACGTTGAGGAGGCATATTTTCTGAGGAATTGGAGAAACCAAATTTGGCCACTGTTTTCAAAAATTCAAACTCCATAGGGTGGGGAATGGACGACAGTAGTGCGTGCAATGGGAGAATCGATGGCAGGGTTCCTTGCACAAGAGAAATTCACATCAATGCTTGAGAGTTCTGGAGCACTCAAGAAGTGAAAATGCCATTTTTTTCGGCTGGTAATTTTTTCTTGTTTAACCATATTTCGGTGCGTAGGTTTTTGAGATGCATTGGGTAGTGCACAGGTTTTTGAGACGCACCAGACCTGTTTATGCATAGAACACTGGTGCACTATAATAATTAGATGCATCAGGCAGGTTTGTACGGAGAGCACAGTGTCTCGGTGTGCCAATTTTTATTATGCAACGGTGCAGTTTATGATGAGAAACACACTGGACAAAAAACATCTGTAAAAACCTTCACTTTCCAACCTCCTCTAGAGACCTTCGCTACAAACGGATATCTGGCCTATTTTTATAAGGGATTCCTCAAAAACATCTGCTAGAGGGACTTTTCCTCATAGTGGCAAGAATGGAATAGATAAGGCTACCATATCCTTTTTTGACCTTACAACCTTCTAAAAGAAGTCTAAGGGTCTTGAATTTTGACAAAAAATCTTCAATAGAGGAGAAAATATTGGGGTCCATAGTAAGCAACTCATTTTCAAGCTGGTGGGCTCTGATTCCATTTTGAATGCCAAAAAAAATATTTATTTTTTTCATAGATTCATAAGGGGATTCAATTTATTAGATATGAAATCAAATATCTTGAGCATTTGACATTCCTATCAACCCTCATGCTTGATCTTGTTTATTTTCCCATTTATCCTTTTCATCTCCATTGGTAGGTTTAGATTCCTATACTGAGGCTATTATATAAAGCCCTTTACTTCTAAGTCTATCATGTAGTATAGACATTGAAAATAATTGGTGTTGTTAAGAATAACTGGGCATGCACTTTCCATTTAAAAAAACTGAAGCTGAAAAGGCTGAAACCAACTGCTCCAATGGAAAGATCTCAAAAAATTAGGTCGGTTAAAAGAAAAAAAGATTCCAGATGAAGAAGTTATGCCTTTTTGAAAAAAAGTTGTAATAGATGCCAAGTAGTTACGTGATAGGTTGAAATTTGATGATGAAGTTTTACTTAAAAAAAAAAAATCCCCCCCACCCTTCCAAACTTAATATAATAAGCTCACTTAAAAAAAAACTACTTTATGTGACCCACTTTTATAAATAAGTGAGAGTCACTTTTATAATGTTAATTTTTCATGTGCTAAATAAATCGCTTTTTAAAAAAAAAAATACTTGCCAATTTTTTTTTAAAGAAAAAGTAACTTAACAAAAATATTTTTAGAAAAAGAAACTTGACAAAGAGACTTGAACCCAAGACCTCTATTCTTATAAAGTAACTTTACACCAAGTAAGCTAGTAAAAGGATTCTGTAATTGTTTGAAAGAAGTAAGGTTTTCTTTGCGTGTTTTTTCCTGCAAAAAAACAGCCATCCAAACAAAAATAATACAACCCTTACAGCAGAACCTTAGATTTTCGGTTGGTCTATCCGAAAAACTATGTATTTTTCTCCCTTTTTCGGATTTCCTGAGATTTCACAAAGACGTGGGGTAAGAGCATACGTAGTAGAAAAATCGAGTCTTTATGTTTCTGATTTGCCAGATTGCATGCAATGTAGAGCAAAGATCATACGCAGAAAAGAGGGCATTGATCTGGTAATTAGAAAAAAACATATAAACTGAAATAACAGATGGATTAATAAATATAAATGAAAAAAAAAATACTTTATACCTCTAGATCTAAAATGACATAACTTGGGCAACCAAAAACCTTTTCGCATGAAACAAAAGGGGTTCCTCACTGTAATAGATGCTCTAGACACAACAGAGCAATACTCCCAGCCTAAAAGTGGTCAGAAACAATAAATCTGGAAAATGAGAATCACATGCAGTCAAACTGGCTTCGGATTTGGGTCAATAATGAATGCGACCCTCAAAAAAACTATGATACCATGTAGGAATTTTCTAGGAAAGTTCCTTAGATCAAACACCAAACGTCACCGCTCATTAACATATCATAGATAAGTATACCAGTATTTGACATGGTTAAAACCCTCAAAGAGGTAAATAGTCCATGACCTGAGCCAACACGTCAAGTTCAGGAAATTTATTAATATAAAGAAAGAAAATTTACATAAGATTCTCTTAGAAACGGTTACCAGACAAATGACCCTCCATTAAATAGAGATCATGGACCAATCGGGGGTTAAGCCACAGATCAAGTGTCGGTAATACCGAGGAGAGAGTGAATTTTCATATCACTACATATTGTGAACGTGGGATTATAAGTTACAAATGTACATATTAAAGAAAAACACTTTACCTAACTCTACGCTAGACCAAGTTATACTTAATTGTTTCCTATGTGTCAGAATATCCTAAAAACTAGTTATGTTACTCCAAAGTATTTTGTTGTTGTTGAACAATGATCCTAGTATATCTCTCTTGCAAATCACTCCCTTGAAAAATTGGGTAAGATGACGAAATGTTGAATAATTTTTTACTATTTAAAAGACTTTATGAAATTAGATTTTGAAAAATCAATTGCCACTCATTTTTGTATTTAAAAAAAAGAAGAAAAAAATCGCACTTTTTTTAATTCAATTTCTCTGCACATCGGTGCATTTGATAATTAAACACACTGGTGCATTTATATAAAGAGCACACTGGCATTTCCTAGGCTCTATATTTTTTCAACACATCGATGTGATTCCATTCGTCTTCATTTTTGAAATCCTGAAATAATGATATTATTTTTTTAATGCAACGATGCAGTCTATATTTAAAAGAGCACCAAGACGATTGAATTCATTTTTATTTTATAAATTCGTGAAACAATTGCGTACTTGTGCTATTTTTTACTTAAACATACATGTGTGTTTTTATGTGAAAGAGCACTGGTATAACATGTTTTTTATTTTTTTCGAAATGCTGACAACTAGTGCGGGTATTATTTAAACGCCCTGGTAATCTTATTATTTCAATGGAGCAGTGAAATTTCTTCTGATTAGCACACTGGTGGGGTTGAAAAGATATATTAAATTTTATTTTCACATAAAATGCCATATTAATCTCAAATTATCCGTTAGGACACATCCACATGAATTACATTAGTTCATAGTATACATTTTCCGCTTAAAGTTGCCTTGGTCTTGAAAAATGGTTTCAAAACCATATTGAAATTCGAATTGTGGTTATATGGTTCTAGAGATTAATTTTATATATTCACACAAAATTTTATTTCTGTTTTTTATCAAATATATGGACAAAATCTCAATAATATCAAATGTCCAATTCTTCAAATTCCAACTCATTCCATATTGTTGATGAAATTCCTTCTCGAAGTTCTCCCTTTCCATCTCAAGTAAGTTCAAATTTTATTTATATTTAGATTATCTAATTTAATTTTTTTTTTAATCCATGTCAATTTGAATAAAATTGTATGAAAATTATTTGCAGGATTCAAATTCAGAAATAATTCCTCCATATTATTTTGAAAAACGTCAGAAGTTCTTATCAAGAGCAACATATCACAAGCAGTTGGTAGATGAAAATTGACATCCTCTTCAGCCTGCCAATTGGAACATGGCATATTCTAGCAGCAATCTTGGATCAACGATGGTAATAATTTATTGGTATACTAAAATTTCAACAAATCAATTGCATTAACATACTTACTAATATCATTGATATTGTACTAATGATGTTCAATATTTTTTGAAATTAGGATCCTAGTGATGATGAGCGACCCACCTACCATCTTCTGGTGGACCCCACTACAAATTCAAATTGAGAGAATGTTTCATTAAGAAAAATAATCATATATGAAGCATACAAATAATGGTTGAATCAACCACTTATTCAATTCCCACTACGTTCAGTTTCACCAATTAGGAATGACTACAACAATAGTAGTTATTTATCACAATTTGACAATGTAGGCAATCTAATGGAAGTTGGTATGGATGATTACTTACGGGATACGACTTCCATGGAAGAAATGTTGTTAGATGCATTTAATGTGCTACCCATCACCACAACAATGTTCAATGGTGCTAACTAATAATGAGAGGCAATTATCCTCCTTTGTAATAAAATAATAAATCTATATTTTTCCACCATAGACCTGAAAATATGATGGATGTAGCACATGATGCCTAACATATCTCCGAGTGTGTGCAAGCTGACTCTCAGATACAACACTAAGGGGGAAATCAGGTAATTGGGAAAATCCTCCCCTCTTAGATAGGCCAGTGATAAGGTATATGTTCTCCTCAGTGGGCCTATACCACAACTCAAGGATGACACGAAAAGCTAGCTGTTGGGAATTCCATCAGCATATTAGATGTGCCTTCAAGGATGTACCCTCCTCATAGTACTTGAGGAGGCCTACATTCATCAAGAGCACTCGGGTTGTTGCAGTAATAACATGAGTGTATAAATCCCTCTCCCTCTCTCTGGCCTACCATGTTCAGACCAAATTGTAAGGGTCTGCCTATTACTTCAGCTCCTACTGCTGCTCCCTCTGTTGATATATCTACTACATGATTGACATATAAAACACATTCGCCTATAAAATAAAATTTTTTATTATTAAATGAAACATATATTTATTACTAGTGCGCTCAAAAACACAGTTATGCACCAAAGTTGGTGTGATTTCAACTATAACTGCACCGGTAACAATGTGCACATAAGTATGACACACCGCGGGTGTTTCATAAATTTAAATTTTTATAGCGGTGTGACATACTTGTGCACCGGTGCATATGTATAACCTATTGGCACTAGTATGGCATGTTTAGATTATCGAATGCACTAAGCTATAGGAATATTTTTAAATATTTATTTGTGGTGTGTTTGGTAAATATAAATGCACCAGGAGTGACATACCAACACACAATTTGTCGCATCTTTGTCGTTTCCTTTATATTTACAAAAATGAATTTCCACAATGGCAGTGCATTATTTTCACGCACCAAAACATGGTGCACCCTGTAAATTTACAGGGGGCACCTCTCCCAATGTGAGCCAAACATATCGAGTGAATCGCCCGTCGATTTTTTTTTGGTTGCAAAAACAATGAGAAATTCAACCTAATTTTCAATTCTAATCCGCTAAAAACTTAAATTAGAAAGAAACATAGTGATTACCTAGACATTTGGTCGTTGAGAAGGCATTGTGAACACGTAATGGAGAAAAGAAAAATTTCACACCATTTGAAAAATTGGAAACTCAAACAGTGAACATGGTACTGAAAGGTGGTGAGCAAGAGAAGCACCGATGTTAGGGAGCTTGCACCTGGAAAGAGTGGCACTAGTGCTTCAGAGCTCTCTAGCAATGTAGATGGTAAAAATGAAAATTACGGTCGTGAGGGTTTTTTATTTAACTCACCTCCAGTGTGTTTCACGAAGCACACCAGGGCAAGATATAAAAGCACCATGTTTTTTTTTTTTTTTTTAAATTATCTCAGTGCTTTATAGAGATGCCCTGGGGATTTACATCATAGGTAACAGATTGGTGTTGTGGTTTTATAATAGCACTGATATTTTTTTTAGAGATTAGAATCCGTTTATCGATATGCTTTATAAGAGACCCCAGGGTGTTCCTATACATTTACTGCATTAGGATGTTATTATCAAATAACATCGATATGTTTTACTATATGAAGGAGTCCGGTGCTAGTGAATATTAAAGCACTAGTGTATTTCGGTATTTAGTGCATTATGAATTTTTTTTTTCAAAAAACAAATTCCACAGTGCACCATGTTATATGTAGCTCTGGTGCGTTATAGATGGTAAACCACTGTTATAGGCCATTTTGTCACATCCAATGAAAATGAGCCTTCGAATGGGATTAATCAATATCCTACTCCCCTTCTCATCATTTGGCATAAATCCCTAAGAATTTACCTTTCATCCCTCATAATTTCAACCCTAAACTACCCTATCTAAGTCAGTTTGAGGACCAATGCTCCTTGCAATCCTATTGGGGTGTGTTCACCTACAGGTTGCTCCACTGTGGCTAGCATTGGTCACCAACAAGTTTCCCTCCTTTGCACCTATGTTGGTTTTAGAATTCCAGGAGAATGAGTAGGACTCCAGAAGCTCCACCTTCTAGGAGTTTCTAGAATTTGTTTCAACTACTTTCTTTGGATTGACATTCAGATCCGATGCTACCCTACTTTTGATTTTTCACCACTTATCCTTTCATCCTATCCCTCCATCAAAGGTGGATCTAAATCCCTAGAATGGTAATTGGATAAGGAATCCCAGCTTACCCCTCCCTCCTATATATTTACCTTTTCATATGCTAGAGGTAATGGTTGGCTTTGGAGAGTGATTTTTCACTTATGTTGTTGCAGTAAGTAGTTATCATCTCAGGCATAGGGTGAATGGAGGTGCATATTGTGACAAGGAAAGGATGAGTTAACAACTTGGAGGATCTCTTATACAAGATCGACTGCCACTTATGGTTGTAATTTCCTTCCATTTATATTAATGGAAATAATTCTCTGTTTTCTTATATGTGATGTAGATATTTCACTTATTTCAATACCATGTTTATATATTTAATAGAGTATTTAGATGATACTACATACATCTCATATTTTCATGGCTTGTGTTATTTGATTGTGTAGGATCTAATTTTGGCTAGCGAAGTTGGAATTGGAACTTCCAAGCTAAATAAGGTGAAAAGAATGTGATGGATTCCAGGTAGGCATCACTCCATCATCTATTTACTTTAAAAAAAAGCAATGGGTTCTCTCTCTATTGTTCTAGGTTGACCAAAAAACCTAGGGGATATACCTTTGTCTACAATCGTAAATCCCGTATAATAAATTGGTGACTGTACTAGCAAACAAAGTATTCCCTTGGTGGTTTTCCTTATCCTTTGTGTTTTATGACCTCCTTGACACACCTTTGTTGCATCATCCAACCAAAAACAAACCCAGGAAGTGGATTAATTCAACCCTTTTTTTAATTTTTGTTTCAAAAAACTATTTCCCAAGCCCAAGGCTCACCCAGTGCCTCTGAAAAAGCATTGCACCTCACCCTGGCCCACTCCGTGCCAGCGTTTCAAAGCACTGGTGCCCTATCTGCACCAGTGTCGATCCCTATTTTTGCACAAGTTTTTCCTTGTTTTTTTATCCTCTCATTCATCAGCCTACTTCCATCTAAGATTCTTTGAGTCTTCAGTGTCTTACGATCTCTCTATAACCCCCATTTAGTTTTCATTTATGTTTTTTTTACTTTTATAAGAATTGGTTTCAATTTTATTTGTTCTTATCGTTTGGTTTCTTACAAACTTGTTTTGTTTGATTTCTGATTTCTTGGATGAATTGTTATTTGTGTCCTTGTTCTGAAAAGTGTAATTGAATTGGTAATTGAACTTTTACATCTTGTTTTTCTTCATTTTCAAAATTAAGTGTGGTGAAAAGAAAATATTTTCATTTTTCATTTAGGGTATTGCATGTACATTATATCAGGAACAGTTGCATCAAAAAGGAAAATTGCGTCTTGCATCTTTTTTGCTACATATTATATGCTACATCTAGATTGTTTCTTCCCTTCCTTAGCTAGCTTTTCATTGAAAGAGAAAATATTCCTACTTTCTCATGCTATATTTTCATTTTAGGATATTTAGGTGACATTCGTGGTGAGTCGTAAAACTGTAACTTAATAAAAGATAAACAATAAAATCTATTGAATCAACCTAAGGAGCATTTGTAACATTAATGAAAACACTTAGAGGTCTAAGCTAGACACGTGTTCTGGCATTGTTAAATGTAGGAGATGTCTTTGTTTTCCAGCGTTGCATCCTGAGGGTGAAATCCTGTTCCATGTACGTAAGTGTATAATATCATTCTCCACGTACCTTCGAGTATATCAGATGGAGTTCCATGCATGAAAAGTATATGGGAATGATCTCATCGAACAAATACGCATTAGAAAACACTACTATAAATTGCATTCTCATATACTGTCGAGTATATTTTGAGAGTCCCCAATAGGTTTCTATACATCCATAGGTAACCGAGTCTGCAGCCTTGCACATCATGATACACCAAACACAACATTTGGGGAGATTGGCTGCCATACGTTAATTCCTTGGCTCGCTAAGGTGTATATTGCAGTTCATGGTTGCTTGTTAATCCTTTATGCCTAGATTACCCTCTTTTTTATTTCTTTCTTTTTGTGTTAATACAATTTATTTTCCAACGTGGAAGAACAAAATTCCCCTCCCCTTCGTTTGCGTAGAATGAAAAATACGCCTCCTCTACCTCCAGAGGCTACTACTAACCAATGTCCAAGAAATAAGGAAATGAAAACTACCAAAGAAACAACTTCAAGAACTAATTCTGGCCCTCCTCTTGATACTTAATTTCCAAAATCTTCTGTCCCTTTGATGTCTAAACCCGAGATTAAATCTACCCCTGATGGTGACACTAACACAACTGAAACAGAAGTCCCTAAAACTTCATTACCTGAGCTCACTAAACCTAAAATTCCTGAGTTAGACACTTTGTTTCTTGAGGTTATTAAACCTAAGGAGCCACAACCATCTTCACTTGATTCAATGGGACCTTCCTCTTCTCTTCCTTTGTCTCAAACATAACCAATATATCTTGGGCTCAATAGTGAAACTATTCAATAAGAAATTTTGAGTATTGAAGATATCCCTAAAGAAGAGCCTCATCCTTCTTCTCCTGTTCATTGAGATGGGATTCATTTTTATCAAACCAGGCCTTTTCTGTCTCTTCAATCTGTGACACAATCTCCTTCGCCTGAATTTTTGGGCTTTCCCAACGATATTTGGAAACAATATTTTTTGGGATCTCCAACCATGTATGGAGTCGATTCAAGCTCCAAACCCATGTCCACCACTATATTCAAGACATCAAGTGTCACTTCCTCATATATGATTGTGACATCACCATAAACTCATTTGTATGGTGTCCCATCCATCCCACCTGGTTATCAATAATTATCTCGTACCTTTTCTAGTGCCCCTCTGGTGCGATTTCTAGTCCTTGGACATCTCCCATGTGATCTAATTCGGGAATAATGTTTGGTAATTATTTTATGAATGTCACACAGTCTACTCCTCTTCATCCGAATACACCTACAATAGAGCAACAGGCTGGTCCTTCTATCAGTGGAAAAAGATACCCTCAAAAACCTAACTCTCCTTATGTTGGGTACCATCCATATGGGTCATAGATTCCTCCATTATTGTCTCCTCCTTATGCAGGGAGGAAACCTGTTGTTGGTATGCATCAATATGGTAATGTGCCTAATTATGGCTCGCTTGATCTTGGAATGGTTGCCAATGTTTGGAAACCTACTTCCCCCGTTCAACCTAGTTCTCTTTGGGATCAATTACTGAATCCTCAAGCTGCACCATCCTCATCATAAATTCATATCTATTTGTCAGCACCGTAAAAACATCAAATATATGTGATCCAACCTTTACAACCTATTCCGACGATATCTGGTTCTTATTAGGCATTTCTTAGTCAAACTGTACAATGTACCTCATCTTCTTAATCACTTGCGCAAAGTGCTCCTCAAGTTTCGGTAGGTAAAATTATTTAAAATTTGGTGCAGTCTCAAGCGAACCCACCATAACAGGGGGAAATAAAAAACCCTATCGGGCAACAATATGGACCTCATCACGCACCTTTTCAAAGACAACAAATACAGACCCAACCATTCCAACAACTTTACCACCATCTTGGGGCTAGGAATCAAACTCACTTGTATGTCGGTTATCAACATCCTGCATATCTTGGTAACTAGGTTCTTTATATCAAAATTTTCCTTATCTAGGAATGAAAGTACCCATTTCCTAGGCCATTCCTTCTTACCTAGGTCAACCTCCTTTGGAATTTAATCGGCAGTTTCCTTTTGTGTCTACTCTCAAATTACCTGACTTAACTTGGCTTACTAACGATCCCATCGCTCATTTTCCATGGTGGTCGATTATTCCCACTAAGTTTCCATTTGATATCCCAAATTTCAATGCGAATCCTAGATAAAACCCATCGATGCATGTAATTATGTATCATCTATGGTATTCATCCAACTCCCTTACTAATGATTCCATTCAACTACATATTTTCCAACGAATTCTTACAGGTACCGTAGCTAAATGGTATATTTAATTACCTAGAGCGTCGTTTCATGATTTCAGTACTTTAGCCACCCCCTTCCTGACACATTTCCAATTTCCCATTAGATACAAAACTGGAACTGAATTATTGACTAACTTCAAACAATCATATTCCACTCATATTTCAGATAACATTCATGAGTGGAGGCGTCATCACTGGTTGGTCAAGATCTTTGTTCCCAATAAATTGTTGGTGGAATGGTTCTTCAAATCTCTAGTAACTCCTATAATAGAAGAAGTGGCCAAAGGTGGAGTCATTAGCAAAAATCAGGTTATTTCTCGTGCTCAATATTTAGATCTGGTTTACTCCCAATTAGGCATGCTCTATGATAAGATACCAAATATTTCACAAATTTCAAACATTATTCATCTTCCACCTGGTAAAGAATCTCATGATGCTGACAAAATTTTTGGTTTTTCTAGTTTGCATTCGGTGATTAAACCATCTGGTATATCTCTTTCCGCTCCTGCTCAAAACCCTCAATCCCACCCTACTGCAACTTCTACTTCCAAGATAAATTCCATTTCATCTGATAAAGGAAAATCTAAAAAACAACATGGAAATAAGAATAAATGTAAAGGTAAGAAAAAGAAAGATTCCTCACCACAATAGAAACAAAAAAAAATTTCTTCTGATGAGAAACAAAAGCCTTGATATCCATGCTTGATTTTCAATGAGGATCACTTTACCTATGATTGTCTACACCACGTTGAAGTGAATTAATTTCTTAAATCATCCACTTCTCCCACTTTTTTGACCGACCCTTTTCCACATCAGGAGACTCATATGGTTTCTTAGGAACCCAGTTACTCTAATGTTTTTAATGATTTCCTCCTCAAAGTTGAGATCTGATGTTTTCGTGGCCACTAAGAACAAATAGTATGGTATTGTGAATCCACCAAATGGTCAGGATACTGATCAAGATGCCATTTCAACACCAACCTCATTTGATATTGTTCCGACTCTGGAATTGACTATCAAGGCTCTGAAGGTTGTTATCCATAAATCTTCTTATAACCCTCATTCAAGAGCTACCCAAAATTTCAATGTGGTTGAAGACTTGGCTCAATCCCCACTAGCCATGTCCACTCTTGAGGTGTTGCAAAACTTCCCCACCTAAAATAAGGCCTTGTTATTGACTATCGAATGTATGGACCCATCGGATTCCAACCTAGTGGTTTTCTCTCATGAAAACTATTCTCCTCGGCTTCCATCTCAGTTAGATTTTATGATTTAGGTCACTGTCCATGGTAAGAACATTCATTGATCTATTGTGTACGAGGAAGAGTTGAACTGCATCATGTCTATGTATTGTTGAAAAGAGATTGGTTCACCTCAACTGAATCAATTGACCACCACATTAAATTCCTTTCATGGAAGGACATATAAACCCTGTGGGATTTTGAATTCCCTCTAAGGGGAACTTGGGGGAAAACCCATCTCTGTTGAAATAGAAGTTATTGATGGAACTATTGATTATAATATTCGACTGGGACGTATATGGGTCTATGCTATGGTTGTCATTATTTCAACTTAATTCACAATGATCGCCTTTCCTCATAAAGGCGGGATCATAGCCATAGATCAAATCAAATTATTTTCCTTTGATTCCAATGTTACTGGAAGTGCTCCTCTTGTAGGGGAAGCCCTACATTCCTATCAACATGTTGGAGTTTTATTATTGAAGGATTCGTCGCTTATGGGGAATTTCACTTTGTTAGCTGGCGTTTCATGTTTATTGTCACGACCTCTACCTAGTTGTAAATTGTCGGTGACAAGTAGTCTACAGCAAGAAGCAACTATGTTTTTGTTGCTTCGTGTGGTGCTTGCGATCTTGCATCTCATGTGATGGTATGTAGCACTATTTTTAGTGCTAGATTTAGGATAGTTTGAATATCAACTTTCCCACTTCCTGTTCCCTCCCATTCCCCTCAACATACTCTGTCCATCACCATGGAAATAATCTCCATGCAAGGCCGAGTACTGGTTAGGATTGGTGTTGCTCTCCTCCATGACAATCCTGTGATAAAGTAGACGTCAGAAACATCAATCTCAAGTTCTTGCTCTTGAAGGATGAAATTTTCTTGATCCTCATCCCATATGCTGATCAAATATTGTAATAGTTCTATTTGCGCACGGAGACACGGTGTCAAGAAGAAATTCTTCACTCCACAGTCCCTGAGAGCTTCCATGCATCTCTCATTTTCTATGGCAAGTTCGTCTTCTTCATTCTGTTCCCGTTCTTTCCATTCTATCACCATTTTGCCGCTTTTTACTTGTAAAAACATTCATATGAATGGTATTATCA
Organism: Pinus albicaulis; assembly: GCA_034641835.2. Lineage (NCBI taxonomy): Eukaryota > Viridiplantae > Streptophyta > Pinopsida > Pinales > Pinaceae > Pinus > Pinus albicaulis. The sequence continues at coordinate 1,214,536,193 of CM076578.1, read as the reverse complement.
TTTTGGGAACTTGGATTTGTGAATGATTGGGGTATGTGATTTTCATTTTGTACACAAAATGGTTTGCGCCATTGGCGCACCCTAGTATAAAAAATTGGCGATTGGCATGACTCCGTGCCCGAAACCCGCACGAACCGTCGTGCCCTAATTTTCATACTTCCTCCCCAAAGATTCAAAATTGGAAGTTGCAGGTACTAGTAAGAAATTACTCAAAATGAGGAGAGAGATCTCAGCTCTTACTTGGAACTGACGGATTTGAGATTGGACTGTTGGATTGTCCGCTATCGTCGCCGCAAAATCACACAGTAAAATGGGTAACTATTTGCTCCACAAGAGGTAAAAAGTAAAAAGTAATTATTTTTACCATTTTTTGAATTTTATAACTTTTTACAACCCTAATTAGGTTTTATGACATGTTTTTCGATTGTTTTATTATATTATTTTCGAAAAATGGGTTTTACACGTGTCTCTTGTGCAGCAACAGGTTTTTCAGGACATAGTGATGAAGTAACGAGTTAAATTTTATACTTTTTCAAACTCGGTAAAAAAACGAAAAAGTCAGTACTGGAGTCATCTTTTAGCTCTTTTCTGACTCTATAAAATTGAAAATATTGTCGAGACTCTTGTCATTTCAAACTCGTTAAATGGTTGCGAAGTGATATCTACCCATTATATGTTTACCCCTTTTTCGGGCTGGGATAGATTATATACGAAAAAGGAATGCCTTAGCTTATCGCAACTAAGAGGTTCTCTCATATATTGTTTTCTACCTTTTCGGATCTGAGAGACTATTTACAAAAAGGGCCATGATGGAGTTTTATTTTCGACCTTCTTTTCAAACTCTCTAAACATGAAAAGATGTTGAGTTCTCCCTTTTTCAGACTCGTTAAACCCTGATGAAATCGGATTTCATCGCCATGACGTTACTCGAGTTCCTCTTTCCTAGGGCTCGTAAAATATACTAGGTTGGATTTTTCCGAAGGACAAAATTACAGCGCAAGCATATGCTATCCCCTTTAAGCTTGTTTTAAAAAATAATTGGGGTACTCGCCAGAAATGGTGGGGGAAAATGGAACCAAGTTTTATTTATGTTGGCAGTATGTCACTCTTGAACATGGCACTTGTCTGCATTTTTGTCAGGTTGGGGACATCTCATTTCATCATTTTTGCCTCCATGTGTTTAGGTAATCTCTTTTGACCTCTCATCTGCTCTTTTCCACGTCGTCATGATCTCAGACCCTTTGATGTCAAATACTTCCAAATCTAGTGTCGTGCTGCTGATATGTTCAAGAGAAGTTTGCCTTTGTAGTTTTCAAACACCCTCTGATTCTCTATTGGTCCTCTTTCACTACTATCATGTTCCTCTGTCTCGTATCGATGATGTGGTAAAAATTATGGCCCACCTTCAATCAGGTCACTTCCTATCGAATTCAGCTCATTATCGATGAATTTGATCTAGAGACTCTATTATGGCACCTTGGAGCCTGCATGCCTTAATGGCATGTTTTTCTCACTCGATGCAAGGTCGACATCGAGTGATTCTGTGGATGTTCGACGCCAGATCACTATTCACATTCCATGGATTATACCGGTTGTATCTTGAGAGCCATTGTCATTATTGGTGGTTTCTCTCATGACTGTTAACAGCTTTCATCATTGGCTGGTAATCAGGTGATTTTCTTGCATGTTCAACTTTAGCTCATATATTCGCATGCTTGAATTTGTACTTTTTCGGGTCGAGATGGAGCGCAAGACCCTGGATTTTATCTGATAAAATCTAGGCTATAGATTTTGGTGGATTATCATAACTTATTATGTGACTCTTTTGATTGGATGGCTGCAACCATACCTGATTCTATTTGTTGATCCTTACTGCTGGATGGCTGCGTCCATACCTCAGATCTCAGTTTTTCTATATACTCTATTATGGATGGCTCCACCCATACCACATGTTCATGTATCAGAGATATTAGTTGTATTCGTAATTGCAGGTTTTTCAACAATGGTGTTTGGTTCAAATGCATTCTCATAAGTCATTTCACCCCTCCGTCTCCCTTGGACCTCATGATTTAGGGGAATCTGTTACACAACATTTTTTCACTATCCCTGCAATCCCCATCTCAACCATTGGAGGGTCATTTTTGTGACCAATAAGCAGTGTCATGGCTTGCAAAAACCATCATTCTGTCCCTTTACATGAGAGTAACATTCCTCCTGTTGACAATTCCCCGAGCAGAGACTCAAAAACCCTTCTTTTTTCCTTGGCACGGGTAATCAGTTATGCCCTCATGTCGAAGAGGAAAATTAACACCAGGATCGTGCCAACTGGTGGTCTGTCCTATTTTGCCTCCCGTGCCAAGCTATTTATGTAATGTTTTTTAAAAATAGAGGCTGAGATTCCACTCCAACACCCTCGAGGATGAGTCATTGGGAGTGGTTGTATTGATAAACCACAGACTACCTCTTTTAGGTTTATGGTTTCTACCTCTTATGGGAACGCCCTAAAGAATAGGCCTCCATCCCACCTTTTTAGGGATCCTAACCTCCTCCTTTTCCTCTATAAAAGAAGCTATCTCTTTTAGTACAAGCTAGCTGAACTTGGAGAATTAGACATACTATAGTTGAATGACTAGAGAAGATAGAATAAGAAGGAATTATGTTGAGGAAGCTTGAGTCCATGACTTCTGAGAGAGCCTGATTCCATGCCTTCGTTCCATCAAAATTCCTTGACGATCATCTGAGACACGCTTCACTTGAACCTCGCTGGAAGATACTGTGACATCAAAGCATCGATTATAACTCTTCCTTCTATTCATTTATATACATGACTACTGTTTGGTTCCACTGTTGTGTTATGATGTTTGTTTAATGTAATATTTTTAGCCCTCTTTGACTGGTTAATAGTTATGAATGAAATTTTGTTATCTTGTATGTTGTTCTTGTTTCTTGTTCTATGTGCAAGTATCCAAGCATAATGGTGAATGGATTGTGACTTTCCGAGGCATGAGCGAGAGGCCACCACTACTACATCAACAACGACAGCGTTGGATTCTAGGTAGGTTGATCTACCATGTCCCTTGTTCATTCAATAATTAGGAAGCAACACTTTAGCGTGTCCCTTTTTTTCTAGACCCACTTTAGGGCTAAAGGGATCGTCTCTGTCCGCATAGAGGATTTACCTGCATAACACCTGCTCTAAGTAAAAAGAGACTAAGATGACATCATAGCTAAATTTTTTTGATTTACCCTCCTTTTATTTAGTAAGTTGTTCCTTCAAGTTTAACAAGACACCCTCACTCCAATTGAATACTGTCAGCGGTAGACATTCTACCCCACAGTGCATGTATGATATACTTCCCACATGTAATGTCGAGCTATCACCAATATTTATATGATGACCAAGATCATTCTTAAAGGTAGTTGGGTGGCATCCTTTATGTTAATATTTCTATCCCTATTAGGAACAACTCAAGGTATGCAATTTGTAGCAATGTAATATTTCACCGTCTCACCACCACTTCTTCGACCTAGAAAAGAGATGGGGCACCTCGCTTTAACAATCCTGTCAAAAATTAAATATCATCTACTTGTATCTCAAGTAGATTATCTCCAAACCTGAACGTCTGTGCCTAAACATCCCATGAATGCACAAGGTACTTTAACAATTCCATTTGGTGCCCCTTATAGAGAAGCCAAAATAATTTCAACAACCCGCAGTTTTTAAGCGCCCGAATGGTAGCTGGGTCATTTGATGCATCCATATCTTGTGCATCATGCTCTCTTTATCTCTAGATAAATGGAATTTTGTGATAATGGGTATCGGAAACATCAACAAAGGACTCATTAGACTCTTTCCTATGCAAAAAACATGACAAAATTTGAGGCAAAACTGAGAACAAACTTGGAGAAATGTGCTCAAAAAACCCCAAAAGGCTTAGACATAGTGTTTTACCTCTATCTGCAATGTTCTATTGCCTAGGTGCAATGAAATTTTTGACAAAGAGGTGGTTGTGTTGGTCCCATTGCATTTTTTATGAACCCACAGGCCTCAAATACTTGAAACTTTTGCATGAAAACACAAAATTGAACCGCGGAAACATAGAGAAATGTATTAGCTCCTACTTGGATCCGACGACACTTATTCACTGTTGAAGCTAAAGTGTGAAATGGTAAAAATGAGAAGTCATTTTATAGATGTATGTTCATTTTTTCGTCATTTTATTCATTTTTAATATTTGACCTAGATATGCTTCATTTTTACGATGAAATAGGTATGTTTAATCCTTCTTGTGGTGTTTTGAGAAGGATGAAAATGGTTAGCAAGTTTTTACCATGTTGTAATAGGTTACTTTGACCAAAGAGTACACTTTTATCTCTTTTTTCAGACTCTATAAAACAAAAAAAAGGAACCCATTGGAGTCCTCTATCAACTCTTTTCAGACTCCCAAAATATGGAAAGATTGCCAAGCACTTGTCCTCTCGATTTTGTAAAAGTAAATGAAAAGACATATACTTAGTATAAGTTTGATCCTTTTCCAGACTGAGATATACTAGCTACGAAACAGGAATACCTTAGTCGAACATGGCTAAGAGTTTTCCTTGGGTATTTTTTTCTCCCTTTTCATACTCGAGAGACTATATACGAAAAGGAACATGTGGATTTTTCTTTGCTGACTCTTTTTCAAAGTCTATAAACATGAAAAAGACACATATTTTTACTTTTTTTGGACTCATTAAAACATCAAATAGTGATGGACTTGTGGAACGTTACAAGGTTGAACCATACATCATCAGGTTTCGTTAAAAATAATTAGAGAGATTAATATGAAGGATGAACTTACAGATCAATCATATGTTATCCTCCTCAATATTGTTAAAATATAAAGAGGTACTGAATAGTATGGTTGGGGAAATTTCAAAAATAGGGGATTCCACTTTTCTAAATGGCAGTGAGTCACTCTTGAACACAACACATCTTATTCATCTCCGTGGTTATTGGGTTGGGTAATATTCTTGTCTTTTGGTTATCAAACCATTTTCAGAGCCTTCATTTCAATTTTGGGTCAATGCTTCCAACTCCATTCAGTTTCATTGTGTGTTCAAGAGAAGTCCTTCAGTTCAAATTTGCTACAATACTCTTAATCCTTCATTTCATGTCTTCCTTCCCTGATTCAATTCCATATCAACATCATTCTGATCATTCTGTCTCAATCATGATACTCATTTCATGTCGTTGATGGGGGATACATCAAGGCCCTCTCGCGACAAGTCACTTCTTGTCGACATCAACACATCATCCATTAAGTTGACTTAGAAACACCCCTTTTGGTACCTTGGTGTTTGCATACATCAATGTAAAGTTTTCTGGCTCTCTGCGACTGGTTGACATCAATGGCCTTTGATTAAAATATTCTATATAGTGTTCTACATCAGCTCATTTACTCGCACCATACCAATTGCACCATAGTACCTTGATAGCCATTAACATCATCGGTGGTTTCTCTAGCATTTGTTAACGGCTTACATCATCGGAAGATAATTAGATGGTGTCTACCATGTTCGACCCCATCTCATTGGTTACAAAGGATAAACTCATACATTAGTTGGTTGTGTGAATGAGATAGAATACCCCAAATCTTGTTTTATCCATTCGGGTTGCGATTTCAGGAGTTATAAAAATATCACAATGTATGACGACTGCGATCATATAGACGGTCATCCGGTCATGAGTCCATTAGTTGCATCTATGGACACGTCCTTTGATCATTATACATGTTATGTTATCTTATGACCTGAGTATGGGTATGCCTCCCTCAGCATCCAGATGTCATAATAATTGTATTGTAATAGATGAAGCTCTCTGGTTGTTCTTGATCCCTACTTGTCACAAGGTAAAGCACTATGATCATCAGTCACAATCTCCGACTTTGCACTTTAGAGGGAATTATTTTATAGGATATTTTGTCACATCTAATCAAAGTGAGACTCCTAATGGGATCAATCAATATCCTATTCTGCTTGTCATCATCTTGCACAAATCCCTAAGCATGTGCCTTTTATCCCTCAATTTCAACCCTAAAATTCCCTATCTGAGCTAGTTTGAGGACCAATGCTCCCTGCAAGCCTACTGGGGTGTGTTCACCTACATTTTACTCCACTGTTACCAACATTGATCACCATCAGGTTTCCCTCCTTGGCACTTGCGTTGGTTCTCGAATTTCGTGAGAATGAGCGGGATTCCGAAAGATTCACCTTTTGGGAGTTTCCAGAATTTGTTTCAACTACTTAGCTTGGATATACATTCAGATCCTATTCTACCCTAATTTTGGACTTTTCACTAGTTATCCTTTAATCCTATCCTGCCATCAAAGGTGGATCTAAAGCCTTATAATGGTAATTGGATAAGAACTCCTAATTTACCCCTATCTCCTATATATTTACCCTCTCACATGCTAGAGGGAATGGTTGGATTTGGAGAGTGATCTTGCCATTATGATGCTGTAGTAAGTAGTTATCATCTCATGCATGAAAATACGAGTAAACAACTTGGAGTATATCTTCTACAAGATCGACTGCCACTTATGGTTGTAATATCCTCCTATTTATATCAATGCACATAATTCTATGTTTTCCTATATGTGATGTAGTTATTTCACTTATTTCAATACCATGTTGATCTTGGCTTATGTTATATGACTATGCAGGATTTTATTTTGGCAATTAGAGTTGGAATTGGAACTTCCAACCTAAAGAAGGGGCGAAGCATGCGGTGGATTCCAGGTAGGCCTCACTCCATCATCTATTTAATTTAAGGAAAAACATTGGGTTACTTGTCTCTCTATTGTTATAGGTTGACCATCAAACCTAGGGGATATACATTTTCTTGCAATCATAAATCTCATATCACCAACACCGATGCGCTTGGATAATTTAGACGCACCATCAAATAAAAATATGCTAAAAAATTTTCCCACCCACCTCTGCTACAAATGTATATTTGGGATATTTTCACAAGGGTCTCCACAAAAACCTATGCTAGAAGGTACTTTCCTTGTAGTGAATTTCCATGCATGGCAGTCACATATTTACAACTTTCATAGTTCCTAAGATAGTTCATGGTTCACAATGTAAAGTTGTCCAAGTGGTAAAAATTTCAACTTGTTCATATATTTTTGGGCTTGATGAGAAGAGTCTATGCCACATAAAAATTTTCTAAACTATGAAGGAAGTGGCTAGTTAAAACTTGGTAAAATTTGGTCAAACAAGGCATGTAGGATTCTAGGTGTAAAAGTGTGGCCAACATTGGGTAGTGCATGCATTTCATTATAGGTCATCTAGAAAACGAGAGGAACAAAACCCAAGTGTCAAAATTTTTAAATTCCTTACGGGGTTGGAGAAACAACATAGTGGGAAAATGATGTGGTAGGGGTAGATAGATGTTGTGGTAATGCCAGGCAAGAAATGGAGATTTGGAGGCATACCCAATTCAAATAAAATCAAGTTTTAGCATAACTAGTTGGTGCCAAATTGGCCAAGAAGCCTAGGGCATTGGAGATCCAAAGAGCTAAGTTGTCTTTATTGAAGCAAAAAGGTAAAGTGAACTAGTTTTTATAAAAGTCAACTCATAATTGAACGAGTCTAACTAGCTGTTGGGGTTTCTTGGACCAAGGAAGTTAAGAGATGGACCATTAAATTATTCATTATGAATTCAACCAAGCAACCAAATGACCAAATCGAATTTCTTTCAACCAAGTCTATTTCTTCATTGGCCAAGTAGAGCTGCCAAGGAGGAGGTGGGGTACTTTATGCTACTATTATTCATCTTTGACCATTTCGAGATACTAGTAAATGGAATTTCGGAATAACATGGACATTGTGGATAAAATTGATCCATTAGTGGGAAAATTAATTTATGTAATGTGATGTTTTACGACAAATACTAAGTCTCCAACTTGTGGATGACTAGTAAAAAAAATAAAAAAGTCTAGAAGAGTCATTAGAATAACCATTAGCTAGCAATTATCCAGTTGTTAATTTTTTTTTATAAAAAACTAGTCTCCCCTCTTCTAATAGTTTTTTTTTCTTATGAGATTAGTTCCATCAACAAAGAGCTCATTTTGAAAACCCTTGTTCAATTTCATTTTTTGTCATTATGTGAAGTGGATTTTACTAGTTCTTTCTTTCTCCACATGTTGTATTTGGATTAAATATAATAAATTTTTCTAATAATTGAGATCACACAGAGCTAAGAAGTTGATCCAACTAGGAGATACATGATAATGTAGAGAATAAAAACTAGGGGAAATCCCACTTTGTATTTCTTGTTTACAGGTGGATTACTTCAAGATAGGAAAGACTATTTCGTGAGGAAGCTTCAACTGAAACAAAGTTTGTATTCCATTTCTTACTCAAGTTTAAGGCCATGGAAATACACACCAAAGGCCCACTCCTAGCTATATCCAATAGGTATATAAATATTTGAAATATTTTTTTCATTGATTTCAAAGATAGGGGGAGAATGTAGATGTCCAAGATAAAGATTACAAGATGGAGATTGTTGGAAATATTGTTTTTGAAATTTTGATGTTCAATTTGGATACCCTATTTTTTAAGGCCTTTTTACTCTAATGAACTAGGTCAATGGGATAAAAGGATATACAGTTGAAAATATTATTATGGGACCCTTCCAATGGTTTATGACACTCCCTTTAAATCTATAAGAATGACTAGATATGAAAGATTCTATCAGGTCACTGCTAGCCATAAAGTATAGGTCAACTCAGTTATATTTTACAAGCCTACCCCATAAGTGAACAAAAAATAACTAAAAGTAAATGGTATATAGTGCATTTGATCTATATCCAAGAAACAATATCAAATACAAATTTGAAAAATATATTTGAGTTGTTAAAGAGGAGTTGAGGAGTATTATTGGAGTTTAAAGGTGCACAAGAGGAGTCTAAGGATTTTTCTTAGTGTGTTATAGGTACGCTATGAAGTAATAAGGTCTATGATGTTGTGAAACATGTTTTTTTAGGGTTGTGATGTTGTGCATTGCATTAGTCTAGGATTATATTCTAGGGAATGAGGTTCACTAGGGCATGAAGGCTAAATCTGATTAGGGTTTCAATCTATATCTAGGGTATGAAGCAAGGAGAGGCACTGGAGAATGAAAGTTATGGGTATGATTATGTTTTAAAATGCATAAATTATGAAGCATGCAGGTGAAATTAGAAGTAATTTTTGTATGAAGACCTTAGGTTGGTTCTTATATACATCTTGCTAAGTTGGTGATTTTCCAAGGAGATTGGTGTCTTCAGTAGGTTTCTACCTACGCAATATCTTGTTGAATTAGAGTTCAACTAAGGGGATCAGTGCCTCTAGTTGTTCAATTCCTACAATATTTGTAATAGTAGGTTGGTTCCTATAGACATTTAAATTTTTTATTTTTTTTTTGTAGTTTTAAACCACAAGGGTTTGTACTGTGATTCAATTTTACATGCATTTTATGTTGTGAAGTTAATGAATGATTTATGAATTCTCATTTAAAATTTAAAAAAAAACATATATTATACTAATTAACCTCCCCTCTTAGTATAAGCATAATTTCAACAATTCGTATCGTAGAATGTTCCTTTGAAAATAGTCTAACTAATTAAGAGGGAATATTCCAGGAGCACACATGGCTTGTCAAGAAGATTTCTCCACAAATAGAGTCCTATTGTTTGATGAAACAAACTATGAATTTTAAATCATAAGGATGTGGAATTATCTAATGGCTCTTTGGTTTGATATTTGAAAATCAGTCATGACTGGTTATACAACCCTAAAAATCCTCCAACAGATATGGTTGGGAATAATGCTAGTGAATATAATGCAAAAGGCTTGAATTATATCTTGTCTAGTCTTTTAGATTCATAGTTTTTCAAGGTGATGGATTATAGATTATGGATCAGAAAATTAATTTTGGTGCAAACTTCAAAACAGTTATGAAGGTGATAAAATGGTGAAGAATGTAAAGCTCCAAACTCATAAGAGACAATTCGAGAGCTTGAAAATGAAAGACAAATAAAATGTTGCAGTTTATTTATTACATCTGGATGAAATTGTCAACACCATGATAGAGCTTGGTGTTGAAGAACCACAATATTGTCCAAAATGTGCTAAAGTCACTCCCCTTAAGATTTGATGCTAAAGTCTTTTCCATTCATGAAATGAATAATTTATAGAAACAAAAAATGGATGAGTTATATGGGATTCTCAATGCATATGAAAAGATTACAAAAAAAAAATACAATAGATAAAATAACAACTTTCAAATCATTAAATGAGACAAAATGACTCAAATATTATGATTTTTCCAGCCATGAATCAAATATAGAAAAAGAAAAATTTATGAGTAAGCTAAAAAGAGGATGTAGTAAATACAAATCTAAGATACCCTTCAAATGTTTTGATTGTAGTAGAGGACATTTTTATGCTAAATTTCGATATGAAAAAAAATAACAATAGTGATGATGAAGAAGAACATAACAATAAAAAAAACCCGTATAGACACAAAAAAGGAAAATATACTAAGAAGAAGAGTTTTCACTCTAGAGAGGATTGTAGCTCGTTTGATTAAAGTGATGGATATATTTCTAATATTGATAAAGAATAATTCATGTTCATAGCCATAGATACAATGTATACTATTAAATAAATGAAAACAAAACCAAACTAAGAAGAAGAAGACATTGATAGGGAAGTGAATCTTGAAGTAAACGTCATTAGTGCCTTAGAAGAAATAGATAGGCCAAGGAGAAGAATAAAAAGAAGAAGGAGAAATTTAAAAAGTATGAAAATAAGGATCATGATATTTGATGAAACAAAAGAATACAATTATCATCCTAAAGACTTAACTATAAGAGGTAAAAATGATAAAATAATTTTTGAGAAGTCATCTGGAAGGAAATGAATAAAAATGCAAGAAGCTAGAAGCTAAAATTGTTTCCTTAAGAAATGGACTAGAGAAAACAACTGATCGATTGAAGAGAAGAGTGAAGTTTAGAAAGATTTGTTAAATCGTAGATAATATTTTTAGTTTCCAATGGTCTCCACTCATGAAGACAAGTCTTGGCTATGATTTAAAAAAAAAAAAAACCCGAGGAAGATGCAAGTACTAAGATTAAAGAGCCATCAGAAAAGAAAAATGGAAAAATGACTAAAATCTATGTAAATATTTTAAAAGACCCCATCAATAATGAAATAAAAAATATGAAAGGAAATTAGGACCAACAAAAACATAATTCTTCTCACAAGAACAACAAGAATTAGTTCAAAAGAGTTGTTCTGCTAAGAAGGAATTTCACAATCGATACCAAATTCTCTTCCCTGGCTATTGATTTTCTTGCAAAACTTTTGGTCATAAAGCAATAGATTATAGAGCTTATGTAAGAAGTGATAATGTGAGGGATAAAAATTGAGGACATTATAAGACCTTAAAAATGATTATGAGAGAAAAAAAACTAGAAGTTCTCATGGTTTTATTGGTAGAAACTACAATTCATTTTCTCCCCTACTTGATTACAATATTTAATGTTATAACTGAAATGATTATGGGCACATAACATGTGATTCTAGAAGTAGCATAATAAAATCTCCTCAGCAAAACAAGGAAAAAAATATTTTTTACCAAGAATGAAAAAAATAACAAAGGTGTGGAAAAGGAAGTAAGAATAATAGAAGAAGAAAGAATGTATACTTGCACTATATGCTCAAAAAAAGGGAAGCCAATCATACATTGATAGTGGATATTCAAAACACATGATAGGGGATCATAAAAATTTTCTCATCCTAAAGGTACAAAAAGGAGGAAATGTTACCTTTAGGGATAATGCTTCTGCAAGGATAATTAGAAACAATATGGTTATTCTTGGTGATGAAAATACTAAAATATAAAATTTATTATATGTTGAAGGGTTAAAACACAATATTATAAGTGTTAGTCAATTATATGATCAAGGTTACAACCTCACTTTTCATTCTAAAGGATGTGAGATAAGGAAAGTAGGTTTAGGAAGATTAGTGACAAATGCAAACATAACCTGAGACATGCATATGTCCTCGATGAATTCAAAGGGGAAAAATGATGTATGGGATAAATAGAAAAAATTTGGTTATGACAAAGAAGGATGTATTATATAAACTTTGAAAATCTAGTAAAATTCAACAATACAAAAGTAGTAAGAGACATGCAAAGTATCACAAAAACTATGAACATTATTTGCAAGCCATGTTAGGATGGGAAGCCGACGAGAATTAATTTGAAAAAATGAGTACTCAACATTAAATCCATTGGAACTTGTACACAAAAAATATGTGGGCTAGCAATAACACAAAATTTAAAAGTAAAGAGTTATTTGATGTTGCTTATTGATGATTGCAAAAGTGTAGGTTTTAACCCTGTACAAAAATTTTTCTGCAAATGAATTCTTAAAAATAGAAAATAAATAATAATGAGAGCATAAAACATAAAAACATTATACACAGAGATTCTTCCTATAGATCCCAAATCGATACTCCCAGCTTGATTTTTCATTATATTCCTTTTAGTGTTACAAAACATATATATACATTTCGAAGCATTCATAAACCCGAATCCATTAACCTTGGATTAGAACATAACCGTAGTTCCCTTAACCGGATCTACAAAATACTAAGGGCTGAAAACCATCATGCCCCAAAACCATGTGCAAACCCATGCAAAAAATCATAGACGGGTCTACCCACCTAAAATAGGGTCCAATTTCTTTTTCCCGAGGCGCTGCCCTAGACCCCGCACAAAGGGCTACCCATCCCCCGTGAAAAATTGGACAGGGGAGGTTGCTGCCCCCCTGTGACCCCCCCGTTGTGCATGTCGCAACAAACAAGGCAGGCTATCTCCCACCTTGTGCGCCCACCCAACAACCCCTCCCCCCCCCCCCCTCCCCCCCCCAAAACTATTCGTTGAAATAATATAACACATACCCAAAAAAAATACATGGGTTAAATTTATTAGATAAAAAAATGAAGCATTTGAGAAGTTTAAAGATTTCAAAGGTGTATTTGAAAATGAGAGTAATTTAAAAATCAAGTTCTGAAGATCAAATAGAGGAAGTAAGTTTGCCTCTAATGAATTTGATGGATTCTATGAGAATCATGGAATCTAAAGACATTTGTTGGAATTAAGGACTCCACAATAAACAAAGTTGTAAAAAGGAAGAATGCCACTATATAAGAAATGGGTAGAACAATGTTGAATGAAACCAAACTATTAAACACATTTTGTAGATAAGTAATTAGCACAATAATCTACAATTTGACTAGACCAAAAATTAGAGTGAACAACAACAAGACACTTTATGAATTATGGAAATGTAGACCAATTACATTCAAATAATTCAAAATATTTCGGAGAAAGTGTTGTATAAAGATAAATTAAGATAAATAAGGCAAGTTTGATCCCAAAAAAATTGAAGGTATATTTCTTGGCCATTCATCTAGAAGTAAGGCCTACAAATTCTAAAACAAAAGGCTATGAAAGGTTGTAGAATGTGTTGATGTAAGAGTGGATGAAGAAATACCTCAAAAATAAAAGTCACAAAAAAATTGACAATCCATAGGGTACAATCAATAGAGAATGAGAAAAGGAATAAGCAGAGGAAAAAGAAACGAAAAAACAATAGGAAATAGTCTACCAATATCCAAAGCCATCATCCAGATTTTTCCAAAAGTATCATCCTAAAAATCATAGTTTTGGCGATATATGTGCAAGATTTCAAACTAGAAAAGGATTGGTAAGTACACAAAAAGAAGAAAATTTTTTTGTGCTATCCAAAATAGAGCCAAGGAACTTTACAAAAACTAGTAAAGTTATGCATTGGGTTAATTCTATGGAAGAAAAATTGAATTATATTGAGATGAATGAGACATATGAACTTTTTCTTAGACCAAAAGAGAAGAATGTGATTGTCCCCAAATGGGTCTTCATAAATAATATGAATGAATATGTACAATTATAGTATGAAATAATGTAATATTGCTCTATAAAAGGTATGCTCAAGTTGAAGGTAATGATTTGAAGAAACCTTTGCTCCAGTTGCAAGATTAGAAGCAATCAAAATGTTTTTGTCACTTGCATGTTTCAAGAACTTCACTGTATATCAATGGATTCCATTTCATCCTTTCTAAAAGGAAGTATAGAAGAAGATGTATGTATTGAGAAACCAAAATTATTTCAATTTTCATAAACGGAATATCATGTATGCAAATTGAAGAAAGCACTTTTTGGACTACAGAAAGCTTCCAGAGCTTAGTGTTTAAGACTTGATAAATATCTAAAATGTCAAGGTTTCAAAAGAGGACCCTTCTAAAACAATATTTACATCAAAAAAAAATTGGAAATATGTTAATCATTGTGGTTTATGTGGATGATATCATTTTTGAAAGTAATTTCGATAGAGCAAGACAAAAGTTTGTAGAAAAATGAAAAAATAATTTGAGATGTCCATGCTTAGAGAATTGTCATTTTTTCTATGTTTGTATATTTCTCAATTCAACAAAGGCATAATCATTTCTTAGACCAAATGCACCAAGGATACGTTTAATAAATTCAGAATGGAAAATTGTGAATATACTAGTAAACTCATGATTATAGGATGTAAATTAAGCAAAGATGATGAACCCATGGAAGCGAATCAAACATTGTTTATGTAAATTATTAGCATCCTACTATATGTGACAACACCAAGGCCATATATATTTCAAGTACCAGGATTGGTTATAATATGTCAATCTACACCAAAGGGGACACATGTGCAAGTAGAAAAACTAATATTCAAAATCTGAAGGGAGCATTGGACTTTGTCTTGTGGTACTCACGAATTAAGTACTTCACTCTAACAACATATACAAATGTAGATTGGGCAGAAAGTATTGATGATAAGAAAATTACAAGTGGAGGAGAATTATTTCTAGGCAATTGTCTGTATCATGGTCAATTAAGAATAAAACTTCAATCTCTCTATCCATATTAGAATACAAATATATTGTTGGAGGAACATGTTTCACACAAGTTCTATGGATGAATTAGAAATTGAATTATGTCAAGGTAGAATATGATCAATGAATCTCAATCATTTGCAAAAACAAAAGTGCAATAAAAAGTTCAAATAACCATGTTATGCACCCAAAGACAAAGAATATTCCCATAAAGTACTGCTTCCTAAGAGAATAGGCAATTGAAATAAGTGTCAAGATAGAATACATTGTCACCAAGGAATAAGTTGTAAATATTTTTTCCAAACCATTTCTGAGAGAAACACTTAAATATATTAGACAGAAGTTGGGAGTGATATCTCTCTCACCTAATCAATAAAGGAAATCACAAGCTTAATGGGAGAAATCCTTTACCATTGAGGTAAGAGGGGGAATATTTGTAGATATAGGAAAATTTGGTGATACAAGGAGAGTTGCAAATAGAGGGATTACTACAATATTGTTGTAGAGCTGGCTAAGGGTTTCCATCGATGATAAAGGGGGGTATTGTTGGAAATATTGTTTTCATTGATGTCAAAGACAAGGGGAGTATAAATATGTTCAAGATAAATATTAAAATATGTATATTGTTATATATATTATTTTTGGGCTTTTGATTCCCAATTTGGATACCCTATATTTGAAGGCATTTTTAATCTAAATACCTAGCTCAAATGGGAGCATATGATGTATAGTTGAAAATATTATTTTGAGACATTTCCAATGGTATATTTCACTTCCTAGACAACTCCATAGGAAATGAGGAGATATGAAATATTTTCTCAAGTTGAACCAACTATAAAATACAGATCCACTAAGCTAGTTTTTACAACTAGGCCCCATAAGTGAACGCATAAAAATTATAAATAAAGGATATATGAGAACATTTGAAGTGTATCCATGTAGGAAGACCGAGTGCAAGTGTGCAAAATATATGTGAGGAGCGCAAGAGGATTTGAGTATTCTTGGATTTTAAAAGTGTTTAAGAGGAGTCTAAGCAGTTTTCTTAGAGTGTTAAGGGTGCACTATGAAGCAATAAGGGATACAATGTTGTGAAGTGCGCCTTTCATGGGTTTTGATGATGTAAAATACACTATCCTAGGATTATATTCCAGAGAATGATACTATGACATTCGCTAGGGCATGAAGACTAAATCTAATTAGGATTTGAAGCTATATCTAGGGTATCTAGCAAGGAGATGCATTGGAGCATGAAAGTTAAAAATAGGATGATGTTGTGAAATGCATGAAATATGAAGCATGAAATACTTTTTGTATGAAGTTCTTAGGTTGGTTCCTATATATATTTTTCTAAGTTTTTTCCTAGCCAAGGAGATTAGTGTCTCTAGTAGGTTGGTGCCTACATAATATCTTGCTAAGTTGGTGGTCAACTAAGGAGGTTGTTGTCTCTAATAGGTTAGTTCGACGAAGATTTGTAACAATAGGTTGGTGCATCTAGACAGTTATAAAGATAATTTTTTATTTCTTTTTTCCCACAAGGGTGTCCATATTAAACTATGCATTAGTTGATTTGAGTTTATATGCATTTAATATTTTGAAGTTAATGAATGATCATTTAAAATAGAAAAATGATCTTATATTGATTCATTCCATAGCAATGGTGGTATAGAAATTCAAGTATGGATGAGGGTACCAAATGTATTCCTTAGCTTCTCGCATCACAAGGTTCTCAAGGATATTAGAAACACTTTGGTTTCATCTAAAAAGGTGGACTCCAAAATAATGGAGAAAGGGTTATTTTCTTCGGCCATAATCTGTGTGGAAATGGATCTAAGAAAAGGTTTACTTGACCAATTTTAACTTGAAACATAAAACCTTCCAGTGGACCCAACTTTTGGATTATGAAAATATGACATTTAGATGTTGTTGATGCTGCCAAACATGACATTTGTAGGACTCATGCCCCCAGACAAAAAAACACCCAAAAATGAAAAATAGGAAGAATCACAAAAAAAAGGATGATAGCCTTTTGAACCTTTCATCATGGAGGAGGAAGAAGGGGAAAGCATAGAGCACCATCAAACCAAAAGTAAAGGAGTACTTAGGTATATGCTTGAAATGCAACCCACAAATTGAATGGTATAGAATTAGAAGCAATCCATGAACCGAATCAACAGAAAAAATGTGGCACAGAAAGAGGATGGGACAATGGATACAAAGAGAGTTCATGCATTGAAATTTTTTTTATTAAGGCAAAGAACCCCTATCAGAGATAACAGTTAGTGACTTGACAGTGATTCCATATGACCCACACTAAGGGGGGGTAGTAGAAGGTTCAAAAGATGAAAAGAAAGAAAGAGAAATTAAGTGATTACTACAACACTTACTTTTTCATGTTTTCTTTTATATTTTTATTTTTTTATTAAATACGTAAGTTGAGAGACTGCACTGAAGAACATATATAAAATGTAATTTTGTTCCTTTTAAAAAAAATTAAAACAAAATTATGATTTTTTCCTTGGGAAAAAATATTATTTATAATAATTATATAAGTAAAAGATAATAAATATATATAATTTTTGGGAAAATTTATTATTTATAATAATTATATAAATAAAAGATAATAAATGTATATAATTTTTAAGATTCATTTATTTGCAAATGGATATAATATTATTTTGAAAATTTATTGAGCCTTGAGGTTCATTCTAGAACCTAGTATGAGGGGATGTATAAATCTTCTTAAATGAACTATTGGCTATAATTAAAAAAAATATGCTCTAGGTGTAATTAATTTAAAAAATAAATGTGAGTAAGATGATTAAACCTTATACTTCTCAAAAATATTTCAATGGAAGATTTAAATAAACTATTTGAAAATCTGGGGTATCAAATTATGTTGATGTCAACTTCATATATATCTATCTATGGCGGAGGGCACTCGTATGTGCAAAAGTCAGCGTTGACAATGAGGATTCAGCAGTTGGCCTCCAACGCTCTAAGGAAGACCTCCTCGAGTGCCAGCCCTAGCAACCACAATTCATCAAAGAATAAGTTAAGTGGAAGTGAGAAGAAAAATGTGGAACAAATCAGTAAAGTGCTCAATTGGAAGATTGGATGCGATGATGGTAGTCTAAACTCTGATGGCACCGACTTAACTCCGCCAATGTTCAGGATCGCCACTGCCGGAAGTTAAGGATCGTACTTATAAATCGAAATTATTCCATTTTTCCTGTACAAGACAAGGCCAAGGCCATACTCCACATTCTTTAAATTCTTTAACAAACATAGCATTGCTTCATGAAATCAAAGTTAATGGGCTTTACCATATTGACATTCTTTAAATTCCTTACCAACCCTACCATTGATTTCTTCATAAACGTTGTAAGTTGTTTATGGATTTTTCGAATGCAATGCTCATTCGTCGTGATAAAAAATGAAATAAGTGGTTAAAATGTGTACTCGAAAAATGTTTTGTGCATTAATGGTTTAAGCACAGTACGTCAACGTCTGCTACCATAAACTTAATTTCTCATTTTTATGAGTACCCAAAATCATATGTCGCGTTAAAGGCTACAACCGCTCTATACATACACATTATATTAAAAAACAAATAAATAAATTTATGGATGCTTAAAACCTATAACCTCTCTTCAATTAAAATAATCAATAATAATATAAAGACACATCAACAATATCATCAAAAATCTCAAAAAACAGTTCCTGCTACTTGAAAACCATAACTTCTTTAAACAAATCCAATATCATATCAATCTCATCAATTTATAATAAGAGGAAAAAGCAATCCAAACATGGAAACATTATCAACCAACCAACTTTCATGTCCACCCTTATAATTTTTCACATCAGTGAAATTCTTTTATTAGTCCCTGCCTTTGGCACGAGGGACTATATTGCCCCATCGTTTACCCACATTGACTCGCTTATTAATTTAGACATCTCCGCTTTTTAAACTAAGTTTTCAAAGAAAATTAATGAAATTTAAATTTTAAATAATGAAATTTGAGGTGTGGCAGCTTTTCCCATCTGTTGAACACTTGTCCACATTGACATGACATGACCATGGATGTGTATATTTTTCCTTCCGCGTGTTCCTCATACCTGTTCTTATCGTTCTTCAAAGCCGCTCCATCCATAAAGTAACTCATCGCTCTCCAAATTTGTTCTATCCATAAATTAACATAGCAAAAGGAGTCATCGGTTGATGCACGTGTTATAAAATTTGTTCTACCTATGCTCTCTTAGGCGACGATGCAAAGGAACATCAAAGGAGTCAATGTTTCCTACTTGCAATCCTTAATTTGAATAGTCATACAATGTTTGCAGGTGCTGGATGGTCGACAGGGACCCCTATTGACTAATGATGCAACGATACAAAGCTTTTATATGCATATACCTAAGTTAACTCCGCTCACTCTCTTGTTTTTATGCTTCTAAATTTGGCAATGACATTGTTGATCCTACTACAAACTTCCAAACAAACAACCACTGACTAGCAAAAAAACTAATATAAGCTTGGGACATTTTCCCATGCGGTAAGCGTATTGTGTTGCATTTTGTAATGTTTTGGTTTATGGTTTGTAATGTGCCGCCGCGATATAATTTATTTTATATAAGATTTCGACTTAGGTTAATATTTTCAATATGTATTGTAAACATATATATAAATCTATGTTTACAATATAAACACAGACAGAGTGTGAGTGCAAAATGTATGTAGAGTGTGCAAGACAGTGTGTGCAATAGAATAGAGGAGCAATGTATTCAGAAATCCAGAACAACAGTTATGAATACAAAAGTTTTTTGTAATAGATGAAAGTCTATGAATGAAACACATTTTTTTTGGTTCTCCACAGTGTATATGTTTTTTACTCCATCTGCAATTTTTTAAATGATATCTCTGTGTCGAAAGAGGAAATTTTGTTCCTCTGTTGTTAAGGATTTATTAGAAAATCCGACATGGTATCAGAGCTAGTCAAGGTTCTCAGCAGTTGCTAAAGAAGCTGAAGGAAAAAGAAGATCGTTGAAGCATTTCTCTAGCAGATTGAAGGTTTCAGCAAGTCAAGTATTTACACAGTAGCATTACTGTTCATTTAAAAAAAATATACAGAGATCTAAAAAGAAGTGTTAAGAGTCAGAGTTTACCTCTCCAGTAGTGAGAAAGTTTCATTTTAAAGTTACACAGTTAAGATTTATAGTTATGCACAGTAAAGAATGGCAGGAACTAGCACAAGCATGAGTATGGGAAATACTCAACTCCGATAGTTCAATGGGAAGAACTATCACTATTGGGCAATCACAATGAAAGCCATGTTTTCATCTGAAGACTTATGGGAACTAGTTGAAGATGGATTTGAATAAATAGCTGATGCAAATGAGTTTAATTCCTTAACATAGACAGAAAAGGATTTGTTGAAGAGTAATAAGAAGGAGGACTTAAAAGCCCTCTTTTATATCTATCAAGCAGTTCATGAATGTATATTTCTATGAATTACAGCAACAAATAAGTCTAAGGAGGCATGAGATACCCTCCAAACAGCTTATCAAGGTATAGAGAAAGTAAAGATGAAAAAGCTTCAAGTAATGAGAAGAGAGTTTGAAGTTATTTACATGAAAGATTCTGATAGCTTAGACTCATTCTTCACACAGTTGATTGGGTTGGTTACCCAAATGATATCTCATGGAGAGATAATAGAAGAGAGAAAAATAGTGGAGAAAATATTGAGAAGTTTACCCTTAAGATTCAATGTGATAGTAACTACTATTTAAGAGACAAAGGATCTCTCAAGATTTACAGTTGATGAGCTTCATGCATCTTTGATGACACATGAAGAAAGGTTGAAAAAAACATCAAACTCATCTTTAGAGCAAGTCTTCAAGACCCAAATTTCTTTTGGAAGAGGAAGAGGTCAAGGCAGATCAAACTACCGAGGAAGAGGTAGAGGCAGAAGCTAGAACATAGGAGGAAGAAACAACCCTGCAAGTACAAGTGGAAGGAGCAACAACCAAAGTTAGAATCAAAGCTAAGGCAACAACCAACAAGGAGCACAAAATCAAGCACATGGACAAAGGTATGATAAATCCAAAGTCCAATGTCATTACTGTAAGAAGTATGGGCACTATGCCAATGAATGTAAAAAGAAACAGAGTGACATGAGTAATAGGCCCAGTGCTAACTTTACTAAAGAAACTCAGAGTCAAGAGAATTTGTTTTTAGCATGTAATATGGCTAAAGAGAAGAATCGAGATATATGGTTTCTAGATTCAGGATGTATCAACCATATGACTGCAAACATCTCTATGTTTTCCATGTTGGATGAAAATGTGTCTCAAGTAACATTGGGAATAGACAACAAAGTCTTTTTCATGGGGAAAGGAAGAGTAAGTGTTTTAACAAAGAAAGGAGAAGGGAAATCCATATCAAATGTATATTATGTACCTGGTATGAAGTGTAACATTTTGAGCATTGGACAACTCATTCTGAAAGGATACATTGTATTCTTTGAAGATGACGTATATACCATCATGGACATACCACCAAGCAATCAAAGGATTGCACAAGTGAAGATGACAAGAAACATAATGTTTCCTGTCAATATGAGAGTAGATTTGAAGAAAGGAGTTGCAATGGCAGCCGTAACTCAAGAGACATTCCAAAAGGAAGCAAAAGATGAAAACTGGCTATGGAATTTGAGATTTGGACATCTCAAATTTTGAGGCCTAAACTTGTTGAACATAAAAGGTATGGTAAAGGGATTACCGTTGATTGAAAAACCAGACAACCTATGTAAAGGCTGCGTCTTGGGAAAACAACACAGAGAAAGATTTCCATCACAAAAGAGAATAAGGGCAAAAAAACCCTTAGAGATAGTCCATTCAGATTTGTGTGGACCAATGCAAACACCTTCTTTAGGAGGCAACCACTATATGTTGACTTTTATTGATTATTACACAAGAATAACATGGGTGTATTTCTTGAAGATGAAGAGTGAAGTATTTGAGAAGTTCTACCACTTTAAATCTCTAGTAGAGAATCAAAGTGGGCAACATATAAAAGTTTTGAGGACTGATAGAGGAGGATAATATATCTCCAAATATTTTTGCATTTTTGTAGAGAAAATGGAATTCACAAACAATTTACAACAAGGTATACACCACAACAAAATGGTGTTTCTGAAAGGAAAAACATAACCATCATGGATATTGTAATAAGCATGTTGAAGGAAAAAAAAATTCCAAATGAATATTGGGCTGAAGATGTACATTCTGCATCATATGTGATGAATAGATTCCCAACAAAGAGTGTGATGAACAGAGTTCTAGAACAAGTGTGGAGTGGAATAAAACAATTTTTCACCCACATGAGAGTATTTGGATGTGTGGCTTATGCACATATTCCAGATCAACTAAGGAAGAAGTTTGATAGTAAGGGGGAGAAATGCATATTTGTTGGATATAGTGATGAATCAAAGTCATACAGATTGTATAACCCATCTACCAAGAAGTTCATAATAAGAAGAGATGTACAGTTCATTGAGGAAGAAGCTTGGGATGGAAGCATTGAGAAAACAGTAAATGTAAGAACATGTTTGTCTCAAGAAGATGATGAGGAAGAAATGGAAGGAAGAAATCCCTCATTAGCAACACAACCTCCACCAACACAAACACAACAAGGGACTCCTCAAGCTGGTATGAGAACACCCTTGAGAAGTCATTAAAGTGCTTCTCCAAGCACAACAAAAGGAGCATATTTGAGTGCTTCTACAAGCACAAGTTCAGGAAGTGAAAGAAGAACCAGATTCAGAAGTTTGAATGAAGTCTATGAGCAAGAGGCAACCAATGAAGGTATGAAATATTTATTTTCTCTGTATTGTCATATAGAAGATCCTATTCATTTTGAAGAAGTTGTAAAAGATAAGAAATGGATAGATGCAATGGATGAATAAATGAATGCAATAGAGAAGAAAAATACATGGGAATTAGTTGATCTCCCAAAAGGTAAAGAAGTGATTGGAGTAAAATGGGTCTGTAAGACCAAGAGCAATGCTAAAGGTAAGATTGAAAGGCACAAGGCCAGATTTGTCGTCAAAGGCTACAAGCAGCAACAAGGAAGTGATTATGAAACTTTTGCACCAGTTGCAAGAATGGAAACACTAAGAGAAGTGATATCTATTGCAGCACAACACAAGTGGAAATTTTACCTAATGGATGTGAAATCAACATTCCTGTTAGAAAATTAAATATTACAGAGCAATGAAACACATAAAATATGCGGAAAATACAAGCACACAAAACACATAAAACCAGAGAGACACAGATATATGTGGTTCACCCAGTTTGGGCTACGTCCACCTCGAACAGCCAGTCCTTCCTTTATATTATCCAGAAAAAATGAAGAGACAAAACCTGCGACGGTCCGGGTTGTATTATCCTCTTGTTCCTACTCTCCACCGATCTCCTCTCTTGTTTCTCGCTCCGAGAATACACACATAATACACGGCCGTAATACGATGCCCATACAAGGGGGTTGCCTTCTAGGGCAAAAAACCCTAATCTAAACATAACTTCTACCGTCAGATCATTTGCCTAATGAACGGCCCAGATTGACTAGAAATTACTATACTTTTACAAGGCAATTTTACATCTATTTTTAGCTTCGAGGGGGCTCCGAAAAGCGCTGCCGCCCCCCCTGGACCCCCCACGGCAGCGATTAAATTTCGGGCGGCGTTGCCGCCCCTTTTAAGGTACAGGGGTCCAATGTTGTGATACAAAGTAAAGAAGATAATCAGGCTCCATACCCAACAATCTCCCACTTGGAGACTGATTGTAGCAACTCCACCGCTGCTTCATTTGCTGGACAATGATTGCTCTTTGGACCTGGTTGTTCTTCATCTTCATCGTCATCCTTGAAGACCAATTGAAACTGAGCATGTTCTCAGTTTCTCCCTGGTTACAACTTTTGTTAGCATATCTGCAGGATTCTGGCTAGTGTGTATCTTTTTCAGCTTCAACTCTCCATCTTCCAATACTGACCGTATGAAATGGTACTTGAGATGTATGTGTTTAGTCCTGGAATGAAATGCTGAGTTCTTTGCAAGATGAATAGCACTTTGGCTATCACTGTATAGTGTGCCCATATCATGCTTCTTACCCAATTCATCCATAAACCTTTGTAACCAAATCATCTCTTTACTAGCCTCTGTAGCAGCAACATACTCTGCTTCTGTTGTTGAAAGTGTAGCAACACTTTGGATTTTTGAAACCCAACTGACAGCTGTTCCACCTACAGTAAATACATATCCTGTAGTGCTCCTCCTGTTATCTCTGTCACCTGCCATATCTGCATCAACATATCCCTGTAAAGCAATGTTTGAACCACCAAAGCATAATGCTTGATTTGTGGTACCTCTCAAATATCTGAGAATCCATTTTACTGCCATCCAATGTTCTTTTCCTTGATTATTCATGTACCTGCTTACAACTCCCACTGCATGTGCAATATCGGGCCTTGTGCAGACCATTGCATACATTAAGCTTCCAACTGCTGATGCATATGGAACTTTAGACATATAATCCATGTCTTCTTGGGTCTTTGGGCACATCTCCTTACTAAGTTTGAAATGGCTAGCAAAAGGTGTACTAGCTGGTTTTGCATTCTGCATATTAAATCTTTTCAACACCTTTTCTATGTACTCATTCTGAGACAGTGTTAATTTGCGATTTTTCCTATCTCTAGTTATCCTCATACCAAGGATTTGTTTTGCAGCTCCCAAATCCTTCATTGCAAATAAATTTGCCAATTTTCTTTTGAGCACATTTATTTCCTGCATGTTAGACCCTGCAACAAGCATGTCATCTACATACAATAACAATATAATATAGTTGCCATCATTTTGCCTTTTTAGATAAACACAATGATCAGAGTGACATCTAGTATAACCTTGTTCAGACATGAACTTGTCAAATTTTAGATACCACTGCCTTGGAGCCTGTTTTAAACCATACAAACTCTTCTTTAACCTGCACACCAATTTTTCTTTCCCTTTTACCTCATATCCTTCTGGTTGCTGCATGTATATCTCTTCCTCCAAATCTCCATGGAGAAATGTTGTCTTTACATCTAACTGTTCAAGATGTAAATCTTCCACTGCTACAAGACTTAAGATAGTTCTGATTGAATTCATCTTAACAACGGGAGAAAATATTTCATCAAAATCAATACCTTTCTTCTGTGCAAACCCCTTCACCACAAGTCTAGCTTTGTACCTCTGTTTTCCTCCATCTTCTTCCTTCAGCCTGTAAACCCATTTATTCTGCAATGTAGTTTTACCTGCAGGAAACTTGACTAAATCCCAAGTCTGGTTATGCATTAAGGAGTCCATCTCTTCTTCCATGGCTTGCTCCCACTTCTTCCTGCTTTCAACCTGCATTGCTTCTTCATAACATTTAGGTTCACCAGAATCAGTCAACAATAAATAATATAATGAAGGAGAGTATCGTTCAGGGGGTCTACTTATCCTGGTAGATCTTCTAACACCACTTTCAGGTGTTTGAGGTGCCTGTTGCTATTGTGGTAGTTGCTTTCTTCCTAGTGGTTATTGATTATTTCGGAGCACCTTTACTTTTGATTGTCATCAAACTGATGTATTCTTTGATTTCTTTTTCTGTTTCTTTCACATGGCTTGATTCTATCTGAGGACCTTTTCGTGAATAATTACATCTAACACTTATAATGATTTTGTGATTTTCATAATCATATAAATGATAACCAAAATCATTAACACCATATCCAATAAAGGTACATTTCTTTGATTTTGCCTCAAACTTTGTTCTATTTTCTTTATTAATATGGACAAAGGCCTCACAACCAAAAGGCTTTAAAAAAGAGTAGTTTACCTTTTTACCTGTCCATGCTTCCTCTGGAATACCACCATCCAAGGAACTTGAAGGCCCTCTGTTTGTTATATAAACAATAGTATCTACAACATCTGCCCAAAATTGTAAAGGCAATCCTGCATGCAATCTCATGCACCTTGCACGCTCCATGATTGTTCTGTTCATCCTTTCTGACACACCATTTTCTTTTGGTGTTCTTGGAACTGTCTTCTCTCTACGAATTCCTTGCTCTGAACAGTACCTATCAAACTCTTTGTTGCAATACTCACCTCCATTGTCTGATCTGAGACACTTCAACTTCTTTCCTGTCTCAATCTCAACCAAATCTTTCCATTTCTTGAAAGTATCAAATACATCAGATTTATTCTGAATACAATAAATCCATGATTTTCTAGTTGCATCATCAATAAAAGTAACATAATAACAAGAGCCACCAAGAGATGATACCTGAGCAGGTCCCCATACATCTGTATGCACAAGCTCCAATTTTTCGCTCTTCTTTTCTTTCCCAACTCTGAGAAATCTGACTCTCTTCTGTTTTCCATAGATGCAATTCTCACAGAAATCCAAATCAACATTCTTCAAACCTGGCAACAAGTTTCTTGAGTGAAGAATCTTCATTCCCTTCTCACTCATGTGTCCGAGCCTATGATGCCATAATGCTGCATCTGCTCCTTTGGAAGTTAAAGCATTAACAGAGTTAGAAATACCATTGCATAAATACAATGTACCAACCTTTTCGCCTTTTGCTATTACCGGGGCTCCTTTGGTGACCTTCCAAGTTTTATCTGTGAAAGTTGTCACACAACCTTCACTGCCTAACTGCCCTGTTGAAATCAGATTTTTCTTCAGATCTGGAACATGCCTTACCTCCTTTAGTAGCCATTGGTTTCCATTCTGTTGTATTACAAGAACTTTACCCATTCCAACAATTTTACAGGGTTTATCATCACCCAAACGAACTTGTCCAAAATCTCCTTGGACATAGTCATGAAAATATTTCTTATCGGGTGTGGCATGGAATGAAGCCCCTGAATCTACAACCCAAGAATCAGTAACATTTTCAAAAGAAAGAATCAAAGCATCTTGTAACACATCACCTGTCACATTTGCTTCATGATTGTTTTCTTGTTGTGTGTCTCCTTCTTTTCCTTTCCGAGATCTACAGTCTTTCTTTAGGTGTCCTTTCTTTCCGCAATTCCAGCACACTATCCCCGATCTGGACTTGGATCTACCTTTCCTTGATTTACTGCGATATCCCGAGCTCTTTCCTCTTTCCATTATTCTTCCCCTAGACTCTGCACTCAAAGCATTACCTGATGTCTCACCTGAGCATTTCCGTCGCATTTCCTCGCTAAGGATAGCACCAACAACATCATCAAACTTTAAAGTACTAGATCCAGAGACAGAGTTACTAATGGCCATTACTAAACCATTCCAACTCTCTGGCAATGAGCACAAGAATAACAGAGCTCTAACTTCATCATCAAAGTTTACCCTTACAGAACTTAACTGACTGGTAACTGTATTAAATTCATTTAAATGGTCTACAACAGATCCACCTTCCGACATCTTCATATTAAATATTTGTTTCATAAGAAATACCTTGTTTGAGGCCGAGGGCTTTTCATACAGTTTCGCCAACGTCTACATCAAACCCTCTGTTATTGTTTCCTTTGAAATATTGAAGGCGACTGACGCCACAAGACACAACCGTACTGTTCTGAGTGCCTTTCTATCGAGAATGTTCCATTAAAAGCGATGCAATGTAATTAATAGACTTCTTTGTTTTTCGCTCGATGATAGAGTCTGAGATCTTTAAATCTGGTAAATCTTCCATCTTTGCATCTTCCATGTTGCAAAGTTTTGTAGTTAAATTTCTCGACCCTAAACTTGCAATCAATCCCAGCCATTGCTCCCACTCGAAGACCGGGAACCCTTCTTTCTGGCGAGTTTATCAACCAAATATACCTTCGGCTCTGATACTAGTTGTTAGAAAATTAAATATTACAGAGCAATGAAACACATAAATATGCGGAAAATACAAGCACACAAAACACATAAAACCAGAGAGACACAGATATACGTGGTTCACCCAGTTTGGGCTACGTCCACCCTGAACAGCCAGTCCTTCCTTTATATTATCCAACAAAATGAAAGACAAAACCTACGTGAGATCCGGCTGTAATATCTCTGTTCTCTCTCCGGTCTCCTCTCTGTTTCTCGCTATAAAGAATACACACATAATACACGACCGTAATACAAATGCCCCATATATACAAGGGGGTTGCCTTCTGAGAAAAAAAACCCTAATCTAAACATAACTTCTACCGTCAGATCATTTTCCTAATGAACGGCCCAGATTGACTAGAAATTACTATACTTTTACAAGGCAATTTTACATCTATTTTTAGCTTCGGGGGCGCTGCCCCCGAACCCCCACCAGGGGGGGGCTCCGAAAAGCGATGCCGCCCCCCACAGCAGCGATTAAATTTCGGGCGGCGTTGCCGCCCCTTTTAAGGTATAGGGGTCCAATGTTGTGATACAAAGTAAAGAAGATAATCAGGCTCCATACCCAACAATTCCTAAATGGAGTATTGATGGAAGAGGTTTATGTTGAACAACCTTCGGGCTATGAGAAAGAAGGCCAAGAGCACAAATTATGAAAACTAAGGAAAGCTCTATATGGGATGAAACAAGCACCAAGAGCACGGTACAGTAGAATAGATGCCTATCTACTAGAAAATGGGTTTGAGAAATGTGAAGAAGAACCTACATTATACATCAAAGAAAAGGATGGTAAGATGCTCATTGTTGTTTTATATGTTGATGATGTGATATTCACAGGTAATGATGCTTACCTCATTGAAAATTTTAACACAGTCATGAAAGAAGAATTTGAAATGAATGATACGGGATTGCTGAGATACTTCTTAGGAATAGAAGTAGAGAAAAATTAAAATAAAATTTTTATTTCTCAAGAAAAGTATGTGAAAGAAGTTTTTGAAAAATTTAACATGCAGGATTGTAAGGAAACAATAACTGCTGCCGTGATGGGATTGAAACTAAGCAAGGAAGACAATAGCAATGATGTAGATCCAAGTTTGTATAAGAGCATAGTTGGCAGCCTTGTGTATTTGACTGCAACTAGGCCAAATATTATGCATGCTGTAATTTTAATTTCTAGATTCACGGAAAGGAAAAAAGAGACACATTGGCAAGAAGCAAAGAGAATTCTAAGGTATGTGAAAGGCACAAAGGGGTATGGTATTTTATACACCTCTTCTAAAAATTTTGAGCTAATTGGATATATTGACAGTGATTGGGCTGGAAGTATAGATGACAGGAAAAATACCATTGGATGTGTTTTTCATATGGGATCAGGAGCCATCTCATGGGATTCTAAGAAACAACCAATTGTGGCTTTATCAATAGCAGAGGCAGAGTAAGTGGCAGCTACAAAAACAACATGTCAAGCAGTATGGATGAGAAGAACGTTGAGAGATTTGTGCCATGAACAGGTAAAAGGCACAACAATTTATTGTGATAATAGCTCAGCAATAGCTTTATCCAAGAACTTAGTGTTTCATAAAATAACAAAACACATTGATGCAAAGTATCATTATATCAGAGAATTGGTGAGCAATGGAGAAGTTGTTTTACAACATTGTAAAACAAAAGAACAGTTTGTAGACATTTTGACAAAACCATTGGGGCAGAAAAGTTTTAATTATCTCAGAAAATATCTGGGAATGCAAGATAGAAGTAATTGTGATTAAGGGGGAGTGTTGGAAATTACTCCCAACTGCAATCTGAAACAGTAGGACAAAAACATAAGTCTTGAATTGAAGGTTAAAGGATGACAACAACATCAAATTTTGTTTTGGTTTTGCACTCAACCTGTGCAATTAATTTTTGTTTAAAATCCCTGCAAATAGCTGCACTGTTGTAGCCCTCTTTGAT
Organism: Pinus albicaulis; assembly: GCA_034641835.2. Taxonomy (NCBI): domain Eukaryota; kingdom Viridiplantae; phylum Streptophyta; class Pinopsida; order Pinales; family Pinaceae; genus Pinus; species Pinus albicaulis. Next base: position 1,214,506,295 of record CM076578.1, on the reverse strand, counting down.
TTACAAATCATGGTTTAAACCACGGAACCTCCCACCATAACTTTATGCACCTACCACAGTCATTAAACGCATCATTGTTTGACTTTAAACACTCCACGTCATCCCTGTTTAACTCGTGCAAGGAATGGACCCCGCCAATCCACGTCAACCGTCCACGACCAATCAAAATGCTATCGCAAGCCTCGGCGCTTACGTCATCCTCCCTTTGTAACCACGCGATAGTGCGACCCCACCACTACCAACTAACCACTCGGGAAGCCAATAGCACACCGTCACACCATTTAACTACACAGTTAGCGAACGCATTGTTTGATGAGATAACCCTTCGCAATTTAATTCCTCAATCATTTATCGCACCGTTTGGTGCTGACGTCACTCGACACATTTTCCCATGCGATAAAAATTTCGCGTTGCATTTTGTAATGTTTTGGTTTAGGGTTTGTAATGTGCTACCGCGATATAATTTCTTTTATATAAGCTTTAGACTTAGGTTAATATTTTAAATATGTATTGTAAACATATATATAAATATATGTTTACAATACAAACACAGACAGATCGTGAGTGCAGAGTGTATGAAAAGTGTGCAAGACTGTGTGTGCAATAGAGTAGAGGGGCATCGTATTCATAAATCCAGAACAACAGTTCTGAAGACAGAAGTTTTTTGTAATAGATGAAAGTCAATTCAAATGAAAGACAATTTTTTTGTTCTCCACAGTGTATATGTTTTTTCTCCATCTATAATTTTTTAAATGATATCTCCATGTTGAAAGAGGAAATTTTATTCCTCTGTTGTTAAGGATTTATCAAAAAATCCGACATGTATGAGAGACATTTTCTCATACAATAAATCAACATAGTAGGATGATTTTATGGATGAGTCTAATTTATGTAATACTTATTACATTTGGAGATCCTCACTTATGGACCCTTTTTGTCAAAATATGATTTGGCCATTTTGTTCTATATTTGGGAAATATATTCATTTGAATTATTTGGCTTAAGATATATAGGGCCCTGGCCCGTATTAATGGGAGTATTGGAGTCTGTCGCGAGGATAAAACCAAAAAACCTTATGGCCTATCACCTAAACATATTCTTGTTCGTTTTTATTATTTTCAATATTTATGGTGATATCAAATTCCTTTTATTGTTTCCCCTATTTATTGAACTGAACATTCAATAGGTTAATCCTTCAACTTAAGCTCTGTGACTTTGACAACCCAAAAGTGTGTTTTGATAGTTTATTACAATCATAATTATTGACCTTTAGAATTTTGTGTTATCTACATCTTCAAGAAACAATACATGGTGATATGAAAGTAGCCTTATAATCGTCTAAGACTTTAATGTTATGGGATTTTCCTTTTGCTTCCTTTCATTTCACATTTCGCTCTTAGGGTCATTAATCTTATTTTCCATATACTAGGTTAAAAAAGGTGAAACAATCATATCGTATATATATTTTATCACTATATCATGCTTTCAAACTCATATTTGGGGCAATAGGGTATGCAAATTACATTTGCATTGGTATATGGTGAGCCGCGTGTCTGCCTGCTAAGTCACTTGGTAAACTAATTTTACTGGTTAACAATGTTACTAATTTATCCATTCTGTTGTACAATCTTTATTCCTATGTAATTTTACTGGTTAACAATTTTACGAATTTATCCATTCTCTTGTACAATCGCTATTCCTATGTGAAAGTGGATGATATTGTCTTGTGAGGATTATCATGATATTTTGTCAATTTGTGTGTAATTTTAAAGTTTGGATAACACCTTTTATGTTTTTAAAATTTTAGAGGCTTTCCATTAGTAATCATTGTTTTGATTTATTTATCTATATCCTTCATACAATAAATAAATCATGAAGAAATTAAATGCATTAATTCTTAATATCCAAAATTCAATTTTTCATTGGTAAATGCTCTCTTATCTTAGTATACAATTTTCAAATTTTCAATGGTAAAGGCTCTCTTTAACACTAGTTCATTATTAGAACCATCCTTTTGAGAGTTCAAGTTACTACATATATTGATTAATATCTCATGGTCATTATTAGAACCATTCTTTTTATAGTTCAAGTTACTACATATATTGATTAATATGTCATGTTCTCTGAAAGTTTTTCCTAGGCATATGTTATTATGTATATTGATTAATATGTCTTGTTCTCTAAAAATTCTCCACAAGCACATGTCACATAAGGTTATAGATCACATCTCTTGTCTCCTTCAATATTCACCAAGCCTTTATGGATGATTATAGTTCAATATGGTTTACTATCATTTATTACATTTGACTATGCTTAGCCATATTTGAATATGGGTACAACAATGATATTGCCACGACCATCAACACAATACTAGGAAGAGATAACTAATGATATAAATGCTATTAGACTACTGATGTATATATTCATTTATAATTCCAATCTTTTGTTTTAGATCTTGATAACAATACATCATATCCCTTAACTTTCAAACTTGTTGTAATATGCACCAACATCTAAAGTAATATGGTAACACTGAAAAAATATGTAATTTTGGATTTTTATTTATTTCTTTTTGGGAATATTAATGTTTATATTTTAATTTGAATCCATTTATAAAATGCATCCTTGAGATTGCAAATTTAAGGTTGCAATATTTAATTCCTTGCAATTTACACGAGTTCACTGTCTGCATGCAATAGATTCCACCATATGTTTATCACAATATAATCAATAAGTTCCATTATATGTTATCACAATATAATTTAAAATAATTTTACTTACTTAAGGATGAATAAAGGATTAAAACTTTATCTAGAATAGTGAGTAACATCCAATATAGTCTCTGAAAGAAATTTGTAACTTGGTAATGAGGTTTGATCCTTGGGAACTCTGATGCATGAAGGAATACTCAAGTGGAGATGGACCATAAGGATGTTGATGTCTGGATGAGAACGTCAAAGTGAACAAAATTTTGAGGGAAGCTCAATATATGGTGTCTCACAACTGTGAAGTCAGTATGCATCCATCTTGGGATTGAAAGGTAGTAGTGCGAGAAGATAATTTGAAGGTGAAATTAGATCAATTTCATGAGGAAGATATGATAAACCTGAAGTTTGGAAAGGCCCAATTCAACTCCTTCATTCTTAACGTTGAAGAAGAAAGTGATGAGCAAGAAAAATGACCTGGATCCTATCACAATATCGAAGACTAAATATGGCTCCATGATACCCTGAAAGGAAGCAGGATCGATACAATGATATGAAAAGGAAATAGGGATCGAGGAAGTTGTGAAGAACTAGTATTTGATACTTTTATAAATACAAGCTATAAGACTTATGGTGTTGACTTCCTAAATAGAAAGGAAGTATGGGATATCCTCTAGATTTGAGAATGAGTAAAGGAGTATCCTTGAATAGGAACAAGGATCTATTCCCCAATTAAAAGTAATAGGGACATCCTCTCCGGTTGAGAGGGAGTGATGTTAGACATCACGTGTGCATTATCATCTTCATGTGTTATGAACTTGACTATGACTAACAACCGTAAGTATAAGTTGTGAAGGCCTTGGATAGATAATGGCAAAGGATTGGATAAGAATTTGTGGTTTCCCTAAGCATATAACATCCAAGAAAGGAAAGGGTATGAAATTGTTTGAGGATAGGATGAGTCTCCAAGAGAAGAGTGGTCGAAGAGGTACGATATTTTTTTTAGGAATCAGGAATGGAAATCCAAGATAAGAATAGTCCTAAGAGGTAAGAAATTGTGAACATCTAGATGGGGTATGTGCCTTATAGAGGTAGTGTGGTATCACACGTAAATCCTCCAAACATAATGCTCTTGAATGGAGTATAGCTTGTCTAGTTAGGCCTCAGAGACAATGTTGGTTATATTGATGATGCTTATAGTTGGCTTATCAATCTCACTCTTCTTATGTGAAATATTTAGTTTGAGAATGTGTTAGGTCCCTATATTACTAGTATAGTCCCTTATTTTTGTTAGTGTAACCCCCTTATTGTTATTAGTGTACCCTTTTAACCCCCATTTTGTTATTATTGTACCCTTAAATTATTATTGTTAGGTCGGCTAGGATTACATTGTGGCCCACTAGGATTACATTATGGCCCCATGGACTCCTATATATAGAAAGTAGGTTTTCCAAATTGTATCATCCAAGATTTGTTTATTTATGTAATGTATTGGAGGTTTCCCCCTTGCAGTGGCTTATTTATAAGGCGTTAATATCTCTTTTCTTCTATTTTTGGAGCTGGTTACACAACATTTGGTATCAGATGTTTGGATTCTAAGGTTTCACTACTCCAAATAGGTCATCGTGGTATTTTCGTTATAATTTTTTTTATAAAAAGCTTCAGAAGCTGAAATTTTTAGGGTGCGAAGCCGAAATACTGAGGAACATCATCAAAAAATTTCAGATTTTGGTTCACAATATTTTCGGAGATATGATCTGTGGAAGTTAGGTATTTTTTCAGGGTCCTAAACAGGTCATCGTGGAATTTGCGCTATAACTTTCTTTCTAAGAAGGTTCAGAATCTGAATTTTTGAGGGTGAGAAGCTGAAATCCTGAGGAAACTCGTCAAAAAATTTCAGATCTTGGTTCGCAACATTTTTGGAGATATGATCTGTGGAATGTAGTGCTTTTTTAGGCTCCAAAATTTCATCTCAAAGAGGTGATCGTGGGAAAATATTTATAACTCTCTCTCTGAGCATCGGATTGGAGTGCCGTAAAAATTGGTTGCAAGTTCACGGACTGTAGTTTCTTGGCTATCAATTTCAGATCTGATGGATGAAACAGTAACACGTCAAAAGTCATACAAGTTCGCTCTACTGAACCAGTCCAAAATAGGGTCATTGTGGGAGATTGGACATAACTTTGTCTTGAAAAATCCAAATTAGATCAGACTTGTGGCATTTGAAAGAAGCTTCAGAGGGCTACTACAGGGCTGAATTTCAGATATTGAAGATTTTCAATTACAAATATAATTCAATTTCAATATCGAGCTCCTCAAAGCATGTAAAAGGTGTGTATTTTGTTTTTCCGAATTGCATAAGTCTTGTTTGAAGAATCAAGTTGAATTGATTCCAAGGGCATATTGTAGAATAGATATCAATATTGGATTCTAAAATGGCCCCTAAAAATAATTCAACACCCATTAAGCCTTTATAAGGCTCTACTATGACTCATGAAGACTAAGAATGGCAACATGACATATCAAAATTACAAGAGCAAGTGCAACAAATTTCGCTCTCAGAAAGAACAACAAAAAATGAAATGGAAGTTTTGAAGAAAGGCGTGGAAATTAAGATGGATGGTTTGAAGAAAGGCGTGGAAGCTAAGATGAATGGTTTGGAAGCTAATATGGATGGCATGGAAGTGGGCATGGAAACTAAGATGGATGACATGGAAGCGAAGATCGATGAAAAAATGAAAGACAACATGGAAAACATGAAGAAGGATCTAAAAGTAGACATCAAAGGTTTGGAAAAGTTGATACAAATTTTTTTTCCTAATGGTGAAAAGATAGCAGAGGAAACTCATGATGAGAAAAAAATAAATGTTAATCATGATTTCATAAACTCTATTGTTGGAGGGAAGAACCACCATATTCCAAAAATAGACATGAGGAAGTTTGATGGAAAGGATCATGTAACATGGATACTACATATGGAGCAATCTTTCAATCTCCATAATGTGCAAAACACACAAAAGGTACGCATTGCAACTTTACATTTAGAACACAATACATTTGTATGGTATCGATGGCTTTTCTCTCGTAAAAAAATTGTCACTTGGTCAATTTTTACGGAGGAAATGATAGCACATTATGAGGATACAAAGAGCAACACCTTCTTTAGCCAATTGATAAATCTCAAACAAAAGGGTTTCGTGGGGCAGCACATTGAGGCCTTCCAAAAATTGAATATAAGGGTAACTGATATTCCAGAGGAACACAGGATTGATCTCTTCATAGGCACTTTAAAGGATAACATACAACATGAAGTTTGCGTTCTGGAACCTGATTCATTGGAGAAGGCATTCAGGTTGGCAAGAAAAGTTGAATGTAAAATTATGGCGACAAGGAAGCCTACCACTCAATTCTATAAAGAAGGAAGTGCTGCTACGCCTAGATTTCCACAACCTACAAGGTTGACACCACAACAATTGGAAGAAAAAAGAGCAAAAGGGCTTTGCTACAGTTGTGATAGCAAATACACTAAAGGTCATAAGTGTGCTGAAGAAATTATTTTACATAGATTGTGAAGAGGAAGAAGAAAATGAACAAGAAGAGGATATACACCAGGAACTAGCCCCAGAAGAGGAAGAAATGAATCCAACCATATCGTGTAATGCACTGGCAGGAATTACCACTCATCAAACTCTCACGATAAAAGGACAAATCAAGAAGAAAAGGTAATAGTGTTGATTGATTCAAGTAGCACCCATAATTTTATTCATTGTAAGGTAGCCAAGGAATTAAATTGTTTCCTATACCCAGCACCAGAATGTCAAGTGATGGTTGCAAATGGAGGAACTATAAATTTCTCTCGAAAATGCCATAATATCAAGCTAACCATGGGGGAATATGTATTGACTATTCCAATGCTTTCCATTCCTATGGGAGGTGTTGATGTTGTACTAGGAGTACAATGGTTACAATCTTTGGGGACGGTAGCTTTTAATTTTCAAGAAGTTTTCTTGAAATTTTTTTCAGAAGGAAAGGAAGTCGAATTACGGGGTATTGAAGGGAAGCTAGGAAGGATAATAAGCTCTAATGTCATGACAAAGCTTCTAAAGAAAGAAAAACGAGGCGTAATTGCACAATTATGCTCACTAGAAGTTCCGACATCAAAATCATCTATTTCTGCAGATCTCCAACAAGTCTTGGACAATCATTCCAAGGTGTTTGTAACTCCCAAAGGACTCCCACCTATTCGTGATCATGATCATGCTATTCATTTGATTCCAGGAAGTGTTCCTCCAAACATCAGGCCTTATAGATATCCTTACTTCCAAAAGAGCGAAATTGAACGTATAATTGCAGAAATGTTAGAGGCGGGTATAATTCAACCTAGTCAAAGTTCTTTCTCTGCTCCTCTAGTATTGGTACACAAGAAGGATGGATCATGGCGAATGTGTCCGGATTATAGGGAGCTCAATAAGCTCACCATTAAAGATAAATTTCCCATTCCTGTGATTGATGAATTATTGGATGAATTACATGGAGCAATTTATTTTACCAAGTTGGATCTTCATTCAGGATATCATCAAATTAGAATGAAGACTGAAGATATTCCAAAAATAGCATTTCAAACTCATGAGGGTCATTATGAATTTTTGGTCATGGCTTTTTTCCTTACCAACGCACCTTCTACATTTCAAGGGTTGATGAATTCCATTTTCAAACCCTTCCTTAGAAAATTTGTGCTATTATTTTTTGATGATATACTAATCTACAGCAGGTCTTGGAAGGATCATGTTGAACATGTTGATAGGGTGCTCAAACTACTGCAGGAGAAACAATTATATGCAAAAACATCCAAATGTTTCTTTGGATTGCAAGAGGTGGAATATCTGGGTCATATTGTATCTCACGAGGGTGTTAAAGTAGACCCTACCAAAATTAAAGCCATTAAGGAATGTAAAGTCCCCACAACCATAAAGCACTTGCGAGGATTTCTCGGGTTAACAGGGTATTATCGCAAGTTTGTTAATAATTATGGGAGAATAGCAGCACCTCTAACAACATTATTGAAGAAAGATGCATTTTCATGGACTCTTGCAACAACTAAGGCCTTTGAACATGTTAAAGAGGCAATGTACCTAGCACCAGTCTTAGCTATGCCAGACTTCACAAAAACATTTATTGTGGAATGTGATGCCTCAGGAAATGGAATTGGTGCGGTTTTAATGTAGGAAGGAAGACCCATTGCTTTTGAAATTCGTCCAATCAAAGGAAACTATTTACATAAACCTATTTATGAGAAGGAAATGTGAGCAATACTGCATGCACTAAAGAAATGGCGAACTTACCTAATGGGAAGACACTTCAAGGTAAAAACTGATCATGATAGTCTTAAAAACTGTTTGGAGCAAAGAATATCTTCAGAAGAGAAACAAAAATGGGTCACAAAGATGTTGGGTTATGACTTTGAAATAATATACAAAAAAGGAAAGCTTAATGTTGTTGATGACGCACTCTCAAGAAAAAATGAAGAGGTGGAAGCATTGATTTGTGCCATTTCTATTATCCAACCAGATTGGATAACTGAAGCAAGAGATGAATGGAAGAAGGACAAAGATGTATGGACACTCATTCAAAAGTTGCAGCAAGATCCTAGTACATCTGATACATTTAGTTGGAAAAATGATTCCTTATGGTACAAATATCGCTTATATCTTTGTAAGAATTCCCAACTAAAACAAAATATTCTTCTGGAATTGCACACTTCTCCTTTAGGAGGACACTCAGGATTTTTAAAAACTTACCACAGGATGAAGAAAGAATTTTTTTGGGATGGCCTTAAATCTGATATTCGAAAGTTTGTGGCGGAATGTTTGGTTTGCCAGCAGAATAAAGTGGAAACAATTAAGACCCCAAGACTTCTACAACCTTTATCCATTCCAAGTCAACATTGGGAGGAGATTTCAATGGATTTTATCACAGGTTTACCTAAGTCCGAAGGAAAGAGTGTCATCATGGTGGTAGTTGATAGAATTACCAAGTATGCACACTTTTGTGCATTATCTCATGCATTTAAAGCAAGTACAGTTGCTACTACATTTATGGACAGAATTCAAAAGCTACATGGAAGCCCAAGGGTTATTGTGAGCGACAGAGATCCCATTTTTACTGGAAATTTTTGGACGGAGTTATTTTCTTGTTTGGGTACACAATTAGCTCATAGCTCATCTTATCATCCTCAATCTGATGGTCAAACTGAGATAGTAAATAAATGTTTGGAAGGATATCTTCGTTGTTTTGTATCAGATAAACAAACACAATGGGTCAAGTGGTTACCTCTCGCTGAATGGTGGTATAACACTTCCTTCCATACCGCAGCAAAAATGACCCCATTTATGGCACTTTATGGATATCATCCACCATCCATCACATCATCTTTAAGGGAAAATTCGAAGGTTCAAGCAGTTGAAGATCACATCGAGCATCAGCAAGAAGTTCTCCAACTCTTAAAGGATAACCTGAATTTGGCACAAAATCGAATGAAACAACAGGCAGATCAACATCGCAGTGAGAGAAGTTTTGATGTAGGAGATTGGGTATTTTTTACGGCTACAACCATACAAACAAATGTCCCTCAAGCAAGCTAAGAAGGATAATAAATTATCGCCAAAGTACTATGGTCCTTACAAGGTGTTGCAAAAGATTGGTACTATGGCATACAAATTGGAGCTTCCTGCTTCTTCGCAAGTACATCCAATTTTCCATGTTTCATGCTTAAAGAAGGTTATAGGTGAAAATCTTCCAGTTCAAACAATATTGCCAGAACTTGATGAGGAAGGAAAAATCATATTGGAACCTGAAGCGGTCACGGAAACAAGAACTCGACAACTACGGAATCGATCAATTTCGGAGTATCTCATCAAGTGGAAGAACTTACCCACTGAAGATTCTACATGGGAGGATGAGAATTTTATACAGAAGCACCCAGAGCTACTCAAGTGTTGAGGACAACACTTTTTTGAAGGAGAGGGCATGTTAGGTCCCTATATTACTAGTATAGTCCCTTATTGTTGTTAGTGTAACCCCCTTATTGTTATTACTGTACCCTTGTAAACCCCATTTTGTTATTATTGTTCCCTTAAATTATTATTGTTAGGTCGGCTAGGATTACATTGTGGCCCACTAGGATTACATTATGGCCGCATGGACTCCTATATATAGAAAGGAGGTTTTGTAAATTGTATCATCCAATATTTGTTCATTTATGTAATGTATTGGAGGTTGCCCCCTCGAAGTGGCTTATTTCTAAGGCGTTGATATCTCTTTTCTTCTATTTTTGGAGCTGGTTACACAACATAATGATGTTGTACTAGTTTTACAATTATGAATACCTCCCTAGTTTAGAGGGAGTGTTGAAAATGTAACTAGTTTCAGTCTTCATAATCGTTGTTGTACTCATTTCAATTGTATCCTAATATGTAAAAAACAAAAGAAGAAATACAAAGTTATTATTATTAAAGCATGGGTTTCATACTTCTTATTGATGGTCTTCTAGGTAAAAACATGTTGTTGATGATACTTCTAGGGTTTTCTAGGTATCAGGATTTATTGTCATAAGTCAAAGGAGTCAACATCATGTTTATAAGACCCTTTTGGGAAAAATGTAATTGGAAAAACATCTATTTTCGAGTCTAAAAAATCTAGGAAACTCCAAGAGTACAAGTCAGCCCTAACAACTTCAAGTCTACCTAAAGGAGGGAATTTGACCCCTTGGAAAGGCTATATAAAGGAGTAGTTAAACCACATTTATGACCCACTCTCCAAGAAGTTCGATCTCAAGGAAAAAGTTCAATCTATGGCTGGGAAGCAAGAAGAGAAGAAGAGTGAAGGTATAAAAGAAGGATAAGACTTGTTTTTTGGGATATATCTATATATATATATATATATATATCAGGTGTAGATGTATAGGGTTTCTGCAGCTACAAAGGAGGCCAAAATTTCATATCCGAGTTGCAGTAGGACGAAGTGTGGTCTCTTATTGCTGGAAGGAAGAATACTCTATCTTAACCTCGTTGAATTTAGGAGGAGTTGTCTTGCTTAAGAAGGGAACTCTCAAGAGGAAGCTAAATTAGGGTTTTGTAGCAGCTACAGGGCCAAAGTTGTAGATTGAAGTAGCAGTATTGAAGCTGAAAATTCGAAGTGGCAGTTTAGAGTTGGTCGGTGAAAAATCAAAGGAGTTGTTCGAAGGACTCACTAGGTATTTGGAGGAGGACTTGGTCTAGGGTTTGGGTCTTTGTTGTCTTATTTGAAGCATATTCTATAATAAGATAATGATTTTATGGGTTTTCCCCTTGGAGGGGTTTTCCCCAGCTAAGAGCCTAATTCATTAGAGAACTTTTGAGGTCTAAAATGGACCTCCTAAGAAAAATGTACAACCAAAATAAACTTTATAAGAACCAATAAGATTTACAATGGTAATGCCAACCATGGGGGCTGATTCACCATTTTTTGGGTAAAAAAGTAAAAATATTAAATAATAATAAAATAATAAAACTACTTTTTCTACTTGTATTTTCAAATTATATCCCTAATTTTTTACTCAATTTTCAAGCGGGAGTACTCCTTGGATGGAAAATTTAATTCTTCATACAAGGAGTACCCATGTTGCATACTTTCAATGGACCCTGCTACACAAAAAATGAGAAATACTTGAAAAAATGTGATAAAACGTGATTGCGATCACATTTTTTATATATTTCTCATTTTTTATGTAGTAGGGTTCATCAAAAGTATGCAACATGGGTACTCCTTAGATGAGAAATCAAATTTTGCATCCAACGATTGTTCTTGCTCGAAATGTGAGTAAACCCATAGGGAGATAAGTTGAAAATATGAGCTGAAAACGTAGTTTTTCCTTTTTTTCCCTCTAAAATTTGATGATGTAATCTAATCTTATTTTATTATTTCCACTATTATGTTATAATTTCCTTAGGAGGCCCATTTTAGACCTCAAAATTCCCCTAATGTTTATGCTTTCTACTGTTATTGTCTATGTTATTGACATTTGTTTAATGAAACATTCTAAATAAAGAAAATAAGAAGACTAACTAAGTTCACAAGAAAATATTAAGGTTAAGGAAAATTGATATAATAAGCTACCACTTCGAATTTTCCAACAACTATCATGTGCATCAAAGGTTTATGGTTGTTGGGGTTCTAAGGACCTTTAACTCTTTATGCAAGCTCTGGTAGCTAAATCTGGTTGGGATTTTAAGTGTTATTGGTTAGGGAAGACTATTTTTCTGCTAAATACATCTCACCAAGGTCTATCATCGATTCGGCCAGACTCAACAACAAGCCCACTATAGGTGTGCCATCCTATACTTTCTTACAATTGGCATACATGATGGAAACTATGTCAGCCATTTGCGAGCATTGATGTTTGCTAATCAATTAAACTCACATTCCTTTCAAGTATAAAAGGAGAGATGTGAACATGAGTTCACCATGTAATCAATCCCTTATTTGATATTTAATATGGTATTATATGGAGTAACTCTCAGCGATGAGATAGATATTTAGCCCAAATATATAGGTAATATGATGCCCCATTGTTGGGTCTCATTTATGATCATCATGCCACTGTAATGTCAGTAAATTTTGGAAAATATGTTAGCAACTTATCAATGGTAAAATTCATTTTCTTGTGTCATTATTTTGGCCTATAAATTTTTTCCAATAAGGCTTGTACACATGAACTGATATAGGTAAACTGCCAAAATAAAATACCATCTATGATATTATGACTAAAAATCCTCATTCATATCCAAGATATCAAATTATCTATTAAAAGCAAATGCTCATGGAGAAATACCATGACATCAAAAAAATTATGTTGCTAGAAAGATATGTTGAGTTTATTCGTCACTAACATTACACAGTGGTAAAAATCCCCACCCATGTTGGCCTAGACATTGCAGGTCATTCCATGTCAATACTTTTCATGGAGCATAGACTAGCAAGAAAAACTTCTTACCCCATTCTTGTAACTGTAACATGAGAGTCAAGTAACCTAACAACCGTCTCCCTTGGGTTAGATTGGTAAGAGGGTGTGTTATATTTTCAAAGGAGGTCATAAACAAAGTATCTTGGTCACCAAATTCTTTTCAAACATAAGTACCTAGGCTCGAGAAATTTTGAGAGAGGCACGGAAATGAAACGGGTTTGAGAAATGACTAAATTTTAATGACTAATTCTATAACTCATGGAAAAGAATGAAGAGGTAGTTGAACGGCTAGAGTGTAAAAGAGAGGGTATGTAGAGAAATAATATGGTTAGATGGTATTAAATGGTTTGAAGAGACGAGCCAAGTCATAGAATGAAAATAACACACAGATGTGTGAGAGCTTCTGGAGTCAGGAAACAAGAGTCATCACTCTCTAACACTCCTAATGTGGAGCAATCTAGACTTGGAGCTGCGACTAGAAATAAGAACATAGACAGCAAGTATTTCTAATGCTATATGATCCCATTAAACTAGGTTAAATAGTGGATTTCTTGTAGAATAATGTGTTTGTTGGCTAATATTGGGACCCTATTGAGGTTCAATTTTTGGTTAACCTACTTAGTGTGTCTTGTGGGTTGTTCCATTAGGATCAGGAGTATAGGGGAAGTCCCTCCAGATCAACCTTGATCCTCCTTGATGATAGGGAGAAGGTCTAATGATTCTCTTGATACAAAAAAAAATGATTTCTAAAGTTCTCCTTCATTTTTCTGAGCAAGGAAATTACATTTTTTATTTATCTGTTTTGTTAACTATTCCAAATTCATCTCCCTTGGAATTGAATTTAGGGCACGGTCATGTATACAAGCTGAAAGTATCAGTGTTTGGAAATGATCCCTATGTAATGTTTAGACATTTGTCTATAGTGGGTCCATGCATTTTTTTGGGAAAGGCATGAAACACTAGTTACAAGTCATGGTAAAAAAGGATAAGTGGTGTTGATGCCCACATGTATCGCAGCCATGCCCAATTAATTGAGAGATGGTAAAATGTATTCCAAAAATATGCATTCCACAGAATTTTGTCCGGCTCCAAAAAATGAGACCGAGTCTTCATTTTTGGAATACAAAATCATATGCTGTGCATTTTACATGATATTTTAAATTCCGTACACGTTGTTTTCCCATAACCTAGGATAAATGCTTAGAGGTGGGGAAGGCGATAGAAATTAAAAAGGTCCCTATGGGAAAAATGATATGAGATCCATGAACATCAAACATAGTAGGATGATCTTTTGTTCGATTATGTTGGAAATTACTCCTAACTACAATCTGAAGGACAAAAACATAAGTTTTGATTTGAAGGTTAAAGGACAGCAGCAACAAACAAATTTTGATTTGGTTTTTCATTTAACCTATGCATTGAATTTTTATTTAAAACCCCTGCAAGCCCTCTTGGATTTGCAAATCATGGTTTAAACCACACAACCTCTCGCCATAACTTTATGCACCTACCGCAGTCATTAAACGTGTCATTGCTTGAATTCAAACACTCCACTTCATCCTTGTTTAACCCGCTCAGGGAATGGACCCCGCCAATCCACATCAACCGTCCATGACCAATCAAAATGCTATCGCAAGCCCTAGCGTTTATGTCATCTTCCCTTCGCAACCGCGCGATAGTGTGACCCCACCACTACCAACTCACCACCCCAGTAGCCTATAGTACATCTTCGCACCATTTAATTGCACAGTCAGCGGGCACGTTGTTTGATGTGATAACCCTACGCAATTTCATTCCTCATTCATTTATTGCATCGTTTGGTGCTGACGTCACTTGGCACATTTTCCCATGCGATACACGTATTGTGTTGCATTTTGTAATGTTTTGGTTTATGGTTTGTAATGTGCCGCCACGATATAATTTCTTTTATATAAGCTTTTGACTTAGGTTAATATTTTAAATATGTATTGTAAACATATATATAAATATATGTTTACAATACAAACACAGAAAGAGTGTGAGTGCAGGGTGTATGTAGAGTGTGAAAGACTGTGTGTGGAATAGAGTAGAGGAGAAATGTATTCAAAAATCCAGAACAACAGTTATGAAGACAAAAGTTTTTTGTAATATATGAAAGTCAATGAATGAAAGAAAATTTTTTTGGTTCTCCACAGTGTATATGTTTTTTACTCCATCTGCAAGTTTTTAAATGATATCTCTGTGTTGAAAGAGGAAATTTTATTCCTCTGTTGTTAAGGATTTATTAGAAAACCCGACATGGTATCAGAGCTAGTCCAGGCTCTCAGCAGTTGCTAAAGAAGCTGAAGGAAGAAGAAGACCGTTGAAGAATTTATCCATCAGATTGAAGGTTTCAACAAGTCAGGTATTTACACAATAGTTTTACTGTTCATTTAAAAAAAATACAGAGATCTAAAAAGAAGTGTTAATGGTCATAGTTTACCTCTACACCAGTGAGAACGTTTCATTTTAAAGTTACATAGTTAATCTTTATAGTTATGCACAGTAAATAATGGCAGGAACTAGCACAAGCACGAGTATGGGAAATACTCAGCTCCCACAGTTCAATGGGAAGAACTATCACTATTGGGAAATCACAATGAAAGCCCTGTTTGCATCTGAAGACTTATGGGAACTGGTTGAAGATGGATTTGAATATCCAACTGATGAAAATGAGTTTAATGCCTTAACATAGGCAAAAAAGTATTTGCTGAAGATTAATAAGAAGAAGGACTCAAAAGCCCTCTTCTATCTCTATCAAGTAGTGCATGAATGTATATTTCTATGAGTTTTAGCATAAAAGAAGTCCAAGGAGGCATGAGATACCCTCCAGACAGCCTATCAAGGTATAAAGAAATTAAAGATGACAAAGCTTCAAGTAATGAGAAGAGAGTTTGAATTTATTTGCATGAAATATTCTGATAGCTTAGACTCATTCTTCACACAGTTGATTGGGTTGGTTACCCAAAATGAGATCTCATGGAGAGACAGTAGAAGAGAGAAAAATAGTGGACAAAATATTGAGAAGTTTACCCTTAAGATTTAATGTGATAGTAAATACTATTGAGGAGACAAAGGATCTTTCAAGATTTACAGTTGATGAGCTTCATGCATATTTGATGGCACATGAAGAAAGGTTGAAAAAAACATCAAAATAATCTTTAGAGAATGTCTTCAAGACCCAAATGTCCTTTGGAAGAAGAAGAGGTCAAGGCAGATCAAACTTCCGAGGAAGAGGTAGAGGCAAAAGCTAGAACATAGGAGGAAGAAACAACCCTGCAAGTACAAGTGGAAGGAGCAACAACCAAAGTCAGAATCAAAGCTAAGGCAATAGCCAACAAGGAGCACAAAATCAAGCACATGGACAAAGGTATGATAAATCCCATGTCCAATTTCATTACTGTAATAAGTATGGGCACTATGCCAATGAATGTAGAAATAAATAGAGTGACATGGGTAATAGGCCCAGCGCTAACTTTACTAAAGAAACTTAGAGTCAAGAGAATTTCTTTTTAGCATTTAATATGGTTGAAGAGAATAATGAAGATATATGGTTTCCAGATTCAGGATGTATCAACCATATGACTGGAAACATCTCTATGTTTTCCATGTTGGATGAAAATGTGAAGTCTCAAGTAACATTGGGAACAGACAGCAAAGTCTCTGTCATGTGGAAAGGAAGAGTAAGTGTTTTAACAAAGAAAGGAGAAGGGAAATCCATATCAATTGTATATTATGTACCTGGTATAAAGTGTAACCTTTTGAGCATTGGATAACTCATTCAGAAAGGATACACTATATCCTTTGAAGATGATGTATATACCATCATGGACATACCACCAAGCAATCAAAGGATTGCACAAGTGAAGATGACAAGAAGCATAATGTTTCCTCTCAAGATGAGATCAGAATTGAAGAAAGGAGTTGCAATGGAAACTGTAACTCAAGAGACATTCCAAAAGGAAGCAAAAGATGAAAACTGACTATGGCATTTGAGATTTGGGCATCTCAACTTTGGAGGCCTAAACTTGTTTCACATAAAAGGTATGGTAAATGGATTACCATTTATTGAAAAACCAGACAACCTATGTGAAGGCTGCATCTTGGGCAAACAACACAGAGAAATCTTTCCATCACGAAAGAGCATAAGGGAAAAAACACCCTTAGAGATAGTCCATTCATATTTGTGTGGACCAATGCAAACACCTTCTTTAGGAGGCAACCACTATATGTTAACTTTTATTGATTATTACACAAGAAAAACATGGGTCTATTTCTTGAAGATGAAGAGTGAATTATTTGAGAAGTTCTGCCACTTTAAAGCTCTAGTAGAGAATCAAAGTGGGCAACATATAAAAGTTTCGATGACTGATAGAGGAGGAGAATATATCTCCAAATATTTTTGCATTTTTGCAGAGAAAATGGAATTCACAAGAAATTTACAACAAGATATACACCACAACAAAATGGTGTTTCTGAAAGGAAAAACATAACCATCATGGATATGGTAAGAAGCATGTTGAAGGAAATACATTTTCCAAATGAATATTGGGTTGAAGCTGTACATTCTGCAGCATATGTGTTGAATAGATGCCCAACAAAGAGTGTGATGAACAGAGTTCCAAAAGAAACATGGAGTGGCATAAAACAATTTGTCACCCACATGAGAGTATTTGGATGTGTGGCTTATGCACATATTCTGAATCAGCTAAGGAAGAAGTTGGATAGTAAGGGGGAGAAGTACATATTTGTTGGATATAGTGATGAATCAAAGGCATACAGATTGTATAACCTATCTACCAAGAAGTTCATAATAAGAAGAGATGTACAGTTCATTGAAGAAGAAGCTTGGATGGAAGCTGTTAGCACTCAGATTTTCCTTGAAGTTGTAAAAAAGAGGAAAGGGGTCCAAGGTAACCACAAACCAATCTTTTAGGTACATAATCTATCCAATCTGTACCCAGAGAGGGCTCTCTCTGTAAAATTTAGCTTTGTTTTTAGAATATATTAGGTTAGTTATAAAGTTCAGGGGTTTTGTTTGAATTTGGGTGGTGGAATTCGATAGCTGAGGGCAAGACTGAGTTTTTTAGGCCATTGGGATATGGATTCAAAAAGATGGCTTCACTGGATTAAGTTTCTAGACAAAAGATGGTTTTACAGGGCAAGATAGTCAAACAGAGAACAATTTTAGATTTAAAGTGAATGGAATGGATTTAGAATGGATGAAAGGAAATTAAGAATCTTTCAACATGTTCATAAGAGGGAAAATTGTGTGATTATTAACAAAGAGCAATTAAGAATTCTTTATTAAATAACCAAGATGTTTAAACTAGAAAAACAGGAGCAATTAAGAATTCACTGTTTAAAACCAGTTTAGAAGAAAACATTTAGAATAGCAATGATTGAAATCAGATTACACTTAAGTACCTTCTGATTTATTCTTTTTCATTAGTCATTTAGAAATGAAACATAGTGATATAATAAACAGATATAAAAAATTTAAACGCAAGGGAAGGATGACTTATTGATCCGTAGTCTGACACATGAATCCTGTAAAAAGTCTTTCGCTTCAATTCATCATCCAGCTTAGCCACAAATAAATTTCTCCAATAGCACTTTATTCCAAAATCTTAAATGTTATAGCAAAGTCTAAGAATCCACCCTCAATACTCCAATTCAGGGAGTATTTATACAAAAATTTACAAAAAATATCTCATAACAACTTGAGATATTATCTAGGATGACTCACAAGTGAATTACAATAAAATAGAGACAGATGGTCTCGTAAGTAAGAAAGAATCATAATTGATGTTGTGTTGTTTCCTTATTTTAAGAATGTGCTGGAGGCAGGCCCTATGTTTTGGCTCATTGCTGTCTTCTTCAGTAATTTTGTGCTAGCTGGTCCGTTTAATTGATACTCTTTGACTGCTCTGATACACTTTGACCTTTGTTCATCTTTTTATCCTTTTTATCATGATATACTGTGGTAAATAGGCAAAAAATTATGTAAGGATAATTATTACAAAAGTTCCATTAGTTCTTCCCACCATTTAGCTTCTGGTACTCTGGTCCTTTGCAACTTTCTCAGTGTTTCATCAGCCTCAATATATCTAAAGAAATTAGGCTGAATTGGGAACAAATGATTTACTTCATGTTCAAGATAAAATAGATTTTCTAATCTGTCATGAAGGTTTCTTCCTGTAGGCAATGAAACTGTTGATGAACTGGTTGAAGAATTGGCTTGATTATCAGCATATTTGTCCAATTTTTCAACATAAATGTCAAGGTCCATTAGCTTATCTTCTGAAACCATAGGACTGGGCAATCCTTTGTTTCACAAAATATTCAATCTTTCTTTGAAGGCAATGATTTCTTCTTGCATATCCGAGCACCTTCGTTCTAAATTCTGTACCAAATTTCTTTTAGTAAAAACTCTCTTTATTTCAGAAATTGTTCCGGTCCTGTCCTGAATACCAAGTTCTGCAAGTTGATTCTTAGTCTGAGTATTCAAAAAATGTATAGGTCTATTGGATTCTTCTGGCTTATTTCCCAACTCTTCTCTTTCTCTCTCAATCTCATCCAGAGCCAATTTAACTAAGTCATTCTATTCATCCATAATTTGAATTGAGGACCAGACGTCCTTTATTGATTGAATGATGTTATCCCAAAGAATTTCCTTTATTTCTCTTAAAGGTTTCTCCAATGTGAGATCCTTTTCCAATGCTCTGACTGTTTTTTCTAATTGGTTCACTTCTCTTGTTTTATTAGCAACACTCATTTTCGAAAGATCATATTTCTGTTCTAGAGTGGCTAATTGTTCCTTTGTTTTGAAGAGCTCTATGGCCTAAAGTTTCATTTCTTCCATTGAATTTTTTAACTCTTCAGTGTTCAAATTTGAAGTATTTCCCTGTGACAACTCTGTTGGCTGACCTGTTGCTACTGTACCTGCCACTACTCCTGCTGTAGATACTGGAATGTTCGCCTGCTTATCTTTCAATGCATTCTCAAGCTCTTTTTCAGTTGTATTAAGTTCTTCATTCAGTTTTAAGAGCAAATCCATTATTTCTTCCTCAGAACTTTGTTGATGATTTCTGCAGTCTGTGGATGTCTCAAGGCTGGTAACTTCATTTGTTTCCTCAGAGCTGCAATATCATCATCTTTCTTCTTGATTAAAGCTTCAATACCTTTTACATCTTTAGGATTATGACCCAAATTAATGATTATTTGCTCCAAGGTTTTGATTCTATTATCCTTCGCCTGGGAGGAGGATTTTTCAAGCTGCAACTGTGTATTAGTGTTATCCAAAGAATCCTGCAATTTATGGGCCATCATTGATTTATCTGTCAAAGTAGAATAAATCATCTCAGTTGTTTTCTTGTGTAGCTCGATTTGATCTAAAGGATGGATATCCTTTGCTAAGACTTCAAAATTAGTTTTAATGTAATCTGCAGCTGTCTGAGGTTGCTGCACCTTGGGCTTGAAGTGGCTCATTATCATCTTACCCTGTCGGATGTCATAGGCTGACATCAATCTTTCTTGATTTTTCGGAGCCATTTTCAAATATTGGTTGTACACTTGAAGTCTAAGTGGTTCATTCTTGGCTTTTATATTGATGCATGTTCTTTTGATGTCCCAAGCATCTTTTACTGGAGGTTTGAAAGAACATATCTCTGCACTTTGTTGCCTCTGTAGTTCCTTTCTTTGAAAATTATTGGATGTCCCACTAGCTATACCTATTTGCTGACTGTCTTCTCTTTCCTGACTATCAGGGATATCCTGAACTGATTCAACTCCTGGAAGAGGAGTTAATTTCTGCCTTTTAACACTTTTCTATTCAGAGGAGCCACAAATAGGAGTAGTTGTTTCAGCCTCTCTCTTTTTTCCCTTTTCTACGTTCAGGGGAGTTTGTAAAATTGAATTTCTGGCTCATTTACTTGAGTAGGAGGAATTTGTACTTTCTCCTGTCCTTTAGAAGTCTAAGGTTGTTTTGTCATTGTGAATTTTTCAATTACTTGTATATCAGGCTCCTTCTCTTTTCCTTTAGATTCTACTACCACTGTACTAATCTCCTGCAATTTTCATTGTGAAGTCCCTGCTGAAGAAGATCCTAGTATCTGCACCTGCCCAAAAGAGTCTAGGTCAAGTATCTTTTCAAGATCTTTCATTACATTTTCAACATTGACCTGCTCATTATCTTTTTCAATCAGTGTCCCTTCCATCCATTCATCCATATTATCATATTGTTCTATTTCTGGAATTCTTTGATGGATGTATGGTGATAGTTTATTTTTCATTCTTCTGTCACAGATAAAGCTGTTTGGATCATAAGGCACCCAGTAGAAACTCTTTTGTAGTCTGAGATAGTCTTCTAAAATTCTTTCGGCTTCTTTTCCAGCTTCCCTAGAGTTATAAATAAAGGGGCCTAGTTGGCTCTTAATCCTAAGTTGAGCCTTCTTCTTTGCATTGTAGAAATGAACTATATCTGAATTATTCATCTGCCTAAAATATTCTAATGCAAAGAGTCTCATTGGGACATATTTGGGCAACTTAAAAGGGCATAATTCACATCCATATATTATGATCTCTGTGTGGTTTTGATATAGGTACCAGTCACCTATCTTGTACTACTTTGAGAGATGAAGGATTTTCTTGATGTCATTATTTACCCTAGGAGGAGAGACTCCTGTCAACAAATTGGTTGCAGGATGAACAAAAAGGTCAACAAACTCATTATAGGAATAAGGAGAATCAATGAAATTGTGAGTAATAGCAGACCAAAATATGACTGACCTAGGATTCCCTTTGGCATCAAGTTTATTAACATAAAAAGGGAAATTCTCTGGCTGAAAGTAAATCATGAGGTGATATATGATATTAGAATACTAGAACACTCTCTCATTCCCGAATCTCATGAACTGATCATGGATTTTGTCAGCAATATAAGATGCAAAATTGTACTTGACAGTAGGAGCCTGTCTAGGGGTGAAGATAGATAATAATACTAGGGTTAATTGATCAACATACTCACTAGTATTGAAACCCATTATGAAAGATATCATGTTCAGAATAAGTCTACCTTCTTCAGTGAAAAAATTATAACCATAAGCGGGAGGGCTTTTAGGCTAATGCTCTGGTAACATGAAGGTGTGACACAGGCGGTTTAGCTCTTCATGGGATAACTTGGTAGATTTCTCAAGTAATTCAGCCATAGATAAGGGAGTGAGGGCTTGACCAGGTTGGAATTGTAGCATTTAATTTATGGACTGAGCAATTATTGGGAAAAGAACATTTTGACTTGGGGATAAAACTGCTCTTTGGTCAGGATCATAGTTTGCATGGCAATAATGGATTAACTCAGGAAAAATGTGGACTGAGGGGAGAAGGTACATGGGAATATTGGATTCCCAGAGTCCATAAACGTCAGAGCCATTCAAATAATTGTCTCTGCAGCGGCAAAATATTCGAAGAGGATTCTCACTAAGCTGAAGGTCTTTGATTTGAAAATCCATATCAGCTAAAGGAAAATAATCCAAGTCCCTGTGAGGGGCATTGATGGGCATGACATTCAAAGCTACCGGAACTTCCATTTCTGGTTCTTGTGGATTCAGAAATGGAAATTCAGGGCTTTTGTGAAAAAGGGGCACGATTACCAATTTTGGGATTTATAATTTCAGTTCTGGGAATGAAATAGACCAAATTGAACTTCTTTTGAGACTTTAGAGTGGAAAAACCAGAACCAGGACTTTTTTCAAAGTTTAATGGGGAATTGGAATAAATACATGTTTACGGGAAATGTACAGCGATTAAACAAGCACAGGCTATGGCGACTGAACTTTGAATTACTTGGCAGCAATGGTATTCAACAGGGTAATGGTTAGCAGCTTCGAGAGTTGATTTCGTATTTCTTTGCATCGAAGACTAATCTCAGCGCGGGATAGTGAAAATAACGTGGGTTTTTTGTTTTATTTGCAAAGTCAAAGGTGGCGGGTTTTTATTGATGACGTCAGCAAGTATGGTTGATGCGTCAGAGAGGATAGGCGGTAAGCGGTTTCCATTGCACCGCTTTTGGGGCAGGGCAGTTTTGGGCGGAGGGGCAGCGATTCCATATAATGATTGACGTGTGGCGGAGCACTGTTCACAAAACCGCCGGCTCATCGTGCGTTATCTTTCAGACGCGGATGGCTAGCGATGTCGATAATAGCCGTAGATCTTGGATCAGTTGATTGGACAGTCATCGGGACGCGGACATGACAGAGGTTTAACAGGTGGGACCGACGTGATTATTTGTTAATTAATCTCATCGAGGGGAATTTGATTGGCGGGACGGGTTATTAATTAATCGTGAGGATTAATTAATCCCTTTGTATGATGAGGGTCGGGGATGAAAAATGCGCAAGGGATGGGTTATTTCGAAGTTTGGTTTAAATTAACTTCGGGTTTATTTTTGTTTTAAACATATAAATCATATGTTTAAAGATTTTTTCCTATATTTTTATTATATGGTAATTAAACCAAAGAGATTTATTTACCATAGGGGGCGGAGTATTTATATAAAGTTGTATTTAGCCAAAGGGGTTATAAAGTGGGTATTTTATTTAAACATGTGGGTTTTATTAACTTTGGCCAAAATTATAATATATGGGTTTTTGGGGCTATTATATAAAAGGATTTATATACTATAGGTAAAGGTTATTTCAATAGGGATTTAAATAATAAATTAGAAGTTAATATGACAAATGAGTTAAAGCCCTAAGTATAAAACATCAAATCAATGTATTTAACTTATGCTTGCATGAAAAAAGGTTTTTATTGAATATTGCATGACTTTCCTAAGTAAAATGGGATTTTACTTAGGAAAAGATTTTTTAGAAGTGAATGAGTGTGATGATGAATGATTTTTAGTACTTAGGGTTTTTCCAATTATTGGGCCGAGGGTCTGGTCCCTCTAAAAGTCAAGGAAATGCCTTGAGCCCCTTTAATCTTTAAATACCTTAGTACTTGGGGGAAATTAGTAAAATGTTTAGGGAAAATGAGAAGGGAAGTTAATAATTTTGACTTTGTCTCGCTTATAATTCTTCTAGTGTATTATCTGCCCTTGCACTTGTGATGAAAGTTAAAAATTTAACCATCTAAAGCCATCATTCATCACATGTAATTTAGCAACAACATCTACCTACCCTACCTACTTTACCCTACCATTTTTTCTTCTTTATTAGGGTGCACTTAGACTGGCAAACCCTCATCAAACTTCTTTTCTTTTACATCTGAAAATCTATCTAATTCTAACCTTATTACATCCAAGAGCTAAGATTAAACTGTTGAGCTCCTTTTATTCACTCTACTTATCTACTTATCTGCCAAGATTAAATAGTTTGGTCAGATTTTATTCTCTATCTCTAAAACATGAAATTGAAAGATGAACTAGCCAAGTTTAAATTATTTTACTATTCATGAATTGTGGCATAAAATACAAGTTGCACACAATTTTACTTATTACATCAGAGAAAAAAGTAGTGGCATTTAGACTTGCACACTTTCCTTGGCCTTTCTTTTGGTGGGGCTCATTTTCTTTCACTTTTTTGGCCTTTTTATTTTTTCACCCTTTGATTTTTCTTTTAGGGTGTACTCTCTTTACATTTTTTTTAAATTTTTTGATTTTTGAGAATATCTAAAACCTTTGCAGTAAGAAAAAGGTATGAACATATTGCATAGTTCATCAAGTCAATCATGAAATATGACACCTATTGGTATAGGAGTCTAACACTGGCTCCACTTGGCGATGGCTTTTCGTAGTGAAAAGTCAAGAACAGCAGGTCAGATGCCTCAAAATTCCTTTAACTGAACCATGTAATCTTCTTCTTCTTGTTGCTTTATTGTATGTATGATAATGAAACTTCTGAAGCTTTGGGCCTTCTCTTCGGGCTTCAACTCCAGCAGGTTACCATCCAATCAAAACTGATACATTACAAAGGATATATTATGTACATGTCAAAAATAAGCCTATGCTAATACACAAGATCAAAGTAATGCTTTAACATTCGACCATTTACTAGTCCTTCCACTGTCTCTGAACCATCCAAATTCTTCAGAAAATATGTATTATTTCCCTGTAAAGCATGAATGATGTAAGGTCCTTTCCATAATAAGTCAAACTTCCCATGTTTTCCTTTATCCTCTCTTCTGGAATCCCATCTCAAAACTTTATCTTCCAATTGGAAGTCCTCTACCTTAGTCCTTTTGTCAAAAATCTTCTTTAGCTTTTCCTGCAATACTTGGGATCTTTAATAAACTTCTTCTCTGGTTTGCTGCAAATTGATTGTTTGATTTATTCTTCTCTGAATATCATTTGGTTCAACTTGAGCCTCTTGAAGTAACTTCATTACAGGAACCCTTAAGGATGATGGAAAAACTGCCTCAATACCATAAACTAATTCACAAGGACTGGTCCCAGTTGATTTTTTAGTGGTAAGTCTGTCTGCCCACAGTGCATTAATAAGTTTCTTATGCCAATTTTTCTTGTTTTCTTCCAAAAATTTCTTAATGATATTAATGAGACTTTTATTGGAATATTCGGCCAGTCCATTACCCTGAGGGTAATAGGCTATTGAATGGCCTAAAGTGATATGATGCTTATTGCAGAAACTTATCATCTTTTTTTATTTGAAAGCAACAAAATTATCAGTTATATTTTTCTCAGGACAGCCAAATCTTGATAGTATATTGGTTTCTAAGAATCCTATGATTACAGAATCATTGGCTTGTCTAGATGGGATTGCTTCAATCCATTTAGTAAAATAATCTGTGGCAGTGAGGATCCATCTGTGTTGGCCAAAAGAAGGAGGATGGATTTCTCCAATGAAATCCAGGCCCCATTGTTGAAATGGTTTCTCAGTGGAAATTGGTTTCAATGGAAAAGGTAATAATTTTCTCTTTCCTTCAAAGATTTGACATTTATGGCAAGAAGTTACGAATTTATTTACATCAGAAAACAAGGTTGGCCAGTAGAATCGAGCCCTTAAGATATTATCTGCTGTTGACTTCCAGTAAAGGTGTCCACCACAGTCTCCTGCATGGAATTCATTGAGATTCTTGTCAGCTTTATCTTTTAATAAAAAATTTAATAGTATACCATCATGATTCTTCCAAAATAGAACATTATCCAAAATACAATACTTTACGGATGTCATTTTCAAAAACCTTCGTTTTGTTCTGGATAACCCTGGAGGAGCTTGCAGGTTTAACAAAACATAAATGATATCAGCATACCAAGGTGAGTCTAAAAATTCCTGGCTGATCTATGGAGTCACCATCTCCTGTTCGTTATCTAGTTCCTTAATATCCAGGGCTTGGCAATTTGTTTCTTTCATAAGTTGAGCTAATCCTTGTCCTTTTATCAATTTTGTGAATTTTATCTCAATATGATATTATAATATGGTAGAAATCCATTTACCTCTTTTGCCCTCAATTCCATCTTGAGTTAAGATGTCTTTGACAACAACATTTGGTACATAGGCTATCACATGAGAATACAATATATAGACTCTGAAATCTTTAATAGCTTTTAGAAGTGCAAAATCTTGTTTTTCCATGATATTGTATTTTAGTGATGCGTCTCTTAGTGCTTTAATAAAAAATGCTATAGTTTTTTCACATCCTTGATCATCCTTTTGTAATAAAACAACTTCTACAGTACGTTCTGATGCAAATGAAAAAATTATGAAATCTCTATCAAATTGTGGACTGGTAAGAACCGGTGTTCTGGTCAAAGCCATTTTAATATCTTCAAATGATTTCTTGTCTTCTACTATCCATTTAATACTTGAATCCTTTCTTAACATGTTGGTAAGCAATCTAATTAATTCAGCTAAACTAGAAATGAATCTTCTCAAAAAATTGATTTTCCCTATGAAAGCTTGAAGCTCTTTAACATTTCTTGGATGAGGTATCTGCAAGATATCTTTTATTCTTTCTGGATCAATTCTAATGCCATCTTTTGAAATGATATGACCCAGGATTTTGCCTTCTTCAAGACCAAACAATGACTTTTTTGGATTTAGGGAAATACCATACTTTCTGCATTTTATAAATACTTGTCTGAGATGGTCTAAATGTTGCTGATCTAATTTAGAGAAAACAGTTAAATCATCCAGATAAATAACAAGAAAGTCATGAATTTCTTTTGTAAATGCAATGTCCATTGCTCTTTGGAAGGTTGCTCCTGCATTTTTTAGTCCAAAAGGCATTTTAAAATATTTTAAAGTACCCCATGGTGTTGTAAAAGTTGTTTTATCCTGGTCATCAGGATGAACCAGAATCTGGTTATATCCTGAAAATCCATCTAAAAGAGAAATCCTTGAAGCACCTACTACCCTTTGCAAAATGTAATCCATTTTTGGCAAAGGATAATTGCCCTTCAAAGAAACATTATTTAGATTACTTAAATCAATACACAGTCTAATTTCTCCAGTTTTCTTCCTAGTAGGGACCAAGTTGGCCACCCACTCTGAAAATCTAATTGGAGCAATTATCCCTGCTTCGTACATTCATTTAATTTCTTTTTCAATTGAAGGTAACAAAACAGGATTGATCCTTCTTAGTTTTTGTTTAAATGGTTTATGGTCTGATTTTAAAGGTATGGTATGTTGAATTATAGATGTATCATAAGATTTCAGGTCTTCATAACTCCAGGAAAAAACATCCTGGAATTCTGTTAATAACTCAACATATTTTTGTCTTTGATCGGGAGGTAAAGATTTTGATATCTTTATTACTTTAGGTTTTTCTTCAGTTCCCAGATTGTATTCTTCAATATCAGCTTTCAGTGGTTCCATTTCAGGTTTCAGTGGAATGTCATTAGAGTCAAAAATATCTTCTAGAGGAGTCAATCCTTTAGTTAAATAATTATCTTTCAGATTAATGATCTCGGATTCATCTTCTATAATCTCATTAACTTCCATTTGTTTGAGGTCTTGCATGTCTTTTCTGGTGAATTTCATTGGATGGAACATTTGAATGGCACTCTCTTCAGAAATGTTTGTTTCTTGTTCAATTATTTGATTAGATTCAATGACTACATCTTCATCTATATTACTGTTAGAAAACTCATCTTCTAAAGTTAGAAAATTATTAATTTGATTGTCATTTGCAAACACTTTCCAATTCATAAGATTGTTTGGTATGGCAGGTCTATGTCTAATCTCAGCTATGAACTGATGATTAGGTTCAAATGGTAATTTACAACTGCTAGCAAAAATTACGAGGCTATGAGCATGCAATTTTTGTTTTCTTGGAATTTTTGCAAGCTGAGCCTGTAGAAAAGTATTGAGAATTTCCACAACCATTCCTCTATATTCTCTTAGTCTGGGATCTTTTGTCGAAAAATCACCTTTGATCTGTTGAATGATTAAATCAGAATCCCCTATGATAGATACTCTAATTTCTCCTAAATTTTTGACAAGTTTAAGCCCTAACAAAAGAGCTTCATACTCTGCCATATTATTAGTGCATTTAAAGTTTAATCTGTAAGCATGGCCTTCAGCATGATCATTTTAAACATTGTGTATCCAAATTCCAGCTCCTCCTCCTAACTTATTAACTGAACCATAAAATTCTAAATGCCAAAGAATTTCATGCTCATAATCTTCATCAGGTGTTTTAGTAACTTTCTTAACAGGGAGATCTGGTTTTTTAGTTTCTTCTGGCTTTTCTTGGGTTTCTGATGTTTCTTTTTCTTTAGAGATTTCTTGGATTTGAACAGTGGATTTATGACTTACAATTTCTTTTGGTTCAGATTCTGTTGCTTCTAGTTCAGTGGGAAGATCCGTTTCAACATTATAGAGAATAAATGAGTCCATATCAGAGTGTACTGAGTAGATAGGGAAATTTTCAGGTTTCTCCTGACTACTGACGACATATTTCATCAAGGTTTCTCTGTATAGTCTCTTAGGTTGGCTGAATACTGAAATAGTAGCATATGACATATCTAATTGAAGAGATCCTTTGAGTTTTGCACCCCAGGATCTAGACAACAGCATACCATATTTTGGAGGAATATCTGCTACTACTATATCCATCAAAATTGATTTAGTAGGGTATTGAACCAATGTAACACAAAAATATTTAATTAATCCTAAACATCTCACCTGACTTGAATCAAAAGAGAAAAGATCTTTGTAAGGTCTAGTGATGTCTAGATTTAATCTTTCCATTACAGCCTTGGGCATTAAATTATGAGACGCTCCAGAGTCAAGCATGGCATTATGAAGTATTTTGTCATGTATATTCAAACTTATATAAAATGGAGGAGTCCCTCCGCTTTCAGATTTTCCATTTACTTCAGGGCCAAAGAGTAATCTGGGTTGGTCATCGAAAACATTAACTGTGTCATCATTTCCAAGAATATTAAGTGATCTATAAATTTGGTTTCTGTAGACAACATGTTTAGCTAATTCAGACAGTGGAACAACTATCTTTAGTTTGCCTATTTCGGATTCCAAATTAAAATATTTCTCAGTTTGAGTCTTTGTATTTCGAACAGTTGGATTGTCTTTTTCTTCTGTGTTTTCAGTGTTTTTCTCCTTTTCAGGAGTGTGGCTGGGTGTTGAAGTTGTTTCTAAATCAACCTCTAGAGGTTCTTCTACATTTCCTTTGAGAGGAAAAGTATCAGAAAGTTGTCTATTATTCAGTTGAGTTTCAGATACATCTTCAATAATTAGATGGGTAGGATTGGGATTTGATCTAGTGAATATTTACAGGGGTAGAACTGGTCTTACCTTTGAGGGGTTGCTTTGTGGTTTTCTGTTTACTTGCTTCCGGAACATCAACTCTTCTACTCCTCAAATTGTATTGCTTATGGACTTCGTAGATGGCTGTGTCATATCCTTCCTTAAAATCAAATGATTCTCCTGATTGGGTTTGAAATTTCTTAATAATGTGAGCTTCTTGATCATCTTGGGTCAAGAAAATTTCTGGTTCATTTTCATCTTCAGTAAAGTTGTTTATTTGAACATCATTAGTAGGTTCTTCAGAAGTCGAGCATTCAACATCATTTTCCTGGAATGGGGGCCTAATATTTTGATCAGGACCAATTTTTCCAGTATTTTGATTTTGGTTTCTTCTAAAGTTCGGATTTCTCACAGTATTACTAGGTTGACCATCCCAAGGAGCTTTATTCTTTTCAATAGTTTCAATTCTGTCTCCTAGTATTTCCATTCCTTTGATTATAGCATCTAGTTTCTTCTCAAAAGCTGAGGGTTCTTCGTTTACAGGCATTCTTCTTTCAGCTCTAGCTCTAGCTCGTTTTTCTATCAGGTTAGCTTCAACACTAACAACTATACTTTGCATTTATTCTAGAGTTTGAGGATCTCTTTCTCTAAGTTTATATGCTATATTAGAATCAAATCCATCAGGGAATTTCATTAATACTGAATCTGGAGGAGGTCTAAGATTTTTGGGAACAACATTATAAGCTTCATTGAATTTGGTGACATAATCTTGCACAGTCTCATTTGGTCCTCTTCTTAATTTTCCAAAGTCTGATAGGATTTGAATAGGGTCTTTCTTCTTTTCCCATCTGTTTAAAAATGTTCTATAAAAGGCTGGTAAGTCAACAACACTGTCTACAGGAAGAGCTCCGAACCAGGTTCTAACTTCTCTAGTAAGACTTTGGACGAAAATTCTCATCCTAACATCATCAGCACTATTTCATAAAATTCAAAATAATTGGTCATTCTTTTGGTATGCTGTTGAGCAGTATAAGTACCAGAACTATGAAAAGGAGTGATTTTAGATTGATAATATTGAGGCATAGCCCCTAGATTAGCTGGTAATATTAAGGGAGCATATCTGTTTTCCATTGGAAGATGTAGTGGGATAATAGGTGAGGTTGGTCTATGAGTGGTAGGTGGAGGAGTGGAAGGGGTAGTTTGGGTTTGAGAGGCTTGAGGAAAAGTAGATGATCTTGGAGAACCTGAAGTAATAACAAAAATATTTGATGTACCTTCAAAGGTAATCTCAGATTGTATAGAATATTGTAAATGTTTGTCAAGATGTGATGAAACAAATTCAAATTGTAAATCTTCAAGAAATAATGGGTCAGGAACCAAATTGGATAATGCAGATTCAGAAAAATTTACAAATAAATATGTTTCAAACTGCTCATCAAAAGGTTCGTCCTAAAGATAAATCCACTTCACTAGACAAGAAATAGATCTATAGAGAGGTCGAGAACTTCCAGATCTTTCTTGACTATCTTGTCTTCTAAGAATTCTTGGAATCAGATTCGGATTTTCGAACATAGGCGGTGGATTTGGATCAGGATTGGCCCTGGTATAACGAGTCCTTTCTAAAGCTAGCTTTCTTAAGTGACGTTTTTGGTTTTTTGATTTTAAATGAAATGAATAATACAACTTCAATAATTTCTTTAAGAAGTTTCAGATATTGGATTAAAAATTTCTTAAATATTTATTTAACTAGAGGAACTGATCAAATGTTTGAAACCAAAGTTCATTTCATAAAATAGACCGGAGATAGACTGAAGCAACATTTATTTACTATGCAATTGCAGAGTAAAAGAAGTTCAAAGGCTACCTGGATAACTTTCAGGCTCCGTCTGTAGTTTATAAAATAAACAATAATAACAATAAAAATATTCAGATCCCCAGTGGAGTCGCCACTATGTTATCACTCAGATTTTCCTTGAAGTTGTAAAAAAGAGGAAAGGGGTCTAAGGTAACCACAAACCAATCTTTTAGGTACATAATCTAGCCAATCTGTACCCAGAGAGGGCTCCTTCTGTAAAATTTAGATTTGTTTTTAGAAGATATTAGGCTAGTTATAAAGTTCAGGGGTTTTGTTTAAATTTGGGTGGTGGAATTCGATAGCTGAGGGAAAGACTGAGTATTTCAGGCTATTGGGCTATGGAGTCAAAAAGATGGCTTCACTGGATTTAGTTTCTAGACAAAAGATGGTTTTACAGGGCAAGATATTCAAACAAAGAACAATTTTAGATTTAAAGTGAATGGAATGGATTTAGAATGGATGAAAGGCAATTAAGAATCTTTCAACATGTTCATAAGAGGGAAAATTGTGTGATTATTAACAAAGAGAAATTAAGAATTCTTTATTAAATAACCAAGATGTTTAAACTAGAAAAACAGGAGCAATTAAGAATTCACTGTTTAAAACCAGTTTAGAAGAAAACATTTAGAATAGCAATGATTGAAATCAGATTACACTTAAGTACCTTCTGATTTATTCTTTTTCATTAGTCATTTAGAAATGAAACACATTGATATAATAAATAGATATAAAAACTTTAAACACAAGGGAAGGATGGCTTATTGATCCGTAGTCTGACACATGAATCTTGTAAAAAGTCTTTCGCTTCAATTCATCATCCAGCTTAGCCACAAAGAAATTTCTCCAATAGCACTTTATTCCAAAATCTTCAATGTTACAGCAAAGTCTAAGAATCCACCTTCAATACTCCTATTGAGGGAGTATTTATACAAAAAGTTACAAAAAATATCTCATAACAACTTGAGATATTATCTAGGATGACTCACAAGTGAATTACAATAAAATAGAGACAGATGGTCTCATAGATAAGAAAGAATGATAACTAATGTTGTGATTTTTCCTTCTTTTAAGAATGTGCTGGAGGCAGGCCCTATGTTTTGGCTCATTGCTGTCTTCTTCAGTAATTCTGTGCTGGCTGGTCCGTTTAACTGATACTCTTTGACTGCTCTGATACACTTTGACCTTTGTTCATCTTTTTATCCTTTTTATCATTTTATACTGTGGTAAATAGGAAAAAATTTATGTAAGGATAATTATTACAAAATTTCCATTAGTTCTTCCCACCATTTAGCTTCTGGCACTCTGGTCCTTTGCAGCTTTATCAGTGTTTCATCAACCTCAGTATATCTGAAGAAATTAGGCTGAATTGGGAACAAATGATTTACTTCATGTTCAAGATAAAATAGATTTCTAATCTTTCATGAAGGTTTCTTCCTATAGGCAATGCAGCTGTTGATGAACTGGTTGAAGAATTGGCCTGATTATCAGCATATTTGTCCAATTTTTCAACATAAATTTCAAGGTCCGTTAGCTTATCTTCTGAAACCATAGGACTGGGCAATCCTCTGTTTAAAAAAATATTCAATCTTTCTCTAAAGGCAATGATTTCTTCTTGCATATCCAAGAACCTTCGTTCTAAATTGTGTACCAGTTTTCTTTTAATAAAAAATCTCTTTATTTCAAAAATTGTTCCGGTCCTGTCCTGAATACCAAGTTCTGAAAGTTGATTCTTAGTCTGAGTATTTAAAAAATGTATAAGTCTATTGGCTTCTTCTGGATTATTTCCCAACTCTTCTCTTGCTCTCTCAATCTCATGCAGAGCCAATTTAACTAAGTCATTCTGTTCATCCATAATTTGAATTGAGGACCAGACGTCCTTTATTGATTGAATGATGTTATCCCAAAGAATTTCCTTTATTTCTCTTAAAGGTTTCTCCAATGTGAGATCCTTTTCCAATGCTCTGACTATTTTTTCTAATTGGTTCACTTCTCTTGTTTTATCAGCAACACTCATTTTTTAAAGATCATATTTGTGTTCTAGAGTGGCTAATTGTTCCTTTGTTTTGAAGAGCTCTATGGCCTGAAGTTTCATTTCTTCCATTGACTTTGTTAACTCTTCAGTGTTCAAATTTGAAGTATTTCCCTGTGACAACTCTGTTGGCTAACCTGTTGCTGCTATACCTACCACTACTCCTGGTGTAGATACTGGAATGTTCACTTGCTTATCTTTCAATGCATTCTCAAGATCTTTTTCAGTTGCATTAAGTTGCTCATAAAATTTTAAGAGCAAATCCATTAGTTCTTCCTCAAAACTTTGTTGATGATTTCTGCAGTCTGTAGATGTCTCGAGGCTGTTAACTTCAATTTTTTTCTCAGAGCTGCAATATCATCATCTTTCTTCTTCATTAAAGCTTCAATACCTTTCACATCTTTAGGATTATGACCCAAATTAATGATTATTTCCTCCAAGGTTTTGATTCTATTATCCTTAGCCTGGGAGGAGAATTTTTCAAGCTGCAATTATGTATTAGTGTTATCCAAAGAATCTTGCAATTTATGGGCCATCATTGATTTATCCGTCAGAGTAGAATAAATCATCTCACTTGTTTTCTTGTGTAGCTCAATTTGATCTAACGGATGGATATCCTTTGCTAAGACTTCAAAATTATTTTTAATGTAATCTGCAGCTGTCTGAGGCTGCTGCACCTTGGGCTTGAAGTGGCTCATTATCATCTTACCCTGTTGGATGTCATAGGCTGACATCAATATTTCTTGATTTTTCGGAGCCATTTTCAAATATTGGTTGTACTCTTGAAGTCTAAGTGGTTCATTCTTTGCTTTTATATTGATTAATGTTCTTTTGATGTCCCAGACATCTTTTAGTGGAGGTTTGAAAGAAGATATCTCTGCACTTTGTTGCCTCTGTAGTTCCTTTCTTTGAAAATTAGTGGATGTCCCACTACCTGTACCTGTTTACTGACTGTCTTCTCTTTCCTGACTATCAGGGATCTCCTGAACTAATTCAACTCCTGGAAGAGGAGTTAATTTCTGCCTTTTAACACTTTTCTGTTCAGAGGAGCCACCAATAGGAGTAGCTGTTTCAGCCTCTCTCTATTTTCCCTTTTCTACGTTCAGGGGAGTTTGTAAAATTGAAATTTCTGGCTCATTTACTTGAGTAGGAGGAATTTGTACTTGCTCCTGTCCTTTAGAAGTCTGAGGCTGTTCTGTCATTGTGAATTTTTCAATTATTTGTATATCAGGCTCCTTCTCTTTTCCTTTAGATTCTACTGCCACTGTACTAATCTCCTACAATTTTCGTTGTGAAGTACCTGTTGAAGAAGATCCTAGTATCTACACTTGCCCAAAAGAGTCTAGGTCAAGTATCTTTTCAAGATCTTTCATTACATTTTCAACATTGACCTGCTCACTATATTTTTCAATCAGTGTCCCTTCCATCCATTCATCCATATTAGCATATTGTTCTATTTCTGGAATTCTTTGATGGATGTATGGTGATATTTTATTTTTCATTCTTCTGTCACAGATAAAGCTGTTTGGATCATAAGGCACCCAGTAGAAACTCTTTTGTAGTCTGAGATAGTCTTCAAAAATTCTTTCGGCTTCTTTTCCAGCTTCCCTAGAGTTACAAATAAAGGGGCCTAGTTGGCTCTTGATCCTAAGTTGAGCCTTCTTCTTTGCATTGCAGAAATGAACTATATCTGAATTATTCATCTGCCTAAAATATTATAATGCAAAGAGTCTCGTTGGGACATATTTGGGCAACTTAAAAGGGCATAATTCACATCCATATATTTTGATCTCTGTGTGGTTTTGATATAGGTACCAGTCACCTATCTTGTACTGCTTTGAGAGCTGAAGGATTTTCTTGATGTCATTATTTACCCTAGGAGGAGAGACTCCTGTCAACAAATTGGTTGCAGGATGAACAAAAAGGTCAACAAACTCATTATAGGAATAAGGAGAATCAATGGAATTGTGAGTAATAGCAGACCAAAAGATGTCTGACCTAGGATTCCCTTTGGCATCAAGTTTCCTAACATAAAAAGGGAAATTTTCTGACTGAAAGTAAATCATGAGGTGATATATGACAGTAGAATACTTGAACACTCTCTCATTCTTGAATCTCATGAACTGATCATGGATTTTGTCAGCAATATAAGATGAAAAATCGTACTTGACAGCAGGAGGCTGTCCAGGGGTGAAAATAGATAATAATACTAGGGTTAATTGATCAACATACTCACTAGTATTGAAACCCATTATGAAAGGTATCATGTTCAGAATAAGTATAACTTCTTTAGTGAAAAAATTATAACCATAAGGGGGAGGGCTTTTAGGCTGATGCTCTGGTAACATGAAGGTCTGACACAGGCGGTTTAGCTCTTCAATGGATAACTTGGTAGATTTCTCAAGTAATTCAGCCATAGATAAGGGAGTGAGGGCTTGACCAGGTTGGAATTGTAGCATTTCATTTATGGACAGAGAAGTTATTGGGAAAAGAACATTTTGACTTCGGGATAAAACTACTCTTTGGTCAGGATCATAGTTTGCATGGAAATAATGGATTAACTCAGGAAAAATGTGGACTGAGGGGAGAAGGTACATGGGAAGATTGGATTCCTAGAGTCCATAAACGTCAGAACCATTCAAATAATTGTCTCTCCAGCGGCAAAATATTCGAAGAGGATTCTCACTAAGCTGAAGGTCTTTGATTTGAAAATCCATATCGGCTAAAGGAAAATAATCCAAGTCCCTGTGAGGGGCATTGATGGGCACGACATTCAGAGCTACCGAAACTTCCATTTCTGGTTCTTGTGGATTCAGAAATGGAAATTCAGGGTTTTTGTGAAAAAGGGGCACGATTACCAGCTTTTGGATTTATAATTTCAGTTATGGGAATGAAATAGACCAAATTGAACTTCTTTTCAGACTTTAGAGCGGAAAAACCAGAACCGGGACTTTTTTCAGATTTTAATGGGGAATTGGAATAAATACCTGTTTACGGGAAATGTACAACGATTAAACAGGCACAGGCTATGGTGACTGAACTCTGAATTACTTGGCAACAATGGTATTCAGTAGGGTAATGGTTAGCAGCTTCGACAATTGATTTCGTATTTCTTTGCATGGAAGACTGATCTCAGCGCGGGATAGTGAAAATAACGTGGGTTTTTTGTTTTATTTGCAAAGTCAAAGGTGGCGGGTTTTGATTGATGACGTCAGCAAGTACGGTAGATGCGTTAGAGAGGATAGGCGGTAAGCAGTTTCCATCGCACCGCTTTTGGGATAGGGCGGTTTTGGGCGGAGGGGCAGCGATTCCATATAATGATTGACGCGTGGCAGAGCACTGTTCACAAAACCGCCGGCTCATCGTGCGTTATATTTTGGACACGGATGGCTAGTGATATCGATAATAGCTGTATATCTTGGATCAGTTGATCGGACGGTCATCGGGATGCGGACATGACAGAGGTTTAACGGGCGGGGCCGATGTGATTATTTGTTAATTAATCTCATCGGGGGGGATTTGATTGGCGGGACAGGTTATTAATTAATCGTGAGGATTAATTAATCCCTTTGTACGACGAGGGTCAGGGATGAAAAATGCGCAAGGGATGGGCTATTTCAAAGTTTGGTTTAAATTAACTTTGGGTTTATTTTTGTTTTAAACATATAAATCATATGTTTAAAGATTTTTTCATATATTTTTATTATATGGTAATTAAACCAAAGCGATTTATTTACCATAGGGGGTGGAGTATTTATATAAAGATGTATTTAGCCAAAGGGGTTATAAAGTGGGTATTTTATTTAAACATGTGGGTTTTATTAACTTTGGCCAGAATTATAATATATGGGTTTTTGGGGCTATTATATAAAAGGAGTTATATACTATAGGTAAAGGTTATTTCAATAGGGATTTAAATAATAAATTAGAAGTTAATATGAAAAATGAGTTAAAGTGCTAAGTATAAAACATCAAATCAATGTATTTAACTTATGCTTGCATGAAAAAAGGTTTTTATTGAATATTGCATGACTTTCCTAAGTAAAATGGGATTTTACTTAGGAAAAGATTTTTTAGAAGTGAATGAGTGTGATGATGAATGATTTTTAGTACTTAGGTTTTTTCCAATTATTGGGCCGAGGGTCCGGTCCCTCCAAAAGTCAAGGAAATGCCTTGAGCCCCTTTAATATTTAAATACCTTTGTACTTGGGGGAAATTAGTAAAATGTTTAGGGAAAATGAGAAGGGAAGTTAATAATTTTGACTTTGCCTCGTTTATAATTCTTCCAGTGTATTATCTGCCCTTGCACTTGTGATGAAAGTTAAAAATTTAACCATCTAAATCCATCATTCATCACATGTAATTTAGCAACAACATCTACCTACCCTACCTACTTTACCCTACCATTTTTTATTCTTTATCAGGGTGCACTTAGACTGGCAAACCCTCATCAAACTTCTTTTCTTTTACATCTAAAAATCTATCTAATTCTAACCTTATTACACCCAAGAGCTCATATTAAACTGTTGAGCTCCTTTTATTCACTCTACTTATCTACTTATCTGCCAAGATTAAACAGTTTGGTCAGATTTTATTCTCTATCTCTTAAACATGAAATTGAAAGATGAACTAGCTAAGTTTAAATTGTTTGACTATTCATGAATTGTGGCATAAAATACAAGTTTCACACAATTTTACTTATTACATCAGAACAAAAAGTAGTGGCATTAAGACTTGCACACTTTCCTTGGCCTTTATTTTGATGGGGTTCATTTTCTTTCACTTTTTTGGCCTTTTTATTTTTTCACCCTTTGATTTTTCTTTTAGGGTGTACCCTCTTTACATTTTTTTTTAAATTTTTTTATTTTTGAGAATATGGAAAACCTTTGCAGTAAGAAAAAGGTATGAACATATTGCATAGTTCATCAAGTCAATCATGAAATATGACACCTATTGGTATAGGAGTCTAACAAAAGCATTGAGAAAACTGTAAATGTAAAAACATGTTTGTCTCAAGAAGATTATGAGGAAGAAATGGAAGGAATAAATCCATCATTAGCAACACCACCTCCACCAACACAAACACAACAAGAGACACCTCAATTTGGTATGAGAACACCCTTGAGAAGTGATGGAAGTGCTTCTCCAAGCACAACACATTGAGCAGATTTGAGTGCTTCTACAAGCACAAGTTCATGAAGTGAAAGAAGAACCAGATTCAGAAGTTTGAATGAAGTCTATGGGAAAGAGGCAACCAATGAAGGTATGAACATTTTATTTTCTTTGTATTGTCATACAGAATATCCTATTCATTTTGAAGAAGCTATAAAATATAATAAATGGATATATGCTATGGATGAAGAAATTAATGCAATAGAGAAGAACAATACATGGGAATTAGTTGATCTCCCAAAAGGCAAAGAAGTGATTGGAGTAAAATGGGTCTATAAGACCAAGAGAAATGATGAAGGTAAGATTGAAAGGCACAAGAACAGACTTGTCGTCGAAGGCTACAAGCAACAACAAGGAAGAGATTATGAAGAAATTTTTGCACCAGTTGCAAGAATGGAAACAGTAAGAGCAGTGTTGTCTATTGTAGCACGACACAAGTGGAAAGTTTACCAAATTTATGTGAAAGCAACATTCCTAAATGGAGTATTGATGGAAGAGGTTTATGTTGAACAACCTCTGGGCTATGAGGAAGAAGGCCAAGAGTAGAAAGTATGAAATTTGAGGAAACCTCTATATGGGATGAAACAAGCACCAAGAGAATGGTACAGTAGAATAGATGCCTATCTACTAGAAAATGGGTTTGAGAAATGTGAAAAAGAACCTACATTATACATCAAAGAAAAGGATGGTAAGATGCTCATTGTTGTTTTATATGTTGACTATGTGATATTCACAGGTAATGATGTTTACCTCATTGAAAATTTTAAGAGAGTCATGAAAGAAGAATTTGAAATGAATGATATGGGATTGCTGAGATACTTCTTAGGAATAGAAGTAGATAAAAATGAAAATAAAATTTTTATTTCTCAAGGAAAGTATGTGAAAAAAGTTTTAGAAAGATTTAACATGCAGGATTGCAAGGCAACAATAACTGCTACCGTGATGGGATTGAAACTAAGCAAGGAAGACATCAGCAAGGATGTAGATCCAAGTTTGTATAAGAGCATAGTTGGCAGCCTTATGTATTTGACTGCAACTAAGCCAGATATTATGCATGTTGTAAGTTTAATTTCTAGATTCACGGAAAGGCCAAAAGAGACACATTGGCAAGCACAAAATAGAATTTTAAGGTATGTGAAAGGATCAAAGGGGTATGGTATTTTATACACCTCTTCTGAAAATTTTGAGTTAATTGGATATCCTGACAGTGATTGGGTTGGAAGTATAGATGATAGGTAAAATACCTCTAGATATGTTTTTCATATGGTATCGAGAGCCATCTCATGGGCTTCTAAGAAACAACCAATTGTGGCTTTATCAACAACAGAGGCAAAGTAAGTGGCAGCTACAACAA
This sequence comes from Pinus albicaulis, assembly GCA_034641835.2. Classification (NCBI taxonomy): domain Eukaryota; kingdom Viridiplantae; phylum Streptophyta; class Pinopsida; order Pinales; family Pinaceae; genus Pinus; species Pinus albicaulis. The sequence goes on along the minus strand of CM076578.1, from coordinate 1,214,466,438 downwards.
CAACATGTCAAGCAGTATGGATGAGAAGAATGTTGAGAGATTTGTGCCATGAACAGCTAAAAGGCACAACAATTTATTGTGATAATAGCTCAGCAATAGCTTTATCCAAGAACTCGGTGTTTCATAAAATAAAAAAAAGCATTGATGCAAAGTATCATTATATCAGAGAATTGGTGAAAAATGGAGAAGTTGTTTTACAACATTGTAAAAAAAAAGAAAAGTTTTCAGACATTTTGACAAAACCATTGGGTCAGAAAAGTTTTAATTATCTCAGAAAATATTTGGGAATGCAAGATAGAAGAAATTTTGATTAAGGGGGAGTGTTGGAAATTACTCCCAACTGCAATCTGAAACAGTAGGACAAAAACATAAATTATTAGTTGAAGGTTAAAGGACGATAACAACATCAAATTTCATTTTGGTTTTGCACTCAACTCGTGCATTGACTTTTTTTTTTAAACCCCTGCAAATAGTCGCACTGCTGTAGCCCTCTTTGATTTACAAATCGTGGTTTAAACCACGGAAATTCCCGCCATAACTTTATGCACCTACGCATTCATTAAACATGCCATTGTTTGAATTCAATCACTCCATGTCATCCATGTTTAACTCGTGCAAGGAATGGACCCCTCGAATCCACGTCAACCATCTGCGACCAATCAAAATGCTATCGCAAGCCTCGGTGCTTACGTCATCCTCCCTTCGCAATCACGCGATAGTGTGACCCCACCACTACCAACTCACCACCCAAGTAGCCAATAGTGCACCGTCGCACCATTTAACTGCACAGTCAGTAGACATGTTGTTTGATGCAATAACCCTTCACAATTTTATTCCTCGTTCATTTATTGCACCGTTTGGTGCTGACGTCACTCGACACATTTTCCCATGTGATAAACATATCGCATTACATTTTTTAATGTTTTGGTTTATGGTTTGTAATGTGCCACCGCGATATAATTTCTTTTATATAAGCTTTAGACTTAGGTTAATATTTTAAATATGTATTGTAAACATATATATAAATATATGTTTACAATACAAACACAGACAGAGCGTGAGTGCAGAGTGTATGGAGAGTGTGCAAGACTGTGTGTGCAGTAGAGTAGAGGAGCATCGTATTCAGAAATCTAGAACAACAGTTCTGAATACAAAAGTTTTTTGTAATAGATGAAATTCAGTTGAAATGAAAGACAATTTTTTTGTTCTCCATAGTGATATGTTTTTTTCTCCATATGTAAGTTTTTAAATGATATCTCTGTGTTGAAAGAGGAAATTTTATTCCTCTATTGTTAAGGATTTATCAGAAAATTCGACATGTATGAGAGAAATTTTATCATATAATAAATCAACATAGTAGGATGAACTAATGGATGAGTCTAATTTATGTAATACTTATCAGATTTGGATATCCTCACTTATGGACCCTTTTTTTCAAAATATGATTTGGCCATTTTGTTATATATTTGGGAAATATATCCATTTGAATTATTTAGCTTAAGATCTATAGGGCCCTGGCCAGTATTAATGGGAGTATTGGAGTTTGTGGTGAGGATAAAACCAAAAAAAATTATGGCCTATCACCTAAACATCTTCTTGTTCATTTTTATTATTTTCAATATTTATGGTGATATCAAATTCCTTTTATTGTTTCCCCTATTTATTGAACTGAACATTCAACGGGTTAATCCTTCAACTTAAGCTCTGTGACTTTGACAACCCAAAAGTGTGTTTTGATAGTTTATTACAATCATAATTATTGACCTTTAGAATGTTGTGTTATCTACATCTTCAAGAAACAATACATGGTGATTTGAAAGTAGCCTTATAATTGTCTAAAACTTTACTGTTAGGGGATTTATGGGATTTTCTTTTTGCTTCATTTCATTTCACATTTCGCTCTTAGGGTCATTAATGTTATTTACCATATAACAGGTTAAAAAAGGTGAAACATCGATATATCATGATTTTGAACTCATCTTTGGAGCAATAGAGTACACAACTTGCATTTGTGTTGGTATATGGTGAGTCGTGTGTCTGCTTTCTAAGTCACTTGGTAAACTAATTTTACTCGTTAACAATTTTATTAATTTATCCATTCCCTTGTACAATCTTTATTCCTATGTGAAAGTGGATGATATTGCCTTGTGAGGATTATCATGATATTTTGTCAATTTGTGTGTAATTTTATATTTTGGATAATGCCTTTTATGTTTTTAAAATTTTAGAGGCTTTCCATTAGTAATCATTTTTTTGATTTATTTATCTATATCCTTCAAACAATCAATAAATCATGAAGAAACTAAATGCATTAACTCTTAATATACAAAATTCAATTTTTCATTGGTAAATGCTCTCTTATCTTAGTATACAATTTTCAAATTTTCATTGGTAAAGGCTCTCTTTAACACAAGGTCATTATTAGAGCCATTCTTTTGATAGTTCAAGTTACTGCATATATTGATTAATATGTCATGGTCATTATTAGAACCATTATTTTGATAGTTCAAGTTACTACATATATTAATTAATATGTCATGTTCTCTGAAAGTTTTTCCTAGGCATATGTTATTATGTATATTGATTAATATGTCTTGCTCTCTAAACATTCTCCACAAGCACATGCCACATAAGGTTATAGATCACATCTCTTGTCTCCTTCAATATTCACCAAGCCTTTATGGATGATTATAGTTCAATATGGTTAACTTTGATTTATTACATTTGACTATGCTTGACCATATTTCAATATGGGTACAACAACGGTATTGCCACGACCATCAACACAATACTAGGAAGAGATAACTAATGATATAAACATTATTAAACTACTGATGTATATATTTATTTTTAATTCCAATATTTTGTTTTAGATCTTGATAACAATGCATTATATCCCTTAAATTTCAAACTTGTTGTAACATGCACTAACATCTAAAGTAATATGGTAACACTGAAAAATATGTAATTTTTTATTTTTATTTATTTCTTTTTGGGAATATTAATGTTTATATTTTAATTTGAATCCATTTCTAAAATGCATCCTTGAGATTTCAAATTTAAGGCCGCAATATTTAATTCCTTGCCATTTACACGAGTTCACTGTCTGCATGCAATATATTCCACCATATGTTTATCAAAATATAATTAATAAGTTCCATTATATGTTATCAAAGTATAATTTAAAATAATTTGACTTAATTAAGGATGAATAAAGGATTAATGCTTTATCTAGAATAGTGATTAACATCCAGTATATACTCTGAAAGAAAGTTGTAACTTGTTAATGAGGTTCGATCCTTGGGAACTCTGATGCATGAAGGAATACTCAAGTGGAGATGGACCATAAGCATGTTGATTTCTGGATGAGAAGGTCAACGTGAAAAAAATGTTGAGGGAGGCTCAATATCTGGTGCCTCACAACTGTGAAGTCAGTATGCGTCCATCTTGGGATTGAAAGGTAGTAGTGCGATAAGATAATCTGAAGGTCAAAGAAGATCACTTTCATGAGGAAGATATAATAAACCTGAAGTTTGGAAAGGCTCAATTCAATTCCTTCATTCATAATGTTGAAGAAGAAAATGATGAACAAGAAAAATGACCTGGTTCCTATTACAATATCGAATACTAAAGATGGCTCCATGATACCTCGAAAGGAAGAAGGTTCGATACAATGGGATGCAAAGGAAAGAGGGATCTAGGAAGTTGTGAAGAACTAGTATTTGATACTCTTATAAATACAAGCTATAAGACTTATGGTGTTGACTTCCTAAATAGAAAGGAAGTATGGAATCTCCTCTAGATTTGAGAATCAGTAAAGGAGTATAGTTGAATAGGAGCAAGGATCTATTCCCCAATCAAAAGTAATAGGGAAATCCTCTCTGGTTGAGAGGGAGTGATGTTAGACATCCCATGTGCATTATCATCTTCAAGTGTTAGGAACTTGACTATGACTAACAACTGTAAGTCTAATCTGTGAAGGCCCTGGATAGAGAATGGCAGAGGATTGCATAAGCATTTGTGGTTTCCTTAAGGATATAAAATCAAAGAAAGGAAAGGGTATGAGATTGTTTGAGGATAGGAAAAGCCTCTAAGAGAAGAGTGGTTGAAGAGGTATGATATTTTTTGAGAATTCAGGAATGGAAATCCAAGATAAGAATAGTCCTAAAAGGAAATAAATTGTGAACATCTAGATGGGGTATGTGCCTTATAGAGGTAGTGTGGTATCACACGTAAATCCTCCCAACATAATGCTCTTGAATGGAGTAGAGCTTGTCTAGTTAGGCCTTAAAGACAAAGTTGGTTATAGTGATGATGCTTATAGTTGGCTTATCAATCTCACTTCTTATGTGAAATCTTTACTTTGAGAATGATGTTGTACTAGATGTACAATTATGAATACCTCCCTAGTTAAGAAGGAGTGTTGAAAATGTAACTAGTTTTGGTCTTCATAATCGTTGTTGTACTCATTTCAATTGTATCCTGATATGTAAAAAACAAAAGAAGAAATACAAATTTATTATTATCAAAGCATGGGTTTCATGCTTCTTATTGATGGTCTTCTAGGTCAAAACATGTTCTTCATGATACTTCTAGGGTTTTCTAGGTATCAGAATTTATTGTCATAAGTCAAAGGAGTCAACATCATGTTTATAAGACCCTTTCGGGAAAAATGTAATTGGAAAAACAACTATTTTCAAGTCTAAAAATTCCAGAAAAATCCAAGAGTACAAGTCGGCCCTAACAGCTTCAAGTCTACCTAAAGGGGGGAGTTTGACCCCTTGGAAAGGCTATATAAAGGAGCAGTTCAACCACATTTATGACCCACTCACCAAGAAGTTCGATCTCAAGGAAAACGTTCAGTCTATATCTGGGAAGCAAGAAGACAAGAAGAGTGAAGGTATTGAAGAAGGATAAGACTTGTTTTTGGGATCTCTCTCTCTCTCTCTCTCTCTCTCTCTCTCACGTGCAGATGTATAGGGTTTCTTCAACTACAAAGGAGGCCAAAATTTCATGTCCGAGTTGCAGTAGGACAAAGTGTGGTCTCTTATTGCTGGAAGGAAGAATACTTTGTCTCGACCTCGTTGACCTTAGGAGGAGTTTTCTTGCTTAAGGAAGGAAATCTTAAGAGGAAGCTAAATTAGGGTTTTTATAACAGTTATAGGGATGAAGTTGTAGGTTGAAGTAGCAGTATTGAAGCTGGAAATTCGAAGTTGAAGTTTAGATTTGGTTGGTGAAAAATCAAAGAATGAGTTGTTGGAAGGAGTCACTAGGTATTTGGAGGAGGACTTGGTCTAGGGTTTGGGTCTTTGTTGTCTTATTTGAAGCATATTCTATAAGAAGAGAATGATTTTATGGGTTTTCCCCTTGGAGGGGTTTTCCCCGGCTAAGAGCATAATTCATTACAGAACTTTTGAGGTATAAAATGGGCCTCCTAAGAAAAATGTACAACCAAAATAAACTTTATAAGAACTAATAGATTTACAATGATAATGTTAACCATGGGGGATGATTCACCATTTTTTGGGTAAAAAAGTAAAAATATTAAATAATAATAAAATAATAAAACTACTTTTTCAACTTGTATTTTCAAATTATATCCCTAATTTTTTACTCAATTTTCAAGCGGGACTACTTGTTGGATGGAAAATTTAATTCTTCATCTAAGGAGTACCCATGTTGCATACTTTCAATGGACCCTGCTACACGAAAAATGAGAAATACATGAAAAACACGATAAAACGTTATTGCAATCAAATTTTTCATGTATTTCTCATTTTTTATGTAGTAGGGTTTGTTATTTCCTAAATATACCTCAGGCTGAAAGAAGGCAGACTTCAGGGTAACATCAAACCACGTTCATTCTGGTAGCTAGCCCTACCAAAATAGGAGAGGGCTCTCTCCAGGTCAATCTCAGCAAAAATAATCGAAGGGGCTTGAGATGACTTAAAAAAAAGGCTAATTTTAGGCTAGGTATATAAGTAAAGGAGTTCGATTTTGATTTTGGGGTTTTTGTTGGAAACAAAGGGAAAGGCAGTTTTGGGTTCGGGGATGAGGCCTAGTTTCTGCAGAGTTCTGAATGTGGCAAGGAAGGAAATTGTTTTGATGCTTTGGATTGAATGAATGGATAGTTCAGACCGGTGAGGAGATGACGAGGGCAAGAGGCTTTCAAGAATCCTCTTCAAACAGATGAAAACATGGAAAATTAAACAAAACTGAAGGCAGAGCAAAGCAATCTAATGAATTCCACCTTTATAACTCATTTGTTTAATTTAACAGAAGAAATAGAAGTAAATTAATACACATAAACATCAATGAACTTACAATCACATAGAGAAACACACTATAAAAACAAAGAGCCACATGGATCCCAAAGAGTGTCTGTAAACCCCGGTCTATTCCTTTGCCAAAATTGGCAGTAGGAAGATTAAATGTACACATGCTAAGCAATCCTGGTGTCCAACCCCAAATGACCTGAAGCAATTGTTTACATAGACAAGCCTAGCTCATCCCCATGCCTATAGGGGCTCTATCCCATCATTCTAGGAGCCGTTTCAACCATATCTAAACTAACTCGTGTGAAAATAGGACGTTGAAATTAACTTTGCCTTTATGAGTGATAGAAACCATCGGTTCCATCACATTTCAATTTTTTGGTGAATGGATCTACTAAGATGAGTAAAAATGTGCCAAAATTACATCAAAGTCATGAAATTACATCAAGGTACATCAAGATTTACATGAAAAAGTCAAACTATCCAAAACTAGGCGAAATTCTGAGCTGCTGAGTGAAAAATAGGCCAAATTTCCCTATGCGCCGCGCCTGAAATCTCTATGCGTAGCACAAGTTTGAGGCTGATTTTGAGGGCCTTCCCTAAGTCCAAATTGAGTGTAGGATAGCTTGTTCAAAAGCCCTGCCTGTATAATCTCCAACCCAAGTGGAATTTCTGGATTTGGCTGCCATTTTCCCCTCCAAAAGTCCAATCTCCCAACACTGCTTCCTGTGTGTGCAAAAAGTGGCAGAAAGGCCATTTTTAGGGTGTTTTTGACCCTTTAGGCAACCCAAAACTTGTCAAAATCCTTAGTTAATATATAGGCATGCATAAATTTTGATGAAAAATCTAGAAATACAAATTTTTCCTCTAGAAGAGCTGCCAATTATAAGCGCACACCAAGTGGCGCTACGCGTCGGGTAGGAAAATCTGTGTTTAGGCCCAAAAATTCAAAATTGACAAAAAATTTCCCAAATTTCTTGAAATTTGGGCTGAATGCCCACCATCAAGCGCTATGCTAAGCCAAAGAAGATTCGGCCAAAATTTGGAGTCTATCATGCCTTTTACGATGCTTTAGTGCCCTCCTTAGTTTTGCCTTCAGGATTTTGATCCTCGCTTTGAAAACATGATTTCGCACCCAATAATGGTTCTTCATGTTTCTGAGCATGTTATTTTCCTTTTTTTCCTTATCCAATAGCTTCTCAAGATGAATGTTGAGCCTCTCAAGCCAAGTCTCTATATCAGCCTCAATCTCCCTCTCAATGGGTGTCATCTCGGTTTGGCTTGTTTGGGCAGCTTGCCGTTTCTCACAGATGTTTTGCAACTCCATGATTGTATGATGATCTTCCAACTGTTTGTTCCTCTTCTCCAGGTATTTTATGATCCATTGGGCTCTTTGCAATTTGACGGTCAATGTGTTGATCTCAGCTTTCTGCTCCTGAATGGTCTCTCTCAACTTTGAGCTTGGAGAGCTCAAATCCTCATCAATCAATATGAAATCAGTATCCTGGCCTCCTGAAGGGCCCTCATCCTGCATGGGCCTCTTACCTCTTTCTTGTACCTGTACCTGTGCTGTTGATGATGACAACGAGACCCCTTCCACCCCAGGTGGAAAGAGTACTTGTCGAGCTGCTGCAAATAATAATATGTTGCCTCTCTAATAAGTAACAAACACTGACACACTGATAGGCTATATCTCGTGACCTTCAGGCTGATGTGAAGGTTCACCTGCATCATGGAAAACCTTTGGAGGAACCTGAGGAGCTGTGAAAAAGTCATGGGAAATGAAATATTCCCATGAAATACCCTGCAATCCAAGCTGATGAACAACCATGATCTTGATGAGTGCATAGTGATAAATATTGTTGTGTTGCTGCTCGGGAGTTTTCTTCTGCACAAGAGTGGTCATTCTCTTGATGTTTTGGCACATGAAATAAGGAATGTTCATCATCCTCACTCTAGTGAAATGCATCAATAACCTGATATGGTAGGCATAGAGGCGTGAAAACCAGCCCTCACAACTGAAGTAACTGATAATAAGTTTCATCAAAGGTGCATAGGATTCCTTTAGGAACCAGAATGGGAACACCCTGCTGAGCTGTCTCACATAGCTAGGCCTGATGTATGGTTCATAATTCACTCTTTCCACCTGTTGTCTTTTTTTCCACTGTTCACCCACATTCGGTATTCCTGTTGCTTGAGAGATGGTTTCCAGTGTCAAAGTGAAATTTACACCAGCAAGAGTTACCTGACCATCATGTAAATGTAATACAAACAAACAAGCCAACTCTTGATGATGACGAATCCTAGCAATCATCTCACAATACTGATAGCATGACTTCTCTCGAAAACATGCCATGGCAAGTGGGAAACCCTGCAATTGAGTCAATGAGGTGGGCTCTTCTCTCACATGTTTGCCACCTTTACGAGGCATTCTCGGTGCATGTAGCTCAGTGGTGGAATCAATGTCTTGTTCATATGATGTATTAGTGTCTGTCTCCATGGTGTTGCAAGGTCTACGTTTGGCTTGTATGAGAGGAAAATGAGAATTTGGGTGTTTTGTTTTAAATTTCCAAATGTGTGTCAAAGGAGAGGGACTGTAGGAGATATAGGGAAGTGGGGACAATGGGATTTTAATAAAATGATAAATTTTCCTTTGAAAATTTAACAAACTTAGGGACAAGGGACAACCACTGAATTTTTGGGATTCTTGGGGTTTGGGAATTTTACAAATGAAATGGGAAAGGGAGAATAATAGGAAATGAAAGGATTTAGGGATAGGGATAATGGGAATGAGTGACTTAGGATATAAGGGAATAGGGGAGGACTGTAATGATAATATTAACAGTGATGGGAAAGGAGCAACAGGTGGGGAATGGAGTTGGAGTACTTGGCACCAAAATCAATTTTTAAAAATTCAAATTCAAAACGCTTAGGAACAAATTTTAACAAGGTGATAGGGTTTATGGTTTTGACATTCAAACTTTGATATTCATTTTTCAAACAAACCCAAACATTGGCTAATAGCAATTTCAAAGTCTCACAAACTTACTTGAAACATAGGAGGCAGATTCGTTTTGAAATTTGAGAGAGATGGCAACAAATTAAGTGTTTCGGCCCTGTGCACCGTGCTCTTTATGTGCGCCACGACCGTTCAGAAATGCATGATGAAAAACAGCCCTATGCATCGCGCCTGGCTTATGCGTCCGACCTCCACCCAGTGCGCCGCGTAGGTAAACTCACCAACAGTTCGGCCTCCAGACACTGATTTTTCCCTCCACAATTTGTCTTTGGCTCTTTGATGACTCTTGGTATGCAAATTAATTATGAAAACACAAAAATATCCTTTATACCATAGACTTTGATTTTTGATTTGAAAAAAACCCACTTTCTAAAGTCTGAAAACTTTGGCACTTTTTGAATAGACTCTGTTTTGTTTCCTTTGATTTTTGAACTGATGATGAATCTCTTCTCTGTTCTTTGCAGGGATAGTTTAAATGGGATTTTAGCAAAGGTGACCAGGGCTATGCCTGAAGAACTTCACAACTGAAAAAACTCTGAAAATTACATTGCATTTATTACAAAAGGATAAAATAGACAATTTTTCTTCAAAACATAGTTTTGAAGAAAAATCATTATCAAGCATTATGACGATGAACTTTTTCCGATGAAAACTTATTTCAAACCTCCCTCATGTGCCTGCTAACATTATTAGCCATTTTGAAGAATAAATTAACAAAACCCTAGACCTAATGAGACTAAAACCCTAAAATGACTTTTTGTTGACCAAGAGAACAAACATGACTGTAAATGATTGTGAATGACTTCGATGAACAAACACGGACCAGCAGGTACATGACATGAGGGATATGAGAGAAAAGACCCTTCCGTCAGATGATCCATGCTCCTAATGGAATGCATCTGACTAAACTGAATGAGACACCTAAAATGAAATGCAACAAAAGATATTTTGATCTCTGACAGAGGGATGAAGATACCGACTCTAAGATTGGCTCTAATGGGGATGGTAGTTCCTTCGAGGTGCCAAGAACTACATATTTCTGGGAGAGTAGGCAGTGCCTTCGTCCATTGGGCTATGGATTCCATAACTTTGAAAAATCAACGCAAGACTCTTGACTCAACTTTATTGATTGAAACTTGACTCAATTTTGAAACCAAAATGACTGAAAAACCTTACTCGACAAACTCAAACCAAAGCTGAAATCAATCTTCAGAGTTATTGCCTTCACTTCGGGCCCCAAACTGAAGAAAATATCACAGCACACACTTGCAATGAAAATGAAATAAACGGTATGTAGAGTGACAATGTAAACAGCAGAAAACATTTCAGAAATGATACCGCTTGAGCAGCCAAGCATTGACCGGCCCTCTTGGACAATCTTCCCCGTTCATCTCTTTCAAAAGAAAAGCATTCTCACCCCGATGTGCAGCAATTTTAAAGGGTCCTTTCCATATATTTTCAAACTTACCATGCTTACCCTTTTCCTCGTTTCTTGCATCCCATTTCAGCACCACTTCTTCCAACTGAAATTTCTCTGCCTTGGCTTTTCTATCATATATTTTATTAATTCTCTCTTGCAGCATGAATGTGTTTTGAAAAACTTCTTCCCTCGTCTGCTGCAAATGCATCATTTGATTTATTCTTCTCTGCATATGATCATCTTCACTGCCAGCTTCCTGTAGAAGTTTGACCACTGGAACTGCGAGAGAGGTAGGAAACACCGTGTTAACTCCATATACAAACTCAAAAGGGGACATACCAATGGATTTCTTCTGACTCACTCAATCTGTCCAAAGTGCATTGACCAACTTCTTATGCCAACTTTTCTTGTTTACTTCCAGCAACTTTTTAATGATGTTAACCAAAGATTTGTTGGAAGACTCTGCCAATCCATTGCCTTGTGGATGATAAGCAGTTGAGTGTCCCAAAATAATATGATACTTGTCACAAAACTCAATCATCCTTTTTGATTTAAAAGCTGCTGCGTTATCAGTGATTAACTTATTCGGGCAACCAAAACGAGACAAAATATTGTTCTCAAGCAATGAAATTATTACCGAATCTGTAGCTTGTCTGGTGGGAATTTCCTCAATCCATTTCGTGAAAGAATCTATCGCTGTGAGGATACACCTATGCTGAGCTGAAGAAGCAGGATGAATCTCACCAATGAAATCCAAACCCCATTGCTGAAAAGGAGCACTTACCTCAATGGGCTTAAGCGGCAAAGGCTACAATTTCTGCCTCCCTTCAAAAATATGACATTCATGACAACTTTTGACAGTCTTATACACATCAGAAAAAAGTGTCGGCCAATAATATCCCGCTCTCAAAATCTTGTTGGCCATTGTTTTCCAAAAAAGGTGACCCCCACAATCTCCCTTATGAAAATCCTCCATAACTTGCTTTGCTTCTTCTTCAACCAAACAATTCAGCAAAACACCACTGGGATCTTTCCAATAGAGTGAATCATTCAAAATACAAAACTTAGCAGCCTTCAATTTCAAAGTTCTACTTTTATTTCTAGCCATGCCGGGCGGTGGTGACAAGTTTTGAAGCACATATAAAATGTCTGAATACCAAGGAGAAAGAACAAAGATTTCTGATACCTGAACTGATGAACTTTCCTCATTCTCCTCGGACATAGCAACAATGAGATTGATGTCCAAGGCATGCAAATTTGACTCAGCCATTAGCTTAGCTAGCCCTTGTCCTTTGATAAGCTTTGCAGGCTTTATCTCCACATCATACTCCAACAAGACAGAAATCCATTTGCCTCGTCTCCCTTTCGGATCTGTTTGCACTAAAACATCCTTAACAACAGCGTTAGGAACATAAGCAAGAATATGAGAATGCAGAATATATACCCGAAAATATTTCAGCGCTTTCACTAAAGCAAGAGCTTGTTTTTCAATGATGTTATACTTTAGGGTTGCATCTCTTATGGTTCGGCTGAAAAAAGCAATTGGTTTTTCATGTTGATCTCTCTTCTGCATCAATACTGCTACCATAGTATGCTCCAAGGTAAATGAAAACAAAATAAAATCCTAAGTATAATCTGGGCTGATCAAAACCGGAGCTGAGGAAAGAACCAACTTCACTAAATTGAAAGACTTTACCGCCTCCTCAGTCCACTTCACTGCACCATCTTTCTTAAGCATGTTTTTAATCTCTCTTAGATGTTCAGCAAGATTGGGCACAAAGCAGTGTAAGAAATTCATCTTACCATTGAAGGATTGGATCTCCTTTTTTGTTTCGGGGAAGATCAATTTGATGAATAGCTTCTACTCGAGCTGGGTCAATACGGATGCCATCTTTTGAGATAATATGACCAAGAATTTTTCCCTCATCCATGGCAAACAAACTCTTCTTCAGATTGAGTGACACACCATACTTTCTACATCACTGAAAAACAATCTTCAGATGGTAAGGTGCTCTTCATCAGAATTGGAAAAGACTGTCAAATCATCAAGATACACAGCTAGAAAAACATCCTTCTCATTTTCAAATGCCATATCCATTGCTCGTTGAAAGGTTGCACCAGCATTCTTCAAACTGAAAGGCATTTTAGCGTAATGGAAAGTTCCCCACGGAGTGGTGAACACTGTTTTGTCTCTATCATCCTCATGGACCAGAATTTGGTTATACCCAGAATATCCATCGAGTAGCGACATACGAGATGCTCCAACTACTCGCTGAAGTATGTGATCCATTTTGGGCAATGGATAATTATCTTTCAAATAAACCTTATTCAGATTCCTAAAATCAATGTACAAACGAATCTCACCTGTCTTCTTGCGGACGGGCACCAAATTGGAAATCCAATTCGAAAATCTTATAGGAACAATGATACCAGCCTTGTATAATCGATTCACTTCCTTCTCAATTGAAGGCAACAACTTCGGATTTATTCTTCTCAACTTCTGCCTGAAGGGCTTTTGATTTGGCTTAATCGGAATGGTGTGCTGAATTATGTTTGTATCATACGTCTTCAAATCTAAATAGTCCCAAGAAAATGCATCAGCAAAAGAAGACAATAAACTAACATATTTTTCTTTTACCTCCGGTGGCAATGCTTTGGACAATTTCACCATCTTTGGATTCTCAGCTGATCCAATGTTCACATCTTCAACTCCCTTTTCAGTTGGACGCAAGGTTGGTTTTTTATCTACGTCATATTGATCGAAGAGCTCCTCTAAAGGTATCAAACCTTTAGGAATGACATTATCCTTCAACTGCAATACTTCCATCTGGTTTATTTGTGCATTATCCTCACCATCATCATGCTCCATATCAATTGAAGTGTCTTTGAATTTACCTTCATTTTGCAGAAATCCATCAATCTCTTCATCATTTTGGAATACTTTCCACTACCTTTGATTGTCCGGGACAGTTGGACGATGCTTCACATGAATTTCAAATTTGTTACTTGAATTCATCAAAATCTTCAAATTACTTGCTGCTTTTGCAAGTGCATCTGCAATACCATTCTGAATATGAGGGACACAAGTCAAAGTATAGTCTGAAAACAATTTCAAGATATCAAGAACAGCATTTCGGTAGGCTCGCATTTGAGGATGCTTAGCTTGGTATTCACCTTTCACTTGCTTAATTACCAACTTGGAGTCGCCATATACTGCAATCCTCTTAGCATTCAACTTCCTAAGAATTTTCAGACTAGCAATCAAAGCTTCGTATTCTACCTCATTATTCGAACAATCAAAAGCTAATTTATAAGAACAGACCCTTACATTACTCGGTACCTTGTTTGGAGCGGAAAAAGGGCTGCGTACCCAAATGCCAATTCCAGCACCATCACTTCCTACTACACCATCAAAATCCATGGTCCACAAACCATCTTCATCTTCTTCCAAGTGCTGAAATTATGTTTTATCTGTTATTTCTGTTTGCTATCCATTATCTTTCTACTGCTGTCGGGAGGCTGATTGCTCAGCGGAACTTTCAAGTTCTTATCTCTCTTTCTTCAAAACTTCTCTGAAATTTTTGGTGATTTCCAGAATGTCCTCCGCTTCAACAAACTGACTATTTACATCATTGAAACTATCTGAATACAAAACAAATGACTCTAAATCTGTATGTACATAATTAATTGGATGATTTACTGGTTTCTCCTTGCTGGTGATCATATACTTCATCTTTTGTTCCTGATATAATCTTATCATTTGACCAAACACAGGAATGGTAGCATAGGAGAAATCAAGCTGCAATGTTCCCTTCTATTTTTCTCCCCAAGATCTGGAAAGAAGCATGCCAAATCTAGGAGGAATATCCGCCACAACCACATCCCTCAAAACATTCTTAGTAGGAATCTGATCTAAACTTACGACCAAATCTTTGATTAGCCCAATGCATCTTACCCTACTGGAATCGAAAGAGTAAATATCATGATATTTTCTAGTGATGTCCAATCCCAATTTCTCCATGATTTCTCTTGGCATGAGATTATGAGATGCTCCAGAATCAAACATAGCATTATGTAACACAAAATCATGCAATCTAACGCTGATATAAAAAGGAGTCACATCACTATCTGGAGACTCACCATCCAATGCTGGTCCAAATATCAACTCAAGTTTATCATCTTCCACATTCACCATATCAGACATCGAATCTAAATTCAAAATTTTAGACACCTGACCCAGTGACCCTTATAGTTATTGTTCTTCATCAATTCAGTCAAAGGAATGGATACTTTTAACTTAGCAATTTCACTTTCTAAGTTAAAAACTGAAGTTTTTTCTACCTCTTTGGCTGTAACATCCTTCTTTTCAGCTTTCTCCCTCAATACAATTGGCTGATTAGATCTTTCATTTGTTGATGGAGACTTGCTAGTAGTGGGATCAACTATCTCTATTCTCTTCTTCTGTGCAATGGGTGAATCATTCTTTGGTGTTGAAACTTCCTTCCTCTTTTGAATTGGGTTAATAGGCACATCTCTGTTTCTAAGTGAATATTGACACTATTGGGTGGTCAGGGCATTCATATAACCTCTCTGATACTCATCCAACTCTTCTTCAAGAGCTGTCTCATTTGCCAAGATGAAATCCTCATCTTTTTGTACAACTGAACTTTATGCATACTCCTCATCTTTAGTGATAAAGTTTGGCATATCATCTGGTGTAAAGAAGTGATTCTCTTCTACTATTACATTTTCTTCATCATCTGATTCCTGATTAACAAAATTTTGTTGTAAAGGTGTCTTTACCTGCTGTTGCGCCACTGGTTCTTGTGCTCGCTGCTCTCATTGTTTGATTCAAAATTGTGGTTGCTGCTGGCCACGAAAGTTAGGATTTCTGATCTACGGTTCAGGATTATCAAGTGTTAATCTTTCAATCATCTTTTCCACCTTGCGAAGTACTTGATCTAAAGTAGAAGCCTCTTATTTTATTACTACTTTCTTTTCGGCTCTCAATCTAGCCCTCTTGTCCTTCAAATTAGCCTCAACACTGACTGCAATTTTCTGCATGTCTTCCAAAGTGGCCGGATCTCTTTCTCTTAATTGATAGGCCATGTCCGGATCGAAACCATCTGGAAAATTAAGCAAAGCCGACCTCCTAGATGGCCTTAAATCATCAGGAATTGCATTGTAAACCGCATTGAATCTAATACAATAATCTTGGAAAAACTCACCAACATTCCGCTTGATTTTGGTATATTCAGAAGTGATATGAAGAGGATCTTTCTTTACTTCCCATCGATATATGAATTGTCTCTGAAGCTCAGCCAATGTAGCAATACTCCTAGCCTACAAAGCTCTGAACCACTTTCTTACTTCACCTCCAAAAGTTTGCACAAATAATCTCATGGTTACATTTTCTGCATCAATCTCATGAAGGTCAAAGAAATCTGCCATTCTATCAACATGTTGCTAAGAAGGAACACTTTGAGGAGTGCCATCAAAAAATGGGATCTTACTTTGATAATCAGCGGGCATTTCATCTAAGTTTTGAGGTAACACGAGCGGTGCAAATCGGGCAGCCATTACTCTTGGTGGATTTACAATCAGATTTGGAAATATAGGTGGAGTAGGAGAAATAGATGTATGAGGTGTATGAGGTGTGGATGGAGGAGATACTACTGCAGATTGCTGATCAGAAATAGATGGTTGCACGGGAATGGTGGGAATGAAAGGAGGCTCGGTATTAACTTGTGAACCAGACGTGATTGCTGATGGCCCAAGAGTTTCAGATGCAGACTCTATGAACTCAGGGATGTTCGTTGCCACAATAGAGTTTTGAATATTCAAGATGTAACTGTTAACAGATCTATTAGCCTGTTCAATTTCAAGATACTTAATAAACTTGGGATTTATGACAATAGAACCAATAGCACTTTCAGACTTAGTCTCAAACAACGACAACTCAAATTGTTCATCAAATTCAAGGTCTTCAAGATATTCAAAAGCAGCGGGACATGAATGAGATTTGAATAGAGGAATCATAGAACTTTCTCGACGATGAATTCTTGAAATCAGATTGGGATTTTCATACACTGGAGGTGGATCGGGATCTGGATTTGGTCTGGTATGTCTTCTAGAAGCCAATGTGTTGAATTATTTCAAAAATCAAAGGGACAAAACCAACTTGTTCAACCTATCAAATTCTAAACTCATCATCCAAAGTCTAGAACGATCTAATGTACTGGGGGCAATTTACAAGTCAAGTGTTACGTTTACAAACTAGACCGGAGATTGATTGAAGCAGTGTTTATCTACTTTCGCTAATGCAAAGCAAGAGTGTTTCGAAGGTTACCTGGCATAAATTCAGGCTCCGTCTATAGCTTATAAAACAAATAACACCAACAAGCAAACCATTTTTCCCCAGTATGGTCGCCACTATGTTATTGTCTAAATCTACCTCAGGCTGAAAGAAGGCAGAGTTCAGGGTAACATCAAACCACACTCATTCTGGTAGTTAGGCCTACCAGAACATGAGAGGGCTCTCTCCGGGTCAATCTCAGCAAAAATAATCGAAGGGGCTTGAGATGACTCGAAAAAAAGGCTAATTTTAGGCTAGGTATATAAGTAAAGGAGTTTGATTTTGATTTTTGGGGTTTTGTTGGAAACAAAGGGAAAGGCAGTTTTGGGTTTGGGGATGAGGCCTAGTTTCTGCAGAGTTCTGAATGGGGCAAGGAAGGAAATTGTTTTGATGCTTTGGAGTGAATGAATGGATAGTTCAGACTGGTGAGGAGTTGAAGAGGGCAAGAGGCTTTCAAGAATCCTCTTCAAACATATGAAAACATGAAAAATTAAACAAAACTGAAGGCAGAGCAAAGCAATCTAATGAATTCCACCTTTATAACTCATTTGTTTAATTTAAGAAGAAAGGAGAAGGGAAATGATACACATAAACATCAATGAACTTACAATCACATAGAGAAACACACCATAAAAACACAGAGCCACATGGATCCCAAAGAGTGCTGCAAACCCTGGTCTATTCCTTTGCCAAAATTGCAGAGATTAAATGTACAATGAAGTGCCAAGCAATCCCAAGTGTCCAACCCTGAAAATGACTGATGAATTACATGATATAGAAAATCCTAACTCATCCCCATGCCCCTAGGGGTCGAGCTCATCATTCTAGGAGTTGTTTCAACCATATCTAAACTAAGAACTATAAAATAGGCAATGAAACCACTTGCCTCTATATGATAGGAAACTGATTCATTCACTCACATTTCACTTTTTGGTGAATGAATATACTAAGATGAGTAAAAATGTGCCAAAATTACATCAAAGTCATGAAATTACATCAAGATACATCAAGAGTTACATGAAAAAGTCAAAATAGCCAAAACTAGGCAAAATTCTGAGCTGCTGAGTGAAAAATAGGCCAAATTTCCCTATGCGCCGCGCCTGAAATCTCTATGCGTAGCACAAGTTTGAGGCTGATTTTGAGGGCCTTCCCGAAGTCCAAATTGAGTGTAGGATAGCTCATTGGAAAGACCTACCTGTATAATTTCCAACCCAAGTGGAATTTCTGGATTTGGTTGTCCTTTTCCCCTCCAAAAGTCCAATCTCCCAACACTGCTTCCTGTGTGTGCAAAAAGTGGCAGAAAGGCCATTTTTAGGGTGTTTTTGACCCTTTAGGCAACCCAAAACTTGTCAAAATCCTTAGGTAATCCATAGGAATTCATAAATTTTGATCAAAAATCTAGAAATGCAAAGTTTTCCTCTATAAGAGCTGCCAATTATAAGCGCGTGCCAAGTGGCGCTACGCGTCGGGCAGGAAAATCTGTGTTTAGGCCCAAAAATTCAAAATTGACAAATTGTTTCCCAAATTTCTTGAAATTTGGGCTGAATTCCCACCATCAAGTGCTATGGTGAGCCAAAGAAGCTTCGGCCAAAATTTGGAGTCTATCATGCCTTTTACAATGCTTTAGTGCCCTCCTTAGTTTTTCCTTCAGGATTTTGATCCTCGCTTTGCAAACATGATTTCGTGCCCAATAATGGTTCTTCATGTGTCTGAGCATGTTCCTTTCCTTGTTTTCCTTCTCCAATAGCTTCTCAAGATGAATGTTGACCCTCTCAAGCCAAGTCTCTCTATCAGCCTCAATCTCCCGCTTAATGGGTGTCATCTCGGTTTGGCTTGTTTGGGAAGCTTGCCGTTTCTCATGGATGTTTTGCAACTACATGATTGTATGATGATCTTCCAACTGTTTGTTCCACTGCTCCAGGTATTTTATGATCCATTGGGCTCTTTGCAATTTAACGGTCAATGTGTCGATCTCAGCTTTCTGCTCTTGAATGGTCTCTCTCAACTTTGAGCTTGGAGAGCTCAAATCCTCATCAATCAATATGAAATCAGTATCCTGGCCTCCTGAAGGGCCCTCATCCTGAATGGGCCTCTTACCTCTGTCATGTACCTGTACCTATGCTGCTGATGACGGCAATGAGACCCCTTCCACCCCAGGTGGAGATAGTACTCGTCAAGCTGCTGCAAATAATACTCTGATGCCTCTCTAATAAGTAACAAACACTGGCACACTGATAGGCTCTATCTCGTGACCTTCAAGCTAATGTTCAGGTTCACCTGCATCATGGACAACCTCCGGAAGAACCTAGGAGCTATGAAGAAGTCATGGGAAATGAAATATTCCCATGAAATACCCTGCAATCCAAGCTGATGAACAACCACGATCTTGATGAGTGCATACTGATAAATATTGTTGTGCTGCTGCTCAGGAGTTTTCTTCTGGACAAGAGTGGTCATTCTCTCGATGTTCCGGCACATGAAATAAGGAATGCTCATCATCCTCACTCTAGTGAAATGCATCAATAACCTGATATGGTAGGCATAGAGGCGTGAAAACCGGCCCTCACAACTGAAGTATCTGATAATAAGTTTCATCAAAGGCGCATAGGATTCCTTTAGAAACCAAAATGGGAACACCCTGCTGAGCTGTCTCACATAGATAGGCCTGATGTATGGTTCATAATGCACTCTTTCCACCTCCTATCTTTTGTTCCACTGTTCACCCACATTCGGTATTCCTGTTGCTTGAGAGATGGTTTCCGGTGTCAAAGTGAAATTTACACCAACAAGAGTTATATAACCATCATGTAAATGTAATACAAACAAACGAGCCAACTCTTGATGATGACGAATCCTAGCAATCATCTCACAATACTGATAGCATGATTGCTCTCGAAAACATGCCATGGCAAGTGGGCAAGCCTACAATTAATTCAATGAGGTGGGCTCTTCTCTCACATGTTTGCCACCTTTACGAGGCATTCTCGATGCATGTAGCTCAATGGTGGAATCACTGTCTTGTTCATATGATGTATCAGTGTCTGTCTCCATGGTGTTGCAAGGTCTATGTTTGGCTTGTATGAGAGGAAAATGAGAATTTGGGTGTTTTGTTTTAAATTTCCAAATGTGTGTCAAAGGAGAGGGACTGTAGGAGATATAGGGCAGTGGAGACAATGGGATTTTAATCAAATGATAATTTGTCCTTTGAAAATTTAACAAACTTAGGGACAAGGGACAACCACTAAATTTTTGGGATTCTTGGGGTTTGGGAATTTTACAAATGAAATGGGAAAGGGAGTTTAATATGAAATGAAAGATTTTAGGGATAGGGATAATGGGAATGAGGTACTTAGGATATAAGGGAATAGGGGAGGATTGTAATGATAATATTAACAATGATGGGAAAGGAGCAACAGGTGGGGAATGGAGTTGGAGTACTTGGCACCAAAATCAAATTTTAAAACTTCAAATTCAAAACCCTTAGAAGAAAATTTTAACAAGGTGATAGGGTTTATGGTTTTGACATTCAAACTCTCATATTCCCTTTTCAAACAAACCCAAACATTGGCTAATAGCAATTTCAAAGTCTCACAAACTTACTTGAAAAATAGGAGGCAGATTCGTTTTGAAATTTGAGAGATATGGCAACAAATTTAGTGTTCCGGCCTAGTGCGCCGCACGCACAATCCGGTGCGTTGCGCTCTCTGTGTGCACCGCGACCATTCAGAAATGCATGGTTAAAAACGGCCCTATGCGCCGCGCCTGGCTTATGCGTCGCGACCTCCACCCAGTGCGCCGTGCAAGTAAACTCACCAACAGTTCGGCCTCCAAACACTGATTTTGCCCTCCACAATTTTTCTTTGGCTCTTTGATGACTCTTGGTATGCAAATGAATTATGAAAACACAAAAATATCCTTTATACCATAGACTTTGATTTTTTATTTGAAAAAACCCACTTTCTAAAGTTTGAAAACTTTGGCACTTTTTGAATAGACTCTATTTTGTTTCCTTTGATTTTTGAACTGATGATCAATCTCTTGTCTGTTCTTTTCAGGGATAGTTGGCATGGGATTGTAGCAAAGGTGACGAGGGCTACGCCTAAAGAACTTCACAACTGAAAAAACTCTGAAAATTACATTGTATTTATTACAAAAAGGATCAAATAGACAATTTTTCTTCAAAATAGAGTTTTGAAGAAAAATCATTATCAAGCATTATGACGATGAAATTTTTGCGATGAAAACTTATTTCGAACCTCCCTCATGTGTCTGTTGACATTATTAGCCATTTTGAAGACTAAAAATTAATGAAACCCTAGACCTAATGAGACTAAAACCCTAAAATGACTTTTTTTTTACCAAGAGACCAAACATGACTGTCAATGATTGTGAATGATTTTGATGAACAAACACAGACCAGCAGGTACATGACATGAGGGATATGAGAGAAAATACCCTTCCGTCAGATGATCCATGCTCCTAATGGAATGCATCTGACTAAACTGAATGAGACACCTGAAATGAAATGCAACAAAAGAGATTTTGATCTCTGACGGTGGGATGAAGATACCGACTCTAACAGGGTTCATCAAAAGTATGCAACATGGGTACTCCTTCGATGAGAAATCAAATTTTGCATCCAACGAGTGGTCCCGCTCGAAATTTGAGTAAACCCATAGGGAGTTAAGTTGAAAATACGAGTTGAAAATGTAGTTTTTCCTTTTTCCCTCTAAAATTTGATTATGTAATCTAATCTTATTTTATTATTTCCACTATTATTTTATAATTTCCTTAGGAGGCCCATTTTAGACCTCAAAATTCCCCTAATGTTTGTGCCCTCTGCTATTATTGTTTATTTTATTAACGTTTGTTTAATGAAACATTATAAATAAAGAACATAAGAAGACTAACTAAGTTCACAAGAAAATATTATGGTTAAGGAAAATTGATATACTAAGCTACAACTTTGAATTTCCCAACAACTATCATGTGCATCAAAGGTTTATGGCCGTTAGGGTTCGAAGGACCTTTAAATCTTTATGCAAGCTCCGGTAGCTAAATATGTTTGGGATTTTAAGTGATATTGGTTAGGGAAGACTATTATTCTGCTAAATACATCTCACCAAGGTCTATCATGGATTGGGCCAGACTCAACAAAAAGCCTACTATAGGTGTGCCATCTTATAATTTCTTACAATTGGCATACATGATGGAAACTATGTCACCCATTTGCGAGCGTTAATGTTTACTAATCAATTAAACTCACATTCCTTTCAAGCATAAAAGGAGAGGTGTGAACATGAGCTCACCATGCAATCACTCCCTTATTTGATATCGTAATATGGTATTGCATGGAGTAAAAATCTCGGCGATAAGATAGATATTTAGCCCAAATCTATAGGTAATATGATGCCCCATTGTTGGGTCTCATTTATGATCATCATACCACTATAATGTTAGTAAAATTTGGAAAATATGTTAGCAACTTATCAATGGTAGCATTCATTTTCTTGTGTCAATATTTTGGCCTATAAATTGTTTCCAGTAAGGCTTGTACACATGAACTGATATAGGTAAACTGCAAAAATAAAATACCATCTATGATATTATGACAAAAAATCCTCATTCATATCCAGGATATGAAATTATCTAATAAAAGAAAATGCTCATGGACAAAGACCATGACATTAACAAAATTATATTGCTAGAAAGATATGTTGAGTGTATTCGTCAGTAACATTACACAGTGGGAAAAACCCGCACCCATGTTGGCCTAGACATTGCAATTCATTCCATGTCAATACTTTTCATGGAGCAGAGACTAGCAAGAAAAAATTATTACCCCATTCTTGTATCTGTAACATGAGAGTCAAGTAACCTAACAACGATCTCCCTTGGGTGAGATTGGTAAGGGGGTGTGTTACATTTTCAAGGAGGGCATAAGAAAAGTATCTTGGTCACCAAATTCTCTTCAAACATAAGTACCTAGGCTCAAGAAAGTTTGAGAGAGGCATGGAGATGAAACGGGTTTGAGAAATGACTAAATTTTGATGATTAATTGTATAACTCGTGGAAAATAATGAAGAGGAAGTTGAAGGGTTAGAGTGGAAAAGAAAGGTTATGTAGAGAAATAATATGGTTAGATGGTATTAAATGGATCGAAGAGACGAGCCAATTCATAAAATGAAAATAACACACAGATGTGTGAGAGTTTCTGGAGTCAGGAAACAAGAGTCATCACTCTCTAACACTCCTAATGTGGAGCAATCTGGACCTGGAGCTGTGACTAGAAACAAAAACAGAGAGAGCAAGGATTTCTAATGCAATATCCCATTGAACTAGGTTAAATAGTGGATGTATTGCAGAAGAATGTGTTTGTTGGATAATATTGGGGCCCTATTGAGGTTCGATTTTTGGTTAACCTACTTAGCGAGTCTTGTGGGTTGTTCCATTAGGCTCAGGAGTATAGGGGAAGTCCCTCTAAATCAACCTTGATCCTCATCGATGATAGGTAGAAGGTCTATTGATTCTCTTGATACAAAAAAAAGATTTATAACATGGCATATAGTGCTTACGAAGACCTTTATGACTAAGATTTAGGAGAATAAACACTAATGTTTATTAAGGTTACCACTTTTAAAAGAAAAATGTATTAATATAGTCTTAGGACTACTTAGGAGTAGAGCTTAGATTAGCAAAGAGGCAAATCTGATGAGAAGAGAGGAATATATACATTTTTGAATATATCATTTGTATATAATCAAGAATAAACTCACTAATAGTATACATGTCACCATGTGGGATTTGAAACTCGAGTGGGGAGGATAACAATTTTTCTTCACAACAACTTGATCTAATACCAAATTGACAAAAATAATATGAGAGATTACCTTGAATCATATGTGTCAACCTTTTTTCATCCACATATCCATTTCTCTTAGAGAAGGCCAAAGGCATGTTACCAATGAGACCCCAATCGCTCAAACTCAAGGCTTTAAGTGGAAGAGCTTGGGGAAAAAAAATTATTGAAGGGTTAATATGAAAAAAATCACAAACTCTAATGATGTAGGCTTATGGATTAACTTGTCGAGCACACAAACTAAGCTTGAATGACTATTGCATCTATAGATAGAAGGCGATTTCCCCTTTTGGATTCATGTTCAAGAGGAATAAATCTACTTGGAAATGAGAAAAAAAAAAGCAAAAAGCAAGGAACTTAAAGTTTTAGCAAAATGTACCCCAAACAAATTATAATTAAAAAATTATTAATGATGAAATTTAATGTGAATTAAATTTATACATTCAATGACATTTAACAATTTATATAAATTGTTTATAAGGCAAAGCATATAGTAGTTTTTATGGATAAACGTAATGGAGTAGTCTTTAAGTGTGACTTTTTGGAGTTCGATGGAGTTGTGGCACGAATCAAGGGAAAAAATTGGTGGTCAAACCTTGATTTGTGTTGTTTAAACTCGTTTTTTCATTGCAAATATGGATTAACACACTGAAAAACCCTTGGGTCACTTGTCAAACTTGTGATTTCAATAAATCCCTGCCAGATTCTAAACAAATTAAATCGAAAAATAAATTGGAAATTTTCTAAAAAATTTCATTTAAAAACTACTCTCAACCTAATTATTACATTTACTAGATTTTTTTAATTTATTTATTTTTAAATAAATATATCATGAGTTTGAAAACATATTTTATTTTTTAAATTAAAAAAAAATTATAATTTAAATAAAATTGCTATAATAATCATACTAAAGTTAAAATAAATCATAAATCAATATATTTCTAATATTAGAAAAAAACAAAAAATAATAATAAAAAATAGTATATTTGAATTTAAAAAATAGAAAAATAATTAATAATGTTCACACCATATATTATTAATAATAATGAGGAAGATCTCTGAGATTAATTATATTTCTGGCGCTTGAATTTTTCGTATTGTAAATTTATTGAGCTATCTTTTCTAATTTTGTTTTTGTTTTTTTTTTTTTAAGTTTGAAATCATCAAATCAAATATAACACTTTTCTACTTTTGTTTTTTTTATGTACTTCATGAGAGTCCAATATATCACTTTTTGGAAAAACATAATGAGCCCAAATTGATAAAAGTCTTTTTCTTTAAGTTTCATAAAGAAAGCGGGAAAATTACGGCAATTTGATTCTGGAACTCGGAGTCTATGGTCCCCGAGCACGCCCATTTTGAATCCCGAGCAGCTTTGGGGTTTGGTTGTTATTGTGTTTTCTCTAACCGCCATCAATATTCAATTCAACTAAAAGGTCTATGCTTATCCCCCACGAATCTCCCGGTAAAAGTCTTGAGTTAGTGGCAATAAAGCCGGGTCAGACTCATAGAGTTATGGTAACCTTGGATCATATTAAATTCGTATTCATAAACATTGTGCAATTTTGAATGCAAGACTTCCCCACTGTCATGTTGAATGCGAGTCACAATAAAATAAGTCAAGGGAGAAAGAGAAAGGGGTTTTCATTATGTAATCGAAAAGCAGTGTTATATGAAATGTATCAAGTGGGAGGAACCATGTGGTATTCATAATCGCTCTGCCATATATAAAAACATAGAGGAAAAATGATTCACATAAAAGTAAGTAAGTATTAGATTAAATGAGAGAAGAAATGATGGTCCGTTTAATTATTTTAATTTTAATTTATATTTAAAGTTTCTTTGAAATGAATGGATATGGATTTTATTTATGCATTAAGGCTAAGCTGGTAGGAGAAATAGTTCAAGTGGAAATGCCCAAGCTTTTTGCATGGGATATTTGTTTGATTCAACCAAAATGAGGGCCAAATGCCCATATATTTACAAGATATAAATCTAAACCTAGCGTACACTCAATAGTGAGTCATTTTTAGTCATTCATGGGCATTTATCGGCCACAAAATTCTCCATTTCACATATTTGTAGGAATTGCAATTGTATGAAAGGATATCCCACACCATCACACTATTTTAATGAGAAAGCTCACTTGAATATTAATTTGAGCAACTGCATCTTTCACTTGGGTGAGTTGCATATAATGCGACATATGAACCATGCTTTCAAGTGTATTAAGTTTTCTTAATGATGTTTTCTAATGCTTCTAGTTAAAATCACTTAAATGGCAGAGGTGAGAGAAACTAGGGGTGATAAAACACCTCATTTTCTCTCTCCTTGGTCCACCCAAGCATAAATGCTGAGACGACTAGATTATGAGTGGAAAGGAGATAGGACCTCTCACCTCCAATCACTCCAATGTGATGCCTCAATGATTTAGCATAAAAACAAAACAAGAATGCAATGTGCATAACATAAAGTGAATAATGATAAGGAAACTATCAAGGAATGATGGATCCCAATAATTTGGTGGAATATCTCCAAAAAAATATTGGGAAACAACTTGTGATTATCCCATAGAAAAAAATGGAGAAAAGTTAGGGGCAATAAGAATGATGTAAAGAAAGGAGGGGAGAAGAAGGAAGGTAGTGTCATGGGGATAAGAAATATGGTGGTGGAAAGAAGAAGGATGGTCGAGAGAATAAAAAAGGTGGTGCAATGGAATGTGACAATGAATCCAAAGCA
Source organism: Pinus albicaulis (assembly GCA_034641835.2). Lineage (NCBI taxonomy): Eukaryota > Viridiplantae > Streptophyta > Pinopsida > Pinales > Pinaceae > Pinus > Pinus albicaulis. Next base: position 1,214,439,771 of record CM076578.1, on the reverse strand, counting down.
GATGGTGAAGAGAAGAAGACTTCAATCAATAAAATTGAGCAAGTGTTTCGAGATATATCATTGAAAATGTTCATCCTTCCCAATTCTTTAGTGATAAGAACCCAAATGTATACCCTATAATATATCCCTATTAGAGTATTGTTTTCATATGTGTCATGAGATGGTTTGAATCATTGGTGAATCGAAAGGCTATGATTTGAGGATAAGAAGATTTGATCAAGCCCACTGAAATCAATTAAGATGATAGGAAAAAAATCTTGTGCATGGATATATGATAGGAGCTAAGATAAAAGTAAGTACCTAAAATTTGGATATAATTATAATTGTAGTCAACAAAACATAATTCGTAAACACCGACATAAAATACCATTGGATGCAAGATAACCAATTTTAAAAGTCCATCAAAGAAAAAATAAAATCTTACATGCAATTTTATTGTCAAATCGCCCAAAATATTATAATGTTCCTAAAAACAAATACCATATTTATCATATTGAGAGATTGTGTTATCAAATGATGTTTCCCTTAAATTCAAAGTCACCCCATGTTAAAATTTTAGAATGAATTCCTTTGGCTAAGAATGAAGGAGAACTACATTGAAAATTGAAAGATTAGCCTTGACTAGTTTCGAACCCAAAGTTGGGATCATGTTCATGAAATTTCCATTTGTGACTTTGTTGGTACTATCACTACTTCCAACAACATGGTTCCTTCTAGCAAGACTAAGATAGTGGGAGAATTATAAACACTATAATATGAATGGAAGGCCATTTAAAGTTCTCTGTTAGCTTTGTCATTATGTCAATGGCTAGCCATGACCAACTCAAAATAATTTCAACGGGAAATAATAGGGAATAAATGCATTACAAATAAGGAAGGAGTGCATGCAACTATTTATGATCGTCAAAACCCTATCAAAATTCTTTCCATCTACCTATTTAAATGTATAAATAATTTTTCATTCTTTTACATTTTCAATTTAAATTTTAAAATTTTCTTTTATATGGTATATAATTTCATTTCTCTATCATATATTGAAAAATGTATTCAAATGAATTGAAATTTATACCAATTTTCATCATTTTGAATGTGAAAAGACTATCCATTTCTACATCTAAACTCCCATAACCCTTCTTAGTCCATATACATGTAAATACAATTTATGTACTTCATGTATAAAAAAATAACATCATCCAATACAAATTACTTTCATTTCCCTTACCAAAATCATACAAAACTCGTAAATATTAAGCACTTTCATTTTTTCTTTCATAAACTTTTACGAATACTTGATAATATCTCTATGGACATATATATACTTACTTATCATTCCATTTTTCTATTTCAATTCAAACACTGTCACATCCCTATCTCATATTCCTTGCATCATTGATTTTTTTCCACCAATAAATATTTCTCCATATACATTTTTAACATTTTTACCTCAAATACACGATGCTCTTAAATGCTACCCAACCCAACTCATTTAATTAACATTACATGGTTAGAAAGTTTTATGTGTAACTTTCACATAATTAGTAAACCCTAATTTATTAAGAGTGAGAATCATTTCATCACATCTTACTATGTATCCACATAACTCTATTAATTTTAAAATACCTTTAATTTATTAATAAAAAAATTAATGTGTTATTTTACACCTCCATGAAGACTTAGCTTCTTTACTTTAGTAGAAAAAGGAAGTGCGTTATATCTTTCAATACTTAAACCAAAGTGTTATAAGTTTCTACTAAAAATACTTTTCATATAACGTTAAGGAAGGACTAATCTTTCATATAAAGTTTTTTTTTGGGTAATTGAGGCTAAACTATATTGATTCGAAAATAAAACAATACATATGCTACAGGCTAAGCTGGTAAGCTACGCTTAGCTAATCCCAATCTTTGTTACCTTCATAGTTGCGCATGTATGGGGATTCCTCCTTGGAGGAAACCAGCCCAAAAAAACATCAAACAAAAGATTACAAAGTGTGCCATAGCACTAGTGAAAGTAGAGGTTATGTGATGATAACTAGAATAACAAAAAACAAAGAAGAGATTAGCTGTTGCGTAGTCATGAGTCTTCTGCATCATCCTCTCTATCTGGATCTTCCTCCATGATAGGATAGGCATAACCCTGCACAACAACTTCCTCTTTAGCAGTGGGTCGACACAGAGGCCTGGAAGCAGGTGCACATAGGATGAGAGAAATTGGGTACTCAGCCTTTGGGACTCATGTCTAGTGCCTTCCGAGTCCATTATTCAAACATCGGTGTCTTCCTCCTTAGCCTCCTATGCCAGAAGAGGCTCGGTTTTGCGAGGCAAGGGGTGCTCCTGGTGCAAAATGGTGGATTTACTTGGTCTGCTTCTACCTCTCTGCATTACATGAGTGGGGGCCTCCTCCTCCTCGTCAAGCTTGAGGCTTTGGGGGGCCTCCCTAGCATGACTACCTGAAGAGGAGCCCTCAAAGGAATCCAGGTGGTTATCTGGCCCTCACTGGTAGCGACCACGGAACGCACCTCTTTGGCCTCCTATGATTGTTCTTTGGAGAAGTCTAGGAGCCATGGACAGATGAAGTAGAGGGTAGATGGGGGTCTGAGAGGTGTGGAGGAGCGGCTCAAACCATAGATGGTAAGTGTACAACAAGGTGCTATTGGATAGGGAGGTATGCTGGTGTAGGATGTGCAACAGAGGGAGAAGGATAACGTGAGCACACAGGTGGTGAAAATATCAAGATAGGTGGAACCGAGGTGAGGCGCGCATTCAGGGGGTGCGCTACTAGGGGGATTCTGTGCAGTGCAACGCTAGGGGGGAGACTGCGCAGCAGACTGGGCGCGCAAGAGGGTTGGAATTGAAACAAAAATACTAGAAGGAGCAGACTGTGAGTAGATTTGTATAGTAGGTCTTCCCCTTTTATAGGCCTGTGGCACATGCAGAGATGATGATCATTATTATGCCTTGCTCGCAGCTGCATGCTGCAACTGTTTTCATGAGGAAGCATGTGCTTTGAGTTATGGCAGCATGTCATATCTGTCCTTGAGATCATTCAAAATATTGTAGCTTAGAGGTACCCCAGAGGGGATGTTGTTGGTTTTGCGTGTCTTCATGATGCCTTGTCTTTGGCACCTCATGCGAATTATCGCAAAAGTGTGGATCCACTTCAAGTGAAGGCTTGCATTGTAGATATTCATCACCTTGAGCGTGAGAGAGACTATTTTCATGCGTACTTCTACTGTCACCCGCATCCAGGGAATCTTTCATATAAAGTTAAGGAAGAACTAATTTCTTAATTTTTATATATTAGATATCAAAATTATTATACGATATTTAATTTAGTGTAAATAATATTTAAATTAATATTTTATTTTAATAAATATAACATCAACTCTTGGGGGGAAATTAAATTGGTTAATCCAAGAAATGTGAAATCGTTGAAACTTGAAAGACTCAGGTTCAAATCCTCCCAGTTGTGACCCTAGCTATAGGGAGGAGGACATATCATAGCCCCTGATAAATTTACTGGTAGTTACATGTCAGGCTGACTACTCGGTTCCTCTGGAATAAAAGAAAAAAAATAACATTAAATATAATTTAATCCAACTTTTTATTCATACTTATTTTATAAAATCCACATAGTTAAATATCACATTAAAATTGTTGGTTATGTAGGGATGTACAAATCTCTAAAGAACCTTGTGAAAACTAGGGGTTTTCCCTAGTTAAACGATCTATGCTTACATTGCATGCATATCTTTGTAGATCTCTATTGCAATATGAAAAACGAAGAATCTTATTGATCTAGTGATGAGGACATTATCTTTTGTAGGAATGTTGTCGGTCCAACAAGAGCTTCTTGGTTTTGAATAGTGCCATGCTAAAATACAAATATGTTCTTTCGGTAGTTCAAGAAGTTCCTTCCCTCAATATTCCTTTGGATGAGGAAGCTTTTAGCTATGAAAAAAAAATTTTGGAGCAAGGTTTGGTGTGTAGGTTTAATGGATTTTGGTTGTGGTTGACTTATCTACACAAATAGATCTCTAAGACATGGAAAAATCTTTTGATGGATGATATGAAAATTTATCCTATGACTTGAGTGTTTTGTTGTTGTTATTTTTGACAATATTGGGGATAAGATGGCCATTTGAATATCTGAGGTGTGGTTCTGGGGTAGTGTTCAACTCTTCATTCAACCCTCGTCTCCCATCTTTGATCCGGTTATGACATCAATATCCACGACTCTGGCCTGGATAAGGAGTCCAAACCTTCCCCTGCATCTTTGGAATCTACCATCATTATCCTCTAAAAGGAATGCATTAGGAAAGTTTTATATCCATATCGCAAAATTTGAAAAGTTTTATAAGACTACTAATGGTCGAATATGTGTGGAGATGGATTTCAATAAGGATTTTTCCATTGAGATTAATCTAATGGTTGTAGACTATGTCATATGAAAAATGACATGTAATAAAAAATTGCTCCAAGGGTTTGTAGAATAACAAATATCAAGAAAAAAAAACTTAAAGCCCAAATGGTGGGAAGGAACTCAGAGCGATCACTACATGGTATAAAAATAAGAAGAGTTTGAGGGTGAGAAAGAATCAAAATATAAACAAGAAGTAGATATTGTCAAATAAAATACATCAGAGATAACAAAAATTAGTCAGGAAAAAACACATGTCAATGAGCATCCTTTGGACTCACTGAAAGTGGAAATGCAATAAGCCCTCATTGAAAAAAAATTCCCTCCTAAACCCACAGGGAATAAAGTTGGAAATGCAACCTCTTGGCATATCAGGTGGATGAAGAAGTATTCAAAAATAACAAAGCTCACTTGTCAATGTTGACCGACCATAATTATCACAAACACTAGTTGGATTCAAGTTGGGAAGAAAGGAAAAGCTATTTAGCTAAGGAAAACAAGAAGTTAGACTAAATCAAATCAAAAGTAGTGAAAAATTGAATTTAAATGTGTTTGAATATTAAGAGATTTTTGGAATTTTTTTAGCTAGAAAGAGACTGAATTTTTGTATCATGGGATAATTGGTTAAGGGTTTGGATTGAGCCTTTGTGCTCAATCTCAAACCTTAAGAAATATTGGAATATGTAAATATTATGATCTTACAACCAGATTAATCCTTAATCTTTAACGTTTTTGACCACACACACGCACACACACACACACACACATATAATTTGAATGCCAATAATTCATAATTTATTCTGAGCCATAATAGATAAAAAACATTCAACTTCAACCATCTGGCTTCTATTTATTACAATTTGGTACATTAGAGATTGGTGGTAACAGGTGGGGTCAACGTTAGTAACCCACTTTATATACCCATTTGAAAGAAGTATAACTAGAAATTGCTCCTAAAGGTGCAAATATACACCGAAGGAATCCAAGATTTGGGAAGATCATCTTAGAAAACTAAACTACTAAATACAAAAGATATTATATGTAATAAAATAAATATTAGATAATATTTTTTGAAAAAAAAAATTGAGAAGACTCTATTACTAAAAGAAACCTTCTACTTAAATGGTTGCTTGTTCATGGAAAATTTCCATTGCAGCATTTGGTTATGCTCGAAGTAACTTTGATGATGCAAAATTACTCATGTAAATATTTAAATGACCATATAGCTAATACCATTCTTTATTTAATTCTTTGGTTGAAAGGTCTTCTAGGTAATATTTGAACATAGAATAACATAACTATTTTTTGTGATAGTCAAAGTGCTATTTTTTTGGCTTATGATAATAATCCTAAGCATATTGATATGAAGTACTATTTTGTAAAAAAGCTCATTGATGGAAATGGAGTAGATCTTAAAAAGGTCCACACTCAAGAACAATGTGCATATATGTTTACAAAACCAATATTGTTAGAAAAGTTGTGGCATTGTAGCTTCTCTTGGGTTATACAAAAGATTATGAATGAAATTGGGCAAGGTATTAAACAAATTATTGTTGAATTGGATATTGTTAAAATATGATAATATAAAAAGAAAATATAAAAAACCTAAAAGAAAATATAAAAACCTAAATTTACTTGAGCAAAATATATCAAATTTTCATAATAAATGTAACAATGTTTATTTCAATATATCAATGAAGCCAAGATTTGAATGAGTTGTAAACATAATTATATGATCCTTTTGATCAATAAAATACCTTACCTTGCCCATAAATCCATGAACGTTTGACTAATAAACTACTAAAATTTTACATTAAATTTCATACGGTATATTATTCTTATTATTGTCAATTATTTATTTACTATAAATAATTTCTCAAACCCTAAATACTAATAAAAAAACATCCAAACTATCTTGAAAAATTATATTTATATCATTTTAAAAATATAAATATATTTATATCATTTAAGAAAAACAAATTATGTTGATGGCCCTATCTATTCTTATCATTATTTTTTTTTCCTCAAAGTTATGTTGATAGGTTTTTTCCCCTCAAAGTTACGTTGATAGGTTTTTTCCATTTCCTAATATAAAATATCTGCAATTTTCTTAAAAACCTTTCATATTATTGGGTTTCCAAAATGTTATTAAAAAAAAAAAAAAAAATGACCTATAAAAATGCATTAATGGTTTTTTTTTTTTAAACGCCTTAAAATGGGTTAGGCGAACCTTAAAAAAACTCGTGGCCCTTTTAAAAAAACTTAATATATGTGTGGCTGGCTTTCTGACGGTTCTTATTATTAACTTTAACAAAATATGAAAAATAAAGTAGAAATCTTTGTTGTCTTTGAAAAAAAAAAATATAAAATATTTCCAAATTTCTCATAAGCAAAATAATTTCAATTTTTGAAATTCTCTCTTTGTAAGGAAGTAGGTGAAGGAATAAGAAAATATCTTTCTAAAGAAAATATCTTTCAATGGCTTAGATATTAGATTCAGACATTTGAACATATTTCAAGTAGTATTTATTATTTAAGTGGGTGTAATATGGGATGCGTAATAGACTGTTATGGTTTGAATTGCTTATATTTTATTCCAAACATTCAATTTTTTATAAATATCAATTACTTTGGGAGATTTTGAGAATTTTTTTTTTTTGAAATTTTGAAGATCTTTTTGTTTTTTTGAAAATAATAATTTATTATAATATTTTTTCACTTGAAATCAATTAGTTAATATTTTTATTTTTAATAGATATAATGATTTGATTATGAGTTGGTGAGAAATTCAATTAAAGAACAGGTAATAGCAAAAATAGCCTAAGATAATTAGAGTAAAATGACATGTGTCGGAAATTTAGACTTCACATCATTCAGTTGGATAGTAATAATAGTTTTAATTTATATTAGCTAATGTAAACATTTGTTGTTTAAACAAGGCGGAAAATCTCGTAATATATTTTGTTTTATATCTTTCAAGAATAAGAAAAACCCTATACCTTTTAGTTATTTGAAATTTATTTGCATTGTTGCTGGTCATGTAGGGCTGTTTATTTATTGTAGAAAAATGTAGAAGGATATAGAGCATATTTGTTGTGTTGTTGGAAGCCTCATGGCAGAATTTATTGAAATTTATAATTTATGTTGAAACTATAAAAATTGTTTGTTTGTTGCTTTTACAATGCAGGGACTTAATTCAATAGATTTGTAGACTAGTGTAGGGTAGTTTACGGTACTGTTTTAGCCAATTTTTGAAGTTAGGTTGTTTTGTTGCTTGTAATTATTCTATCTCATTATCTTCCACCATTCAACAATTCACCTCCGCCGAAATGGTAGCGATAAAACTCTTCTGTGTGTGGCCACATTATAATTATATCTGGATACCGACAGAAACAAAACAATCGAGTTCCACCCAACATCGAAATTAAGGGCACTTCGAGAGATGAGAACATAAAATCTTGTGAAATTCAGGTGACAGTCTTTAGCGATCCACAGAGTTCCAACAAAATTCCAAGTTTTAGAAATGCTTAAATCCATTGGAGAGAGCTCTTAAATCAATAATGAAATTATAGATCGAATTTCAGAGACATCGCACCGGGAGAATACGCTTTTCAGTGCTAGTTATCTGCTCAAATAATTTAATTAATAAAATTCGATGACTCACTTCTTGTAACAACTTCCAACATCCAATCTTGGGTCGGTTCTCTTTGTTACATGTTTCACTTATTTTACCAGTTATGTTATCTTTTCAAAACAAAATCTTTTAGTAGATCATTTAACTTGGAATTTTTATTTTATCAAGTTAACAGATCTCCTTTTCCTCTTACAAATCTCCTTCCCTTCCTCTGATTATTACATGATGGTGTAGAAAATCTGTTTGTCTTCGTTCCACACATACCAAAGCTCATCTACAACAAAGAGATGTTGGTATCGTGGTCACAGTATTTCTAATTTGCTTCAACAAACCAACCATGGAGGAAAAATTTGTAACTACACACTTATAACACCGTGGTTTGGGAAGACAACGTGGTTACACGGAGGACGAAACACTGATTTTAATTTTAAAAAGTCACAGAGAAAAAATCTCTTAGGGTTAGCTCATGGAACCTCACAATAAAATTCCTTACGCTTAAATATGTTTAACCAAAGCCGATGTCAAAGCAAAAATCATGCTTTCATTCATATATTAAATATTACTACCAATACGATGCAACTTTTCAGAGGTCAGTTGCTGCATTCAGTTAAAAATAAAAAATTCAAATCAAATCAAATGATTATTTCCCTATTTTAATAGTATTGTGTTTTTTTTTTCAGCATGAAAAACTTCTAGTTTATATTAATGTATCAGATCAAATTGTCAAATATTCATCCATACATAAAGCTTCATAAAGCATGTGAAAATCATAAAAATAGTATCCTTGTGAATTATACATCAACAATGTCTATCCCATATGCATATACAAAAACTAAATTGTATGTTCCATAATCCCTCCATCAGCCCTGTAAAAAAAAACTGTCGCTTGTACAAACAGTCAAAATCAAGAAAGAAAAACCCGTGCCCTTTGACCCCTTCGCCTTCAATATAATTCCTATGATTTCTGATATAAACTGTCGCTCCATCAAAAATCCCAAGAGAAAAATGATAAAACTGACACACCATCCCCCTGCGCTATCCCATTCGCCCTTCAAAAACTTGTAACCAAGAGAGTGCCAAGACCGTCATCTATCAAAAATTAGAACATCTAAACAATGCGCCTAGCACCAGTACCTTGCCTCTGCAAGTTCATAATTAATCACTCCCAGCCTACCACTCAATCCTAATTTTGACAGTCGGTCACCAATGGAATTCTTTTCTCTAAAAATGTGAGAGAAAGAAATCGAAGAGAAAGTTCCAACCAACTCACTTATGCAATCCATCCAAGAATTAAGTTGCACAGGTGCCAAATTGTTTCTCTTATTAATATATTCAATCAAAACCTTTGAATCCCCATATATCTGAATGGAATCAATGCACAAATGCCTAGCAAACCAGAGCAAGCCCCATAAAGCTAGAGTCTCAGCTTTCGTATTCGAACCCATGCCTCCATTCAAAAATATTTTGTAATGGTATAATGGACTAATCAGTAACCATGCTCTACACCCATACTTACCATTCTGAGCTGCGCTGTCGAAAAATCCCACCAGGTAGGAGAAATCAAAAGGCCTCAATCTGATCGACATATCCTTTGGTGGCTTTTGCATTGTTCTGGATCCCTCCCACTGCTGAAAAATTTGGGAGGAAATCTCAATCTGTGACGAAGAACGATCCTCGAAAATATTCAAATTCCAGCACTTCCATATTTTCCAGTGGAAAATAAGGGGAATGATGTGATAAGATTTTCCTTTTGAGACCCACAATGACTAAAATTCCTTTTCATTTTGATAATCACCGTCACATAAATTGAACAAATTGCATAAATAAGATCTAACATCCCTGGAGAAATTACAATTATAGAACAAGTGCTGTTTATCTTCATCCATGGAAAATTTTAGGGGCTAATGTTTGCAGGTGGGCTAATTTTCCATCGTTTTTCCAAAAAAATGATTCGCCCAAATTTTACAATCTAAATTTCTTTTACATTAAAAATCGCCAATATTATATAGAAAATATATATAATATCATTATAAATTTGAATAAAATACATCAATAAACATTTTATAGTTTCCATATTAGGGACTAGTGAGATTTGCCAATTTTTTAAACATCAAGATAATTTTCCATCCTTAAAATTATCCCTGTAGACTACATCCTCCCTCTTGCACAATGAGCATCTCCCCGGACCATTCATACTCTCCTTTCTAGATTTTCCCAGGTTAAATTTTTGTCTTTCCAAACACACCATAAAAATATGACAATTTTGAGTTGTATGTGTACCTTCCACATCTTATTAAACCAGCATTCCACACCCTATCCATTGTTTTTTTGCATAAGCTCCCTGCAAGTTTCCTGTGTGTAAATATTTCCATTTTTTAAAGTTCCACCACAAGTTATGGAATCGCCCTCTATCGAGTAAATCCATCCCATACCTGTAATATTTTCCACATACTTAGACCATTCATAAATCATCTGACCCTGCATACCAAATGCCTCCGGTCCGGACCAAATTGGCATCCCTTCCTACCATATTTTTATAACCTGTGACATTAAAAAGAAGCCCCTTCTATGCAGAAAATTAAAAGTTTTCTCCTCTAGCACATTATCTGACTGTAAACCCCTGATTGTGCCATCTCCAATCAGTATTCTCTTTCTGCTCCCGAATTTCCATTTTAGAAGATCTTGAACCCTGGCCAAATATTTAAAAACCTCCTCCATATCTGCGAGCTTTTTCCCTTTCTGTTCCATCCACTTATGAAAACATCTTCCAGATCCTATGATTTTATGTACTTATAATGAATTATATCGCTGTAGATACCATCCATCTTCAAACCTCTCCACATAGATTTCATAAGTAATGATTTTCCGAAGATTTCCATGATCATTAAACCCCAACCTCCCTATTCTTTAGGCATGGCAATGAGATCCCATCGCACTAGATTTATTTTCCTATCACCATTGTTCCCATTCCATAAGAAATTAGTCACTGATTTTCTGATCCTTTATTGTGTAGCTTTTGAGATTAAAAATAAATGAGCCCAAAAAACTGAGATCTGCTGCAAGACCGCCTGTATAAGAATCAGATTTCCGCCTTTCAATAAGCACTTTAGAGACCAAACTTGAATAAATTTGTGAAATTTTTCCACAATCCATTGCCAGTCCTTTACTCTATAGGCTGCTAGTTTAAGTCGAAAGCCTAAATACGTGATCCCCCCAGAAAGCGGCATCAAATTAAAATTAAAAATATCTTTTATCTCATTTATAATCATCTGCTCCCCATTTTCAAAGTAAATACAATAATTTTTCTTATTGACAATCATCCCAGTTGCCTGACTGAATCTATGAAATATGTGAAACATCGTCAGCCAACAAGATCAGATCAGCATCCAAAAAAAAATAGCATCGTCCACAAAAAAGCTGTGAGAAATCTCTTTTCTTTCAGTAATCTGGATCCCCCTGAACGTACCCAGAGCTGAAGCCTCATTTAGATTAATGCTCAAAGCTTCCATAGCTAAAATAAAGATCAGGGGAGATAGTGCGCATCCTTGTCGTAGACCTATGTCAGGCTTGAAAAAACATGAAGTTGTCCCGTTAATAATGACTGCCATCACTGATGAAGTGACGCAACACATAATCCATTCCATTGCATTCTTGTGGATACCAATATTATACAACACCATTCTTAGAAAAGCCTAGTCAACTCTGTTGTAAGACTTACTAAAATCCATCTTCATAAGAATAGCCTCGGATTTTTTGCCATGAATCGAATGCATAACCTCCTGTACTATTGCCACAATGTCATGAATAGTACACCCGCTTAAAAACCCTGATTTCTCCTTTGTAATATATCTAGCAAGAATCCCTTTTAACCTTTCAACAATCAATTTTGAGGTGATCTTGTAGAGTGTATTGCATAAAGAAATCGGTCGATAGTCCTCAAAAGACCTAGTTTCCTTTTTCTTGGGAATGACTACTATAAAAGTGGAATTTACCAATCTTAGAATCCTCCCATCCCTTCTGATTTCCTCCACCATTTCTATCAACTCCTCTAACAGAATATCTGAAAAGTGAAGGAAAAAATCGGGAGTCCAACTGTCCGTGCCAGGACTTTTATCGGGTTTAAAAGACCTCAGAACATTCTCAACTTCCACCATTTCCACTTTTTTTGTAAAAAAATTCATTCTCAGCATTATTAAACATCCTTGGAAAACCCTGAACCGCCCAAATTTGATCTGGTATGTAGGCCCCTTCTCTAGCCTTATACACATCAGAAAAGAATATTGTAGCCTCCTTATTAATTCTTTTAGTAGTATGTGATTCCCTTCCTTCATTTGTGATATGCCATATATCGTTTTGTCTCCTTCTTTCGTTTGCATATCTGTGGAAATATTTAGTATTACGATCCCCCACCTTGAGCCCAATTTCTCTACCTTTTAAATGCCAGGAAAGTTCCTTAAAATGAAGTATATTCTTCCTTTCACTCTCCAAATCCCTGATCGTTTTCCAAACTTCGTCTTGAGACCTTCCATTTTTAAAAAATTCTAGCAGCTTCTTAGTCTGATCCATGAGCTCTTCTAGTATTTGTTCCATTTTCCTCTGTTTTTTTTTTCTTTCCTAAAACTTAACCTTCGACTTAAGGGCTTTAAGGCTTTTAGATATATATTCCATAGAGGAGACCGCTTGCTCCTGCCTATAGTATTTATGGAAATATCTAACCAATACATTGAAATCATCATCCTCCAACCATGCACGATTGAACTTAAATGGATAGCCCATGACCGCATTCTCAAAGTTCCATTTAACAATAATAGGGCGATGGTCGAATACCATCACATCCTTTACACTTACTTCGACCCTTCCCATATGAAAGAGTATAGCTTCCTAAAAAGGTGCTCTGTCCAACTTCTTTGCTATGAAATCCACACCTCCCCTCCCGTTAAACCATGTTAGACCATGGACTACCAGAGGAAGCTCCTTTAGACTATTATCTATGAACATATCTTCCAGGAAATCCGATAATGGATATACGCGCCTAGCGCCCCATACATCCTTCCCGCCCATTGCACAATTAAAGTCCCCCGCCAGCATAGATATTTCCATAGATAGATACCCACATCTTTCCATCCGCTTCCAAAAGCCTTCTCTATAATTATATGGTGCTTACAAATTTATCAGATTTACTCTAAGATTAAGACCCCTCAAACACCTAGTAATCAATATGCCTCCAAAAAAACCATAAGCCTGAAAAGAGGCCCATCTTGAGTCCCATATCACTGCTAGACCACCAGATTGTCCATCTGCATCCTTCGCGGTGATATGACTATCTCAAAACATTTTCCAGAAATAAACTATAGAATTGTTAGCACTGGACATCATTTCTTGAATAAAAATTAGACAAGGATTCAACTTCAAATAAAAATCCCTTAGAGACAAAAACTTCCACTTCCCCCCCAGTCCCCTAATATTATGCGAGCATAGAATCATCAATAACCAATTTTGAGGGCTTACCTGAAGATGAGTTGTCCCAACCTCCCTTCATAGCAACTGGGTGGTTGCCATAATAGGGTGAGGGTACATAAGTCTCTCCCACTCTCGTGTCTCCCACAAGTGAATCACGTTATACTACTCTTCCATATGTTCTTGTTGTTCCCTTTGTTCTCTCTATTGACATCGTTGAATGATTCACATATTAAATACATTTTTTTAATTAAATGAGACACACACACACACACACACACACACACACATATATATAATTTTTTTTGAAAAAAAAAATAGTTGGTGCGCCCAAAAAAGTAGTCACCCACCGTACCAGTGCGTACATTTTTATCGTGCACCGCCCTTGGTGTGCATGGAAATTGTTTGTGCATCGAAAAACATAAAATGTACTTTTATGTGGTGCGTTGACAAAACTATCCATCCCAAGGTAGATAGTTAGGTCAATTCACCACCCAAAAATAATTCATGGTCAACGGTGTGGTCCTGTAAATGACTGCACCATTGACCATGTATTATTTTTCGGTGGGCAGAGCGTTGACCAAAATATCCGCCTAGGGCCAAGGCGGATCTTTTAGTCAACGCACTGCCCAAAAGCATTACATGGTCAATGATGTGGTCATGTAAATGACCGCACCATTGACTAAGTACTGATGTCAAGAGGGTGATGCGTTGAACTAGATATTCACCCTAGGGAACATAGTTTGGTCAATTCACCGCCCTCCTGACACTGTACATAGTCAACAGTGTAGTCGTTTAAATGACCACACCGCCATGTAAGTTTAAAAAAAAAAATCACGGTGTGTGTTTTTCGATACCGCATCAGAACCCGATGCGGTTTCCATTAGAACCGTTCGTGGTGCGCCCTATAAATCTACAGGCAACACCACGAACGTTGCGAGTCGAATAGCTCAAGCGCACCACACCAATTTTTTTTTTTAAATGGTAAATTTTAAGGCTTTTTACAAATCTAATCTGCTAAAATGTTTAACTATTGAGAAACAAGTAAAATACCTGTACATTTGCACGTCAAGGAGGCATATTTGCTAAGGAATTGGAGAAAACAAATTTTCCCACTGTTTTCAAAAATTCAAATTCCACAGGGTGGGGAATGGATGACAGTAGTGCATGCAATGGGAGAACTGATGGCAGGGCACCTCACACAAGAGAAATTCACATCAGTGCTTGAGAGTTCTTGAGCACTCAAGAAGTGAAAATGTTGTTTTTTTCGGCTAGTAATTTTTTTTTTTGTTTAACCCTATTTCGGTGCGTAGGTTTTTGAGATGCATTGGGTAGTGCACAGGTTTTTGAGATGCACTGGGCCTGTTTATGGACAACACAATGGTGTGCTATATTAATTAGACGCATCATGTGGATTTGTACGGAGAGCACAATGTCTCGGTGTGCCAATTTTTACTATGCACCGGTGAAGTTTATGATGAGAAACGCACTGGACAAAAAAAATCTGTAAAAACCTGCACCTACCAACCTCCTCTAGAGACCTTCGCTACAAATGGATATCCGGGCTATTTTTATAAGGGGTTCCTCAAAAACATCCACTAGAGGGACTTTTCCTTGTAGTGGAAAGAATGGAATAGATAAGGCTACCGTATTCTTTTTTGACCTTACAACCTTCTAAAAGAAGTCTAACGGTCTTGAATTTTGAAAAAAAATCTTAAATAGAGGAGAAATTATTGAGGTCCATAGTAAGCAACTCATTTTCAAGCTGGTGGGCTTTGATTCCATTTTGAATGCCAAAAAAAATATTTAGTTTTTTCATAGCTTCATGAGGGGATTCAATTTATTGGATATGAAATCTAAGATCTTGAGCATTTGACATTCCTATCAACCCTCATGCTTGATCATGTTTATTTTCCCATTTATCCCTTTTATCTCCATCAATAGGTTTAGATTCCTATCCTGAGGATATTCTATAAATCCCTTTACTTCTAAGTAAGTCTATCATGTAGTATAAACATTGAAAATAATTGGTGTTGTTAAGAATAACTGTGCATGCACTTTCCATTTAAAAAAACTGAAGCTGAAAAGGTTGAAACCAATTGCTCCAATGGAAAGATCTCGAAAAATTAGGTCGGTTAAAAGAAAAAAAGATTCTAGATGAAGAAGTTATGCTTTTTTGAAAAAAAATTGTAGTAGATGCTAAGTAGTTACGTGATAGGTTGAAATTTGATGATGAAGTTGTACTGGAAAAAAAAAATCCCCCCCCCCCCCCCTCGCCTTCCAAAATTAATATAATAAGCTCACTTAAAAAAAAAACTACTTTATGTGACCAACTTTTATAAATAAGTGAGAGTCACTTTTACAATGTTATTTTTTCATGTGCTAAATAAATCCCTTTTTTAGAAAAAAAAACAACTTGCCAATTTTTTTTTTAAGAAAAAGTAACTCAAAAAAAATATTTTTAGAAAAAGAAACTTGACAAAGAGACTTGAACCTAAGACCTGTATTCTTATAAAGTAACTTTACACCAAGTAAGCTAGTAAAAGGATTTTGTAATTGTTTGAAAGGAGTAAGGTTCTTTTTGTGTTTTTTTTGTTGCAAAAAAACAACCGTCCAAACAAAAATAATACAACCCTTATGGTAGAACCTTAGATTTTCGGTTGTCTATCCAACAAAATATGTATTTTTCTTGCTATTTCGAATTTCCTCAGATCGCACAAAGACGCGGGGAAAGGGCATACGTAGTAGGAAAATCGAGTCTTCATGTTCTGATTTGCCATATCACACACAATGCAGAGAAAAGATCATACGCAGATAAGAGGGCATAGATATGGTAATTAGTAAAAAAGATATAAACTGAAATAGCAGAGGGATTTATAAATATAATTGCAAAAAAAAAAATACTTTATACTTCCAGATATAAAATGACATAACTTGGGCAACCAAAAACCTTTTCGCATGAAACGAAAGGGGTTCCTCACTGTAACAGATGCTCCAGACAAAATAGAGCAGTGCTCCCAGCCTAAAATTGGTCAGAAACAATAGCTCTGGAAAATGACAGTCGCATGCAGTCAAACTAGCTTCGGATTTGGATCAACAATGGATGCGACCACCAAAAAAACTCTGATACCATGTAGCAATTTACAGGTAAGTTCCTTAGATCAAACACCAAACATCACCGCTCACAAACATATCATAGATAAGTACACCATTATTTCACATGGTTAAAACCATCAAAGAGGGAAATAGTCCATGACCTGAGCCAACACAACAATTTCAAGAAATTTATTAATATAAAGAAAGAAAATTTACATAAGATTCTCTTAGAAATGGTTATCGGACAAATGACCCTCCATTAAATAGAGATCATAGACCAATCGAGGGTTAAGACACAGATCAAGTGTCAGTAATACCGAGGAGAGAGTGAATCGTCATATCACTACATATTGTGAACGTGGGATTATAAGTTACAAATGTACATATTAAAGAAACACACTTTACCTAACTCTATGCTAGACCAAGCTATACTTAACTGTTTCCTATGTGTCGGAATATCCTAGCAACTAGTTATGCTTCTCCAAAGTATTTTGTTGTTGTTGCACAATGATCCTAGTATATCTCTCTTGCTAATCAGTCCCTTGAAAATTTGGGTAAGATTATGAAATGTTGAATAAATTTTTACTATTTAAAAGACTTTATGAAATTAGATTTTGAAAAATCAATTGCCACCCCTTTTTGAATTTTTCAAAAAAGAAAAAAATCACATTTTTTAAATTCAATTTCTCCACACATCGGTGCATTTGATAATTAAACACACTGGTGCATTTATATAAAGAGCACACTGACATTTCCTTGGCACCATATTTTTTCAACACTTAGACGTGATTCCATTCTTCTTCATTTTTGAAATCTTGAAATAATGATATTATTTTTTTAATGCAACGATGCAGTCTATATTTAAAAGAGCACCAAGACGATTGAATTCATTTTTATTTTATAAATTCGTGAAACAATTGCATATTGGTGCTATTTTTTATTTAAACATACATGTGTGATTTTATGTGAAAGAGCACTGATATAACATGTTTTTTATTTTTTTCGAGATGCTGACAACTAGTGCAGGTATTATTTAAACACCCTGGTAATCTTATTATTTAAATGGACCAGTGGAGTTTCTTCTAATTAGTGCACTAGTGGGGTTGAAAGGATATATGAAATTTTATTTTCACATAAAATTCCATATTAATCTCAAATTATCCTTTAGGACACATCCACATGAATGACATTAGTTCATAGTATACATTTTCCGCTTAAAGTTGCCTTAGTCTTGAAAAATGGTTTCAAAACCATATTGAAATTCGAATTTTGGTTATATGGTTCTAGAGATTAATTTTATATATTCACACAAAATTTATTTCTATTTTTTATCAAATAGATGGACAAAATATCAATAATATCAAATGTCCTATTCTTCAAATTCCAGCTCATTCCATATTGTTGATGAAATTCCTTCTCGAAGTTCTTCCTTTCCATCTCAAGTAAGTTCAAATTTTATTTATATTTAGATTATCTAATTTAATTTTTTTTTAATCCATGTCAATTTGAATAAAATTGTATGAAAATTATTTGCAGGATTCAAATTCAAAAATAATTCCTCCATATTATTTTCAAAAATTTCAGAAGTTCTTATCAAGAGCAACATATCACAAGCAGTTGGTAGATGAAAATTGACATCCTCTTGAGCTTGCCAATTGGAACATGGCATATTTTAGCAGCAATCCTGGATCAACGATGGTAATAATTGCTTGGTATACTGAAATTTCAACAAACCAATTGCATTAACGTACTTACTAATATCACTGATATTGTATTAATGATGTTCAATATTTTTTGAAATTAGAATCCTAGTGATGATGAGTGACCCACCTACCATCTTCCGGTGGACCCCACTACAAATTCAAATTGAGAGAAGGTTGCATTAAGAGAAAGAATCATATATGAAGCATACAAAGAATGGTTGAATCAACCACCTATTCAATTCCCACTATGTTCATTTTCACCAATTAGGAATGACTACAACAATAGTAGTTATTCATCATAATTTGACAATGTAGGCAATCAAATGGAAGTTGGTATGCATGATTACTTAGGGGATACGACTTCCATGGAGGAAATATTTTTAGATGAAATTAATGCATTACCCATCAGCACAATAATGTGCAATGGTGCTTACTAATAATGACAGGTAATTATCCTCCTTTGTAAGAAAATAATAAATCTATATTTTTCCACCACAGACCTGAAAATATGATGGAGGTACCACATGAGGCCTAACATATCTTCGAGTGTGTGAAAGCTGACTCTCAGATACAACACTAAGGGGGGAATCAGGTAACTGGGAAAATCCTCCCCTCTTAAATAGGCCAGTGATAAAGTATATGTTCTCCTTAGTGGGCCTATACCACAACTTAAGGCTAACAAAGAAAGCTAGCTGTTGGGAATTCCATCATCGGATAAGATGCGCCAGTAAGACCGAGTGCGCCTTCAAGGATGTACCCTCCTCATAGTACTTGAGTATTCCTACATGCATCAAGAGCACTCGGGTTGCTACAGTAATAGCGTGAGTGTATAAATTCCTCTCCCTCTCTCTGGCCTGCCATGTTCAGACCAAATTGTCTGGGTCTTCCTGTTACTTCAGCTCTTACTGCTACTCCCTCTATTGATATATCTGCTACATGATTGAAATATAAAACACATTAGCCTATAAAATAAAATTTTGTATTATTAAATGAAACATGTATTTATTACGAGTGTGCTAAAAAACATAGTCATGCACCAAAGTCAGTGTGATTTCAACTATAACTGCACCGGTAACAATGTGCACATAAGTATGACACACCGCGGGTGTTTCATAAATTTAAATTTTCATAGCGATGTGACATACTTGTGCACCAGTGCGTATGTATAACCTATTGGCAGTAGTATGGCATGTTCAAATTGTCGAATGGACCGAGCTATAGGAATAATTTTAAATATTTATTTGTGGTGTGTTTGGTAAATATAAATGCACTAGGAGTGACACACCAACACACAATTTGTTGCATCTTTGCCGTTGCATTTATATTTACAAAAATGCATTGCCACAATGGCGGTGCATTATTTTAACGCACCATAAAGCGGTGCATCCTGTAAATTTACAGGGGGCACCTCTCCCAATGCTAGCCAGACATATCGAGTGAATGACGCGTCGATTTTTTTTTTTTTTGCAAAAACAATGAGAAATTCAACCTAATTTTCAATTCTAATCCGCTAAAAACTTAAATTAGAAATAAAAATAGAGATTACCTAGACATTTGGTCATTGAGGAGGCATTGTGAACATGTAATGGATAAATTAAAACTTTCACACCATTTGAAAAATTGGAAACTCAAAGAGTGAACATGGTAATGAAAGGTGGTGAGCAAGAGAAGCACTGATGTTAGGGAGCTTGCACCTGGAAAGAGTGGCACCAGTGATTCAGAGCTCTCCAGCAATGTAGATGGTAAAAATTAATATTACGGTCGTGAGGGTTTTTTTTTTTTAACCCACCTTTATAAAGATGCCTTGGGGATTTACATCACAGGTAACACATTGGTGCTTTGGTTTTATAATAGCACCGATATTTTTTTTAGAGATTATAAAATGTTTATTGATATTCTTTATAAGATACCCCATGGTGTTCTTATACATTTATTGCATTGGGATGTTATTATCAAATAACATCGATATGTTCTACTATATGAAGGAGTCCGGTGCTAGCGAATATTAAAGCACTAGTGCATTTTGGTATTTAGTGCATTGTGATTTTTTATTTTTCAAAAAACAAATTCCACGGTGCACCATGTTATATGTAGCTCTGGTGTGTTTATAGAAGGTAAACCACTGTTATAGGCCATTTTGTCACATCCAATCAAAGTGAGCCTTCTAATGGGATTAATCAATATCCTACTCCCCTTCTCATCATTTTGCATAAATCCCTAAGAATATACCTTTCATCCCTCAGAATTTCAACCCTAAACTACCCTATCTGAGCCAGTTTGAGGACCAACGCTCCTTGCAATCCTATTGGGGTGTGTTCACCTACAGGTTGCTCCATTGTGGCTAGCATTTGTCACCAACAAGTTTCCCTCCTTTGCACCTACGTTGGTTTTAGAATTCTAGGAGAATGAGTAGGACTCCAGAAGCTCCACCTTCTAGGAGTTTCCAAAATTTGTTTCAACTACTTGCTTTGGATTGAAATTTATATACTATGTTACCCTACTTTGGATTTTTCACAACTTATCCTTTCATCCTATCCCTCCATCAAAGGTGGATCTAAATCCCTATAATGGTAATTGGATAAGGAATCCCAGCTTACCCCTCCCTCCTATATATTTACCCTTTCATATGCTAGAGGTAATGGTTGGATTTGGAGAGTGATTTTTCACTTATGTTGTTGCAGTAAGTAGTTATCATCTCCGGCATAGGGTGAATGGAGGTGCATATTGTGACAAGGAAAGGATGAGTTAAAAACTTGGAGGATCTCTTATACAAGATCAACTGCCACTTATGGTTGTAATCTCCTTCCATTTATATTAATGAAAATAATTCTCTGTTTTCCCATATGTGATGTAGACATTTAACTTATTTCAATACCATGTTGATATATTTAATAGAGTATTTATATGATATTGCATACATCTCATATTTTCATGGCTTGTGTTATTTGACTATGTAGGATCTAATTTTGGCTAGCGAAGTTGGAATTGGAACTTCCAAGCTAAATAAGGTGCAAAGCATGTGATGGATTCCAGGTAGGCATCACTCCATCATCTATCTACATTAAAGAAAAACAATGGGTTCTCTCTCTATTGTTCTAGGTTGACCAAAAAACCTAGGGGAGATACCTTTCTCCACAATCACAAATCTCATATAACAAATTAGCGACTGTACTAGCAAACAAAGTATTCCCTTGGTGGTTTTCCTTATCCTTTGTGTTCTATGACCTCCTTGACACACCTTTGTTGCATCATCCAACCAAGAACAAACTCAGAAAGTGGATTAATTCAACCCTTTTTTTAATTTTTGTTTCAGAAACCAATTTCCCAAGCCCAAGGCTCCCCTAGTGCCTCTGGAAAAGCATTTCACCTCACCCTGGCCCACTCTGTGCCAGCGTTTCAAAGCACTGGTGCCCTATCTGCACCAGTGTTGATCCCTATTTTTTCACAAGTTTTTCCTTGTTTTTTTAGCCTCTCATTCATCAGCTTGCTTCCAGCTGAGATTCCTTGAGTCTTTAGTGTCTTGTTCTCTCTCTAAAACCCCCATTTAGTTTGCATTTATGTTTTTTTTACTTTTATAAGAATTGGTTTCAATTCTATTTGTTCTTATCATTCGGTCACTTACAAACTTGTTTTTTTTTATTTTTGATTGCTTGGATGAATTTTTATATGATTCATTTTTCTAAAAAGTGTAATCGAATTGTTAATTGAACTTTTACATCTTGTTTTTCTTCATTTTGAAAATTAAGTGTGGTGAAAAGAAAATATTTTCATTTGGCATTTACGGTATTGCATGTACATTATATTAGGAATAGTTGCGTCGAAAAGGGAAATTTCATCTTGAATATTGTTTGTTGCATATTATAAGCTACATCTTGATTCTTTCTTCCCTTCCTTAGCTAGCTTTTCATTGAAAGAGAAAATATTCCTACTTTCTCATGATAGATTTTCATTTTAGGATATTTAGGTGACATTCATGGTGAGTTGTAAAACTGTAACTTAATCAAAGATAAACAATAAAATCTATTGGATCAACCTAGGAAGCATTTGTAAAATTAATGAAAACACTTAGAGGTCTAGGCTAGACATGTGTTTTGGCGTTGTTAAATGTAGGAGGTGTCATTGTTTTCCAGCGTTTCATCCTGAGGGTGAAATCCTGTTCCATGTACGTAAGTATATAATATCATTCTCCATGTACCCTAGGGTATATCAGATGGAGTAACATGCATGAAAATTATATGGGAACGCTCTCATCGTATCAATACGCATTAGAAAACACTACTATAAATTGCATTCTCATGTACTGTTGAGTATATTTTGAGAGTCCCCAATAGGTTTCTATACATCCATAGGTAACCGAGTCTGCAGCCTTGCACACCATGATACACCAAACAGAACATTTAGGGATATTGGCTGCCATATGTTAATTCCTTGGTTTTCCATGGTGTATATTGTAGTTCATGGTTGCTTGGTAATCCTTTATGCCTATATTACCCTCTTTTTTATTTCTTTCTTTTTTTGTTAATACAATTTATTTTCCAACGTGGAAGAAAAAAATTCCCCTCCCCTTCATTTGTGTAGAATTAAAAATACGCCTCCTCTACCTCCAGAGGCTACTACTAACTGACGTCCAAGAAATAAGAAAATGAAAACTACCAAAGCAAGAACTTTAGGCACTACTTCTGGCCCTCCTCCTGATACTAAATTTCCAAAATCTTTTGTCCCTTTGATGTCTAAACCCGAGATTACATCTACCCCTGATGGTGACACTAACACAACTGAAACAAAGGTCCCTAAAACTTCATTACCTGAGCTCACTAAACCTGACCTTCCTGAGTCAGGCACTTTGTTTCTTGAGGTTATTGAACCTGAGGAGCCACAACCATCTTCACTTGATTCAATGGGACCTTACTCTTCTCTTCCTTTGTCTCAGACATAACCAATATATCTTGGGCCAGATAGTGAAACTATTCCATAAGAACTTTTGAGTATTGAAGAGATCCCCAAAGAAGAGCCTAATCCTTCTTCTCCTCTTCATTGAGATGGGATTCATTTTTATCAAACTGGGCCTTTTCTGCCTCTTCAAACTCTGACATAAGCTCCTTCACCTAATTCTTTGGCCTTTCCCAACGATATTTGGAAACAATATTTGTTGGGATTTCCAACCATGTATGGAGCCGATTCAAGCTCCAAACCCATGTCCACCACTATGGTCGAGACATCAAGTGTCACTTCCTCATCTATGGTTGTGACATCACCATAAACTCATTTGTATGGTGTCCCGTCCATCCCACTTGGTTATCAATAATTATCTCGTACCTTTTCTAGTGCCCCTCTGGTGCGACTTCCAGTCCTTGGACATCTCCCATGTGATCTAATTTGAGAATTATGTTTGGTAATTCTCTTATGAATGTCACACAATATACTCCTTATATCAGTGGAAAAATCTACCCACAACAACCTAACTCTCCTTATGTTGGGTACCATCCATATGGGTCACAGATTCCTCCATTATCATCTCCTCCTTATGCGGGGAGGAAACCTATTGTTGGTATGCATCAATATGGTAATTTGCCTAATTATGGTTCGCTTGATCTTGGAATGGTTGCCAATGTTTTGAAACCTACTTCCCCCGTTCAACTTAGTTCGCTTTGGGATCAATTGTTGAATCCTCAAGCTGCACCATCCTCATCATAAAGTCCTATCTATCTATCAGCACTGCAAAAACATAAAATATATGTGAGCCAACCTTTACAACCTATTCCTACGATATCTGGTTCTTCTCAGGCACTACTTAGTCAAACTGTACAAGGTGCCTCATCTTCTCAATCGCTTTCGCAAAGTGCTCCTCAAGTTTCGGTAGGTAAAATTATTCAAAATTTGGTGCAGTCTCAAGCGAAC
The DNA here is from genome assembly GCA_034641835.2 of Pinus albicaulis. Lineage (NCBI taxonomy): Eukaryota > Viridiplantae > Streptophyta > Pinopsida > Pinales > Pinaceae > Pinus > Pinus albicaulis. The sequence goes on along the minus strand of CM076578.1, from coordinate 1,214,415,564 downwards.
CCACCATAACAGGGGGAAATAAAAAACCCTATCAGGAAACAATATGGATCTCATCACACACCTTTTCAAAGCCAACAAATCTAGACCCAACCATTCCAACAACTTTACCGCCATCTTGGGGCTGGGAAACAAACTCACTTGTATGCTGGTTATCAACATTTTGCATATCCTGGTAACCAGATTCTTTATATCAAAATTGTTCTTATCCATGAATGAAAGTACCCATTTCCTAGGCCATTCCTTCTTACCCAGGTCAACCTCCTTTGGAATTTAATCAACAGTTGCCTTTTGTGTCTACTCTAGAATTACCTGACTTAACTTGGCTTACTAACGACCCCATCGCTCATTCGCCATTGTGGCTGATTATTCCCACTAAGTTTCCATTTGATATCCCAAGTTTCAATGCGAATCCTAGATAAAACCCATCGACACATGTATTGATGTATCATCTATGGTATTCATCCAAATCCCTTAATGATGATTCCATTCAACTACATATTTTCCAATGAATTCTTACAGGTGCCACAGCTAAATGGTGTATTTAATTACCTAGAGCGTCGTCACATGATTTCAGCACTTAGCCACCCCCTTCTTGACACATTTCCAATTTCCCATTAGATAAAAAATTGTAACTGAACTATTGACTAACTTCAAACAATTATATTCCACTCATATTTCAGATAACATTCATGAGTGGAGGCGTTGTCACTGGTTGGTCAAGACCTTTGTTCCCAATCAATTTTTGGTGGAATGGTTCTTCAAATCTCTAGTAACTCTTATAATAGAAGAAGTGGCCAAAGGTGGAGTCATTAGCAAAAATCAGGTTATTGCTCGTGCTCAATATTTAGATCTGGTTTATTCCCAATTAGGCACGCTCTATGATAAGATACCAAATGCTCCGCAAATTTCGAACATTGTTCATCTTCCACCTGGTAAAGAATCTCATGATGCTGATGAAATTATTGGGTTTTCTGGTTTGCAGTCAGCGATTAAACCATATGGTATAGCTTTTTCTGCTCTTGCTCAAAACCCTCAATCCCACCCTACTGTAGCTTCTACTTCCAAGATAAATTCCATTTCATCTGATAAAGGAAAATGTAAAAAACAACATGGAAATAAGAAGAAAGGTAAAGGTAAGGAAAAGAAAGATTCCTCACTGCAATATAAACAAAAAAAATTGTCTTCTGATGAGAAACAAAAGCCTTGATATCCATGCTTGATTTTAAATGAGGATCACTTTACTTGTGATTGTCTGCACCGATCTGAAGTGAATTAATTTCTTAAATAATTCACTTCTCCCACTTTTTTGACCGACCCTTTTCCAAATCAGGAGAATTATATGGTTTCTCAGGAACCCACTTACTCTAATGTTTTTGATGATTTCCTCCTCAAAGTTGAGATCTGATGTTTTCGTGGCCACTCAAAACAAATAGTATGGTATTGCGAATCCACTAAATGGTCAGGACACTGATCAATATGCCATTTCGACACCAACCTCATTTGATTTTGTTATGCCTACGGAATTTACTATCAAGGCTCCGAAGGTTGTTATCCATAAATATTCTTATAACCCTCGCTCAAGAGTTGCCAAAAATTTCAATGTGGTTGAATACTTGGCTCAATCTCCACTAGCCATGTCCACTCTTGAGGTGTTGCAAAACTTCCCCACCTAAAATAAGGCCTTGTTATCAACTATCGAATGTATGGACCCATCAGATTCCAACCTAGTGGTTTTCTCTCATGAAAATTGTTCTCCTCGGCTTCCATCTCAGTTAGATTTTATGATTCAGGTCACTGTCCATTTTAAGAACATTCATCAATCTATTGTGTACGAGGGAGAATTGAACTGCATCATGTCTATGTATTACTGAAAAGAGATTGGTTCACCTCAACTGAATTAATTGACCACCACATTAAATGCCTTTGATGGAAGGAGATATAAACCTTGTGGGATTTTGAATTCCCTCCAAGGGGAACTTGGGGGAAAAACCATCTCTGTTGAAATAGAAGTTATTGATGGAGCTATTGATTATAATATTTTACTGGGACGTATATGGGTCTATGCTATGGTTGTCATTATTTCAACCTACTTCAGGATGATCACCTTTCCTCATAAAGGCAAGATCATAGCCATAGATCAACTCAACTTCTTTGCCTTTGATTCCAATGTTACTAGAAGTGCCCCTCTTGTAGGGTAAGCCCTACATTCCTATCAACATGTTGGAGTTGTATTGTTGAAGGATTCGTTGCTTATGGGGAATTTCCTCCCCTCCCCCTCACCCCCCTTCCAAATCGCCACCTTTAGTTGCTTATTTGAATATGATATCATCCTCTATTATTTTGGCTGATCCATATACTGTACCAGATGAAAATAACATCCAAATTTTCAGCGACTAGATGCAGCTTAGCCCTGTTTAGAAATATTACAAAGCCATCCACTAGGCTTCTACAACCAATAATTTCTCTTAGATCAATTGGATAGATCAATCTATGGATTATGGCATGCCTTCTCATACTTTCTCACGTATATTCTAAATCGACGAAAGCATCATGGAGATCATGATGTCAGAAGACATGTCGTGGGATGAGTATCATCATTGTTCCTCCCTTCCCAATTCCATATAATATAATATGAGTAGGATGTATCTACCTGATTTAATTGAACCCTCTACAAATTATGTTTCCATTCATGAGATCGAATCTAAAAAGAAACTCGAGTATCAAAGAAACCATTCCTCTCAATATTTCAAAAAAAAAAGGAATAGTCGAAAATATTTACATCAGAGCATCTTGTTCTTCATCTAAAGTCAATACCTATTAAGCCATTTTTTATGTTTTCAAATATTTCATTTCCTAGATGTATGAGGAAATTTCAGGTATCAACCCAACAATAGTGGTGCACGAAATTAAAATGTATCCTAATTCTAACTCGTCTAGAAAAGCCTCCATTCGGTCCACCCTAAGGAGACTGCCAAGATAAAATATGAAGTTTAAAAGATTCTTCTAGCTATTTTCATATATCTCGTTCCTTTAATCAATTGGGTTTGAGTCGTAGTCCCTGCCATAAAGAAACAAGACAAAATTCGAGTATGTGTCGATTATCGGGATGTTAATCGAGCTTGTCTGAAAGAAAACTACCCAACCCCGTTTATTGACCAGAGTGTTTATGATTGAACTAGTTATGATATCTATTCATTTATGGATGGATTCTAGGGTTACAATCAAATCAAAATTCTCCTAGCGAATGAACCTAAAACAACATTTATTTTTCCCTGGGGTACTTTCACTTATAAAAAGTTTGGTCTCAAGAACACAGGGGCCACGTTTCAACATGTGATGGATTATGCTTTTCATGATATTAAGAATATCGTGCAACCCTATTTGGACTAACTCCCTTCTCATTCCAAGCATCAGTTTGATCACCCTTTTCATTTACGAGCCATTGTTCTCCATTGTAGGCACTATAAATTTCGACTTAACCCACAAAAATGTATGTTTTGTGCTGGTTCTGGTCGACTCCTTAGTTTTTTAATCTCCAAGCAAGGAATTCGTATTGATCCTCTCAAAGTTCATGAAATTTTTTATTTTCCTACACCCTCCTCCTTAGTTTACTTAAAAATACTCCAAGGGAAAGCTAACTTCTTTAGGAGATTCGTCCCTAATTACGCCGAGCTGACCAAAGGATTTACTCGCTTACTAAAGAAATGGATTCCCTTCCATTGGGATGACGTTGCAATGAAATAATTTGATGCCTTGATAGATGTACTAGTTCAAGCTTCCCTCTTATATCCCCCTGACTATAATTCTGATTATTTCCAGTATCTCGTTGCCATGATATCTACTATAACTATGGTGTTGGTCCAAGAAGATGACATTGGGACTGAACATCTCATATACTATATGAGTTGGAAACTCAACAATACCGAGATCCAATATACTCATGTCAAAAGTTTGGCTTTGACGACCGTTCAAGCTGTCCAAAGATTTTACCATTACATCTTGCTTCGAAAACCTATGGTCATTTCAGATTGCAACCCAAAGACATATATATTGTCTTGCCAATTTCCAGGGGGAAATTACTTGAAATGGATAATTATTCTCCAAGATTTTGACCTAGAATTCATCAAATCCAAGTCAAATAAATCCCTAGTTTTCATCGAACTAATGTGTGATCTTCCCTCCCTTGATGCAGAATCTACATGTGAATATTATGTTCCAAACGAGTCATTGTTTCTGATATCTTCATCTAACCCATGGCATGGATATTTCCTAATTTATCTCTAGACCCAGACTTTTTTACCTAATACCTCTCGCTCTTAGCAACGACGTATCCATTACCAGTCTCAAAATTATCTGATTATGGCGAACACCCTTTATCGTCGTGGTATCGATACGATTTTATGGAGGTGCCTCACCCTTGAGGAGGCCAAGAAAGTTCTGAATGATTTCCATTCAAGGGGATGTGGTAGACACTTATCTAGTTATGATAGTGCACAAAATATTTTACACAAAGGTTATTTTTGGCCCACCCTTTTGTGTGACTGTATCCTTGCAGTCCAAAAGTGTCATGCTTTTTAGATATATGATTGCAAATTCCATGCTCCACCTTCTGCACTACATCCCATTATCACTATTGGTCCATTTGTGAAATTGGGTAACGACTTTATGACATGTAACCCTCATTTAACTAGGGGGCATGGTTGTATCATTGACGCTATTGAATACTTTACCATGTGGCTTTTCACCTCCTATAGTACCTCCGCTACGTCAAGATCCTATAGCACATATCATCCCACGGCAGTGGCTTGTACTGGTCCTAATGCCTCCTCCTCTGGCTCTCTCTCTCTGTGACAGAGATATGTAGCACCCACTGGTCAGATAGGTCCAAAGTTTGCATGAAAAAATCAAATAGTTTAGTCTCAAGAACATGAAAAAACACAAAAAATTGGTAAAATTCTTAAAAACTCATAGGTAAAGGTATCTTACCTCTAGCATCCCATTTCTCACCCTCATGCAATACGAGATAGGGATCATCATGGAAATACATCCCTGCATAAGGATACTCATCGACCACAATAAACTGTCTACGTAGCCATCTAAAGAAGGATGGTGAAAATTTGATCGCTGATGGACTTGCAAGTTTAACAATGTGGTCTATCCACCTCCTCATCCATGAGGAGCCTCAGATCAAAGAGCTCGAGCACAATCTGTTGAGGCTGTATTAATGTTACCTGCTATTACACAACATTTTTTCATTGTCCCTGCAATCCCCATCTTGCCCATTGGAGGGTCATTTCTATAACCAATAAGTAGTGTCATGCCTTTCAAAAACCATCATTGTGTCCCTTTACATGAGAGTAACATTCCTCCTGTTGACAATTCCCTGAGCAGAGACTCAAAAACCCTTGTTTTTTCCTTGGTGCGAGTAATTAGTTATTCCCTCGTGCCGAAGAGGAAAATTAACAATGGGCTAGTGCCAGCTAGCACTCTTTCCTAGTTTGACACCTGCGCCAAGCTATTTATGGAATTTTTTTTTAAAATAGAGGCAAAGACTCCATTCCAACCACCTTGAGGATGAGTCATTGGGAGTGGTTGAACTGATAAACCACAGACTACCTCCTTTAGGTTTATGGTTTCCACCTCTTATGGGAACTCCCTAAAGGATAGGCCTCCCTCCCACCTTTGTAGGGATCCTAACCTCCTCCTTTTCCTCTATAAAAGAAGCTATCTCTCATAGTACAAGCTAGCTATCTCTCGCGCCAAACATTCCATAAACAGTTTGGCATGGGAGGAAAACCAGGATAGAGCACCAGTTGGCGCGAGCCTACACAGAACTTAAGCTAGTGTTTGTTTTCATTTTTCATGTAATTAGTGCATCATGTTCTTCTTTTCATTGAAAAAATAAAAAACAATTTTTCATTCTTTCTTTGCATTGAAAGTGAAACACTCTTTTGCATAACTAGCATCTGATTATCTAGAAAAGAGTTTCATTCTCGTTATATTATATTAGATGCATTAGTGGATTTCTTCGCATAATCTCATTGTTTGCTTTTTGTTCAAAGATCTCTATCCTTCTCATAACTGGCATTCATTGAATTGGAAATGATGTTCATTTGTATATAGCTTGCATTTAGGTATTTTTGAGATCCAAAATCGATAGGACCTTAAAACTAAAAACATAATCCAAGATGAACTTTAAAAATTATTTAATTAACATAAGGAAGCATTGAAACCTAACGAAACATTTTTAGTGGTCTAGGCTAAAGACATGTTTCAGCGTCTTAAAACCTAGTAGTTGTTGTTCGTCATCTGGATTTAGACAATGCTAGTACGGACTTGCGCTCCCCGTACCATCGAGTATATAAAGGGAGACCATTCTAGGTTGCAAATACTTTTATCCATGGGAAGCTGAGTCTGCCGCCTTGTAACCGTGATAAACCGAACACAACATTCGGGGAGACTACCTGCACATATGTCAAGTCCTTGGTCATTTATGTTTCATTTGATCACCAAGGTGTATATGGCAGTTCACAGAAACCTGGTATACCCTCTTACTTAGTATTCTAGAGTAGTCATTTTGATCTTTCCATGACTCTTTAAAAAGAGAAGAGATCTGTGAGCACTTTTCCTTCCACGCTCATTTAAAATTGAAAGTGACAAGAGTCATCTTTGGCCTGTTTATCGACTCTTTAAAAATGAAAAAACAAAATATGGTTTCAGTGTCATAAAATTAATCACCTACGATCACACGCCCGTTAAATTTTTATTGATTGCCCTATTGTTTTTCCTTGGTTTTGATCTTGGATTCCTCGATTAGTTTTCCTTTTTCCTTTCTGTTTTGATATACGGTCATGGTGGTGTAACCATCGATTTCGTCATCCTCACTTCCTCCTAGTGGTAGTTCTTTCCTAGACATTTCTTTTGAAACTCCTCAGTCCACTAGGTGTGTCGAGATCTCACAGCCTATTCTCTCGTCTGTCCTACCTCTTGCTGCTCGATCTCCTCCTGAAGATCCAGTTGAGTTAAATTGACCTCCTTCTAGTGCTTAGTCTGGTTTTTGGGAAGAAGGAGATTTTCCTCCTCTTACGTCGAGCTCGACATTTTTTGATGCTGTTGTGCCTCCTAGTCCCTGTAGTCTTTTTGAAGATCTTACGGCGGAGTCATACATGGACTCGTCTAGTTCTGTTGGTAGTGAAAGAATGCCTGTTTCTACAGGAGAATATCATATTTTTCCAAAATATGTCCCTCATGCTTCTACTTAGTATTCTCCACCATAAGTGTCACTTCCGCCTGGCTATCGGTCCTTGAGTTAGATTATGTCTGGTGTTGCCTCCATTGTGCAATCCAGTATAGTAATTCCTCCTCAGAGTTCGGTCTTACCCTCATTAGGACTATCGCCTTCAACACTTGTTTCATTGATTACTGTTACCTCTGTTCCAGTACGATCAACAGTCTGTGTGGCTTCATCCACACCTGTTGTTACCCATTAGTCGTCAGGATATTTTCACACCTGCAGGTCTATTTTTTTCAATCCTACATGGCATGTTAATCCCAGCCCAGGAAGCTCACAAACTCGTGCCATGGAAACCCCTTCTACCTCTACCATGCCTATGGTTTTTACCTATGTGTTTAATGAGCATATGTTGGTTATTCACCAACGTTATGCTCCTTCGACAGAGGCCACGCCTACTTCTAGTGTTATTTCCACTACCTCTATGATTCCTGGCAGTCTTAATTTTGAAGAGTATCTGTTGGCTATTCAGCAACAGAGCTCTCAGGGTTCTCAGCAGCCTCAGGCTCCTAGTAATCCTCTTTTTCATCTATATGATGTTGTTGGTAACCTTGTTTATTCATATCTACTTCATTATGATGAGCATGGTAATCCGGTTTATTTGCCTCCTACTCATCCTTATTAGACCATTTCTCATTTCAGGCCTACCTTACTTGTGCAACCCTCTGGCTTGCAAGGACAACCCCCTGTGGGACAACCTTTAGCTCAGCAGGGCCCTACTTCTGGTCCACAGGGACAACCATATGGCCCATAAGGCCAAATTTTACAAGGGAAACCTTTGGCCCAACATGGATAACCCTCCAGTATTTTTGGTCAATCTTTGAATCAAACAGGACTACCTTATGCTCCTGGGGGGCAAATCTACCCACCATAGGGACAACTTGTTGCACCAAAACTGCAGCCACATGATCAATATGGCCTGAATGTTGTGAAACTAGGACAACCTTACAGTCCTTCTCTGGGTCATCTTGGTTATCAGGGACAACCTAGTCCATCGCAACCATGAGGCCAACCTGGTGGCCCTCAGCAACTGATTCAACCTGCTCCTTAGCCAGCTCCATTGTTTCAGCAGCCTGTTCTACCTGCTCAGAAACCTACTCAACCTGCTGAGCTGGGTCCACCTGCTCAACCGCAAGGTGCTTACTACCCTAAATTTTATATCAACCAGTATATACTGCAGCTCAGGTTCCTTACTCTCAAAATCAACCTGTATATCATTAACCTCAAAGCCATGCTTACATTCGATAGCAGACTCCATATGTTTCTCAACAAGGACCTCAGTGGTCTACTCCGACTCAATATCCTGGTCCTTAACCCCAGTATCAACCGACTTATCCTGCTTCTAATCCGTATGATCTGAATCCTCCGAGACAGAATGTATGGGGACAAAATCTTGCTCGAACTGGATGGAATGTACATGCAGGTCCTCATTAAAAACCTCCGATGACTTTCAATACCCAATTACCATTTCTTGCTACGTTGGAATTACCTGATGTGTAAAAGTTGACGAATGATCCCATTCTTCATAACCTGTATTGGCCTCCGGTTCCAACCAATATTCCTGGTGATTGTCCTAAATTTGAGGGAAATTCTGGTGAATATCCCCAAGCGCATGTTATGACTTACCATTTGTGGTGTTCCTCTAAGTCTTGGGTTGACGATTCTATTAGACTCCATCTTTTCCAGCGAACTCTTACTGGTGCCGCTGTAAAGTGGTACATTAAGCTATCTTGTGGCGTCTTCCAAGATTTCAGTTCTTTATTCATGGCATTCCTTATGCATTTTCAGTTACTAGTCCATTATGAGACTGGGAAGCACCTCCTCACTTCAATGAAACAAGACCGAGATACTCATATCTCAGATCATATCCATGAGTGGCGACGTTGTCGTCGCATGATCAAATTTCAAATTCCTAATTAGCTTCTAACTCATTGGCTCACCACCTCCTTTGTCAATTATATTTCCAAAGACATAGCTATGGGGGCATGTGTAACCGAGGAATAATCCATTGCTTACGATCAGTACCTTGATCTTGTGTATTCTCAGTCTGGCGCATTATATGATATCTTGCCTGATGCTCCCTGACCTGGAAATTTTAAACCACCAGCGACTCCATCCGTCGATGGTATTATTGGTTCTATGTCTTAGAATTCTCAAAAGTATTCATCTTCAAACTCTAGGAAGCTGAAGTCCACTTCTTCCAATAATGTTGCTTCTCAATCTACTTCGAATTCTCGTAAACCCGTAGAAGTTAATACTATTCAAGCCAATCCTATGGATAATACTTCTAAAGGTAAAAATAAGGGTAAAGGTAAAGTCAAAGCTGATATCCCGAAATATGATTCTCAGAAAACTGATGCTGGCGATGGTTCTCAACATAAACCGAAGTACCCTTGTTTGATTTGTGACGAGGAGAAATTCACCAAGGACTATCCTCGACAGTTCAATGTGAACTGATTTCTCAAAGGCACTCAGGGAACTTTGGCCATTCTTAAAAAAGCTTTCCCATCTCAGCAGACTCAGATGGTAGAGCAACCTCAATCCTATACCCCATTTGGCTCTCAGGTGTTCATGAGGAACGATTTGGGTGCCATTTCTATTGCTACTTGGTCAAAATATAATGCTGGATCCCATCATGCCACTGGGAAGGAGAATGCTGATGGTCCTCCTCCTCTGCCTGTTACTGGTCCTCTTGAGATTGAAAGGACCAATGCTGAATCTGTTGTTCAACCACCTTCCAAAGTTGTCCTCCGTAGGTTTTCTTATAATCCCAACGCCTGTGCCGCTCACCATTACAATATTTTTGAGGATTTGGCTCAAGCTCCATCCGCGGTGTCCAGATTAGAAGTACTTCAGAGCTGTCTGTCACAACGAAGAGCTTTGTTATCTGTGATTGGCGAGATTGATCCTGCCGATACTATTCTTCTTGCTTTTTATCTAGATAATTTCGTTGCATGACTTCTGCATCAGATTGTGCTCATTATTCAAGTTGTTATTAATGGTATCAACATTCATCGAGTAGTTGTGGATGAAGGTGCATCAACTTGTATCATGTCATCTTCATGTTGGAAAGCCATTGGTTCTCCAGCATGAATTCATCACCAAATTCCCTAGAAGCATTTGATGGAAGGGAATCAAAACCTTTAGGTGTTCTCGCTAGTTTACCGATTACTTTGAAAGGGAAGATAGTCAATGTAGTTGTCGAAGTCGTTGACGCTAAGCTCAATTAAAATCTTCTCCTTGGTCACAGTTGGACTCACACCATGTTGTGTGTTCCATCCACTCTCTTTCGTGTTTTGAAATTTCCACATGAAGGAAATATTTTTACTGTTGATCAATCGTCCTTCTTCACCTCTTCTTCTGAGAACAACGTTCTGTATGTGGATAAGATTCCCACTCCCTACGAGAGCGTAGGGCCAGGTATTTTTAAAGATACTACCCTCATGGGTATTTTTCATCTTCCTCCTCCAAATACTGTTCAGATTCATATGATTTCTTAGTCTGATGAGCCATGGATTATTCCTTCGCGTGAACAGATTGATTCCTTCAGAGATTCGATGCCTTTGAGTCTGATTGAGATTGATTATTTTGAACTCATTGCTGCTTCAAAACCTCGGTCCTTTGATTGCGCTCCTTTGAGAATGTCTCTTGAAATTTAATCTCAATCCCCCTAAGCTTGGTGATTCATATTCACTTGATTCATTGAAAGAGGTGTTTCCTTCTGATAAGGCCATCATGGAAACCATGTCTCTTGAGGATTTGTCGTGGGATGATGGTCATCATCATTCCTCATTTATGCTCAGCCTCGAGGCCATGTCTACTTGTCTCGAGCATTTTGTAACTCAGGTTCCTTGTCCTCCACTTCAATTGCGTGTTTTGACACATGACATCTTTACAGAAGGTAACTTGAGTAATATTACACGGACGATGCCTATTGACATTTCCGTTAAACCGGGAATTGTTGAGAACATTCATATTGGGGTTAACTTTTCTTCTGATGAAGTCCAAGTTTGTACTAGCCTTTTTCATGAGTTCCATGATGTCTTTGCATGGTCCTACAAATAAATGCCCACCATTTATCCTAGTATAGTGGTGCATGAAATTCCTACTTATCCCAGTTCAAAACCTGTTCGCCAGTGTCTTTGTCCGGTGCACCCTAGAAAAGCTGCTGCCATTAAGGCTGAAGTTGAAAAACTTCTCTGAGCTGGTTTTATCTATCCGATTCCTTGGACAGAATGGGTCTCTAATATTGTTCCTATAGATAAGAAGTAGGGAACTATTCATGTCAGTGTTTATTATCGTGATATTAATCGAGCTTTTCCTAAGGATACTTATCCCACTCCCTTTATTGATCAGATCATTGGTTAATGTGTGTGGAGTGAGATATTTTCCTTAATGGATGATTTTTCTGGTTATAATCAGATTAACATTCTTCTAACTGATCAACATAAGACTGCCTTTATCTGTCCTTAGGGTACTTTCGCATATAAAAATCTCCCTTTTGGCTTAAATAATGTTCAGGCTACATTTTAGCGAGAGATGTCGTATGCCTTTCACGATATTCGACACATCGTTTAGCCTTATTTGGATGACCTTCCTGCTCATTCAGCTAAGCGCATGGGACAACCTGACCATCTTCGTCAATTTTTTTTTCGTTGTCGACGTTACAATATTCGGCTTAATCCGCACAAGTGCATCTTCTGCGTTGATTCTGGTAGAATCTTAGGGTTTATTGTATCCAAAGGTGGAATTCACCTCGATCCTCTAAAGGTTGAGGCTATTATTAATCTCCCCTCTCCATCCTCATTACATTAGTTGCAGATTTTGCAAGGTAAGGCTAATTTTCTACGCCATTTTATACATAACTATGCAAAAGTGGCTAGAGGATACATGTGACTATTAAAGCAGGGCGTCTCATTCTACTGGGATGAGGTTTCTCAAAAGTATTTTGAGGCCCTGAAGACATTGCTTGTCAATGCTCCTCTATTGTGTCCTCCTAACTATCATCGTGATTTTTCCCTTTATTTAGCCGCCACTTTCAGTATGATTGCCATGGTTCTGGTACAAGACGATGATGATGGTAATGAGCATGTTCTTTATTACTTGTATCGTAACCTTCTCGACCTTGAGATGCATTATGCACACATCGAGAAGTTAGCATTAGCTGCGGTTCAAGCCGTTCAACGTATTATATTCTTTTGCATACAGTGATTGTGATTTCTGATTGCAACCCCATGACCTATATATTGTCTCGACAATTGCTGGGGGGGAAATACTCAAAGTGGATTGTCATCCTCCAAGATTTCGATTTGGAATTTACTGCTGCCAAGTCAAAGAAGTCATTAGTATTTTTTGATTTGATTTTTTCGCTGCCTTCAGACTCTCCTCCATCTCGTCCTGAGGAATATATACCAGATGATACGCTTTTCTTAATTAGCACCCTCGATCCATGGTACGGTGATATCATCATTTATCTCCAGACTTCTACTTTAAAATTTGAGTTGATGAAGGATGCTCACCAACGCATCCGTCATCAGTCGCAAGCTTATCGTATTGTTGGGGATACCCTCTATCGGGTCAGAGTGGATTCCATTCTCCGTCGATGTTTGACCCTCGAGGAGGCTAAGAAAGTCCTCAATGATTGTCATAGTGGCACCTGTGGCAGTCACATGTCTGGTTATGCTACTACATAGAATATTCTTCGTGTTGGTTATTTTTGGCCTTCTACCTTCAAAGACTAAATTGTCGCAGTTCGTAAATGTCATGATTGCCAGGTTTATCAATGCAAGATACGTGCGTCGCCTATACCTCTTCATCCTTTCATGACCTTTGGTCCCTTTGTGAAGTGGGGCATCGATTTTATGACGTTTAACCATCACTTAGCTGGGGGGCATGCTTATATTATCGTAGCCATGGACTACTTCAACAAATGGGCCGAAGCAATGCCTACACTTGTCGCTGACGGTAAGACAACTGCTCAATTCATATTCAATCATATCATTGTTAGGTTTGGTGTCCCTCAAGCCATCATCACCGATCATGGTTCCCATTTTTGGCATTACATGGTGGCCAAGTTGACCTCTAAGTTGGGTCTGCGTCACGACATCTCAATGCTGTATTATCCTCAAGCCAATGGCCAAGTTGAAGCCGTGAAAAAATTTCTTGTTACCATGCTTCAACGTACGATTTGGATCCATAAATCCAATTGGCATCTCATGTTATTTTCAGCTCTTTGGGCATACTGAACCGCAGTTAAGAGTGCAACTGGATTCACCCCTTTTCAGTTGGTTTATGGTCTAAAAGCTACTCTTCTGATTGAATGTGAGATACCTTCACTCAAGTTGGTTGTTGAATTACTATCGAACACGTCACCCGAAGAAGAGCATTTCCTTTATCTTAAAAGGTTAGATGAAACCCACCGCTTTGCTGCTCTGGTTATTGAAGCACAAAAAAAGTGGGTCAAAGCTCATTTTGACCAATCAGTAACTCCTCATTCTTTCGTTGAAGGAGATCTTGTCCTCCTGTACGACCAAGCTCATGATAAGTTGGGGGCAGGTAAATTTAAACCCATGTGGCATGGGCCTTACATTGTTAAACATGTATTGCAGAATGGGGCATATGTGCCCATTGATTACGAAGGTCATCGGTTAGAACAACCTAGAAATGGGTTGTATCTCAAAAAGTACTATGCATGAGTCATTCATGCATGATTTGTGTACATAAGTGTTTTTTTCATTTTTGTACATGATTTTATTTGATGTGCTTTGCGAGAATTTTCTTGCTTATTTGGGTCTTCATTATTTTTTGCAGATGTCTATTACCCCTTATGTCAGTTTCGTGGATGGTGCTTCCCGCAGTACTAGGAATTTGTCTTCGGCATCCTGGATAATTTATGATCCTGCTGGTGAGTTGATAGAACTGCAAGGTATTTGTCTAGGAATAACTACAAACAATGTCGCTAAATATAGTACTGTCCTTGAACTATTAGCCAAGGCAACCAATCTTGGATTACATGCATTGCTTGTATATCTAGATTCACAACTTGTTGTTTTGCAACTCAATGGTCATTATTCAGTTAGAAACCCATACATTGTGATATTGTATTTACGTATTTTTTTTTTGGAAAGATATTTTGATTTTATCACATATCAACATATTCTTAGAAAAATGAATGCATTAACTGATAGAGTGGCTAACATTGTATTAGATAGACATTTGCATAATTTGTAAAATCATCATCATGTGAAAAAAATCCATATAGCGAAATAAATGTGTCTGTCTATATATATATATATATATATCATGTGTTTGCATCATTGTGCATCATACATTCAAAAAATATATGTGTTTCTGTTACATTGTCGAATCGTGCATAATCCGAGACTCCATGTGTGATCCCCTCTAGGTTGCGCACGAGCTCCTCTTCCTCGCTTCTCTCACCATGAGGGTCAAAATCATGAGTAATTCGCCTCGCTATCAAAGACATGCTCATGGGTCTCTCTGGGCCAACATCTGCAAATACATGGATTTAATGTCAGAAAATACATAAAATAAAAATAAAAATAAATTCATAATACTTATGAAAATTAAAAAATGAGTCTTACCCAAATCTTCATCCCAATCCTCTCCCTCTGGGAGTGGGAGGTTCGAATCACTGGTGAAATCTGTACTAGAGTAGGGCCAATCCTCCACGATGATCAAATTTCGGTGGAGCCAATCAAAGAACTCTGTTCTATAAGACATCTATTGACCTCCCGCTACCCTTGGCATTAGAGCTGCCCATCGAGCCACCTGTGGTTCTCTCATTGGTAGTGTCGGGACTATGACCTCCTGACACTAAAAAATTGGTAGTCGTTCCAGGAAGAACGATACCAGGATAGACCCATAACCAAATTTATTCAATTTTGTCTTCTTGCACCTTGTTAACTAGCATTTCATGTTTATTTTCACGGCCTCTACCCATTTGTAAATGGTCGGTGACAAGCAGTTTATAGCAAGAAGCAACTATGTTTTTGTTGCTTCATGTGGTTCTTGCGATCCTACAGCTTGTATCATGGTATGTAGCACTACTTTTAGTGCTAGGTCTAGGATAGTTTGGATATCAACTTTCCCACTTAATGTTCCCTTCCGTGCCCCTCGACATACTCTGTCCATCACCATGGACATACTCTCCATGGAAGGCCGGGTACCGGTTAGGATCGGTGCTGCTCCCCTCTGTGACAATCCTGTGATAAAGTAGATGTCAGAAACATTAATCTCAAGTTCTTGGTCTCGAAGGATGAAATTTTATTGATCCTCATCCCATATGCTGATCAAATATTCTAACATTTCTGGTTGAGCATGGAGACATAGTGTCAAGAAAAAATTCTTTAGTCCACAGTCCGTGAGAGCTTCCATGCATCTCTCATTTTCTATGGCAATTTCATCTTCTTCGTTGTGTTCCCGTTATTTCCATTCTATCACCATTTTCCCACTTTTTACCTGTAAACACATTCATATGAATGGTATTATCCTTTTGGAAACTTGGTTTTGTGAATGATTTGGGTCTGTGATTTTAATTTTGCACACAAAATGGTTTGCACCATTGGCGCACCCTAGTATAAAAAATTGGGTGTTTGGCACGACTCCGTGCTCAAAAACTGCGCCAACCACCATGCCCTAATTTTCATACTTCCTCCCCCAAGATTCAAAATTGGAAGTTGCAGGTAGTAAGAAATTACTCAAAATGAAGAGAGAGATCTCGACTCTTACCTGGAACTGACGGATTTGAGATTGGTCTGCTGAATTGTCTGCTATCGTCACCACAAAATCACACAGTAAAATGGGTAACTATTTTCTCCACAAGAGGTAAAAAGTGAAAAGTAACTATTTTTACCATTTTTGGCATTTTATAACTTTTTACAACCCTAATTAGGTTTTAAGACATGCTTTTCGATTGTTTTATTATATTATTTTTGAAAAATGGGTTTTACACGTGTCTCTTGTGCAGCAACAAGTTTTTCAAGACATAGGGATGAAGTAACGAGTTAAATTTTATACCTTTTTAGACTCGGTAAAAACACAAAAAACTCACTACTGGAGTCATCTTTCAGCTCTTTTCTGACTCTCTAAAATTGAAAAGATTGTCGAGACTCTTGTCCTTTCAAACTTGTTAAATGGCTATGAAGTGATATCTACCCATTATACGTTTACCCCTTTTTCAGGCTAGGATAGATTATATACGAAAAGGGAATGCCTTAGCCTATTGTGACTAAGAGGTTCTCTCATATATTGTTTTCAACCTTTTCGAATCTGAGAGACTATTTATGAAAACGGCCATGATGGAGTTTTATTTTTGACCTTCTTTTCAAACTCTCTAAACATGAAAAGATGTTGAGTTCTCCCTTTTTCGGACTCGTTAAACCCTGATGAAATCAGATTTCATCGCCATGAAGTTACTCGAGTTCCTCTTTCCTAGGGCTCATAAAATGTACTAGGTTGGATTTTTCTAAAGCACAAACTTACAACACAAGCATATGATATCCCCTTTAAGATTTTTTTAAAAAATAATTGGGGTACTCGCCAAAAATGGTGGGGGAAAATGGAACCAAGTTTTATTTATGTTGCCAGTATGTCACTCTTGAACATGGAACTTGTCTGCATTTGTGTCGGGTTGGGGACATCTCATTTCGTCATTTTTTCCTCTATGGTTTTAGGTAATATCCTCTGACCTCTCATCTGCTCTTTTCCATGTCATCATGACCTCAGATCCTTTGATGTCAGATACTGCCAAATCCAGTGTCGTGCTGCTGATATGTTCAAGAGAAGTTTGCCTCCGTAGTTTTCAAACTCCCTCTGATTCTCTATTGGTCCTCTTTCACTACTATCATGTTCCTCTGTCTCGTATCGATGATTTGGGAAACATTGTGGCCCACCTTTGATTAGGTCACTTCCTATCGGCTTCAGCTCATTATCAAGGAATTTGATCTAGAGACTCTATTCTGGTACCTTGGAGCCTGCATGCCTTAATGGCATGTTTTTCACATTCAATGCAAGGTCCACATCATTGGCCTTGGATCGAGTGATTTTGTGAATGTTCAATGCTAGATCACTGTTCAAATTCTGTGGATTGTACCGTTTGTACCTTGAGAGACATTGTCATTATTGGTGGTTTCTCTCATGACTGTTAACAACTTTCATCATTGGCTGGTAATCAGGTGATTTTTTTGCATGTTCGACTTCAGCTCATATATTCGCATGCTTGAATTTGTACTTTTTCAAGTCGAGATGGAGCGCAAGACCCTGGATTTTATTTGATAAATTCCAGGCTGTGGATTTTGGTGGATTATCATAACTTATTACATGAATATTTTGATTGGATGGCTATAACCATACCTGAGTCTACCTGTTGATCCTTACTGCTAGATGGTTGTTTCCATACCTCGGATCTAAGTTTTTATATATACACTATTATGGATGGTTGTTCCCATACCACATGTTCATGTATTAGAGATATCAGTTGTATTCATAATTGCAGGTTTTTCAACAGTGGTGTTTGGTTCGAACACGTTCTCATAAAGCATTTCACCCCTCCCTCTCCCTCAGAACTCATGCTTTAGGGGGCATCTGTTACACAACATTTTTTCACTATCCCTGCAATCCCCATCTCACCCATTGGAGGGTCATTTCTGTGATCAATAAGAAGTGTCATGCCTTGCAAAAACCATCATTGTGTCCCTTTACATGAGAGTAACATTCCTCCTATTGACAATTCCCTGAGTAGAGACTCAAAAGCCCTTATTTTTGCCTTGGTGCGGGTAATCAGTTATGCTCGCATGAAAAAGAGGAAAATTAACACTAGGCTCGCGCCAACTGGTGCTCTATCCTGGTTTTCCTCCCATGCCAAACTTTTTATGGAATGTTTTTTAAAAATAGAGGAAGAGATTCCACTCCAACAACCTCGAGGATGAGTCATTGGGAGTGGTTGAACTGATAAACCACAGACTACCTCCTTTAGGTTTATGGTTTCCACCTCTTATGAGAACTCCCTAAATAACAGGCCTCCCTCCCACCTTTTTAGGGATCCTAACTTCCTCCTTTTCCTATATAAAAGAATCTATCTCTCTTAGTACAAGCTAGCTGAACTTGGAGAATTAGAAATACTATAGTTGAATGACTAGAGAAGATAGAATAAGAAGGAATTATGTTGATGAAGCTTGAGTCCATGACTTCTGAGAGAGCTTGAGTCCATGCCTTCATCCTGTCTGAATTCCCTGACGAGCATCTGAGACATGCTTCACTTGAACCTCGCTAGAAGAGACTGCGACTTCAAAGCATCGATTGTAACTCTTCCTTATATTCATTTATATACATGACTACTGTTTGGTTCCACTGTTGTGTTATGATGTTTTTTTAATGCAATATGTTTAGCCCTCTTTTATTGGTTAATAGTTATGAATGAAATGTTGTTATCTTGTATGTTGTTCTTGTTTCTTGTTCTATGTGCAGGTATCCAAGCATAATGGCGAATGGATTGTGACTTGCCGAGATATGAGCGAGAGGCCACCACTACTACAGCAACAACAATAGCTTTGGATTCTAGGTAGGTCAATCTACCATGTCCCTTGTTCATTCAATAATTATGAAGCAACACTTTAGCATGTCCCTTTTTTTCTAGACCCACTCTAGGGATAAAGGGATCGTCTCTGTCCGCAAAGAGGATTTACCTGCATAACACCTGCTCTAAGTAAAAAGAGACTAAGATGACATCATAGCTAAATTTTTTCAATTTCCCCTCCTTTTATTTAGTAATTTCTTCCTTCAAGTTTAACAAGACACCCTCACTCCAGTTGAATACTGTCAACGCTAGACATTCTACCCCACAATGGATGTATGATATACTTGCCACATGTAATGTTGAGCTATCACAAATATTTATATGATGAACAAGATCATTCTTAAATGTATTTGGGTGACATCCTTTATGTGAATATCTCTGTCCCTAGTAGGAATGACTCAACGTATACAATTTGTAGCAATGTAATCTTTCACCGTCGCACCACCACTTCTTCAACCTAGAAAAGAGATGGGGGCACCTCGATTTAACAATCCTGTCAAAAATTAAATATCATCTACTTGTATCTCGAGTACATTATCCCCAAACTTAAACTTATGTGCCTGAACATCCCATGAATTCACAAGGTACTTTAACAATTCCATTTGTTGCCTCATACTAAGAAGCTAAAATAATTTCAACAACCAACAATTTTTAGGTGCCTGGATGGTAGCTGGGTCATTTGATGCATCCATATCTTGTGCTTCATGCTATCTTTATCTCCAGATAAATGGAATTTTGTGATAATGGGTACCTGAAACATCAACACAGGACTCATTAGACTCTTTCCTATACAAAAAACATGACAAAATTTGAGGCAAAACTGAGAAAAACTTGGAGAAATGCACTTAACAAAACCCAAAAGGCTTAGACATAGTGTTTTACCTCTATCTTCAATGTTCTATTGCCTAGGTACAATGACATTTTTGACATAGAGGTGGTTGTGTTGGTCCCATGACATTTTTTATGAACCCACGGGCCTCAAATACTTGAAAGTTTTGCATGAAAACACAAAATTGAACCGTGGAAACATAAAGAAATGTATTAGCTAAAATGGTTCCCTGGATTGGCCACAATCAAATATAGAAGATTGAGGGAAAAATGTCTCCAAATATTCATTGTTGAAGGTAAAGTGTGAAATGGTAAAAATGAGAAGTCATTTTATATATGTATGTTCATTTTTTTGTCATTTTATTCATTTTTAGTATTTGACCTTGATATGCTTCATTTTTACAATGAAATAGGTATGTTTAATCCTTATTGTGGTGTTTTGAGAAGGATGAAAATAGTTAACAGGTTTTTACCATGTTGTAATAGGTTACTTTGACCAAAGAGTACACTTTTATCTCTTTTTCAGACTCTATAAACAAAAAAAAGGAACCCATTGGAGTCCTCTTTCAACTCTTTTCAGACTCCTAAAATATGGAAATATTGCCAAGCACTTGTCCTTTCGATCTTATAAAAGTATATGAAAAGACATATACTCAATATAAGTTTGATCCTTTTCCATACTGAGATATACTAGCTACGAAAAAGGAATACCTTAGTCAAACATGGCTAAGAGGTTCTCTTGGGTATTTTTTTCTCCCTTTTCAGACTCGAGAGACTATATACAAAAAGGAACATGTGGATTTTTATTTTCTGACTCTTTTTCAAAGTCTCTAAACATGAAAAAGACACATAGTTTTACCTTTGTTGGACTCATTAAAACATCAAATAGTGATGGACTTGTCAAAAATTACAAGGTTGAACCACACCTTATCAGGTTTCATTAAAAATAATTGGAGAGATTAATATGAAGGATGAACTTACAGATCAAGGATATGTTATCCTCCTCAATCTTGTTAAAATATAAAGAGGTACTGAATAGTATGGTTGGGGAAATTGGGAAAATAGGGGATTCCACTTTTCTAAGTGGCGGTGAGTCACTCTTGAACACGACACGTCCTATTCATCTCCGTGGCTATTATGTTGGGTAATCTTCTTGTCTTTTGGTTATCAGACCATTTTCAGAGCCTTCATTTCAATTTTGGGTCAATGCTTCCAGCTCCATTCAGTGTAATTGTGTGTTCAAGAGAAGTCCTTCAGTTGAAATTTTCTACAATACTCTTAAGCCTTCATTTCATGTCTTTCTTCCCTAATCCAATTCCATATCAACATAATTCTGATCATTCTGTCTCAATCATGATACCCATTTCGTGTCGTTGATGGGGGATACATAAAGGCCCTCTTGCGACAAGTCACTTCTTGTCGACATCAACACATCATCCATTAAGTTGACTTAGAAACACCCCTTTTGGTACCTTGGTCCTTGCATACATCAATGTGAAGTTTTCTGCCTCTCGGTGACAGGTTGACATCAATGGCCTTTGATCAAAATATTCTATATAGTGTTCGACATCAGCTCATTTACTCGCACCATATCGATTGTACCATAGTACCTTGATAGCCATTAACATCATTAGTGGTTTCTCTAGCGTTTGTTAACGGCTTACATCATCGGAAGATAATTAGATGGTGTCTGCCATTTTCGACCCCATCTCATTGATTACAATGGATAGACTCATATGTTAGTTGGTTGTGTGAATGAGATATAATACCCCAAATCTTGTTTTATCCATCCGGGTTGCGATTTCAGGAATTATACAAATATCATAATGTATGACGACTATTATCATATAGACGGTCATTCGGCCATGAGCCCATTAGTTGCATTTATGGACATGTATTTTTATCATTATACATGTTATGTTAGCTTATGAATTGAGTATGGGTATGCCTCCGTGAGCATCCATATGTCATAATAATTTTATTGTAACAGATGAAGCTCTCTGGTTGTTCTTGATCCCTACTTGTCATAAGGTAAAGCACTATGATCATCAGTCACAATCTCTGACTTTGCGCTTTAGGGGGAATTATGTTATAGGATATTTTGTCACATCCAATCAAAGTGAGCCTCCTAATGTGATCAATCAATATCATATTCCGCTTGTCATCATCTTGCACAAATCCCTAAGCATGTGCCTTTTATCCCTTAGAATTTCAACCCTAAACTTCCCTATCTGAGCTAGTTTGAGGACCAATGCTCCCTGCAAGCCTACTGGGGTGTGTTCACCTACAATTTGCTCCACTGTTGCGAACATTGATCACCATCAGGTTTCCCTCCTTGGCACCTGCGTTGGTTTTCGAATTCCGTGAGAATGAGCGAGATTTCAAAAGCTTCACCTTCTGGGAGATTCCAGAATTTGTTTCAACTACTTAGCTTGGATATACATTCAGATCCTATTCTACCCTAATTTTTGAGTTTTCACCAGTTATCCTTTAATCCTATCCTGCCATCAAAGGTGGATCTAAATATTTATAATGGTAATTGGATAAGAACTCCCAACTTACCCCTATCTCCTATATATTTACCCTCTCACATGCTAGAGGGAATTATTGGATTTGGAGAGTGATCCTGCCATTATGATGCTACAGTAAGTAGTTATCATCTCATGCATGAAAATATGAGTTAAGAACTTGGAGTATATCTTATACAATATCGACTTCCACTTATGGTTGTAATCTCCTCCTATTTATATCAATGCACATAATTCTATGTTTTCCTATATTTGATGTAGTTATTTCACTTATTTCAATACCATGTTGATCTATTTAATTTTAACCGCAGTTTGAATTGGAACTTCCAACCTAAAGAAGGGGAAAAGCGTGCGGCAGATTCCAGGTAGGCCTCACTCCATCATCTATTTACTTTAAGGAAAAACATTGGGTTACTTTTCTCTCTATTGTTATAGGTTGACCATCAAAACTAGAGGAGACAACTTTTCTTGCAATCATAAATCTCTTATCACCAACACCGATGCGCTTGGATAATTTAGATGCACCGTCAAATAAAAATATGCTAAAACATTTTCCCACCCACCTTTGCTACAAATGTATTTTTGGGATATTTTCACAAGGGTCTCCACAAAAACCTTTGCTAGAAGGTACTTTCCTTGTAGTGAATTGCCATGCATGGCAGTCACATATTGACTACTTTCATAGTTCCTAAGATAGTTCATGGTTCACAATTTAAAGTTTTCTGAGTGGTAAAAATTTCAAATTGGTCATAGATTGTTGGGCTTGATGAGAAGAGTCCATGCCACATAAATTTTTTCTAAACTATGAAGGAAGTGGCTAGTTACGACTTGGTCAAATTTGGTCAAACAAGGCATGTAGGATTCTAGGTGTAAAAGTGTGGCCAACATTGGGTAGTGCATGCATTTCATTATAGGTCATCTAAAAAATGAGAGGAAAAAAACCGAAGTGTCAAAATTTTTAAATTCCTTATGGGGTTAGAGAAACAACATCGTGGGAAAATGATGTGGTAGGGGTAGAAAGATGTTGCAGTAACGCTAGGCAAGAAATGGATATTTGGAGGCATACCCAATTCAAATCAAATCAAGTTTTAGCATACATAGTTGGTGCCAAATTGGCCAACAAGTCTAAGGTGTTGGAGATCCAAAGATCTAAGTTGACTTTATTGACGCAAAAAGGTTAAGTGAACTAGTTTTTATAAAAGTCAGCTCATAATTGAACGATTCTAATTAGCTGTTTGGGTTTCTTGGACCAAGGAAGTTAAGAGATGGACCATTAAATTATTCATTATGAGTTCAAAGAAGCAACCAAATGACCAAGTTGAATTTCTTTCAACCAAGTCCATTTCTTCATTGGCCAAGTAGAGCTACCAAGGAGGAGGTGGGGTACTTTATGCTACTATTCTTCATCTTTGACAATTTTGAGATACTAGTAAAGGGAATTTTGGAATAACTTGGAAATTGTGGATCAAATTGATCCATTAGTGGGAAAATTAATATATGTAATGTGATGTTTTATGACAAATACCAAGTCTCCAACTTGTGGATGACTAGTTAAAAAAAAAAAAATTCTAGAAGAGTCGTCAAAATAACCATTGGCTAGCAATTATCTAGCCATTAATTTTTTTTTATAAAAAAACTAGTCTCCCCTCTTGTAATAGTTTTTTTTTTCTTATGAGATTAGTTCCATCAACAAGGAGCTCATTTTTAAAACCCTTGTTCAATTTCTTTTTTTCTCATTATGTGAAGTGGATTTTACTAGTTCTTTCTTTCTCGACATGTTGTATTTGGATTAAATATAATAAATTTTTCTAATAATTGAGATCACACAGAGCTAAAAATTTGATCCAATTAGGAGAGACATGATAATGTGGAGAAGAAAAGCTACGGTAAATCCCACTTTGTATTTCTTGTTTATAGGTGGATCACTTCAAGATAGGAAAGACTATTTCATGAGGAAGCTTCAACTGGAACAAATTTTGTATTCCATTTCTTACTCAAGTTGAAGGCCATAGAAATACAAACCAAAGGCCCACTCCTAGCTATATCCAAAAATATAGAACTATTTGAAATATTTTTTTCATTGATTTCAAAGATAGGGGGAAAATGTAGATGTCCAAGATAAAGATTACAAGATGGAGATTGTTGGAAATATTGTTTTTGAAATTTTGATGTTCAATTTGGATACCCTATTTGTTAAGGCCTTTTTACTTTAATGAACTAGATCAATGGGATAAAAGGATATACAGTTGAAAATATTATTATGGGACCCTTCGAATGGTTTATGAAACTCCCTTTAACTCTATAAGAATGACTAGATATGAAAGATTCTGTCAGGTCAACCTAGCCATAAAGTATATGTCAACTCAGTTAGATTTTACAAGCCTACCCCATAAGTGAACAAAAAATAACTAAAATTAAAGGGTATATAGTGCATTTGATCTATATCCAAGAAACAATATCAAATACAAATTTGAAAAATATATTTGAGTTGCTAAAGAGGAGTTGAGGAGTATTCTTCGAGTTTAAAGGTGCACAAGAGGAGTCTAAGGATTTTTCTTAGTGTGTTATGGGTACGCTATGAAGGAATAAGGTCTATGATGTTGTGAAGCATGTTGTTTTAGGGTTGTGATGTTGTTCATTGCATTAGTCTGGGATTATATTCTAGGGAATGAGGTTCACTAGGGCATGAAGGCTAAATCTGATTAGTGTTTCAGGCTATATCTAGGGTATGAAGCAAGGAGAGGCATTGGAGAATGAAAGTTATGGGTATGATTATGTTGTAAAATGCATGAAATATGAAGCATGCAGGTGAAATTAGAAGTAATTTGTGTATTAAGACCTTAGGTTGGTTCTTATATAGATCTTGCTAAGTTGGTGATTTTCCAAGGAGATTAGTGTCTCCAGTAGGTTTCTACCTATGCAATATCTTGTTGAATTAGCATTCAAATAAGGGGATATGTGCCTCTAGTTGTTCAATTCCTACAATATTTGTAATAGTAGGTTGGTTCCTATAGATATTTATAATTTTTTTTTTTTTTTTTGTAGTTTTAAACCACAAGGGTTTGTAATGTGATTCAAGTTTACATGCATTTGATGTTGTGAAGTTAATGAATGATTTATGAATTCTCATTTAAAATAAAAAAACATATATTATACTAATTAACCTCCCCTCTTAGTATAAGCATAGTTTCAACAATTCGTATCATAGAATGTTCCTTTGAAAATAGTCTAACTAATGGAAGGTATACTCCAGGAGCACACATGGCTTGTCAAGAAAATTTCTCCACAAATAGAGTCCCATTGTTTGATGAAACAAACTAGGAATTTTAAATCATAAGGATGTGGAATTATCTAATGGCTCTTTGGTTTGATATTTGAAAATCAATCATGACTGGTTATACAACCCTAAAAATCCTCCAACAGATATGGTTGGGAATAATGCTAGTGAATATAATGCAAAAGGCGTGAATTCTATCCTGTCTAGTCTTTTAGATTCATAGTTTTTCAAGGTGATGGATTATGGATTATGGATCAGAAAATTAATTTTGGCGCAAAGTTCAAAACAATTATGAAGGTGATAAAATGGTGAATAAGGAAACACTCCAAACTCATAAGAGACAATTCGAGAGCTTGAAAATGAAAGACAAAGAAAATGTTGCAGTTTATTTATTACATGTGGATGAAATTGTCAACGCCATGAGAGGGCTTGGTGAGAATGTTGAAGAACCACAATATTGTCCAAAATGTGCTAAAGTCACTCCCCTTAAGATTTGATGCTAAAGACTTTTCCATTGATGAAGTTAATAATTTATAGAAACCAAAAATGGATGAGTTATATGGGATTATCAATGCATATGAAAATATTACAAAAAAAAAAAATACAAAAGATAAAATAACAACTTTCAAATCATTAAATGAGACAAAATGACTCAAATATTGTTGTTTTTCCAGCCATGAATCAAATATAGAAAAGGCACAATTTATGAGTGAGCTAAAAAGAGGATGTAGTAAATACAAATGTAAGATACCCTTCAAATGTTTTGATTGTAGTAGAGGACATTTTTATGCTAAATTTCCATATGAAAAAAATAACAATAGTGATGATGAAGAAGAACATAAAAATAAAAAAATACCCGTATATACACAAAAAAGGAAAATATGCTAAGAAGAAGAGTTTTTACTCTATAGAGGATTGTAGCTCGTTTGATTAAAGTGATGGATATATTTCTAATATTGATAAAGAATAATTCCTGTTCATAGCCATAGATACAATGTATACTATTAAATAAATGAAAACAAAACCAAATTAAGAAGAAGAAGACATTGATAGGGAAGTGAATCTTGAAGTAAAACTCATTAGTGCCTTAGAAGAAATAGATAGGCCAAGGGGAAGAATAAAAAGAAGAAGGAGAAATTACAAAAGTATGAAAAGAAGGATCATGATCTTTGATGAAACAAAAGAATACAATTATCATCCTAAAGACTCAACTATAAGAGGTAAAAATGATAAAATAATTTGTGAGAAGTCATCTGGAAGGAAATGAATAAAAATGCAAGAAGCTAGAAGCTAAAATTGTTTCCTTAAGAAATGGACTAGAGAAAACAATTGATCAATTGAAGAGAAGAGTGAAGGTTAGAAAGAGTTATTAAATCCTAGATAATATTTTTAGTTTCCAATGGTCTCCACTAATGAAGACAAGTCTTGGCTATTATTTAAAAAAAAAAAAAAAAAAAAACGAGGAAGATGCAAGTACTAACGTTAAAGAGCCATCAGAAAAGGAAAGTGGAAAAATGACTAAAATCTATGCAAATATTATAAAATACCCATCAATAATGAAATAAATAGTAGGAAAGGAAATTAGGACCAACAAAAACATAATTCTTCTCACAAGAACAACAAGAATTAGTTCAAAAGAGTTGTTTTGGTAAGAAGGAATTTCACAATCGATACCAAAATCTCTTCCCTCGCTATTTCTTTACTTGTAAAAATTTTGGTCATAAAGAAATAAATTAAAGAGCTTATGTAGGAAGTGATAATGTGAGAGATAAAAATAGAGGACATTATAAGACCTTAAAAATTATTATGAGAGCAAAAAAACTAGAAGTTCTCATGGTTTTATTGGTAGAAACTACAATTAATTTTCTCCCCTACTTGATTACAATATTTAATGTTATAACTGCAATGATTATGGGCACATAACATGTGATTCTAGAAGTATCATAATAAATTCTCCTCAGCAAAACAAGGAAAAAAATATTTTTACCAAGAATGAAAAAAATAACAAAGGTGTGGAAAAGGAAGTAAGAATAATAGAAGAAGGAAGAATGTATAATTGCACTATATGCTCAAAAAAAGGGAAGCCAATCGTACATTGATAGTGGATGTTCAAAACACATAATAGGGGATCATAAAAAATTACTCATCCTAAAGGTACAAAAAGGAGGAAATGTTACCTTTGGGGATAATGCTTCTGCAAGGATAATTAGAAACAATATGGTTATTCTTGGTGATGAAAATACTAAAATATAAAATGTATTATATGTTGAAGGGTTAAAGCAAAATATTATAAGTGTTAGTCAATTACATGATCAAGGTTACAACCTCACATTTCATTCTAAAGGATGTGAGATAAGGAAAGTAGGTTTAGGAAGATTAGTGCCAAATACAAACATAACCTTAAGACATGTATATGTCCTCGATGAATTGAAAGGGGAAAAATGATGTATGGGATAAATAGAAAAAATTTGGTTATGAAAAATAAGGATGTATATATAAACTTTGAAAATCTAGTAAAAGTCAACAATACAAAAGTAGTAAGAGACATGCAAAGTATCTCAAAACCTATGAACATTATTTGCAAGCCATGTTAGGATGGGAAGCCGACGAGAATTAATTTGAAAAAATGAGTACTCAACGTTAAAGCCATTGGAACTTGTACACAAAAAACTCTGTGGGATAGCAATAACACAAAATTCAAAAGTAAAGAGTTATTTTATGTTTCTTATTGATGATTGCAAAAGTGTAGGTTTTAACCCTGTACAAAAATTATCTTCAAACAAATGCTTAAAAATAGAAAAAAAAAAAAATGAGATCATGAAACATAAAACAAATATACATAGAGATTTTTCCCCTAGATCCCAAATCGGGACTACCAGCTTGATTTTTCATTATATTCCTTTTAGTGTTACAAAACATATATATAAATGTCGAAGCATTCATAAACCTGAATCGATTAACACTGGATTAGAACATAGCCGTAATTCCCTTGACCAGATCTACAAAGTACTAGGGGCCGAAAACCATCATGCCCCAAAACCATGTGCAAACCCATGCAAAAAACCATAGGCAGGTCTGCCCACCTAAAATAGGGTAATTGAAAATGAGAGTAATTTAAAAATCAAGTTCTGAAGATGAAATAGAGGAAGTAAGTTTGCCTCTAATGAATTTGATGGATTCTATAAGAATCATGGAATCTAAAGACATTTGTTGGAATAAGGACTCCACAATAAAAAAAGTTGTAAAAAGGAAGAATGTCACTATATAAGAAATGGGTAGAACAATGTTGAATGAAACCAAACTATTCAACACATTTTGTAGATAAGTAATTAGCACAATAATCTACAATTTGACTAGACCAAAAATTAGAGTGAACAACAACAAGACACCTTATGAATTATGGAAATGTAGACCAACTACATTCAAATACTTCAAAGTATTAGGGAGAAAGTGTTGTATAAAGATAAATTAAGATAAATAAGGCAAGTTTGATCCAAAAAAATTTGAAGGTATCTTTCTTGGCCATTCATCTAGAAGTAAGGCCTACAAATTCTAAAACAAAAGGCTATGCAAGGTTGTAGAATGTGTTGATGTAAGAGTGGATGAAGAAATACCTAAAAAATAAAATTCACAAAACAATTGACAATCCATAGGGGACAATCAATAGAGAATGAGAAAAGAAAGAAGTAGAGGAATAAGAAAAGAAAAAACAATAAGAAATAGTCTACCAATATCCAAAGCCATCATCCAGATTTTTCCAAAAGTATCATCCTAAAAATCATAGTTTTGGCAATATATGTGCAAGATTCAAACTAGAAGAGGATTGGTAAGTACACAAAAACAAGAAAACGTTTTTTTGCTATCCAAAATAGAGCCAAGGAACTTTACACAAACTAGTAAAGTTATGCATTGGGTTAATTCTATGGAAGACAAATTGAATTATATTGAGATGAATGAGACATATGAACTTGTTCCTAGACCAAAAGAGAAGAATCTAATTGTCCCCAAATGGGTCTTCAGAAATAATATGAATGAGTATGTACAATTATAATATGAAATAAAGCAATATTGCTCTATAAAGGTTATGCTCAAGTTTAGGGTAATGATTTGAAGAAACCTTTGCTCCAGTTGCAAGATTAGAAGCAATCAAAATGTTTTTGTCACTTGCATGTTTCAAGAACTTCATAGTATATCAAATGGATTCCATGTCATCCTTTCTAAAAGGAAATATAGAAGAAGATGTATATATTGAGAAACCAAAAATATTTCAATTTTCATAAAAGGAATATCATGTATGCAAATTGAAGAAAGCACTTTTTGGACTACAGAAAGCTTCCATACCTTAGTGTTGAAGACTTGATAAATATCTAAAATGACAAGGTTTCAAAAGAGGACCCTTCTAAAAAAATATTTACATAAAAAAAAATGGAAATATGTTAATCATTGTGGTTTACGTGGATGATATCATTTTTGGAAGCAATCCCGATAATGCAAGACAAAAGTTTGTAGAAAAATGAAAAAATAATTTGAGATGTCCATGCTTAGAGAATTGTCATTTTTTCTATGTTTGTATATTTCTCAATTCAAAAAATGCATATTCATTTCTTAGACCAAATGCACCAAGGATACGTTGAATAAATTCAGAATGGAAAATTGTGAACATACTAGTAAACCCATGATTATAGGATGTAAATTAAGCAAAGATGACGAACCCATGGAAGCAAATCAAATGTTGTTTATGTAAATGATTAACATCCTACTATATGTGACAACAACAAGGCCATATATATTTCTAGTACCAAGATTGGTTATAATATGTCAATCTACACCAAAGGGGACACATGTGCAAGTAGAAAAACTAATATTCAAAATCCGAAGGGAGCATTGGACTTTGTCTTGTGGTACTCAAGAATTAAGGACTTCACTCTAACAACATATACAAATGTAGATTGGGCAGAAATTATTGATGACAAGAAAATTACAAGTGGAGGAGATATATTTCTAGGCAAATCTCTAGTATCATGGTCGATTAAGAAGAAAACTTCAATCTCTCTATCCATATTAGAATACAAATATATTGTTGGAGGAACATGTTTCACACAAGTTCTATGGATGAAATATAAATTGAATTATTTGAAGGTAGAATATGATCAATGAATCTCAATCATTTGCAAAAACAAAAGTGCAATAAAAAGTTCAAATAACCATGTTATGCACTCAAAGACAAAGAATATTCCCATAAAGTACTGCTTCCTAAGAGAATAGGTAATCGAAATAAGGGTCAGGTTAGAATACATTGTCACTAAGGAATAAGTTGTAAATATTTTTTCCAAACCATTTTCGAGAGAAACACTTAAATATATTAGATAGAAGTTGGGAGTGATATCTCTCTCACCTCATCAATAAAGTAAATCACAAGCTTAATGGGAGAAATCCTTTACCATTGAGGTAAAAGGGGGAGGATTTGCAGATAGAGGAAAATTTTGTAATACAAGGACAGTTGCAAATAGAGGGAGTACTACAATATTGTTGTAGAGTTCGCTAAGGGTTTCCATCGATGATAAATGGGGATATTGTTGGAAATATTGTTTTCATTGATGTGAAAGACAAGGGGAGTCTAAATATGTTCAAGATAAATATTACAATATGTATATTGTTATATATATTGTTTTTGGGCTTTTGATTCCCAATTTGGATACCCTATATTTGAAGGCATTTTTAATCTAAATACCTAGCTCAAATGGGATTATATGATGTATAGTTGAAAATATTATTTTGAGACATTTCCAATGGTATATTTCACTTCATAGACAACTCCATAGGAAATGAGAAGATATGAAATATTTTCTCAGGTTGAACCAACCATAAAATAAAGATCCACTCAGCTAGTTTTTACAACTAGGCCCCATAAGTGAACACATAAAAATTATAAATAAAGGATATGTGAGCACATTTGAAGTATATCCATGTAGGAAGACCAAGTGTAAGTGTGCAAAAGATATGTGAGGAGCGCAAGAGGATTTGAGTATTGGATTTTAAAGTTGTTTAAGAGGAGTCTAAGGAGTTTTCTTAGAGTGTTAAGGGTGCACTATGAAGCAATAAGGAATACAATGTTGTGAAGTGCGCCTTTCATGGGTTGTGATGATGTAAAATACACTATCCTAGGATTATATTCCAGAGATCGATACTATGACATTCGCTAGGGCATGAAGACTAAATCTGATTAGGATTTGAAGCTATATCTAGGGTATCTAGCAAGGAGATGCATTGGAGCATGAAAGTTAAAAATAGGATGATATTGTGAAATGCATGAAATATGAAGCATGCAATACTTTGTGTATGAAGTTTTTAGGTTGGTTCCTATATAGATTTTTCTAAGTTTGTTCCTAGCTAAGGAGATTGGTGTCTCTAGTAGGTTGGTGCCTACATAATATCTTGCTGAGTTGGTGTTCAACTAAGGAGGTTGTCGTCTCTAATAGGTTAGTTCGACGAAGATTTGTAACAATAGGTTGGTGCATCTAGACACATATAAGTATTTTCTTTTTTCTTTTTTCCCACAAGGGTGTCCATATTAAACTATGCATAAGTTGATTTGAGTTTATATGCATTTAATATTTTGAAGTTAATGAGTGATCATTTATAATAGAAAAATGATATTATATTGATTCATTCCCCTATGGTATAAGCCCATGATGGTGGTCTGAACTCTTATGGCACCGGGTTAACTCCACCAATGTTCGGGATCGTCATCGCCAGGAGTTAAGGATCGTACTTATAAATCGAAATTATTCCATTTTTCCTCTACAATACAAGGCCAAGGCCATACTCCACATTCTTTAACAAACATAGCATTTCTTCATGAAATCTAAGTTATTCCATTTTTCTTGTACAAGGCCATAATGGGCTTTACCAGTTCGACATTCGTTAAATTTCTTATCAACTCTACCATTGATTTCTTCATAAACGTTGTGAGCTGAATTAAATTAAACAAAATAAATACATAGAACGTGAGATAGAGCCCACATCACTTGACAATAGTTCCATGATTACATTACATATTTATAGCATAGCCACTCACTTAATCTTCTTAAATTGTAGACAGCAAATCTAAACTGGTGAAACTAAACTCTAATTTAAAACTCTCGTTCGACAAACCATAACCACTCCTATTTCTACATTATTCTCACAAACTATTTATGGATTTTTTCAAATGCAATGCTCATCCGTCGTGATAAACAATGAAATAAGTGGTTAAAATGTGTAGTGGAAAAATGTTTTGTGCATTAACGAATTAAGTACAGTACGTCAACGTCTTCTACCATCAACTTAATTTATGTCGCATTAAAGGCTACAACTGCTCTATACATACACATTATATTAAAAAACAAATAAATAAATTTACGGATGCTGTAAAACTATAACCTCTCTTCAATTAAAATATTCAATAATAATATAAAGACACATCAACAATATCATAAAAAATCTCAAAAAACACTTCCTGGTACTTGAAAACCATAACTTCTCTAAAAAAACCCAATATCATATCAATCTCATCTATTTATAATAACAGGAAAAAGCAATCCAAACATAGAAACATTATCAACCAACCAACTTTCATGTCCACCCTTTTAATTTTTTCACATTTGTAAAATTCTCTTATTAGTCACCACCTTCGGCACGAGGGACTATATTGCCCCATTGTTTACCCACGTTGACTCGCTTATTAATTTAGACATGTATGCTTTTAAAACCAAATTTTCAAAGAAAATTAATGAAATTTGACGTGTGGCAGCTTTGCCCATTTGTTGACCAGTTGTCCACATTGACATGACATGACCATGGATGTGTATATTTTTCCTTCCACGTGTTCCTCATACCTGTTCTTATCATTCTACAAAGCCGCTCCATCCATAAAGTAACCCATCGCTTTCCAGATTTTCTCTATCCATAGATTAACGTAGCAAAAAGAGTCATCGGCTGATGCACCTGTTATGAACTTTGTTCGACCTATGCTCTCTTAGGTGACGAAGCAAAGGAACGTCGAAGGAGTCAATGTTTCCTACTTGCAATCCTTAATTTGAATAGTCATACAATTTTTGCAGGTGCTTGATGGTCGACAGGGACTCCTATTGACTAATGATGCACTGATACAAAGATTTTAGATGCATATATCTAAGTTAACTCTGCTCACCCTCTGGTTTTTATGCTTCTAAATTTGGCAATGACATTGTTGATCCTACTACAAACTTTCAAACAAAAAACCACTGACTAGCAAACAAAATACTGATAATTTTTCGATATATGTATTACAGATTGATTGATAATGGTACTACATGGAAATCAACACCTATCAAACCAAAAATCTTGATATGACTGCATTTTGTGTGGCCCTGTTCGAGTCCAACAATTCTTTATAAGTAACCGTAACATTTTTTCACATTTGTACTAATTCATTGATACGTTTTCTATGTTGGGTATGTATGTGTTATATTCTTTCAGTCCTTAATTTCCGGTGGGTAGTCCGCGTCCATGGTTTTGTGCATGGTTTTGCACATGTTATTGGGGCACGATGGTTTTCGGACGCTGGTATTTTTGTAGATCTGGTCAAGGGAACTACAGTTATGTTCTAATCCAGGGTTTATGGATTGGGGTTTATGTATGCTTCGGCATGTAAATATATGTGTTGTAACACTAAAAGGAATATAATGAAAAATCAAGCTGGTCGTCCCGATTTGGGATCCAGGGGAAAATCTCTGTGTTTATCTGTTTTATGTTTTATGCTCTTTCTATTGTTTATTTTCTATTATAAGATTCGTGTGTAGATAATTTTTGTTCAAGGTTAAAACCTACATTTGGTATCCGAGCTGTTTCGGCTTCAAGGGGACGCCTTTGCTGCTGAGGTTTTTTTAGTCTAGGCCTGAGGTAGACCCTATTCAGTGGGAGATCTGCGGGATCGATTCTTGTAGTGAAAGAAGATGGCAAGCGGCAGAAAGATAGAGATCGATAAATTCAATGGTCAGAGTTTTGAGTTGTGGAAGCTCAAGATGGAGGATCTGCTGGTGGATAAAGATCAGTGGATCGCGGTAGATCCAGGTACTAAACCAACAGGAGTGTCAGATGAAGACTGGAAGAAACTGGATCGGAAGGCTAAGAGCACAATATGGTTGTGTGTCTCAGATTCAATATTGTTGAATGTATCTGGGGAAGCTACGACAAAGACCTTGTGGGACAAGCTAGGGACTTTGTACCAATCTAAGTCTTTGATGAATAAGTTGTTCCTGTGGAAAAAAGTTGTATAACCCGAGGATGAAGGATGGAGAGTCGGTGACAGAGCATCTGAACGCCTTCAATACTGTGGTAAGTCAGTTGTCATCTGTTGATATTAAAATCTCAGATGAAGATAAGTGCATCAGTTTGTTGTGTTCTCTACCAGATTCGTGGGACAGTCTGGTTATTGCAACAGGTAGCAATACAACTACCTTGAATTTTGATGACATTGTCTCAGCCTTGCTGTCGGAGGAAATGAGACGGAGAAATATGGAGGGTCAGAATGGAGATGCCTTATCTGTACGAGGAAGGTCTCAGAACATAAACAAGAATAAGGTTTCGAGTGGGAGATCTAAATCTAGAGGGAGATCTAAATATCCTGGAAAGTTTGTAAAGGTGTGCCGGAAATGCGGAAAGGAAGGGCACTACAAAAAGGACTACAGATCTAAAGCTCCTGAGAAAGGAAAGGGATCTGATGATGCTCCTTCTGCAGAGGCAAAAACCACCTCGGATGAAGGTGGGGATGTGTATTTGGCTTCTTCTTCAAATACACATGTATATCATGAGTCATGGTTGATTGACTCATGTGCATCCTTTCACTTCACTCCCCATAGGGAGTGGTTCTGCGAGTATGAGAAATATGATGGTGGTGATGTCTTCCTAGGGGATGATAGGAAGGCCAGAATCATTGGACGTGGAAAGGTCAAGCTGAAGTTGCAAGGTGGAAGGATTAGAACACTTCCTGGTGTTCTGCATATTCCTACATTGGCCAGAAATCTGATTTCTGTAAGCAAGATGGATGATGCAGGTGTAAAAATAGTGTTCGAGAAAGATGCCTGCAAGATGGTTCGGGGAGCATTGGTATTAATGCGGGGAGTTCGGACTGGAACTCTGTACAAGCTACAAGGTAGCACTATTATTGATGGGTGTAACAGTTCTGTGGTTCCTGAAAGTGGGACGGAAAGTCTAGCTGTCTCTGGAGAAAAGACCATGATATGGCATCAAAGGCTTGGACATATTGGAGAGAAGGGCCTTCGGATACTGCATAGAGATGGTATGGTAGAAGGTATGTCTAATTGTTATCTGGATTTCGATTTCTGTGAACATTGTGTATATGGGAAGCAGAATCGGGTGAGTTTTCCTTCTGGTGCTAAGAGGGCAAACAAGATATTAGAACTTGTGCACAGTGATGTGTTTGGACCCGTGTCAGTTCCATCACTGGGAAAGTCTGTGTACTATGTTTCATTCATAGATGACTTCTCAAGGAATACATGGATATATTTCTTGAGGAAGAAATCTGAAGTCTTTGATAGATTTAAAGAATTTAAGGCTCTGGTGGAAAACCAGACAGAGAAGAAGATAAAGGCGTTGAGGACAGATAATGGTGGGGAGTTCTGCAAGAAGGAATTTGAAGAGTTCTGTAAGAAGTGTGGTATAGCACGACAGAAGACTACTCCATACACACCTCAACAAAATGGAGTTGCAAAAAGAATGAATAGAACACTGATGGAAAAGGCAAGAAGCATGCTCAGTGGTACCGGGTTAGGACAAGAATTCTGGGCAGAGGCAGTGGAGACTGCATGTTACTTAGTTAACAGATCACCTTCATCAGCATTGGAGGATAATACCCCACATGAGGTATGGACTGGTAAGAAACCCTCTCTTTCACATCTAAAGGTATTTGGATGTGATGCATATGTACATGTTCCAAAGGAGAAAAGGATCAAGTTGGATAATAAATCTGAAAGGTGCATCTTTATTGGGTATAAGGATGGTTTAAAGGGTTACAAGCTTTGGAAACTAGAAACAAGGAAGGTTGTGTACAGCCGAGATGTGGTGTTTAGAGAAGTGAAAGATGTTCTTAAACATGAATTCCTACCAAAGGAACTTGAGAAGATAGATTTTTAGCTAAAGGAGGATGAATCAGACTCTACAACAGAAGAAGACTCAGAAGATGAAGAGCCACAAACTCCAGCTTTGAGAAGATCAGTTCAGGAAAGAAGGCAGCCAGAAAGGTATAGTCCATCTACTTTTTGTTCAGGTTTTGTCTTAACTATAACTGATGATGAACCCAGAACTATCAAGGAGGCAGTAGATTCAGAGGATGGAAAACTCTGGAAGGAGGCCATGGTTGATGAAATGGCATCCTTGCACAAAAACGATGCATGGGATCTAGTGGAGTTGCCGGCTGGAAGGAAGCCCATTGGGAGAAAATGGGTGTTTAAAAAGAAGATGAATGTAGAAGGCAAGGTGGAGAAATACAAAGCTCGGTTGGTAGCAAAAGGTTATTCCCAGGTGCCGGGAATTGATTTTGGTGATATTTTTTCTCCCGTTGCCAAAGTTACTTCTATTAGATTACTTTTATCTGTTGCTGCTGCATTTGATTTTGAGATAGAACAGATGGATGTGAAGACAAAATTTCTTCACGGGGATCTAGAAGAGGAGATCTACATGAAGCAACCTGAAGGCTTTATGGTGAAGGGTAAGAAAGAACTCGTATGCAGGTTGAAGAAGTCTCTGTATGGGTTAAAACAGTCACCAAGGATGTGGTATCAGAAATTTGATACCTATATACGGGGACTTGGCTTCACCAGAAGCAAGGAGGATCACTGTGTTTATTTTAAATTAATTGGTGATCGTGTTATTTATCTAGTCTTGTATGTGGATGATATGTTGTTGATTGGAAATGACAAAGAAATTATCCAAGATTTGAAGACCCAATTGTTCTCCAAATTCGACATGAAGGATCTTGGTGCCGAAAACTATATTTTGGGCATGGAAATTAAAAGAGATCGAGCAAAGAGGAAGCTCTGGTTAAACCAGAGGAAGTATGTTGAGACTATATTGCAGAGGTTCAATATGCAGGATAGTAAACCGGTGAATGTTCCTATTCCTGTAGGTGTAAAGCTGTCTGCTGAACAGTGTCCCAAGACACAAGAAGAAGAGGAGTATATGTCCCATGTTCCATGTTCCACGTAGCCTAATGTATGCAATGGTGTGTACTAGACCAGACATTGCACATGCAGTGGGAGTATTGAGCAGGTTTATGTCAAACCCAGGGAAGGAGCATTGGACAATAGTGAAGCGGGTTTTCAGATATTTACGTGGCACTAGTGATTATGGCTTGTGCTACCAGGGAAGACCAGGATTGGAAAGAATGTTGGAAATTCGTGGTTTTGTTGATGCAGACTGGGCTGGAGATCTGGACCAAAGAAGATCTACAAGTGGGTATGTGTTTAACCTATTTGGAGGCACAATCAGTTGGATGAGTAAAAGACAGTCTGTAGTGGCTCTTTCAACTACAGAGGCAGAATACATAGTAGCCACTCATGCAAGCAAGGAAGCAGTTTGGTTGCAAAGATTGTGTTCAAGTATGGGGTTGGTACAACAAGCTATAAGGATATACTGTGATAGCCAAAGTGCAATTTTCTTAGCTAAGAACCCTGCTTATCATTCAAAGACAAAGCACATTGATGTTCAATATCACTTTGTTAGAGATATGGTTGAGGCTAAAAGGGTGTTGCTGGTAAGGGTGGACACTTTGAAGAATGTTGCAGATGCATTAACAAAGTCTATGAGCACTCAGAAGTTCTCTTGGTGTAGAGAAACAATGGGTGTTGAAGAATTGGGCCAATGACTAAGCTCTCTTGTGACCCCCTGTGGAAAGAAAACAACAAGTGGGATAATGTTCGGTATGTGTTATATT
The DNA here is from genome assembly GCA_034641835.2 of Pinus albicaulis. Taxonomy (NCBI): domain Eukaryota; kingdom Viridiplantae; phylum Streptophyta; class Pinopsida; order Pinales; family Pinaceae; genus Pinus; species Pinus albicaulis. The sequence continues at coordinate 1,214,377,071 of CM076578.1, read as the reverse complement.
CTTTCCACGACTAAGCATGGAGGGGTCACAGGGGGGGCGGTAGCCCCCCCTGTCGGGGTCCGGGGCAGTGCCCCGACAAAAAAATTTGGTCCTTAATTTCCGGTGGGTAGTCCGCGTCCATGGTTTTGTGCATGGTTTTGCACATGGTATTGGGGCACGATGGTTTTCAACCCCTGGTATTTTTGTAGATCTGGTCAAGGGAACTATGGTTATGTTCTAATCTAGGGTTTATGGATTGGGGTTTATGTATGCTTCGGCATGTATATATATGTGTTGTAACACTAAAAGGAATATAATGAAAAATAAAGCTAGTCGTCTCGATTTGGGATCCAGGGGAAAATCTTTGTGTTTATCTGTTTTATGTTTTATGCTCTTGCTATTGTTTATTTTCTATTATAAGATTTGTGTGTAGATAATTTCTGTTCAGGGTTAAAACCTACATGCTAACCATGTTTGAAATAATTTAGCATTGCAGTCTATTTCTCAGCTTAAATGAGCCACGTTCGATGTTCAATGCTTCACTTATGTTTTTTCCTATTGCAGCTAATCAATTTTATGGTGAAAATATAAATATTCCATTGGTTGAGGTGGTCCAGTTTCATTAAATATTCGTATTACAACTTCATGCAATTCATTTATGTTACCATATCAAAGTGTTCTTACTAATTATGGGGGGTTAATAGTTTGCAAATTCGACATCTGACACATATTGGGTTTGTTTTTAATCATGGATGCCAGGGTTCCACGTCTCACTATGTTTAACACCGAGATTTGGTATCAGTGGTAACTATTTTGTAAAACTTGGTTGTTGTCTAGTTGTTATTACTAAATATGTATCTATTTAAGATTTAGTTGGGTCAATCACAATTATAATTTTAACTGATTTGGTTAGTTACTTTTGTGTTCGAGGGATTTTTCTGGTGTTGCATGTCTATTCTAACATAAAGTTTTCCTTCATTTTTCTGAGCAAGGAAATTACATTTTTTATTTATCTGTTTTGTTAACTATTCCAAATTCATCTCCCTTGGAATTGAATTTAGGGCACGGTCATGTATACAATCCAAAAGTATCAGTGTTTGGAAATTATCCCTATGTAACGTTTAGACATTTTTCTATAGTGGGGCCATGTATTTGTTTGGGAAAGGCACGAAACACTAGTTACAAGTCATGGTAAAAAAGGATAAGTGGTGCTGATGCCCGTAGGTATCGCAGCCATGCCCAATTGATTGAGAGATGGTAAAATGTATTCCAAAAATATGCATTCCACAGAGTTTTGTCCAGCTCCAACAAATTAGATCGAGTCTTCATTTTTGGAATACAAAATCATATGCTGTGCATTTTACATGATATTTTAAATTCCATACATGTTGTTTTCCCATAACCTAGGATAAATGCTTAGAGGTAGGGAAGGCGATAGAAATTAAAAAGGTCCCTATGGGAAAAATGATATGAGATCCATGAACATCAAACACAGTAGGATGATCTTGTGTTCGATTATGTTGGAAGTTACTTCGAACTACAATCTGAAGGACAAAAACATAAGTTTTTATTTGAAAGTTAAAGGATAGCAACAACAAAGAAATTTTGTTTTGGTTTTGCATTCAACCTATGCATTGAATTTTTGTATAAACCCGCTGCAAGCCCTCTTGGATTTGAAAATTATGGTTTAAACCACACAACCTCCCGCCATAACTTTATGCACCTATTGCAGTCATTAAACATGTCATTGTTTGAATTCAAACACTCCACTTCATCCATGTTTAAACCATGCAAGGAATGGACCCTGCCAATCCACGTCAACCGTCCGCGACCAATCAAAACGCTATCACAAGCCCTAGCGTTTATGTCATCCTCCCTTCGCAACCATGCGATAGTGTGACCCCACCACTACCAAATCACCACCCTGGTAGCCAATAGTACATCATCGCACCATTTAACTGCACAGTTAGCAGGCGCGTCGTTTGATGTGATAACCTTGTGCAATTTCATTCCTCATTCATTTATTGCACCGTTTGGTGCTGACGTCACTTGGCACATTTTCCCATGCAATAAACGTATTGTGTTGCATTTTGTAATGTTTTGGTTTATGGTTTGTAATGTGCTACTGTGATATAATTTCTTTTATAGAAGCTTTCGACTTAAGTTAATATTTTAAATATGTATTGTAAAAATATATATAAATATATGCTTACAATAAAAACATAGACAGAGTGTGAGTGCAGAGTGTATGTAGAGTGTGCAAGACAATGTGTGCAATAGAGTAGAGGAGAAATGTATTCAAAAATCCAGAACAACATTTTTGAAGACAAACGTTTTTTGTAATAGATGAAAGTCAATGAATGAAAGACAATTTTTTTGGTTCTCCACAGTATATGTTTTTTAATCCATCTGCAAGTTTTTAAATGATATCTCTGTGTTGAAAGAGGAAATTTTGTTCCTTTTTTGTTAAGGATTTATTAGAAAATCTGACATGGTATCAGAGCTAGTCCAAGATCTCAACAATTGCTAAAGAAGTTGAAGGAAGAAGAAGACCATTGAAGAATTTCTCCAGCAGATTGAAGGTTTCAGCAAGTCAGGTATTTACACAGTAGTGTTACCGTTCATTTATAAAAAATATACATAGATCTAAAAAGAAGTGTTGAGAGTCAGAGTTTACTTCTCCATCAGTGTGAAAGTTTCATTTTAAAGTTACACAATTAAACTTTATAGTTATGCACAATAAAGAATGGCAGGAACTAGCACAAGCACGAGCATGGGAAATACTCATCTCCCACAGTTCAATGGGAAGAACTATCACTATTGGGCAATCAAAATGAAATCCCTGTTTGCATCTGAAGACTTATGGGAATTGGTTGAAGATGGATTTGAATAACCAGCTGATGCAAATGAGTTTAATGCCTTAACATAGGCAGAAAAGGATTTGTTGAAGATTAATAAGAAGAAGGACTCAAAAGCCCTCTTCTATCTCTATCAAGCAATGCGTGAATGTATATTTCTATGAATTGCAGTAGCAAAGAAGTCCAAGGAGACATGAGATACCCTCCAGATAGCCATCAAGGTATAGAGAAAGTAAAGACGACAAAGCTTCAAGTAATGAGAAGAGAGTTTGAATTTATTTGCATGAAATATTCTGATAGCTTAGACTCATTCTTCACACAGTTGATTTGGTTGGTTACCCAAATGAGATCTCATGGAGAGACAGTAGAAGAGAGAAAAATAGTGGAGAAAATATTGAGAATATTACCCTTAAGATTCAATGTGATAGTAACTACTATTGAAGAGACAAAGGATCTCTCAAGATTTACAGTTGATGAGCTTCATGCATCTTTGATGACACATGAAGAATGGTTGAACAAAACATCAAACTCATGTTTAGAGCATGTCTTCAAGACCGAAATGTCCTTTGGAAGAGAAAGAGGTTAAGGGAGATCAAACTACCGAGGAGGAGGTAGAGGGAAAAGCTAGAACATAGGAGGAAGAAAAAACCCTGCAAGTACAAGTGGAAGGAAAAACAACCGAAGTTGGAATCAAAGCTAAGGAAATAGCCAACAAGGACCAAAAAATCAAGCACATGGACAAAGGTATGATAAATCCCAAGTCCAATGCAATTACTGTAAGAAGTTTTGGCACTATGCCAATGAATGTAGAAAGAAACAGAGTGACATGAGTAATAGGCCTAGTGCTAACTTTACTAAAGAAACTCAGAGTCAAGAGAATTTCTTTTTAGCATTTAATATGGCTGAAGAGAAGAATGAAGATATATGGTTTCTAGATTCAGGATGTATCAACCATATGACTGGAAACATATCTATGTTTTCCATGTTGGATGAAAATATGAAGTCTCAAGTAACATTGGGAATAGACAACAAAGTCTCTGTCATGGGGAAAGGGAGAGTAAGTGTTTTAACAAAGAAAGGAGAAGGGAAATAGATATCAAATGTATATTATGTACCTGGTATGAAGTGTAACCTTTTGAGCATTGGACAACTCATTCAGAAAAGATACACTTTATTCTTTAAAGATGATGTATATACCATCATGGACATACCACCAAGAAATCAAAGGATTGAACAAGTGAAGATGACAAGAAACATAATGTTTCCTCTCAATATGAGAGCATATTTGAAGAAAGGATTTGCAATGGCAGCTGTAACTCAAGAGACATTCCAAAAGGAAGAAAAAGATGAAAACTGGCTATGGCATTTGAGATTTGGGCATCTCAACTTTGGAGGCCTAAACTTGTTGCACATAAAAGGTATGGTAAAGGGATTACGATTGATTGAAAAACTAGACAACCTATGTGAAGGCTACATGTTGGGAAAAAAACACAGAGAAAGCTTTCCATCACGAAAGAGCATAAGGGAAAAAACACCCTTAGAGATAGTCCATTCAGATTTGTGTGGACCAATGCAAACACCTTCTTTAGGAGGAAACCACTATATTTTAACTTTTATTGATTATTACACAAGAAAAGCATGGGTGTATTTCTTGAAGATGAAGAGTGAAGTATTTGAGAAGTTCTGCCATTTTAAAGCTCTAGTAGAGAATCAAAGTGGGCAACATATAAAAATTTTGAGGATTGATAGAGGAGGATAATATATCTCCAAATATTTTTTCATTTTTTTAGAGAAAATGGAATTCACAAGCAATTTACAACAAGATATACACCACAACAAAAGAATGTTTCTGAAAGGAAAAACGTAACCATCGTGGATATGGTAAGAAGAATGTTGAAGGCAAAAAAATTTCCAAATGAATATTGGGTTGAAGCTATACATTCTGCAGCATATGTGCTGAATAGATGCCCAACAAAGAGTGTGATGAATAGAGTTCCAGAAGAAGCATGAAATGGCATAAAACAATTTGTCACCCACATGAGAGTATTTGGATGTGTGGCTTATACACATATTCCAGGTCAGCTAAGGAGGAAGTTGGATATTAAGGGGGAGAAGTACATATTTTTTGGATATGGTGATGAATCAAAGGCATATAGATTGTATAACCCATCTATGAATAAGTTCATAATAAGCATAGATGTACAGTTCATTGAGGAAGAAGCTTGGGATGGAAGCATTGAAAAAACAGTAAATGTAAAAACATGTTTGTCTCAAGAAGATGATGAGGAAGAAATGGAAGGAATAAATCCCTAATTATCAACACCACCTCCACCAACACAAACGCAACAAGGGACACCTCAAGCTGGTATGAGAACACCCTTGAGAAGTGATGGAAGTGCTTCTCCAAGAACAACACAAGGAGCAGATTTGAGTGCTTCTACAAGCACAAGTTCAGGAAGTGAAAGAAGAACCAGATTCAGAAGTTTGAATGATGTATATGAGAAAGAGGCAACCAATGAAGGTATGGACTTTTATTTTCTCTATATTTTCGTATAGAAGATCTTATTCATTTTGAAGAAGCTATAAAAGATAAGAAATGGATATATGCTATGGATGAAGAAATGAATGCAATAGAGAAGAACAATACATGGGAATTAGTTGATCTCCCAAAAGGTAAAGAAGTGATTGGAGTAAAATGGGTCTATAAGACCAAGAGAAATGATGAAGGTAAGATTTAAAGGCACAAGGCCAGACTTGTCATCAAAGGCTACAAGCAGCAACAAGGAAGAGATTATGAAGAAACTTTTGCACCAGTTGTAAGAATGGAAACAGTAAGAGTAGTGTTGTCTATTGCATCACAACACAAGTGGAAATTTTACCAAATGGATGTGAAATCAACATTCCTAAATGGAGTATTGATGGAAGAGGTTTATGTTGATCAACCTTTGGGCTATGAGAAAGAAGACCAAGAGCAAAAGGTATGCAAATTGAGGAAAACTCTATATGGGATGAAACAAGAACTAAGAGGTATAGTAGAATAAATGCCTATCTACTGGAAAATGGGTTTGAGAAATGTGAAGAAGAACCTACATCATACATCAAAGAAAAGGATGGTAAGACGCTCATTGTTGTTTTATATGTTGATGATGTGATATTCACAGGTAATGATGCTTACCTCATTGAAAATTTTAAGACAATCATGAAAGAATAATTTGAAATGACTGATATGGGATTGCTGAGATACTTCTTAGGAATAGAAGTAGATAAAAATGAAAATAATTTTTTTGTTTCTCAAGGAAAGTATGTGAAAGAAGTTTTAGAAAGATTTAACATGCAGGATTGCAAGGCAAAAATAACTGCTACCGTCACGGGATTGAAACTAAGCAAGGAAGACATTAGCAAAGATGTAGATCCAAGTTTCTATAAGAGAATAGTTGGAAGCCTTATGTATTTGACTGCAACTAGGCTAGATATTATGCATGTTGTAAGTTTAATTTCTAGATTCACGGAAATGCCAAAAGAGACACATTGGCAAGCAGCAAAGAGAATTCTAAGGTATGTGAAAGGATCAAAGGGGTATGGTATTTTATACACCTCTTCTGAAAATTTTGAGTTAATTGGATATACTGATAGTGATTGGGTTGGAAGTTGTTGACGGGAAAATCTGTCCGGCCAACAGTAGGGGATCTCCCCGGTAAAAGGTCCCAATTAGACCTTGAACTGTTTGGACTAGGGATCCCGTCCGGGGTGTGGGTCCGGCTACCACTGATTTCTCCCTTGCTTTGGGTCTTGCTTAAACTCTATAAAACAGTGGATACACACCTAATCAACTGATACAAGACATACGATTGATGCATTAAATGTACATACGACACTATGAGTAGCAAGAGGAAATAATAAAGCATGAAGACCGAAGGAAGTGTCGTTAAAAACACTTCATTAGGGTCACGCTTGTAAACTGTTCTGACCACAAATGAAACAATTCCTCATGGCAAGAATGCCTTTCACTTCCTAAAATTTTTAAATGGTAGCACAAAGGCTAATAAACAAAGCCATCAGCGTTCGTTAAGAAAGTGAAATGAACTCAACCACCATTAACATATTCAGCAAACTGTCATGCAATGTGATCTGAATTAAAGATACAGTTCCCTTAATCTAAAGATTTTCAGAAACTGAAAATATAATACTCAATAGTGCTCATACATAAGAAAACACCAGATCCACAAAGGGATTTTTCAAAATTATTGTATTCATGCTTAAATGTATAATCCAGATAATACAGTGTACTCAGCTCCAGTCCCAAACCAAAAGCCTTTTACAAGTTCCCAAAGGAAGTATTTATAGAGCAAAGCTTGCCCTTTGGGCTCCCCAACTTTTCACTTTCCCGACTGTTGGGCTTCTTTGCGACCCGGTCTGTTCTATGACCTTGCGACCTGAGCCATTGTTGTGACCTGCGACTGACTATGTTCTGCGACCTTGCGACCTAGTCGCTGGGTCGCTGGGTCGCATCGTCGAACATTTAAAAGGGGATGCGACTTAGCGACCTGGAGACCTCTGCGACTTTGGACAGATCAGCGACCTGCGACCTCAGGCAATATGCAACCTGTGACCCAGGAAAATATGTGACCTGTGACCTCGACAAATATGTGACCTACGACCTCGGCAGATGTGCGACCTGCGACCTAGGAAAATATGCGACCTGCGACCTCGGCAGTTGTGCGACCTGCGACCTTCATAAACTTGCGACCTGCAACCCAGTCACTGGGTCGCTGGGTAACGTAGTTGAGCGTTTGGCATGGAACACAACTCCGCAACTTGGCAACCTGAAGAAATCTGCGACCTGGGGTTTTATCCCTTCTACATTTCTCCTGTTGAGTTAGTCTTAGCTCCCGCCACATGAACCAACATTTTCTGGGTAAGCGAAAAACTTCCTTGTCTAGGTCATCATCATAATCTCCTCATGTTACCTATGTGTAATCATATTAGATTAGCCATTAGCCTCACCCACATAAATATGTTTATGCATGTTGAAGAAAAAATAAATATACAATAAAAAGAAAACGCAGATGCATAAGAAGCATATTGACAAATAACATCAAGGGATTTTAACGATTAGCTTGGACCCCTATATAGTCCTGTTCTGTAGGTGATATATGAATGATTGTGCATATCTTTCATGGGTCACAGCCTCTAGTGGACGCACAATCAGTGACCTTGCGACCTCAGAGAGGTCACATAGTCGCACTTCGAGTAAGGTCACATCTCCTGGCCAGTAGCAACTGTTGTGACCCCGCGACTTGGGTTGGAATGCGACCTCTCGATGGTCTCACAGTCGAAACTTTATGCAGGTCACACCTCTCATTCATTTAGCATGATTTGTGACCTAGCGACCTGGGCAAGACTGCGACCTCCCTGTGGTCACACAGTTGCATATTCATGCAGGTCGCACTTTCATCAATTCCATGTGCTCTGCGACCTGGCGACTGGTCGCAAAAGGCCAAAGGTAGCATTTCTCCACTTTTTTGAGCTGTGGCTCCTGCAATCTGGTTTAGCGATGAGTTAATGGAGGAGGACGTGATAGATGGAAGATGCGTAGCTACAGCCACTGTCCCGGTCAAACTCCATGCTTCATTATGCAGTGTGCTCGCTCTCCAAACCCTGATTCGAGTGTATCATGGCTTTTGTGTTGAGCATCAACCTATGTCGATAGCATGCAATGAGAGAAAAGAAAAAAAAAATTCATATCGCGCTGAGATGTAGCACGATGTCTCTCGTTCTGGTCTGCAAAACTCCGGTGAAATCCAGCGCAATATTTTGAACAGAGGATGAACCTCTTGACCATACAGGGGCGCGCGGATTTTGATGCTCCTTGGTCATCACGTCAACTTCAAACGTAGGGTGCTAACCATCGTTGCACTCACGGTGTGTACATTCATGGAAGTTTATTGCATTATCATGCCAGGGCTGAGAAACAACGTCGTGGTTGTTTTACCACTCTTCTATGTGTCGTGAAATATTGAAACCTCTAGATGATGGTGAGGCAAAGAAGAAAACCATGCTACGTGCCCTTACCAAGATCATGTTAACAACCATAAGTTGTATGAGAATTATAATCCATCTCAACACAACATCGAATGGGCAAATTATTTCCCTTTGCTGCTCTGTGGTCTTGTCTGTCTGTCCGATCGGCTACAAGTGGTCTTCATTCGACTGCAATTCAACACGCATTACAAAAAGATCATGGAGTCTCGAATACCCTTTTTTGGTTGTGCACTTCGATCCCACCTCCAAAAAACTAGATCTGTCATTGTGCAAGGCTAGTTATATGCAGTTTCTTCTCCTCTGAGTCGAAAAGTCTCTACACGTGTATGTATGCCTGCAACAAAATTGTTTAGGGCTTTATGCCACGTGGGTATTTGCATGCATGTTGATGCTGCGCATGACCTTACTGTCTTGGAGGTTGTCTCACAGAGATAACTTGCAGGTCGACAGTGCTTACTAGGTATGCGGAGGATTCTTAATTATTTCGGTGGATTTAGAATAAATCAAAAGATCGCTCTTTCCGTGATCCCATTTCTTCCGTGCTGAGCTTATCTTTCCCTCACGGGCCTGCAATTGAACGCACTGCAAACCGTCTCAAATAAATCTATGTGGAATGCAAGATCCAATTTTTCAGTTCCTTTGGACAGAGTAAAAGCAAATGCCTTAGGAATTATCGAAAATTGAGCTCTGTGAAGGAAGCTTGACGTGGTCAGTAGTGGCATTATTGAAAATTTAGCTTCCAACGAATATGAAACGATAACGCCTTTCTAAATGGGACCAGCGCAGGTTATTAATAGCAGATTTGAAGAGTGATTGTCTCCTAGAATATCGTCGTCGGGGCTACATAAATCGGATTTTATCTATCCCTTAGAAAATAGCTCTTTTAGTGTCGAACGAAGCATGCCTTTTATGGTGCTGGATTTTCAGTCCATGACTTCAGTTGTAACAGATAAATTATTCGAATTCCTTTTCAGCATGATATCCTTATACACTTACTAGAAATGCACGATCCTTTTACGACGGTTTCCATGCAGACTTTGAGAAAGACACGTTAAAAACTCATCCATGCACTTTTTGACTATCAACGCACCATATTACAATGTTGCCGTTGTAGGTTTTTTAAAATATTTTGCTCCATATTTTAAACATAAACTTTGAGTATTATATATCCGCTCCACAGGTTGAAACTCCGCTATAGAAATGTTTAAGTCCACATAATGCATTTTTATATAGTTCTGATCTGTGTTCTAAATCATAAAGTTGGACCACTGTATATATATATTTTCTCTCAAACACTAACCGTAAGTTGAAAACCTGCCATCAAATGCTTGGCTCCATGTAACGTGTTTTCATATAGTTTTGATCTGCCGTTTTAATCGTAAATTTGACCACCTTATATATCTGCCTCAAATTCTTTAACATAGATTAAAACTTCAACATGTATGCTTTTGCTCGGCGGTCTTATATGGTTTTGAAATCATATGTGTTTGTGCCTTGGCATTAAATATACAACGTAACTTTGGCCCATCGAATGTGCGCCCCTTATAATTTTTTCACATAGTTTTGCTCCATGATCTCCTACGGTTTTGAAACCATATGATTTCTTATTTGCCTTGGTTTAATTATATAATATCAAAACCATAACCTTGGTCCATAAATTTTCACCCACCTTGTAGCCTAGGTTTAACAAAGATCACTTCTCAAAGGTGCGTTTAGATATTCGAAATTGTGCCAAAACTATTAATGCACCAATTGCCTGAACAATCAAGCCTAAATCTCACCAACAAACCTACACCTGTACTTTGATGGATGATGAGGCACTGAAAGAAGCAAATCCAAACTTAATCACCAAATTGACAATGATGACCCTTGAAATACTTATCATGACACATTTTGAACCTGTGAACCATTTCATTCAATTGTGGAAAATAGAAGAAACCCTTTTCGCTGTGCCATTGTCTTGCCAACATCAACATGTGCGCTCTTAATATGGCGTCTCCGTTAATAACGTGAGAAACCATTGTCTTTTGATATTAACGGCATTATCATAAGATTTTTCTAGTGCCCAGTGCTTCCTTGTTTCTTTGAGTGAATGAACACACACCACATCGTCCTCCATTTGAAAAAAATGTTAACTTGCTCTTCCACCTCACTCGTGGGTGCATCCTTGTCATCTAACTTAACCATGGTCTTCAAAGGTGGCCTTATGTCTCATATCCACCTAAGCGGGACATGTGGATGAATTTGTCATGGTTCACAGCTATGACCTTGTCATTGAGCTTAATCTTATTCCCCTTGGTGCCATGACAATCATTGATGAGTTTATCAGTCGGGGAATCGACCTGTATAAACAACATAACATTAATTAGTTCACAGTTATTCTTTGTGAATGGTGCCCCTAGATAAAATATATGAGACTAATGAACATAAGATAAGTATTCAAACAACGCGCTTAATGACCCATGGCGAGGGAGCCATTAATGTACATCTTGAGTGCACGAAAAGTTCTTATTCAAACGTATGCTGGGTGATCCCTCCCTCACATGGTGTAATTGCAGCAACAACATCTGATCATGATGGTGAGAAAGCTCATGAGAGGTTGGGGATAGGTCGTTGGGATGTCACTGACTGCATGTCGGGTGAAAGACTTTAACGACTAAGCGAGTAGAGGGGGACCCGAAATTTCGAATATACCCCAAAATTTTGGGTGTTTTTGTAGCGGCTACAACAGAATTATAGATGACAGGTAAAATACCTTTGGATATGTTTTTCATATGGGATCGAGAGCCATCTCATGGGCTTATAAGAAACAACCAATTGTGGGTTTATCAACAGCAGAGGCAGAGTAAGTGGCAGTTACAGCGACAACATGTCAAGCAGTATGGATGAGAAGAATGTTGAAAGATTTGTTCCATGAATAGGTAAAAGGCACAAAAATTTATTGTGATAATATCTTAACAATAGCTTTATCCAAGAACTCGGTTTTTCATAAAATAACAAAACACATTGATGCAAAGTATCATTATATCAAAGAATTGGTGAACAATGGGGAAGTTGTTTTACAACATTGTCAAACAGAATAACAGTTTGCAGACATTTTGACAAAACCATTGGGGCAGAAAATTTTTAATTATCTCATAAAATATCTAGGAATGCAAGATAGAAGCAATTGTGATTAAGGGGGAGTGTTGGAAATTACTCCCAATTGCAATCTAAAACAGTAGGACAAAAACATAAACTTTGAATTGAAGGTTAAAGGGCAACAACAACATCAAATTTTGTTTTGGTTTTGCACTCAACTTGTGCATTGAATTTTTGTTTAAAACCCCTGCAAATAGCTGCAATGTTGTAGCCCTCTTTGATTTACAAATCATGGTTTAAACCACGGAAACTCCTAAACCACAGAAACTCCCGCCATAGCTTTATGCACCTACCGCGTTCATTAAACGCGCCATTTTTTGAATTCAAACACTCCATGTCATCCATGTTTAACTCGTGCAAGGAATGGACCCCGCCAATCCACGTCAACCATCCGCGACCAATCAAAATGCTATCGTAAGCCTCGGTGCTTACGTCATCCTCCCTTCACAACCGCACGATAGTGTGACCCCACCACTGCCAACTCACCACATGGGCAACCAATAGCGCACCGTCACACAATTTAACTGCACAGTCAGTAGACGCGTTGTTTGATGCAATAACCCTTCGCAATTTTGTTCCTCATTCATTTATCGCATCATTTGGTGCTGATGTCACTCGGCACATTTTCCCATGCGATAAACGTATCGCGTTGCATTTTGTAATGGTTTGGTTTATGGTTTGTAATGTGCCACCGCGATATAATTTATTTTATATAAGCTTTAGACTTAGGTTAATATTTAATATATGTATTGTAAACATAAATATAAATATATGTTTACAATACAAACAAAGATAGAGCATGAGTGTAGAGTGTATGCAGAGTGTGCAAGACTATGTGTGCAATAGAGTAGAGGAGCATCGTATTGAGAAATCGAGAACAGTAGTTCTGAAGACAGAAGTTTTTTGTAATAGATGAAAGTCAATTCAAACGAAAGACAATTTTTTTGTTCTCCACAGTGTATATGTTTTTTTCTCCATTTGTAAGTTTTTAAATGATATCTCTGTGTTGAAAGAGGAAATTTTATTCCTCTATTGTTAAGTATTTATCAGAAAATCCGACATATATGAGAGAAATTTTATCATATAATAAATCAACGTAGTAGGATGACTTAATGGATGAGTCTAATTTATGTAATACTTTTCAGATTTGGAGATCCTCACTTATGGACCCTTTTTGTCAAAATATGATTTGGCCATTTTGTTCTATATTTGGGAAATATATCCATTTGAATTATTTGGCTTAAGATCTATAGGGCACTGGCTCGTATTAATGGGAGTATTGGAGTCTATCGCGAGGATCAAACCAAAAAACCTTATGGCCTATCACCTAAACATCTTCTTGTTCATTTTTATTATTTTCAATATTTATGGTGATATCAAATTCCTTTTATTGTTTCCCCTATTTATTGAACTGAACATTCAATGAGTTAATCCTTCAACTTAAGCTCTGTGACTTTGACAACCCAAGCGTGTTTTGATAGTTTATTACAATCATAATTATTGACCTTTAGAATGTTGTGTTACCTACATCTTCAAGAAACAATACATGGTGATTTGAAAGTAGCCTTATAATTGTCTAAAAATTTAATGTTAGGGGATTTATTGGATTTTATTTTTGCTTCGTTTCATTTCACATTTCGCTCTTAGGGTCATTAATTTTATTTTCCATATAATAGGTTAAAAACGGTGAAACATCACTATATCATGCTTTCGAACTCATCTTTGGAGCAATAGAGTACACAGCTTGCATTTGCGTTGGTATATGCTGAGCCGCATGTCCGCTTGCTAAGTTACTTGGTAAACTAATTTTACTCGTTAACAATGTTATTAATTTATCCATTCTCTTGTACAATCTTTATTCCTATGTGAAAGTGGATGCTATTGTCTTGTGAGGATTATCATGATATCTTGTCAATTTGTGTGTAATTTTATATTTTGGATAACATATTTTATGTTTTTTAAATTTTAGAGGCTTTCCATTAGTAATCATTTTTTTGATTTATTTATCTATATCCTTCATACAATCAATAAATCATGAAGAAATTAAATGCAGTAATTCTTAATATAAAAAATTCAATTTTTCATTGGTAAATGCTCTCTTATCTTAGTATACAATTTTCAAATTTTCATTGGTAAAGGCTCTCTTTAGCACAAGGTCATTATTAGAGCCATTCTTTTGATAGTTCAAGTTACTGCATATATTGATTAATATGTCATGGTCATTATTAGAACCATTATTTTGATAGTTCAAGTTACTACATTTATTGATTAATATGTCATGTTCTCTGAAATTTTTTCCTAGCTATATGTTATTATGTATATTGATTAATATGTCTTGTTCTCTGAAAATTCTCCACAAGCACATGCCACATAAGGTTATAGATCACATCTCTTGTCTCCTTAAATATTCACCAAGCCTTTATGGATGACTATAGTTCAATATGGTTTACTATGATTTATTGCATTTGACTATGCTTGACCATATTTCAATATGGGTACAACAACGTTATTGCCACGACCATAAACACAATACTAGGAAGAGATAACTAATGATATAAACATGATTAAACTACTGATGTATATATTCATTTTTAATTCCAATATTTTGTTTTAGATCTTGATAAAAATGCATTATATCCCTTAACTTTCAAACTTGTTGTAACATGCACTAACATCTAAAGTAATATGGTAACACTGAAAAATATGTAATTTTTTATTTTTATTTATTTCTTTTTGGGAATATGAATGTCTAAATTTTAATTTTAATCCATTTATAAAATGCATCCTTGAGATTGCAAATTTAAGGTTGCAATATTTAATTCCTTGCAATTTACACGAGTTCACTATCTGCATGCAATATATTCCACCATATGTTTATCACAATATAATCAATAAGTTCCATTACATGTTATAAAAATATAATTTAAAATAGTTTGACTTACTTAAGGATGAATAAAGTATTAATGCTTTATCTAGAATAGTGATTAACATCCAATATAGTATCTGAAAGAAAGTTGTAACTTGTTAATGAGGTTTGATCCTTGGGAACTCTGATGCATGAAGGAATACTCAAGTGGAGATGGAACATAAGGATGTTGATGTCTGGATGAGAAGGTCAACGTGAACAAAATGTTGAGGGAAGCTCAATATCTGGTGCCTCACAATTGTGAAGTCAGTATGTGTCCATCTTGGGATTGAAAGGTAGTAGTGCGATAAGATAATCTGAAGGTAAAAGGACATCACTTTCATGAGGAAGATATGATAAACCTAAAGTTTGGAAAGGCTCAATTTAATTCCTTCATTCATAATGTTGAAGAAGAAAATTATGAGCAAGAAAAATGATCTGGATCCTATCACAATATCGAATACTAAAGATGGCTCCATGATACCTCGAAAGGAAGCAGGATCAATACAATGGGATGCAAAGGAAAGAGGGATCTAGGAAGTTGTGAAGAACTAGTATTTGATACTTTTATAAATAAAAACTATAAGACTTATGGTGTTGACTTCCTAAATAGAAAGGAAGTATGGAATCCCCTCTAGATTTGAGAATGAGTAAAGGAGTATCATTGAATATGAGCAAGGATCTATTCCCCATTCAAAAGTAATAGGGACATCCTCTCTGGTTGAGATGGAGTGATGTAAGACATCACATGTGCATTATCATCTTCACGTGTTAGGAACTTGACTATGAATAACAACCATAAGTCTAATCGGTGAAGGCCTTGGATAGAGAATGGCAGAGGATTGGATAAGCATTTGTGGTTTCCTTAAGGATATAAAATCGAAGAAAGGAAAGGGTATGAAATTGTTCGAGGATAGGAAAAGTCTCCAAGAGAAGAGTGGTCGAAGAGGTATGATATTTTTTGAGGATTCAGGAATGGAAATCCAAGATAGGAATAGTCCTAAAAGGGAATAAATTGTGAACATATAAATGGGGTATGTGCCTTATAGAGTTAGTGTGGTATCACACGTAAATCCTCCCAACATAATGCTCTTGAATGGAGTAGAGCTTGTCAAGTTAGGCCTCAAAGACAATGTTGGTTATAATGATGATGCTTATAGTTGGCTTATCAGTCTCACTTCTTATGTGAAATCTTTAGTTTGAGAATGATATTGTACTAGTTGTACAATTATGAATACCTCCCTAGTTAAGAGGGAGTGTTGAAAATGTAACTAGTTTCGATATTCATAATCGTTGTTGTACTCATTTCAATTGTATCCTAATATGTAAAAAAAAAAATACAAATTTATTATCATCAAAGCATGGTTTTCATGCTTCTTATTGATGGTCTTCTGGGTAAAAACATGTTCTTCATGATACTTCTAGGGTTTTCTAGGTATCAGGATTTATTTTCATAAGTCAAATGAGTCAACATCATGTTTATAAGACCCTTTCAGGAAAAATGTAATTAGAAAAAGAACTATTTTCGAGTCTAAAAAATCCAGGAAAATCCAAGAGTACAAGTCGGCCGTAACATCTTCAAGTCTACATAAAGGAGGGAACTTAACCCCTTCGAAAGGCTATATAAAGGAAAATTTCAACCAAATTTATGACCCACTCACAAAGAAGTTCGATCTAAAGGAAAAATTTCAATCTATGGTTGGGAAGCAAGAAGACAAGAAGAGTGAAGGTATAGAAGAAGGATAAGACTTGTTTTTTGGATCTCTCTCTCTCTCTCTCTCTCTCTCTCTCTCTCTCTCTCTCTCTCTCGTGCAGATGTATAGGGTTTTTGCAACTACAAAGGAGGCCAAAATTTCATATCCGAGTTGCAGTAGGACAAAGTGTGGTCTCTTATTACTGGAAGGAAGAATATTTTCTCTCAACCTCGTTGACCTTAGGAGGAGTTTTCTTGCTTAAGGAAGGAAATCTCAAGAGGAAGCTAAATTAGGGTTTTTGTAGCAGCTACAGGGCTGAAGTTGTAGGTTGAAGTAGCAGTATTGAAGCTGGAAATTCGAAGTTGCAGTTTAGATTTGGTTGGTGAAAAATCAAAGAATGAGTTGTTGGAAGGACTCACTAGGTATTTGGAGGAGGACTTGGTCTAGGGTTTGGGTCTTTGTTGTCTTATTTGAAGCGTATTCTATAAGAAGAGAATGATTTTATAGGTTTTCCCCTTAGAGGGATTTTCCCCGGCTAAGAGCATAATTCATTAGAGAACTTTTGAGGTATAAAATGGGTCTCCTAAGAAAATGTACAACCAAAATAAACTTTATAAGAACCAATAAGATTTACACTGATAATGTCAACCATGGGGGATGATTCACCATTTTTTGGGTAAAAAGTAAAAATATTAAATAATAATAAAATAATAAAACTACTTTTTCAACTTGTATTTTCAAATTATATCCCTAATTTTTTACTCAATTTTCAAGCGGGAGTACTCGTTGGATGGAAAATTTATTTCTTCATTTAAGGAGTACCCATGTTGCATACTTTCAATGGACCCTGCTATACGAAAAATGAGAAATACATGAAAAACACAATAAAACGTGATTGCAATCACATTTTTCATGTATTTCTAATTTTTCATGCAGTAGGGTTCATCAAAAGTATGCAAGATGGGTACTCCTTGGATGAGAAATCAAATTTTGCATCTAACGAGTGTTCCCACTCGAAATTTGAGTAAACCCATAGGGATTTAAGTTGAAAATACGAGTTGAAAACATAGTTTTTCCTTTTTTCCCTCTAAAATTTGATTATGTAATCTAATCTTATTTTATTATTTCCACTATTATTTTATAATTTCCTTAGGTGGCCCATTTTAGACCTCAAAATTCCCCTAATGTTTGTGCCCTCTGCTATTACTGTTTATGTTAATAACGTTTGTTTAATGAAACATTCTAAATAAAGAACATAAGAAGACTAACTAAGTTCACAAGAAAATATTAAGGTTAAGGAAAATTGATATACTAAGCTACCACTTCGAATTTACCAACAACTATCATGTGCATCAAAGGTTTATGGTCATTGGGGTTCTAAGGACCTTTAAGTCTTTATGTAAGCTCCGGTAGCTAAATCTGGTTGGGATTTTAAGTGCTATTGGTTAGGGAAGACTATTATTCTGCTAAATACATCTCACCAAGGTATATCATGGATTGGGCCAGACTCAACAACAAGCCCACTATAGGTGTGCCATCTTATACTTTCTTACAATTGGCATACATGATGGAAACTGCGTCACCCATTTGCGAGCATTAATGTTTACTAATCAATTAAACTCATATTCCTTTCAAGCATAAAAGGAGAGGTGTGAACATGAGCTCATCATGCAATCACTCCCTTATTTGATATCGTAATATGGTATTGTATGGAGTAAAAATCTTGGCGAAAAGATAGATATTTAGCCCAAATATATAGGTAATATGATGCCCCATTGTTGGGTCTCATTTATGATCATCATACCACTATAATGTCAGTAAATTTTGGAAAATATGTTAGCAACTTATCAATGGTAGAATTCATTTTCTTTTGTCAATATTTAGACCTATAAATTGTTTCAAGGCTTGTACACATGAAGTGATATAGGTAAACTGCCAAAACAAAATACCATCTATGATATTATGACCAAAAATCATCATTCATATCCAGGATATGAAATTATCTAATATAATAAAATGCTCATGGAAAAATACTGTGACATTAACAAAATTATGTTTCTAGAAAGATATGTTGAGTGTATTCGTCACTAAAATTACACAGTGGGAAAACCTCCACCCATGTTGGCCTAGACATTTCAGGTCATTCCATGTCAATACTTTTCATGGAGCAGAGACTAGCAAGAAAAAATTATTACCCCATTCTTGTAACTGTAACATGAGAGTCAAGTAACCTAACAACCATCTCCCTTGGGTTAGATTGGTAAGGGGGTGTGTTGCCTTTTCAAGGAGGGCATAAGCAAAGTATCTTGGTCACCAAATTCTCTTCAAACATAAGTACCTAGGCTCAAGAAAGTTTGAGAGAGATATGGAGATGAAACGGGTTTGAGAAATGACTAAATTTTGATGATTAATTGTATAACTCATCGAAAAGAATGAAGAGGAATTTGAAGGGTTAGAGTGGAAAAGAAAGGGTATGTAGAGAAATAATATTGTTATATGGTATTAAATGGATCGAAGAAATGAGCCAAGTCATAGAATGAAAATAACACACAGATGTGTGAGAGTCTCTGGAGTCAGGAAACAAGAGTCATCACTCTCTAACACTCCTAATGTGGAGCAATCTAGACTTGGAGCTATGACTAGAAACAAAAATAGAGAGAGCAAGGATTTCTAATGCAATATCCCATTGAACTAGGTTAAATAGTGGATGTATTGCAGAAAAATGTGTTTGTTGGATAATATTGGGGCCCTATTGAGGTTCGATTTTTGGTTAAACTACATAGCGTGTGTTGTGGGTTGTACCATTAGGCTCAGGAGTATAGGGGAAGTCCCTCTAGATCAACCTTGATCCTCCTCGATGATAGGTATAAGGTCTACTAATTCTCTTTATACAAAAAAAAGATTTCTAACATGGCATATAGTGTTTACGAAGACCTTTATGACTAAGATTTAGGACAATAAGCACTATTGTGTATTAAGGTTACCACTTTTAGAAGAAAAATGTATTAATATAGTCTTAGGACTACTTAGGAGTAGAGCTTAGATTAGCAAAGAGGAAAATATGATGAGAAGAGAGGAATATATAATTTTTTGAATATATCAGTTGTATATAATCAAGAATAAACTCACTAATAGTATACATGTCACCATGTGGGATTTGAACCTCGAGTGGGGAGGATAACAATTTTTCTTCACAAAAACTTGATCTAATACCAAATTGACAAAAATAATATGAGAGATTACCTTGAATCATATGTGTCAACCTTTTTTCATCCACATATCCATTTCTGTTAGAGAAGGCCAAAGGCATGTTACCAATGAGACCCCAATCGCCCAAACTCAAGGCTTTAAGTGGAAGAGCTTGGGGAAAAAACATTATTGAAGGGTTAATATGAAAAAATTCACAAACTTAAATGATGTAGGCTTATGGTTTAACTTGTCGAGCACACAAACTAAGCTTGAATGACTATTGCATCTATAGATAGAAGGTGATTTCCCCTTTTGGATTCATGTTCAAGAGGAATAAATCTGCTTGGAAATGAGAAAAAAAGAAGCAAAAAGCAAGGAACTTAAAGCTTTAGGAAAATGTACCCCAAACAAATTATAATTAAAAAATTATTAATGATGAAATTTAATGTGAATTAAATTTATACATTCAATGAAATTTAAAAATTTATATAAATTGTTAATAAGGCAAAGCATATAGTAGTTTTTATGGATAAATGTAATGGAGTAGTCTTTAAGTGCGACTTTTTGGAGTTCGATGGAGTTCTGGCACGAATCAGGGGAAAAAATTGGTGGCCAAACCTTGATTTGTGTTGTTTAAACTCGTTTTTTCACTACACATATGGATTAACACACTCAAAAACCCTTGGGTCACTTGTCAAAATTGTGATTTCAATAAATCCTTGCCAGATTCTAAACAAATTAAATCGAAAAATAAATTGGAAATTTTCTAAAAATATTCATTTAAAAACTACTCTAAACCTAATTATTACATTTACTAGATTTTTTTAATTTATTTATTTTTAAATAAATATATCATGAGTTTGAAAAATTCTTTTATTTTTTAAATTAAAAAAAATTATAATTTAAATAAATTGCTATAATAATGATACTAAAGTTAAAATAAATCATAAATCAATATATTTCTAATATTAGAAAAAAAATGATATTAAAAAATAGTATATTTGAATTTAAAAAATAGAAAAATAATTAATAATGTTCACACCATATATTATTAATAATAATGAGGAAGATATTATTAATAATAATGAGGAAGATCTCTGAGATTAATTATATTTCTAGTGCTTGAATTTTTCGTTATATAAATTGTAAATTTATTGAGCTATCTTTTCTATTTTTGTTTTTTTTTTTTAATTTGAAATCATCAAATCAAATATAACACTTTTCTACTTTTGTTTTTTTTATGTACTTCATGAGAGTCCAATATATCACTTTTTGGAAAAACATAATGAGCCCAAATTGATAAAAGTCTTTTTCTTTAAGTTTCATAAAGAAAGCGGGAAAATTACGGCAATTTGATTCTGGAACTCGGAGTCTATGGCCCATTTTGAATCCCGAGTAGCTTTGGGGTTTGGTTGTGTTTTCTCTAACCGCTTTGGGGTCTATGCTTATTCCCCACGAATCTCCAGGTAAAAGTCTCGAGTTAGTGGCAATAAAGCCGGGTCAGACTCATAGAGTTATGGTAACCTTGGATAATATTAAATTCGTATTCATAAACATTGTGCAATTTTGAATGCAAGACTTCCCCACTGTCATGTTGAATGCGAGTCACAATAATATAAGTCAAGGGAGAAACAGAAAGGGGTTTTCATTATGTAATTGAAGAGCAGTATTATATGAAATGTATCAAGTGGGAGGAAGTGGGAGGAACCATGTGGTATTCATAATCGCTCTGCCATATATAAAAACATAGGAGGAAAAATGATTCACATAAAAGTAAGTAAGCATTAGATTAAATGAGAGAAGAAATTATGGTAAGTTTAATTACTTTAATTTAAATTTATATTTAAAGTTTCTTTCAAATGAATGGATATGGATTTTATTTATGCATTAAGGCTAAGCTGGTAGGAGAAATAGTTCAAGTGGAAATTCCCAAGCCTTTTGCATGGGATCTTTGTTTGATTCGACCAAAATGAGGACCAAATGCCCATATATTTACAAGATATAAATCTAAACCTAGCGTACACTCAATAGTGAGTCATTTTTAGTCATTCTTGAGCATTTATCAGCCAAAAAAATCTCCATTTCACATATTTGTAGGAATTTCAATTGTATGAAAGGATATCCCACACCATCACACTATTTTAATGAGAAAGCTCACTTGAATATTAATTTGAGCAACTGCATCTTTCACTTGGGTGAGTTGCATATAATGTGACATATGAACCATGCTTTCAAGTGTATTAAGTTTTCTGAATGATGTTTTCTAATGCTTCTAGTTAAAATCACTTAAATGGCGGAGGTGAGAGAAACTAGGGGTGATAAAACACCTCATTTTCTCTCTCCTTGGTCCACCCAAGCATAAATGCTGAGACAACTAGATTATGAGTGGAAAGGAGATAGGATCTCTCACCTCCAATCATTCCAATGTGATGCCTCAGTGATTTAGCATAAAAACAAAACATGAATGCAATGTGAATAACATAAAGTGAAGAATGATAATGAATCTATCAAGGAGTGATGGATCCCAATAAGTTGGTGGAATATCTCCAAAAAAATACTGGGAAAAAACTTGTGATTATCCCATAGAAAAAAATGGAGAAAAGTTAGGGGCAATAAGAATGATGTAAAGAAAGGAGGGGAGAAGAAGGAAGGTAATGTCATGGGGATAAGAAATATGGTGGTGGAAAGAAGAAGGATGGTCGAGAGAATAAAAAAGGTGGCACAATGGAATGTGACAATGAGTCCAAAGCAGATGGTGAAGAGAAGAAGACTTCAATCAATAAAATTGAGCAAGTATTCCGAGATATATCATTGAAAATGTTCATCCTTCCCAACTCTTTAGTGATAAGAACCCAAATGTATACCCTAAAATATATCCCTATTAGAGTATTGTTTTCATATGTGTCATGAGAAGGTTTGAATCTTTGGTGAATCAAAAGGCTATGATTTGAGGATAAGAAGATTTGATCAAGCCCATTGAAATCAATTAAGATGATAGGAAAAAAATCTTGTGCATGGATATATGATAGGAGCTAAGATAACAGTAAGTACCTACAGTTTGGATATAATTATAATTGTAGTCAACAAAACATAATTCGTAAACACCCACATAAAATACCATTGGATGCAAGATAACCAATTTTAAAAGTCCATCAAAGAAAAAATAAAATCTTACATGCAATTTTATTGTCAAATCTCCCAAAATATTATAATGTTCCTAAAAACAAATACCATATTTATCATATTGAGAGATTGTCTTATCAAATGATGTTTCCCTTAGAGTCAAAGTCACCCCATGTTAAAATTTTGGAATGAATTCCTTTGGCTAAGAATGAAGGAGAACTACATTGAAAATCGAAAGATTAGCCTTGACTAATTTCGAACCCAAAGTTCGGATCATGTTCATGAAATTTCAATTTGTGACTTTGTTGGTACTATCACTACTTCCAATAACATGGTTCCTTCTAGCAAGACTAAGATAGTGGGAGAATTATAAACACTATTATATGAATGGAAGGCCATTTAAAGTTCTCTGTTAGCTTTGTGATTAAGTCAATGGCTAGGCATGACCAACTCCAAATAAATTCAACAGGAAAGACTAGGGAATAAATGCATTGCAAATAAGGAAGGAGTGCATGCAACTATTTATGATCGTCAAGACCCTATCAAAATTCTTTCCATCTATCTATTTAAATGTATAAATAGATTTTCATTCTTTTACTTTCAATTTAAATTTTAAAATTTTCTTTTATATGGTATATAATTTCATTTCTCTATCATATATTGAAAAATGTATTCAAATGGATTGACATTTATACCAATTTTCATCATTTTGAATGTGATAAGATTATCCATTTCTACATCTAAAATCCCATAACCCTTCTTAGTCCATATACATGTAAATACAATTTATGTACTTCATGTATAAAAAAATAACATCATGCAATACAAATTATTTTCATGTATAAAAAACTAACATCATCCAATACAAATTATTTTCATTACCCTTACCGAAATCATACAAAACTCATACATATTAAGCACTTTCATTTTTTATTTCATAAACTTTTATGAATACTTGATAATATCTATGTGGACATATATATACTTACTTATCAATTCATTTTTCTATTTCAATTCAAACACGGTCACATGCCTATCTCATATTCCTTGCATCATTGATTTTTTTCCACCAATAAATATTGCTCCATATACATTTTTACCTCAAATACATGATGCTCTTAAATGCTACCCAACCCAACTCATTTAATTAACATTACATGGTTAGAAATTTTTATGTCTAACTTTCACATAATTAGTAATTTCACATAATTAGTAAACCCTAATTTATTAAGACTAAGAATCATTTCATCACATCTTACAATGTATCCACATAACTCTATTAATTTTAAAATACCTTTAATTTATTAATAAAAAAGTAATGTGTTATTTTACACCTCCATGAAGACTTAGCTTCTTTACTTTATTAAAAAAAGGAACTGCGTTATATCTTTCAATACTTAAGCCAAAGTGTTATAAGTTACTACTTAAAATACTTTTCATATAAAGTTAAGGAAGAACTAATCTTTCATATAATTTTTTTTTTTGGTAATTGAGGCTAAACTATATTGATTCGAAAATAAAACAATACATATGCTATAGTCTGAGTTGGTAAGATACGCTTAACCAATCCCAATATTTTTTTCCTTAATAGTTGTGCATGTATGGGGTTTCCTCCTTGGAGGAAACAAGCCCAGAAAAAACATCAAACAAAATATTACAAAGTGTGCCGTAGCACTAGTGAAAGTAGAGGTTTTGTGATGATAATTAGCATAACAAAAAACAAAGAATATATGAGCTACTGCGTATTCATGAGTCTTCTGCATCATCCTCGCTATCTGGATCTTCCTCCACAATGGGATAAGCATACTCCCGCGCAACCAATTCCTCTTTAGCAGTGGGTCGACGCAGAGTCCTGGAAGCAGGTGCACAGAGGATGAGAGCAACCGGGTACTCGGCCTCCAGGACTTGTGTCTAGGTGCCTTCCGAGTCCATTATCCAAACATTGGTGTCTTCCTCCTCAGCCTCCTATGCCGGAATAGGCTTGGTTTTGCGAGGTAAAGGGTACTCCTGGTGCACAATGGTGGATTTACTTGGTCCACTTCTACCTCTCTGCATTACATGAATGGGGGCCTCCTCTTCATGGTCGAGCTTGAGGCTCTGGGGGGCCTCCTTAGCGTGACTACCTGAAGAGGAGCCCTCAAAGGACTCCAAGTGGTTATCTGGCCCTCGCTGGTAGCGACCAAGGAACACACCTCTCTGGCCTCCTTTGATTGTTCTTTGGAGAAGTATAGGAGCCATGGATAGATGAAGCAGAGGGTAGATGGGGGTCTGAGAGGTGTGGAGGAGTGGCTCAGACCAGAGAGGGTAAGCATGCAACAAGGTGCTATTGGACAGGGAGGTACGCTAGTGTAGGATGTGCAACGGAGGGAGCAGGATAACAGGAGCATACAGGTGGTGAAAATATCAAGGTAGGTGGAGCCGAGGGGAGGCGCACATTCAGGGGGTGCGCTGCTGGGGGGATTCTGTGCAGCGCAACACTAGGGGGGAGGCTGCACGGTACGCTGGGCGCGCAGGAGGGCTGGAACTGAAACAAAAATACTAGAAGGAGCAGACTGTGAGTAGCTTTGTATAGCAGGTCCTCCCCTTTTGTAGGCCTGTGGCACATGCAGAGATGCTGATCATTATTATGCATCGCTCGCAACTGCATGCCGCAACTGTTTTCATGAGGAAGCATGTGATTTGAGTTATGGGAGAATGTCATATCCGTCCACGAGATCATTCAAAAGATTGCACCTTAGAGGTACCCCGGAGTGGATGTTGCTGGTTTTGCATGTCTTCATGATGCCTTGTCTTTATCACCTCATGCGAATTATTGCAGAAGTGTGGATCCAGTTCAAGTGAAGGCCTGTATTGTAGATATTCATCATCTCGAGCACGAGAGAGACTATTTTCATGCATACTTCTACTGTCATCTGCATCCAGGGAATATTTCATATAAAGTTAAGGAAGAACTAATTTCTTAATTTTTATATATTAGATATCAAAATTATTATATGATATTTAATTTAGTGTAAATAATATTTAAGTTAATATTTTATTTTAATAAAGATAACATCAAGTCTCAGGGGGGAATTCAATTGGTTAATCCAAGAAATGTGAAATCGTTGAAACTTGAAAGACCTGGGTTCAAATCCTTCCAGTTGTGACCCTAGCTATAGGGAGGAGGACATATCATAGCCCCTGAGAAATTTACTGGTAGTTACATGTCAATTTGGTTGCTTGGTTCCTCTGGGATAAAAGAAAAAAATAACATTAAATATAATTTAATCCAAATTTTTATTCATACTTATTTTATAAAATGCACATAGTTAAATATCACATTAAAATTGTTGGTTATGTAGGTATGTACACATCTCTAAAGACCCTTGCGAAAACTAGGGGTTTTCCCAAGTTAAACGATCTATGCTTAGATTTCATGCTTATCTTTGTAGATCTCTATTGCAGTGTGAACAATGGAGAATCTTAATGATCTAGTGACGAGGACATTATCTTTTACAGGAATGTTGTTGGTCCAACAAGAGCTTCTTGGTTTTGAATAGTGCCATGCTAAAATACAGATATGTTCTTTCGGTAGTTCAAGAAGTTCCTTCCCTCAATATTCCTTTCGATGAGGAAGCTTTTAGCTATGAAAAACATTTTTTGGAGCAAGGTTTGGTGTGTAGGTTTAATTGATTTTGGTTGTGGTTGACTTATCTACACAAATAGATCTCTAAGACATGGAAACCTCTTTTGATGGATGATATGAATATTTATCCTATGACTTGAGTTTTTTGTTGTTGTTATTTTTGACAATATTGGGGATAATATGGCCATTTGAATATCCGGGCCGTGGTTCTGGGGTAGTGTTCAACTCTTCATTCAACCCTAGTCTCCCATCTTTGATCCGATTACGACATCAATATCCACGACTCCAACTTCGATAAGGATTCCAAACCTTCCCCTGCATCTTTGGAATCTACCAACATTATCCTCTAAAAGGAATGCATTAGGAAAGTTTTATATCCATAACGCAAAATTTGAAAAGTTTTATAAGACTACTAATGCTCGAATATGTGTGGAGATGGATTTCAATAAGGATTTTCCATTGAGATTAATCTAACGGTTGTAGACTATGTCTTATGAAAAATGACATGTAATAAAAAATTGCTCCCAGGGTTTGCAGAACAACAAAGATCAAGGAAAAAAAACTTAAAGCCCAAATGGTGGGAAGGAACTCAGAGCGATCACTACATGGTATAAAAATAAGAAGAGTCTAAGGGTGAGAAATAATCAAAATATAAACAAGAAGTAGATACTGT
Organism: Pinus albicaulis; assembly: GCA_034641835.2. Lineage (NCBI taxonomy): Eukaryota > Viridiplantae > Streptophyta > Pinopsida > Pinales > Pinaceae > Pinus > Pinus albicaulis. The sequence continues at coordinate 1,214,349,842 of CM076578.1, read as the reverse complement.
CAAATAAAATACATTGGAGATAACAAAAATTAGTCAGGAAAAAACGCATGTCAATGAGCATCCTTTGGACTCACTGAAGGTGGAAATGTAATAAGCCCTCATTGAAAAAAAATTCCCTCCTAAACCCACAAGGAATAAAGTTGGAAATGCAACCTCTTGGCATATCAGGTGGATGAAGAAGTATTCAAAAATAACAAAGCTCACTTGTCAATGTTGACCCACCATAATTAGCACAAACACTAGTTGGATTCAAGTGGGGAAGAAACGAAAAGCTATTTCGCTAAGGAAAACAAGAAGTTAGACTAAATCAAATCAAAAGTAGTGAAAAATTGAATGTAAATGTGTTTGACTATTGAGAGATTTTTGGAATCATTTTTAGCTAGAAAGAGACTGAATTTTTGTATCATGGGATAATTGCTTAAGGGTTTGGATTGAGCCTTTTTGCTCAATCTCAAACCTTCAGAAAGATTGGAATATGTAAATATTATGATCTTAGAACTAGATTAATCCTTAATCTTTAACGTTTTTTACCACACACACACACACACACATATAATTTGAATGCCAATAATTCATAATTTATTCTGAGCCTTAATAGATAAAAAACATTCAACTTCAACCATCTGGATTCTATTTATTACAATTTGGTACATTAGAGATTGGTAGTAACAGGTGGGGTCAATGCTAGTAACCCACTTTATATATCCATTTGAAAGAAGTATAACTAGAAATTGCTCCTAAAGGTGCAAATATACACCGAAGGAATCCAAGATTTGGGAAGATCATCTTAGAAAAATAAAATACTAAATATAAAAGATATTTTATGCAATAAAATAAATATTAGATAAGACTTTTTGAAATTTTTTTTGAGAAAACTCTATTACTAAAAGCAACCTTCTACTTAAATGGTTGCTTACTTGTTCATGGAAAATTTCCATTGCAGCATTTGGTTATGCTCAAAGTGACTTTGAAGATGCAAAATTACTCATGTAAATATTTAAATGACCATACAACTAATGCCATTCTTTATTTAATTCTTTGGTTGAAAGGTCTTCCAGCTAATATTTGATGAACATAGAATAAGATAACTATTTTTTGTGATAGTCAAAGTGCTATTTTTTTGGCTTATGATAATAATACTAAGCATATTGATATGAAGTACTATTTTGTAAAAAATCTCATTGATGGAAATGGAGTAGAGTTGAAAAAGGTCCACACTCAAGAACAATGTGCATATATGTTTACAAAACCAATATTGTTAGAAAAGTTGTGGTGTTGTAGCTTCTCTTGGATTATACAAGAGATGATGAATGAAATTGGGCAAGGTATTAAATAAATTATTGTCGAATTGGATATTGTTAAAATATGATAATATCAAAAGAAAATTTTAAAAACCTAAAAGAAAATATAAAAACCTAAATTTACTTGAGAAAAATATATCAAGTTTTCATAATGAATGTAACAATGTTTATTTCAATATATCAATGAAGCCAAGATTTGAATAGGTTGTAAACATAATTATATGATCCTTTTGATCAATAAAATACCTTTACCCATAAATCCATGAACATTTGACTAATAAACTAAAATTTTACATTAAATTTCATATTGTATATTATTCTTATTATTGTCAATTATTTATTTACTATAAATAATTCCTCAAACCCTAAATACTAATAAAAAAAGCATTCAAACTATATGAAAAATTATATTTATTTCATTTAAAAAAACAAATATATTTATATCATTTAACGAAACACAAATTATGTTGATGGCTCTATCTATTCTTTTCATTATACTTTTTTCCTCAAAGTTATGTTGATAGGTTTTTTCCCGTCAAAGTTACGTTGATAGGTTTTTTCCATTTCCTAATATAAAATATCTGCAATTTTCTTGAAAACCTTTCATACTATTGGGTTTCCAAAATGTTATTAAAAAAAAATCAAGAATAATGACCTATAAAAATGCATTAATGGTCTTTTTTTTAAACGCTTTAAAATGTGTTAGACGACCCTTAAAAAAGACTCGTGGCCCTTTAAAAAAAGCTTAATATATGTGTGGTTGGCTTTCTGACTGTTCTTATTATTAACTTTAACAAAATATGAAAAAAAAGAGTAGAAATCTCTGCTGTCTTTTGAAAAAAATATATAAAATATTTCCAAATTTCTCATAAGCAAAATATTTTCAATTTTTTGAAATTCTCTCTTTGTAAGGAAGTAGGTGAAGGAATAAGAAAATATCTTTCAATGGCTTAGATATTAGATTCATACATTTGAACATATTTCAAGTGGTATTTAGTATCTAAGTGGGTGTAATATGGGATGTGTAATAGACTCTTATGGTTTGAATTGCTTATATTTTATTCCAAACTTTCAAAAAAATTTTAAATATCAATTACTTTGGGAGATTTTGAAGATATTTTTTTGTTTTTAAGAAATTTTGAAGTTTTTTTTTTGAAAAATAACAATTTATTATAATATTTTTTCACTGTCAAATCAATTAGTTAATATTTTTAATTTTATTAGATATAATGATTTGACTATGAGTTGGTCAGAAATTCAATTAAAGAACAGGTAATAGCAAAAATAGCTTAAGATAATTAAAGTAAAATGACATGTGTTGGAAATTTAGACTTCACATCATTCAGTTGGATAGTAATAATAGTTTTAATTTATATTAGCTAATATAAACATTTGTTGTTTAAACAAGGTGGAAAATCTTGTAATATATATATATATATATATATATATATATATATATATATATATATCTTTCAAGAATAAGAAAAACCCTATACCTTTTTGTTATTTGAAATTTATTTGCATTGTTGCTAGTTATGTAGGGTTGTTTATTTATTGTAGAAAAATATACAAGGATATGGAGCATATTTGTTGTTTTGTTGGAAGCCTCATGGCAGAATTTATTGAAATTTATAATTTATGTCGAAACTATAAAAATTGTTTGTTTGTTGCTTTTACAATGCATGGATTTAATTCAATAGATTTGTAGACTAGTGTAGGGTAGTTTACGACACTGTTTTAGCCAATTTTTGAAGTTAGGTTGTTTTGTTACTTGTAATTATTCTATCTCATTATATTCTACCATTCGAAAATTCACCTCTGCCGAAATGGTAGCTATAAAACTCTTATGTCTGTGGCCACATTATAATTATATCTAGATACCAAAAGAAACACAACAATCGAGTTCCACCTAACATCGAACTTAAGGGCACTTCGAGAGATGAGAACACAAAATCTTGTGAAAGTCTGGTGACAATCTTTAGCGATCCACAGAGTTCCAACAAATTCCAAGTTATATAAATGCTTAAATCCATTGGAGAGAGCTCTTAAATCAACGATGAAATTATAGATCGAATTTCAGAGACATATCACCAGGAAAATACGCTTTTCAGTGCTAGTTATCTATTCAAATGATTTAATTAATCAAATTCGATGACTCACTTCTTGTAACAACTTCCAACATCCAATCTTGGGCCAGTTCTCTTTGTTACATGTGTCACTTATTTTACCAGTTATGTTATCTTTTCAAAACAAACTCTTTTAGCAAATCATTTAACTTGGAATTTTTATTTTATCAAGTTAATAGATCTCCTTTTCCTCTTACAAATCTCCTTCCCTTCCTTCGATTATTACATGATGGTGTATAAAATCTATTTGTCTTTGTTCCACACATACCAAAGCTCATCTACAACAAAGAGATGTTGGTATCGTGGTCACAGTATTTCTAATTTGCTTCAACAAACCAACCATGGAGGAAAAATTTGTAACTACACACTTATAACACCGTGGTTTGGGAAGACAGCGTGGTTACACGGAGGACGAAACATTGATTTTAATTTTAACAAGTCACAGAGAAAAAATTTCTCAGGGTTAGCTCATGGAACCTCACAGTAAAATGCCTTACGCTTAAATATGTTTAACCAAAGCTGCTGTCAAAGAAAAAATCATACTTTCATTCATATATTAAATATTACTACCAACACGATGCAACTTTTCAGTGGTCAGTTGTTGCATTCAATTAAAAATAAAAAATTCATATCAAATCAAATGATTATTTCCATATTTTATTAGTATTGTGTTTTTTTCAGCATGAAAAACTTCTAGTTTATATTAATGTATCAGATCAAATTGTCAAATATTCATCCATACATAAAGCTTCATAAAGCATGTGAAAATCATAAAAACAGTATCCTTGTGAATTATACATCAACAATGTCTATCCCATATGCATGTACAAAAACTAAATTGTATGTTCCATAATCCCTCCATCAACCTTGTAAAAAAAAATGGTCACTTGTACAAACAATCAAAATCAAAAAAGAAAAACCTGTGCGCTTTGACCCCTTCACCTTCAATATAATTCCTATGATTTCTGATATAAACTGCCACTCCATAAAAAATCCCAAGATAAAAAATGATAAAACTGCCACACCATCCCCCTGCGCTATCCCATTCGCCCTTAAAAAACTTGTAACCAAGAGAGTGCGAAGAGCGTCTTCTATCAAAAATTAGAACATCTAAACAATGCCCCTAGCACCAGTACCCTTTGCCTCTGCAAGTTCATAATTAATCACTCCCAGCCTACCACTCAATCCTAATTTTGACAATCGGTCAGAAACGGAATTCTTTTCTCTGAAAATGTGAGAGAAATAAATCGAAGAGAAAGTTCCAACCAGCTCACTTATGCGATCCATCCAAGAATTAAGTTGCACAGGCGCCTTATTGTTTCTCTTGTTAAGATATTCAATCAAAACCTTTGAATACCCATATATCTAAATGGAATCAATGCACAAATGCCTAGCAAACCAGGGCAAGCCCCATAAAGCTAGAGTCTCAGCTTTCATATTCGAGCCCATGCCTCCATTCAAAAATAATTTGTATTGGTATAATGGACTAATCAGTAACCATGATTTGCACCCATACTTACCATTCTGAGCTACACCGTCAAAAATTCCCACTGGGTAGGAGAAATAAAAAGGCCTCAATCTGATCGACCTATCCTTTGGTGGCTTTTGCATTGTTCTAGATCACTCCCACTACTGAAAAATTTGGGAGGAAATCTCAATCTGTGACGAAGAACGATCCTCGAAAATATTCAAATTCCAGCACTTCCATATTTTCCAATGGAAAATAAGGGGAATGATGTGATAAGATTTTCCTTTTGAGACCCACAATGACTAACATTCCTTTGCATTTTGATAATAACCATCACATAAATTGAACAACTTGCATAAATAAGATCTAACATCCCTGGAGAAATTACAATTATAGAACAGGTGCTGGTTATCTTCATCCATGGAAAATTTTAGGGGCTAATATTCGTAGGTGAGCTAATTTTCCATCGTTTTTCCAAAAAAAAGATTCGCCAATTTCCATTTTTCTATAAAAATGATTCGCCCAAATTTTACAATCTGAAATTATTTTACATTAAAAATCGCCAATATTATATAGAAAAAATATATAATATCATTATAAATTTGAATAAAATACATCAATAAACATTTTATAGTTTCCATATTAGGGACTAGTGAGATTCGCCAATTTTTTAAACATCAAGATAATTTTCCATCCTTAAAATTATCCCTGAGATTCTATCCTCCCTCTCGCATAGTGAGCATCTCCCCGGACCATTCATACCTCTCCTTTCTAGATTTTCCTAAGTTAAATTTTTATCTTTCCAAACACACCATAAAAATATGACAATTTTTGAGTTGTATGTGTACCTTCCACATCTTATTAAACCAGCATTCCACACCCTATCCATTGTTTTTGGCATAAGCTCCCTGTAATTTCATGTGTGTAAATATTTCCATTTTTTAAAGTTCCACCCCAAGTTATGGAATCCCCCTCTGTCGAGTAAATCCATCCCATCCCTCTAATATTTTCCACATACTTAGACCATTCAGAAATCATCTAACCTTGCATACCAAATACCTCCGGTCCGAACCAAATTGGCATCCTATCCTACCATATTTTTATAACCCGTGACATTAAAAAGAAGCCTCTTTTATGCAGAAAATTAAAAGTTTTCTCCTCTAGCACATTATCTGACTGTAAACCCCTGATTGTGCCATCTCCAATCAGTATTCTCTTTCTTCTCCCGAATTTCCATTTTAGAAGATGTTGAACCCTAGCCAAATATTTAAAAACCCCCTCCATATCTGCAAGATTTTTCCCTTTCTGTTCCATCCACTTATGAAAAAATCTTCCAGATCCTATGATTTTATGTACTTATAATGAATTATATCATTGTAGATACCATCCATCTTCAAACCTCTCCACATAAATTTCATAAGTTATGATTTGCCGAAGATTTCCATGATCATTAAACCCCAGCCTCCCTGTTCTTTAGGCATGGAAATGAGATCCCATCGCACCAGATGTATTTTCCTATCACCATTGTTCCCATTCCATAAGAAATTAGTCACTGATCTTCTGATCCTTTGTTGTATAGCTTTTGAGATTAAAAATAAATGAGCCCAAAAAACCGATATCTGTTGCAAGACTACCTGTATAAGAATCAGATTTCTACCTTTTGATAAGCACTTTAGAGACCAACCTTGAATACGTTTGTAAAATTTTTCCACAATCCACTGCCTGTCCTTTACTCTATAGGCTGCTAGTTTAAGTCGAAAGCCTAAATAGGTGATCCCCCAGAAAGCGGCATCACATTAAAATTAAAAATGTCTTTTATCTCATTTATAATCATCTGCTCCCCATTTTAAAAGTAAATACAATAATTTTTATTATTGAAAATCATCCCAGTGGCCTGACTAAATCTATGAAATATGTGAAACATCGTCAGCCAACAGGATCAGATCAACATCCCAAAAAAAATAGCATCGTCCACAAAAACGCTGTGAGAAATGCCTTTTCTTTCAGTAATCTGGATCCCCCTGAACGTACCCAGAGCTGTAGCCTCATTTATATTAATGCTCAAAGCGTCCATAGTTAAAATAAAGATCAGGGGAGATAGTGTGCATCCTTGTCATAGGCCTATGCCAGGCTTGAAAAAACATGAAGTTGTCCCATTAATAATGACTGCCATCACCGATGAAATTACGCAACACATAATCCATTCCACTGCATTCCTGTGGATACCAATATTATACAACACCATTCTTAGAAAAGCCCAGTCAACTCTATCTTAAGACTTACTAAAATCCATCTTCATAAGAATAGCCTCGAATTTTTTTCCATGAATCGAATGCATAACCTCCTGTACTATTGTCACAATGTCATGAATAATACACCCGCTTAAAAACCCCAATTGCTCCTTTGTAATATATCTAGCAAGAATCCATTTTAACCTTTTGGCAATCAATTTTAAGGTGATCTTGTAGAGTGTATTGTATAAAGAAATCGGTCGATAGTCCTCAAAAGACTTAGTTTCGTTTTTCCTGGGAATGACTGTTATAAAAGTGGAATTTACCAATACAGAATCCTCCCATCCCTTCTAATTTCCTCCACCATTTCTGTCAACTCCTGTAACGGAATATCTGAAAAGTGAAGGAAAAAATGGGGAATCCAGCTGTCCGTGCCAGGACTTTTATCAGGTTTAAAGGACCTCAGAACATTCTCAACTTCTGCCATTTCCAATTTTCTATAAACCAATTCATTCTCAGCATTATTAAACATCCTTGGAAAACCCTGAACCGCCGAAATTTGATCCAGTATGTAGGCCCCTTCTCTAGCCTTATACACATCAGAAAATAATATTACAGCCTCCTGCTTAATGCTTTTAGTAGTATGTGATTCCCTTCCTTCATTTGTGATATGCCATATAGCATTTTGTCTCCTCCTTTCGTTTGCATACCTGTGGAAATATTTAGTATTACGATCCCCCACCTTGAGCCCAATTGCTCTACTTTTTAAATGCCAGGAAAGTTCCTTAAAATGAAGTATATTCTTCCTTTCACTCTCCAAATCCTTGACTGTTTTCCAAACGTCATCTTGAGACCTTCCATTTTTAAAAAATTCTAGCAGCTTCTTAGTCTGATCCATGAGCTCGTCCATTCTTTGTTCCATTTTCCTCTTCTTTTTTTTCCTTCCCAAAACTTAACCTTCGACTTAAGGGGTTTAAGGCTTTTAGATAGATATTCCATCCATAGAGGAGACCCCTTGCTCCTGCCTATAGGATTTATGGAAATATCTAACCAATACATTGAAATCGTAATCCTCCAACCATGCATGATTGAACTTAAATGGATAGCCCATGACCGCATTCTCAAAGTTCCATTTAATAATAATAGGGTGATGGTGGAATACCATCACATCCTTTACACTTACTTCGACCCTTCCCATATGAAAGAGTATATATTCCTAAAAAATTTCTCTTTCCAGCTTATTTGCTATGAAATCCACACCTCCCCTCCCATTAAACCATGTTAGACCATGGACTACCAGGGGAAGCTCCTTTAGACTATTATCTGTGAACATATCTGCTAGGAAATCCGATAATGGATCTACGCGCCTAGCACCCCAAACATCCTTCCCACCCATTGCACAATTAAAGTCCCCCACCAGCATAGATATTTCCATAGATTGATACCCACATCTTTCCATCCGCTTCCAAAAGCCTTCTTTATCGTTATAAGGTGCTTACAAATTTATCATATTTACTCTAAGATTAAGACCCCTCAAACACCCAGTAATCAATATGCCTCCAAAAAAACCATAAGCCTGAAAAGAGGTCCATCTCGAGTCCCATATCACTGCTAGAATGTCCATCTGCATCCTTCGCGGTGATATGACTATCTGGAAACATTTTTCGAAAATAAACTATAGAATTGTCAGCACTAGACATCGTTTCTTGAATAAAAATTAGACAAGGATTCAACTTCAAATAAAAATCCCTTAGAGACAAAAACTTTCGCCTCCCCCCCAGTCCCCTAATATTATGCAAGCATAGAATCATCAATAACCAATTTTGAGGGCTTAAGGGCTCTAGGCACCCTATCCAGAGAAAAAGTTACAGGATATCCCTAAAACTTCCCTCCGACAGATCCAAATCCCTAATGTTAGCAATCATCACCATATTTTTCTGTCGAGGGCTACCCCTTCCTTTACGCAGAGTGACATTAGAGGTGGATGAAGGACTAATGATGATAGGTGGTGACAAGGGCTTTCCAGATTCAATAGGAAGGAGGGTCAAATCTACCTCTGGATTGTTTAGAAGGAGTTCAAATTCACTGCCCACTGAATTGCGTGGTGACGCGACGAAGTCTCCGATGACAGACCCAAAGGATTAGAATACGGGATATCCTTTAACATAAGTGTATTGTCAGAAGGAAAACCATAACCAAAATGTGAGCCTCTCTGAGATTGAGGACTCAAAAAAATAGTCCTACCGGTCTCAGACACCTTATCCCCACCCGACACATCACTATGCACAATTCTAGATCCCATACCCACAGAGGTACAAAGACCATCAATCTTGGGAAGTTCAGAAATAGAATGTCAGTCCTCTGATCCTTGGGAAATGAAAGATGATGGACCCGAGCCCCTGGATCCCATACCCACAGAGGCACAAAGACCATTAATCCTGGGAAGTTCAAAAACAATATGTTGGTCCTCCGATCCTTGGAAAATGAAAGATGACAGACCCAGGCCCAAAAGTGAACCCTCGGGATTCTTAGGACACTTATTAACACCCAAACCAGACACAGATACCTCATTCCCCCCCAACCCATCACATTGCACAATACTGTAACCCATACCCATATTGGCGCACAAACCATCAATCACAAGGAGCTTAGAGCTAGCGGAATTAGCAATGTGAGTTGAATTAAACTTACTTGAATAAACAACCCGACTTGGGGACTTCTGCAAATTGATCATTGCATTTGCCATCGTGAACTTCTTTTCTTCCAGCACCGCTCGGTTCTCAGCCATATAAGCATTATGACAAAGCATCTTACAGTTTCTCCGTAGAAGCCCAGTTTTATGGCACCCATAACACTGAAACGGAAATTTCCAGAAGTCAATAATTTGTTGCTGTATTCTCCCCTCCCATTCCAAATCCACATACGTAGGCAAACCGCCTGAAAATGACAGCTCCACCAAAACCCAAGCAATCCTTTTATCATATGTACCAATGCACTTTGGATCCACAAACCTACATGAGACAATGGAGTTTCCAATGGCGGTCATCACTTGCAAATACCAAAACTCTAGTGGCAAGCCCAAAATCTTAACCTAGATCATTTGGTTGGGAGTAGTATCCCAGGTAGGATTGAAACCAACGTACCACTTTTTCAGTGCTAAAAATACCCTCCCGCAGACCCAGGACTGCATGTATACCTCTCCTATGTCTTCCTCTTTCGCAAAATGTAAGCTCCACCAGTTATTTTTGCAAGCGGAAAATCTTTGGAAAATAACCTAGCATTGTGGTCCATACATCTGTTAACGAGTGTGTAAGGTTGGAATTTGCCATTTTCTCATATACCCACCTTCCAACCAACGTATGCGTCTGCAAGCACTCCGCCATTTCCCACATAATGTCTTGGCCAAAACTAAGTAGTCTCCCCTCCAAGAGAGGTTTAAAGGGCTTGACTGGGCACTCCCTTGACAAAAGCTTTTCAACTAGCTTCTTCTTTCGGGCTGAAAGAGAATTTTTAACAGTCTCAACAGCCTTTTCAGAAACAAAAGGATAGTGTGAACAACCCAGAATTAGAATACCCGCAACATCAATTTTTTTCCGCTCTCCTCTACGACCTTTGCTGTGAGAATGCAAAACTCCCTAGCCTCATAGTTGTCTAGTTCATTCAAGAACAACCAAAGGTCCTCCATATTTCCACTCATGTGCCCCCCGAGAAATAAAACTCGTCAGAAAAGAACAACCACTATGCCGTCAACAATGGAAGATTCAAAATCTGAGATAAAAGCAGTATAAGACTATTGTAAATCCACCCGTCGATTGTGTCAGACACTCCCCATCCCAAGTAGAGGTTGTTAATACGAACATAGACAAATAGTATTCCCCTCCTCTACCTTCTACCAACCCCGAATCCTTTAAAATACACTTACGTCTCCTTAATCAGATAGGCCCCCTCCCCAAGGCAAACGGCGAAATGTACACCAACTCGGAGCATGTAGAACCTTTACTATCTCCCAAGTCTCATACACTTCCGAGTCAATATCAATCCCCTCTAATAACTCAATATGCCCCGAACTCATTCACCGAAGAAACATTCAAATAAAGACCGAAAGCCGAAACCCCCTTGGAAAAACCAGTCCCCAACCATGATCCCAATATGCAATTTATTTGCATCAACAACAGACACAGTAAATGCACCTGGACATCTCCCACCATTCATGAAAAAGATGAAATCTAAATGCTAAACATGGTTTAATGCATATCAGGTCTAAAAACCATACTGAGAGACTTCGGAATTTTTTTTTTAATCTTTTCCCCTCGATACATTCTCCTTCCCATAACCAAAATGCCTCCAATTCTGTAAACCTCCCTCAACCTTGCCCACCCATCAATAAAACAAATGACATACAAAATTTCAAGTCACAGATTAATCATAAACTGCTAGATCATAGCCAATCCCCATAATTTACCTCAAAATCCAAACACAATACTTCGAGGATGTGTCAGATAATGGTTCTAGTGCGACTCAATGGCTCCTTTGTCATTCCTTGTGCCACTCAGCTTTCTGAAGTAGAAGCTCTCCATCAAAACAAACATAAGTCAAAGGCAAAAAACTTTAAACATTATGTGGACTACAAATATCATGCAGGATCTTGTTACTTTACCCCATGGAAGCACTTTGATTGGTCCGGAGGAGTGATGACATCACCTCCTCCGATGGGTCAATTTTGATCTTCGCAGCTCATACTTACTACCGCGGGAATGGATTTGGTAGGTCTCAAGTCTCAGAAGGAGATAAAAAAGTAGACCACAATGGACTCGAAGCCGACCGTTCTTATGATGACTAGTTATCAGGTCTCGGGTCTCAAAAGGAGAGAAAAAATTAGACTGCAATGGACTCGATGCTGACCGTTCTTGTGGCGGAGAAGCGCCCTTTTAACTACAACCTTTTTGTGAGTGGGAGAAGAATGATTTATCTCTGTCACTAGATTGGCTCACTAGACCAAAGCCATTCTTCCTTCTTTAACTATATGGTGCGGTACTTCGGCTACCCTCTGCTCTTTGTCCTCTCCAAGCTTCACGTTGGTTTTTTGATTCGCCTCAGGCACTGAACTCCAATGTCCTCCTACCCATTCTTGAGCAGGACCGCCCTTCTCAGTCTGGCTCAAACTTTTCTGCTCTGCGTATCAATGCAGATTACATGCGATATTATTCCAAGTGTTGTGTTTATATAGATTGAATTGAGGCTTTTCTAATTCATGAGAATTTTTAGAATTTTTTTTTTATTAAAATTATATGAGAATGAATTTTGTTTACAAGTTCCGAACCAACAAGTGTGTTTCATTTTCAATAGCAGATGAGAGATGAGATCTAAACATTAAACTTAAATAGATGTAAAGTAAGCCCAACTAGTTTGACTTAATTGAAATAAATTAGTCAAATTTTATATTCAATATTTGTAAATTTCATTTTGTTAAAAATTTAAATATAATATATAATTTTAATAAATTATTATTATTATGAAATTTAAATATAATATATAATTTTAATAAATTATTATTATTTTTAAATTTCAACCTTGTTTATCTTTTTGGCTGGAATTCCGCCATTTTTAACTCCTTCCTAGTCAAATGTTGCGGTCAAAGAAGATATTAAATGAATGTGTCCGTTATTTGACTGAGAACCAACACTCAAACTGCTGCGGCTGAATTGTGTTCGTTTGTTGGGCGAACTAAGGCCCTAAACATTATTCATTTTGCTTTATTCGGTTCAAATATTAAAGTCACTAAATATTAAATATGTCATATTCATTAAGTGAGAAAGTAAGACTCAACCATTTGCCATGACTTCCTTTGTTCATAGTTTTAAGCTCGGAAATATTCCATTTTTCTTTAGCACATTGAGTGAAGCATTACTGATTCTTGATCTTATTACCATTGTTATAGACATTGTAAACTTGTTGGTGGATTTTTCAATGCAATCTTGCTAGTATATACATAAAAAATAGGAAAATAGTGGTTAAAGTGTATGTCATAAAACAATGAAATAACGGTACTACTTAAAATGTTTTGTAAATTTGTGATTAACGGATTAAGAAAAGTACATCAGGTTCTCCTCTTGTCAACCTTCTTTTTCATTAGGAGGTGTATCCATAAGACATGTGTTTACAATTTTACCACCGTGACTCTCTTTTTTATTATTGAAAGGAGTATTCATAATTATGTTTTATATTTGGAGTTTCTATTATTACATGTATGATGTGTTATAGGTATTATAATTATATGCATTATACGTTGTTATTTGTTTTTATTTTCAAAAAGTGTTTTGAATTTTAATTTAATGATTAATAATTATATTATTTTATGTATGAGGGGGTTCCCCAACATTATATTAGATATCCTAAAAATGATATCTAACATAATGAATTGGGGGAACCCCTCATACTTAAAATACTAAGAGTAAAGGGAAATTTTTTTGAATGGTTCATGAGGCACAATAGTTGCTAAGGTTTTGCAAATGGAGTAGCAAGCTAAGTGTGCTTGATTGTAACAATGTTCTACGGGTAAATAGGTAACCTCAATGTTACCTACTTTTTGAAGTATCAAGAAAAACACCTGCTTTTGAAAAAATGGCGATGCAGAATCAAGAAAAAAAAATTTGAACATGTTTTTGGCACTTTAAGTTTTTTTCATTTTCATTTTTTTTTTTTTAAGTGGTGTTTTTTATGTCGATTTTGAATAGTGGTGGTGTATCATCACCAACCTTTTTTTATATGATTGATTTTGACACTATAAATTTTCTAATGTCTTCTTCTTTTGTGAGATGTTTATTTTTAAGCGCATTTATGTACTTGTGTTTTAAAAATAAAAAAAAATAATTTTTTTAAAATAAAAACTTGTAATGATATATACTTTTTCACATACATAAAAGATGGAAAAAAGAGGTCAATATTCTAATGTTTATATTTTCTACATGTTTATGTATTGTTAAATAATTTTTCAATGCACATCAAAAAATTGTCACTAAAAAATAAATAACTTTTGAACCATATGACAAAAAAATACAATTTTTCAATATAAATAAAATGCATAAAATACACCTTTATAGACTTTTTGTTGGAAAAAACATGTTAAATAAACTAATTTTTTTGGGGAATATTAACAAAAAAAACTTAAGAAAATAACATTTTTATTGAATTTTATGTCAAAAAATAATAGCAATCACATGTCTTTTGCAAAAAATAAGGGTTGTTCTCATAAAATATCAAAGTCTAAACATTACAAGTAAAACTGATTAATAATTCTCAAAAATAAGCTTTGTTTGCAAGCATAACTTAAACATCATCAACAATATCAACTAATACATCTTCAACATCATCTAGAACAACGTTGATGGCTTCTTCCGCAACATTTTCTTCTTCATTTTGATCATTGTCATATTCTAATGGATCTTTCATGTCAGAAAATCTTCCAAAGTGTCCCTTTCCAATCATTCCATATAATAGTGGTTGAGGTTCCCTTGCTTTTTTTTCCACATGTGATTCATTAAAATCTCATTTCCTCAAACCAACTTCTTGCTTCACATCTGGAAGGAATTTAAGAGCGTTAATTCTTTCTTGAATAAATTTCCATTGAATTGGGTCTTTCTTAATGGAAATCCAATTTCTTCCTTTTAGTAGGCAACATGCTAGTGTTGTACCTAATCATCAGCTTTCGCATCGTGAAAATTAGTACCAGAACCTTAAAAAGTAAGGACAATATTAATTTAAGTTTGCATGTTAAAACTTTTGAACACGAGAATAAATCCAAAGCCATTCTCCTTCATTTGACATAGATCCAGATGGATTAATCAATGCATGGATTTTATTAAATGTTAACTATATCTCCTTTTACTTCTTCTTTCTCTCATAAGTTTCTTATCCATTTTGCATCGCCAACTGTACTTGACTATGACTCTTCCATCTACTCGATTCATAATAATATGCTTATAACTATCCTCTTTTGTCCAACATTAAACATGGACGAACTCACAATCATTTATAATAGGCTGATATTTGGAAGAAACAATATTTTACTTTTGCCTGTAACATAACATAGTAAAAGTTCAATTAAATTTTACATGAATAAAATTTTTTAGAAGGAATCAAACATACAATTTCAAAATCTTACCATGTAAGTTGCATCCTTGAGTTTGCTTTACCCTTGAAGCTTTGGCTCATGTGAAAAGCTTTATTGTCTGGACTCACCATGTCGCCAAAGTGGTGATGTTGTCACTTCTTGAAAACCCGTAGCTTACACTTTACTAAAAGCTTGATAAGTATATGGTTCTCTATCATATTCAATGTCTGCAGGAAATTGAACTTCTTGAGGAGTCAATAACTGGCCATATTTCCTTTTGGGTAGTAGTGATGCAATGTTTTCACGGTCACCTTGTATTATTTGATATTGGACAACATCGGGGCCATTAAATACAATAGTTGAGTAGGGATATGGGATTAAACATTCTAAGGCACTTCCTTCTCATGTTCCTAATATTACATTTACAATAAAGCTTTGAAAACATTTGGACTATTTCATCCTTTTTGAGCACATACTTTAATGTTGTAAATATATATATATATATATAGATATATAATAATAAAATAAAAATAGTTTAAATATGAATAAAATGAATGTATAAATCAACATACCTTGTTGAATGCAATATAAAAATCTTTAAGTGTTGTTGTAAAACATGGTTCTGGATAGTGGCGCATAACATCATCTCAACTGTCTTCATTCAACATTTTAACCATATGTTCTTGTATTTTCATAAAAACTTTTCACTGAATAAATAAAGTTAAAATTGTTAGTATAGTGACAAGTATAAAAAATACTACCAACAACATTATGTTTTATTTAAAATAAAATTATAATGAAAGGAAAATAAGAAACAATTCAAGAAACTTACTTCTAAATTCTGCACACATTTCATCCATTGATAATTCACCCGACTTCACATGGGCTAGTACTGATTTATTCATTTATCTATTACTTCTGTATTTGTTCACCTCAGATGTGATAGTCATATCCTCTAGAAGTTGCTTCATTTCAGGACCTGTCTTACTGTTGGTACATATTATGGGTTTTCTCTTTTTAACCTTTTCATTTTTTATGGAAATATTTTCCCACTAGATAAAAATCTGTCAATTAAATCCACTTCCAGTTCAATACCAAGTGAAAAATGTTATGTTGTGTCTACGAAGAGATTTGTGTTCATTTTCCATCTTTTTGCTTTTTTTCATCAATTTGATAACTGTTTCCATTAAACATTCCTTTAGAAATGCTACACTAACATTTGTCTTATCTGACATTTTTCTGTGAATTCATTATGAATAAATCGACCCTTTGGTGTAAGTCATTTTCATTCTGTACTCATTATCTGCATTATGATCCCATGCCAATAACTTTGATTCCATTTCTGTTAAGCCAGCATAAATGATGCATTTCACTGTTTGAAAAAGATAGTTATTGGGATATTCTGCAATCAGTTCTCTCTTAGCCTCTATTGAATGGTTCCCTCCAATTACATAATATTTATAATCAAAACATTTTGTCTTGTCAAATACTTGTTTGTTGGGAACCCGACATGGATCGACAAGAACCACATAATCCACCACGTGCGCATATGGATTGAACTTGAACAATGTTTTCAGATTATGTACATGTAGGTGATGGGCCTTTCTAATTTGATATTGAGATTGTCCTTCATCGGAGCCATAAAATTGGTTAACATTAAGCTCAAATGTTCGGCCACCAAGAATTAATTTATTGTTCCTCAACTCTTGTCGAATAGCATTTTGTTTTGTTTTAATAATGGCATCCTCTAACTCAGCACCTAGTGTTATGATTTCTCTGCTTCCGTGAGAGATTTCAATTTGTTCTTCACTGATCGAACTTATCTTCCCAGTTTCTCAATATTATTTGAGATTTACAAATACCCAATGGAATGCCCTATCAGGTTTTTATAACCAGCAGCTCTCCTTCTTAAGTCTGGTAGTCTGGAGAATTTTCTTTTGGTATGCAGTCAGCTTTCTTCTTTTACTAATGATTCTCATCTCTCCCTCTGCCATTCTCTCTAACATTTCTGTTTCATGTTTAAACACCTTCAAAATAACTACTTCAGGGGGATTTACACTTTCGAGATTGGGCCACATATGACAGCTCTTGGTTGATCCCCTCTTTGTACTATTGCAATGTCACGAGCTATTGATCTTTTCTTCAATCTCCTTTCCTCTGCTTTGTCTGTGTGGAAAGTGTTGATCACATTCATAACATTTGGCTCCAAATAATAACAATCTTCAAACATGTTTGAAAGACTCGGAAAAAAATCCTATGAAACAAAATAAAACATGTCAATGATCAATAATTTATAAAAAATTGAATCATCCTTACAATAATGCATAGAGGAAATAAAAATAAGCATACTTACAATTTTATTTGCAATGTTGCTTGCTATTTCTTCAGAAAATTTTGAAGTTATTTCATCTGTGTCGTACTTGACGATTGATAGACGATATCTAACCTTCTCACATTTCTGAGCCTTCCTTGCAAGAACATAAATAGTGTTTGTATTCGAGACCATACATATGTCTCGTACTCTGCCCATCACATCATATTGCTCATTTAAGTCAATCATACCACAAACCAGATAGATGTGTATATCAACCTCCGTTTCACTGTCTTCAAGATACCATGAGAAATCGGTTTTATCTATTTCCTCGGCGTTCTTCCAATCAGAAATAACCTTTAATGAACCTGGTGCCCCACTTGCTTGACTTTTATTAGTGTGTGCAACAATATCCTTATTGTGTCCAATAGTGTCCATAGTGCGTTCAGCTGCAACTTTAGATTTGGGAGTTGTATCCATTGTGCGTTGAGCTGCAGCTATAGATTTGGGAGCTGTTGCCGTAGATTTGGGAGCTGCTGTGGTAGATTTGGGAGCTGCTACCGTCGATTTGGGAGCTGCTGCCCTAGGTGCAGAAACATTCACAGAAATATTTTTTGATGCCATTTTCCTGATATATATATATTAGTTAATGGAAAAATATTGCGGATAAAATAAATTTAATAAACAAAATTTATTTCTAAAACTAAATAGTTTGAAATTAAAGCAGTAAAATTAACTATAAAAATTTTCATTTAAAAACAAAATATTATAAATCATATGTATATATATCTATATAATATGTTTTGAATATATTTTATAAAAAATTTAAAAATGTGTTTAAATTGTATAAAATAATTTAAAAAAAATAAACTAGTATTTTCAAACTTCAGTTTTTGTTTAATATTTAAAAAAAAAACAAAAAAGTTACTAACTATTTATAACAAATGTTATAATATTATATATATTTTTTATTTTTTTAATTGTATTGTTATATAGTTTTTTTTTTAATTAATTTATTATATTGTTATATTAAAACAAATGTTTTTTTTTTTAAATTTATTATATTGTATTTTTTTTAAAAATTATATAATGTTTAAAAACAAAACATAATTGTTGTTTAATGATTTTTTTTTTTTTTTTTTTGATATATATGTATTTGTTATATTTTGAAATTTTTAACAATTATTATTTAACAATGTTTTTATTATATTATATAACAATTTTTTTATTTTTATTTTTTATTTTTTTTTATATAACAATATTTCTATGAACTTTTAATTGTTTTATTAAAACAAATTATTTATAAAAAAAAATTAAAAAAAAAAATTAAAGAACAAAATAAAATTTAAAAAAAATCAAAATTAAAAAATGTTTTATTAAAACAAATTATTAAAAAAAAAAAAAAACCAAAATTAAAAAAAGTTTTATTAAAACAAATTTAAAAAAATAATTTAAAAACAAAATAAAAAATATTTAAAAAATGAATAGCGCAGGCCCGTCCGCTGGGCGCCGGGGGCCGGCCGGGCGGCGCCACGGGGTCAGCCCAGCCGGGGCCGTGAGGCTAGTTGGGCCGCCCCCGTGGTGCCACCTGGCCAGCCCCCCTGCGCGCGTTTGTTTTTTTATTTTATTTTTATTTTTTTTCTATTTTTTTTATTTTTTATTTTTTTTTTTGTTTTTTATTTTTATTTTTAATTTCGATTTTTAATTTTTTTTTTTATATAATATAATTATTAAAACATTATTTAATAATAAAAAAAATGTTAAAAATATCAAAATATAACAAATTAAAAAAAAAAACAATTTATTAAATCACAATTATGTTTGGTTTCTAAACATTATATAATTTAAAAAAAATATATATATATATAATAAATTAAAAAAAAACATTTTTTTTAATATAACAATATAATAAATTAAAAAAATATATATATATATATATATATCACAATACAATTAATATATATATATATATATATATATAACAAAACAATAAATAAATAAAAATTAAAGATTTAAAATTAAAAAGAATAAAACGAAAATTTAAAATTTAAAAAAAAAAAAGAAAAAAATAGAATATAAAATAAAAAAATTCTCAAATTAAAAAAAAAAAAAAAAATAATGAAATCACTGATATATTTATGATTAAAAAAAACAAATAAAAAATGTTATAATATTACTTTTTTTTATGTGCATGGTCGTTTTATGGATTTTTCTGTCTAGATGAACCTATAAGTCTTAAAAAAGAAAAAAGATCTAAATTTTTGTTCTTAAAACCCTAAAAAGTTTGGTTTTTTTTGCATTTTCTTCACTAAAAAAATATTAAAAAATTAAGGTTTTTGAACCTAAAAACCTTTAAAAAGTAGTTTTTGGACACAAAAAAACTATAGAAAATTATATTTTCCCCAAAATCGTCTTTAAATTGACAGAATAAAAGGAAAACTAACCTTTGAAATGAAAAAAGCTGTTGTCACCAATGCCAACACAATGCCTCCACAAAATTACGAATAGCAATACAATGCCTCCAATGCCAATGCAATGCCTTCACGAAGTTACCAATGCCAATGCAACACCTCCACAAAATTACCAATAGCGACACAATGCCTCCAATGCCAATGCAATGCCTCCACGAAGTTACCAATGCCAACACAACACCTCCAGAAATTTGCTCTAACAAATACCAGAAAACTTGATGTGATGTGATGAATAGAAACAATCATTCCTTTTAAATAGCGTTAAATAGCGTATATTGTCTCATTGGTTTATTGTTTAATGAATGTGGGATTAAAATTTCAAATTTAAAATATTTACATTTAATTTATTATAGTTCATACTATAGTTAAAATACTTATTATTTGCATGTAGTTATCATAATTAATATTTTATTTAATATTTACATGTACCGAATGTTGAATAATTCAAATATAATCTCAGATTAAAAATTAAAATATGAAATACTTACATGTAGTTAATTATATTTAATATTATAGATAAAATAGTTAATATTTGTATTTAGTTATCATAGTTAATATTTACATGTAATCAATGTTTAAAATCATGGGATTATATTTTAAAATCTAAAATATGTACATGTAGTTAATTATAGTTTAAATAGTTAATATTTACATGTTGTTATTTTTGTAAATATTTACATGTAGTCAATCTTAAACCATTCAAATAAGAAAATTATTTTAGTTTTGAAGACATGCATGAAAGGAATATTTTGTGGATATTTTGAATAGAAAGTATGGTGAAATATTTGAAGACCAACAGTGTATTAAAAAATTTTGAAATATATTTTAGATGAATATAACGTAAGTTTAAAATAAAAAATTTAAAATATTTACATGTAGTCATTATAGTTAAAATAGTTAAAGTTTCTCGTGAATTTTTTTGGAGGGAATTTTTGGAGGGAAATTTTTTCGCGAATTTTTTTGGAGGGAAAATTTAGAGGGAAATTTTCAGTCTTTAAGCTATATATTGTAAGTGGGAGAGGAATTTGTATCATTCAACCTATTCTTGTTGGAAGCCATGGTTTCTTCTGATAACGAAGTTTTTCTTTCTAGAACATCAACATCTTCGTCACGCAACAACTCTATTCAGAGTGATGAATATAACGAGAGTTCGTTCACCATGAATAGAGAGTCAAAAAATCGAGCGTCAGTTATACCACTTACTCTTAATCCTAAGGATTATGAAAGCAACAGTGATGAAGGGCATGATGAAAAAATTCCAGAGTCAAAAGTTTCACTTCGTCCTAATCCCAAGGATTATGAGGACACCATTGATGAAGAAGGAGATGAAGAATATCCACTTTAGCTTAATCCTAAGGATTATGTGAGAACAACAAATGAGGAGGGTAATGAAGAATCTGTAGAGTAAAAATATCCACTCTGTCCTGATCCTGAAGAGTATGGCAGCACCACTGATGAAAAGGGGGATGTAAAATTTCCAGAGTCAAAATATCAAATTCGTCCTAATCGTAAGGATTATGCAAGCACCACTGATGAAGAAGGGAATGATAATGTTTCAGAGTCGAAACATCCACTTCGTCCTAATCCTAAGGATTATGCTAGCACCACTGATGAAGAGGGAAATGAAAAATTTACAACGTCAAAATTTCCACTCCGTCCTAATCCTAAGGATTATGCAAGCACCACTGATGCAGAGGGGGACGAAAAAATTCCAGAGTCAAAATTTCCACTTCGTCTTAATCCTAAGGATTATGTCAGCACCACAGATGAAGAAGGGAATGAAGAATTTGCAAAGTCAAAATATGCACTTCGTCCTAATCCTAAAGATTATGTCAGCACCACTGAGGAAGAGGGGAATGAAAAATTTGCAGCGTCAAAATATCCACTTCGTCCTAATCCTAAGGATTATGCCAGCACCACTGATGAAGACGGAGATGAATTTCCAAAGCTAAAATTTTCACTTCATCCTAATCATAAAGATTATAATTTATCCACTGATGAAGGGGAGGATGAAGAATTTCCAATAAATATAGATTCAAGGCATTCACTTATTCCTAATCCTAAGGATTATGAGAGCTTCAGTGAGGAAGGGGAGGGGCAGGATGAAGAAATTCTAGTGAATACAAATTCAAAGCTTCCACTTATGCATAATCCCAAGGATTATGAGAGCACCACTGAGGAAGGGGAGGATGAAGAGTTTCTTGCAAATGATAATTTTAGAGGCACAGATCTGAATATTGCATTTTCTCCAAGTGACAATTTCAAAGACACTCATGGTGATGAAGAATTGAATCCTCCCACGGAAGAATTTGAAAACATGGGTCAAGATGGTGAAGAATTTCTTTTGAGTCAGGGTTACAAAAGTGCCGATGATTCTTGTGAAATGTTTTCTTCAACTGATGATGCTAAAGAAAATTTTCCATGCAATGATGTTGATGAATTTCTTAACTATGTTGAGGATGATGATAGTGGGGATAATATTCCTCCTAATGGTGATGAAAGTACTTTTACAAAGGATGATGGAATGATGAAGCCGTTGCAAGCAAATATTGCAACTAGGAGTAGGAGTAGACCTTTTCATATCAATCCAAAGCATTCCAGTTATACAAGGGCGAGGACAAAATATCTCACGACAAAAATTTATGTCGTTCATTTGATTTCAAGTGAATGTTGTCGAAGGGATTGCTTGAAAAATATGGATTTCAACTTTGCTTTGGAGAAAAGGAAAACATATATGTCAATGAATAAAAGCATGCAAAATTCATATTTAGTGGGTTGCATGCAATCTACACTAACAGGTTATGATTATCATATTGGGAATGTATTGCTTTGCAGAAAGGCGTTCAAAATGTTGTATTCAATTGGTAATTGTCGTTTGTCAAGAATCCAGGATAGATTGGAAAAGGATCCCACATATTATTCAGAAGCACGTTATAAACTGGAGGTGGGGCCGTTTGCAAATACTGCTAAGACATGGATGAAAGACTTCTTTTCAAATCATGGAGAGTGTATGCCAAATAAAGACACAATACATATTCCAGATAATTTCTCGAGACGAGAAATATTCATGTTATACAAAGATTATGGAGAAGTTGTTGAAGGAATTGGTAATTTTATTACATATTCTTATTTTACAAGGATATGGAAAACTGAATTCAACAATGTTTCCTAAGAAGACAAGGATGGGGATTTGCAACACATGTGCTTCTCTTAAAGCAAAAAGAGATAAATGTCAAGGGGCAGAAAGAGGTATGTGTTCAAAACATTGTTTTTTAAAATTTGATACTTATCAACTATGAAAATATATTTATTCATATGTTTCTTTTATTTTATGTACATATTTCGTTGTCAAAGAACTTCAAGACCATCGCAATCAGCAAACAAGTGAAAGACAAAAGTTGTATAAACATCGAAAGAAGTGTTATGATCATCCAAATAAATATCTGGGATTGATAATTGATGGTATGGACCAAAAGAAAACACTTCTTCCACATTTTGTCCGCACGCCAAAAAAATTACAAGAGGAAAATTCATTTTGCGAAATTCTTTAGAGTTAGTAATCACATGCAAAACAAGAATTAAATGGCGTTTCGAACCAGCTTGATGTGGTTCATCAGATCGATGATGAACCACCTTTGGTTCAATTGACTGTGTCATTATAGTCCATTTGCGTGTGGGTTACCTATGAAAATTTCTCTGGAAATTTATATTATGGATCATGAAGCTTAGATTCGAAAAAAATTAGGAAAATTTCATTAGGTTTCACTTGGTTGGTTGTATGGTATTTAATGAGATCAATGTTTCAGTTTCTCTTTACAACTCTGATATTCTATTGATGCAAATCTGACCATAACTATAATCCATGATGTGGTTACTCAGAGATCTGGGATTCTTCCTGAAGTTTGTATTTACAATTAGACAACACAAGTCGTGAGAACAAAAATCAAGTTCTTTTTGGGTATCTAAACATGCTCGTTGAATTGGGGATTTTTAAAAAGATAAAGGTTGGTTTCCTTCTTGTTGGGCATACTCATGATCATATTGATCAAATGTTCAGTCGTTTTTCAGTAACATTGAGGAGGAAAGGTGTTGGGAGCCTACCATCATTAATTGAATGTATTAAGAAATCGTACATTCCAGAGCCTGTTTTTCATGTGTTGGAAGAAACTATTGACATGTGAAGGTTTATTTTTGGATCGCATGGTGAGGAGAAATGCATTGAACAACTTAACGACATTAGCTTCCAGCATCAATTTCATATCAAAAAAATAGATGGGATAAAAATTATATGGGGCAAGAAGTATTCAACTATTGAAGAATGGGGACCATCATGAGGTTTAGTATTTTTGAAGTTCATTCCAGAGCATCCAATGTTTTCATCAAAGATATTGTTATTACAGTCAGTTTCCGAACTCCATTATGCACGAAGGCAGAAGAGAGACATAAATTATTCTGAATGTCTAGAGGAAATTAAAATATGTATTAGAGATACATATGAATACTTCGATGTTGCTAATTCATTTTGGTGGGAGTCTTTTTTCAGTAATCAAAGTGATATGATTTCAAGATCAGTAAATGGGGATACGCTTTTGAATACTCCTTTTTTTTTGCCACAAAATATGCCAAATGAACATGAACATCAGGAAACACACAATGTTGAACAACAACAGCCTCAAGCTATTATTAATTCCCCACAGGTAGAGGAAAGAGAAATCTATATTGGTTCTATAAGATCACGTGCACAACGTGAAGCCATGGAAGACCTTTACAGGGGTTCTGTGCAGGATCTTAAGGAGGGTTGCATGATAGCAGTGTTAGCAGATGAAGATCCACTTGGCTATCCATTTTGGATTGCCAAGGTTATAAAGGTCATTAATGAAAATGAAGAGATTACAGCTGTTGATGTACATTGGTATGCCACAAGTACCCACCCTTTCAATGGTGTGTACAAGCCAGAGATGGTAGTGGAAAAAAAATTTGGTAGAAAGAGAAAAATAAAGGGCACAAATATAAATCGTCGCCGCACAGATGTCTTAAAATTGGAGGATGTTGACATACTTGTGTATGACTTCAATTTGACAAAGAAAGGAACTCTTCGGTTGCAGACCATAAATATTTTGAAGAAATTTCTACCAGAACAATTACTGTTGAAATGGGACTCTGCAGAATGTAGACGTAGATCTACAAGACTTTTGAACTCTGAAATGGTGGGCATGCATGTTGACTCAGATGGAGCACTAGTTGATGAAAGAGAAGAATATGGATCATCTTCATATGCATCGAGCCATTCATCTGAAGATGTAGATTATGATGGTGTGCCAGAACCTATGGCTGATTTTGAATAACTATCTAAGACACTTTTATGTAATTGATGTTTGCATGGTAACTTGAAATAAAAATTTTGACTTCCATCTCATTTTTCATGAAATTATGAGACATTTCTATGTTTGTTGGATTATATGTTTTAATTATGAAGAATTCATTTCTTTAGAATATCGACAATGTAACAATGAATTACAAAAATAATTTATGTTATATTCAATGTACCAATGTTGATATTTTAATTATAAGTAAAATAGAAAATAGAAACTAATGTTGAATTTTTAAATTATGCAGTGATATTACCATGATATTATGTATTGTTACCATTTGGTATAAGATACTTTTAAAAGTTTTAATAATTGTATGTGTCATTGAAACAGAACACTTTGTTTTGATGCTTGATTTTTAGGTTTTGGTTGAAATTATATTTAAATTTGTCTTATGCTAAGATTTGAAAAAAGATAAGTTTTTATCCTTTAAAATTAAAATTACTCTTACTTGTTTTTGTTCAATGATAATTTTTTCATTTACTTGTTCATTTTTTTAAATTGTTAAGTCTTATAATTTCTCCATAATTTCATTGTTCAAGTATGTTGAACACTTAAGATTGAAAAACTTTAGATTTAGAACTTGTCATTAAGGTTTTTATGCGCTACCAAATTTTATCTTTAAGGTTATGGTTGACAATAATTACAATTTTGGGGTTGTTTAAAGTCAAGATATTTTATGTTTAACAACATGGATGAAAATTGTTCAAAATGATAAGCCCTTCAGACATGTATTTCTTGATCTTTAACATCATCTATAAAAAATGTTAGAAATTTACGATTTTAAAAAATGTCCTAATATGTTGTCTTTAATTCCATTGTTACAAGTGTCAAAATTATGACACAATTTTATTTTTTTGTTATTCCAGCATCAACTGGTTTTGTTTTGAGGGTGTTTCTTCAATCCTTTTTTCGGCAAACAATTTTGTTTTTAGCATAATATTATAAAATGTTGAAATTTGACCTTAAAAAAAAAACAAGTGCGTTCTGGAAGACACACTTTTTTTGGGGGGGTGTTTTTTCATGTTTTTTGAGACTTTTTGGGCTAGAGTTCCCGTTTTGAGGTCAGGTTACCTATTTGATCGGTAACAGTGTTTTGTGGGGAAAAATCCACAGTTAAGCGTGCTTGAGCCATAGGAGTTCTGGGACGGGTGACCTCCGGGAAAGTTCTGGTTATCGGGTGCAAGCTCTGGAAGTGATGATTGACGCTATGTGATTCATTTCACTAGTTTCAATCTCACTTCTTCACCCTTGTGAGCATCACCCGATGCAATGAGTGCTAAGTGGACTACTCAAAAATAATGAGAAATTAGTCAGTTACGAATACCTCTCATGGAAATGGTCATAGATGAATGACTAAATTAACGCAGTTGAATCCCAAAAATGATATCTAATATAATGCACTGCGGGAACCCCTCATACTTAAAATACTAAGAGTAAAGGGATCTCTTCTTGAATGGTTCATGAGGAACAATAGTTGCTAAGGTTTTGCAAATGGGGTAGCAAGCTAAGTGGGCTTGATTGTGGGGGAAAATCCACAGTTAAGAGTGCTTGAGAGAGAGGAGTTCTGGGATGGGTGACCTCCCGAGAAGTTCTGGTTACCGGGTGCAAGCCTCGGAAGTGATAATTGACGCTATGTGATTCATTTCACTAGTTTCAATCCCACTTCTTCACCCCTGTGAGCATCACCCAATGCAATGAGTGCTAAGTGGCCTATTAAAAAATCATGAGAAATTAGTCAATGACAACTACCTCTCATGGAAATGGTCATAGATGAATGACTAAAGCAGTTGAATCCCAAAAATGATATTTAATATATTATTTTATTTTGAAAAAATAGAATATAATATTATTTTTAATAATTATTAGGTTGAAAGTAGGATTTAACATTTGTTGTAGTTATAAATAAAATATTTTTATTTATTTTAAAATAATAATATATTTTCAGTTTTTTTAATTAAATTGATTAATTAAAAACAAAATGTCATATACAAAAATGTCATATAAAATGAGTTATTATTTTTTAGACATGTGGTGTTGATAAATGATGGTATTGGCCCATGGTATTGTAAGAAAGAAGTTAAATCTCCATGATTAAAAATATTGTTACATGTTCTTTTAAATGTATATATATATGGTTGCCCTAATTATGAGATGAATAGTAGAGATTTAACCTCTACTAGATTTTTTAGAATATTTTTAGTAGTAGTCACAAATCAAAGGTTACAATTTATTAGAAAAGTAGTTATGCTATTTCTTCCCTCTTAAAAAAATTTATTAATTAAAAAAAATGCCTTATGAATATGAATTAGGTTTTGTTGACCATTTGGTATTAGTAAACCACGATGAAAAGTTTTGTTAGATATATAATTAATAATAATTTACTTAATTTGTATGAATTTTTTAAATCTTGATAATGTAAAAATATCATAAAGTGAGTATTTTGATACATATGTACATTTACTAATAATTTAATTTATATAACTATATTAATTATTAAAGTATTTAAAAATACAATTATTTTTTTTTAATTCTTAAAATATTTTTTTTAGATATTGTAAAATCAAATCCAGTTAAGTAACTTTTTCCTTTCCTTCCTTTTAAAATTAGATTCATATTAATTTAATATAAAGATGGAAACAAATTTAAAAATAATTTACCATTTCACAATTAAAAAATTAATTCATATATATATCTATATATAATTTTATATTTTTTTAAATAAATTATTAATTTGTAATTTAAAACCATATATTCAATCATTTGGAACCATATATTTAATATAAATAAAAATATTTGTTGATAATTATTATTATTATTTGAATTTACAATAATTGTTCATAGAGTACATAACAAATTTGAATTGCATTTTAAAATATTATAATTTTAATGATTTTTTTAATTAATTAATTAGAAATATATATATTTTTAATTCATATAAATTTAAAATAATATATATAATAATTAAATAAAGTAATAAAAGTAACGTTTAATAAATGATATGCTATATTTTTATTTTTATAATTTTTAAGATAATTTTTGTTAAGGGACATCGGCATTTTTCTAT
The DNA here is from genome assembly GCA_034641835.2 of Pinus albicaulis. Classification (NCBI taxonomy): domain Eukaryota; kingdom Viridiplantae; phylum Streptophyta; class Pinopsida; order Pinales; family Pinaceae; genus Pinus; species Pinus albicaulis. The sequence continues at coordinate 1,214,321,388 of CM076578.1, read as the reverse complement.
TAATTTGTGAATGGTAGTCAGTAGGTTTATTCCTAAATGGTGAATGGTAGTTAGTAGGTTTATTTTTCTCTTTGTTTGGGTTTTAATATGGATATTTTCATTTAATAGTAACAAAATGAAGTTTTATTTTCTATTAATTTATAAATTTATTAAGATATATCAGTTTTAATATAAAAAATTTAATGTGGAATCATTTAAAAAGTAATATTTAATTGGTATATATATCTAACATTTAAAAAAAAAATCTTAATATTTTTGTGCTATAAATTTTCTCATGTTTAATATGTTACTTTTTATGCATTTGAAAATAACAAAAAAAATGATACACACAATTATTTATTTAATCATTCTAAACATGAATCTCAAAACATCACTATACATATGGGATCATATTTTTGTTTCATTGTAAGAGCTTTGCAAAAGGACAAAATTTGCTACAATAAGTTAAAAATCAACATTTGAAAAAGTGAAGGATGTGAATCTTTTTAAGATACTATAAAGAAAATCAACATAATAAGAAAGTGTCTTGTAATTTGTAAGTATAAGTGTTTTTTCATACATATCCAAGTGCACAATCTTCATCTAAAATGGTGTTGAATTTTCTATGTTAATATATAGAATCTTTTTGATATATATTATTATTATTATTTTTAAATATTTTTTCAAACAAATCTCTTAAAAATTTTCCCAAATTTTTATTAATTTGAAAAATTTACTCATCACAGTTTTTGAATACTTCATTCATTACAATTTTTTGTACTTTATTACATAAACATAGTAGTAAGTTTCCAAGTTTCTGGTAAGAAACTCTTATTCACATGGGCATTCTCTATTCATTGTAATTGTTAAGTTGAAATTGGACAGGGAGCCTCAAATCATTGCAAAGTGATTTTTGTACACAAAGGCATATGTGTGATGGTCATTCATATAATTTAATGATTTTCAATTATTTTTTTAATAGTGAAAATGGTATTTTTTTTGTATTAAAAATTTTGTAGTGATTTCATATAACAAATTAATACAAAATGTAGATTAACAAGTTTAAAACTAAGGTTTTAAAAATATCCAAAATTTTAAAGTTGTTATCCATTGATTGATCTATCCTTGCTTTCCTATAGATAAAACTACACAATCTCCATGTTACCTTGAACTTATTAAATTATCTCTTTGTCTTTTTCCAAAACCTTAGTAAGACTAATAAAAAGGCACAACCAAGGAGTATGATGGTTATCCATGTAATACAAACTTTAAATTAATCATAAGACTAATTCATTGACCACATTACAATTTACTTCTATCATCTTCAATTTGAGTGGACATTCAATTATTGAAGCAAAAAAATGTTTCCTATATCAAGAGCATATTGCAATTTTCTTCTATGATTTTCAATTTTTAGTGGACATTCAATTACTAAAGCAAAAAGGTGTTTCCTATATCTCCAAGAAAGTGTATTAGCTTGTCAACTAATAAAACTTAAACTCAAATGGTTATTGCATCTATGGATAAAGGGAAATATCCCCCTTTTGGATCCATATTTTAAGAGGAATAAATCTGCTTACAAATGAGAGAAAAAACGATGAACAAAGAAGTTATATTTTATATGCTAAAAAAAAAATTTATTTAAAATTTTCATTAATATTAAATTTTAGCATGAATTAAATTTATATATTCAATAATAGATATAAAAATAGTTATCTTATGATATATCATATTGTCAAAATTAAAATAACATAGAAATGATTTAAATTATATTATTATTATTAAAAAGAACTAATATATGAAATTAGGCATATATATTTAAAAAAGTATATAACAATAATTTTAGTCATGGAGATTCATGCTTATTTTGGCATGAAAATTATCAATTTATAAATAAGCTTTGTTATAATAACACAATGTATTAATACTACATGCCCAAAAAATACAACTCATTTTATATGACACTTGTTTATATCACATTTTTTTAATTAATAATAATTAAAAGAGAAGAGAGATCATAACTACTTTTGAAATAAATTTAAAACTTCCATTTATGACCATTCATAAAAATGTTTTAGAAAAATAAATATATCTATTAACTTAAAACTAATAAATTTATGTTCACAATTTGTGGTGGTAGCACAGTTGGCAATAAACATGTTTGCAAGCCCTTGTGTATCTCACTCATGGGAAGTTCAATCCAATAAAAATAGTCTATAAGATTATGAGTTTCTTGTTTTTAGCCTTTTGCATTTCAATTTTTTTTGTACACACCCGTTCTTCTCAAGCTTCACATAATTTATAATTTTGTAAACTAGTGCATATTTTTTTCACTTTTCTCTTTTTATAAAATTGAAATCATCAAAGTCCAATACAACACCATGGAAAATTTTAGGGTCTAATATTCACACGTGGGCTAATTTTCCATGCTTTTTCCAAAAAAAAGATTCCCCAACTCCCATTTTTTTTAAAATTAATTCGCCCAAATTTTATAGGATACAAATATTTTACCCTAAAAATCGCCAAAAAATTATATATACTAATATAAAATGATTAGAAAACTAAATATTTTTACAAAAACAACATAAAAAAATTCAAAATTCACATATTGGGGAATACTAAAATTCGCCAAGTTTTTAAACTTTAAGATAAATGTCCATCCTTAAAATGTTCTCTCGATAAAAAAATATTAGAAGGCAAAGTGACAAAAGTGGGTTTTTTTTTTTTTTTTAATTTCATTAAAAAAAAGAAAAGAGAGAAGAACAAGAAAAGTGTCCATAACTCGGAGTCTATGGTCCCCGAGCACGCCCCTTTTGAATCGAAGCAGTTTTGGGGTTTAGTTGTCACCGTGTTCTGTCTAACCGCCATCAAAATTCAATTCAACTTGAGTGACCGTGCTCATACCTTTATTAATGCTCTCCTACTGGAAATAAAGCCGGGTCAGATTCATAGAGCTACCATAACGTTGGATCATGGTAAATTCGTATTCATAAACATTGTGAAATTTTGAGTACAAGAATACTCCAATGTCAGGTTGAACGTCATCCACAACCGAATATGTCAGCCTCAAAATTAGTTTAGGGGAAGAGTTCTCTATTGTCAAAGAGAAAAAGCAACATAACATGAAATGTATGGTTCATGGAATGCCCCGGCTGCCTGTGGAAGTAGGTTTTATAAAGTTTCGAAGCATGCACTATACGGTTTTTAACTTTTTCCTTCGTAGGATTTCTTAAACTTTCAATGAATCGCTTAAAAGTAAGAAAATATTATATTAAGTTTCAAGAAATTATCTCTTTTTTTTAAACTCTTCTAACATAAATTTACGTTTAAAGTTGTTTTGAAATGTATGAATATGATTTCATAGAGCTAAGCTGTCGAAATGTAGGAAAATGACTTTTTATTTATAGACCCACGCTGAGCTCTTAGGGGAAATAGTTGAAGTGGAAATGTCTATAGCTTTTGCATCGACTCTTATTCCTTTGACTTCACCAAAAGGAGGACCATATATTTAATTATTTAAATATTTATACTTAATTACTTAAATATTTAAATGATGAGAATCTAAACTTAGTCGTTTAAAAAAAAAAAAAAACTAGTTATTTTTAGGCATTTACCGACCATGAAATTCTTCATTTCCCATATTTTTTATATTAGTACGAATTAACTTCTATGAGAGGATGACCCACACCATTACAGAATTTTGTGAGTAGCAACCCTCCTTAACATCCTTCACAGAACTCCTGTAAAGGTCTTCCATGGCTTCACGTTGTGCACATGATATTTTAGAACCAATATAGATTTCTCTTTCCTCTACTTGTGGGGAATTAATAATAGCTTGAGGTTGTTGTTATTCAACAATGTGTGTTTCTTGATGTTCATTTGGCATATTTTGTGGCAAAAGAAAAAGAGTCTTCAAAAACGTATCCACATTTATTGATCTTGAAATCATATTACTTTTATTATTGAAAGAAGACTCCAACCAAACTGAATTAGCAACATCAAAGTGCTCATATGTATCTCTAATACATCTTATAATTTCCTCTAGACATTCAGAATAATTTATGTCTCTCTTATGCCTTCGTGCATTATGGAGTTCAGCAACTCACTGTAATAACAATATCTTTGATGAGAATATTGGATGCTCTGGAATGAACTTCAAAAATGTAAACCTGATGATGGCCCCCATTTTGCAACAATTGAATACTTATTTCCCCATATAAGTGTTATCCCATTAATTTTTTTGATATGAAATTGATGTTGGAAGCTAATGTCGTTAAGTTGTTCAATGCATTTCTCCTCACCATGCGATCCCAAAATAAATCTTCGCATGTCAATAGTTTCTTCCAACACATGAAAAACAGGGTCTGAAATGTATGATTTCTTAATACATTCAATTAGTGATGACAAACTTCTGACACCTTTCCTTCTCAATGTTACTGAAAAACGACTAAACATTTGATCAATATGATTATGAGTATGCCCAACAAGAAGGAAACCAACCTTTATCTTTTTAAAAATTCTCAATTCAATGAGCATGTTTAGATACCAAAAATGAACTTGATTTTTGTTTTCACAACTTCTGTTGTCTAATTGTAAATACAAAACTTCAGGAAGAATACCAGATCAATGAGTAACCACATCATGGATTATAGTTATGGTCAGATTTGCATCATTGTGAATATTTGGAGTTGTGAAGAAAACTCTTGGAAACATCTTCTCATTAATACCCTTGCTTGACCAATTAAATGGATAATTTCCTCACAATTTTTTTGGTGTGCAGACAAAATGTGGAAGAAGTGTTTTCTTTTGGTCCATACCATCAATTATCAAACCCAAATATTTATTTGAATGATCATAACACTTCTTTCGATGTTTATACAACTTTCGCCTTTCACTTGTTTGCTGATTGCGATGGTCTTGAAGTTCTTTGACAAAAGAATCTGTACATAAAATAAAAGAAGCATATGAATAAATATATTTTCATAGTTGATAACTATCCAATTTTTAAAAACAATGTTATGAACGCATACCTCTTTCTTCCCCTTCACATTTATCTCTTTTTGCTTTAAGAGAAGCACACGTGCTGCAAACCCCCATAATTCTCTTCTTAGGAATACAAACATTGTTGAATTCATTTTTCCATAACCTTGTAAAATAAGAATATGTAATAAAATTACCAGCTCCTTCAACAACTTCTGCATAAGATGAATATTTCTCATCTTGAGAAATTATCTGGAATATGTATTGTGTCTTTATTTGGCATACACTCTCCATGATTTGAAAAGAAGTATTTCATCCATGTCTTAGCAGTATTTACAAACGGCCCCACCTTTCGTTTATAACGTACTTCTGAATAATATGTGGGATCATTTTCTAGTTTTTCTTGGATTCTTGACAAATGCAATTACCAATTGAATGCAACATTTTTAAAGACTTTCTGCAGAGCAATACATTCCCAGTATGATAATCATAACCTACTAGTGTAGATTGCATGCAACCTATTAAATATTAATTTTGCATGCTTTTACTCATTGACATATATGTGTTCATTTTCTCCAAAACAAAGTTGAAGTCCATATGTTTCAAGCAATCCCTTCGACAACATTCACTTGAAATCAAATGAATGACAAAACTTTTTTTTGTGAGATATTTTTTCCTCATCTTTGTATAACTGGAATGTTTTGGATTGATATGAAAAGGTCTAATCCTACTCCTGGTTGCAATATTTGCTTGCAATGAATTCATCATTCCATCATCCTTTGTAAAAATAGTTTTATCACCATTAGGAGGAATATTATCCCCACTATCATCATCCTCAACATATTTACAAAATTCATCAACATCATTGCCTGAATTTTTTTTTTTACCATCATCACTTGAAAAAAACTTTTCACAAGAATCATCGACACTTTTGTAACCCCGACTCAGACGAAATTCTTCACCATCTTGATCCATGCTTTCAAATTCTTCCTTTGGAGGATTCAATTCTTCATCACCATGAGTGTCTTTGAAATGATCACTTAGAGAAAATGAAATATTCAGATTTGTGTCTCTAAAATTATCATTTGCAAGAAAATCTTCACCCTCCCCTTCCTCAGTGGTGCTCTCATAATCCTTGGGATTAGGCATAAGTGGAAGCTTTGAATTTGTATTCACTAGAATTTCTTCATCCCGCCCCTCCCCTTCTTCACTAGTGCTCTCATAATCCTTAGGATTAGGAATAAGTGAATGCCTTGAATCTATATTCATTGGAAATCCTTCATCCTCCCCTTCATCAGTGGCGAACTTATAATCGTTACGATTAGGATGAAGTGAAAATTTTGGTTTTGGAAATTCATCCCTCTTCATCAGTGGTGTTGGCATAATCCTTAGGATTAGGAAAAAGTGGATATATTGATTCTGCAAATTCTTCATTCCCCTCTTCATCAGTGGTGCTGGAATAATCCTTAGGATTAGGATGAAGTGCATATTTTTACTCTGCAAATTATCTGTTCCCCTCTTCATCTGTGGTGCTCGCATAATCCTTAGGATTAGGACGAAGTGGATATTTTGACTATGAAATTTTTTCATCCCCTTCTTTATCAGTGGTGCTGGCATAACCCTTAGGATTAGGACAGAGTGGATATTTTGACGCTGTAAATTTTTCATTTCACTCTTCATTAGTGGTGCTCGCATAATCCTTAGGATTGAGACGAAGTGGATGTTTTGACTCTAAAACTTTATCATTCCCCTCTTCATCAGTGGTGCTGGCATAATCCTTACGATTACGACGAAGTGGATATCTTGACTCTAGAATTTTTACATCCCCCTCTTCATCAGTGGTGCTGGCATAATCCTTAAGATTAGGACAGAGTGGATATTTTGACGTTGCAAATTTTTCATTCCCCTCTTCATCAGTGGTGCTGGCATAATCCTTAGTATTAAGACGAAGTGGATATTTTGACTCTGCAAATTCCTCATCCCCTCTTCATCTGTGGTTCTTGCATAATCCTTAGGATTAAACTGAATTGGATATTATTCATCTCCCCCTTCATAAATGGTGCTCTCATAATCCTTAGGATTAGGACAAAGTGAAAATATTGACTCTAGAAATTCTTCATCATGTCCTTCATCACTGTTGCTTTCATAATCCTTAGGATTAAGAGTAAGTGGAATAACTGACTCTCGATTTACAGAAATTTATTTTTGCTGCGCCTCATCAATTTTGTTCTCATCATCCTTAGGATTACGACCAAGTCAATTTTTTGACTCTCTATTCATGCTGAATGAACTCCTGTTATATTCATCACTCTGAATAGAGTTGTTGCGTGACGAAGATGTTGATGTTGTACAAAGAAAAACTTCTCTATCAGAAGAAACTATGGCTTTCAAAAATAATAGGTTGAATGATACAAATGCCTCTCCTACTTACAATATATAGCTTAAAGACTAAAAATTTCCCTCCAAATTCCCCCCCACAAAATTTCGCGAAAAACTTTCCCTCCAAATTTTCCGCCCAAAAAATTTCGCAAAAAGCTTTCCCTCCAAAATTTTCATTTCAAATATTTTGAACAAAAAAATAGTCAAAAAATGTATTTGAAATTTTTTTAATAAACTGTTTGTGTTGAAATATTTTACCGATCTTTATATTCAAAATATCCACAAAATATTTCTATCATGCATGCCCTACAAACTAAAATAATGTTGTTATTTTAATGATTTGACATATTTTACATGTAAGTATTAACTATAATATTACTATAATACCTACATGCAAATATTAAATATTTTAACTATAGTTACTACATGTAAATATTTTAAATTTTAAATTTTAAACTTACATTATATTCATCTAAAATATATTTCAAAATTTCTTAATAAAGAGTTGGTCTTGAAATATTTCACCATACTTTCTATTCAAAATACCCACAAAATATTCCTTTCATGAATGTTTTTGAAACTAAAATAATTTTCTTATTTGAATGATTTAAGATTGACTACATGTAAATATTAACAATAATAAAAACATGAAAATATTAACTATTTGAACTATAATATTAAATTTAATTAACTACATGTAAATATTTTAAATTTTAAAATTTAATCCCATGATTTTAAACATTGAGTACATGTAAATATTAACTAAAATATTAACTATGATAACTACATGAAAATATTAACTATTTTATCTATAATATAAACTATAATTAACTACATGTAAGTATTTTATATTTTAAATTTTAATCCAAGATTATATGTGAATTATTTAAGATTGAAGTACATGTAAATATTAAATAAAATATTAACTATGATAACTACATGCAAATATTAAGTATTTTAACTATAATAAACTACATGAAAATATTTTAAATTTTAAATTTTAATCCCACATTCATTAAACAGTAAATCAATCACACAATATTCACCATATAATAAGAATCATTGTTTCTATTCATCACATCAAAAAAAAAAATTTGGTATTCGTTAGAGTAATTTTCTGCAGGTGTTGCATTGGCGTTGGTAATTTCATGGAGGCATTGCATTGGCATTGGAGGCATTGTGTTGCTATTGGTAATTTTGTGGAGGTGCTACGTTGAAATTGATAACTTCGTGGAGGCATTGCATTGGCATTGGAGGCATTGTGTTGCTATTGATAATTTTGGGGAGACGTTGTGTTGGCATTGGTGACAACAGTTTTTTGCATTTCAAAGGTTAGTTTTCCTTCTATTCTATCCATTTAAAGACGATTTTGGTGATAATCTGTTTTTCTATAGTTTTTGTGTTCAAAACCTTTTTTTTAAAGGTTTTTAGGTTCGAAAACCATGATTTTTTTATATTTTTTTAGTGAAGAAAATGTAAAACTAATTGGAGTTTTCAAGGACAAAGTGCAATTTTCTTTCTTTTAAATTTATAGATTCATATAGACAGAAAAATCATAAAATGATAGAAATACATAAAACTATTTATATATATATATATATATATATATATATATATATATATATATATATATATATATATTTTTTTTTTTTTTTAATATATTGGTGGTTTCATTATTTAAATCGTTTTTTTTTTTTACTTTTTTTATTTTTAATTGTAATTTATAATTTAAATTTGATTTTGTTTATATATATATATATATATATATTTTTATTTTTTTTTGGGTTAATTTCATATGGTAGAGTATTATATTTTATATTAAACAACAATGGTTTTTTTTTATTATAATTGTTTTCTTTTAAATAATAATTATAAATAAAATTTTTAATTTATTTCTTACTTTATATTTTAAAACAAACTTATTAATTTTTTTTTAATATTTTTTTATTTTTTAAATTATAATTATAAAATTTGAAATTTATATTTATTGTATTGTTATATAGTTTTTTTAAAACTTTTTTTTTATAGTATTGTATTTTATTTTTATATATTTTTTAAATATTTTGTTTTTATAATAGCTTAGTTAAAACAAAAAAAATTAAAATATTAATTGTTATTATAGTTATTTTTTTTATTGGAAAAAAAATTAAAAAAAAAAAAAATGTATGCCTGGGCGGCACTGCGGGTGGTTGCCTAGTCGGCCTCCGCCCCTGGCTGGGCATTTATTGGAAACAAAATAATTAAAAAAAAAAGTATTTTGAGACAGGGCGGCACTGCAGGCAGCTGCCCAGCTGGCCTTCGGCCCCCGGCTGGGTAGCCGCCCGCGGGCGCCTCCCGGAATCGGCCTCCGCCCAGCCGGGGGCCAGAGGCCGGCTGGGCAATGGCCCACGAATTGGCCTCTTCCCAGCCTGGCACCGAAGTTCGGCCAGGCGATGCCTGCGGGCGACTGCCTAGTTGGCCTCTGGCCCTCGCCAGGCACGAAAAAATATTTTATTCTTATTTTTATTTTTAAATTGAAATATAGAATAAATGTTAAAAAATTTTAAATTTTTATTTTAATTATTTTTTCAATTTCAATGTAAAATAAAACTTAAATAAAATTTAATCTATTTTTTTAATTTTGTTTTAAATAAAATTGTTTTGTATTAAATATTTAATATAAATATTTAAAATTTTTTAAATAATTATAAGGTTTTATATTATAGTATTTATTTTGTTTTTTAAGTATATAATTATATATTAATATGATATAAAGTTTGAAATTTAAAATTGATTTTATATTTAAAATTTTTAAACTTTAATAAATTTTAATATTGTAAAATAAAATTAAAAAAAAAAATTATAAGCTTTTTTATTAAAATTTTAATTTTAACGTGTATGCTTTAATTTTATTTAATATATTTAAAATTTCATAACATTATTTATTAAGTGTAAATTTAATTAAAAAACAAAATTAAAATTAAAACAAAAAATTAACATTATTTTTTTTTTTTTAATAAAATATTTAGCTTAAAAAAAATAAAATTTAATTTCAACATTTGTAATAAATAATAAGTATTTTTGAAAATAATGTTTATTTTTTTTAAATTGTTTTATACAATTTTAAACAAATTTTAATTTATTTTTATAAAATGTATTCAAAACATATTATATAGATATATATACATATATCTAAATATAATTTATAATATTTTGTTTTTAAATGAAAATTTTCTATACTTAATTTTACCGGTTTAATTTCAATTATTTAGTTTTACAAATCAATTTTGTTTTTTAAATTTATTTTATCGACATTATTTTCTCATCAACTAATATATATATTTCTTTTTATCAGGAAAATGGCATCAAAAAAGATTTATGTGAATGTTTCTACACCTAAGGCAGCAAATCCCAAATCTAAAGTTGCAGCTCAACGCACTATGGATACAACTCCCAAATCTAAAGTTGCAGCTCGACGCACTATGGACACTGTTGGATGCAGTAAGAAAATTGTTGCACACACTAATAAAAGTCAAGCAAGTGGGGCGCCAGGTTCTTTATAGCTTATTTATGATTTGAAGAACACCGAGGAAATAGATAAAATTGCTTTCTCATGATATCTTGAAGACAGTGAAACGGAGGCTGATATACATTTCTATCTCGTTTGTGGTATGATTCACTTAAATGAGCCAATTGATGTGATGGGCAGAGTACGAGACATATGTATAGTCCCGAATACAAACACTATTTATGTTCTTGCAAGCAAGGCTAATGAACGTGAGAAGGTTAGATATCATCTATCAAAGGTCAAGTATGACACAGATGAATGATATACAAATTTTTCTGAAGAAATATCAAGCAACATTGCGAATAACATTGTAAGTATGCTTATTTTTATTTCTGCTATGCATTATTGTAAGGATGATTGATTTTTTATAAATTATTGATCATTGACATTTTTTATCTTGTTTCATAGGATTTTGTTCCGAGTCTTTCAAACATGTTTTAAGGTCTTTATTATTTGGAGCCAAATGATATGAATGTAATCAACACTTTCCACACAGACAAAGTAGAGGAAAGGAGATTGAAGCAAAGATCAATAGCTCGTGACAGTGCAATAGTACAAAGAGGGGATCAACCAAGAATCACTAAGATGGGTCAATCTAGTAAACTTAAACATGTTTCCTTTGAAAATATCGAACATGAAACTAAAAATTATGATAGAATTAGTGAGGAGGAGATTAGAACTATTGTGCAAAAGGAGAAAAGAAATTAGACACCAAAAAGAAAAATCGCCAAAGATGTCTCTGTTTTACCTGATGATGAAGAACTTGTTTATAAAAGAACTGATGTGTTAACCAATAAGACAAGGAAATCAAATATTGGTGAACCTCTAAAGGTCGTGAGCAGAAGTGAAGAACAAACTGAAAGCTCTAATGGAAGCAGAGAAATCATAACACTAGGTGCTGAGTTAGAGGTTGGCATTATTAAAACAAAACAAAATGCTATTCGATATGAGTTGAGGAAGAATAAATTAATTCTTGGTGGCCAAACATTTGAGCTTAATGTCATCCAATTTTATAGGCTAGATGAAGGAAAATCACAATATCAAATTAGAAAGGCCCATCAACTACATGTACATAATCTAAAAACATTGTTCAGGCTCAATCCATATGCGCATGTGGTGGATTATGTGGTTCTTGTCGATCCATGTCAGGTTCCCAACAAACAGGAATTTGACAAGACAAAATGTTTTGATTATAAATATTATATAATTGGAGGGAACCATTCGTTAGAGGCTAAAAGACAATTGATAGAGAAATATCCCAATAACTATCTTTTTCAAACAGTGAAATGCATCATTTACGCTGGCTTAACAGAAATAGAATCAAAGTTATTGGCATGGGATCATAATGCAGATAATGAGTACATAATGAAAACGAATTTCATACAAAGGATCATATTTATTCATAATTAATTCATAGAAAAATGTGGTGGGGATAAGACACAAGTTAATCTAGCATTTTGGAAGGAATGTTTAATGGAAACGGGTTATCAAGTTGATGAAAAAATCAAAGAAAAAGAAGAAAAAATGAATACAAATTTATTTAGAAGCATGGATAACATTTTTCAGTTGGCATTTAGAACTGGGGAGATATGGGATTTGATTGATGATATTTTTGAGCGGTGGGAGAATATTTCCATAAAAAATCAGAAGGTTAAAAAGAGTAAACCCATAATATGTACCTATAGTAAGACAAGTCCTGAAATGAAGCAACTTCCAGAGGATATGACTATAATACCTTGCAGAACAATGCAAGGTGTGAAGGATGAGAAACTAGTCAAATCAATACTAGCCCGTGTGAAGTCAGGTGGATTATCAATAGAAGAAATGTGTGCAGAATTTCAAAAGTAAGTTTCTTGAATTATTTCTTATTTTCCTTTCATTATAATTTTCTTTTAACTAAAACATAATGATGTTGGTAGAATTTGTTATACATGTCACACGTGGTTAAAATGTTGAATGAAAACAGTTGGGATGATGTTGTGCGCCACTACCTAGAAGCAAGTTCTACAACAACACCTAAAGATTTTTGTATTGCATTCAATAAGGTATGTTGATTTATACATTCATTTTATTCATATTTAAACTATTCTTATATATATATATATATATATATATATATATATATATATATATATATATATATCATTAAAGATGTCAAAAAAGGATGGAAATGGAGTACTAGATACTTTCAAAAGCCTTATTAAAAAAATTAAGTTGGAAAACATCAGAAAGAAGCGTCTTATGAATGTTGAACTTGATCCTACTCTTAATCATTACATTTGGAATGGGCTCGACAGTATCCAATATCAAATAATACAAGGTGACTGTGAAGACATTGCATCACTAATACCTAAAATGGAATATGCCTTAGTTATTGCAGATTTTCCTCATGGTTTCAATTTCCCAGACATTGATTATGATAGAGAACCATATACTTATCAAAATTTTAGTAAAGTGGTTACGGGTTTTCAAGAAGTGACAACATCACCACTTTGGCAATTTGTGACATTTCATTAAAAAACAGTTTCCAATGTTATTAACAAGATTCAAGGGTAAAGCAAACTCAAGGATGCAACTTACATGGTAATACTTTGAAATTGTATGTTTGATTACTCCTTAAAAAATTTATTCATGTTAAATTTAATTGAACTTTTACTATATTATGTTACAAGCATAAGTCAAATATTGTTTCTTTCTAAGATCAGCCTATTATAAATGATTGTGAGTTCATACAAAAGAGGATAGCTATAAGCGTATTCTTATGATTCGAGTAGATGAGAAGAGTCATAGTCAAGTATTGGTTCATGATGTTGTTGTAAGAAAACTAACATATGAGGATAAAGATGCAAAAGGAGATATAGTTAACATTTATTAAAAACCACAAGCATTGATTAACTATTTTATAGATATATGTTCAAATGAAGGAGAATGGATTTTGGATTTATTCTCAGGTTCAGGTAAGTTTTCTTATACAAATTTAAATTTAAATATTTTATTTTTTACTTTTTATGTCTTCATACTAATTTTCTTACTTATTTCTTTTGTGCTTGATGATTAAGTACAATACTAGCATGTTGCCTACTAAAAGGAAGAAATTGCATTGCCATTGAGAAAGACCCAGTACAATGCAAATTTATTCAACAAAGAATTAACGCTCTTGAATTCCTTCCAGATGTGAAGCAAGAAGTTGGTTTGAGGAAAGGGGATTTTAATGAATCACGTGTGGCAAAAAAAGCAAAGGAACCTCAACCACCATTATATGGAATGATTGGAAAGGGACACTTTGGAAGATTTGCAAACATGAAAGATCCATTAGAAGATGAAAATGACCAAAATGAAGAAGAAAATGTTGCGGAAGAAGCAATCAATGATGTTCTAGATGATGTTGAACATGAATTAGTTGATATTGTTGATGATGTTTAAGTTATGCTTGCAAAGAAAACTCATTTTTGAGATCTATTAATTATTTTTACTTGTAATGTTTAGACTTTGATATTTTATTAGAAAAACCTTTTTTTCTTGCAAAAAACATGTGATTACTATTATGTTTTGACATAAACTTCAATAAAAATGTTATTTTCTTAAGTTTTTTTGTGAAGATTCTCCCAAAAAATTAGTTTATTTAACATGTTTTTTTGAACAAAAAGTCTCTAAAAGTGTATTTTTTGCATTCTATTTATATTGAAAATTTGTATTTTTTGTCATATTGTTCAAAATATTGGTTTTTTAGCGACAATTATTTGATGTGCATGGAAAAATTAATTAACAATACATAAACATGTAGAAAATATAAACTTTAGAATATTGACCCTTTTTCCATTTTTTATCTATGTGAAAAAGTGAAAATATCATTACAAATTTTTATTTAAAAAAAAAATATTTTTTTTATTTTTAAAACACAAGTACATAAATGCACTTAAAAATAAACATCTCACGGAAGAAGAAGATATTAGAAAATCTATAGTGCCAAAATCAATCCTATAAAAAAATGTTGGTGATGATACACCACCACTATTCAAAATCGACATAAAAAACATCACATATAAAAAAAAAAAAAAAAAAAAAACTTAAAGTGCCAAAAACATGCTCCAATTTTTTTTTATGATTCTGCATCACCACTTTTCATAATCGGGTTTTTTTCTTGCTACCTCAAAAATTAGGTACTAGTGCAGTTACCTATTTCATCGGTAATAGTGTTTGTAGTCAACAACACATAAACATTCATATAAGGTACCATTGGCTACAATATGGCCAATTTTAAGAGTCCAAGAAAATAAAAAATCTTGGATGCTATTTTATTTTCAAATCCCGCAAAATACTATAGTATTACTAAAAATGAACATCATATTTACTATATTAAGAGATCATGCTATCAATTGATGCTCTCCTTAGAGTCAAAGTCACCCTATGTTGAAATTTTGCAATCAATTCCTTTGGTTAAGAAATAAGGAGAGCTACATTGAAAATCAAAATATCACCCTCAACTAGTTTCAATAACCAAGTTAGGATCATTGTCAAGAGGTTTCCCTTTGTGATTTGTTGGTACCATCACTACTTCCAACACCATCAATCCTTCTAGTGAGACTGCGATAGTGGAAGCATTATATACACTATTATGTGAATGGGAGGCCATTTAAAGTTTTCTAATAGCCTAGTCATGAAGTCAGTGGCTAGCCATGACCAACCCAAGATGAATTTAATGAGAAATAATGGGGAGTATTTTCAATTTAATTTTTCCTTTATTCCTAGCATATAGTTTTATTTCTCTATAAAATTTTATTCAAATGGATTCCTATTTATGGAAATTTTCATCATTTTGAGTGCGCTGAAGCTATTCATTTATGCATTTGAACTCTCATAGCCTCTTTTTAGGTACATATACTCATAAATACAATTACATGCTTCATGTGTAAACTTGCACAATATATAGCATCATCCAATAAAAATCATTTTCATTTTCACTCACCAAAATCATACATATTAGGAATTCTCATATTCTATTTCATAAACCATTATGAGTGATTGAGAAGACATATCTAGAAACATATTTACTCACTTACCATTATATTTTGTTATCTCAACTCAAACATGCAAACATGTCTATCTCATATTATGTGCTACATTGGTTTTTTCCACCTATAAATCTTTCTCCATGTGCATTTTTACCTCACATACATGAGGCTCTTAAGAGTAACCCCATGCAGTCAACTAACATTGTATGGTTAGGAAACTTTATGCCTAACTTTCACTTAATTAGTTAATTTTAATTTATTAACTCCTTGTTAAGTGTGTGTTAATGAGGATGGAGAATCATTTGAATCATTTCATTAAATCTTATAATATTATCCACATGATTCTAATAGGTTATCCTTTACCCATTAAAATATGTTATTTACTTTATTAATAGCAAGGTTATTAATAGTAAGGTAATGTGTTGTTCTACATTTCTTTGGTAATGTGTTAGAGTTAGGACTTAGTTTCTTCACCTTATTTAGAAATAAAAGTCCATAATTATTTCTAATATCTCCACCAAAGTATTATAAATCGGTATTGAGTAGCTTTTTGATATAAGGTTTTAGAAAAACCAACCTCTCAATTTTCAAATATTACATATTAATAATATGTTTAATATTCTTAAAAGTTATTGTAAAATATTGAATTTAGTGTAAATATATATTCAAATTTAATATTTAGTTTTAATGACCACATCTTTTCTAGAAAAGAATGGCTTTTCCTGCAAGATTTTGATGAGTTATGGTAATTTTTTTTGGATATCTAGGTTACAACTGTCAAGTTTCTAGAATTTTAGATGTTGCAGAGTTTCCTAAAGGTGATTAATCTATTTCACTATTAAAAAAATACTCAAACACTCCCAGTTTCAATTTAAAAAATAAATAAAAAATCGTGAAATTCCTATCACACTTAAACAAATCCACCTGAATCCACCTAAGATATTAATCTTTTAAATCTATTAATATCCTCAAAATTTACTGAGTTATTTATATTATCTATTTAATTAAACACTCATAAAAAAACATGGAAATAAACTAAACATGGGCACATAAACATTTAAATGAACAAAAAATTTTAATAATTGATAATTTATTTCGATCTTAAAGAGATCAAAAGCATTCAACTCCAAACATCTAGCTTGTAGTACAATTTGGTACATTGAGATATTGGTAGTAACAAGTGTGGTCAACGCCTTTAACCCAATTTATGTATCCATTTGAAAGAAGTATAATATTTTTATCAATCCATTTGAAAAAAGTGTTTACATAAATATGTTTGATAAATGGAAAAACCATGAAATGATTTCTGCGTAATTCGAAAATCAGGCAATGTAAACTTTACAAAATCAAACTTTTGTTGGAAATTAAATATTACTCCCAATGAAAAGCAAGTTTTCAGCCAACGGCTGTGGTAGTTTGTCAAATGTTAGGTCCCCGTAATTTGCAGATTGGCAAGGGAAAATGTACAAGGGTAGCATCAAACCAATCTTTGGAGTCCTAGGACCTAGCCTTCCTGGACTCAGAGAGGGCTCTCTTTATACTTGTGCAAGATATGTGAACTTGATAGGTTTTAGGGTTTTTATTTTAGGCTAGTTATTAGGTGTAGGTTTTGTTTGTTTGTTTGTTTGGTTACATAGGTTGTTAAGGAAAAAATATATGGTAGGATAGGTTTAGTCCATTGGGCTATGGAGTCCGAAATAGGTCTAGAAAGGTACAACAAAAGGTAAAGAATGCTTCGGAGGGAAAGATAACAGGGCTAAATGGATCTTAAAGGCTAAGGTGAGTGGAGTGAACATTTCATTGTGAAAAGAGTAGATGCAAATGGCAGTTAAGAATCCTTTGTCAAATAATACAATAAGAAAGGCTTTAAAGAGTACTATGCATGAAGATAAAACCAAAGACAAGGAATACTATACTTCTTTTACCAAACCCTAGTAAGTAAACTCAAAAAGAACTTATCTAGCAAACCCTAGAGAGCAAGGAACTCCTAACCTCTCTAGCTATCTACCTTCAGAGAAAGAAAACATTTAAGATAAACACATAGCAGAGATCAATGAAGAGGGAAATCCTAAACATCATTGATCAGAGCTATAAATACCTCCAAGGAAACTATTCAAGATGAGAAAAGGGCCATGGCGAATCATAGACCTCTTCAGCTAAACTTAAGTAGCAATATTTCGAAGTACAGACCTCAAAAACAACATTTAAAGTGATTCCAAAGGGCATGGATAACCATAAACCTCTTTGTTACTGAAATCATCAAATATTTAAGATACCAAGCATAAGTGGGTCTAGAGAGCAACTAAGGATTCTCTAATCTAACCTAGCAGAGGAAAACATGAAAGCAAAAGAAGCAGACAGACTTAATGAGCTTAGACAACAAAACTTAAGCTAAAATTTCTATTCAAATGTAAGGGAAAGATGAAACAAGATGTAAGACATAAGAAAATTATAACAAAACAAGAAAGACATCACCATTTTCCATGTTCATGAATCCTCCAAAGTGTTTGGTTCCATTGTTATTCAGCCCAAAATATCTAGAAGGCTCCAAAGCAAAACTTCATAAAAAACTCAGAGCCTATGCTCAACATAAAAACTGACCAACCAACCATTACAATGAGGCCTTAAGGCTCTATTTAACCAGAAAATGAGGAGGTGGAAACCCTAAGTGGCTTCTAGAAACCATTAATGCATCATAAATGCCAAATTTGTCCATTAAGACCATGCAAGGCCCAAGGCACAAAATATCTAATGTAATAAATGAAAGATAACCTAAACATAACTCCTCAATCAACTCTGAAATTATTTGCCCAAAAAATCTCAAAAATACCATTCAATGTGTTTTGTTGACTTTATTGCAAGTGGCCAGCTTCATTGGTCTGAACATGTAGCACGTGCACAGGAAAACTGGGTCCACTTGTAGCCAATTTTTGGTGGACTTCCCGATGTTGGAATTGGCTCCGTGATGGTTCGCTGGAAAGCCTATTGAGTCTAATTTATAGAACTGCATTTGGTTTCCTGATAAGGCTTCATTAACCTATTCAAAAATTAAATATCCCAAGTCTGCTCTAGGCGCAGCGCCAGTCGTGAAAATGAGGCATAAAGGTGAAAAATGAGGCGTTTTTTAGCCTTTTGAGGGACCAAAAATGCTCCAAATTCTCTAAAATTTGGTGAGCATGCTATACTTGAGCTGAGGATTCCAAAAATGAAATATTTCCTCCAGAGGTTGCCTGAGGTGAAAGCGTAGTGCTAGGGGTGTTGCACCTTGAGGCCTTAAAATTAGCAAAAAACAAAAACTTATCAAAAATTTCCCAAAATTGGTAGATATCTTCCTTATGGGGTTTGGGAGGCCCGTAGAGAAGATTCAGCAAGAATTCCAATTTTTTCTTGGTATTTTTCCTCCTTTAAGGCTTTTCCTTTTTGGCAGTTTCTTCACTGATATCTTCTTCACTGTCCTTTTCTGCCTTTCTAATATTTTCCCTATTTCCTTGCTGCCCTCACTGTTTGATTCTTCATCTGTTTGATCTCTCATTTCCTTCACCCTTATTGATATTTTATTGTTCATTGTCACCTCCTTTACTATCTGATGCATTAGTGCCATGAGGTGACGGTGAGGGTTTTATGGAAAAGGAGATGAAGGAGGGTTATTTCTGCACCTTTGTGCTCATGTTTTTTGGCATTTGAGACTCAATATTACTACCACTATCTCCCTCATTTGACCTTCAAAAAACTATGCTTTTAAGCCCTAGCTTCTGCTTAGGAAACTGATATGGAAGAGGGTAATGGAATGGTGAAAAAAGAGGAAGTTTTTACAAGTGAAGGAGATGGGTGAGTAAGGGTGTATGTGGAAATGGAAATGAGATGAAGGGATAATGGAAATGGCAGCCTTTGTAATGTAGGGGCTAAATGAATGAGTATGCAGGTTTAGCAGGCTAAATGAGAGGCTAGAAAAACTTGATGATCACCCCATTGTTCATTTGTAAAACTCTATGTTACCTCACCTTGCACTAATGTCAAATTGAAATGAAAGATATTAATGTGAGGTCAAACTATTTGCAGTGTAAGGGTAGAGTTTATGAGTGAAATGGAGTGAATGTAGGCACATCCCTAGGTGAATAATTTTTTTTTAACAATGTACCCCTATGTTTGTCATTGACTTCCTTTGTAGGGAGATGAATGAGGCTTTAAATAGTGACCTTTAGGGGTGAAAATTAGGTTATCTCCCTAAGGTACCATTCCTTGAATCAAGTCATCAAAAGAGTTTGCATATGAGTGCATTTGGTGGCACTTACCCTTAATAATGGTTGAAGAACATTTGGAGGCAACTTGAAGGTATTTTTGATGTTTTTTCCGTGTTTGTAGGTGTGGGAGGAGCTTCAAGCCGAAAGCGTAGTGTCTACATGTGGTTCTACTGAAAGCGCAACGCCTGCACGCAGGTCTGCCAAAAGCGTAGCGCCTGCCCAAGGGTCAGGAAAATCCTTAACGCACAGTGCCAATTTGTAGAGGGAATTTGGAGGCGTTCCCCGTGTCCAAATTGGGCCCATGATAGCTCATTGGAAAGATTATCCTGTCTACTTTCCAAATATACCATTGTTTCTCTTATTGGTGTTTATTTTTCCTATTAAACGTTTATTCTCCCAAGACTGGGAAAAAGGTGCTGAATGATGGTGCAGAAATGTAGAGTGCTGATGTAGGAAACTTCTGGAGGCCTTCCCCAACTCCAAATTTAGCTCATGATAACTCATTGGAAAGCGCTTCCAGTCTAGTCTGGTGACAGTCTTTAGCGATCCACAGAGTTCCAACAAAATTCCAATTTTTATAAATGCTTAAATCCATTGGAGAGAGCTCTTAAATAAATGATGAAATTATAGATCGAATTTCAGAGACATCTCACTAAGAAAATACGCTTTTCAGTGCTATCTATCTGCTAAAATAATTTAATTAATCAAATTCGATGACTCGCTTCTTGTAACAACTTCCAACATCCAATATTGGGACGGTTCTCTTTCTTACATGTTTCACTTATTTTACCAGTTATGTTATATTTTCAAAACAAACTCTTTTAGCAGATTATTTAACTTGGAATTTTTATTTTATCAAGTTAACAGATCTCCTTTTCCTCTTACAAATCTCCTTCCCTTCCTCTGATTATTACATGATGGTGTATAATTTTTTTTTGTCTTCGTTCCACACATACCAAAGCTCATCTACAACAAAGAGATGTTGGTATCGTGGTCACAGTATTTCTGATTTGCTTCAACAAACCAACCATGGAGGACAAGTTTGTAACTACATACTTATAACACAGTTTTTTGGTAAGACAATGTGGTTACACAGAGGATGAAACATTGATTTTAATTTAAAAGTCATAGAGAAAAAATCTCTCAGGGTTAGCTCATGGAACATCACAATAAAATGCCTTACACTTAAATATGTTTAACCAAAGCCGTTGTCAAAGAAAAAATCACGCTTTCATTCATATATTAAATATTACTACCAATACGATGCAGCTTTTCAGCAGTCAGTTGTTGCATTCAGTTAAAAATAAAAAAATTCAAATGAAATGAAATGATTATTTCCCTATTTTAATAGTATTGTGTTTTTTTCAGCATGAAAAACTTCTAGTTTATATTAATATATCAGATCAAATTATCAAATATTCATCCATACATAAAGCTTCATAAAGCATGTGAAAATCATAAAAATAGTATCCCTGTGAATCATACATCAACAATGTCTATCCCATATGCATATACAAAAGCTAAATTGTCTGTTCCATAATCCCTCCATCAGCCCTGTAAAAAAAAAAAAAATTGCTTGTACAAACAATCAAAATCAAAAACTAAAAACCTGTGCCCTTTGACCCCTTCGCCTTCAATATAATTCCTATGATTTCTGATATAAAATGCCGCTCCATAAAAAATCCCAAGAGAAAAATTATAAAACCGCCACACCATCCCCTTGCGTTATCCCATTCGCCCTTCAAAAACTTGTAACCAAGAGAGTGCCAAGACCGTCATCTGTAAAAAATTAGAACATCTAAACAATGCCCCTAGCACCATTACCCTTTGCCTCTGCAAGTTCACAATTAATCACTCCCAGCCTACCACTCAATCCTAATTTTGACAATCAGTGAGCAGTGGAATTCTTTTCTCTGAAAATGTGAGAGAAAGAAATCGAAGAGAAAGTTCCAACCAGCTCACTTATATGATCCATCCAAGAATTATGTTGCACAGGCGCTAAATTGTTTCTCTTGTTAAGATATTCAATCGAAACCTTTGAATCCCCATATATCTGAATGGAATCAATGCACAAATTCCTAGCAAACCATAGCAAGCCCCATAAAGCCAGAGTCTCAGCCTTTGTATTCGAACCCATGCCTCCATTCAAAAACAATTTGTAATGGTATAATGGACTAATCAGTGACCATGCTCTGCACCCATACTTACCATTCTGAGCCGCGCCGTCGAAAAATCCCACCGGGTAGGAGAAATCGAAAGGCCTCAATCTAATTGACATATCCTTTGGTGGCTTCTACATTGTTTTGGATCCCTCCCACTGCTGAAAAATTTGGGAGGAAATCTCAATCTGTGACGAAGAACAATCCTTGAAAATATTCAAATTCCGACACTTCCATATTTTCCAGTGGAAAATAAGGGGAATGATGCGATAAGATTTTCCTTTTGAGACCCACCATGATGAACATTCCTTTGCATTTTGATAATCACCATCATAGAAATTGAACAACTTGCATAAATAAGATCTAACATCCCTGGAAAAATTACAATTATAGAATAGGTGCTGGTTATCTTCATCCATGGAAAATTTTAGGGGCTAATATTTGTAGGTGGGCTAATTTTCCATCGTTTTCCCAAAAAAAATATTCGCCAATTTCCATTTTTTTATAAAAATGATTTGCCCAAATTTTACAATCTAAAATTATTTTACATTAAAAATCGCCAATATTATATAGAAAAAATATATAATATCATTATAAATTTGAATAAAATACATCAATAAACATTTTATAGTTTCCATATTAGGGACTAGTAAGATTCGCCAATTTTTTAAACATCAAGATAATTTTCCATCCTTAAAATTATCCCTGTAGACTACATCCTCCCTCTTGCACAGTGAGCATCTCCCCGGACCATTCATACCTCTCCTTTCTAGATTTTCCCAGGTTAAATTTTTTTCTTTCCAAACACACCATAAAAATATGACAATTTTGAGTTGTATGTGTACCTTCCACATCTTATTAAACCAGCATTCCACACCCTGTCCATTGTTTTTTGGCATAAGCTCCCTGTAAGTTTCATGTTTGTAAATATTTCCATTCTTTAAAGTTCCACCCCAAGTTATGGAATCCCCCTCTGTCGAGCAAATCCATCCCATACCTCTAATATTTTCCACATACTTAGACCATTTAGAAATCATCTGACCCTGCATACCAAATGCCTCCAGTCCGGACCAAATTGGCATCCCGTCCTACCTTCTTTTTATAACCCGTGACATAAAAAATAAGCCCCTTATATGTAGAAAATTCAAAGTTTTCTCCTCCAGCACATTATCTGACAGTAAACCCCCAATTTTTCCATCTCCAATCAGTATTCTCTTTTCGCTCCCGAATTTCCATTTTAGAAGATCTTGAACCCTGGCCAAATATTTAAAAACCCCCTCCATATTTGCGATCTTTTTCCCTTTCTATTCCATCCACTTGTGAAAACATCTTCTAGATCCTATGATTTTATGTACTTATAATGAATTATATCACTCCAGATACCATCCATATTCAAACTTCTCCACATAGATTTCATAAGTAATGTTTTGCCGAAGATTTCCATGATCATTAAACCCCAGCCTCCTTGTTCTTTAGGCATGGAAATGAGATCCCATCACACCAGATCTATTTTCCTATCACCATTGTTCCCATTCCATAAGAAATTAGTAACGGATCTTCTGATACTTTGTTGTATAGCTTTCGAGATTAAAAATAAATGAGCCCAAAAAGCTGAGATTTGCAAGATCGCCTGTATAAGAATCATCTTTCCGCCTTTTGATAAGCACTTTAGAGACCAACCTTGAATACGTTTGTGAAATTTTTCCACAATCCACTACCAGTCCTTTACTCTGTAGGCTGCTAGTTTAAGTCAAAAGCCTAAATACATGACCCCCCCAGAAAGCGGCATCAAATTAAAATTAAAAAAATCTTTTAACTCATTTATAATCATCTGCTCCCCATTTTCAAAGTAATAACAATAATTTTTCTTATTGAAAATCATGCCATATGCGTGACTGAATCTATGAAATATGTGAAACATCGTCAACCAACAGGATCGGATCAGCATCCCAAAAAAAATAACATCATCCACAAAAAAGGTACGAGAAATCTCTTTTCTTTCAGTAATTTGGATCCCCCTGAACGTACCTAGAGCTGTAGCCTCATTTAGTTTAATGCTCAAAGCGTCCATAGTTAAAATAACGAGCAGGGGAGATAGTGCGCATCCTTGTCACAGACCTATGCCAGGCTTGAAAAAACATGAAGCTGTCCTGTTAATAATGACTGCCATCACCAATGAAGTGATGCAACACATAATCCATTCCACTGCGTTCCTGTGGATACAAATATTATACAACACCATTCTTAGAAAAGCCCAATCAACTCTATTGTAAGCCTTACTAAAATCCATCTTCATAAGAATAGCCTCGGATTTTTTGCCATGAATCAAATGCATAACCTCCTGTACTGTTGCCACAACGTCATGAATAATACACCCGCTTAAAAACCCTGATTGCTCCTTTGTAATATATCTAGCAAGAATCCCTTTTAACCTTTCAAAAATCAATTTTGCAGTGATCTTGTAGAGTGTATTGCATAAATAAATTGGTCGATATTCCTCAAAATACCTGGTTTCCTTTTTCTTGGGAATGACTGCTATAAAAGTGGAATTTACCAATCTCAAAATCCTCCCATCACTTCTGATTTCCTCCACCATTTCCGTCAACTCCTCTAACAAAATATCTGAAAAGTGAAGGAAAAAATCGGGATTCCAACCGTCCGTGCCAGGACTTTTATTCGGTTTAAAGGACCTCAGAACATTCTCAACTTCCGCCATTTCCACTTTTCTATAAAACAATTCATTCTCAGCATTATTAAACATCCTTGGAAAACACTGAACCGCCCAAATTTGATCCAGTATGTAGGCCCCTTCTCTAGCCTTATACACATCAGAAAAGAATATTACAACCTCCTGCTTAATGCTTTTAGTAGTATGTGATTCCCTTCCTTGATTTTTGATATGCCATATAGCATTTTGTCTCCTCCTTTCATTTGCATATCTGTGGAAATATTTAGTATTACGATCCCCCACCTTGAGCCCAATTGCTCTACTTTTTAAACACCAGGAAAGTTCCTTAAAATGAAGTATATTCTTCCTTTCACTCTCCAAATCCCTAATCTTTTTCCAAACTTCATCTTGAGACCTTCCATTTTTAAAAAATTCTAGCAGCTTCTTAGTCTGATCCATGAGCTCCTCCAGTCTTTGTTCCATTTTCCTCTTCTTTTTTTCTTTCCGAAAACTTAACCTTCGACTTAAGGGCTTTAAGGCTTTTAGATAGATATTCCATAGAGGAGACCCCTTGCTCCCACCTATAGGATTTATGGAAATATATAACCAATACATTTAAATCTTCATCCTCCAACCATGCACGATTAAACTTAAATGGATAGCCCATGA
Organism: Pinus albicaulis; assembly: GCA_034641835.2. Lineage (NCBI taxonomy): Eukaryota > Viridiplantae > Streptophyta > Pinopsida > Pinales > Pinaceae > Pinus > Pinus albicaulis. The sequence goes on along the minus strand of CM076578.1, from coordinate 1,214,295,754 downwards.
CCGCATTCTCAAAGTTCCATTTAACAATAATAGGGCGATGGTGAAACACCATCACATCCTTTACACGTACTTCGACCCTTCCACTTCTTCCACCATCACATCCTTTACACATCCAGCTTCTTTTCTATGAAATCTGCACCTCCCCTCCCGTTAAACCATGTCAGACCATGGACTACCAAAGGAAGGTCCTTTAGACTATTATCTCTGAACATATCTGCCAAGAAATCTGATAATGGATCTACGCGCCTAGCGCCCCAAACATCCTTCCCGCCCATTACACAATTAAAGTCCCCCACCAGCATAGATATTTCCATAGATAGATACCCACATCTTTCCATTTGCTTCCAAAAGCCTTCTCTATCGTTATATGGTGTGTACAAATTTATCAGATTTAATCTAAGATTAAGATCCCTCAAATGCCCTGTAATCAATATGCCTCCAAAAAAATCATAAGCCTAAAAAGAGGCCCATCTCAAGTCCCATATCACTGCTAGACCGCCAAATTGTCCATCCGCATCCTTCGCGGTGATATGACTATCTGGAAACATTTTCCGGAAATAAACTATAGCACTGTCAGCACTGGACATCGTTTCTTGAATAAAAATTAGACAAGGATTCAACTTCAAATAAAAATCCCTTAGAGACAAAAACTTCTGCTTCCCCCCCAGTCCCCTAATATTATGCCAGCATAGAATCATCAGTAACCAATTTTGAGGGCTTAAGGGCTCTAAGCACCCTATCCAGAGAAAAAGTTATAGTGATATCCCTAAAACTTCCCTCCGACAGATCCAGATCCCTAATGTTAGCAATCATCGCCATATTTTTCTATCGAGGCCTACCCCTTCCTTTCCATAGAGTGACATTAGAGGCGGATGGAGGACTAATGATGATAGGTGGCGACAAGAGCTTTCCATATTCAACAGGAAGGAGGGTCAAATCTGCCTTTGGATTGTTTAGAAGGAGTTCAATTTCACTGCCCACTGAATTGCATGGTGACAGCGACGAAGTCTCCGATGAAGGACCTAAAGGATTAGAATCTGGGATATCCTCCAATACAAGTGTATTGTCAGAGGGAAAACCATAACCAAAATGTGAACCTCCCTGAGATTGAGGACTCAAAAAAATAGTCATACCGGTCTCAGACACCTTATCCCCACCTGACACATCACTATGCACAATTATGGATCCCATACCCACAGAGGCACAAGACCATCAATCCTGGGAAGTTCAGAAATAGAATGTCAGTCCTCTAATCCTTGGGGAATGAAAGATGACGGACCCGAGCCCCTGGATCCCATACCCATAGAGGCACAAATACCATCAATCCTGGGAAATTCAAAAACAATATTTCGGTCCTCTGATCCTTGGAAAATGAAAGATGATGGACCCAAGCCCAAAAGTGAACCCTCGAGATTCTTAGGACACTTATTAACACCAAAACCAAACACAGATACCGCATCCCCCCCCCCCCCAAACCATCACATTTCACAATACTGTAACCCATACCCATATTGGCGCACAAGCCATCAATCACAGGGAGCTCAGAGCTAGCGGAATTGGCAATTTGAATCGAATTAAACTTACCTGAATAAACAACCCGACTCAGGGACTTCCGCAAATTGATCGTCGCATTTGCCATCGTAAACTTATTTTTTGCCAGCCCCACTCGGTTCTCAACCACATAAGCATTATGACGAAGCGTCTTACAGTTTCTCCGTAGATGCCCAGTTTGATGGCAACCATAACACCGAAACGACAATTTCCAGAAGTCAACAATTCATTGGTGTATTCTCCCCTCCCATTCCAAATCCACATACACAGGAAAACCGCCTGAAAACGACAGCTCCACCAACACCCAAGCAATCCTTTTATCATATGTACAAATCCACTTTGGATCCAAAAACCTATATGAGTTGATGGAGTTTCCAATGGCGGTCATCACTTGCAAAGACCAGAACTCCAGTGGCAAGCCCAAAAGCTTAACCCAGATCATATGGTTGGGAGGAGTATCCCGGGTAGGATTGAAACCAACGTACCACTTTTTCAGTGCTAAAAATACCCTCCCGCAGACCTAGGAACGCATGTATACCTCTCCTACATCTTCCGCTTTCGCAAAATGGAAGCTCCACCAGTTATTTTTGCAAGCAACAAATCTTTGGTGAATAACCTAGCATTGTGGTCCTACATCCGTTAATGAGTGTGTAAGGTCGGAATTTTCCATTTTCTCGTATACCCACCTTCCAACCAACATACGCATTTGCAAGCACTCTGCTCTTTCCCACATAATCTCCTGGCCAAAACTAAGTAGTCTCCCCTCCACAAGAGGTTTAAAGGGCTTGACCGGGTGCTCCCCCGACAAAATCGTTTCAACCAGCTTCTTCTTTTGGGCCGAAAGAGGATTTTTAACAGTCTCAGCAGCCTTTTCAGAAACAAAAGGATAGTGTGAACAACCCGGAATTAGAATACCCGTAACATCAATTTTTTTCCGCTCTCCTCTACCACCTTTGCTGTGAGAATGAAAGTCTCCCTAGCCTCATAGCTATCCAGTTCATTCAGGAATGAGCACAGGTCCTCCATCTGTCCACTTATGTGCCCCCTGAGAAATAAAACTCGTCAGAAAAGAACAACCACTCCACCATCACCAATGGAAGATTCAAAATTTGAGATAAAAGCAGTATAAGACTGTTGTACATCCACCCGTTGATTGTGTCAGACATTCACCATCCCAAGTAGAGGTCATTAATATGAACGTAGACAAATAGTATTCCCCTCCTCTACCTTCTACCAACCCCAAATCCTTTAAAATACACTTATGTCTCCTTAATCAAATAGGCCCCCTCCCCAAGGCAAATGGTGAAATGTACATCAACTCGGAGCATGTAGAACCTTTACTATCTCCCAAGTCTTGTATAATTCCAAGTCAATATCAATCCCCTATAATAACTCAATATGCCCCGAACTCATTCACTGAATAAACATTCAAATAAAGACCAGAAACCAAAATCCCCTCGGAAAAACCAGTCCCCAACCATGAGCCCAATCTGCAATTTATTTGCATCAACAACAGACACAGTAAATGCACCTGGACACCTCCCACCATTCATGACAAAGCTGAACTATAAATGCTAAACATGGTTTAATGCATATCAGGTCCAAAAACCATACTGAGAGACTTCGATTTTTTTTTTTAATCTTTTCCCCCCGATACATTCTCCTCCCCATAACCAGAACGCCTCCAATTCTGTAAACCTCCCTCAACCTTGCCCACCCATCAATAAAAAAAACGACATACAAAATATTGAGTCATAGATTAATCATAAACTTCTAGATCATAGCCAATCCCCATAATTTACCTCAAAATCCAAACACAAGACTTTGAGGATGTGCCAGATAATGGCTCTAGTGCGACTCAATGGCTCCTTTGTCATTCCTTCTGCCACTCATCTTTCTGAAGTAGAAGCTCTTCGTCAAAACAAACATATGTCAAAGGCAAAAAAACTTTAAACATTATGTGGACTTCAAATATCATGCAGGATCCTGTTACTTTACCCCACGGAAGCACTTTGATTGGTCCAGAGGAGTGATTACATCACCTCCTTCGATGGGTCAATTTTGATCTTCGCAGCTCATACTTTCTACTGCGGGAATGGAGTTGGCAAGTCTCAGGTCTCAGAAGGAGAGAAAAGAGTGGATCGCAATGGACTCGAAGCCGACCGTTCTTGTGATGACTAGTTACCAGGTCTCAGGTCTCAAAAGCAGACAAAAAAGTAGACCGCAATGGACTCAATGCCGACCGTTCTTGTGGCGGAGAAGCACCTTTTTAGCTACAACCTTTTTGCGAGCGGGAGAAGAATGATTTATCTCTGTCACTAGATTGGTTTGCTAGACCAAAGCCATTCCGCCTTCTTTAACTGTATGGTGCGGTACTTCGGCTACCCTCTGCTCACTCGATACCTCTGCTTTGTGTGCTCTCCATGCTTCACGTTGGTTTCTTGGTTCGCCTCAGGCACTGAACTCCAATGTCCTCCTACCCATTCTTGAGCAGGACTGTCGTTCTCAATCCAGCTCAAACTTTTCTGCCCCGCGTATCGACGCAGATTACATGCGAGATTATTCCAAGTGTTGTGTTTATATAGATTGAATTGAGGCTTTTCTAATTCATGAGAATTTTCAAAAAAAAAATTGATTAAAATTATATGAGAATGAATTTTGTTTACAAGTTTCGAACCAACAAGTGTGTTTCATTTTCAGTACCTGATGAGAGATGAGATCTAAACATTAAGCTTAAATAGATGTAAAGTAAACCCAACTAGTTTGACTTAATTGAAATAAATTATTCAAATTTTATATTCAATATTTGTAAATTTCATTTTGTTAAAAATTTAAATATAATATATAATTTTAATAAATTATTATTATTATGAAATTTAAATATAATATATAATTTTAATAAATTATTATTATTTTTAAATTTCAGCCTTGTTTATCTTTTTGGCTGGAATTCCGCCATTTTTAACTCCTTCCTAGTCAAGTGTTGCGATCAAAGAAGATATTAAATGAATGCGTCCGTTATTTGACTGAGAACCAACACTCAACTGCTGCCGCTGAATTGTGTCCGTTTGTTGACTGAGAACTAAGACTCAACCGCTGCGACCATTTTAGCTATTCCAGTTCAAATATTGCGGTCACTACAGAAAGTAAATGAATTATGTCCGTTAGTTGACTGAGAAGTAAGACTCAACCGCTGCGAGACTTCCCATATGTTCATAGTTGTAAATCGAGAGTATTCCATTTTTCTTGTACAAGGCCACATTGAGCCCGACATTCTTTAAATTCTTGATCACCCTTACCATTGCTTCATGAACATTGTAAGCTGTTCGTGGATTTTTCAATGCAATGCTGCTAGTCTGCCTTCATAAACAACGAATAGGTGGTTGAAGTGTGTACTCCATAAAACAATGAAATAACTGGTACTCGCAAAATGTTTTGTAAATTTGTGATTAACGGATTAAGAAAAGTACGTCAGGTTCTCCACTTGTCAACCTTCTTTTTCATTAGGAGGTGTATCCATAAGAGATATGTTTACAATTTTACCACCGTGACTCTCTTTTTATTATTGAAAGGAGTATTCATAATTATGTTTTATATTTGGAGTTTCTATTATTACATGTATGATGTGTTATAGGTATTATAATTATATGCATTATACGTTGTTATTTGTTTTTATTTTCAAAAAGTTTTACCACCGTGACTCTCTTTTTTATTATTGAAAGGAGTATTCATAATTATGTTTTATATTTGGAGTTTCTATTATTACATGTATGATGTGTTATAGGTATTATAATTATATGCATTATACGTTGTTATTTGTTTTTATTTTCAAAAAGTGTTTTGAATTTTAATTTAATGATTAATAATTATATTATTTTATGTATGAGGGGGTTCCCCAACATTATATTAGATATCCTAAAAATGATATCTAACATAATGAATTGGGGGAACCCCTCATACTTAAAATACTAAGAGTAAAGGGAAATTTTTTTGAATGGTTCATGAGGCACAATAGTTGCTAAGGTTTTGCAAATGGAGTAGCAAGCTAAGTGTGCTTGATTGTGGGGAAAACTCCACAGTTAAGCGGGCTTGAGTCAGAGGAGTTCTCGGATGGATGACCTCTGGGGAAGTTCTGGTTACTGGGTGCAAGCTCTGGAAGTGATGATTGACGCTAGGTGATTCATTTCACTGGTTTCAATCTCACTTCTTCACCCCTGTGAGCATCACCCGATGCAATGAGTGCTAAGTGGACTACTAAAAAATCATGAGAAATTAGTGAGTTACGACTACCTCTCATAGAAATGGTCATAGATGAATAACTAAATTAACGCAGTTGAATTCCAAAAATGATATCTAATATAATGCACTGCGGGAACCCCTCATACTTAAAATACTAAGAGTAAAGGGATCTCTTATTGAATGGTTCATGAGGCACAATAGTTTCTAGGGTTTTACAAATGGGGTAGCAAGCTAAGTGGGCTTGATTGTGGGGAAAACTCCACAGTTAAGAGCACTTGAGCCAGAGGAGTTCTGGGATGGGTGACCTCCCGGGAAGTTTTGGTTACCGGGTGCAAGAATTGATGCTATGTGATTCATTTCACTAGTTTCAATCCCACTTCTTCACCCCTGTGAGCATCACCTGATGCAATGACTGCTAAGTGGACTATTCAAAAATCATGAGAAATTAGTCAATTATGACTACCTCTCATGGAAATGGTCATAGATGAATGACTAAAGCAGTTGAATCCCAAAAATGATATCTAATATATTATTTGATTTTGAAAAAATAGAATATAATATTATTTTTAATAATTATTAGGTTGAAAGTAGGATTTAACATTTTTTGTAGTTACAAATAAAATATTTTTATTTATTTTAAAATAATAATATCTTTTCAATTTTTTTAATTAAATTGATTAATTAAAAACAAAATGTCATATACACAATTGTCATAAAAATGAGGTATTATTTTTTAGACATGTGGTGTTGATAAAGGATGGTATTGGCCCATGGTATTGTAAGAAAGAAGTTAAATCTCCATGATTAAAAATATTGTTACATGTTCTTTTAAATGTATATATATATATGGTTGCCCTAATTATTAGGTGAATAGTAGGGATTTAACCTCTACTAGATTTTTTAGAATATTTTTAGTAGTAATCACAAATCAAAGGTTACAATTTATTAGAAAAGTAGTTATGCTATTTCTTCCCTCTTAACAAAATTGATTAATTAAAAAAAAATGCCTTATGAATATGAATTAGGTTTTGTTGACCATTTGGTATTAGTAAACCATGATGAAAAGTTTTGTTAGATATATAATTAATAATAATTTACTTAATTTGTATGAATTTTTAAAATCTTGATAATGTAAAAAATATCATAAAGTGAGTATTTTGATATATATGTACATTTACTAATAATTTAATTTATATAACTATATTAATTATTCAAGTATTTAAAAATACAATTAATTTTTTTTAATTCTCAAATTTTTTTTTTTGATATTGAAAATCAAATCCAGTTAAGTAAAATTTTCCATTCCTTCCTTTTAAAATTAGATTCATATTAAGTCAATATAAAGATAGAAACAAATTTAATAATAATTTACTACTTCACAATTAAAAAAATTAATTATTATATATATATATATATATATATATATATATTATTTAAAAAAAAATTTAAAAATTCTATATTTTTTAAATAAATTATTAATTTATAATTTAAAACCATATATTCAATCATTTGGAACAATATATTTAATATAAATAAAAATATTTGTTGATAATTACTATTATTATTTAAATTTGTTCATAGAGTAGATAACAAATTTGAATTGCATTTTAAAATATTATAATTTTAATGATTTTTTTAATTAATTAGAAATATATATTTTTTAATTCATATAAATTTAAAATAATTTATATCATAATTAAATAAAGTAATAGAATTTAGTAAATGATATGCTATATTTTTTATTTTTATAATTTTTAAGATAATTTTTGTTAAGGGACATTGGCATGGAATCATTTAAAAAGTAATATTTAATTGGTATATATACCTAACATTTAAAAAAAAAAAAAAAATCTTAATATTTTTTGTGCTATAAATTTTCTCATGTTTAATATGTTAATTTTTATGCATTTGAAAATAATAATAAAAGTGATATACACAATTATTTATTTAATCATTCTAAACATGAATCTCAAAACATCACTATACATATGGGATCATATTTTTGTTTCATTGTAAGAGCTTTGCAAAAGGACAAAATTTGCTACAATAAGTTAAAAAACAACATTTGAAAAAGTGAAGGATGTGAATCTTTTTAAGATACTATAAAGAAAATCAACATAATAAGAAAGTGTCTTGTAATTTGTAATTATAAGTGTTTTGTCGTACATATCCAAGTGCACAATCTTCATCTAAAATGGTGTTGAATTTTCTATGTTAATATATAGAATCTTTTTGATATATATTATTATTATTATTTTAAAATATTTTTTCAAAAAAATCTCTTAAAAATTTTCCCAAATTTTTATTAATTTGAAAAATTTACTCATCACAGTTTTTGAATACTTCATTCATCACAATTTTTTGTACTTTATTACATAAACATAGTAGTAAGTTTCGAAGTTTCTGGTAAGAAATTCTTATTCACATGGGCATTCTCTATTCATTGTAATTGTTAAGTTGAAATTGGACAGGGAGCCTCAAATCATTGCAAAGTGATTTTTGTACACAAAATCATATGTGTGATGGCCATTCATATAATTTAATGATTTTCATTTATTTTTTTAATAGTGAAAATGGTATTTTATTGTATTAAACATTGAGTAGTGATTTCATATAACAAATTAATACAAAATGTAGACTAATAAGTTTAAAACTAAGGTTTTAAAAATATCCAAAATTTTAAAGTTGTTACCCATTGATTGATCTATCCTTGCTTTCCTATAGATAAAACTACACAATCTCCATGTTACCTTGAACTTATTAAACTATCTTTTTGTCTTTTACCAAAACTTTAGTAAGACTAATAAAAAGGCACAACCAAAGAGTATGATGGTTATCGATGTAGATACAAACTTTAAATTAGTCATAAGACTAATTCATTGACCACATTACAATTTACTTCTATCATCTTCAATTTGAGTGGACATTCAATTATTGAAGCAAAAAAATGTTTCCTATATCAAGAGCATATTACAATTTTCTTCTATGATCTTCAAATTTTAGTGGACATTCAATTACTAAAGCAAAAAGGTGTTTCCTATATCTCCAAGAAAGTGTATTAGCTTGTCAACTAATAAAGCTTAAACTCAAATGGTTATTGCATCTATGGATAAGGGGAAATATCCCTCTTTTGGATCCAAATTTTAAGAGGAATAAATCTGCTTACAAATGAGAGAAGAAACGATGAACAAGGAAGTTACATTTTTATACTAAAAAAAAAAATTATTTAAAATTTTCATTAATGTTAAATTTTAGCATGAATTAAAGTTATATATTCAATAATAGATATCAAAACAGTTATCATATGATATATCATATTGTCAAAATTAAAATAACATAGAAATGATTTAAATTATATTATTATTATTAAAAAGAACTAATATATGAAATTAAACATATATATTTAAAAAAAGTATATAACAATAATTTTAGTCATGGAGATTCATGTTTATTTTGGCATGAAAATTATTAATCTGTAAATACAAAAAGTAATATTTAATTGGTATATATATACCTAACATTTAAAAAAAAAAAATCTTAATATTTTTTGTGCTATAAATTTTCTCATGTTTATTATGTTACTTTTTATGCATTTGAAAATAATAATAAAAGTGATACACACAATTATTTATTTAATCATTCTAAACATGAATCTCAAAACATCACTATACATATGGGATCATATTTTTGTTTCATTGTAAGAGCTTTGCAAAAGGACAAAATTTGCTACAATAAGTTAAAAAACAACATTTGAAAAAGTGAAGGATGTGAATCTTTTTAAGATACTATAAAGAAAATCAACATAATAAGAAAGTGTCTTGTTATTTGTAATTATAAGTGTTTTGTAATACATATCCAAGTGCACAATATTCATCTAAAATGGTGTTGAATTTTCTATGTTAATATATATAATCTTTTTGATATATATTATTATTATTTTTTTAAAATATTTTTTCAAACAAATCTCTTAAAAATTTTCCCAAAATTTTATTACTTTGAATAATTTACTCATCAAAATTTTTGAATACTTCACTCATCACAATCTTTCGTACTTTATTACGTAAACATAATAGTAAGTTTCCAAGTTTCTGGTAAGAAATTCTTATGCACATAGGCATTCTCTATTCATTGTAATTGCTAAGTTGAAATTGGACGGGGAGCCTCAAATCATTGCAAAGTGATTTTGGTACACAAAGGCATATGTGTGATGGCGATTCATATAATTTAATGATTTTCATTTATTTTTTTAATAGTAAAAATAGTATTTTTTTAAAATTAAACATTGAGTAGTGATTTCATATAACAAATTAATACAAAATGTAGACTAATAAGTTTAAAACTAAGGTTTTAAAAATATCCAAAATTTTAAAGTTGTTACCCATTGATTGATCTATCCTTTCTTTCCTATAGATAAAACTACACAATCTCCATGTTACCTTGAACTTATTAAACTATCTTTTTTTCTTTTACCAAAACCTTAGTAAGACTAATAAAAAGGCACAACCAAGGAGTATGATGGTTATCCATGTAGATACAAACTTTAAATTAATCATAAGACTAACTCATTGACCATATTACAATTTACTTCTATCATCTTCAATTTGAGTGGACATTCAATTATTGAAGCAAGAAAGTGTTTCCTATATCAAGAGCATATTGCAATTTTCTTCTATGATCTTTAATTTTTAGTGGACATTCAATTACTAAAGCAAAAAAGTGTTTCCTATATCTCCAAGAAAATGTTATAGCTTCTCAAATAATAAAACTTAAACTCAAATGGTTATTGCATCTATGGATAAAGGGAAATATCTCCCTTTTGGATCCAAATTCTAAGAGGAATAAATCTGCTTACAAATGAGAGAAGAAATGATGAACAAGGAAATTATATTTTTATGCTAAAACAAAATTGTATTTAAATTTTTCATTAATGTTAAATTTTAGCATGAATTAAATTTATATATTCAATAATAGATATCAAAACAGTTATCTTATGATATATCATATTGTCAAAATTAAAATAACATAGAAATGATTTAAATTATATTATTATTATTAAAAAGAACTAATATATGAAATTAAACATATATATTTAAAATAGTATATAACAATAATTTTAGTCATGGAGATTCATGTTTTTTTTGGCATGAAAATTATTAATCTGTAAATAGGCTTTGTTATAATAACACAGTGTACTAATACTACATGCCCAAAAAATACAACTCATTTTATATGACTTTTTTTTAATTAATATTAATTAAAAGAGAAGAGAGATCATAACTACTTTTGAGATAAATTTAAAACTTCATAAAAAGAGAAGAGAAATCATAACTACTTTTGAGATAAATTTAAAACTTCCATTTATGACCATTCATAAAAATATTTGAGAAAAATAAATATATCTATTAACTCAAAAATAATAAATTTATGTTCACAATTTATGGTGGTAGCACAGTTGGCAATAAACATGTTTGCAAGCCCTTGTGTATCCTACTCATGGGAAGTTCAATCCGCTAAAAATAGTCTATAAGATTATGAGTTTCTTGTTTTTAGCCTTTTGCATTCAAATTTTTTTGTACACACCCGTTCTTCTCAAGCTTCACATAATTTATAATTTTGTAAACTAGAGGATATTTTTTTCACTTTTCTGTTTTTATAAAATTGAAATCATCAACGTCCAATACCACACTTTTCCGATAAAAAAAATATCACAATGCAAAGTGATAAAAGTAGTTTTTTTAAAGAATTTCATTGAAAAAAGAAAACGAAAGAAGAAGGGGAAAAGTGTCCATAACTCGGACTCTATGGTCCCCGAGCACGCCCCTTTTGAATCCAAACAGCTTTGGGGTTTGGTTGTCACCGTGTTCTGTCTAACCGCCATCAAAATTCAATTCAACTTGAGTGACTGTGCTTATACCTTTATTAATGCTCTCCTAGTGGCAATAAAGCCGGGTCAGATTCATAGAGCGACCATAACGTTGGATCATGGTAAATTCGTATTCATAAACATTGTGAAATTTTGAATACAAGAATACTCCAATGTCAGGTTGAATGTCATCCACAACCAAATAAGTCATCCTCAAAATTACTTTAGGGGAAAAGTTCTCTATTGTCAAAGAGAAAAAGCAACATAACATGAAATGTATGGTTCATGGAATGCCTCGGCTGCCTGTGGAAGAAGGTTTTATAAAGTTTCGAAGCATGTACTATATGGTTTTTAACTTTTTCCTTCGTAGGATTTCTTAAACTTTCAATGAATCGCTTAAAAGTAAGCAAATATTATATTAAGTTTAAGAAGAAATTATGTCTTTTTTTTTATTCTTCTAACAAAAATTTACGTTTTAGTTGTTTTGAAATGTATGAATATGATTTCATAGAGCTGATCTTTCGAAATGTATGAAAATGACCTTTTATTTATAGACCCATGCTGAGCTTTTAGGGGAAATAGTTGAAGTGGAAATGTCTATAGCTTTTGCATGGATTCTTATTCTTTTGATTTCATGCAAAGGAGGACCATATATTTAATTAATTAAATATTTATATTTAATTACTTAAATATTTAGATGATGAGAATCTAAGCTAAGTCGTTAAAAAAAAAAAAAAAAAAAAAGTTATTTTTAGGCATTTACGGACCATGAAATTCTTCATTTCCCATATTTCCTATATTAGTACGAATTAACTTGTATGAGAGGATGACCCACACCATTACACAATTTTGTGAGTGGCATGTAATTAGACTATGAACCATGTTTCCAAGTGTTAAAGTTATTTAAATGATGTTTTTTTGATGTTTGAGGTTAAAATCAAATAATTTTTGTAGGTGAGAGAAGTCGAGGTGATAACACACCTCCTTTGCTCCCCTATGCCTCTTGGTCAACCCAGGCATAAATGTTGAGATACCTAAATTGTTTTTGAAATGAGATAGGACCTCTCACCTCCAATCACCCCACTTCAACACCTCAATGGCTTGGCACATGAACTACAAAGGAATGCAATGTGCATTACATAACATGAAGAATGATAAGGAAACTCAAGGAATGATGGATCCCAATAAGTGCGTGGAATATCTCCACAAAAAGATTGAGAAACAACTGGTGATCACACCCATATAAAAGTGATGGGAAAAAGTAAGGGGGAAAAAGGATGAGGAAAAGAAAGGTTGGGAGAAGAAGGAAGGTGGTGGTATTGGGGATAAGAAAGATGGTGGTGGGGAGAAGAAGGATGGTGGAGAGAATAAAAGGGGTGGATGAAATGGAAGGTGACAAGGAATCAAAAGGTAATGATGAAGAGAAGAAGGCTTCCATTAATAAAATTGAGCAACTATTCCTAGATATATCATTGAGAATGTTCATCTTTCCCAACTCTTTAGTGACTAGAACCGAAATGTATACTCTTTAATGTATTTCTGGTTAGATTATTGTTCTCATATGTGTTGAAGGCTTGAATCATTAGTGAATTGAAAGGTTGGATAAGAATGTTTGATCAAGTCCACTAAAATCAATTAAGAGCACAGGAAAAAAATCTTGTGCATGGAGGTAGGACAGCACTAAGTACTTACAATTTGGATGCAATTATAATTGTAAACACTGTTACTGATGAAACGGGAACTATTACCTCAAAACTGGAACTCTAGCCCAAAAACACTCAAAAAACATGAAAAAACACCCCAAAAACAAAAAGTGTGTATTCCAGAATGCATTTGGTTTTTTCTCAAGGTCAAATTTCAACATTTTATAAAATTATGCTAAAAATGAAATTGTTTCTTGAAAAAAGGATTGAAAAAACACCCTTGAAACAAAACCTATTGATTCCGGAATAACAAAAAAAATTGTGTCACACTTTTGTCACATTGTAACAATGGAATTAAAGACAACATATTAGGACATTGAAACATCGTAAAATTCTAAAAATTTTGATAGATGATGTTAAATATAAACAAAAATATGTTTGAAGGGCTTATCATTTCGAACAATTTTTATCTATGTTGTTAAACATAAAATATCTTGACTCTAAACAACCCTAAAATTGTAATTATTGTCAACCATAACATTAAAGATAAAATTTTGTTGCTCATAAAAACCTTTATGAAAAGTTGTAAATCTCAAATTTTTCAATCTTATGTTTTCAATATACATGAACAATGAAATTATGGAGAAATTATATGATTTAATCAATTTTTAAAAATGAACAAGTAAATGAAAAATTTCTTATTCCAAGAGTAATTTTAATTTTAAAGGATAAAAAATTATTTCTTTTCAAATCTTAGCATAAGACACATTTAAATTTAATTGCAACCAAAACCTAAAAATCAAGCATCAAAACAAAGTGTCATTTTTCAATGACACATATAATTATTAAAAATTTTAAAAGTATCTTATACCAAATGGTAACAATACATAATATCATGGTAATATCACAGCATAATCTAAAAATTCAACATTAATTTCTATTTTCTATTTTACTTTTAATCAAAATATCAACATTGGTACATTGAATATAACATAAATTATTTTTGTAATTCATTGTTCCGTTGTCGATATTCTAAAGACATGAATTCTTTATAATTAAAACATGTAATCCAACAAACATAGAAATGCCTCATAACTTCATGAAAAATCAAATGGTAGTCAAAATTTTTATTTGAAGTTAGCATGCAAACATCAATTACATAAAAGTGTCTTTGACAGTTAATCAAAATCAACCATAGGTTATGGCACACCATCAGAAGCTACATCTTTAGATGAATGACTTGATGCAGATGACGATAATCCATATTCTTCTCTTTCATCAACTAGTGCTCCATCTTAGTCAACATGCATTCCCACCATTTCAGAGTTAAATGTCTTGTAGATCTACGACTACACTTGACAGAAACACTGTTACTAATGAAATAGGTAACCTGACCTCGAAACGGGAACTCTACCCCAAAAAGACTCAAAAAACATGAAAAAACACCTCAAAAACAAAAAAAGTGTATTCCAGAACGCACTTGGGTTTTTTTGAAGGTCAATTTTCAACATTTTATAAAATTATGCTAAAAACAAAATTGTTTCTTGAAAAAAGGATTGAAAAAACATCCTCAAAACAAAACCAGTTGATGCTGGAATAACAACAAAAAAAACTGTGTCATATTTTTGACATTTTTAAAAATAGAAATAACATTTTTTAATTTTTAAAATTCAAACATTAAAAAAAACCTAAAGTTTAAGAAAAAATAAATTTAAAAAATAAAAAAATTTTAAAGCTTAAAATTAAAAAATATATAGGAATAAAAAAATAAAAATAAAAACAAAATAAAAATTTTAATTCAAACATTAAAAAAAAAACCTAAAATTTAAGAAAAAAAAATTAAAAAATAAAAAATAAAAAATTTGAAGATTAAAATTTCAAAATATATAGAAATAAAAAAATAAAAAAAAAAATTAAGCTAAAAGTAAAAATATGAAAAATTAATTAAAAATAAAAAACAAAAAATAAAATACAATAAAAATATTGAATTTAAAAATATATATATATGGAAAAAAAAAATTAAAAAAAAAATTAATTATAAAAAATAATATATATATATATATATATATATATTAGATTTTAATAAATTAAAAAAAAGGGGGTTAAAATTAAAACAACAAATTAAATTTAAAAAAAAAAAAAAAAATTAATAGATAAATGAATAAACAAATAATTTTGAAATAAAAAATAAATTTTAAATATAAAGAAAAAAAAAATTGTTAAAATAAAAAGTTAAAAATTTTTAATAATCAATTAAAAATGAAAATTTGAAAATAATAAATTTAAAACATATATTAAATAAAAAATAAAATAAGAAACAAATTAGTTTGAAAATATTAAGTTTAATTAAAAAAAAATACTTAATTTTAAATACACAATTTTAATTGAAATAAAAAAAATATAAAAATTTTATGTAATTAAAAAAATAATAATAAAAAATAAAATAATTAAAAAAAAATATTGAATTCAAATAAATTAAAAAAAATACAAAATTTATTAAATTTTAAAAAATTAAATGAAAAAACTAAACATAAAATTTAATAATTAAAAAAAGGTGAAATTTTTTAAAAAAAAATCAATTAAATAAAAAAAAATACAAAATTTAATGAAAATTATTAACAAAATTTAGAAAAAAAAATTTAAAAGACAAAAAAATGAATAAAATTAAAAAAAAAAATAAAAATAAAAAATAAAAAATAAAAAATAAAAAACAAAAAATAAATAAATAAATTTCAAATATAAAAATTAAATTAAAAAAATAATAATTTTAATATTTTTGAATTTAAAAATAAAATAGAAAAAAAATCAAATTAAAAAAAAATATTTTTTTTTTTTTTTTTTTTGGATCATTGTGGCGCCGCCAATCGGCCTCCCGCTCAGGTGGCGGTGGAGGCTGATTCGCGAAATCGTCGTCCCGCCGCTGGAGGCTGATTCCCGCGGGAGGCCGATTCTAGGAATCACCCTCCCGTCGCGGGAGGCCGATTCCTGGAATCGACCTCCCGGCCAGGTGGCGATGGAGGCCGGCTGCTAGGTGGGCAGGGAGCTGCATGCAGCCTACTCGCCCACCCAGCGGCTGTCCTCCGCCTTCACCTGTGCGGGAGGCCGATTGGCGGCGCAACCATGATCAAATTTTTTTTTCTTATTTTTTTAATTTTTAATTATATATATATATATATATATATATATATATATATATATATATATATATATATATATTAATTTGATTTTTATTTTTTATTTTTTATTAATTTTCTTTTTTAATTTTGTTTTTAATTTTTAATATTTTTTTTTAAATTTGATTTTTTTTTTATTTTTTTATTTTTTTTTTATTTTTTTTAATTTTTAATTTTTTAATTTCAAAAGATTGAAAATTCTTATTTTTTAATTCAATTTTTTTATTTTAAATTTAATTTGTTTATTTTTTTATTTTTTTTAAATTTAATATTTTAGATTAATTATTTTTTTAAATTTGAAATTAATTTATTAAATTTATTAAATGTTAATTTTATTTATTTTTTAATCTTTTAGTTTATTTAGTTTTTCGTTTTTAAAATTTATAAATTGTTTCATTAAAAAAAAATCTGTAAATTTATCGATTAAGTATCAAATCTTTTGGTGAAAATCACAATGGAGAAATTTTTGTCGATGCGCTTTGAACTAGCCAGTGTGGTTCATCATCAGGACAAGATACGAAATCTGATCTAGGACTCAGCTTAAATAGAAAAAGAAGCTCCAAATAACAAAATAAAAATAAAAATAAAACTATAAATAAAATAAAATAAAAAATAAAATATGAAAAACTAAAAACTATAAATAAACATAAATAAAATAATGGCTATTTGACCAAAAAGTAAATAAATAAATAAATAAAATAAAAATAAAAATAAAAATAAAGGAATTAATTTAGTTTCAAATTATTTATTGAATTATGTTCATGTATATTATTATTATTATTATTATTATTATTATTATTATTACTTTTTTCTTTTCCTAATATTTTATTTTATTTTATTTTTACTTTTTATTTTTTATTTATTAATTTTTATTTTTTATTAATAAAAATAAATAAATAAATAAAAATAAAAATAAAAGAATTAATTGAGTTTCACTTATTTATTGAATTATGTTCAAATAATATATATTTTATTATTGTTATTATTATTATTATTATTATTATTTTTATTTTTTACTTTTTTCTTTTCCTAATATATATATATATATATATATATATATATATATATATATATATATATTATTGTTTATTTTTATTTTATTTTATTTTATATTTTATATTTTTAATATTTTTATTTTTTTCGTCAAACTAGTCATTATTTTATTTAGGTTTATTTTTAGTTTTTAGTTTTTCATATTTTATTTTTTATTTTATTTTATTTATAGTTTTATTTTTATTTTTATTTTGTTATTGTTATTTTTTATTTTTATGGTCAAACTAGCCGTTATTGTACAACGGCTATTTGGAGCTTCTTTTTCTATTTAAGCCGAGTCCTAGACCCGATTTCGTATCTTGTCCTGATAATGAACCACACTGGCTGGTTCGAAACGTGTCGACACAAATTTCTCCATTGGGATTTTCACCGAAAGATTTGATACTTAATTTATGGATCACAGAATTCAAATTCCTAATAAAATTTATGGATATTTGTTTTTTAATTATTTGCACGTGGTTATTTTCATTTTTTTTAATTTTTAATGATAGTTTTTTTTTTTAATTCTTTTATTTTAATTTTCTTTTTCAAATTTAAATTTTCTTTTTTTTTAATTTGTTTTTTTTTCTTTTTTAATTTTTTTTTTAATTATATGTTTTTTTTTATTAACTTAGAAAAAAATGTTTTTTTATGTTTTTTTATTTTATTTTTTTGGTTAATTTTTGTTTTTTTTCTTTAAATTATGTGTTTTTTTTTTAAATTTGTCATTTCTTTTGATATAATTTTCGAATATTTTTGTCTTTTTTTTGTTTTTGTTTTTTTTTTTGTTTAAAATTTTTATTTTTACGAGTTAATTTTGTTTTTTTATATTTTTATTGGTTTTTTTTATTGTTTTTATATTAATTTTTTTAATGTAAGTTTTTTGTTTTATTACCAACATGAAAGTCACCACTTAAAAAAAAAGGTTGATGCTGCATCAATACGTTTCAAAATTAGCATCAAAATCACCGCTCTAAAAAAAATGTTGATGTTGCATCAATACATTTCAAAATTAGCATGAAAATCACTAACATTTTAAAATAAATATTCATACTTCATAAATAAAAATATTAGAGTGTCAAAAATGTGCACAAAAAAAAGGGGTGATTCTCCATCACCACTTTTCAAAATCGGGTGCTTTTTATGCTACAAAAAAAAGTAGGTAACAGTGCGGTTACCTATTTCATCGGTAATAGTGTTCAGAGTCCTATCTCAACAGTAATTGTTCTGGTAGCAATTTCTTCAAAATATTTATGGTCTTCAACCGAAGAGTTCCTCTATTTTTCAAATTGAAGTCATACACAAGTATGTCAACATCCTCCAATTTTAAGACATCTGTGCGGCGATAATTTATATTTGTGCCCTTTCTTTTTCTCTTTCTGCCAATTTTCTTTTCAACTACCATCTCTGGCTTGTACACACCATAGAAATGGTGGGTACATGTGGCATACCAATGTACATCAACAGCTGTAATATATTCATTTTCATTAATGACCTTTATAACCATCGCAATCCAGAATGGATAGCCAAGTGGATCTTCATCTGCTAACACTGCTATCATGAAACCCTCCTTAACATCATGCACAGAACTCCTGTAAAGGTCTTCCATGGCTTCACGTTGTGCACATGATATTCTAGAACCAATATAGATTTCTCTTTCCTCTACCTATGGGGAATTAATAATAGCTTGAGGTTGTTGTTGTTCAACAATGTGTGTTTCCTAATGTTCATTTGGCATATTTTGTGGCAAAAAAAAAGGAGTCTTCAAAAGCGTATCCACGTTTATTGATCTTGAAATCATATCACTTTGATTACTAAAAAAAGACTCCCACCAAACTGAATCAGCAACATATAAGTACTCATATGTATCTCTAATACATCCTTTAATTTCCTCTAGAAATTCAGAATAATTTGTCTCTCTTATGCCTTCGTGCATTACGGAGTTCAGCAACTGACTGTAATAAAAATATCTTTGATGAAAATATTCGACGCTCTGGAATAAACTTCAAAAATTCCAAACCTGATGATGGCCCCCATTCTGCAACAATTGAATACTTCTTTCCCCATATAAGTGTTATCCCATCAATTTTTTTGATACGAAATTGATGCTGGAAGCTAATGTCATTAAGTTGTTCAATACATTTCTCCTCACCATACGATCCCAAAATAAACCTTCGCATGTCAATAGTTTCTTCCAACACATGAAAAGCAGGCTCTGGAATGGACGATTTCTTAATACATTCAATTAATGATGGAAGACTTCCAACACCTTTTCTCCTCAATGTTACTGAAAAACGACTGAACATTTGATCAATATGATCATGAGTATGCCCAACAGGAAGGAAACCTATCTTTATTTTTTTTTTAATTCCAAATTCAACGAGCATGTTTAGATACCCAAAAAGAACTTGATTTTTGTTTTCACAACTTGTGTTGTCTAATTGTAAATACAAAACTTCGGGAAGAATACCAGACCAATGAGTAACCACATCATGGATTATAGTTATGGTCATATTTGCATCATTGTGAATATTTGGAGTTGTGAAGAAAACTCTTGGAAGCATCTTCTCATTAAATACCATACAACCAACCAAGTGAAACTGAATGAAATTTTCCTCCTGTAATTTTTTTGGTGTGCGGAAAAAATGTGGAAGAAGTGTTTTCTTTTGGTCCATATCATCAATTATCAAACTTAGATATTTAATTGGATGATCATAACACTTCTTTCGATGTTTATACAACTTTTTCATTTCACGTGTTTGCTGATTGCAATGGTCTTGAAGTTCTTTGACAACGGAATCTGTACATAAAATAAAAGAAGCATATGAATAAATATATTTTCATAGTTGACAACTATCCAATTTTTAAAAACAACGTTTTGAAAGCATACATCTTTTTTCCCCTTCACATTTATCTCTTTTTGCTTTAAGAGAAGCACATCTGTTGCAAACCCCCATCATTGTCTTCTTAGGAATACGAACATTGTTGAATTCATTTTTCCATAACCTTATAAAATAAGAATATGTAATAAAATTACCAGCTCCTTCAACAGCTTCTGCATAATCTCTGCATAAGATGAATATTTCTCGCCTCGAGAAATTATCTGGAATATGTATAGTGTCTTTATTTGGCATACACTCTCCATGATTTGAAAAGAAGTTTTCATCCATATCTTAGCAGTATTTGCAAACGGCCCCACCTCCCGTTTATAACGTACTTCTGAATAATATGTGGGATCCTTTACAAATTTTTCTTGGATTCTTCACAAACGAAAATTACCAATTGAATGCAACATTTTTAAAGCCTTTCTGCAGAATAATACATTCCCAATATGATAATCATAACCTACTACTGTAGATTGTATGCAACCCACTAAATATGAATTTTGCTTGCTTTTACTCATTGACATATATGTTTTCCTTTACTCCAAAACAAAGTTGAAATCCATATGTTTCAAACAATCCCTTCGACAACATTCACTTGAAATCAAATGAATGACAAAACTTTTTTTTGTGAGATATTTTGTCCTCTCCCTTATATAACTGGAATGTTATGGGTTGATATGAAAGGTCTACTCCTACTCCTAGTTGCAATATTTGCTTGCAACAACTTTATCATTCCATCATCCTTTGTAAAAGCAGTTTCATCACCATTAGGAGGAATATTATCCCCACTATCATCATCCTCAACATAGTTAAGAAATTCATCAACATCATTGCTTGAAAATTTTTCTTTACCATCATCACTTAAAAAAAACATTTCACAAGAATCATTGACGCTTTTGTAACCCCGACTCAGACGAAATTCTTCACCATCTTGATCCATGCTTTCAAATTCTTCCCTCGGAGGATTCAATTCTTCATCACCATGAGTGTCTTTGAAACTATTACTTAGAGAAAATGCAATATTCAAATCTGTGCCTCTAAAATTATCATTTGAAAGAAACTCTTCATCCTCCCTTTCCTCAGTGGTGCTCTCATAATCCTTGGGATTAGGCATAATTGGAAGATTTGAATTTGTATTCACTAGAATTTCTTCATCTCGCCCCTCCCCTTCCTCACTAGTGCTCTCATAATCCTTAGGATTAGGAATAAGTGAATGCCTTGAATCTATATTTATTGGAAATCCTTCATCCCCCCCTTCATCAGTGGTGAACTTATAATCGTTACGATTACGATGAAGTGAAAATTTTGGTTTTGGAAATTCATCCCCTTTTTCATCAGTGGTGTTGGCATAATCCTCAGGATTAGGACAAAGTGGATATTTTGACGTTGCAAATTCTTGATTCCCCTCTTCATTAGTGGTGCTGGCATAATCCATAGGATTAGGACGAAGTGGATATTTTGACTCTACAAATTATCCATTCCCCTCTTCATCTGTGGTGCGTGCATAATCCTTAGGATTAGGACGAAGTGCATATTTTGACTCTGGAATTTTTTCATCCCCCTCTTCATCAGTGTTGCTCACATAATCCTTAGGATTAGGATGGAGTGGATATTTTGACGCCGTAAATTTTTCATTTCTCTCTTCATCAGTGGTGCTGGCTTAATCCTTAGGATTGAGACGAAGTGGATGTTTTGACTCTGAAACTTTATCATTCCCCTCTTCATCAGTGGTGCTGGCATAATCCTTACGATTAGGACGAAGTGGATATTTTGACTCTAGAATTTTTACATCCCCCTCTTCATCAGTGGTGCTGGCATAATCCTTAAGATTAGGACAGAGTGGATATTTTGACATTGCAAATTCTTCATTCCCCTCTTCATCAGTGGTGCTAGCATAATCCTTAGTATTAAAACGAAGTGGATATTTTGACTCTGCAAATTCCTCATTCCTCTCTTCATCTGTGGTTCTTGCATAATCCTTAGGGTTAAACTAAAGTGGATATTCTTCATCTCCCCCTTCATCAATGGTGCCCTCATAATCCTTAGGATTAGGACGAAGTGAAAATATTGACTCTAGAAATTCTTCATCATGCCCTTCATCACTGTTGCTATCATAATCCTTAGGATTAAGACTAAGTGGAATAACTGACTCTCGAATTACATAAATTTCTTTTTGCTACACCTCATCAATTTTGTTCTCATCATCCTTAGGATTGTGATCAAGTCGATTTTTTGACTCTTTATTCATGGTGAACGAACTCCTGTTATATTCATCACTATGAATAGAGTTGTTTCGTGACGAAGATGTTGATGTTCTACAAAGAAAAACTTCGCTATCAGAAGAAACTATGGCTTTCAACAAGAATAGGTTCAATGATACAAATTCCTCTCCCACTTACAATATATAGCTTAAAGACTGAACATTTCCTTCCAAATTCCCCCCCCCCCCGAAACAAAATTTCGTGAAAAACTTTCCTCCAAATTTTCCGCCGAAAAAATTTCGTGAAAAACTTTCCCTCCAAAATTTTCATTTCAAATATTTCGTACAAAATATTAGTCAAAAAATGTATTTGAATTTTTTTTAATAAACTGTTTGTGTTGACATATTTTATCAATATTTATATTCAAGATATCCACAAAATATTTCTATCATGCATGCCTTCCAAACTAAAATAATGTTGTTATTTTAATGATTTGACATATTTTACATGTACGTATTAACTATAATATTACTATAATAACTACATGCAAATATTAACTATTTTAATTATAGTTACTACATGTAAATATTTTAAATTTTAAATTTTAAATCTACATTATATTCATCTAAAATATATTTCAAAATTTCTTAATAAACAGTTGGTCTTGAAATATTTCACCATACTTTCTATTCAAAATATCCACAAAATATTCCTTTCATGCATGCCTTCCAAACTAAAATAATTTTCTTATTTGAATGATTTAAGATTGACTACATGTAAATATTAACAATAATAACAACATGCAAATATTAACTATTTTAACTATAATTAACTACATGTAAATATTTTAAATTTTAAAATTTAATCCCATGATTTTAAACATTGAGTACATGTAAATATTAACTAAAATATTAACTATGATAACTACATGCAAATATTAACTATTTTATCTATAATATAAACTATAATTAACCACATGTAAGTATTTTATATCTTCAATTTTAATCCGAGATTATATTTGAATTATTTAACATTGAAGTACATGTAAATATTAAATAAAATATTAACTAGAATAACTACATGCAAATATTAAGTATTTTAACTATAATAAACTACATGTAAATATTTTAAATTTTAATCCCACATTCATTAAACAATAAACCAATCACACAATATTCACTATATAATAAGAAATATTATTTCTATTCATCACATTACATCAAGTTTTTTGGTATTTGTTAGAGAAATTTTCTAGAGGTGTTGTGTTGGCATTGGTAATTTTGTGGAGGCATTGCATTTGCATTGGAGGCATTGTGTTGCTATTGGTAATTTTGTGGAGGTGTTGCGTTGGCATTGGTAACTTTGTGAAGGCATTGCATTGGCATTGGAGACGTTGTGTTTCTATTAGTAATTTTGTGGAGGCGTTGTGTTGGCATTGGTGACAGCGGTTTTTTGCATTTCAAAGGTTAGTTTTCCTTCTATTCTGTCCATTTAAAGACGATTTTGTTGAAAATCTGTTTTTCTATAGTTTTTGTGTTCAAAATGTTTTTTTAAAAGGATTTTAGGTTCGAAAACCATTATTTTTTTATATTTTTTTAGTGAAGAAAATGTAAAAAAAACTAATTTTTTTTGGGTTTTTAGGATAAAAATTTAGATTTTCTTTTTTCTTTTTTAGGGTTTATAGGTTCATCTAGATAGAAAAATCCGTAAAATGACCATCCACATTAAAAAAAAAAGTTATATTATTATTATATATATATATATATATATATATATATATATTTTATTATAAATATATTGGTGGTTTCATTATTTAAATTGTTTTTTTGTTTTTTATTTGACAATTTTTTTATTTTTAAATGTAGTTTATAATTTAAATTTGATTTTGTATATATAGATATATAGATATATATATATATATATATATATATATATATTTAAATTTATATGGTAGAATATTATATTTTATATTAAACCATAATGGTTTTGTTTTATTATAATTTTTGTTTTTAAATAAAAATTATAAATATAATTTTTAATTTATTACTTACTTTATGTTTTAAAACAAACATTTTTATTTTTTGTTTAATATTTTTTTATTTTTTAAATTATAATTATAAAATTTAAAATTATATTTTTTTTGTATTGTTATATAGGTTTTTTTTTTTTTTTTTTTATTGTATTGTATTTTATTTTTATATATATATATTTAAAATTTTGTTTTTATAATAGTTTAGCTTAAAAATAAATAAATAAATAAAATCATTGTTATTATAGTTATTTTTTTTTATTGGAAAAAAAAATTATTTTGTGTCTAGGTGGCTGCTCGGCCGGCCTCCACCCAGCAGGGGGCCAGAGGCCGACCTCAAGCCCTCGGATGGGAGGAGGCCGATTACGGCCTCTGCCCAGCAGAGGGCTTGGGGCCGGTTGCGCAACGCCTGGGGAATCGGCCTCCACCCAGCCGGGGGGCCTAAGGCCGGCCAAGCGGCTGCCCAGCTGGCCTCCAGCCTCTGCCCAACTGGGGGCCGGAGGCTAGCTGGGTAGCTTCTCGGCCGGCCTTCGGCCCCCGGTGGGCACGAAAAAATAAATTATTTTTTTTTATTTTTTTTTTAAATTTAAATATAGAAAAAATATTTTAAAAATTTGAATTTAAATTTTAATTATTTTTTAATTTGAACATAAAATAAAACTTAAATAAAATTAAATTTGCTTTTTTAATTTTGTTTTAAATATAAGTGTTTTGTATTAAATATTTAATATAAATTTTTAAAATTTTTAAAATAATTATAATTTTTTATATTATATTATTTATTTTGTTTCTTAAGTATATAATTATATATTAATATGATATAAAGTTTAAAATTTATAATTTATTTTATATTTATAATTTTTGAACTTTAATAAATTTTAATATTTTAAAATATAATAAAAATTTATAAGTTTTTTATTAAAATTTTAATTTTAACATATATTATTTAATTTTATTCAATATATTTAAAATTTTATAATATTATTTATTAAGTGTAAATTTAATAAAAAAAAAAACACAATTAAAATTAAAACAAAAAATTAACATTATTTTGTTTTTTTAATAAAATCTTTAGCTTAAAAAAATAAAATTTAATTTTAACATTTGTAATAAATAGTAAGTATTTTTTTTGTTTTTTTTAATATTAAACAAAAACTTAAGTTTGAAAATAATGTTTATTTTTTTTAAATTGTTTTATACAATTTAAAACAAATTTTTATTTTTTTATAAAATGTATTCAAAACATATTATATAGATATATATACATATATCTAAATATAATTTATAATATTTTGTTTTTAAATGAAAATTTTCTATAGTTAATTTCACTGGTTTAATTTCAATTTATTTAGTTTTACAAATAAATTTTGTTTTTTAAATTTATTTTATCGACATTATTTTCTCATTAACTAATATATATATTTCTTCTTATCAGAAAAATGGCATCAAAAAAAATTTCTTTGAATGTTTCTGCACCTAAGGCAGCAAATCCCAAATCTAAAGTTGCAGCTCGACGCACTATGGATACAACTCCCAAATCTAAAGTTGCAGCTGGACGCACTATGGACACTGTTGGACGCAGTAAGGACGTTGTTGCACACACTAATAAAAGTCAAGCAAGTGGGGCGCTAGGTTATTTAAAGCTTATTTCTGATTGGAAGAACGCCGAGGAAATAGATAAAATTGATTTCTTATGATATCTTGAAGACAGTGAAATGGAGGCTGATATACATATCTATCTCGTTTGTGGTATGATTGACTTAAATAAGCCATATGACGTGATGGGCAGAGTACAAGACATATGTATGGTCCTGAATACAAACACTATATATGTTCTTGCAAGGAAGACTAATAAACGTGAGAAGGTTAGATATCGTCTATCAAAGGTCAAGTATGACACAGATGAAATATCTACAAAGTTTTCTGAAGAAATCTCAAGCAACATTGCAAGTAACATTGTAAGTATGCTTATTTTTATTTCCGCTATGCATTATTGTAAGGATGATTCAATTTTTTATAAATTATTGATAATTGACATGTTTTATTTTGTTTCATAGGATTTTGTTCTGAGTCTTTCAAACATGTTTGAAGGTCTTTATTATTTGGAGCCAAATGTTATGCATGTGATCAACACTTTCCACACAGACAAAGCAGAGGAAAGGAGATTGAAGCAAAGATCAATAGCTCATGACATTGCAATAGTACAAAGAGGGGATCAACCAAGAGTCACTAAGGTGGGTCAATCTAGTAAACTTAAACATGTTTCTTTTGAAGATGTCGAACATGAAACAGAAAATTATGATAGAATTAGTGAGGAGGAGATTAGAACTGTTGTGCAAAAGGAGAAAACAAATCAGACACCAAAAAGAAAAATTGCCAAAGATGTCTCTCTTTTACCTCATAAAGGAGAGCTTGTTTATAAAAAAACTGATATGTTATCCAATAAGACTAGGAAATCAAATATTGGTGAACCTATAAAGGTCATGAGCAGCAGTGAAAAAAAATTGAAAGCTCTCACGGAAGCAGAGAAATCATAACACCAGGTGCTGAGTTAGAGGATGACATTATTAAAACAAAACAAAATGCTATTCGACAAGAGTTGAGGAAGAATAAATTAATTCTTGGTGGCCAAACATTTGAGTTTAATGTTAACCAATTTTATGGCCCAGATGAAGGACAATCTCAATATCAAATTAGAAAGGCCCGTCACCTACATGTACATAATCTGAAAACATTGTTCAAGTTCAATCCATATGCGCATGTGGTGGATTATGTGGTTCTTGTCGATCCATGTCGGGTTCCCAACAAACAAGCATTTGACAAGACAAAATTTTTTGATTATAAATATTATGTAATTGGAGGGAACCATTCAATAGAGGCTAAGAGACAATTGATTGCAGAATATCCCAATAACTATCTTTTTCAAACAGTGAAATGCATCATTTACGCTGGCTTAACATAAATAGAATCAAAGTTATTGGCATGGGATCATAATGCAGATAATGAGTACAGAATGAAAATGACTTTCATCCAAAGGGTCAGATTTATTCATAATGAATTCATAGAAAAATGTTGTGGGGATAAGACACAAGTTAGTGTAGCATTTCGAAAGGAATGTTTAATGGAAACATGTTATCAAATTGATGAAAAAAAAGCAAAAGATGGAAAATTGAATACAAATCTCTTCAGAGGCACAGATAACATTTTTCAGCTGGCATTTAGAACTGGGGAGGTATGGGATTTGATTGATGAGATTTTTGATCGATGGGAGAATATTTCCATAAAAAATCAGAAAGTTAGAAAGAGTAAACCCATAATATGTACCAACAATAAGGGGGGTCCTGAAATGAAGCAGCTTCCAGAGGATATGACTATTACACCTTGGAGAACAATGCAAGGTGTGAAGGATGATAAATTAGTCAAATCAGTATTAGCCCGTGTGAAGTCAGGTGAATTATCAATGGAAGAAATGTGTGCAAAATTTCAAAAGTAAGTTTCTTGAATTATTTCTTATTTTACTTTCATTATAATTTTCTTTTAAATAAAACATAATGATGTTGGTAGAATTTGTTATTCATGTCACTATATTAACGGTTTTAAATTGATTTATTCAGTTAGAATTTTTTTATGAAAATACAAGAACACATGGTTAAAATGTCGAATGAAGACAGTTGGGGTGATGTTGTGCGCCACTACCCATAAGCAATTTCTACAACAACACTTAAAGATTTTTATATTGCATTCAATAAGGTATGTTGATTTATACATTCATTTTATTCATATTTAAACTATTTTTATTTTATTACTTATACATATATATATTTTTATGTCATTAAAGATGTCGAAGAAGGATGGAAATGGAGTACCAGATACTTTCAAAAGCTTTATTGAAAAAATTAAGTTGGAAAACATGAGAAAGAAGCGTCTTATGAATGTTGAACTTGATCCTACTCTTAATCATTACATTTGGAATGGGCTCGACAGTATCCAATATCAAATAATACAAGGTGACTGTGAAGACATTGCATCACTAATACCTAAAAGGGAATATGGCCTAGTTATTGCAAATATTCCTCATGGTTTCAATTTCCCAGACATTGAATATGATAGAGAACCATATACTTATCAAGATTTTAGTAAAGTGGTTACGGGTTTTCAAGAAGTGACAACATCACCACTTTGGCGATTTGTGACATTTCATTCAGACACACAGTTTCCAATGTTATTAACAAGCTTCAAGGGTAAAGAAAACTCAAGGATGCAACTTACATGGTAAGACTTTGAAATTGTATGTTTGATTACTTCTAAATTTTTTTATTCATGTAAAATTTAATTGAACTTTTACTATGTTATGTTACAGGCATAAGTCAAATATTGTTTCTTCCGAAGATCAGCCTATTATAAATGATTGTGAGTTCATCCATGTTGAATGTTGGACAAAAGAGGATAGCTATAACCGTATTCTTATGAATCGAGTAGATGGGAAGAGTCATAGTCAAGTATTGGTTCATGATGTTGTTGTAAGAAAACTAACATATGAGGATAAAGATGCAAAAGGAGATATAGTTAACATTTATCAAAAACCACAAGCATTGATTAACTATCTTATAGATCTATGTTGAAATGAAGGATAATGGGTTTTGGATTTATTCTCAGGTTCAGGTAAGTTTTATTATACAAATTTAAATTTAAATATTTTATTTTTTACTTTTTATGTCTTCATACTAATTTTTTTACTTATTTCTTTTGTGCTTGATGGATTAGGTACAACACTAGCATGTTTCCTACTAAAAGGAAGAAATTGCATTGCCATTGAGAAAGACCCAGTGCAATGCAAATTTATTCAACAAGGAATTAACGCTCTTGAATTCCTTCCAGATGTGAAGCAAGAAGTTGGTTTGAGGAGAGGGGATTTTAATAAATCACGTGTGGCAAAAAAAGCAAAGGAACCTGAACCACCATTATATGGAGTGATTGGAAAGGGACACTTTGTAAGATTTGCAGACATGAAAGATTCATTAGAAGATGAAAATGACCAAAATGAAGAAGAAAATGTTGCGGAAGAAGCCATCAATGATGTTCTAGATGATGTTGAACATGTATTAGTTGATATTGTTGATGATGTTTAAGTTATGCTGGCAAAAAAATTTCATTTTTGAGATCTATTAATCATCTTTACTTGTAATGTTTAGACTTTGATATTTTATGAGAAAAACCTCTTTTTTTTTTTGCAAAAAACATGTGATTACTATTATGTTTTGACATAAAGTTAAATAAAAATGTTATGTTCTTAAGTTTTCTTGTTAAGATTCTCCCAAAAAATTTAGTTTATTTAACATGTTTTTTTGAACAAAAAGTCTCTAAAAGTGTAATTTTTGCATTCCATTTATATTGAAAATTTGTATTTTTTTTGTCATGTTGTTCAAAATATTGGTTTTTTAGCGACAATTATTTGATGTGCACTGAAAAATTAATTAGCAATACATAAACATGTAGAAAATATAAACTTTAGAATATTGACCCTTTTTCCATTTTTTTATCTATGTCAAAAAGTGAAGATATCATTACAAATTTTTATTTTAAAAAAAATATTTTTTTTAAAAATTTTAAAACACAAGTACATAAATGCACTTAAAAATAAACATCTCATGGAAGAAGAAGACATTAGAAAATCTATAGTGTCAAAATCAATCCTATAAAAAAACGTTGGTGATGATACATCACCACTATTCAAAATCGACATAAAAAATATCACATAAAAAAATAAAAATAAATTAAAAAAAACTTAAAGAGCCAAAAACATGCTCCAATTTGTTTTTATGATTCTGCATCACCACTTTTCAAAATCGGGTGTTTTTCTTGCTACCTCAAAAAGTAGGTACCAGTGCAGTTACCTATTTCATCGGTAATAGTGTTTGTAGTCAACAACACATAAACATTCATATAAAGTACCATTGGATACAAGATGGACAATTTTAGGAGTCCAAGAAAATAAAAATCTTGGATGCTATTTTATTGTCAAATCCCACAAAATATTATAGTATTACTAAAAATGAACATCATATTTACTATATTAAGAGATCATGCTATCAATTGATGTTCTTATTAGAGTAAAAGTCACCCTATGTTGAAATTTTGCAATCAATTCCTTTGGTTAAGAAAGAAGGAGAGCTACATTGAAAATCAAAATATCACCCTCAACTAGTTTCAATCACCAAGTTGCGATCATGTTCAAGAGGTTTCGCTCTGTGATTTGTTGGTACCATCACTACTTCCAACATCATCATTCCTTCTAGTGAGACTGCGATAGTGGAAGCATTATATACACTATTATGTGAATGGGAGGCCATTTAAATTTTTCTAATAGCCTATTCATGAAGTCAGTGGCTAGCCATGACGAATCCAAGATGAATTCAATGAGAAATAATGGGGAGTATTTTCAATTTAAATTTTCCTTTATTCCTAGCATATAGTTTCATTTCTCTATAAGAATTTATTCAAATGGATTCCTATTTATGGAAATTTTCATCATTTTGAGTGCGCTAAAGCTATTCATTTATGCATCTAAACTCTCATAGCCTCTTTTTACTTAGATATACTCATAAATACAATTACGTGCTTCATGTGTAAACTTGCACAATATATAGCATCATCCAATAAATATCATTTTCATTTTCACTCACCAAACTCATACATATTAGGAATTCTCATATTCTATTTCATAAACCATTATGAGTGATTGAGAAGACATCTCTAGACACATATTTACTCACTTACCATCCTATTTTGTCATCTCAACTCAAACATGCAAACATGTCTATCTCATATTATGTGATACATTGATTTTTTCCACCTATAAATCTTTCTCCATGTGCATTTTTACCTCACATACATGAGGCTCTTAAGAGTAACCCCATGCAATCAACTAACATTGTATGGTTAGGAAATTTTATGCCTAAATTTCACTTAATTAGTTAATTTTAATTTATTAACTCCTTTTAAGTAAGTGTTAATGAGAATGGAGAATCATTTGAATCATTTCATTAAATCTTAGAATATTATCCACATGATTCTAATAGATTATCCTTTACCCATTAAAATATGTTATTTACTTTATTAGTAGTAAGGTTATTAATAGTAAGGTAATGTGTTGTTCTACATTTCTTTGGTAATGTGTTAGAGTTAGGACTTAGTTTCTTCAACTTATTTAGAAATAAAAGTCCATAATGATTTCTAATATCTCCACCAAAGTATTATAAATTGGTATTGAGTAGCTTTTTGATATAAGGTTTTAGAAAAACCAACCTCTAAATTTTCAAATATTACATATTAATCATATGTTTAATATTCTTAAAAGTTATTGTACAATATTGAATTTAGTGTAAATATATATTCAAATTTAATATTTATTTTTAATAACCACATCTTTTCTAGAAAAGAATGGTTTTTCCTGCAAGATTTTGATGAATTATGGTAATTATTTTTGGATATCTAGATTACAACTGTCAAGTTTTTAGAATTTTAGATGTTGTAGAGTTTCCTAAAGGTGCTTAATCTATTTCACTATTAAAAAAATACTCAAACACTCCCAGTTTCAATTTAATAAAAAAAATAAAAAATTGTGAAATTCCTATCACGCTTAAACAAATCCACCTAAATCCACCTAAGATATTAATCTTTTAAATCTATTAATATCCTCAAAATTTACTGAGTTATTTATATTAACTATTAAATTAAACACTCATAAAAAAAAACATTGAAATAAACTAAACATGGGCACATAAAACATTTAAATGAATTTTTTTTTTTAATAATTGATAATTTATTTCGATCTTAAAGAGATCAAAAGCATTCAAGTACAAACATCTAGCTTGTAGTACAATTTGGTACATTGAGAGATTGGTAGTAACAGGTGTGGTCATCGCCTTTAACCCAGTTTATGTATCCATTTGGAAGAAGTATAAATATGTTGATCAATCCATTTGAAAAAAGTGTTTACATAAATATGTTTGATCAATGGAAAAACCATGAAATGATTTCTGCGTAATTGGAAAAGCAGGCAAAGTAGACTTTACAAAGTCAAACTTTTGTTGGAAATTAAATATTACTCTCAATGAAAAGCAAGTTTTCAACCGACGGATGTGGCAGTTTGTTAAATGTTAGGTCCCTGTAATTTGCAGATTGGCAAGGGAAAATGTACAAGGGTAGCATCAAACCAATCTTTGGAGTCCTAGTTCCTAGCCTTCTTGGACTTAGAGAGGGCTCTCTTTATAAATGTGCAAAATATGTGAACTTGATAGGTTTTAGGGTTTTTATTTTATGCTAGTTATTAGGTGTAGGGCTTGTTTGTTTGTTTGTTTGGTTATGTAGGTTGTTAAGGAAAACATATAGGGTAGGATAGGTTTAGACCATTGGGATATGGAGTCTGAAATAGGTCTACAAAGGTACAAAAAAATTTCAAGGATGCTTCGGAGGGAAAGTTAACAGGACTAAATGGATCTTCAAGGCTAAGGTGAGTGGAGTGAACATTAAATTGTGAAAAGAGTAGATGCAAATGGCAGTTAAGAATCCTTTGTCAAAGAATACAACAAGAAAGGCTTTAAAGAGTACTATGCATGAAGACAAAACCAAAGACAGGGCATACCATACTTCTTTGACCAAACCCTAGTAAGTAAACTCAAAAATAACTTATCCAGCAAACCCTAGAGAGCATGGAACTCCTAACCTCTCTAGCTATCTACCTTTAGAGAAATAAAACATATAAGATAAACACATAGCAGAGATCAAGGAAGAGGTAACTCCTAAACATCATTGATCAAAGCTATAAATACCTCCAAGGAAACTATTTAAGATTAGCAAAGGGGCATGGTGAATCATAGACCTCTTCAACTAAACTTAAGTAGAAATACTTCAAAGTACAGACCTCAAAAACAACATTTAAAGTGATTCAAAGGGGCAAGGATAACCATAAACCTCTTTGGTACTGAAATCATCAAATATTTAAGATAACCAAGTGGGTCTAGAGAGCAACTAAGGATTCTCTAATCTGACTTGGCAAAGGAAAACATGAAAGCAAAAGAAGCAGACAAACTTAATGAGCTTAGACAACAAACATTAAGCTAAAATTTCTATTCAAATGTAAGGGAAAGATGAAACAATATGTAAGACATAAGAAAATGATAACAAAACAAGAAATACATCACCATTTTCCATGTTCATGAATCCTCCAAAGTGCTTGGTTCCATTGTTATTCAGTCCAAAAATATCTAGAAGGCTCCAAAGCCAAACTTCATAAAAAACTCAGAGCCTATGCTCAGCATAAAAACTGACCAACCAACCATTATAATGAGGCCTCAAGGCTCTATTTAACCAGAAAATGAGGACGTGGAAACCCTAAGTGGCTTCTAGAAACCATAAATGCATCATAAATGCCAAATTTGTCCATTAAGACCATGCAAGGCCCAAGGCACAAAATATCTAATGTCGTAAATGAAAGATAACATAAACATAACTCCTCAATCAACTCTGAAATGATTTGTCCAAAAAATCTCGAAAATATCCTTCAGTGTGTTTGGCTGAATTTTTTGCAAGGGGGCAGCTTCATTGGTCTGAACATGCAGCACGTGCACAGGAAAACTGGGTCCACTTGCAGCCAATTTTTGATGGACTTCCCGATGTCGGAATTGGCTCTGTGATGGCTCGTTGGAAAGCCTGTTGAGTCTAATTTCTAGAAATTCCTTTGGTTTTCTGATTAGGCTTCATTAACCTATTCAAAAATTAAATATCCCAAGGCTGCTCTAGGCGCAGCTCCAGGCCTGAAAATGAGGCATAACCGTGAAAAATGAGGTGTTTTTTAGCCTTTTGGGGGACCAAAAATGCTCCAAATGCTCTGAAATTTGGTGGACATGCTGTAATTGAGTTGAGGATTCCAAAAATGAAAATTTTTCCTCTCGAATATGCCTGAGATGAAAGCGTAGTGATAGGGGTGTTGCACCTTGAAGCCTTAAAATTAGCAAAAAACCAAAAATTATCAAAAACTTCCCAAAATTGGTAGATATCTTCCTGATGGGGTTTGGGAGGCCTGTAGAGAAGCTTTAGCAAGAATTCCAAGGTTTTATTGGTCTTTTTCCTCCTTTAAGGCTTTTCCTTTTTGGCAGTTTCTTCACTAATATCTTCTTCACTACCCTTTTCTGCCTTTCTAATATTTGCCTTATTTCCTTGCTTCCCTCACTGTTTGATTCTTCATCTGTTTGATCTCTCATTTCCTTCACCCTTATTGATATTTTATTGTTCACTTTCACCTCATTTACTATCTGATGCATTAGTGCCATGAGGTGATGGTGAGGGTTTTATGGAAAAGAGGATGAAGGAGGGTTATTTCTGCACCTTTGTGCTCATGTTTTTTGACATTTGAGACTCAATACTACTGCCACTATCTCCCTCATTTGACCTTCAAAAAACTATGCTTTTGAGCCCTAGCTTCTTCTTAGGAAAATGATATGGAAGATGGTGATGGAATGGTGAAGAAAGAGGCAGTTTTTACAAGTGAAGGAGATGGGTGAGTGAGGGTGTATGTGGAAATGGAAATGAGATGAAGGGATAATGGAAATGGCAGCCTTTGTAATGTAGGGGCTAAATGAATGAGTATGCAGTTTTAGCACGCTGAATGAGAGGCTAGAAAAACTTGATGATCACCCCGTTGTTGATTTCTAAAACTCTACGTTACCTCACCTTGCACTAATTTCAAATTGAAATGAAAGATAGTAATGTGAGGTCAAACTATTTGCAGTGTAAGGGTAGAGTTTATGAGTGAAATGGAGTGAATGTAGGCACATCCCTAGGTGAATAATTTTTTTTCAACAATGTACCCCTATGTTTTTCATTGAATTCCTTTGCAGGCAGATGAATGAGGCTTTAAATAGTGACCTTTAAGGGTGAAAATTAGGTTACCTCCTTAAGGTACCATTCCTTGAATCAAATCATCAAAAGAGTTTGCAAATGAGTGCATTTGGTGACACTTACCCTTAACAATGGTTGAAGGAAATTTGGAGGCAGCTTGAAGGTATTTTTGATGTTTTTTCAGTGTTTGCAGGTGCAGGAGGAGCTTCAGGCTGAAATTGTAGTGTCTACATGTGGGTCTGCCGAAATCACAGTGTCGGCATGCAGGTTTTCCGAAAGCACAGTGCCTGCCCATGGGTCAGGCAAATCTTTAACGCACAACGCCAATTTGTAGAGGGCATTTGGAGGCCTTCCATGTGTCCAAATTGGGCCCATGATAGCTCGTTTGAAATATTATCCTATAAAATTTTGAAATATACCATTTTTTCTCTAATTGGTGTTTATTTTTCTTATTAAAATTTTATTCTCCCAAGACTGGGAAAAAAGTGTTGAATGATGGTGCAGAAATGTAGAGTGCTGATGCAGGAAACTTTTGGAGGCCTTCCCCAACTCCAAATTTAGCTCATGATAGCTCATTGGAAAGTTCTTCTAGTCTAGTTGTCATTGGACCCATCAATTAATACATTTGGACACCCCATCTATGAAAAAACCTGAGCTTTCAGGCTCACTCTAGAAGTGCAGCAATTCTCCCGTGACACCTGTATTTTTGACGTTGCTCCCAAACCATGATACTTGTGTAAACTCTGAAGGAGGTTTTTCTTCTTGGAACTATGATGGAAAATCACTCTCTCACTTTTATTAAATTCATCTTTGTCTAGTTAGAAACACAATTTGAAGCGAAACTGGCCCTATGAGTGACAAATGGCTTGACTCTTGGAATGAATTCTTGGAAAATGATGGAGGCATGATGTTTATGAGTTGGTATGGATTTATGCTTGCTGATATGACCTATCATATGGATCCTCTGCACCTTTTCCTCTTTTCCATAGCAAACCCTAGCTTAGTTGAAAGAGGAAGTTTGGGTTTGGTGTAGGCAAAATAGGGGATTTAGGACTGCCTTGTAGAGGGTGGGGAATGAAGGGGTTAAGGGATGTCTAAATTCTTGGTGAAATTTTGGGGGATAGGGATAGATGTTAGAGAGTATGGGAAAGTGTAATTTACATGATTGAGTGAGGGGAGGGGGCCCAAAAGGGAAAAACACAAGTCTAGTCTTGAAAAGTGTCAAATTGTAGAAATAGGGTAGGTTTTGTAGAAAAATGATGAGTTTGAGGGATAGTAGTGATGGGAAGTGTTTAGGAAGGTATATTAAGGATAGGGAAAAATGGGGAAATGAAGTTATAAGTATGAAAGGAGGCTAAAAAAGTTAAGTAAAAGCACATGAGAATTCTTTTTAGTAGCAACAGTGTGACCATGGAATGGCAAGCTAGTGGAATAGTGACAAATTTTCTATAAGGATAATGAAGGCAGTGAGATTTCTAAAACTCACAATGTTCAGGGAATTTTTTTTTTAGAAATATAGAAACCATCTATAGTCATCTACAAATAGTAAAAATTATTGATGACTAACAGTGGCTCCACTTTGGGAGGGGAATTCCTTTTCAGGAGGTGTCTAGGACCTCAGAGCTCAAATCTATGAGTTTTGAAGACAAGTATCTTACTTGTACTTTGCAGATTTCTTCCCTTCATTTACTGATGTTCTCCTGAAAATATAATCTCAAAATCTGAAAGGACATATTTACTTCAAAATCATTCCTACCTGCCCATCATACCTTGTCTAACATTTTTTCTTCCTTTGGGTGCACTTGGATTGGCAAACCCTTGACATTCTTTTTCTTTTTAAATAAAAAAACCATCTACTTGTACCCTTATCACTTCCAAGAGTTTAGATTAGGCTGATGAACACTTTCATTCTATACCTAGTCTACTTATCTATCAAGATTAAGCTGTTTGACATATTTTTATTCTCTAGCCTACTAACATGAAATTTAAAACATGATCATATCAGGATTAAGTAATGTGATTTGTCATGGGTTGTGGCATTTTGGACAAGTTGTACATAGAAATTATTTTTGTACAATCAAAACTAGAAAACATGAGGGTTGTGATTTAGAATTTTTTGCGCATCCTTCTCTTCCTCTTTCATTCAGATTTGATAATTTAGAGCCAACATCTTCTGCTGATCTAGTCTAATGACAAGCCAAGTTTACATGGTTTGGCAAGCCTCCATTCACTAAACTATTAGCAGAAATTTAAACATGGCTAATCATGATTAGGACGTATGAGTAAACAAGACTCTTTTTCTCAACTAGTAGTAGCATTTAGGCTTGCACACTTTCAATAATACTCTTTTTTGGGTATGGGGCTACAACTCTTCTTTAAACATGCCCAGTTTTTCATATTTTTCTTTGTTTTTGTACCTTTTTTAGATCATAATTCTAAGACAAAAAGCTAGGAAGATGCTCATAGTGATGAGGTTATTTGCATACCTATCTATCCTAATCTAACTTGGAGGCATACATTCAGCTGGTGAACTTTCTTTTCCAATACAAGCAATCAAGTAGATGATGTCATGAGTGATATTTGTTCAACTCTTTGAGTGTGTTGAAAAAATAAAAAGGCCACTCCCACCTTACTTGTTTTTGAACAATAGTGCCTAAAAGTTTCTTTAAATCCTGCATCAAACTGCTCTTGACATGTTTTACTCCCTTTTCAAATGTCTCTAACAAATCAGAAAAGGGATCTTGAAACAATACCTGAATGTGAGGATTTGAAAAATAAGCTTGATCCAAGACCACTTCTTCCTCCACTTGGCTAAGCTTGGGACTCTTTTGGGAAATAAAATCTTCCTCTTCCTCATGATCATCTGAACTAGCAGACTCATCATATATTGCAATGTTGTCATCTGTCAAACATGTTTCTCCATGAGGCAAGACTGCAGCATATAAAGTCAGCAGGATAGAAAACAAAAAAAATCTCTTTATATGAAAGATTAGAAGCTGGTTGTATGCCTAGACCCTGATTTATTTTTTCTTCAGTTAGAGGAGGAGGAATTTTACCTTTTCCTTGGATAAAACCACAACCATTCTCTTCCTCTTGTGAAGGCTGGTCATAGGGATGAATTTTTTCTGTGTTGTTAAAATCAATACCCAAAGATTGCTGACTTCTGATTGTAGTGAGGTTGTATTTGATGAACTAAAATGAAGCACCACAAAGAGGTAAATATCCTTCCCTTTCTCCCAAAATTTCTGTACTTTCTTCTCCAATGTCATAGCTGAGTGGTATTTGTTGATCACTATTTTTGAATAGTCGAAAATGACTATCTTTGTCCCAAAAATTAATCAATGATTGTTTTGTAGTGTTAGCTTGATTATGGAGAACATAATCATCATCATATTGGTCATACTTGGGCAGCTTATTCATAGGAGGAATGTCATCCATTATGCATACTAGATTAGCAGATTGTTCCATCATATTAAAAGGAGAGTGTTCATGGCCAATAGCTTCTCCTTTAGCAATCTGAAATGGTTCGAAGCACAAGGGTAGAGACTCAAAATGTGCTAGCTCATCCTCCATTTCTTGTTCTGTAATCCCAACAGCTACACCAAGATTTCTTAAGGGGAGAACTTCTTAATTTGAAAAAGGGTTTGAATTATCCATTTCTTCCCTTACTGATTCTTTAGAGCATTCCACCTTGTTTCTATTTGCAATTTTATTGTAATGCTCCCTTAGTAGTGAAGCACAAGATGTAGGAAGGTATCTAGTACTTACTTGACAACTTTCAGTGTGTTCTTCTTTGTAATCTTGCTCGACATGCATATTTTGGTTATTATTCTTGCCCTGTAATGACTGAGTTTGTTCTTCCCAAGGAAAAGGTACATGATGTTTTGAATAAGAAGCTCCAAACTCAACCTTGTACTCTTCCTCTTTCCTACCAAGTATATGCATCATTTTGTTGATTGTATCTATGAACATCTCTAGCTTTACCTCTGAAGATATCAGTTTCTCTTGATCTACTTTGTCTTTCTCTATTAATCTTAGCTTTCCCTCCCTGTTTAGTATGTTGGCTTCCACATCAAATTCCATCATTTTCATTCCCTCCAAGGTCAAAGGATCTCTTTCTATTATCTGGAAATCCATATCTTGGTTAAAGGCATATGGGTAGTGCAAGAAAGCCCATTCCAAGGGTGGCTTTATCTTAGTAGGTATTGAATGGTATACTTTGTTGAACTTTGCTGAGAAGTGTTGCACTATCTCCCCTAGCTGTATTTTCAAATGGTTGTATTCCCTTAAGATGAGAAAAACATTTCCCATGACTGTCCACCTATCTAGGAAAATTTGAGTGAATTAATGAAAATTGCTAATTCTTGCAGCTGGAAGATCCTTAAACCAACTCTTAACTTTTCCTTGTAATGATAAGGCAAACATCCTAATACGCACATCATATTTTCCTATTTAAAATAGGTAAAGTAAATTCTCAATATTTTGAATATGTTCTTTAGTAGTGATGTTTGAGTTTTCTCCATCAAATCTGGGTAGTTTATCTGTAAGATTTGCAGGGAGGTCCTCGAGAATAGGAGGAAAAATCAGAGGCTTGATATGATTGGGACCTTTGTGGGTATAGGTAGTGCAAAAAGAGATTTATGAATGTTTGAGGTTTCAGTAGAAGTAAGAAAAACAACATGAGGCTCATGTTTTACTAGGTCCTCTATAGGTGTATCTTGAGTAGGCACATGTATATATGGAGAAGGCATAGGTATATTAGTACGTTCATGGTTTGTAATTTGAAGCTCAACTTTTTTAGGCCTGAGATCTTTCCAATGATAAATTTAGATCTCATCAGTGTATTCATGATCAGGCTTAAAGTAGGATAGAACATAGTTATAGATAAAAAAAAAATTACTTGAATCCAATCTAGGCCTAAGTACTTTCTCTTTCTAGGATGACTGGTCATGTTTCAGGTTCTTCCTCCAGCAGAGTCCTTAGGTCTATTGAGAGTTTTGGAGTCGCCAGGTGGATGATGTTTACTGTTTTTAAGGATGTACTTGTTGTCCACCATCAATAACTAAATACCAATTTAAGGATGTTTGTGGGTGTTCTAAGGTCCTAAGGAATACTTAGATTGTCACTGACTAATAAGGTCCCACCATGTCTGCCACTATGTTAGGCAATGAGGTGGTGATGAATCACTGGATACTATTTGACAAGGGTTTCTGAATTGTTTAAGGATGTATAAGTTTGTTACTTACTCAGAAGGTCTCACCGTGATCGCCACTATGTTAGGTCCCCGTAATTTTCAGATTGGCAAGGGAAAATGTACAAGGGTAACATCAAACCAATATTTGGAGTCCTAGGACCTAACCTTTGTGGACCCAGAGAGGGCTCTCTCTATACTTGTGAAAAATATGTGAACTTGATAGGTTTTAGGGTTTTGATTTTAGGCTAGTTATTAGGTGTAGGGTTTGTTTGTTTATTTGTTTGTTTGGTTAAGTAGGTTTTCAAGGAAAACATATAGGGTATGAGAGGGTTAGACCATTGGGCTATGGAGTATGCAATAGGTCTATAAAGGTACAAAAAAAGGTCAAGGATGGTTCAGAGGGAAAGTTAACAGGGTTGTTACAATAACTGCAATGAGTCTTCTTCCTCCAGACCTGCTTAATCAATTTCTTTCCTTGCTGTG
Organism: Pinus albicaulis; assembly: GCA_034641835.2. NCBI lineage: Eukaryota > Viridiplantae > Streptophyta > Pinopsida > Pinales > Pinaceae > Pinus > Pinus albicaulis. The sequence goes on along the minus strand of CM076578.1, from coordinate 1,214,254,562 downwards.
GAGAAGGATTTTCATGCCTCATCCTCCTTTGTGCTGCCTTTCTCTTCCAGCACTCAGCAAACACATGGTTATGTAAACCACAAAAATGACAAGTTTTATTATGCCATGGTTTACGTTCATGATTAGAAACTACCTATAATCAAAATGAACTTGTGAATATCGAGACTTATTATACCTTTCCTGGTGGTCTCTGGTGCAATCATGGTAATGAGAGCTTGTCTCAACTCTTCTACTGTGGCATGAACTTCCATGGGATGATGATGAAGTGTTCCCATCGATCCTCTCCTTGACGATTTAATCAACGTTGTGGAAGCTTTAGACACCTTTGATAATTCTCCTTCAGTGTATCCCAAGCCTGCATAGCGAGGTATCTGCAAAACCTCCAATGGCTGAGTTATGCCTTGGCCATGAATGCCAAGTCCTCCTCCTTTTTACCCCATCTTGGTAAGGAATAACATGTTGATTCCTGTAATGGGGATCTCCACATTTCCAACATAAATAATAGCATGCAAAGATGAAACTGAAGAATGATCACAATTTTTTACGTCAGACATTGATTTTGAAACATGTGAAGAGGGCTTCTCTAAGCCTTCGTTGCACTTCACTTCCTTCAAGGCCTATGTTGCGGTCTGTACCTGAAGCTACAATTGCTGGTTCTCCTCCTTCTATTCTTGTAGAAGTGTCTTTAATGAAACATGATCTTTTTGAAGACTTCCATCATTTCATTTCAATTCTTCCAATGCCTCTGTCATGGCTTCCAACTGAAGCTGCAATCGCTGCTTCTCCTCCTTCTCTTCCTATAGGAGTGTCTTCAACTTAGTGTTATCTGCAACTTGTTTCTCATAAGCTTCATACAACATGTCCAATTTCTCGGAAACCCTAATCATGGTCTTGTACATGTCTTTTACATCCTCCATTACTGCATGTTCAATGGTTCATGCTTGCAGTTCACATCAGCAAGAAGACCGCTCTGATACCACTTGATCCGAGTAAATTTCTACTACCCTTTTAACCAAGAAATTTTTATTCGGCTAAAATGTTCTAATTTCATTTTATCAAAGCATTAATCAAAACATATGTAGATATAATTAAGAGGAAAACATGTGAACAATCACACAAAAAAATGCAAGACGTTTAATAATGGAGTTTGTCAAGTGTGGACTACGTCTCCGGGCCTTAGTGTCTCGATGGTGTTGGCCACTTCATTTAGTGTTGTAACTAGTGATAATGTACATGGATATTGTTGAATTTTCATACAAGGAAAGCCCTCAACATGAGTGCAAAAGTCTCTCCATGAGATTTTCCGTTACAAGGAACTCTCACACATCACAAACCTCCTATCAGCATGAAAACTTCATGCATGGTGAAAAAGAGTATCCCGCCATCAAGGCAGCAAAGGTATCTCACAACATAAATCACCATCCATGATAAACACATACCACATACATACACATAAATATTTCACATCTTACATCAGCAGGAATCAACAACATCAAATAAACATGAAGAATCTGCATTGTACATCAAGAAGGAATCGACATGACATAAAGCATCGTAAAAGAATAATCAATGAAGTACATGGAAACAACACTTCATATACCTCAATCTTGATGCTAGCTAAAGAATAGGCTGCTAAGTCACTGGGTCTAAATGAACCATCGAAGTCGTGGCATAGAATGGCAAGAAATCGACTGGCCACACACTGAAATCCTACAACCTTATCCCTTATCTGGAAAATGGTTGAAAAATATATGGCTCATATGGAAAATATGACTACATCATTGGATTTGTGTTGCTAAGAGATGTAGGGTCCACTGTCAATTTTCTGAATTCTGACACTATCAAAATTTGGGCCGTAGGGAATCTTTTAGATTCCTTAAAGATGCTTCTCCACAGGGAATCTGGAAATCTGCCAGTCAAGATAGGAATCTGATCTCACCATTGAGATCCTTACAAATTTCCAAGAAGAATGAATATAAAGTTGACCTCATTATGACACCAGCGGATTACGGCCTCCAAGGAATCTAAAAGATTCCCTCAAGATTCTTGAAGATTTTTCTCCACAGGGAATCTACAAAAAATCTAAGAAAAATGACTATAAACTTGAGCATATTATGATAAAAATAAATTTTACCTGCTATAGGGAATATTTGGGCATCAAAGGAATATTCTTTTTCTCAAAATTCATGCCACCATTCTTCCCCCTCTGCCTCGAACTACGTGGTTGGGTCTACTTGGCGCACTGGGAAGAAGACGAGTTTTTATAAAAAAAATATGGCGGACCTTACAAGGTCGCGACTGTTTGGTGTAACAGTAATATTTCGTGATGGATAAGGAGGGGTCGGGGGATCAAATCTCGCCCCTCCTATTTTTTTACACTACACATGTTAAAATAGCCGTGGGAGGTGGGTGGGTCCACTCCACGCGGCTTGACCCGACCTAACCCCGTTCATGTTCAATGTATATGGAATGAGGTTGGTTTGTGGTGGGCGGGACCACTTCCATGCGGCCTGACGCAACCACTATTGGTTATGCATTATATATATAGTGTGGGTCCGCAAGGGTGGTAGGGTTGACCACCCTCCCCCTAACCTTTTGTTATTTTATAATCTTATGACTTCGGTGGTGTCGTAGGGTTGGCGGGGGTCATGACCCCTCGATCCCTTTAAATATATATTTCTTGTTTTTAAATAAACCAACCCTCAAAATTTCGAAATTTAGTTTTTAGACTGAAGGAGACATTTTAAATGTCCCACAATTTCTCCAGGAAATTAGCCAGAGCTAGCCAGAATCTGGCGGCCATATTTCTGTGAAATTGCATCCTCCTTAACCTGTCAAGTCATCCAGTCAACCTTAGAACTTTTAAAAGCTCTAACTTTCGCATGTGAACTCGGTTTGATGAACCGTTCACACCATTACGATCAGGACGACGAGATATTCAACCTAAAACTGAGTTTTCCACATTTCCGTCACTTTGATTTTTGATTTTTCATAAGCCCTCTATCCAGTTTGTGTCTCTGGAGCCACTTGGATAAAAAATTGACAATTAATTTACAATTTAACAAATTTACAAATTTAAAAATTTTAATAAAATTGAATGATGACAATACATTCAATTACAATTACATGAAATTTATGTAAATTTTCATAATATAATTACAATTACAATTACAATTTTACAAATATTTTACATACAATTACAATTACGATTACAGTTTTACAATTTTACATACAATTACAATTACAATTACAATTAAAATTAGAACTAGAATTACAACTACAATTTTACAATTTCACATACAATTACAATTAAAATTAAAATTACAATTAAAATTTTACAACTTTACATACTATTACAATTAAAATTAAAATTACAATCACGTTCCATAGAATTAAAATTACATTTTTAGAATTTTACAAATTTGAAAATTTACAAATTTTACAATTTTAATAAATTGAATCATGACATGAATACATACAATTATAATTACAATTACAATTTTACATTTTACTACAATTAGAATTAGAATTACAATTTTACAATTTTACATACAATTACAATTAAAATGACAATTAGAATTGATAGAATTACAATTACAATTACAATTCTACAATTTCACATATTAATTAGTGGAATTTTGAAGTCTAAAATGGGCCTCCTAAGGAAATTATAAAATAATAGTGGAAATAACAAAATAAGATTTGATTACATCATCAAATTTTAGAAGGAAAAAGAAAAATTATTTTTTTCAACTTATCTCCCAAAGTTCTTACTCAAATTTCGAGCGGGAGCGCTCATTGGATGCAAAATTTAATTCATCATCGAAGGAGTAACCATGTTGCATACTTTCGATGGACCCTGTTACAGGAAAAATGGGAAATACATTAAATTAAAAAATGTGATTACAATCACATTTTATAATGTATTTCTCATTTTTCATGTAGAAGGGTCGATTGAAAGTATGCAACATGTGTACTCCTTGGATGAGTAATTAAATTTTTCATCCAACGAGTACTCTCGCTCGAAATTTGAGGAAAAACTTTGGGAGATAAGTTGAAAATACGAGTTGAAAAGTAGTTTTATTATTTTATTATTTTTAATCTTTTTACCCTTTTTCTTAAACAATGGTGAATCATCCCCCATGATTGACATCATCATCTTGAATCCTATTGGTTCTTATAAAGTCTATTTTGGTTGTACATTTTTCGTAGGAGGCCCATTTTAGACATCAAAATTCCTATTATTGGCAATTACAATTACAATTTTACAATTTTACATACAAGTACAATTAAAATTACAATTACAATCACGATGCATACAATTACAATTACATTTTTATAATTTTACAAATTTACAAATTTTACAATTTTAATAAAAGTGAATCATGCCATGAATACATACAATTACAATTTCACAATACAATTACATACAATTACAATTACAATTACAATTTTACACACAATTAAAATTAAAATTTCAATTACAATCACGACATAATATTTTATAAATATCATGATTTAATATTAAAAATAAACATCACGATCATGATAACCATCGTACAAACATCATATTCGACTAAAATACACTTTCAAATTCACTAACATCATATAATCATCGTGATCATGATCATCTAACAAAAAAAAAGCATCAAATATACATCTCATGTCAAATAACTGCTATTACATACACTTCTATCTACAAGAACATTAAATGAACATATCTAACATGACCTAACAATATACACATCATGATGAACACCAACATGTAAATTAAGTACATCAACATGGGCATAAAATACATGGACCATATATATATATATAATGTCAAAAATATACAACTGTAATATATTGCATATAAATGTCAAATATATAGTGGTACATCAATACTAGTACTAGTCGAGGCCTGCTTAGTCGATGGTGTAGACTCATGCTCAGATAGACGACGCGCCTGCTCCAGAGGTGCTTGCTGATCAGTCGATGGTGTAGTATGCTCAGGAACTGCCTGTTGATAACTCGTCGATGGAGCAGCCTGCTCAAACGTGGATGGTGCGGCCTGTAATGATGGACCTGCCTCCTTAGATGGACCCACCTTCTTAGAAGTAGGTGTTTGCTGAGATGGTTCAGACTGCTCAGACGATTCTCGTTGACTAGGAATGGATGCTTTCTGCTCATCATGATCTCTGCCATGAGGTGAAGGAGGAGGAGGTGAAGAACTAAAATGATGATCACTACTCTCATGATCATGATCATCAGATGAGGCGCTTCTTTGTCATGCATCTCCACGATGCCTAAGATATGACGCATGAGGGTCAACATATCGCGGGGCATGCCTCTCCAAATTTGTGTGAGCCTACGATCAACCTAAATCTCTATGATCATAATTGGGCAGACTCCATCATCAACTAGCAGTCGATAGAATTGGTTGCCCAATGCCATCCTAAATCGGGTGCCTGGCCCACACCTCAGCCTTGTGGGTATCTGTACCCAATCAAGATCAGGTCTGTCACCCTAATCCTCTACCTCTACAATCTCATCATCAACATATACACCTAGATCATTCGAAGGAGGTGGGATCTCATCCCCAATGAATTTTCCAATATCTACAAAATATATAGTACACAAAAATAATTAGACATTCTCATTAAAAAATTTAATAAAATAAGTTAAATAATGTGTTAGAATAAATTTGATAATTATAATTAATTAATTAAGACAATAAAATGAAACTATATTAATTTAAAAAAAAACATTAATATTAACTCTCGCGTTCGGCGGCTCATCCTGTTTGAAGAGGATGTTGTTACACCCTCGCCAATCCTAAACGACATATGAAAATGGCACCAAAACAAAGGATTAATCATCAATACTGGATAGAAACTCCAATGCATCAGGAGATATCCTAGTGGGAAAGTCAGACTGGCCTCTCTTGGGCATCATTTAGCCCCACATCTACATCTGTACATGCAGCATCGGCCTACGAGGTTGCCAAACAAAAGTAGGCCTCATTTCTGGAACCTCCCAAAAAATAAACAAAATGACTCTGAAGAAAAAGGGAAGGTCAACCTCTCATGTGCCTGAAAATGACATCTATCTAATGTTGTACAAAAATGCCGCAAAAAATTCGTAGACCATCTCACAAGTCATGGCGCCAGAAATAAAGAATCAACATAAAATAAAAGTGGGAAACTAATGAGTTTCCCATCACTGGTATAATGTGAAATAGTCGTCAACATTAGTGAGAGGCACCTCACCTCCTCTGCACCAAATGAAGCAATACGTAACTGACCACTAGACACTTGAAAATATGCAGGAGAAACTATATCATCCCTAATGTATCTCTGGGAGTACGCCAACTGACTCCCGCTGCATAGCCGACAGGGACATCTAGGAACTAGGGAAAATCATGCCCTCTCCTAGATATGCCATTAATAAAATATATGTCCTCTTCTGTGGGCACATGCCACTGGTCAGGACCGACTCAAAAAGCCTATCAGTGGGCATTCCACCTGAAGATGAGTTGTCCCAATAACCCATTATGGAACTTCAGGGATGTAACCTCCTCATAGAACTTGAAAAGGCCAACCTCCCTTCAGAGCAACTGGGTGGTTGCCATAATAGGGTGAGGGTGCATAAGTCTCTCCCACACTCGTGTCTCCCACATGTGAATCACGTTATACTGGTTTTCCATATGTTCTTGTTGTTCCCTTTGTTCTCTCTATTTACATCGTTGAATGATTCACATATTAAATAATTTTTTTATTATTAAAGTAGACATGTATATATATATATATATATATACACATACGCCCCCCCACACACACACACATATATATAATTTTTTTTTGAAACAAAAAACAGTCGATGCGCCGAAAAAAACAGTCACGCACCATACCGGTGCGTATGTTTTTATTGTGCACTACTCTCAGTGTGCATCGAAATTGTTTGCGCACTGCAAAATATAAAATGTACTTTTATGTGGTGTGTTAACGAAACTATCCAGCTCGAGGTAGATAGTTAGGTCAATGCACCACCCAAAAATAATTCATGGTCAACGGTGTGGTCCTGTAAACGACTGCACCGTTGACCATGTATTATTGTTCAGTGGGCGGCGCGTTGACCAAAATATATGCCCAGGGCCAAGGCGGATATTTTGGTCAACGAACCACCCAACAACATTACATTGTCAATGATGCGGTCATGTAAATGACTGCACCATTGACTAAGTACTGATGTCAAGAGGGTGATGGGTTGAACTAATTATTCGCCCCAGGGCACATAGTTTGGTCAATTCATCACCCTCCTGACACTGGTACATAGTCAACAGTGCGGTCGTTTAAATGACCACACCGCCATGTAAGTTTAAAAAAAAAAAATCACGGTGCGTGTTTTTGGGTACCGCTTTAGAACCTGGTGTGGTTTCCGTTAGAACCGTTTGCAGTGCGCCCTGTAAATTTACAGGCAGCACCACGAAAGTTGCGAGTCGAACAGCTCAAGTGGCCCACGCTGAATTTTTTTTTAAATGGTAAATTTTAAGGTTTTTTACAAATATAATCTACTAAAATGTTTAGCTATTGAGAAACAAGTAAAATACTTGTACATTTGCACGTCGAGGAGGCATATTCGCTAAGGAATTGGAGAAACCAAATTTTCCCACGGTTTTCAAAAATTCGAACTCCACAGGGTGAGGAATGGACGACAGTAGTGTATGCTATGGGAGAATTTATGGTAGGGCACCTCACACAAGATAAATTCACATCAGTGCTTGAGAGTTCTGGAGCACTCAAGAAGTGAAAATGGTGTTTTTTTTCGGCTGGTAATTTTTTTTTTTTGTTTAACCCTATTTCGGTGCATAGGTTTTTGATATGCATTGGGTAGTGCACAGGTTTTTGAGATGCATCGGGCCTATTTATGCATAGCGCACTGGTGTGCTATAGTAATTAGATGCATCATGCGGGTTTGTACAGAGAGCACAGTGTCTCGGTGTGCCAATTTTTATTATGCACCGATGCAGTTTATGATGAGAAATGCACTGGACAAAAAACATCTGTAAAAACCTGCACCTACCAACTTCCTCTAGAGACCTTCGCTACAAAAGGATATCCAGGCTATTTTTATAAGGGGTTCCTCAAAAACATCCGCTAGAGGAACTTTTCCTTGTCGTGGCAAGAATGAAATAGATAAGGCTACCATATTCTTTTTTGACCTTACAACCTTCTAAAAGAAGTCTAAGGGTCTTGAATTTTGACAAAAAATATTCAATAAAGGAGAAATTATTGGGGTCCATAGTAAGCAACTCATTTTCAAGCTGGTGGGCTCTGATTCCGTTTTGAATGCCAAAAACAATATTTAGTTTTTTCATAGATTCTTGAGTGGATTCAATTTATTGGATATGAAATGTAAGATCTTGAGCATTTGACATTCCTATCAACCCTCATGCTTGATCATGTTTATTTTCCCATTTATCCTTTTTATCTCCATCAATAGGTTTAGATTCCTATCCTGAGGCTATTCTATAAATCCCTTTACTTCTAAGTCTATCATGTAGTATAGACATTGAAAATAATTGGTGCTATTAAGAATAACTAGGCATGCACTTTCCATTTAAAAAGACTGAAGCTGAAAAGGCTGAAACCAACTACTCCAATGGAAATATCTCGAAAAAGTAGGCCGGTTAAAAGAAAAAAAAAACCAGATGAAGAAGTTATGCCTTTTTGAAAAAAAGTTGTAGTAGATGCCAAGTCGTTACGTGATAGGTTGAAATTTGATGATGAAGTTGTATTTAAAAAAAATATATCGCCCCCCCCCTCCCCCCTTCCAAACTTAATATAATAAGCTCACTTAAAAAAAAAACTACTTTATGTGACCCACTTTCATAAATAAGTGAGAGTCACTTTTACAATGTTAATTTTTCATGTGCTAAATAAATCCCTTTAAAAGAAAAAAAACAACTTGCCAATTTTTTTTTAAGAAAAAGTAACTTAACAAAAATATTTTTAGAAAAAGAAACTTGACAAAGAGACTTGAACCCAAGACCTGTATTCTTATAAAGTAACTTTACACCAAGTAAGCTAGTAAAAGGATTCTGTAATTGTTTGAAAGGAGTAAGGTTTTTTTGTGTGTTTTTTCCTGCAAAAAAACAACCTTCCAAACAAAAATAATACAACCCTTACGGTAGAACCTTATATTTTTGGTTGGTATATTTGACAAACTATGTATTTTCTCACTATTTTGGATTTCCTGAGATCAGACAAAGACGTGAGGAAAGGGCATACGTAGTAGAAAAGTCGGGTCTTCGTGTTTCTGATATGCCAGATCGCACACAATGCAGAGCAAAGATCATACGCAGATAACAGGGAATATATTTGGTAATTAGAAAAAAATATATAAACTAAAATAACAGAGGGATTAATAAATATATCTGCAAAAAAAAAAAACTTTATACCTCTAGATCTAAAATGACATAACTTGGGCAACCAAAAACCTTTTCTCATGAAACGAAAGGGGTTCCTCACTGTAACAGATGCTGTAGACACAACAGAGTAGTAATCCTAGCCTAAAAGTGGTCAGAAACAATAGATCTAGAAAATGATAGTCGCATGCAGTCAAACTGGCTTCGTATTTGGATCAACAATGGATGCGACCCTAAATACAACTCTGATACCATGTAGGAATTTACAGGTAAGTTCCTTAGATCAAACACCAAACATCACTACTCACAAACATATCATAGATAAGTACACCAGTATTTGACATGGTTAAAACCATCAAAGAGGGAAATAGTCCACGACTTGAGCCAACAAGACAATTTCATGAAATTTATTAATATAAATAAAGAAAATTTACATAAGATTCTCTTAGAAATGGTTACTGGACAAATGACCCTCCATTAAATAGAGATCATGGACCAATCGGGGGTTAAGCTACGGATCAAGTGTCGGTAATACTGACGAGAGAGTGAATTGTCATATCACTACATATTGTGAATGTGGTATTATAAGTTACAAATGTGCATATTAAAGAAACACACTTCACCTAACTCTACGCTAGACCAAGTTATACTTAACTGTTTCCTATGTGTTGAAATATCCTAACAACTAGTTATGCTGCTCCAAAGTATTTTGTTGTTGTTGCACAATGATCCTAGTATATCTCTCTTGCAAATCACTCCCTTTAAAATTTGGGTAAGATGATGAAATGTTGAATAAATTTTTACTATTTAAAAGACTTTATGAAATTAGATTTTGAAAAATCAATTGCCTCTCATTTCTGAATTTAAAAAAAAAGAAAAAAATCGTGCTTTTTTAATTCAATTTCTCTGCACATCGGTGCATTTGATAATTAAACACATTGGTGCATTTATATAAAGAGCACACCGGCATTTCCTAGGTGCCATATTTTTTCAACACATCGACGTGATTCCATTCTTCTTCATTTCTGAAATCCTGAAATAGTGATATTATTTTTTTAATGCAACGATGCAGTCTATATTTAAAAGAGCACCAAGACGATTCAATTCATTTTTATTTTATAAATTCGTGAAACAATTGCGTACTGGTGTTATTTTTTATTTAAACGTAAATGTGTTTTTTTATGTGAAAGAGCATTGATATAACATGTTTTTTATTTTTTTCGAAATGCTAACAACTAGTGCGGGTATTATTTAAACACCCTGGTAATCTTATTATTTAAATGGACCAGTGCATTTTCTTCTGATTAGCGCACTGGTGGGGTTGAAAATATATATGAAATTTTATTTTCACATAAAATGCCATATTAATCTCAAATTATCCTTTAGGACACATCCACATGAATTACATTAGTTCATAGTATAAATTTTCCGCTTAAAGTTGCCTTGGTCTTGAAAAATGGTTTCAAAACTGTATTGAAATTCGAATTGTGGTTATATGGTTCTAGAGATTAATTTTATATATTCACACAAAATTTTATTTCTGTTTTTTATCAAATATATGGAAAAAATCTCAATAATATCAAATGTCCAATTCTTCAAATTCCAACTCATTCCATATTGTTGATGAAATTCCTTCTCGAAGTTCTCGCTTTCCATCTCAAGTAAGTTAAAATTTTATTTATATTTAGAAATTATCTAATTTAATTTTTTTTTAATCCATGTCAATTTGAATAAAATTGTATACGAATTGTTTGTAGGATTCAAATTTAGAAATAATTCCTCCATATTATTTTCAAAAATGTCAGAAGTTCTTATCAAGAGCAACATATCACAAGCAGTTGGTAGATGAATATTGACATCCTCTTCAGCCTACCAATTGGAACATGGCATCTTCTAGTAGCAATCATGGATCAAAGATGGTAATAATTGCTTGGTATATTGAAATTTCAACAAACCAACTTCATTAACATACTTACTAATATCATTGATATTGTACTAATGATGTTCGATATTTTTTGAAATTAGGATCCTAGTGATGATGAGCGACCCACCTACCATCTTCCGGTGGACCCCACTACAAATTGAAATTGAGAGAAGGTTGCATTAAGAGAAAGAATCATATATGAAGCATACAAATAATGGTTGAATCAACCAACTATTCAATTCCCACTACGTTCAGTTTCACCATTTAGGAATGACTACAACAATAGTAGTTATTCATCACAATTTGACAATGTAGGCAATCAAATGGAAGTTGGTATGGATGATTACTTACGGGATACGACTGCCATGGAGGAAATGTTTTTAGATGCAATTAATGTGTTACCCATCACCACAATAATGTGCAATGGTGCTGACTAATAATGAGAGGAAATTATCCTCCTTTGTAAGAAAATAATAAATCTATATTTTTCCACCACAAACATGAAAATATGATGGAGGTACCACATGAGGCCTAACGTATCTCCAAGTGTGTGAAAGCTGACTCTCAGATACAACACTAAGGGGGAAATCAGGTAACTGGGAAAATTCTCCCCTCTTAGATAGGCCAGTGAAAAAGTATATGTTCTCCTCAGTGGGCCTATCTGTGACTCCAAAGGTTGACACGAGAGAAAACTAGGCTGACATTGGAATTGGAGCGGAAAAATGTTTTGAGAGGGGGGGTGAATCGGTATTTACTGTATATTCAAAATTTTACTTTCACTCTCTAAAACCCTTACGCTACTGCTAGTAAACTAACGTATACACGCGGATATCCTTCATACAACTCGCGTGATAGCGAGAGATCTCGCCTTGATTATTTATTAACGGATTCTTTACTGACCATTCATCGATGTTATATTGTGATAGCTTATGTGCAGTAAGAACAGAATAAACCATCACACAAAGCATCACACATGAACACCGGGATTTTTAGGTGGAAACCCAAGTCGGGAGAAAACCACCGCTGCAGTTGCTCAGCCTTCAATATTTTATTATAGAGAAAACATCTTACAACATATGTGCTGGCGCAGACTTGACCAGCACGCAGGCACCCACCTGCGCTCGTTTACCAGCCTCTCCTGGAAGGGAGCTCCAACCCCCTGACTCGTTTACCAGCCTCTCCTGGAAGGGAGCTACGACCCCCTGTTCTCGTTTACCAGCCTCTCCTGGAAGGGAGCTACAACCCCCTGACTGAAGGCTACAACCCTCAGCACCTCTATGGACCACGTTTCATCAATTTTCACACTGGATCCAAAGCTTCCTTTAGGACACAACTTGCAAGCCACGTTTCATCATATTTTCAGACTGGACCCACTCCATACTTTTAAGCACAGTCAACCATGAAACAGATACATATAACTCACTGACAGATATCAGTAAACCAGCAGAACAGATCAGACATTTCTTACCACAGACTTCAGCAAACCCTAGTTTGCATACGCGCTTTCTTTTCTCTGATGTCGCGTATATACGCGCTTCCATTCACATAAACCAGCGTATACTTCTGTACACATTACAGAGCTAATTTTATTGCACATACGCGCCTTGTCTTCATCGAAGTCGCGTATATACGCGCTTCCTCTTCGGCGAACTAGCGTATGGTTATTCAAACTTTTATGTCATTGCAATTCTTCACAACTGATACATCACTTCAGATTTTACCCTTTACCTTAGACAGATATTCGCCTCATCACAGATCTAATCATTCCATAAACAGATCTAGCAAATACAAGTACATTTCAGATCTAGATCTCCTTCTTCATCATTGGTGCATCATACATTTAGATCTATCATTCAACTGTAACCGTTTCCATTAAGATATCCTTCAGAGAGAAGTATTCATTCAAGACTAGACATCTTGCACCCACACTCATGATTTTCAAAATGAATTTCTTCTCCTTATATAGGTTTACCCTTTTTCAATACCATGAGCCCCTTTTTCAATACATGAATAAAACAATACCATGAGCCCAAAACTACATTACTTCCCGATGGTATTCTGGACGGGGTCATTTAGATGAATCATTGCAATACAATGGGTCAATACCATAGTAGTTACCCTGTTTTTACTTTATGAGCGCTTTTTCATACGCGACTTGGCATATTATTTTCCGCGTGCCATACGCGACTTCTCCCTGAACGGATCCGCGTATGCCTTGAGACATACTCTTTTCAACATAGATTTAGCACATGCTGAATTCCTTTCTTCATTGCCTTCTATACTCACTGTAGATACATCAGATTTAGTTCATCAAGACATATTCTATCAAGCACAACTTCATCAAGTAAGTTGTCATCATCTTCATCAAGTGGGTTGCCATTCAAGGACAACAATTAGCATCATATTTCTAACAAACATTATTGCATATCAGATTTACATCATTTACCAAGTCCATCAGGTCAAGAATAACTTCATCAGGTGGTTTGCCATCAAGGACAACACATGTCAACAGTCGCATGTCTTCATCTTCATTCAGTGGGTTGCCATCAAGGACAACACTCTGCATCATATTGCCAACAGGAATTCCATCAGCAGATTAGATGTGCCAATAAGACCAAGTGTGCCTTCAAGGATGTACCATCCTCATAGTACTTGAGGAGGCATGCATTCATCAAGAGCACTTGAGTTGCTGCAGTAATAGCATTAGTGTATAAATCCCTTTCCCTCTCTTTGGCCTGCCATGCTCAAACCAAATTTTATGGGTTTGCCTGTTACTTCAGCTCCTACTACTGCTCCCTCTGTTGATCTATCTGCTACATGATTAACATATAAAACACATTAGACGATAAAATACAATTTTTTATTATTAAATGAAACATGTATTTATTACTAGTGTGCTAAAAAACACAGTCATGCACCAAAGTCGGTGTGATTTCAACTATAACTGCACTGGTAACAATGTGCACATAAGTATGACACAACGCGGGTGTTTCATAAATTTAAATTTTCATAGCGGTGTGACATACTTGTGCACCAGTGTGTATGTATAACCTATTGGCACTAGTATGGCATGTTCATATTATCGAATGCACTGAGCTATAGGAATATTTTAAATATTTATTTGTGGTGTGTTTGGTAAATATAAATGCACTAGGAGTGACACACCAACACGCAATTTGTCGCATCTTTGCCATTGCGTTTATATTTAAAAAAATGCATTGCCACAATGGCAGTGTGTTATTTTCATGCACCAAAATGTGGTGCACCCTGTAAATTTACAGGGGGGCACCTCTCTCAGTGTGATCCAAACATATCGAGTGATCGCGCGTCGATTTTTTTTTTTTGCAAAAACAATGAGAAATTAAACCTAATTTTCAATTCTAATCCGCTAAAAACTTAAATTAGAAAGAAACATAGAGATTACCTAGACATTTGGTCGTTGAGGAGGCATTTTGAACATGTAATGGAGAAAATAAAACTTTCACACCATTTGAAAAATTGGAAACTCAAACAGTGAACTTGGTACTGAAAGGTGGTGAGAAAGAGAAGCACCGATGTTAGGGAGCTTGCACCTGGAAAGAGTGGCACCAATGATTCAGAGCTCTCTAGCAATGCAGATGGTAAAAATGAAAATTACGGTCGTGAGGGTTTTTTTATTTAACCCACCTCCAGTTTGTTTCACGAAGCACACCAGGGAGAGATATAAAAGCACCATGTTTTTTTTTTTTTTAAATTATCTCAGTTCTTTATAGAGATGCCCTAGGATTTACATCACAGGTAACACATTGGTGCTATGCTTTTATAATAGCACCGATATTTTTTTTAGAGATTAGAAACCATTTATCGATATGCTTTATAAGATACCCCAGGGTGTTCTTATACATTTACTGCATTAGGATGTTACTATCAAATAGCATCAATATGTTTTACTATATGAAGGAGTCTGGTGCTAGCGAATATTAAAGCACTAGCGCATTTTGGTATTTAGTGCATTGTGATTTTTTATTTTTCAAAAAACAAATTCCACGGTGCACCATGTTATATGTAGCTTTGGAGTGTTTATAGATGGTAAACCACTATTATAGGCCATTTTGTCACATCCAATCAAAGTGAGCCTTCTAATGGGATTAATAAATATCCTACTCCCCTTCTCATAATTTTGCATAAATCCCTAAGAATGTACCTTTCATCCCTCATAATTTCAACCCTAAACTACCCTATCTGAGCCAATTTGAGGACCAATGCTCCTTACAATCCTATTGGGGTGTGTTCACCTACAGGTTGCTCCACTGTGGGTAGCATTTTTCACCAACAATTTTCCCTCCTTTACACCTGCATTGGTTTTAGAATTCCAGGAGAATGAGTAGGACTCCAGAAGCTCCACCTTCTAGGTGTTTCTAGAATTTTTTTCAACTACTTTCTTTGGATTGACCTTCAGATACTATGCTACCCTAATTTGGAGTTTTCACCACTTATCCTTACATCCTATCCCTCCATCAAATGTGGATCTAAATCACTATAATGGTAATTGGATAAGGAATCCAAACTTGCCCCTCCCTCTTATATATTTACCCTCTCATATGCTAGAGGTAATGGTTGGCTTTGGAGAGTGATTTCTCACTTATGTTGTTGCATTAAGTAGTTATCATCTTAGGCATAGGGTGAATGGAGGTGCATACTGTGACAAGGAAAGGATGAGTTAACAACTTGGAGGATCTCTTATACAAGATCGACTGCCACTTATGGTTGTAATCTCCTTCCATTTATATTAATGAAAATAATTCTCTATTTTCCTATATGTGATGTAGATATTTCACTTATTTCAATACCATGTTGATATATTTAATAGAGTATGTAGATGATACTACATACATCTCATATTTTCATGGCTTGTGTTATTTGACTGTGTAGGATCTAATTTTGGCTAGCGAAGTTGGAATTGGAACTTCCAAGCTAAATAAGGTGCAAAGCATGTGATGGATTCCAGGTAGGCATCACTCCATCATCTATCTACTTTAAGGAAAAACAATGGGTTCTCTCTCTATTATTCTAGGTTGACCGAAAAACCTAGGGGAGATACCTTTTTCCGCAATCGTAAATCCCGTATAACAAATTGGCGACTGTACTAGAAAACAAAGTATTCCCTTGGTGGTTTTCCTTATCCTTTGTGTTTTATGATCTCCTTGACACACCTTTGTTGCATCATCCAACCAAGAACAAACCCAGGAAGTGGATTAATTCAACCTTTTTTTATTTATTTTTGTTTCAAAAACCTATTTCCCAAGCCCAAGGCTCCCCCAGTGCCTCTGGTAGAGCATTGCACCTCACCCTGGCCCACTCTGTGCCAGCTTTTCAAAGCACTTGTGCCCTATCTACACCAGTGTCGATCCCTATTTTTTCACAAGTTTTTCCTTGTTTTTTTAGCCTCTCATTCATTAGCCTGCTTCTAGCTGAGATTCATTGAGTCTTCAATGTCTTGAGGTCTCTCTAAAACCCCCATTTAGTTTTCGTTTATGTTTTTTTAATTTTATAAGAATTGGTTTCAATTTTATTTGTTCTTATCGTTTGGTCACTTAAAAACTTGTTTTGTTTGATTTCTTATTTCTTGGATGAATTTTTATTTAAGTCCTTGTTCTGAAAAGTGTAATTGAATTGGTAATTGAACTTTTACATCTTGTTTTTCTTCATTTTGAAAATTAAGTGTGGTGAGAAGAAAATATTTTCATTTGGCATTTAGGATATTGCATGTACATTATATCAGGAACAGTTGCATCGAAAAGGGGAATTGCATCTTGCATCTTGTTTGCTGCATATTATATGCTACATCTTGATTGTTTCTTCCCTTCCTTAACTAGATTTTCATTGGAAGAGAAAATATTCCTATTTTCTCATGCTAGATTTTCATTTTAGGATATTTAGATGACATTCGTTGTGAGTCGTAGAACTATAAATTAATCAAAGATAGGCAATAAAATCTATTGAATCAACCTAAGGAGCATTTGTAACATTAATGAAAACACTTAGAGGTCTAGGCTAGACATGTGTTCTGGAGTTGTTAAATGTAGGAGATGTCATTGTTTTCCAGCATTGCATCCTGAGGGTGAAATCCTGTTCCATGTACATAAGTGTATAATATCGCTCTCCACGTACCTTTGGGTATACCAGATGGAGTTCCATGCATGAAAAGTATATGGGAATGCTCTCATCGAACGAATATGCATTAGAAAACACTACTATAAATTTCATTCTTATGTACTGTCAAGTATATTTTGAGAGTCCCCAATAGGTTTCTATACATCCATAGGTAACCGAGTGTGTAGCCTTGCACACCATGATACACCAAACAAAAAATTTAGGAAGATTGGCTGCCATATGTTAATTCCTTGGTTCACCAAGGTGTATATTGCAGTTCATGGTTGCTTGGTAATCCTTTATGCCTAGATTACCCTCTTTTTGATTTCTTTCTTTCTGTGTTAATACAATTTATTTTCCAATGTGGAAGAACAAAATTCCCCTCCCCTTCATTTGCGTATAATGAAAAATATGCCTCCTCTACCTCTAGAGGCTACTACTAACTGACATCCAAGAAATAAGAAAATGAAAACTACCAAAGCAAGAAACTCAAGCACTACGTCTGGCCCTCCTCTTGATACTGAATTTCCAAAATCTTCTGTCCCTTTGATGTCTAAACCCAAGGGCCAATATTACATCTACCCTTGATGGTGACACTAACACAACTGAAACAGAAGTCCCTAAAACTTCATTACCTGAGCTCACTAAACCTGAGGACTAAACCTGACCTTTCTTGAGCTTATTGAACCTGAGGAGCCATAGCCATCTTCACTTGATTCAACGGGACCTTCCTCTTCTCTTCCTTTGTCTCAGACATAACCAATATATCTTGGGCCTGATAGTGAAACTATTACATAAGAACTTTGGAGTATTGAAGAGATCCCTAAAGAAGAGCCTTGTCCTTATTCTCCTATTCATTGATATGGGATTCATTTTTATCAAACCGAGCCTTTTCTGCCTCTTCAAACTTTGACACAATGTCCTTCACCTGATTCTTTGGGATTTCCCAACGATATTTGGAAACAATATTTGTTGGGATTTCCAACCATGTATGGAGCCGATTCAAGCTCCAAACCCATGTCCACCACTATGTTCGAGACATCAAGTGTCACTTCCTCATCCATGGTCGCGACATCACCATAAACTCATTTGTATGGTGTCCCATCCATCCCACCTAGTTATCAATAATTATCTCGTACCTTTTCTAGTGCCCCTTTGGTGCAACTTCCAGTCCATGGACATCTCCCATGTGATCTAATTCGGGAATAATGTTTGGTAATTCTCTTATGAATGTCACACAATCTACTCCTCTTCATCTGAATACACCTACAATAGAGCAACAGGCTGGTCCTTATATCAGTGGAAAAATCTACCCACAACAACCTAACTCTCCTTATGTTGGGTACCATCTATATGGGTCGCATATTCCTCCATTATCATCTCCTCCTTATTCGGGGAGGAAACCTGTTTTTGGTATGCATCAATATGGTAATTTTCCTAATTATGGTTCGCTTGATCTTGGAATGGTTGCCAATGTTTGGAAACCTACTTCTCCCGTTCAACCTGGTTCTCTTTGGGATCAATTTCTGAATCCTCAATCTGCACCATCCTCATCATAAAGTCTTATCTATCTGTCAGCACCACAAAAACATAAAATATATGTGAGCCAACCTTGACAACCTATTTTGACGATATCTAGTTCTTCTTAGGCACTACTTAGTCAAACTGTACAAGGTGCCTCATCTTCTTTATCGCTTGTGCAAAGTGCTCCTCAAGTTTCGGTAGGTAAAAGTATTCAAAATTTGGTGCAGTCTCAAGTGAAACCACCATAACAGGGGGAAATAAAAAACCCTATCAGGCAACAATATGGACCTCATCACGCGCCTTTTCAAAGCCAACAAATCCAAACCCAACCATTCCAAAAACTTTACTGCCATCTTGGGGCCGGGAAACAAACTCACTTGTATGATGGTTATCAACATCCTGCATATCCAAGTAACCAAATTCTTTATATAAAAATTGTCCTTATCCAGGAATGAAAGTACCCATTTCCTAGGCCATTCCTTCTTACCCAGGTCAACCTCCTTTGGAATTTAATCCACAGTTGCCTTTTGTGTCTACTCTCGAATTACCTGACTTAACTTGGTTTACTAATGACCCCATCACTCATTCGCCATGGTGGCCGATTATTCCCACTAAGTTTCCATTTGATATCCCAAATTTCAATGCGAATCTTGGATAAAACCTATCGACGCATGTATTGATGTATCATCTATGGTATTCATCCAACTCCCTTAATGATGATTCCATTCAACTACATATTTTCCAACAAATTCTTATAGGTACCACAGCTAAATGGTATATTTAATTACCTAGAGCATCGTTACATGATTTCAGTACTTTAGCCACCCCCTTCCTAAAAAATTTCCAATTTCCCATTAGATACAAAACTCTAACTAAACTATTGACTAACTTGAAACAATCATATTCCACTCATATTTTAGATAACATTCATGAGTGGAGGTGTCGTCACTGGTTGGTCAAGACCTTTGTTCCCAATCAATTGTTGGTGGAATGGTTCTTCAAATCTCTAGTAACTCCTATAATAGAAGAAGTGGCCAAAGGTGGAGTCATTAGCGAAGATCAAGTTATTGCTCGTGCTCAATATTTAGATCTGGTTTACTCCCAATTAGGCATGCTCTATGATAAGATACCAAATGCTCCGCAAATTTCAAACATTGTTCATCTTCCACCTGGTAAAGAATCTCATGATGCTGATGGAATTATTGGTTTTCCTAGTTTGCATTCAGCGATTAAACCATCTGGTATAGCTCTTGCCGCTCTTGCTCAAAACCCTCAATCCCACCCTACTGCGGCTTTTACTTCCAAGATAAATTCCATTTCATCTGATAAAGGAAAATCTAAAAAACAACATGGAAATAATAAGAAAGGTAAAGGTATGAAAAAGAAAGATTCCTCACCACAATATAAACAAATAAATTTGTATTCTAATGAGAAACAAAAGCCTTGATATTCATACTTGATTTTCAATGAGGATCACTTTACCTGTGATTTTCTGCACCGCACTGAAGTGAATTAATTTATTAGATCATCCACTTCTCCCACTTTTTTGACCGACCCTTTTCCAAATCAGTAGAATCATATGGCTTCTCAGGAACCCACTTACTCTAATGTTTTTGATGATTTCCTCCTCAAAGCTGAGATCTGATGTTTTCGTGGCCACTCAAAACAAATAGTATGGTATTGCGAATCCACCAAATGATCAGGATACTGATCAAGATGCCATTTCGACACCAAACTCATTTGATTTTTTTCCGCCTCTAGAATTGGCTATCAAGGCTCCGAAGGTTTTTATCCATAAATCTTCTTATAACCCTCGTTCAAGAGCTGCCCAAAATTTCAATGTGCTTGAAGACTTGGCTCAATCTCCACTAGCCATGTCCACTCTTGAGGTGTTGCAAAAATTCCCCACCTAAAATAAGGCCTTGTTATCGACTATCGAATGTATGGACCCATCGGATTCCAACCTAGTGGTTTTATCTCATGAAAATTGTTCTCCTCAGCTTCCATCTCAATTAGATTTTATGATTTAGGTCATTGTCCATTGTAAGAAAATTCATCGATCTATTGTGTATGAGGGAGACTTGAACTGCATCATGTATATGTATTGCTGAAAAGAGATTGGTTCACCTCAACTGAATTAATTGACCACCAAATTAAATGCCTTTGATGGAAGGAGATATAAACCCTATGGGATTTTGAATTCCCTCTGAGGGGAACTTGGGGGAAAAACCATCTCTGTTGAAATAGAAGTTATTGACAGAACTATTGATTATAATATTCTACTGGGATGTATATGGGTCTATGCTATGGTTGTCATTATTTCAACTTACTTCAAGGTGATCGCCTTTCCTCATAAAGGCGGGATCATAGCCATAGATCAACTCAACTTCTTTTCCTCTGATTCCAATGTTACTGGAAGTGCCCCTCTTGTAGCTTAAGCCGTACATTCCTATCAACATGTTGGAGTTGTATTATTGAAGGATTTTTCGCTTATGGGGACTTTCCTCCCCTCCCCCTCCTCCCCCTTCCATCTCGCCACCTTCAGTTGCTTATTTTGATATGATATCATCCTCTATGATTTTGGCTGATCCATAGACTGTACCAGATGAAACTAACATCCAAAGTTTTAGCAATTAGATGTGGCTTAGCCCTGTTTAGAAAGATTACAAACCCATCCACTAGGCTTCTACAACCAATAATTTTTCTTCGATCAATTGGATAGATCGATCTATGGATTATGGCATGCCCTCTCATACTTTCTCACGTATATTTTAAATCGACGAAAGCATCATGGAGATCATGATGTCAGAAGACACGTCGTGGGATGAGCATCATCATTGTTCCTCCCTTCTCGATTCTATAGAAGATAATCTGAGTAGGATGTATCTACCTAATTTAATTGAACCCTCTACAAATTATGTTTCCATTCATGAGATCGACTCTGAAAAGAAACTCGAATATCAAAGAAACCATTCCTCTCTCAATATTTAAAAAAAACAAGGAATAGTCAGAAATATTTACATCAGAGCATCTTGTTCTTCATCTAAAGTTGAGACCTATCAAGCCCTTTTTTATGTGTTCAAAGATTTCCTTTCCTAGATGTATGAGGAAATGCCAGGTATCAACCCAACAATTGTGGTGCACGAAATTAAAATGTATCCTAATGCCAACCCATCTGGAAACGCCTCCATTTGGTCCATCCTAAGGAGACTTCCAAGATAAAATATGAAGTTGAAAAGATTCTTCTAGCTAGTTTCATATATGTCGTTCCTTTAATCGATTGGGTTTGAGCCGTACTCCCTGCCATAAAGAAACAAGGCACAATTCGAGTATGTGTCGATTATCGGGATGTTAATCGAGCTTGTCTGAAAAAAAACTACCCAACACTTTTTATTGACCAGATTTTTTATGATTGCGCTAGTTGCGATATCTATTCATTTATGGATGGATTCTAGGGTTACAATCAAATCAAAATTCTCCTAGCAAATGAACCTAAAACAAAATTTATTTTTCTCTGGGGTACTTTCACTTATAAAAATTTTGTTCTCAAGAACATAGGGGCCACGTTTCAACGTGCAATGGATTATTCTTTCCATGATATTGAGAATATCTTGCAACCCTATTTGGACTACCTCCCTTCTCATTCCAAGCATCAGGCTGATCACCCTTTTCAATTACGAGCCATTGTTCTCCATTGTAGGCACTATAACTTTCAACTTAACCCACAAAAATGTATGTTTTGTGTTGGTTCTGGTAAACTCCTTGGTTTTGTTATCTCCAAGAAAGGAATTTGTATTGATCCTCTCAAAGTTCATGAATTTTTTTATTTTCCTACACCCTCCTCCTTAGTTTAGTTACAAATACTCCAAGGTAAAGCTAAGTTCTTTAGGATATTCGTCCCTAATTACGCCGAGATGACCAAAGGATTTACTTGCTTACTAAATAAATGGATTCCCTTCCATTGGGATGACACTGCACAGAAATAATTTGATGCCTTGATAGATGTACTAGTTCAAGCTTCCCTCTTATATCCCCCTGACTATAAGTCTGATTATTTCTAGTATCTTGCTGCCACGATATCTACTATAACTATGGTGTTGGTCCAAGAATATGACATTGGGAATGAACATCCCATATACTATATGAGTTGGAAACTCAACAATATCGAGATATAATATACTCATGTCAAAAGTTTGTCTTTGATGATCGTTCAAGCTGTCCAAATATTTTTCCTTTACATCTTGCCTTGGAAAACTATGGTCATTTCAGATTGCAACCCAAAGACATATATATTGTCTCGCCAATTTCCAGGGGGAAATTACTCGAAATCGATAATTATTCTCCAAGATTTTGACTGGAATTCATCAAATCCAAGTCAAAGAAATCCCTAGTTTGCATCGAACTAATGTGCGATCTTCACTCCCTTGATGCAGAATCTACGTATGAAGATTATGTTCCTAACGAGTCATTGTTTCTGATATCTTCATCTGACCCATGGCATGGATATTCCCTAATTTATCTCCAGACCTAGACTTTCTTACCTAATACCTCTCACTCTTAGCAACGACGTATCCATTACCAGTCTCGAAATTATTTGATTATGGGGAACACCCTTTATCATAGTGGTATCGATACGATTTTATGGAGGTGCCTCACCCTCGAGGAGGATGAGAAAGTTCTGAATGATTTCCATTCAAGAGGATGTGGTAGACACTTATCTAGTTACACTAGCACACAAAATATTTTATGCAAAGGTTATTTTTGGCCCACCCTTTTCCATGACCGTATCCTTGCAGTCCAAAAGTGTCATGCTTTTTAGATATATGATTGAAAATTCCATGCTCCACCTTATCCACTACATCATGTTATCACCGTTGGTCCATTTTTTAAATTGGGTATCGAATTTATGACATGTAACTCTCATTTAACTAGGGGGCATGGTTGTATCATTGACGCTATTGACTACTTTACCTTGTGGCTTTTCACCTCCTCTAGTACCTCCGCTACCTCAAGATCCTGTAGCACATATCATCCCACCATAGTGGCCTGTATTGGTCCTCATGCCTCCTCCTGTGGCTCTCTCTCTATGTGATGGAGATATGCAGCACCCACTGGTCAAATAGGTCCAATGTCTGCATGAAAAAATAAAATAGTTTAGTCTCAGGAACATGAAAAAACACAAAAAATATTGGTAAAATTCTTAAAAACTCATAGGTAAAAGTATCTTACCTGTAGCATCCCATTTCTCACCCTCATGCAACATGAGATAGGGATCATCATGGAAATACATCCCTGCGTAAGGATACTCATCGACCACAATAAACTGTTTACGTAGCCATCTAAAGGAGGATGGTGAAAAGTTGATCACTGATGGACTTGCAAGTTTAGCAATGTGGTCTATCCACCAGCTCATCCATGGGGACCCTCGGATCAAAGAGCTTGAGTACAATCTGTTGAGGCTGTATTAATGTTACCTGATGTTACACGACATTTTTTCACTATCCCTACAATCCCCATATTGCCCATTGGAGGGTCATTTCTATAACCAATAAGTAGTGTCATGCCTTTCAAAAACCATCATTATGTCCCTTTACATGAGAGTAACATTCCTCCTGTTGAAAATTCCCTGAGCAGAGACTCAAAAACCCTTATTTTTACCTTGGTGTGGGTAATCAGTTATGCCCTCATGCCAAAGAGGAAAATTAACACTGGGCTCGTGCTAGCTGGCACTCAGTGCTCTGTCCTAGTTTGACACTCGTGCCAAGCTATTTATGGAATTATTTTTAAAAATAGAGGCAAAGATTCCACTCCAACCACCTTGAGGTTGAGTCACTGGGAGTGGTTGAACTAATAAACCACAGACTACCTCATTTAGGTTTATGGTTTCCACCTCTTATGGGAAATCCCTAAAGGATAGGCCTCCCTCCCACCTTTTTAGGGATCCTAACCTCATCCTTTTCCTCTATAAAAGAAGCTATCTCTCTTAGTACAAGCTAGATGAACTTGGAGAATTAGACATACTATAGCTGAATGACTAGAGAACATAGAGTAAGAAGGATTTACGTTGAGGAAGCTTGAGTCCATCAATTCTGAGAGAGTCCATGCCTTAATCCTGTTTGAATTCCCTGATGAGCATCTGAGACGTGCTTCGCCTGAACCCCACTGGAGGAGACTACGACATCAAAGCATTGGTTGTAACTCTTCCTTCTATTCATTTATATACATGACTACTGTTTGGTTCCACTATTGTGTTACGATGTTTTTTTAGCACAATATGTTTAGTCCTCTTTGACTGGTTAATAGTTATGAATGAAATTTTGTTATCTTGTACGCTATTCTTGTTTCTTGTTCTATGTGCTGGTATCCAAGCGTAATGGAGAATGGATTGTGACTTTCCGAGGCATGAGCGAGAGGCCACCACTACTACAGCAACAACGCCATCGTTGGATTCCAGGTAGGTTGATCTACTATGTCCCTTGTTCATTCAATAATTAGGAAGAAACACTTTAGGTGTCCCTTTGTTTCTAGACCCACTCTAGGGCTAGAGGGATCGTCTCTATCCACGGAGAGGATTTTCCTGCATAACAAATTCATGACTCCACTAGGGATCAATGTGAGTTTGTTGTTTAATTTTTCTTGGGTCAGTTTCAATTATTTCTTTATTTATCTCTCTTTTTTGGTTTTCTTGTTTATTTTTCATCCTCTGTTCAGATCCAGAGTGTCAAGATTGACCTCTGCTCATTAGGTTCTGTTTTTTCCTCTTTTTCCCATAATTATATGGCTTGGCGCGATTTTTCTCGGAATAGTCATGCAAATTAGCACAAGTTGCTCTTTTTCGAGTCACACCAATCCTTGTATGGTGCAGATTACAACCTTACAGTTGCGTCAACCCCTGTAGGAATTGGTTTGACCTCCTTGATGAGTCTTTTGGTTAATTGTGCTTACTTCAAGGTTATTTTTTATGCATAATTATGCCTCTAGGATTGTTTTAATTGTTGTCGACTTTCTTTTCTCACTTTTTTGTCCATATTCTTATCAGTGTCAGTTGAGGCCTTTGGGTTTATAGGGGTCCTAGTGCACTGATCCTTCTGTTTCAAAATCGAGTCGGCTTGATTGTTGTCAGTCCCATTTGTGGCTTGATTGCACTTAGTTTTCGTGATCTTTTGAGTGATTTCCTTGGTTGCAGATTCATTTTGTTTTCTTGATTGGTTCTCCACCTTATTGCTCCAAGAATAGATTACATTGCTTTTTTTGGATCATTTTGAAAATTGTCTCTTGGTTTGAAAGATTGCAACATTAGTTTGAATGATTTCCTGTGTTTTTTTTGTGTTTTATTGAGTCATTCAAGTTCGATTCCTATGCAGCACTTAAGCTAGTGTTTGTTTTCGTTTTTCATGTAATTAGTGCATCATGTACTTATTTTCATTGAAAAAATAGAAAACATGTTTGCATTCTTTATTTGCATTGAAAGTGAAACACTCTTTTGCAAAACTAGCATCTGATTATATAGGAAAGAGTTTTATTTTTTGTTATATTATATTAGATGCATTAGTGGATTTCTTCGCATAATCTCATTATTTTATTTTTGTTTGAAAGATCTCTATCCTTCTCATAACTAGCATTCATTGAATTGGAAATGATGTTCATTTGCATATAGCTTGCATTTAGGGATTTTTGAGATCCAAAATCGATAGGACCTTAAAACGAAAACATAATCCAAGATCAAATTTAAAAATTATTTAATTAACATAAGGAAGCATTGAAAACTAACGAAACATTTTTAGTGGTCTAGGCTAGAGATGTGTTCTAGCATCTTAAAACCTAATAGTTGTTGTTCGTCATCTGGTTTTAGACAGCGATAGTATGGACTTGCGCTCCCCGTACCGTCGAGTATATAAAGGGAGACCCTTCTAGGTTGCAAATCCTTTTATCCATAGGAAGCTGAGTTTGTTCCCTTATAACCAGGATACACCAAACACAACATTCGGGGAGACTACCTGCATATATGTCAATTCCTTAGTCATTTCTGTTTCATTTGATCACCAAGGTGTATATGGCAGTTCACGGAAACCTGGTATACCCTCTTTCTTAGTATTCCAGAGTAGTCATTTTGATCTTTCCATGACTCTTTAAAAATAGAAGAGATCTTCGAGCACTTGTGATTTCATGCTCATTTAAAATTGAAAGTGACTAGAGTCATCTTTGGTCTGTTTCTCGACTCTTTAAAAATGAAACAACAAAATATGGTTTCATTGTCATAAAATTAATCAGCTACGATCACACGCCCATTAAAGTTTTATTACTTGGCCTGTTGGTTTTCCTTGGTGTTGATCTTGGAGTCCTCGATTGGTTTTATTTTTTCCTTTCTGTTTTGATATACGGTCACGGTGGCGTAACCACTGGTTTCGTCATCCTCACTTCCTCCTAGTGGTAGTTATTTCCTGGACGTTTATTTTGAAACTCCTTAGTCCACTAGGTGTGCCGAGATCTCGCAGCCCATTCTCTCATCTGTCCTACCTCTTGCTACTCAATCTCCTCCTGAAGATCGAGTTGAGTTAAATTGGCCTCCTTCATGTGCTTGGTTTGGTTTTTGGGAAGAAGGATATTTTCCTCCTCTTACATCGAGCTCACAATTTTTTGATGTTGTTTTCCCTCCTAGTCCCCATAGTATTTTTGAATATCTTACGGCGAAGTTAGACATGGAATCATTTAGTCCTGTTGGTAGTGAAGGAATTCATGTTTGTACAGGAGAATATCATCTTTTTCCAGAAGATGTCACTCATGCTTCTACTCAGTATTCTCCACCATAAGTGTCACTTCCACCTAGATATCGGTCCTTAAGTCAGATTATGTCTGGTGTTGCCTCCATTGTGCAATCCAATACAGTAATTCCTCCTCATAGTTCAGTCTTACCCTCATTAGGACTATCGCCTTTGACACCTGGTTCGTCGATTACTATTACCTCTATTTGATTCTGACTGAAAGTCTATGTGGCTTCATCCACACCTGTTGTTACCCATCAGCCGTCAGGATCTTTTCACACCTGCAGGTCTATTTTTCTCAACCCTACATTGCCTGTTAATCTCGAGCCAGGAAGCTCACAAACTCGTGCCATGGAAACCTTGTCTACCTCTACCATGCCTATGGATTTTACCTGTGTGTTTAATGAGCAGATGTTGATATTCACTGACATTATGCTCCTTTGACGGAGGCCATGCCTACTTCTAGTGTTATTTCCACTACCTCTGTGATTCCTGGCAGTCTTACTTTTGAAGAGTATATGTTGGCTATTCAGCAGTAGAGCTCTCAGGGTTCTTAGTGGCCTCAGGCTCCTAGTAATCCTCTTTTTCATCTGTATGATGTTGTCGGTAACCTTTTTTATTCATATTTGTTTCAGTGTGATGAGCATGGTAATCTGGTTTATTTACCTCCTACTGATCCTTATCAGACCGTTTCTTGTTTCAGGCCTACCTTGCATGTGTAACCCTCTGGCTTGCAAGGACAACGCCCTGTGGGACAACCTTTAGCTCAGTAGGGCCGTACTTCTGGCCCATAGGGACAACCATATGTTCCATAAGGCCAAATTTTACGAGGGAAACCTTTGGCCCAACATGGAAAATCCTCTAGTATTTTTGGTCAATCTTCAAATCAAACAGGACTATCTTATGCTCCTGGGGGGCAAATATACCCACCACAGGGACAAATTTTTGCACCAAAACTGCAGCCACATGCTCAATATGGCCCGAATTTTGTGAAACCAGGACAACCCTATGGTCCTTCTCCGGGTCATCATGGTTATCAGGGACAACCTGGTGCATCGCAACCATCAGGAAAAACTTTCCCACAAGGCCAACCTAGTGGCCCTCAGCAACCGATTCAACCTGCTCCTCAGCATGCTCCATTGTTTCAGCAGCCCGTTCTAACTGCTAAGCAACCTGCAGAACCTACTTAGCTAGGTCCACCTGCTTAATCGCAAGGTGCTTACTATCCTAAAGGTTCATATCAACCGGTATATAATGCACCTCAGGTTCCTTACCCTCAAAATCAACCTGTATATCATCAACCTCAAAGCCATGCTTACATTCCATAGCACACTCCATATGTTTCTCAGCAAGGACCTCAATGGTGTACTCTGACTTAATATCCTGGTCCTCAACCCCAGTATCAACTGACTTATCCTCCTTCTAATCCCTATGATCTTAATCCTCCAAGACAGAATGTATTGGGACAGAATCTTGCTCGGACTGGATGGAATGTACATGCAGGTACTCATTAAAGACCTCCAATGACTTTCAATACCCAATTACCATTTATTGCTACATTGGAATTACCTGATGTGTAAAATTTGATGAATGATCCCGTTCTTCATAACCCGTATTGGCCTCCAGTTCCAACCAAAATTCCCAGTGATTGTCCTAAATTTGATGGAAATTCTGGTGAAGACCCCTAAGCGCATGTTATGACATACCATTTTTGGTGTTCCTCTAACTCTTGGGTTGACGATTCTATTAGACTCTATCTTTTCCAGTGAACTCTTATTGGTCCTGTTGCAAAGTGTGTTAGGAAAAATACTGAGAGGGGGGGGGGGTGAATCGGTGTTCGGGAATGGTAAGAAAATTTTTTACTTTTTCTTTCTCTTAAACCCATACGCTACTTTACTGAACCCAACTCGCGTATACACGCGGATATCCTTAAGAAAACTTGCGTATGTCCAGAGATCTTATTATGCATTTAATTCTTTACTTAGATCATTGCATCATTCATTCATCAGATGTTTAGTAAGTAGTAAGCATGTGCAGTAATAACAAAATAAACCATCACACATAAGCAACACACATGAAAACCAGTATTTAAGGTGGAAACCCAATTCGGGAGGAAACCACCGCTGCTGTCGTCTCTGTCTTCAATATTTATTATAATAAAAACTTCTTACAATGTTGTACTGGCACAGACTCATACCAGCACACAGGCACCCACCTGCAGAAGGCTGCAACCTTCTCTTGTTCTCGAGCCACTACTGGAAGGGAGCTCCAACCCCCTGATCTCGTTTACCAGCCTCTCCTAGAAGGGAGCTACTGCCCCCTGCTCTCGTTTACCGGCTACCACTGGAAGGGAGCTACAACCCCCTTACTGAAGGCTTCGACCCTCAGCACCACTGCGAACCATGTTTCATCAATTTTCATACTGGACCCACTCCACACATTTAATCTCGACATACATCAAAATGAAACTTATAACCCCATCAATTAATTCATTTAATCATCAACCAATGAACCAACAACTTGATCTTTAATCAACATAATCAGCAGCATAATCAACATTCAAACAACCCATATATATATGAATACATCATTGACAGATAGCAGTAAAATAGGAAAACAGATCAGACATTTCATTCCTCATACTTCAGCAAAACCCTAGATTCCATACGCACTTTTACTTTACTGAACTTGCGTATATACGCGCTTTCACAGAGACAAACCTGTGTATACATCTACACATATTTCAGGACTGACCTCATATTCCATACGCGCTTTTGCTGGAACCAGCCCGCGTATATACGCACTTTCTCTGCCACTAACCTGCGTATATATTTGCAAAAATTGTAGGGCTGCGCAACTCTTCACAACAGATAAATTGCTCATATCTTATCCTTCACTTCATAAAATATTTGCCACATCTAGAAGATACATAGTCACTTCAGATCTAGAGATCCCTCTTCATCATTTTCTTCATAAGTGCATTATTAATTCAGATCAATCAATAAAATATTACCCATTCCATGCAGATATACTTCAAAGTGAAGTATTCATTAAAACCCAGACCTATCCACTCCCTTGCACTATGATCTTCTTCTCCTTATCTAGATTTAGTCTTTGTCAATGCCATGAGTCAAAACCACTCAACCACTGATGGTATTCCTGGACAGGATCAAATAGATAATCAAGCACTCAATACTGTGGACCAATACCATGGTAATGTCCCCTGGTTTTATAAATTTAGAGCGCAAATAGGCATACACTACTTGGTACATACTTTTCCATGTACATACGCTACTTTGCCTTTACAAACCCGTGTATGCTTTGTGACATATCTTATTCATCATTACTCTGGCACTTACTGGAATTTATTTCTTTGTTACTTCTGAACTGCTCTGTAGATACATCAGATTTACATCATTAACAAATAGGTTTCTATCCAAAGACATCTCATCAAGACAGTTTCCCATCAAGGAAAACCTCATCAAGTAGGTTGCCATCAAGGACAACACATTGTATCATATTGCCAACAATCTCCCCCTTTGGACTTGATGGCAATCATGATGGTGTTTGATCACCATAACAGATAGATTCATTGATTATAACCATTATTCAAAAACCATGATACTCTCCCCCTTTGACATCAAGGGAAAAGGGCGGATCAAAACCAAAACAAGATTTTTCTTCTCTTGTTGAAAGAAGAGCTCTATAGATCTGATGTGCACTAAAGTTACCATGCTCCCCCTGAGTTCACGCTGAATCTTCAAACATACTTTTTCAATGAAGTACATGACTCTATGACCTTTCCTATCACCAAGGACTCATACTTACATCAATGATCCAACCAAGTGGATTTACATATGTGACTCAAGTACCCAACCAAGTGGGTTTACACATTTTGACTCAAGTACCCAACCAAGTGGGTTTACAAATTTGAAGAAGTCCTTACATGACTGAATATAACAATTTACATCATAGGTCTCAACATAACCTTTTCATCAAATTACAAATATGACTTTTTATAACCAATACCAAAAAGACCTCAAGATCATATTTCAGAACCATCATAATGCCAACAATGCATTACTCTTAGCAAGGTTAATGCTCCCCCTGAATCTGTGCTCCTGTCCTTGAGCTTGATTCACTATTTTTTTTGTCAGAAAAACATACGCTTCTGTCTCCAATGGAACTCGCGTGTATACGCGGCTTTAGTTCACGAAACCCACGTATGGAAAGTGAAATATAGAAAAATTTCACAATTCCATCTCCCCCTGAACTTATACCACTTGTACCTATCTTCTTCACATCAGATGCACTGTTAGAAATAAACATAGCCAGAATTACCAAACCAACCATAGGAATCACCATCTATTGCTCCCCCTGTGATGATACATTACTAATCCCTATAATGTATCTCACATCACTCCTGCAGTCATTATGAGAAGTAAGCTTTAGAAGCGGAAGACTGTAGTAGGATTATTATCCCCTATGTGTTTGACCGGTCCTCCTTCTTTTTCCAGCTTTGCTTGAAATTTCTTATTGTGTGCTGGAAATTATCCATTTTCTCAGATCTATTCATCTTGCATTATTTTTCTACATGTCCATACTTGTTACAAGCATAACATCTTGCGTGACCAAAAAAGTAAGCATAGGGATCATAATGTGCTTTTCTATTCTTTCTTCTATTGCAATCAGCTGCTTTATGACCATACTTGCTGCATGAAAAACAATATCCCTTAAAGAAACCTGAGTACCTTTCTGTGTAGAATCTGTTTTTTTGTGACCGAAATAATCTTCTTCTGTAATTGGCTACAACATGCCCATAGTTATGACATTTAAAGCATTCAACATTATTGATCAGAGGGAATGATTTCTTTTGAGAGTTCATAATTGTCAGTTGACCTTTTGTTTCTTTCAACACTTCAGGTTTTGCATTGATATCCTTTGAATCTTTAGCACTTTCTTGTGAACTAGATTCTCCTTTAACAGTTTCATGAAAACCAAGACCAAATTTAACAGAAGGAGACCTTTGACTACTAAGAATATTGTCCAGAATCTTAGTACTATCTTGAAACCTCAAGAGTTTATCTTTTTCTTCTAATTTACCTTTTAAAATGTTTACCTCAACCTCCAATCTTTGGCATTGCTTCCTCATACTTTCTTCGACCCTTATTCCTTCTTCTACTTGATCATTCAATTTTAAAAACTCTTCTTTCAACCCATTTTCTTGTTCTTCAAATGTTTGTAGAAGTTCTTCATTCTTCTTATTTGATTTTTTGAGATCTTCTTTCAGAGAGATGATTTCTGCTTCAAGTCCTTCACTATGATTGGTTACTTCATTGTACAACCTTTGATAATTGTTTATCTTTCCATTCATTCTAGAGATTAAATCTTTGTAGATAGATTCTCTCTCATTAAATAATCTTTGTTGATTTTCAACTTTAATCTCGAGAAATTCTTCTAGATCCATAACATTAATTTCACTATCTTCACCATTGCGTGCACAAGAAAGTGAATCACAAGAACGACAATCAATACCTATTTCATCTTCTTCATTTTCTGCTGTACATGTTTTCTGAGATATCTTCTTCCCTTGAGTAGCCCTCTTCTTTTGATTCCTTCTGTTATAGCATCATTTCTCACCTTCATATGATTCATGATTGCTTTTATGGCTCTGGGCACCCATTCCTACAGACTTGGACAAAATTCACTAAAAGACAGTGTTAAAATCCCCATACGCGGTTATGCCCAGAATTTTACGCATGTATACGCGAGTCGACATGTGATTTCCCGCGTATGCCATTAAAATCATTAAAAAATATATAAAAAATCCCTATTTTCGGGTTGGGTTGATGGTTACTCTGGTAGTTCAACCACCCCAACACATGGACAACTGTTTCCAACTGTTGAAACTACTTTGAGGGAGTATAAAAGCCCCTCATGTGCATGGCCTAAGGGAGAGAGAGAAATTATTGATATTATACTCTGTTGGTATTCCCTATCCATGTCTTAATTCCCGTGCCTCCTACACTTCCCATTTCATTACAGGAAACCCTTGTTTCCTGGAGATGCTCATCTCTTTATATGTCATCTCGTATGCACCAGTTCGGAAGGAATCTTAGCGAGGCAAGGGTGGGACGGATCCGGATGAAGGTCTACTCGAATATCGTGGAAGGATTCAGGTGATCTCTCCACTCGTTATTTCTGTACATGCTATTTATAATACAGAAGAACCATCTTGTTCCCGAAATATACGTGTTAGTGTCTGCTTGCATATATGAGAATATTGTTATTTAAGCATTTATTATGGTTTATCTAATGTTTCAAGTGGATTTCACTAAAATTTAGAGTAGATATATGCTGTAAAACCAGTTCTTCGTGCTCGTTTCTTCTTGTCTTTCAGGTTAAGAAGGAAGAAGGGTTGTTGGGGGTTTGGGCCCCGCGGGATCTGCTTCAACCGTAGGACCTACGGGTAACTTCCCCGATCT
Source organism: Pinus albicaulis (assembly GCA_034641835.2). Lineage (NCBI taxonomy): Eukaryota > Viridiplantae > Streptophyta > Pinopsida > Pinales > Pinaceae > Pinus > Pinus albicaulis. The sequence continues at coordinate 1,214,220,326 of CM076578.1, read as the reverse complement.
AATCTATTTAGTTTTTCATGAACATGTATGGTTGTGTGAGTCCTTCTTGAGTAGCATGCCCTGCTCTGTGGAGGTTTAAACCCAACAAACCTCTAGGGTGATTTTCCCCGAAACACCTTCCCATTGTGACGGATCTCCTTCAAGTGATCAAGCTTCTGTAGAAGGACCTACTCTGATACCAATTGTTGGGAAAAATACTGAGAGGGGGGGGGGGAGAATCAATATTTAGAGATGACTGAAAACTTTTTACTTTTTCTTTCTCTTAAACCCATGCGCTACTTTACTGAACCAACTCGTGTATACACACGGATATCCTTAAGAAAAGTTGCGTATGTCCAGAGATCTTATTATGCATTTAATTCTTTACTTAGATCATTGCATCATTCATTCATCAGATGTTTCGTAAGCAGTAAGCATGTGCAGTAATAATAGAATAAACCATCACACATAAGCAACACACATGAACACTAGTATTTAAGGTGGAAACCCAATTCGGTAGAAAACCACCGCTGTTGTCATCTCTGTCTTCAATATTTATTATAAAGAAAACTTCTTACAATGTTGTACTGGCGCAGACTCATACCAGCACGCAGGCACCCACCTGCAGAAGGCTGCAACCTTCTCTCGTTCTCCAGCCACTATTGGAAGGGAGCTCCAACCCCCTGATCTTGTTTACCAGCCTCTCTTGGAAGGGAGCTACTACCCCCTGCTCTCGTTTACCAGCCTCTCACAGAGGAGCTACTGCCCTTGCTCTCGTTTACTAGCTACCCTTTGGAGAGGAGCTATAACCCCTAACCCTTGCTGAAGGCTTCGACCCTCGGCACCCTTTGTGGACCACGTTTCATCAATTTTGATCTTGGACCCACTCCACACATTTAAGCTCAACATACATCAAACTGAAACTTATAACCCCATCAATTCATTCATTGAATCATCAACCAATCAACCAACAACTTGATCTTTAATCAACATAATCAGTAGCATAATCAACATTCAAACAACCCAGATCTGTATGAATACATCATTGAAAGATAGTAGTAAAACAGCAAAACAGATCAGACATTTCATTCCTCATACTTCAGAAAAACCCTAGATTCCATACGCGCTTTTACTTCACTGAACTTGCGTATATACGCGCTTTCACAGAGACAAACCTGCGTATACATCTGCACATTTTTCAGGACTGACCTCATATTCCATACGAGATTTTGCTGAAACCAACCCACGTATATACGCACTTTCTCTGCCACGAACCTGCATATAGATCTGCAAACATTGTAGGGTTGTGCAACTCTTTAGAACAAATAAATAGCTCAGATCTTATCCGTCACTTCAGAAAATATTTGCCACATCTAGAAGATACATAGTCACTTCAGATCTAGGGATCCCTCTTCATCATTTTCTTCATAAGTGCATTATTAATTCAGATCAATCAATAAACTATTACCCATTCCATGCAGATATACTTCAGAGTGAAGTATTCATTAAAACCCAAACCTATCCACTCCTTTACACTATGATCTTCTTCTCCTTATATAGATTTAGCCTTTTTCAATACCATGAGTCAAAACCACTCAACCGCTGATGGTATTCCTGGACGGGATCAAATAGATAATCCAACACTCAATAATGTGGGCCAATACCATGGTAATGTCCCCTGGTTTTATAAATTTAGAGCGCAAATAGGCATACGCTACTTGGAACGTACTTTTCCGTGTACATACACTACTTTGCCTTTACAAAACCGCGTATGCTTTGTGACATATCTTATTCATCATTACTGTGGCACTTACTGGAATTTCTTTCTTTTTTACTTCTAAACTTCTATGTAGTTACATCAGATTTACATCATTAAAAAATAGGTTGCTATCCAAAGACAACTCATCAAGTCAGTTTCCCATCAAGGACAACTTCATCAAGTAGGTTGCCATCAAGGACAACACATTTCATCATATTGCCAAAAAAGTTGTACATTGAGCTATCTTGTGGCGTCTTCCAAGATTTCAATTCTTTAGCCATGCCATTCCTTATGCATTTTTAGTTACCAGTCTGTTATGAGACTGGGATGCACCTCCTCACTTCAATCAAAGAGGACCGAGCTACTCATATCTCGGATCATATTCATGAGTGGTGACGTCGTTGTCGCATGATCAAATTTTAAATTCCTGTTCAGCTTATAACTCATTGGTTCACCACCTCCTTTGTCAATCATATTTCCAAAGACATAGCTATGGGGGCACGTGTAACCAAGGAACAAGCCATTGCTTACGCCTAGTACCTTGATCTTGTGTACTCTCATTCTGGTGCATTACATGATATCTTTCCTCATGCTCTCCGACCTGGAACTTTTAAACCACCAACGACTCCATCCATTGATGGTATTATTTGTTCTGTGTCTTAGACTTCTCAAAAGTCTTCATCTTCAAACTCTGGGAAGTCGAAGTCCACTTCTTCCAATAATGTTTCTTCTAAGTCTACTTCGAATTCTGGTAAACCTGCCGAAGTTAATATCGTTCAACCCAACCCTATGGATAATACTTCTAAAGGTAAAAACAAGGGTAAAGGTAAAGCCAAAGCCGATACCCCAAAACAGGATTCTCAGAAACCTAATGTTGGCGATGGTTCTCAACATAAACCGAAGTACCCTTGTTTGATTTGTGACAAGGAGAAGTTCACCAAGGACTATCCTCGACAGTTCGATGTGAGCTAATTGCTCAAAGGGACTCAGGGAACTCTGGCCATTCTTAAAAAACCTTTCCCATCTCAGCAGAATCAGATGGTAGAGCAACCTCAGTCCTATACCCCATTTGGCTCTCAGGTGTTCATGAGGAACAATTTGGGTGTCGTTTCTATTGCTACTTGGTCAAAATATTATGCTGGATCTCGTCATGCCACGGGGACGGAGGTCGTTGATGGTCCTCCTCCTTCGCCTGTTACTAGTCCTCTTGAGATTGAAAGGACCAATGTTGAATCTGTTGTGAAACCACCTTCCAAAGTTGTCCTCCGTAAGTCTTCTTATAATCCCAACGCCCATGCCGCTCACCATTACAATATTTTTGAGGATTTGGCTCAGGCGCCATCTGTGATGTCTGCGTTAGATGTACTTCAGAGCTGTCTTTCACAACGAAGAGCTTTGTTATCTGCAATTGGCGAGATTGATCCTACCGATACTATCCTTCTTGCTTTTGATCTAGATAATTTCACTGCATGACTTCTGCATCAGATTGCACTCATTATTCAAGTTGTTATTAATGGTCTCGACATTCATCAAGCAGTTGTGGACAAAGGTGAATCAACTTGTATCATGTCATCTTCATGTTGGAAAGCCATTAGTTCTCCGGCCCTGAATTCATCACCAAATGCCCTAGAAGCATTTGATGGAAGGGAATCAAAACATTTAGGTGTTTTCGCTATTTTATAGATTACTTTGAAAGGGAAGACAGTCAATGTCATGGTCAAATTCATTGATGCTAAGCTCAATTATAATCTTCTCCTCGGTCACTGTTGGACTCATGCCATGTTGTGTGTTCCATCCACTCCCTTTCGTGTTTTGAAATTTCCACATGAAGGAAAGATTGTTACTGTTGATCAATTGTCCTTATTCACATCTTCTTTCGAGAACAACGTTCCATATGTGGATAAGATTCCCACTCCCTATGACATCATAGGGCTAGGTATTTTTAAAGATCCTGCCCTCATGGGTATTTTTCCTCTTCCTCCTCCAAATACTGTTCATAGTCATATGATTTATCAGTCTGATGACCCATGGATTATTCCTTTTCCTGAACAGATTGATTCCTTCATAGATTCGATGCCTTTGAGTCTGATTGAGATTTATTATTTTGAACTCATTGCTGCTTCGGAACCTCGGTCCTCTGATTGCACTCCTTTGAGCATGTATCTTGACATTTAATCTCAATCCCCCTAAGCTTGGTGATTCAGATTCGCTTGATATGTTGAAAGAGGTGTTTCCTTCTGATGAGGCCATTGTGGAAACCATGTCTTTTGAGGATCTGCCATGGGATGATGGTCATCATCGTTCCTAGTTTATGCTTGAACTCGAGGCCATGTATACATGTCTCGAGCGTTTTGTAACTCAGGTTCCTTCTCCTCCACTTCAATTGCCTGTTTTGACACATGACGTCTTTACGAAAGGTAGCTTGAGTAATATTACACGGACGATGCCTATTGAAATTTCCGTTAAACCAGGAATTGTTGAGAACATTCATATTGGGGTTACTTTTTATTCTGAGGAAGTCCAAGTTTATACTAGCCTTTTTCGCGAGTTCCATGATGTCTTTACATGGTCGTACAAAGAAATGTCCGACATTGATCCTAGTATAGTGGTGCATGAAATTCCTACTTATCCCAGTTCAAAACTTGTTCGCGAGTGTCTTTGTTCGATGCACCTTAGAAAAGCTGCTGCCATTAAGGATGAAGTTGAAAAACTTATCTGAGCTAGTTTTATCTATCTGATTCCTTTGAAAGAATGGGTATCTAATATTGTTCCTATAGATAAGAAGCAGGGAACTATTTGTGTCTGTGTTGATTATCATGATATTAATTGAGCTTGTCCTAAGGATAATTATCCCACTCCCTTTATTGATCAGATCATTGGTTACTGTGCGGGGAGTGAGATATTTTCCTTAATGGACAATTTTTCTGGTTATAATCAGATTAACATTCTTTCGACTGATCAACATAAGACTGCCTTTATCTGTCCTTAGGGTACTTTTGCATATAAAAAGCTCCCTTTTGGCTTAAAGAACGCTGGGGCTACATTTTAGTGAGTGATGTCGTATGCTTCTCACGATATTTGACACATCGTTTAGCCTTATTTGGATGACCTTCCCGCTCATTCAGCTAAGTGCATGGACCAACCCGACCATCTTCATCATATTTTTTTTCGTTGTCAACGTTACAATATTCGGCTTAATCCGCACAAGTGCGTCTTTTGCGTTGATTCCGGTAGACTCCTAGGGTTTATTGTATCCAAAGGCAAAATTTGCCTCGATCCTCTAAAGGTTGAGGCTATTATTAATCTCCCCTCTCCATCCTCAATACATCAGTTGTAGAGTTTTCAAGGTAAGGCTAATTTTCTACGCCGTTTTATACCTAACTATGCAAAATTGGCTAGAGGATACACGTGATTATTAAAGCAGGGCGTCTCATTCTGTTGGGTTGAGGTTGCTCAAAAATATTTTGAGGCCCTGAAGACATTGCTTGTCAATGCTCCTCTGTTGCGTCCTCCTAACTATCATCATTATTTTTCCCTTTATTTAGCCGTCGCTTTCAGTACGATTACCATGGTTCTGGTACAAGACGATGGTGAAAATAACGAGCATGTTATTTATTACTTGTCTTGTAACCTTCTCGACCCTGAGATGCTTTATACACACGTTCAGAAGTTAGCGTTAGCTGCGGTTCAAGCCGTTAAGAATATTATATTATTTTGCATATAGTGACTGTGATTTCCGATTGCAACCCCATGACCTATATATTGTCTCGACAATTTCTGGGGAGGGAATACTCAAAGTGGATTGTCATCCTCCAAGAGTTCGATTTGGAATTTACTGCTGCCAAGTCAAAGAAGTCATTAGCCTTTGCTGCATTGATTTGTTCCCTGCCTTCAGACTCTCCTTCGTCTCGTCCTGAGGAATATATACCAGATGATATGTTTTTCTTAATTAACACCCTCGATCGATGGTATGGTGATATCATCGTTTATCACCAGACTTCTACTTTCAAATCTGAGTTGATGAAGGATGCCCACTAACACATCCGTCATCAGTCGCAAACTTATCGTATTATCGAGGATACCCTCTATCGTGTCGGAGTGAATTCCATTCTCTGTCCATGTTTGACCCTCGAGGAAGCTGAGAAATTCCTCAATGATTGTCACAGTGGTGCCTGTGGTGGTCACATGTCTAGTTATGCTACTGCATAGAATATTCTTTGTGTTGGTTATTTCTGGCGTTCTTCCTTCAAAGACTATATTGTCGCAGTTCGTAAATGTCATGATTGCCAGGTTTATCAACGCAAGATACATGTTCCGCCTATACCTCTTCATCCTGTCATTACCGTTGGCCCCTTTGCGAAGTGGGCCATCAATTTTATGATGTGTAACCCTCACTCAGCCGAGGGGCATGCTTATGTTATCGTAGTTGTGGACTACTTCACCAAATGGGACGAAGCAATGCCTACACTTGTTGCTGACGGTAATACAGCTGCTCAATTCATATTCAATCATATCATTGCTGGGTTTGGTGTCCCTCAAACCATCGTCACCGATCATGGTTCCCATTTTTGGCATTACATGGTGGCCGAGTTGACCTCTAAGTTGGGTTTGTGTCACGACATCTCAATGTTGTATTATCCTCAGGCCAATGGCCAAGTTGAAGCCGTGAACAAAGTTCTTGTTACCATGCTTCAACATACAATTGGGATCCATAAATCCAATTGGCATCTCATGTTATTTTCAGCTCTTTGGGCATACCGAACCGCTATTAAGAGTGTAACTGGATTCACCCCTTTTCAGTTGGTTTATGCTCTAGAAGCTACTCTTCTTATTGAATGTGAAATACCTTCGCTCAAGTTGGTTGTTGAATTACTGCCGAACACATCACCCGAAGAAGAGCGTTTCTTTTATCTTGAAAGGTTAGATGAAACCCACCACTTTGCTACTCTCATTATCGAAGCAAAGAAAAAGTAGGTCAAAGCTCATTTTGACCAATCAGTGTCTCCTCATTCTTTCGTTGAAGGAGATCTCGTCCTCCTGTACGACCAAGCTCATGATAAGCTGGGGGTAGGTAAATTTCAACCCATGTGGCATGGGCCTTACATTGTTAAATGTGTATTGTAGAATGGGGCCCATGTCCTCATTGATTATGAAGTTCATCCGTTAGAACAACCTAAAAATGGGTTGTATCTCAAAAAGTATTATGCGTGAGTCATTCATGCATGATTTGTGTACATAGGTGTTTTTTTAATTTTTGTACATGATTTTATTTGATGTGCTTTGCGAGCATTTTCTTGCTTATTTGGGTCTTGTTTATTTCATGCAGATGTCTATTACCCCTTATGTCAGTTTCGTGGATGGTGCTTCCCGCAGTACTAAGAACTTGTCTTCGGCAGCCTGGGTAATCTGTGATCCTGCTAGTGAGTTGATAGAACTGCAAGGTATTTGTCTAGGAAAAACTACAAAAAATGTTGCTAAATGTAGTACTGTCCTTGAACTATTAACTGAGGCAACCAATCTCGGATTACGTGCATTGCTTGTAAATCTCGATTCACAACTTGTTGTTCGGCAACTCAATGGTCATTATTCAGTTAGAAACCCATACATTTTGATATTGTATTTACATATTCATTTTTTGGAAAGATATTTTGATTTTATCACATATCAACATATTCCTAGATGAATGAATGCATTAATTGATAGAGTGGCTAACATTTTATTAGATAGACATTTGCGTAAATTGTAAAATCATCATCATGTAAAAAAGATCCATATAGCGAAATAACTTTGTGTGTGTGTATATATATATATATATATATATATATATCGCATGTTTTCATGAGTGTGCATCATACATTCAAAAAATATGTGTGTTTCTGTTACATCCTGAGATATCATGTCTCTCAACAATGCAGATATAAAGCCTAGCTGTCTAATCAACGTGATGCTCATGATAACCTATCACTGCCCGTACAAGTTGCCTTAGCAAGCGGTGAATATGGCCTGACACCCCGACGGTATATCTCTAGTAGGCGCAAGGAACATTGTCAAATCATGTATAATCCGGGACTCCATGTGTGATCCCCTCTAGGTTGCACACGAGCTCCCCTTCCTCGCTTCTCTCACCATGAGGGTCAAAATCACGAGGAATTCGCCTCGCTATCAGAGACATGCCCGTGGGTCTCTCTGGGCCGACGTCTGAAAATACATGGATTTAATGTCAGAACATACAATAAAATAAAAATAAAAAAAATTCATAATACTCATGAAAATTAAAAAATGAGTCTTACCCAAATCTTCATCCCAATCCTCTCCCTCTGGGAGTGGGAGGTTCGAATCACCGGTGAAATTTGTACCAGAGTAGGGCCAGTCCTTCACAATGATCAACTGTCGGCGGAGCCAATCAAATAACTCTGGTCTCCAAGAAATTTGTTGACCGCCCCCTACCCTTGGAATTAGAGCTGCCCATCGGGCCATCTGCGGTTCTCTTGTTGGTGGTGTCGGGACTATGACCTCCTGACGCTGAAAAATTGGTAGTCGTTCTAGGAAGAATGATACCAGGATAGACCCATAACCAAATTGCTTCAATTTTGTCTTCTTGCACTTTTTTAACTGGCGTTTCATGTTTATTGTCACGTCCTCTACCCAGTTGTAAATGGTCAGTGACAAGCAGTCTACAGCAAGAAGAAACTATGTTTTTGTTGCTTCATGTGGTTCTTGCAATCCTACAGCTCGTGTGATGGTATGTAGCACTACTTTTAGTGCTAGGTCTGGGACAATTTGGATATAAAATTTCCCACTTCTTGTTCCCTTCCATGCCCCTCGACATACTCTGTCCATCACCATGGACATACTCTCCATGCAAGGCTGGGAACCGGTTAGGATTGGTGCTGCTCCCCTCCGCAACAATCCTATGATAAAGTAGACGTCAAAAACATCAATCTCAAGTTCTTGATCTCGAAGGATGAACTTTTCTTGATCCTCATCACATATGCTGATCAAATATTCTAACAGTTCTAGTTGAGCATGGAGACACGGTGTGAAGAAAACTTCTTTAGTCCAAAGTTCATGAGAGCTCCCATGCATCTCTCATTTTCTATGGCAATTTCATCTTCTTCGTTGCGTTCCTTTTCTTTCTATTCTATCACCATTTTGCAACTTTTTACCTGTAAACACATTCATATGAATGGTATTATCCTTTTGAGAACATGGATTTGTGAATGATTGGGGTCTATGATTTTCATTTTTCACACAAAATGGTTTACGCCATTGGCGCGCCCTAGTATAAAAAATTGGGTGATTGGCGCGACTCCGTGCCTGAAACCCACGCCAACCTCCATGCCCCAATTTTCATACTTCCTCCCCCAAGATTCAAAATTGGAAGTTGCGATTAGTAAGAAATGACTCAAAATGAGGAGAGAGATCTCTACTCTTACCTGGAACTGACGGATTTGAGATTGGTCTGCTGGATTGTCCGCTATCATCGCCACAAAATCACACAGTAAAATGGATAAGTATTTGCTCCACAAGAGGTAAAAAGTGAAAATTAATTATTTTTACCATTTTTGGCATTTTATAACTTTTTACAACCCTAATTAGGTTTTAAGACATGTTTTTCAATTTTTTTATTATATTATTTTCGAAAAATGGGTTTTACACGTGTCTCTTGTGCAGCAACAGGTTTTTCAGGACATAGTGATGAAGTAACGAGTTAAATTTTATACTTTTTCAGACTCGGTAAAAACACATAAAATTCACTACTGAAGTCATCTTTCAGCTCTTTTCTAACTCTCTAAAATTGAAAAGTTTTTCGAGACTCTTGTCGTTTCAAACTCGTTAAATGGCTGCGAAGTGATATCTACCCATTATACATTTACCCGTTTTTTGGGTTGGGATAGATTATATATGAAAAAGGAATGCCTTAGCCTATCGCGATTAAGAGGTTCTCTCATATATTGTTTTCTACCTTTTCGAATCTTAGAGAATATTTATGAAAAGGGCCATGATGGAGTTTTATTTTTGACCTTATTTTCAAACTCTCTAAACATGAAAAGATGTTGAGTTCTCCCTTTGTCGGACTCGTTAAACCCTAATGAAATCGGATTTCATTGCCATGACGTTACTCGAGTTCCTATTTCCTAGGGCTCGTAAAATGTACTACGTTGGATTTTTCCAAAGGAAAAACTTACAACACAAGCATATGTTATCCCCTTTAAGCTTGTTTTAAAAAATAATTGGGGTACTTTCCAGAAATGGTGGGGGAAAATGGAACCAAGTTTTATTTATGTTGGCAGTATGTCACTCTTGAACATGGCACTTGTCTGCATTTGTGTCGGGTTGGGGATATCTCATTTTGTCATTTTTTCCTCCATGGGTTTAGGTAATATCTTTTGACCTTTGATCTGCTCTTTTCCACGTCGTCATGACCTCGGATCCTTTGATGTCAAATACTACCAAATCTAGTGTCATGCTGCTGATATGTTTAAGAGAAGTTTTCCTCTGTAGTTTTCAAACTCCCTCTGATTCTCTATTGGTCCTCTTTCACTACTATCATGTTCCTCTGTCTCCTATCGATGATGTGGGAAACATTATGGCCCACCTTCGATTATGTCACTTCCTATCGACTTCAGCTCATTATCGAGGATTTGATTGAGAGACTCTATTCTGGTACCTTGGAGCCTGCATGCCTTAATGGCATGTTTTTCACATTCGATGCAAGGTCCAAATCATTGGCCTTTGATCGAGTGATTCTGAAGATGTTCAACGCCAGATCACTGTTCACATTCTGTGGATTGTGCCAGTTTTACCTTGAGAGCCATTATCATTATTGGTGGTTTCTCTCGTGACTATTAATAGCTTTCATCATTGGCTGGTAATCAGGTGATTTTCTTTCATGTTCGACTTCAGCTCATATATTCGCATGCCTGAATTTGTACTTTTTCAGGTCGAGATGGAGTGTAAGACCCTGGATTTTATATGATAAAATACAGGCTGCGGATTTTGGTGGATTATCATAACTTATTACATGAATCTTTTGATTGGATGGCTACGAACATACCTAAGTCTATTTGTTGATCCTTACTGCTAGATGGATGTGTCCATACATTGAATCTCAGTTTTTATATATACTCTATTATGGATGGCTGTGCCCATACCTCATGTTCATGTATCAGAGATATCAGTTGTATTTGTAATTGCAGGTTTTTCGACAGCGGTGTTTCGTTCGAACGCATTCTCATAAAACATTTCGCCCCTCCCTCTCCCTCGAACCTCATGCTTTAGGGGGCATCTGTTACACAACATTTTGTCACTATCCCTGCAATCCCCATCTCTCCTGTTGGAGGGTTATTTCTATGATCAATAAGCAGTGTCATGCCTTGCAAAATCCATCATTGTGTCCCTTTACATGAGAGTAACAATCCTCCTGTTGATAATTCCCTGAGCAGAGACTCAAAAACCATTATTTTTGCCTTAGCAGAGGTAATCAGTTATGCCCTCATGCCGAAGAGGAAAATTAACACTGGGCTCGCACCAAATGGCACTCTGTCCTAGTTTTCCTCCCGTGCAAAGCTGTTTATGGATTTTTTTTTTAAAATAGAGGCAGAGATTCCACTGCAACAACGTCGAGGATGATTCATTAGGAGTGGTTGAACTGATAAACCACAGACTACCTCCTTTATGTTTATGGTTTCCACCTCTTATGGGAACGCCCTAAAGAATAGGCCTCCGTCCCACCTTTGTAGGGATCCTAACCTCCACCTTTTCCTCTATAAAAGAAGCTATCTCTCTTAGTACAAGCTAGCTGAACTTCGAGAATTAGACATACTATAGCTGAATGACTAGAGAAGATAGAATAAGAAGGAATTATGTTGAGGAAGCTTGATTCCATGACTTCTAAGAGAGCTTGAGTCCATGCCTTCATCTCGTCTGAATTTCCTGACAAGCATCTGAGATGCACTTCACTGAACCCCGATAGAAGAGACTACGACATCAAAGCATCGGTTGTCAATCTTCCTTCTATTCATTTATATACATGACTATTTTTTGGTTCCATTGTTGTGTTATGATGTTTTTTTAATGCAATATGTTTAGCCATCTTTGACTGGTTAATAGTTATGAATGAAATGTTGTTATCTTGTATGTTGTTCTTGTTTCTTGTTCTATGTGCAGGTATCCAAGCATAATGGTGAATGGATCATGACTTTTCGAGGAATAAGCGAGAGGCCACCACTACTACAACAACAAAAACAACGTTGGATTCCAGGTGCGTCGATCTAACATGTCCCTTTTCATTCAATAATTAGGAAGCAACACTTTGGCATGTCCCTTTTTTTCTAGACCCACTCTAGGGCTAAAGGGATCGTCTCTGTTCCTAGAGAGGATTTACCTGCATAACACCTGCTCTAAGTAAAAAGAGACTAAGATGACATCATAGCTAAATTTTTTCAATTTCCCCTCCTTTTATTTAGTAATTTGTTCCTTCAAGTTTAACAAGACACCCTCACTCCAGTTGAATACTGTCAGCGCTAGACATTCTACCCCACAGTTCTTGTATGATTTACTTTCCACATGTAATGTCGAGCTATCACCAATATTTATATGATGAACAAGATCATTATTAAAGGTAGTTGGGTGGCATCCTTTATCTTAATATTTCTGTCCCTAGTAGGAATGACTCAAGGTATGCAATTTGTAGCAATGTAATATTTCACCATCTCACCACCACTTCTTCGACCTAGAAAAGAGATGGGGGCACCTCACTTTAACAATCCTGTCAAAAATTAAATATCATCTACTTGTATCTCGAGTAGATTATCCCCAAACCTAAACGTCTGTGCCTGAAAATCCCATGAATGCACAAGGTACTTTAACAATTCCATTTGCTGCCTCATACCGAGAAGCCAAAATATTTTCAACAACCCACAGATTTTAAGTGCCCGGATGGTAGCTAGGTCATTTGATGCATCCATATCTTGTTCTTCCTGCTCTCTTTATCTCTAGATAAATGGAATTTTGTGATAATGGGTACCCGAAACATCAACAAAGGACTCATGAGACTCTTTCCTATACAAAAAACATGACAAAATTTGAGGCAAAACTGAGAACAAACTTTGAGAAATGCACTCAAAAAAACCAAAAAGGCTTAGACATAGTGTTTTACCTCTATCTGCAATGTTCTATTGCCTAGGTGCAATGACATTTTCAACACAGAGGTGGTTGTGTTGGTCCCATGGTATTTTTTATGAACCCACGGGCCTCAAATACTTGAAAATTTTGCATGAAAACACAAAATTGAACCGTGGAAACATAGAGAAATGTATTAGCTCCTACTTGGATCTGACGATGCTTAAAATGGTTCCCTATATTGGCCACAATAAAATACAGAAGATTGAGGGAAAGATGGCTCCAAATATTCACTGTTGAAGGTAAAGTGTGAAATGGTAAAAATGAGAAGTCATTTTATATATGTATGTTCATTTTTTCGTCATTTTATTCATTTTTAGTATTTGACCTAGATCTGCTTCATTTTTATGATGAAATACGTATGTTTAATCCTTCTTGTGGTGTTTTGAGAAGGATGGAAATGGTTAGCAGGTTTTTACCATGTTGTAATAGGTTACTTTGACCAAAGAGTACACTTTTATCTCTTTTTTCAGACTCTATAAACTAAAAAAAGGGAACCCATTGGAGTCCTCTTTCAACTCTTTTCAGACTCCCAAAATATGGAAAGATTGCCAAGCACTTGTCCTTTCAATCTTGTAAAAGTAAATGAAAAGACATATACTCAGTATAAGTTTGATCCTTTTCTAGACTGAGATATAATAGCTATGAAAAAGGAATACCTTAGTCGAACATGGCTAAGAGGTTCTCTTGGGTATTTTTTTCTCCCTTTTCAGACTCGAGAGACTATATATGAAAAGGAACATGTGGATTTTTCTTTTTTGACTCTTTTTCAAAGTCTCTAAACATGAAAAAGATGCATAGTTTTACCTTTGTTGGACTCATTAAAACATCAAACAGTGATGGACTTGTCAAACATTACAAGGTTGAACCACACCTTATCAGGTTTCGTTAAAAATAATTGGAGAGATTAGTATGAAGGATTAACTTACAGATCAAGCATATGTTATCCTCCTCAATCTTGTTAAAATATGAAGAGGCACTAAACAATATGGTTGGGGAAATTGGGAAAATAGCGGATTCCACTTTTCTAAATGGTAGTGAGTCACTCTTGAACACGACACATCCTATTCATCTCTGTGGCTATTGGGTTGGGTAATCTTCTTGTATTTTGGTTATCAGACCATTTTTAGAGCCTTAATTTCAATTTTGGGTCAATGCATCCAACTCCATTCAGTGTCATTGTGTGTTCAAGAGAATTCCTTCAGTTGAAATTTGCTACAATACTCTTAAGACTTCATTTCATGTCTTCCTTCCCTGATCCAATTCCATATCGACATCACTCCGATCATTCTGTCTCAATCATGATACCCATTTCATGTCGTTGATGGGGGATACATCAAGGCCCTCTCACGGCAAGTCACTTCTTGTCAACATCAACTCATCATCCATTGACTTAGAAACACCCCTTTTGGTAGCTTGGTGCTTGCATACATCAATGTAAAGCTTTCTAGCTCTCGGTGACAGGTTGACATCAATGGCCTTTGATAAAAATATTCTATATAGTGTTTGACATCAACTCATTTACTTGCACCATACCGATTGTACCATAGTACCTTGATAGCCATTAACATTATCGGTGGTTTCTCTAGCGTTTGTTAACGTCTTACATCATCGGAAAATAATTAGATGGTGTCTACCATGTTCGACCCCATCTCATTGATTACAATGGAAAGACTCATACATTAGTTGGTTGTGTAAATGAGATAGAATATCCCAAATGTTGTTTTATCCATCCGGGCTATGATTTCAGGAGTTATAAAAATATCATAATGTAGGACGATTGTGATAGTATAGATGGTCATCCAGCCATAAGTCCATTAGTTGCATCTATGGACATGTCTTTTGATCATTATACATGTTATGTTAGCTTATGAATTGAGTATGGGTATGCATCCCTCAGCATCCAGATGTCATAATAATTGTATTGTAATAGATGAAGCTCTCTGGTTGTTCTTGATCCCTACTTGTCACAAGGTAAAGCACTATGATCATTAGTCACAATCTCTGACTTTGCGCTTTAGGGGGAATTATGTTATAGGATATTTCTTCACATCCAATAAAAGAGAGCCTCCTAATGGGATCAATCAATATCCTATTCCCATTTTCATCATCTTGCACAAATCCCAAAGCATGTGCCTTTTATCCCTCATAATTTCAACCCTAAACATCCCTATCTGAGCTAGTTTGAGGACCAATGCTCCCTGCAAGCCTACTGGGGTGTTTTCACCTACAGTTTTCTCCACTGTTGCCAACATTGATCACCATCAGGATTCCCTCCTTGGAACCTCCGTTGGTTCTCGAATTCCATGAGAATGAGCGGGATTTCGGAAGCTTCAGCTTCTGGGAGTTTCCAGAATTTGTTTCAACTACTTAGCTTCGATATACATTCAAATCCTATTCTACCCTAATTTTGGATTTTTCACCAGTTCTCCTTTAATCATATCCTGCCATCAAAGGTGGATCTAAAGCCTTATAATGGTAATTGGATAAGAACTCCCAACTTACCCCTATCTTCTATATATTTACCCTCTCACATGCTAGAGGGAATGGTTGGATTTGGAGAGTGATCCTGCCATTATGATGCTGCAGTAAGTAGTTATCATCTCATGCATGAAAATACGAGTTGAAAACTTGGAGTATATCTTCTACAAGATCCACTGCCACTTATGGTTGTAATCTCCTCCTATTTATATCAATGCACATAATTCTATGTTTTCCTATATGTGATGTAGTTATTTCACTTATTTCAATACCATGTTGATCTATTGAATAGAGTATTCAGATGATGTTGATCTTGGCTTATGTTATATGACTATGCGGGATTTAATTTTGGAACTCAGAGTTGGAATTGGAACTTCAAACCTAAAGAAGGGGGAAGCGTGCGGTAGATTCCAGGTAGACCTCACTCCATCATCTATTTACTTTAAGGAAAAACATTGGGTTACTTGTCTCTCTATTGTTATAGGTTGACCATCAAACCTAGGGGAGATACCTTTTCTTGCAATCATAAATATCTTATCACCAATACCGATGCGCTTGGATAATTTAGACGCACCGTCAAATAAAAATATGCTAAAAAATTTTGCCACCCACCTCTGCTACAAATGTATTTATGGGATATTTTCACAAGGGTATCCACAAAAACCTCTACTAGAAGGTACTTTCCTTGTAGTTAATTGCCATGCATGGCAGTCACATATTGACAACTTTCATAGTTCCTAAGATAGTTCATGGTTCACAATTTAAAGTTGTCCGAGTGGTAAAAATTTCAACTTCGTCTTAGATTGTTGGGCTTGATGAGAAGAGTCCATGCCACATAAAAATTTTCTAAACTATGAAGGAAGTGGCTAGTTACAACTTGGTCAAATTTGGTCAAACAAGGCATGTAGGATTCTAGGTGTAAAAGTGTGGCCAACATTGGGTAGTGCATGCATTTCATTATAGGTCATCTAAAAAACGAGAGGAACAAAACCCAGGTGTCAAAATTTTTAAATTCCTTACGGGGTTAGAGAAACAACATAGTGGGAAAATGATGTGGTAGGGGTAGATAGATGTTTCAGTAATGCTCGGCAAGAAATGGAGATTTGGAGGCATACCCAATTCAAATAAAATCAAGTTTTAGCATACCTATTTGGTGCCAAATTGGCCAATAATTCTAGGGTGTCGGAGAACCAAAGAGCTAAGTTGACTTTATTGAAGAAAAAAGGTTAAGTGAACTAGTTTTTATAAAATTCAACTCATAATTGAACGAGTCTAACTAGCTGTTGGGGTTTCTTGGACCAAGGAAGTTAATAGATGGACCATTAAATTAGTCATTATGAATTCAAATAAGCAACCAAATGACCAAGTCAAATTTCTTTCAACCAAGTCCATTTCTTCATTGGCCAAGTAGAGCTACCAAGGTGGGGTACTTTATGCTACTATTCTTCATCTTTGACCATTTCGAGATACTAGTAAAGGGAATTTTGGAATAACTTGGACATTGTGGATCAAATTGATCCATTAGTGGGAAAATTAATTTATGTAATGTGATTTTTTACGACAAATACTAAGTCGCCAACTTGTGGATGACTAGTAAAAAAAAAAAAATCTAGAAGAGTCCTCAAAATAACCATCAGCTAGCAATTATCTAGCCATTAATTTTTTTTTATAAAAAACTAGTCTCCCCTCTTGTAATAGTTTTTTTTTCTTATGAGATTAGTTCCATCAACAAAGATCTCATTTTGAAAACCCTTGTTCAATTTTATTTTTTCTCATTATGTGAAGTGGATTTTACTAGTTCTTTCTTTCTCAACATGTTGTATTTGGATTAAATATAATAAATTTTTCTAATAATTGATATCACACAGAGCTAAAAAGTTGAGCCAATGAGGAGATACATGATAATGTGGAGAAGAAAAACTAGGGGAAATCCTACTTTGTATTTCTTGTTTACAGATGGATCACTTCAAGATAGGAAAGACTATTTCGTGAGGAATCTTCAATTGGAACAAAGTTTGTACTCCATTTCTTACTCAAGTTGAAGGCCATGGAAATACAAACCAAAGGCCCACCCCTAGCTATATCCAAAAGGTATAGAACTATTTGAAATATTTTCTTCATTGATTTCAAAGATAGGGGGAGAATTTACATGTCCCAGATAAAGATTACAAGATGGAGATTGTTGGAAATATTGTTTTTGAAATTTTGATGTTCAATTTGGATACCCTATTTTTTAAGGCCTTTTTAATCTAATGAACTAGATCAATGGGATAAAACGATATAGAGTTGAAAATATTAGTATGGGACCCTTCCAATGGTTTATGACACTCCCTTTAACTCTATAAGAATGACTAGATATGAAATATTCTGTCAAGTCAACCTAGCCATAAAGCATAGGTCAACTCAGTTAGATTTTACAAGCCTACCCCATAAGTGAACGAAAAATAACTAAAAGTAAAGGGTATATAGTGCATTTGATGTTAGGTCCCTATATTACTAGTATAGTCCCTTATTGTTGTTAGTGTAACCCCCTTATTGTTATTATTATACCCTTGTAACCCCCATTTTGTTATTATTGTGCCCTTAAATTATTATTGTTAGGTCGGCTAGGATTACATTGTGGCCCACTAGGATTACATTATGGCCCCATGGACTCCTATATATAGAAAGGAGGTTTTGTAAATTGTATCATCCAAAAATTTCTCATTTATGTAATGTATTGGAGGTTGCCCCCTCGAAGTGGCTCATTTCTAAGGCGTTGATATCTCTTTTCTTCTCTTTTTGGAGCTGGTTACACAACATTTGGTATCAGAGCTTTAGATTCTAGGGTTTCACTGCTCCAAACAGGTTATCCTGGAATTTTCTCTATAACTTTTTTTCTACGAAGTTTCAGAAGCTGAAATTTTTAGGGTGCGACGCTAAAATCCTGAGGAAGATTTTCTAAAACCTTCAGAGCTTGGTTCGCAACATTTTCGGAGATATGATCTGTGGAAGTTAGGTCTTTTTTTAGGCTCCTAAACAGGTGATCGTGGCATTTGCGCTATAAATATTTTTATACAAAGGATCAGAATCTAAAATTCTTATGGTGCGAAGCTGAAGTCCTGAAGAAATTCTTCAAAAAATTTCAGAGCTTGGTTCGCAACATTTTTGGAGATATGATCTGTGGAAGGTAGTGCTTTTGAAAGCTCCTGAATTTCATCTCAAAGTGGTGATCGTGGGAAAAGTTCAATAGCTCTCTCTCTAGGCATCGGATTGGGGTGCCGTAAAACGTGATCGCAAGTACACGGAATTTATTTTCTTGGATATCAATTTCAAAGACAAAGGATGAAATAGTGACATGTGGCAAGTCGTGTAAGTTCGCTCTACTGAACCAGTCCATAATTAGGTCATTGTGGGAGATTGGACACAACTTTGTCTTCGAGAATCCAAATCAGGTCAGACCTGTGGCATTCGAAATATAATTCAGAGGGCTACATTGGTACTGAAAATAAAATACTGAAGTACTGTAATCACAAAGATAATCCAATTTCAATATCAAGCACCTCAAAAGCAAGAGAAAGGTGTGTATTTTTTTTTCCAAATTGCATAAGTCTTGTTTGAAGAATCAATTTGAATTGATTCCAAGGGCATATTCTAGAATAGATATCAGTATTGGGTTCTAAAATATGCCCCGTAAAAATAACTCAACACCCATTAAGCCTTCAGAAGGCTCTACTATGACTCATGAAGATGAAGAATTGCAACATGATCTATCAAAATTACAAGAGCAAGTGCAACAAATTTCACTCTCGCAAAGAGCAACAAAAAATGAAATGGAAGTTTTGAAGAAAGGTGTGGAAGCTAAGATGGATGGCATGCAAGCTAAGATGGATGGTGTGGAAGCTAAGATGGATGGCGTGGAAGCTAAGATGGATGGCATGGAAGCTGGCATGGAAGCTAAGATGGATGACATGAAATACAACATGGAAAACATGAAGAATGATCTAAAAACAGACATCGAAGGTTTGACAAAGTTGATACAAGAAATGTTTCCTAATGGTGAAAAGATAGTAGAAGAACCTCATGATGAGAGCAAAATCAATGTTAATCGTGATTTCATAAACTCTAATGTTGGCGGGAAGAACCACCATATTCCAAAAATGGATATGAGGAAGTTTGATGGAAAGGATCCTGTAACATGGATACTACAGATGGAGCAATATTTTGATCTCCATAACGTGCAAAACACACAAAAGGTACGCATTGCAACTTACATTTAGAACAAAATACATTTGTATGGTATCAATGGCTTTGCTCCCGTAAAAAAATTGTCACTTGGTCAATTTTTACGGAGGAAATGATAGCACATTATGAGGATACAAAGAGCAACACCTTCTTTAGCCAATTGATAAATCTCAAACAAAAGGGTTTAGTGGGGCAACACATTGAGGACTTCCAAAAAGTTGAATATAAGGGTAACTGATATTCCAGAGGACCACAGGATCGATCTCTTCATGGGCACTTTAAAGGATAACATCCAACATGAAGTTCGTGTTTTGGAACCAGATTCATTGGAGAAGGCATTCAGGTTGGCAAGAAAAGTTGAATGTAAAATAATGGTGACAAGGAAGCCTACCACTCAATTCTATAAAGAAGGAAGTGTTGCTACGCCTAGATTTCCACAACCTACAAGGTTGACACCACAACAATTGGAAGAAAAAAGAGAAAAAGGGCTTTGCTACGATTGTGATAGAAAATACACTAAAGGTCATAAGTGTGCTGAGAAGAAATTATTTTACATAGATTGTGAAGAGGAAGAAGAAAATGAACAAGAAGAGGATATACACCAGGAACCAGCCCTAGAAGAGGAAGAAATGAATCCGGCCATATCGTGTAATGCACTGGCAGGAATTACCACTCCTCAAACTCTCAAGATAGAAGGAAAAATCAAGAAGAAAAAGGTAATAGTGTTGATTGATTCAGGTAGCACCCATAATTTTATTCATTGTAAGGTAGCCAAGGAATTAAATTGTTTCCTATACCCAGCACCAGAATGTCAAGTGATGGTTGCAAATGGAGGAACTATAAATTGCTCTGGAAAATGCCATAATGTCAAGCTAACCATGGGGGAATATGTATTGACTAGTCCAATGCTTTCCATTCCTATGGGAGGTGTTGATGTTGTACTAGGAGTACAATAGTTACAATCTTTGGGGACGGTAGCTTTTAATTTTCAAGAACTTTTCTTGAAATTTTTTTCAGAAGGAAAGGAAGTCGAATTACGGGGTATTGAAGGGAAGCCAGGAAGGATAATAAGCTCTAATGTCATGACAAAGATTCTAAAGAAAGAACAACGAGGCATAATTGCACAATTATGCTCACTAGAAGTTCCGACATCAAAATCATCTATTTTTGCAGATCTCCAACAAGTCTTGGACAATCATTCCAAGGTGTTTGAAACTCCCAAAGGACTCCCACCTATTCGTGATCATGATCATGCTATTCATTTGATTCAGGAAGTGTTCCTCCAAACATCAGGCCTTATAGATATCCTTACTTCCAAAAGAGCGAAATTGAACGTATGATTGCAGAAATGTTAGAGGCGGGTATAATTCAACCTAGTCAAAGTTCTTTCTCTGCTCCTATAGTATTGGTACACAAGAAGGATGGATCATGGCGAATGTGTCTAGATTATAGGGAGCTCAATAAGCTCACCATTAAAGATAAATTTCCCATTCCTGTGATTGACGAATTATTGGATGAATTACATGGAGCAATTTATTTTACCAAGTTGGATCTTCGTTCAGGATATCATCAAATTAGAATGAAGACTGAAGATATTCTAAAAACAACATTTCGTACTCATGAGGGTCATTATGAATTTTTGGTCATGCCTTTTGGCCTTACCAATGCACCTTCTACATTTCAAGGGTTGATGAATTCCATTTTCAAACCCTTCCTTAGAGAATTTGTGCTAGTATTTTTTGATGATATACTAATCTACAGCAGGTCTTGGAAGGATCATGTTGAACATGTTGACAGGGTGCTCAAACTATTGCAAGAGAAAAAATTATATGCAAAAACATCCAAATGTTTCTTTGGAGTACAAGAGGTGGAATATCTGGGTCATATTGTATCTCACGAGGGTGTTAAAGTAGACCCTAACAAAATTAAAGCCGTTAAGGAATGGAAAGTCCCCACAACCATAAAGAAGTTGCGAGGATTTCTCGGGTTAACAGGGTATTATCGCAAGTTTGTTAAGAATTATGGGAGAATAGCAGCACCTCTAACAACATTATTGAAGAAAGATGCATTTTCATGGACTCCTGAAGCAACTAAGGCCTTCGAACATCTTAAAGAGGCAATGTGCCTAGCACCGGTCTTAGCTACGCCAGACTTCACAAAAACCTTTATTGTGGAATGTGATGCCTCAGGAAATGGAATTGGTGCTGTTTTAATGCGGGAAGGAAGACCCATTGCTTTTGAAAGTCGTCCAATCAAAGGAAAGTATTTACAAAAACCTATTTATGAGAAGGAAATGTTAGCAATACCGCATGCACTAAAGAAATGGCGAACTTACCTAATGGGAAGACACTTCAAGGTAAAAACTGATCATGATAGTCTTAAACACTTTTTGGAACAAAGACTATCTTTAGAATAGCAGCAAAAATGGGTCACAAAGATGTTGGGTTATGACTTTGAAATAATCTACAAAGAAGGAAAGCTTAATGTTGTTGCAGATGCACTCTCAAGAAAGAATGAAGAGGTGGAAGCATTGCTTTGTGCCATTTCTATTATCCAACCAGATTGGATAACTGAAGCAAGAGATGAATGGAAGAAGGACAAAGATGTATGGACACTCATTCAAAAGTTGCGGCAAGATCCTAGTACATCTGATACATTTAGTTGGAAAAATGATTCCTTATGGTACAAATATCGCTTATATCTTTGTAAGAATTCCCAACTAAAACAAAAGATTCTTCTGGAATTGCACACTTCTCCTTTAGGAGGACACTCAAGATTTTTAAAAGCTTACCACAGGGTGAAGAAAGAATTTTTTTGGGATGGCCTTAAATCTGATATTCAAAAGTTTGTGGCGGAATGTTTGGTTTGCCAGCAGAATAAAGTGGAAACAATTAAGACCCCGGGACTTCTACAACCTTTATCCATTCCAAGTCAACGTTGGGAGGAGATTTCAATGGATTTTATCACGGGTTTACCTAAGTCCGAAGGAAAGAGTGTCATCATGGTGGTAGTTGATAGACTTACCAAGTATGCACACTTTTGTGCATTATCTCATCCATTTAAAGCAAGTACGATTGCTACTACATTTATGGACAGAATTCAAAAGCTACATGGAAGCCCAAGGGTTATTGTGAGCGACAGAGATCCCATTTTTACTGGAAATTTTTGGACGGAGTTATTTCTTGTTTGGGTACTCAATTAGCTCATAGCTCATCTTATCATCCTCAATCTGATGGTCAAACTGAGATCGTAAATAAATGTTTGGAAGGATATCTTCGTTGTTTTGTATCTGATAAACAAACACGATGGGTCAAGTGGTTACCTCTTGCTGAATGGTGGTATAACACTTCCTTCCATACTGCAGCAAAAATGACCCCATTTATGGCACTTTATGGATATCATCCACCATCCATCACATCATCTTTAAGGGAAAATTCGAAGGTTCAAGCAGTGGAAGATCACATCGATCATCAGCAAGAAGTTCTCCAACTCTTAAAGGATAACCTGAATTTGGCACAAAATCGAATGAAACAACAGGCAGATCAACATCGTAGCGAGAGAAGTTTTGATGTAGGAGATTGGGTATTTTTACGGCTACAACCATACAAACAAATTTCCCTCAAGCAAGCTAAGAAGGATAATAAATTATCACCAAAGTACTATGGTCCTTACAAGGTGTTGCAAAAGATTGGTTCTATGGCATACAAATTGGAGCTTCTTGCTTCTTTGCGAGTACATCCAGTTTTCCATGTTTCATGCTTAAAGAAGGCTATAGGTGAAAATCTTCCAATTCAAACAATATTGCTAGAACTTGATGAGGAAGGAAAAATAATATTGGAACCTGAAGCGGTCATGGAAACAAGAACTCGACAACTACGGAATCGATCAATTTCAGAGTATCTCATCAAGTGGAAGAACTTACCCACTGAAGATTCTACATGGGAGGATGAGAATTTTATACAGAAGCACCCAGAGCTACTCAAGCGTTGAGGACAACACTTTTTTGAAGGAGAGGGGCATGTTAGGTCCCTATATTACTAGTATAGTCCCTTATTATTGTTAGTGTAACCCCCTTATTGTTATTATTGTACCCTTGTAAACCCCATTTTGTTATTATTGTGCCCTTAAATTATTATTTTTAGGTCGGCTAGGATTACATTGTGGCCCACTAGGATTACATTATGGCCCCATGGACTCCTATATATAGAAAGGAGGTTTGGTAAATTGTATCATCCAAGAATTGTTCATTTATGTAATGTATTGGAGGTTGCCCCCTCGAAGTGGCTCATTTCTAAGGCGTTGATATCTCTTTTCTTCTCTTTTTGGAGCTGGTTACACAATATTAGATCTATATCCAAGAAACGATATCAAATACAAATTTGAAAAATATATTTGAGTTGCTAAAGAGGTGTTGAGAAGTATTCTTGGAGTTTAAAGGTGCACAAGAGGAGTCTAAGCATTTTTCTTAGTGTGTTATGGGTACGCTATGAAGGACTAAGGTCTATGATGTTGTGAAGCATGTTGTTTTAGGGTTGTGATGTTGTTCATTGCATTAGTCTGGGATTATATTGTAGGGAATGAGGTTTACTAGGGCATGAAGGCTAAATCTGATTAGTGTTTCAGGCTATATCTAGGGTATGAAGCAAGGAGAGGCATTGGAGAATGAAAGTTATGGGTATGATTATGTTGTAAAATGCATGAAGTATGAAGCATGCAGGTGAAATTAGAAGTAATTTGTCTATGAATACCTTAGGTTGGTTCTTATATAGATCTTGCTAAGTTGGTGATTTTCCAAGGAGATTGGTCTCTCCAGTAGGTTTCTACCTACACAATATCTTTTTGAATTAGCATTCAACTAAGGGGATTGGTGCCTCTAGTTGTTCGATTCCTACAAGATTTGTAATAGTAGGTTGGTTCCTATAGACATTTATAATTTTTTTTTTTGTATTTTTAAACCACAATGGTTTTCATTGTGATTCGAGTTTACATGCATTTGATGTTGTGAATTTAATGAATGATTTATGAATTCTCATTTAAAATTAAAAAAAAAACATATATTAAACTAATTAACCTCCCTCTTAGTATAAGCATAATTTCAACAATTTGTATCATAGAATGTTCCTTTGAAAATAGTCTAACTAATGGAAGGTATATTCCAGGAGCACACATAGCTTGTCAAGAAGATTTCTCCACAAATAGAGTCCCATTGTTTGATGAAACAAACTATGAATTTTAAATCATAAGTATGTGGAATTATCTAATGGCTCTTTGGTTTGATATTTGAAAATCAGTCATGACTGGTTATACAACCCTAAAAATCCTCCAACAGATATGGTTGGGAATAATGCTAGTGAATATAATGCAAAAGGCAAGAATTCTATCCTGTCTAGTCTTATAGATTCATAGTTTTTCAAGGTGATGGATGATGGATTATGGATCAGAAAATTAATTTTGGCGCAAAATTAAAAACAATTATGAAGGTGATAAAATGGTGAAGAAGGAAATGCTCCAAACTCATAAGAGACAATTCGAGAGCTTGAAAATGAAAGACAAAGAAAATGTTGCAGTTTATTTATTACATGTGGACGAAATTGTCAAAACCATGAGAGGGCTTGGTGAGAATGTTGAAGAACCACAATTTTGTCTAAAATGTGCTAAAGTAACTCCCCTTAAGATTTGATGCTAAAGTCTTTTCCATTGATGAAATGAATAATTTATAGAAACCAAAAATGGATGAGTTATATGGGATTCTCAATGCGTATGAAAAGATTACAAAAAAAAATACAACAGATAAAATAACAACTTTCAAATCATTAAATGAGACAAAATGACTCAAATATTTTGATTTTTCTAGCCATGAATCAAATATAGAAAAAGAACAATTTATGAGTAAGCTAGAAAGAGGATGTAGTAAATACAAATGTAAGATACCCTTCAAATGTTTTGATTGTAGTAAAGGACATTTTTATGCTAAATTTCCATATGAAAAAAATAACAATAGTGATGATGAAGAAGAACATAACAATAAGAAAAACCCCGTATAGACACAAAAAAGGAAAATATGCTAAGAAGAAGTGTTTTTACTCTATAGAGGATTGTAGCTCGTTTGATTAAAGTGATGGATATATTTCTAATATTGATAAATAATAATTCCTATTCATAGCCATAGATACAATGTATACTATTAAATAAATGAAAACAAAACCAAATTAAGAAGAAGAATACATTGATAGGGAAGTGAATCTTGAAGTAAAACTCATTAGTGGCTTAGAAGAAATAGATAGGCCAAGGGGAAGAATAAAAATAAGAAGGAGAAATTACAAAAGTATGAAAAGAAGGATCATGATCTTTGATGAAACAAAAGAATACAATTATCATCCTGAAGACTCATCTATAAGAGGTAAAAATGATAAAATAATTTGTGAGAAGTCATCTGGAAGGAAATGAATAAAAATGCAAGAAGTTAGAAGCTAAAATTGTTTCCTTAAGAAATGGACTATAGAAAACAACTGATCAATTGAAGAGAAGAGTGAAGTTTAGAAAGAGTTATTAAATCCTAGATAATATTTTTAGTTTCCAATGGTCTCCACTAATGAAGACAAGTGTTGGCTGTGATTAAAAAAAAAAAAAAACCTGAGGAAGATGCAAGTACTAACGTTAAAGAGCCATTAGAAAAGGAAAATGGAAAAATGACTAAAATCTATGCAAATATTATAAAATACCCCATCAATAATAAAATAAACAGTAGGAAAGGAAATTAGGACCAACAAAAACATAATTCTTCTCACAAGAGCAACAAGAATTAGTTCAAAGGAGTTGTTTCTCTAAGAAGGAATTTCACAATCGATACCAAAATCTCTTACCTCACCATTGCTTTTCTTGCAAAATTTTTGGTCATAAAGAAATAGATTAAAGAGATTATGTAAGAAGTGATAATGTGAGGGATAAAAATAGAGAACATTATAAGACCTTAAAAATGATTATGAGATCAAAAAAACTAGAAGTTCTCATGGTTTTATTGGTAGAAACTACAATTCATTTTATCCCCTACTTGATTACAATATTTAATGTTATAACTGCAATAATTATGTTCACAAAACATGTGATTCTAGAAGTAGCATAATAAATTCTCCTTAGCAAAACAAGGAAAAAAATATTTTTACCAAGAGTGAAAAAAATAACAAAGGTGTGGAAAAGGAAGTAAGAATAATAGAAGAAGAAAGAATGTATACTTGCACTATATGCTCAAAAAAAGGGAAGCCAATTGTACATTGATAGTGGATGTTCAAAACACATGATAGGGGATCATAAAAAATTTCTCATCCTAAAGGTACAAAAAGGAGGAAATGTTACCTTTGGGGATAATGCTTCTTCAAGGATAATTAGAAACAATATGGTTATTCTTGGTGATGAAAATACTAAAATATAAAATGTATTATATGTTGAAGGGTTAAAACACAATATTATAAGTGTTAGTCAATTATATGATCAAGGTTACAGCCTCACATTTCATTCTAACTGATGTGAGATAAGGAAAGTAGGTTTAGGAATATTAGTGACAAATGCAAAAATAATCTTGAGACATGTATATGTCCTCGATGAATTCAAAGGGGAAAAATGATGTATGGGATAAATAGAAAAAAATTGGTTATGATAAATAAGGATGTATTATATAAACTTTGAAAATATAGTAAAAGTCAACAATAAAAAAGTAGTAAGAGGCATGCAAAGTATCACAAAACCTATGAACATTATTTGCAAGCCATGTTAGGATGGGAAGCCGATGAAAATTAATTTGAAAAAATGAGTAATCAACGTTAATGCCATTGAAACTTGTACACAAAAACTCTGTGGGCTAGCAATAACACAAAATTTAAAAGTAAAGAGTTATTTTATGTTGCTTATTGGTGATCGCAAAAGTGTAGGTTTTAACCCTGTACAAAAATTATCTACAAACGAATTCTTAAAAATAGAAAATAAACAAAAAGGAAAGCATAAAACATAAAACAAATATACACAGATATTTTTTCCCTGGATCCCAAATCAGGACTACCAGCTTGATTTTTCATTATATTCCTTTCAGTGTTACAAAACATATATATACATGTCGAAGCATTCATAAACCTGAATCCAATAACCCTGGATTAGAACATAACCGTAGTTCCTTTGACCGGATCTACAAAATACCAAGGTCCAAAAACCATCATGCCCCAAAACCATGTGCAAACCCATGCAAAAAACCATAGGCAGGTCTGCCCACCTAAAATAGGGTCCAATTTTTTTTCCTGAGGCGTTGCCCTGGACCCCACGCAGAGGGCTACCCATCCCCTGTGAAAAATTGGACAGGGGAGGTTGTTGCCCCCTTGTGACCCCCCCGTTGTGCCTACCGCAACAAACAAGGTGGGCTATCGCCCCCTCTGTGCGCCAGCCACCCCCCCCCCCCAAACTATTCGTTGAAATAATATAACACATACCCAACAAAAAGACATGGGTTAAATTTATTAGATAAAAAAATGAAGTATTTTAGAAGTTTAAAGATTTCAAAGGCGTAGTTGAAAATGAGAGTAATTTAAAGATCAAGTTCTGAAGATCAAATAGAGGAAGTAAGTTTACCTCTAATGAATTTGATGGATTCTATAAGAATCATGGAATCTAAAGACATTTTCTGGAATTAAGGACTCCACAATAAACAAAGTTGTAAAAAGGAAGAATGTCACTATATAAGGAATGGGTAGAACAATGCTGAATGAAACCAAACTATTAAAAAATTGAAAATCCATAGGGGACAATCAATAGAGAATGAGAAAAGCAAGAAGCAGAGGAATAAGAAAAGAAAAAACAATAAGGAATAGTCTACCAATATCCAAAGCCATCATCCAGATTTTTTCAAAAGTATCATCCTAAAAATCATAGTTTTGGCGATATATGTACAAGAGTTCAAACTAGAAGAGGATTGGTAAGTACAAAAAAACAAGAAAACTTTTTGTGCTATCCAAAATAGAGCCAAGGAGATTTACACAAATTAGTAAAGTTATGCATTGGGTTAATTCGATGGAAGACAAATTGAATTATATTGAGATGAATGAGACATATGAACTTGTTCCTAGACCAAAAGAGAAGAATGTGATTGTCCCCAAATGGGTCTTCATAAATAATATGAATGAATATGTACAATTATAGTATGAAATAAAGAAATATTGCTCTATAAAGGGTATGCTCAAGTTGAGGGTAATGGTTTGAAGAAACCTTTGCTCCAGTTGCAAGATTAGAAGCAATCAAAATGTTTTTGTCACTTGCATGTTTCAAGAACTACATAGTATATCAAATGGATTCCATATCATCCTTTCTAAAAGGAAATATAGAAGAAGATGTATATATTGAGAAACCAAAAATATTTCAATTTTCATAAAAGGAATATCATGTATGCAAATTGAAGAAAGCACTTTTTAGACTACAGAAAGCTTCCATAGCTTAGTGTTGAAGACTTGATAAAAATATAAAATGAAAAGGTTTCAAAAGAGGACCCTTCTAAAACAATATTTACATAAAAAAAATGGAAATATGTTAATCATTGTGGTTTACGTGGATGATATCATTTTTGGAAGTAATCATGATAGAGAAAGACAAAAGTTTGTAGAAAAATGAAAAAATAATTTGAGATGTCCATGCTTAGAGAATTGTCATTTTTTCTATGTTTGTATATTTCTCAATTGAACAAAGGCGTATTCATTTCTTAGAACAAATGCACCAAGGATACGTTGAATAAATTCAGAACGGAAAATTGTGAACATACTAGTAAACCCATGATTATAGGATGTAAAGTAAGCAAAGATGACAAACCCATCGAAGAAAATCAAACATTGCTTATGTAAATGATTAACATCCTACCATATGTGACAATACCAAGGCCATATATATTTCAAGTACCAGGATTGGTTATAATATGTCAATTTGCACCAAAGGGGACACGTGTGCAAGTAGAAAAACTAATATTCAAAATCTGAAGGGAGCATTGGACTTTGTCTTGTGGTACTCAAGAATTAAAGACTTCACTCTAACAATATATAAAAATGTAGATTGGGTAGAAAGTATTGATGATAATAAAATTACAAGTGGAGGAGAATTATTTCTAGGCAATTGTCTAGTATCATGGTCGATTAAGAAGAAAACTTCAATCTCTCTATCCATATTAGAATACAAATATACTGTTGGAGGAACATGTTTCGCACAAGTTCTATGGATGAATTAGAAATTCAATTATGTCAAGGTAGAATATGATCAATGAATCTCAATCATTTTCAAAAACAAAAGTGCAATAAAAAGTTCAAATAACCATGTTATGCACTCAAAGACAAAGAATATTCCCATAAAGTATTGCTTCCTAAGAGAATAGGTAATCGAAATAAGTGTCAAGTTAGAATACATTGTCACCAAGTAATAAGTTGTAAATATTTTTTCCAAACCATTTCCGAGAGAAACACTTAAATATATTACATAGAAGTTGGGAGTGATATCTCTCTCACCTCATCAGTAAAGGAAATCACAAGCTTAATGGGAGAAATCCTTTACCATTGAGGTAGAAGGGGGAGGATTTGCAGATAGAGGAAAATTTTGTGATACAAGGAGAGTTGCAAATAGAGGGAGTACTACAATATTGTTGTAGAGCTGGCTAAGGGTTTCCATCGATGATAAAGGGTCATATTGTTGGAAATATTGTTTTCATTGATGTCAAAGACAAGGGGAGTCTAAATATGTTCAAGATAAATATTACAATATGTATATTTATATATATATTGTTTTTGGGCTTTGATTTCCAATTTGGATATCCTATATTTGAAGGAATTTTTAATCTAATTACCTAGCTCAAATGGGAGCATATGATGTATAGTTTAAAATATTATTTTGAGACATTTCCAATGGTATATTTCACTTCCTAGACAACTCCATAGGAAATGAGGAGATATGAAATATTTTCTCAGGTTGAACCAACCATTAAATAAAGATCCACTTAGCTAGTTTTTACAACTAGGCCCCATAAGTGAACACATAAAAATTATAAATAAAGGATATATGAGAACATTTGAAGTGTATTCATGTAGGAAGACCAAGTGCAAGTGTGCAAAAGATATGTGAGGAGCGCAAGAGGATTTGAGTATTCTTGGATTTTAAAGGTGTTTAAGAGGAGTCTAAGGAGTTTTCTTAAAGTGTTAAGGGTGCACTATGAAGCAATAAGGAATACAATGTTGTGAAGTACACCTTTCATGCGTTGTGATGATGTAAAATACACTATCCTAGGATTATATTCTAGAGAATGATACTATGACGTTCGCCAGGGCATGAAGACTAAATCTGATTATGATTTGAAGCTATATCTAGGGTATCTAGCAAGGAGATGCATTGGAGCATGAAAGTTAAAAATAGGATGATGTTGTGAAATGCATGAAATATGAAGCATGCAATACTTTTTGTATGAATTTCTTAGGTTGGTTCCTATACAGATTTTTCTAATTTTGTTCCTAGCCAAGGAGATTGGTGTCTCTAGTAGGTTGGTGCCTACATAATATCTTGCTGAGTTGGTGGTCAAACAAGGAGGTTTTTGTCTCTAATAGGTTAGTTCGAAAAATATTTGTAACAATAGGTTGGTGCATGTAGACACTTATAAAGATATTTTTTTTATCTTTTTTCCCACAAGGGTGTCCATACTAAACTATGCATAAGTTGATTTGAGTTTATATGCATTTAATATTTTGAAGTTAATGAATGATCATTTAAAATAGAAAAATGATCTTATATTGATTCATTCCCCTATGGTATAAGCCTAAGTTCAATAAAGGATTTTTAATCCACAAGTGGGGGTGAAAGCATACCAAACTCACATCCTTGACCAATTGCAATGTCAATTTAAGGGGGAACATGTTTCACATCCCAAGAAGTGAAGTATGCATTTCTTGGTACAATGTATCATCTACAACAACTACTCTATTTTAAAAAATTTCAAAAATTATATTTTTCACATTATATTAGGTATTATAGCTTGATTTTTTTCATATTTCCTTATCATAATATCAAGTTTCTGTCTTGGAAAATCTACTCAATAACATTAGGCATAAATCAAGGTTAGATACATAATTTGGTTATTGGTTATCATTGGGCATATTTTGAACTTTGTATCTAGTGAATTAAATGCACGTTTTAACCCTAAAACTCCTGGACCATAAAATGTATAATAACAACAACAAGCACCCACCATGGGGGTAAACCTAACAAAGCCAAATCAATTTTTTTCTATTCTTCAGTATAGTGCAATGATTTGTAGATTGAATGGGTTTTGGGCCAAGTCTGATGCTTCTCATCAATGGGTTTTTTCAATTTGGACCAACAACTATGGCATATGCCTATACTCAAAAGGTTTTTTCAGTGTTCAATTTGATACCTAGGAAGACTTAGAGAGAGGTTTGAAAGAACAGCCCTATTTTTGTAGAAGTGAAAAGATTTTTATCACTCATTGATTCCCAGATTTTGATTCCACAACAATGGTGGTCTAAAAATGCAAGTATGGATGAGGGTACCAAATTTATTCCTTGGCTTCTCGCATCACAAGGCTCTCAAGGATATCAGAAACACTTTGGTGTCATCTAAAATATTGACTCCAAAATAATGGAGAAAGGGTTATTTACTTCGACCATAATCTGTGTGGAAATGGATCTAAGAAAAGGTCCACTTGACCAATTTTAACTTGAAACATAAAACCTTCCAGTGGACCCAACTTCTGGATTATGAAAATATGACATTTAGATGTTTCTCACGTTGCCAAACATGACATTTGTAGGACTCATGCCTCCAGACAAAAAAACACCCAAAAAAGAAAAACAGGAACGATCACAAAAAAAGGATGATAGCCTTTTGAACCTTTCATCATGGAGGAGGAAGAAGGGGAAAGCATAGAGCACCATAAAACCAAAAGTAAGGGAGTACTTAGGTATATGCTTGAAATGCAACCCACAAATTGAATGGTATAGAATTAGAAGCAATCCATGAACCGAATCAACAAAAAAAATGTGGCACAGACAGAGGATGGGACAATGGATATAAAGAGAGTTCATGCATTGAAATTTTTTTTATTAATACAAAGAAACCCTACCAGATATAACTGTGAGTGACTTGACAATGATTCCATCTGACCCACACTAAGGGGGGTAGTAGAAGGTTCAATAGATGAAAAGAAAGAAAGAGAAATTAAGTGATTACTACAACACTTACTTTTTCATGTTTTCTTTTATATTTTTATTTTTTTATTAAATAGGTAAGTTGAGAGACTACACTGAAGAACATATATAAAATGTAATTTTGTTCCTTTTTTCAAAAATTAAAACAAAATCGTGATTTTTTCCTTGGGAAAAAATATTATTTATAATTATTATATAAATAAAAGATAATAAATGTATATAATTTTTGGGAAAAATTATTATTTATAATAATTATATAAATAAAAGATAATAAATGTATATAATTTTTAAGATTCATTTATTTGCAAATGGATATAACATCATTTTGAAAATTTATTGAGCCTTCAGGTTCATTCTAGAACCTAGTATGAGGGGATGTATAAATCTTCTTAAATGAACTATTGGATATAATTAAAAAAAAAAATGCTCTAGGTGTAATTAATTAAAAAATAAATGTGAGTAAGATGATTAAACCTTATACTTCTCAAATATATTTCAACGGAAGATTTAAATAAACTATTTGAAAATCTGGGGTATCTAATTATGTCGATGTCAACTTCATATATATCTACCTATAGAAAAACATTGTTAAAATAAAATATTTTAATGTTGTATATAATAAAATATTTAATGTGGTTATCAATAAGATATTTTAATACTAATTAATATTGACATATACTTAAAAATATATTAATAAGAAAAAACCATTTTAATTTTCCCTTATAAAATATTGCTTAGATGTACATGTTATGTAACATATTTTAATGTCAACTATATATATATAGTATATATCATTTAAAAAAAATATTTATTTATCATGAAAAAAATAAGTTTTTATAGTTAAGAAACAGAGTAATAAGAAAAGAAAAAATAATAAGAAATAGTCTACCAATATCCAAAGCCATCATCCATATTTTTCCAAAAGTATCATCCTAAAAATCATAGTTTTGGCGATATATGTGCAAGAGTTCAAACTAGAAGAGGATTGGTAACTACACAAAAACAAGAAAACATTTTTGTGTTATCCAAAATAGAGCCAAGGAACTTTACACAAACTAGTAAAGTTATGCATTGGGTTAATTCTATGGAAGACAAATTGAATTATATTGAGATGAATGAGACATGAACTTGTTACTAGACCAAAAGAGAAGAATGCGATTGTCCCCAAATGGGTCTTCATAAATAATATGAATGAATATGTACAATGATAGTATGAAATAAATCAATATTGCTCTATAAAGGGTATGCTCAAGTTGAGGGTAACGATTTGAAGAAACCTTTGCTCCAGTTACAAGATTAGAAGCAATCAAAATGTTTTTGTCACTTTCATGTTTCAAGAACTTCACATTATATCAAATGGATTCCATGTCATCCTTTCTAAAAGGAAATATAGAAGAAGACGTATATATTGAGAAACTAAAAATATTTCAATTTTCATAAAAGGAATATCATGTATGCAAATTGAAGAAAGCACATTTTGGACTACAGAAAGCTTCCAGAGCTTAGTGTTGAAGACTTGATAAATATATAAAATGACAAGGTTTCAAAAGAGGACCCTTCTAAAACAATATTTACATAAAAAAAAAATGGAAACATGTTAATCATAGTGGTTTACGTGGATGATATCATTTTTGGAAGTAATTCCGATAGAGCAAGCCAAAAGTTTGTAGAAAAATGAAAAAATAATTTGAGATGTCCATGCTTAGAGAATTTTCATTTTTTCTATGTTTGTATATTTCTCAATTCAACAAAGGCATATTCATTTCTTAGACCAAATGCACCAAGGATACGTTGAATAAATTCAGAATGGAAAATTATGAACATACTAGTAAACCCATGATTATAGGATGTAAATTAAGCAAAGATGACAAACCCATGGAAGCAAATCTAACATTGTTTATGTAAATGATTAACATACTACTATATGTGACAACACCAAGGCCATATATATTTCAAGTACTAGGATTGGTTTTAATATGTCAATCTGCACCAAAGGGGACACATGTGCAAGTAGAAAAATTGATATTCAAAATCTAAAGGGAGCATTGGACTTTTTCTTATGGTACTCAAGAATTAAGGAATTCACTCTAACAACATATAAAAATGTATATTGGGCAGAAAGTATTGATGATAAGAAAATTACAAGTGGAGGAGAAGTATTTCTAAGCAATTGTCCAGTATCATGGTCAATTAAGAAGAAAAATTCAATCTCTCTATCCATATTAGAATACAAATATGTTGTTGGAGGAACATGTTGCACACAGGTTCTATGGATGAATTAGAAATTGAATTATGTCAAGGTAGAATATGATCAACGAATCTCAATCATTTTCAAAAAAAAAAGTGCAATAAAAAGTTCAAATAACCATGTTATGCAATCAAAGAAAAAGAATATTCCCATAAAGTATTGCTTCCTAAGAGAATAGGTAATCGAAATAAGTGTCAAGTTAGAATACATTGTCACCAAGGAATAAGTTGTAAATATTTTTTCCAAACCATTTCAGAGAGAAACACTTAAATATATTAGACAGAAGTTGGGAGTGATATCTCTCTCACCTCATCAGTAAAGGAAATCAGAAGCTTAATGGGAGAAATCCTTTACCATTGAGGTAAAAGGGGTTGGATTTGTAGATAGAGGAAAATTTGGTTATACAAGGAGAGTTGCAAATAGAGGGAGTACTACAATATTGTTGTAGAGCTGGCTAAGGGTTTCCATCGATGATAAAGGGGGATATTGTTGGAAATATTGTTTTCATTGATGTCAAAGACAAGGGGAGTCTAAATATGTTCAAGATAAATATTACAATATGTATATTGTTAGATATATTATTTTTAAGCTTTTGATTCCCAATTTGGATACCCTATATTTGAAGGCATTTTTAATCTAAATACCTAGCTCAAATGGGAGCATATGATGTATAGTTGAAAATATTATTTTGAGACATTTCCAATGGTATATTTCACTTCGTAGAAAACTCCATAGGAAATGAGGAGATATGAAATATTTTCTCAGGTTGAACCAACCATAAAATACAGATCCACTCAGCTAGTTTTTACAACTAGGCCCCATAAGTGAACACATAAAAATTACAAATAAAGGATATATGAGCACATTTGAAGTGTATCTATGTAGGAAGACCGAGTGCAAGTGTGCAAAAGACATGTGAGGAGTGCAAGAGGATTTGAGTATTCTTGGATTTTAAAGGTGTTTAAGAGGATTCTAAGGAGTTTTCTTAGAGTGTTAACGGTGCACTATGAAGCAATAAGGGATACAATGTTGTGAAGTGCTCCTTTCATGGGTTGTGATGATGTAAAATACACTATCCTAGGATTATATTCCATAGAATGATACTATGACGTTCGCTAGGGCATGAAGACTAAATCTGATTAGGATTTGAAGCTATATCTAGGGTATCTAGCAAGGAGATGCATTGGAGCAAGAAAGTTAAAAATAGGATGATGTTGTGAAATGCATGAAATATGAAGCATGCAATACTTTGTGTAGATTGGCGTCTCTATTAGGTTGGTCCCTACATAATATATTTTTGAGTTGGTGGTAAACTAAGGAGGTTGTTGTCTCTAATAGGTTAGTTCGTCGAAGATTTGTAAGAATATGTTGGTGCATATAAACACTTATAAAGATACATTTTTTCTTTTTTCCTTTTTCCCACAAGGGTTTCCATATTAAATTGTGCATAAGTTGATTTGATTTTACATGCATTTAATATTTTGAATTTAATTAATGATCATTTAAAATAGAGAAATGATCTTATATTGATTCATTCCCCTATGGTATAGGCCTAAGTTCAGGAAAGGCTTTTTAATCCACAAGTGGGGGTGAAAGCATACCAAACTCGCATCCTTGACCAATTGCAATGTTGATTTAAGGGGGAACATGTTTCACATCCCAAGAAGTGAAGTATGCATTGCTTGGTACAATGTATCATCTACAACAACTACTCTATTTTAAAAATTTTCAAAACTTTTATTTTTCACATTAGTTTAGGTATTATAGCTTGATTTTTTTCATATTTCCTTATCATAATATCAATTTTTTATCCTGGAAAAATTGGTCAATAACATTAGACATAAATTACGGTTAGATACATAATTTGGTTTTTGGTTATCATTGGGCATATTTTACACTTTGTATCTAGTGAATTAAATGCATGTTTGAACCCTAACACTCCTGGACCATACAATGTATAATAACAACAACACGCACCCACCATGGAGGTAAACCTAACAAAGCTAAATCAACTTTTTTCTATTCTTCAGTATAGTGAAATGATTTGTAGATTGAATGGGTTTTGGGCCAAGTCCGATGCTTTTCATCAATGGGTTTTTTCAACTTGGACCAACAACTATGGCATATGCCTATACTCAAAAGGTTTTTTAATTGTTCAATTTGATACCTAGGAAGACTTGGAGAGAGGTTTGAAAGAAGGGCCATATTTTTGTAGAAGTGCAAATATTTTCAGCACTCATTGGTTCCCAGATTTTGATTCCACAACAATGGTGGTCTAAAAATGCAAGTATGGATGAGGGTACCAATTTTTTTTCCTTGGCTTCTCGCATCACAAGGTTCTCGAGGATATTAGAAACACTTTGGTGTCATCTAAAAAGATGGACTCAAAAATAATGGAGAAAGGGTTATTTATTTTGGCCATAATCTGTGTGGAAATGGATCTAAGAAAAGCTCTACTTCACCAATTTTAACTTGAAACATAAAACCTTCCAGTGAACCCAACTTATGGATTATGAAAATATGACATTTAGATGTTTCTCATGCTCCAAACATGACATTTGCAGGACTCATGCCCCTAGGCAAAAGAACACCCAAAAAATAAAAACAAGAAGGATCACAAAAAAAAAGGATGATAGCCTTTTGAACCTTTCATCATGGAGGAGGAAGAAGAGGAAAGCATAGAGCACCATCAAACCAAAAGTAAGGGAGTACTTAGGTATATGCTTGAAATGCAACCCACAAATTGAATGGTATAGAATTAGAAGCAATCCATGGACCGAATCAACAGAAAAAATGTGGCACAGAAAGAGGATGGGATAATGGATACAAAGAGAGTTCATGCATTGAAAAGTTTTTTATTAAGACAAAGAACCCGTACCAGAGATAACTGTGAGTGACTTGACAATGATTCCATCTGACCCACACTAAGGGGGGTAGTAGAAGGTTCAAAAAATTAAAAGAAAGAAAGAGAAATTAAGTGATTACTACAACACTTACTTTTTCATGTTTTCTTTTATATTTTTATTTTTTTATTAAATAGGTAAGTTGAGAGACTGCACTGAAGAACATATATAAAATGTAATTTTGTTCCTTTTTTCAAAAATTAAAACAAAATCGTGATTTTTTCCTTGGGAAAAAATATTATTTATAATTATTATATAAATAAAAGATAATAAATGTATATAATTTTTAAGATTCATTTATTTGCAAATGGATATAACATTATTTTGAAAATTTATTGAGCCTTGAGGTTCATTCTAGAACCTAGTATGAGGGGATGTATAAATCTTCTTAAATGAACTATTGGCTATAATTAAAAAAAAAAATATGCTCTGGGTGTAATTAATTAAAAAATAAATGTGAGTAAGATGATTAAACCTTATACTTCTCAAATATATTTCAACGGAAGATTTAAATAAACTATTTGAAAATATCGGGTATCTAATTATGTCGATGTCAACTTCATATATATCTATCTATAGAAAAACATTGTTAAAATAAAATATTTTAATGTTGTATATAATAAAATATTTAATGTGGTTATCAATAAGATATTTTAATACTTATTAATATTGACATATACTTAAAAATATATTAATAAAAAAAAACCATTTTAATTTTCCCTTATAAAATATTGCTTTGAAGTATATGTTATGTAAAATATTTTAATGTCAACTATATATATAGTTTATATCATTTAAAAAAAATATTTATTTATCATGAAAATAATAAGTTTGTATAGTTATATGTATATATATGATATTCAAAATACAAATTAAACAATAAAAAATTACACAATATATTAGAAATATTTATTTACCATGAAAAAATAAGTTTTTATAGTTATATGTATATATATATATGATATTAAAAATAGAAATTAAATAATAAAAAATGACACAATATCTTAAAAATATTTATTTACGATGAAAAAATTAAATTAATTTTTTTATAGTTATATGTATATATATGACATTAAAAAATAAATATTAAACTTAGACCCCTAAAGAAATTTTGCACTTAAAAAAAAAATTGATTTTTCTCAACTTAGATCCCTTTGAAAATAAATCTATGCTACCTCACCATTAAAAAAAACAAATTTACAATCATATGATGACTCAAAATATTTATTTTTGAAAACATGAAATATATATAATGAAATCAAATTTATAGAGTCGTTGATATCTTTATAGATTTTCGGTAAAAACATAATAGTCATTTTCGTTTAAAAAAAAAGGAAAAGGGATGCGACTCAATCACCCAAAGAGACTGCCTGAATTACGGAGCACGCCCTTTTTGAATGCCGAGCAGCTTTGGGGTATGACCACCGTTGTATTTTGTCCAATGGCCATCCAAATTCAATTCAATTAAAGGGGATATTAACACCCCTTTAACACTCTCCCGGTAAATCTCTGAGTTGGTCATGCTCCTAGTCTGTAGACCTACCCTAAGGCTACCAGATTTAAGGAAGCAGTGCATGTAAAACAATTATTTGTGTGCGGACTGCAATATAGTCAACGCTGTAGTGCTGTGAAAGAGGTGTTTACATAAATTAATCAAACGCAAAACCACGAAATGATGTCTGTGCCATTTGAAATTGCAATTGCAATTGAAGCGGAATTTGCAAAGCCGCCAGACATGACTTCACAAATTCAAATCTTACTTGATAAATTACACGCTACTTAAAAATTCAATTCAATTCAATTGATAGTATCCATACTTCCAAGTCAAATGTTGCGGTCATAGCAGACAATATAAATTAGATTCGTTGGTTGACTGAGAAATAAGACTCAAACCGCTTGGAGACTTCCCCTTTGTTTCACATTGTTGAAGGTACCTCGCCAACTTAGACCCCCACAGCTATATATTAATGCCAACAGACTGCACTCTCCATCAGACAAATCTCAACCTCACACATCTCAAAGATCTCCGGTGGGCATTCTCTGCAACTCTCTCGCATTACCATCCATAATCTTCTGTAAGATCCTTTTGTCGGTCTGAAGAAGAGTGGGTTTCTGTGAGCATTAGGAGAATCTATTCTCCCGAAAGCCTCAAATTGCAATAAGCCTTTGTTATTGCAGATATTGTCATTTCGTCATATCCACTGGAATTCAATTCATGGATCACATCCGCATAATGGGTTTCCTAGTGCTGTTATTCACCGCACTTCCTGCTCTACAATTCGCCGAAGCTAGGGCTTTGGAACATCATTTGCACAACGCAGCCCTCTCGCAGCGGAGTTCTGCAGTTATTTTCGATTCTGACCTCGACGCCGTGGCCGTGGCTTCCCCCAGACAAAACTACAGTGCTCCCGGACGACATTTGGCAAACTACTCGGAGTCCAATCCAGGAAGCAGCCCTGAGATTTCAACCCACGCGGCCAACAATACGATCATGGCAGTAGAACTTTTACAGAAAGAAGCCACGCCAGGAGATGGTAGTACATCCAAGGAGCCGACAGGTATTAAAGAGGTCGCACCAAGCGAAGGCAACGCCGACATCCTTTACGAGATTCTCAATTCAGAGAGCAGCCCTGGAGTTGGGCACATGAGCGTCAATGATGGGATCGAAGGCAATATTCTTTCGTCCTCGGGAAACAGCCCTGGCGTGGGGCACTGGCAGAAATCTAAAACCAATTATTCCTCTTCTCCGGCCGGAAGAACAACACCCGACAATGTGTTGTCCTCTGGTCCGAGCCCGGGAGTTGGGAACGCACACACAAGTGGTGTTGGTGTTGCGAGCAGTGAATCAGATCAGTTGGGCACTTTCAATAAACTGCCTTCGGGGTCGAGCCCGGGAGTGGGGCACAAGGTCACTAATGGCTACACCCACATGTCTCAAGATTTGGAGTCGAAGAAAAGCGCAATGATGATGAATATACTGCCCTCTGGGCCAAGTCCAGGAGTAGGCCATTCGGCTACCAACGGTCGCAATGCGAGGGAGAAGACCCGTATAGAGCCAGAATCGAGCAGGAAAATTGAACTCACGCAAGAGTCAGAACCGAAGAAGAAAAGCGCAATTGTGATGAATATACTTCCCTCTGGGCCAAGTCCAGGAGCAGGCAATTCGGCTACCAATGGTCGCAATGCTATGGAAAAAATGACCAAAGGAGTTGTAGAAGGAATGAGCATTCAAACATTTAACAGATTACCGTCGGGTTCAAGTCCGGGAGCAGGCCACGCTTACACCAACGCTCATCAACTGGAGAAATTAGAGAGAGCATCGGAGGATATAAGAAAGGAGAGTGATGATACTCCAATATTTGAAAAGCTTCCGGGAGGGCCAAGCCCGGGCGGAGGGCACTCGTATGTGCAAAAATCAGCGTTGACAATGAGGATGCAGCAGTTAGCTTCCAACGCTCTAAGGAAGACCTCCTCCAGTGCCAGCCCTGGCAACCGCAATTCATCGAAGAATAAGTTAAGTGGAAGCGAAAAGAAAAAGGTGGAACAAATCAGTAAAGTGCTCGATTGGAAGATTGGATGCGATCATGGTAGTCTGAACTCTGATGGCACCGGCTTAACTCCGCCAATGTTCGGGATCGCCACCGCCGGAAGTTAAGGCTCGTACTTATAAATCGAAGTAATTCCATTTTTCCTGTACAAGACAAGGCCAAGGCCATACTCCACATTCTTTAAATTCATTAACAAACATAGCATTGCTTCATGAAATCGAAGTTATTCCATTTTTCTTGTACAAAGCCATAATGGGCTTTACCTGTTGGACATTCGTTAAATTCCTTATCAACCCTACCATTGATTTCTTCATAAACGTTGTAAGCTGTTTATGGATTTTTCAAATGCAATGCTCATCCGTCGTGATAAACAATCAAATAAGTGGTTAAAATGTGTATTGGCAAAATGTTTTGTGCATTAACGGATTAAGCACAGTACGTCAACGTCTGCTACCATCAACTTTCTTTCTCATTTTTAGGAGTACCCAAAATCATATGTGCGTTAAAGGCTACAACTGCTCTATACATACACGTTTTATTGAAAAACAAATAAATAAATTTACCGATGCTTAAAAACTATAACCTCTCTTCAATTAAAATATTCAATAATAATATAAAGACACATCAACAATATCATCAAAAATCTCAAAAAACACATACTTGAAAACCATAACCTCTCTAAACAAACCCAATATCATATCAATCTCATCTATTTATGATAACAGGAAAAAGCAATCCAAACATGGAAACATTATCAACCAACCAACTTTCATGTCCACCCTTTGTTGAAAGGTTAATTTCAACTGCTCAGCCCACAAGCACCCGCTTTCTAAATTGGTCTCTGAAATTTTACTGACAGTAACCACTTTCCATTTTCTTTCTCTAGATTTTCTGTACTCTGGCCACTTGCTAAATTCAGTGAACAGTCAATTTTGTTTGAAGATCCTTACAGTCCTTCGTAGTTTCAAAAAAATGGTTGAACAGTTTCTCTCCTTTGTATTTGGAAAACAGAGTGTTTATAAAAGAAACAGAGCATCAACGTTTTTTTTATTTAAAACAGAACAGAGTATATTTGTTTGAGCGCGGGAGTGGTTTTAAGTTTAAAGAGCAGTGGTCTCTAGACCACGTGGCAGAAGTTTACTTGATCGGGTAATTATTTGAGTCAACCCGATTGAACACTTGTGATGTGATTGTTTAAATCGCAATTGCAACATCTATGTTATTTCCTCCGATTATGTTTATCGTAATTCGCTTTCTGCCGATGCGATTGGCACAATCACAATCGCTCAATCAGAAGTTTTATTTGGTCTGTT
Organism: Pinus albicaulis; assembly: GCA_034641835.2. Lineage (NCBI taxonomy): Eukaryota > Viridiplantae > Streptophyta > Pinopsida > Pinales > Pinaceae > Pinus > Pinus albicaulis. The sequence continues at coordinate 1,214,177,461 of CM076578.1, read as the reverse complement.
TGCATTGTTGAATTACGGACCCGAAATTTTGTTAAATGCAACCTATGGAACTTTTCGGGTTACAAAACCCGCCAACATCAGCAGGTCTATTTCAGACCCGATATGGTTTATGGACTCGATTTTATAATTGATCACGCGTTCAAAAGCCCTGTACACAGAAATGTTTTGGCGAACCCGATAAGCTTCTATAGGGCGGAATTGATAAATCGTCGTGCATTCAAAGCACTGACATCACAAGCCCAAATTGTAACGCGAAATTGTCCGATGTATTTTGGTTCAATCTTTTTGAAGTCCAGTGGAGATAGAGTTTTTGTTATGTTTGTTTTATGGTTTGACAAAGGTTTTGTTTAATGTTTTATTGTTTTAATCGCGTGACATGTTATACGTTTTATATATGTTTTAAACATATATTAAAACACTTGTGCCCTTTGTAATGGTGGGCCATACTTTGTATAAGTCTTTTAGTCTTAGTTTTAGTTATAATATGTTATGTTTTGTTTAGGCGCGAGAGATATAAAGTAAAAAGCCCGAGAGGCGTGGAAAGTAATGAAAAGTGCACAACAGTGCGAAGTTTTACATAAAAGTGTTGCTTTTGAAAAGAAAACAGAGTATTGTAAAACAGTGAGACAGTGAAGTTTGTTTGGCACTGCGTTTTGTAGTAGTCTAGCGCTGTAATCCCTTTGAGGAGAAAGAGTTTGTAATAGTTTTTATGGTTAATGAATATAAGTTTTCAAAGTGTGAAACTTTGTCCCTGTGAAGCTAAATTTTATATTTCTCTGTGTTTAGAGGAGAGAATTATTCTCTCCATAGTTTGTTCTGTAATTCTCAGAAATTCCAACATGGTATCAGAGCTAGTCCAGGCTCTTTGAAGGTGTCAAAGAAGTTGAAGGAAGGATTTCTTGTTGCAGCAGCTTCTCCAGCAGAGTGAAGACTCAGTCAAAAGAATCCAAGGTATTTCTCAAGTCAGATTTTTTTGTTACTGTTGAAGACAGTCAATTTAGCTTTTAAATACACAGTCAAGTGTTTGAAGCATAGTTAGAGTGCAAGAATGGCTGGAGCCAGCACTAGCATGATTATTGGTAATACTCAGCTCCCACAATTTAATGGGAAAAACTATGACTAATGGGAAATAACTATGAGAGCCCTGTTTGCTTCCCAAGACTTATGGGAACTTGTTGAGGATGGTTTTGAAGAACCAGTGGATGAAAATGAGTTTAATGACTTACCTCAGGCAGAGAAAGACTTTTTGAATAGCAATAAGAAGGACTCAAGAGCCCTCTAATTTTTGTATCAAGCAGTGCATGAGAGTGTGTTTCCAAGGATAGCAGTAGCCAAGAGATCCAAGGCAGCCTATCAAGGCATGGAGAAAGTGAAGACAGCAAAACTACAATTTTTGAGGAGAGATTTTGAGACTCTCTGCATGAAGGATTCATATAACATTGACTTATTCTTCACACATGTGATTGGAATGGTCACACAAATAAGGTCTCATGGAGAGACTCTTCAAGGAAGGAGGATTGTGGAGAAACTATTGACGAGCGTACCCTTAAGGTTTGATGTGATTGTTACCACCATAGAAGAGACAAAGGATATCACAAACTTTTCAATTGATGAGCTACATGCATCACTGATGACACATGAGTGGAGATTGGGTAGAAATGAAAACTCATTTCTAGAGCATGCCTTTAAGACCCAGATGTCCTTTGGAAGAGGAAGAGGTAGAAGCCAAAATAGAGGTGGAAGAAACAGTCCAGCAAATGCTCAAGGAAGGGGCAGCAATCCAAATTAGAACCAAGGCCAAGGCAGCAACCAGCAAAGTGGTCAACAACATGCTCAAGGACAAAGGTATGATAAATCCAATGTCCAATGTCATTATTGTAAAAATATGGGCATTATGCAAATGAATGTAGGAAGAAGCAGTATGATATGGCTAATAGAACTAGTGCAAATTTCACTAGAGAAAATATCAGCCAAGATAAATTATTTTTAGCTTGTAATATGGCTGAGGAAAAGAGTGAATATTTACGGTTTCTAGACTCCGATTGTAGTAACCATATGACAGGAAACATTACCATGTTTTCTATGTTAGATGAGAATGTGAAGCCACAAGTCACATTAGGGACAAATAGTAAAGTTTCTGTTATGGGAAAAGGAGATGTAAATGTCTTAACAAGGAAAGGAAAAAAGAAATCCATAGCAGATGTTTATTATGTTCCTGGAATGAAATGTAACCTCTTAAGTATTGGAAAACTTATGCAAAAGGGTTACAATGTTTTCTTTGAGGATGATGTATGCACCATCATAGATAAACCACCCAGCAAACAATGTATTGCTGAAGTGAAGATGACAAGGAACAAGATGTTCCCTCTTAGGATGAGAGCAAATTTGAAAAATGGAGAAGAAATAGCAGCAGTGACACAAGAGGCTCTCCAAAGTGAACCAAAAGATGAAAATTGGTTGTGGCACTTGAGATTTGGACATCTCAACTTTGGAGGTCTTAACTTGTTGAATAGAAAAGGAATGGTCAGAGGTTTTCCATTGATAGAGAAACCGGATAGCCTTTGTGAAGGTTGTATTTTGAGGAAACACCACAGAGAAAGTTTTCCATCTGGGAAAAACATAAGGGCAAAAGTAGCCTTGGAAATTGTCCACTCAGATTTATGTGGACCGATGCAAACTCCGTCACTTGTAAGCAGCCACTATATGTTAACATTTATAGATGATTTACAAGAAAAACTTGGGTTTACTTTTTGAAAAACAAAAGTGAAGTGTTTGAAAGATTCTGCAATTTCAAAGCACTTGTCGAGAACCAAAGTGGGTTGCACATCAAAGTCCTAAGGACTGATAGAGGAGGTGAATATATATCTAAAGAATTTATGTTTTTTGGTAGAGAGAATGGTATTCATAAGTTGTTTACAGCAAGGTACACTCTGCAGCAAAATGGAGTTGCTGAAAGGAAGAATAGGACAATCATGGATATGGTAAGTAGTATGCTTAAGGCAAAGCATTTGCCTAATGATTATTGGGCTGAAGCTGTACATTGTGCAGCGTACATTTTGAATAGGTGCCCAAAAAAATAAGTCATGAACAAAGTTCCAGAAGAAGCTGGAGTGGGACAAAGCAAGGTGTCACACACAAAGTTTTCGGTTGTGTGGCCTATGCACACATTCCAGATCAGCTAAGGAAGAAGTTGAACAATAAGGGGGAGAAATGTATTTTTATTGGATACAGTGAGGAATGAAAAGCTTACAGGTTGTAGAACCCATCCACCAAGAATTTTATTGTGAGCAGAGATGTTCAGTTTATTGAAGAGGAAGCTTGGGATGGAAGCATAGAGAAAACAGTGAATGTTAAATTTTTTTTGTCTCATGATGATGATGATGAAGAGATGGCTGAAATACATCCCCAAATAGAAGCGCCAACACAAGGATAGCAAGGAACTCCCTTGAGGAGAAATGAAAGTGCTTCTCCAAGCACACCACAAGGAGGAGATTCGAGTGCTACTTCAAGCACTCATACACCTAATGAAAGAGGAAAGAAGTTCAGAAATTTAAATGACATTTATGAGCAAGAGGCAGAAAATGAAGGTATGAACTCTTTGTTTGCTTTATATTTTCATGTTGAACCCTATTCATTTTGAGGAAGCTATTAAAGATAGAAAATGGATAGAAGCTATGGATGACGAGATTAATGCCATAGAAAGTGTTAGCCACCTATAAAATTTGTTATAGCAAAAGGTGGCTAAGACTTTTTGGAGCCTTCAAGGAACAAATTTTATTCTTAAAAAGTGTTGGCTCTTGAAGACTCTTGAAGGCCTCATGCCTCTGTCCAAATCTTCATTACTGTTCCCTTTTTATACTCAGAAATTCTGTTGATTTCATGATAAAAGACTACTGTAAAATCATCATTTTCCCCTCCTCCACTCAAAACTAACCTTCATTTGCTCTCCTTTTTCCTCCATAAAATTCCTCTACTTTTCATGGTTTCCCTTCTCCCATTCGTGAAAATCCTCTTTATATAGTTTAAAACTCATTTTTTTACTATACCAAAACCCCCAAATCCATTTAAAACTCTGAAAAATTTCATAAAAAACAAGTTTTTATTACTATGGACTTAAGCCCCCTTGGGCTAAGTCCTAACCACTTCCCCACCATACGCTTTGGGGTTGGAACCAAGCGCTAACCCTTTTCAGTGCTTATCGCATCGCAAAATTCCAATGGGTTGATTGAAAAGCCCGAGCCCGAGGCTCCGATTACGATTAGCCCTTTGTTATAACGCCCCGGGCATATTGTATTTCACAAAGACCAAAGGCCTCGCAGTCGGGCGCCAGCCTTTTAATATATATATATATATATGTATATATATATATTCTGCCACCAAAACCTTTGTGTTATTAAATTTTTGAGTTTTCATACGTTATAAAGGGTTTCTGCCCGTTCACTTTAAAAAGCAATCCCCGACCGTTGATCTTGGGCCGATCAAATGGAAAGCGCTAAATCGCGTCGCCCCCCCCCCCTGGATTGCTCAATCGCATCGCATTTTTCGATCAGGACATTTTATTGTCCCCTCCGATCGGCCATCCCTCCGATTAATTACCCACCATTGATCTGATCCTCAGATCAACGGTCATCGCTCAATCACATCACGAGTTTTCAGTGTTGTGCCATTTCTTTCCCCGCCAATTGAATGTCTCTGATTACTAAATCGATCTGATTATTAACCCTTCCTCCGCCATTTCAACCCCTCTGATTCACTCTCCATCATCGATCTGATCTGCAGATCGACGAACAACTCTTAATCGCATCGGCGTTTCCCTGTAAATCAGTGCCATTTAAGTTTTGCCCCCGATTTTGATCCTCCGATTGGATCTGGACTGTCCACATGTCCAGATCGGACGGTCCCAGATCATTTCGTCTTATTCTTCCCTCCCCTCTCCTTTTTTTTCTCCTAGTTGATCTCCATTGTTGGATGTTGCCATCCAACGGCTACACTCCGCCCCTCACCCTCTGCAGTAGTAAAACCCAAAAACGTAGGATTTCTTAAATATTGTTTGTATTTTGCAGGTTTCAAATGTTTTCTCATTATAATCAAATAAAAATGAAAGTCGAGGGTGACGATCCTCTAAAATTTCGTTTATCAAAGAGAAAGAGATATAAAGGGTCTGGAAACACGTTTCATCAATGCTTCATGGGCATTGATGCCATATCAGCCCTGTGCGGTCCTGCAAATCGACAAGACACTGTGTTATTAAATCACCATTAAAAGTGTATCAGTGTTGAAGACAAATTTGGGGATTACGGCTAAGATTGATTATCAAAAGCCTAATCCCCCAAATTAAAACACAATTAAAGGAAAATCATAAGTGTTTTATCATACAGAAAGGCCTCCACTGCCACATCTGAGGCGAACTGATTCCTCCCAGCTACCACAAAGCCACCTGTGCCTCAAAGCATGCAAACAAAGGCCGAAGTTATTGATCAAATGAAGACATTCGCCTCAGCGCAGCCAGAGAGTTACTTCTGCAAGGAACTTAATTTAAAAAATATCTGCAGAGTTACTGCAACATGACATAGAGCCTCAAAAGTCAACAAAAGCTCCCACCGAGCTTAATCTTAAGTGTAAAAAAATTAATATAGATAGAACATATGTAAACTTCTTCATCGAGCCCCTCAAAGGCTGAGAAGCCATTAAGACTGTATTAATTATCTTGGCAGATCTTTTATCGGATCTCACCTCCTCATTCTTCTATAAATACTTTTGTAGAAGATGAGCAATTTTTGGTTGCAGAACTTTTGAAATACATTTGAGCTTGAACTTCTGATTGTAAATAGTGTTCACTGGCCCTTGGAGCTCTATTTGTGATAGATAAGTTAGGCTGAGATGAGTAGATGATTGCTAAATTGAAGCATCAGACTTAAAGCTGTAACTGGTTTGGAGTATCAATACAAGCTGTTTTATGGGATCCTGGTCTATGTTGACGATGATGTTTTTCTCATTATAACTTGTTATTTTGTTTCTGTTTTCAATGTGTTTCATCTTCTCTTATAAAGAACAACATGCATAGAGTTAGGACCTACTATATATCAGTAACCTTCTCTGATTAAAAATCTTTATTTATATGTTTTCTTCCAATCTGTGTTATTTAGGAATGATTTAATTTAGTTTAAGCATAGGAATGCTGGCGTTCCCTCGTCTTATTGCCTTAGATGAATATTATTATTGAATGTTATGTTCAGTATTAGTTAAGTAGAGATGAACTAAGGAAGATATGGTGCGCCTTGGTCCTAGTTTTATCCCCAAAGACTGTCTGAATGTTTCCCTCGGAATGTGTTAAAAGCTGGCTAGTTTAGAAGTACTTACCAGATCTTAGGCCATTCTGTGTTATCTTTGTGTTGGCCTTGAAAGTAACCAAGTAAAGCAGAGCTAGGAGAAGATTTGTGGTGAGCCCGGCCCGCTAGTTTCTACTCCAACAGTTGCCTTCAAGCTTACCTTTGTTTTAAAGTGTTTTCTATTGAAAGTGTATCAAAGGCTGGCTAGTTTAAAAGTACTTACCAGATCCTAGTTTTCTTTCATGTTTTTCTTAAGTGTATGTCAAAAGCTAGCTCTTTTAAAAGTACTTACCAAATCTTGGGCTGCTCTTTGTTCTGCATCTGTTTAATTTTCCTTCTTGTTGTATCATTTCATTCCATAAATCAATCTTTAGATAGATCCTTAGACATAGATGACTTGCCCCATGGACCACTCTTGCCTCTTGCTATTCCAATTAAACCCTATTATGACTCCATAGCCCAATGGACTAAAACCTGCAATTATCTATCTTTTTAGCCGAAGCTTACTCTAATTTCTTGCAGCTTCTGACCTTTGGAACTCTTTGCATTTAGAAATTTCCACCTCAAACAGTAATTATGCTCAACCATCCAAAAACAAAACAAACCCTTAGCCTTCATAACTAGCCTAATATTATTACCCCAAACTTAAAAGACAAATCCATCTTTGCACTTATTGGAGAGATCCCTCTCCGGATTCAGGAGGGCTAGATCCTAGAATCCCAAAGTGGTTGAAATGATGTTGTTTCGGTGATCAGACTTTGCCAATCTTGCTGATTCTGATTCCTAACATTTACGTCGACTCCGGGAATCAGTTGAATTTTCACCTTAGGTTCCCTTAAACACTTCATAAAACTTGTGAGTAGAAAGAAACCTTTTCAAGCACTACTAAGAACTGGTAATCATGATGAAGCTTGTTTGAATCTGTGACAAACTAGGCGAACCCTAGGGTTCTCATAAGTCTTTATCTAACCTTGAAAGATCAGTTGGCTTAGCCATAAGAATAGACTGTATTTGTCTCATAACCGTAGCTAAGTTTTGAAACAGAGTTAGGACATTCTTAGAAACCACACAATTGAAAAATAACTCAGAAAACACCAAAAATATTTTAGATTGGTATTTAATAAACATGATAGTGGACCATAAAACCTTTTACCTCCAAAAGAGCTAAAAAATTCCACTTGGCGACTCCACAATCCTTAAGATCTTAAGACTCCACTGGGAAGAAACCTTATCATTATAATATCATTCAAACTCGGTGAGAGGGCCCAATGAGATTAAAATTGTGTAAATAGATTAGTTAACCTTCACAAGGCTGTCATACCTGGTTGAACTTTTCTTGCTTATTTGGGTCTAAAAACACAACATAGTGGCTCCTAGAAAGATTCACACTAGAGCCTATCTTGACCCTGATCCAACTGAGTTAGTTGATAACCCAGAAATTATCCTTAGGAAGTCTCCTAGGATTCAATTATCAACTATTTTCAGATCACCCTTGAGAGCTAATTCAGTCCCTGAAAATCTTTCAGCTCTACAACAATCACAAGTTGACTTAGTAAATCCCTTTAGAACTAGGTCTCTTGGTGATTTAGATCAGTTAGATTCTGAGTCTTCACTGTCATCTCCTGAAACAAGTGAACATCCTGGCAGCAGAGAAACAACACCTCCTGATTTACATTTCCTTCACAACTTAGGTGTCTCTCACCTAAGATCAGCTCAGCAATCTACTTCTGGTCCATTCACTTCTGCTCACCCTGCATCCACTGTTAAAACCACTCCACTTCAGCCCACTTTCCCTTTTGGTAATCCACCACTTGTAAATCCACCTACACCACATATCATGGCAGCATGGTATGCTCCGTTAGTCCTTGTTGTACCATTAGTCAATCTTCCATAGGACTATCAATCCAAAATTCCATTATATGATGCTAGTAATGTTACAACTGCATCACAACACATGGATAAGATGAATGACTACTTGAAAAAAATGAAATTGATGATGATTATGTCAAGCTTAGAATATTTGCTCAAATTCTGGGGGAATAAGTAAGAAAATGGTTTAAAGGCTTAACCCCCCATAGTGTCAATGATCTCCAAGCTTTCCATCAGACATTCTTAAACAAATGGGAAGTAAAGAAGAATCCTCTCCAAGTCCTTTCTGATTACAAGAACTTACATAGAAACACTGAGGAAAGTGTGCAAGCTTATTGTACTAGATTTAACAGTGTGTATAATTCCCTTTCCCTAGATCTAAAACCTCCACAAGGCTCAGCTTTAAACAATTTCCCTGAAGGGTTTGACCCTGAGATGGCCTATCAGCTGAGAGAGAGAGATTCTGCAACTCTTGAAGAGATGCAAAAAGGAGCTCTTGCAGTGGAAGTAAATTTGATAGAGAAGAGAGAGAATGAAAAATGAAAAGAGAGTATCCTTTAGAGACGAATCTACACCCTCTACTTCCAACTCAAAGATGGAGAGAATGATGGAAGAGATGATGAAAGAGATGAGCATAATTAAGAGAGCACAAGCCAGTCAAAACCAAAATGCTCCTCAAAATAAAAACCAGAACCAAAACTAGAATTTTAGAAGGAATCAACCTCCAAACAGACCCAGGGAAGATGATCAGCAGATCACTCCTCCCTTTCATCAAAACTATGTAAGTGAGGTTGAGGAAATTGATGAAATAATAGGAGGATGATATAAACATGCCGGGGGTAGATAATGATGACTTCAAGGTTCATTATGATAGAATACAAGGTCTTTATACACCTTATGATGACAAAATAGATGATGATTAAAATTATTATCAAGACATGGAAAATGTCATCATAGAGCCTCAAAGAGAATATGACCTTAGAAGCAAAAGTAGTCAACAAACCCCCAACAACAAAACCTATGAAAAACCTTTACAAAATAGCTCTACAACCAAGCTTAAAGTTGTCAAACAAAAGGAAAAAACAGGGGCTGTAAATTCTGATAATGGTAAAGAGAAAGGCACTCGAAACAATGAAAAACAAAGTGCAGACATTAGCAGTACTAACATCTCAGCTAGTGCTCCTGTTAAAACCATTTTTTCAAATGTAAATAGGACAAATTAGCAAGCTGATATTGATGATAAAGTGACAGCTAATAAGGCTGAGACTAGTGCTTTAAAAAGTCAAATTCCTTTCAGCCTGTAGTAGGAAATTTCCAAAATAAAAATCTCTATTCCCCTGACAGAGTTAGCTGCCCAACATGTATATAGGACCCAAATTTTGAAGGCTTTAAACATTGAAGAGAATGAGGACAGTGTCAATCTTAATGATGACCAACCAGAGCTTATTTTTGGTCCAAATATTGAAGGTATGTATCAAGAGGGACATGTTCCTCCCTTTTATGTGAGTTTAAACGTTCATGAAAAAATTTTGCACAACGCTATGCATGATTCTGGGGCTTCTCATAATTTAATGCCTAAAGCTGTGATGGAGAGCCTTGGTTTAGAAATCACCAAACCTTACAAGGACATGTACTCCTTTGATTCAAGAAGAGTAAAATGTTTAGGATTAATCAACCACCTCTGTGTTAACTTAGCCCAAATTCCAGCCAAATGCTTAGTAATGGATATCATTGTGGCTGATGTTCCCCCCAAATATGAAATGTTGTTATCAAGATCGTGGGGGGATAAGTTACAAGGGACTATGTAGATGGACATGACCTATGCGACCATCCCTGTTTTCAATCAGACTAGAAGACTTTACGGGAATCCCATATGCAATACACAGTTACACGCCAAGAAAGACCACAAAACTCTCCCCTCTATTCTGTAAATATAGGCCTTGATTCTTTTATTATGTTTAATGATGAAACATTTAGTGAACAAGTCACTATAACAGGATTAATGATAGATAGAGAGGAGGAACAAGATAATGTAGGTGTGTCAGAACAATTTGCTGAACCTGTAAAATCTAGCAAACAAAACACAGGTCTTGAGCTACAAATTATGTGTCCTTTGCTTTTAAACATTAAGAGTCAAGAAAGAAGTCCTCAACCCAATAATATATCTGAGGAAATGAAACAAATTCAACTGAGTGCTGATACTCAAGAACAATCGGAAAGCACAGCAGTTGAAGAGGACATTCACCAAACAGATGAAATTAAAACTAGTCCTCTATGGAGTATGCACTTCGACGGGTCTTGCACTAAGACCAACACTGGTGTAGGTGTCTAGATTTGTAACACTCAAAACAACCACACAGAAAGCATTTCCTGCAGATTAAACTTCCAGTGTTCAAATAACATAGCAGAATATGAATCCCTTCTTTTATGCTTACGATTGTTGAAGAAGTTAGGAGCCAAAAGAATCAATGTGTATGGGGATTCAGAGTTATTCATTAGGCAAGTCAATGGGGAGTATAACGCAAACCATCCCAGACTTAGGGCCTACCCAAATGATGTCATGGACCTTTTAAAAACTTTCGAGGAGTCCAAATTAATTTTTGTCCCAAGAAAAAGAAATATTGCCGCCCACAATTTAGCCTTTGCAGCTATAACATGCTTAACACCATATGAAACCAAAGACCATACAACTCAGATAAAATTTAGACCAGTCGTGCCTGATAACGAAAATTATTGGCAGGTGTTTGACGAAGACAAACAAATAGAAGACTTCATGCAATTCAGAAATGAGTTCGAACCACACAGTTCAGACTCAAATTATGAGACAGACTACAGTGAAGAAAAATTCCTTGGTGAAGAAGAACCATCTCCTGAACTTGCTAATATAAACCTATTTTCTAGGAAACTTGAAAAAGAAACAGAAATGAATGCAGAGTTTGAAACAGAGGAGTTAGAAACTCTTCACTCTAAAGATGAAAGTTTGCCTAAGGGTATGGCCCCTTTAGAAGAGTTGTTCGATTTTAACGATGTGGCAAATAAACCAAAACTGGAACCTGTAGAGACTGAAGTAGAAGAGTGCAATATAGGCAGTGAACTTAAAACTATGATGATTAAACTGTCTAAGACTTTACCAGCTCACATGAAACTCAAATACATAGAGCTGTTTAGAGAATTCTCTGATGTTTTTGTGTGGAGTTACGAAGATCTTAAATCCTATTACAATGAAATAATATAGCACAAAATTCCTCTCAAAGAAAACCAAAAACCATTCAAACATAAACTGCGCAGAATAAATCATGTTCAGTTGCCTTTGGTTCAGAAGGAGATCATGAAAATGTATGATGCTGGTATTATTGTCCCTATTAGATATTCTGAGTGGGGGTCTAATCTGGTGTCAGTTAGGAAGAAAATTGGAGAGATCAAGCTTTGTATAGACTTTAGAGACTTAAACAAAGCTTCATTAAAAGACAACTACCCTTTACCCAATATGGATCACATATTACAAAGGGTAGTTGGTTCAAAAAGAATTTCTTTGCTGGATGGCTATTCAGGGTACAATCATATCTTAGTTCACCCTACTGATCAATTAAAGACAGCCTTTACTACACCATGGGGCACCTTCATGTATGTGAAAATTCCCTTTGGTATAATGAATGCTGGAGCAACCTTTCAGAGAGCCATGGACATAGCAATCTTGGACGAACTGGGTTACTTCATCATTATATACCTTGATGATGTCACTGTGTTTTCAAAAACAGATGAAGAGCATTTAAAACATTTAGGAAAATTTTTCGAGAAATGTAGAAAGTATGGGATATCTTTAAACCCTAGGAAAACACTATTTGGTCTCCAAGAAGGTAAACTTCTTGGGCACATTATTTCAGAAGTGGGTATTAAGATAGATCCAAAGAGGATTGAGGCCATATTGCAAATCTCTCATCCTCGAAACATCAAATAATTGCAATCTTTCATTGGAAAGATTAAATTTTTGAGAAAGTTCATCCCCAACTTAGTTGAGCTTCTTAAGAATATCATAAACATGTTGAAGAAGGAGCAAGGGGTAAAATGGACCGTGGAAGCAAAGAATTCCTTTGAGCTGGTGAAACAAGCGTTAACCAAAACACCGGTTCTAATAAGTCCTGATTTTTCAAAAGATTTTTATATTTTTTCATTTGCATCAAAACATTCCATAGATGCTGTCCTTTTACAGAAAAATCCAGAAGGACAAGAGCAACCCATTGCATTCTTTAGCAAGGCATTGAGTGATGCCCCTCTGAAGTATAACATTATGGAGAAGCAAGCTTTTGCTTTGGTTAAAGCTTTGAAAGACTTCACAGTGTACATCCTTCACTCACACATCATTTCCTTTGTCGCAAACTCAGTTGTTAAAGACATTCTAACATAGGACCCAGATGGTAAGAGAGGTAAGTGGATTGTTGTTATCCTTGAATATAATCTAGAGATAAAACCCACTAAACTCATCAAAGGCCAAGGTCTAGCTAGATTAATGGCTAAATCCAATTTTAAAGTTCTTGATATTAATATGATTGATGCTTTGGATGACCAAGAAGGATTCTCAACTCCTATTGTTGAAGACCATTTTATGAATTCTCCTTGGTATGCTGATATTATTTATGTTTTTCTTAATTTGAATACACCTCATGGTTTGACAAAGACAAAGGAAAGATTCCTAAAGTTAAAAGTTGTAAACTATTGCATTATAGATATAGGTCTTTATTGGAAAAATGCAAGTGGTCTATTGCTTAAATGTTTTCCTAAGTTTGATGCAGAGAACATTAAGCACGAGTTCCATGAAGGAGAGTGTGGAGGTAATTTATACTGGAAGACAACAACCAACAAAATTTTGAGGGCTGGCTTCTATTGGCCTACTCTTTTTCTTGATATACACAAGATGATCATTTCCTATCATAAATGTCAACTTTTTAAAGGAAAAATAAATTTGCTACCCCTGCCTCTGCATCCAATCACTGTTGAAGCCCCATTTCAACAGTGAGGACTTGACTTCATAGGAGAAATCCATCCACCATCTTCTACCCAGCATAGATGGATTATCACTTCCACAGACTATTTCACTAAGTGGATAGAAGCCATACCTTGTAGGTAGGCCAATGATTCAGTTATTATAAAATTCATGGAGATTAACATTCTCTCCATATTTGGCTGTCCTACCAAGATCATCATTGATAATGCAGCAACATTTGGATCAAAGAAGATGGTTGAATTCTGTCATAGATGTCAGATAACATTGGGGCATTCCACGACCTATTACCCTCAAGGTAATGGACTTGTAGAATCCTCGAACAAAAGTTTAGTGAACATAATCAAGAAACTGTTGGAAGACAACAAAAAGTCTTGGCACACAAAGCTAGTTCATGCACTTTGGGCTGACAGATTGACTTTGAAGAAATCTATTGGCATGTCACATTTTCAGTTTGTGTATGGTACTGATGCAATTTTTCCAAATAGCCTTGGTGTGCCAATGATGAAGTTGATTCAAGAGTTGCAGACTGAAGATAATGACATGATCAGAAAAATAAATCAGACCATTCATCTTTAGCAAATCAGAGAAGAGGTATATATGAAAGCATTGCAGAAGTAGATCAACATCAAAAAGATTTTTGACAGAAGAGAAAAGGCCAACAATTTCAAAGTTGGGGACAAAGTTTTAAAGTGGGATTCAAGGAGAGAAGACAAGGGCAAGCATGGAAAATTTGACAACTTATGGCTTGGCCCTTATTCTATTCATTCAGCTGCTGGTAACAATGCCTATTTCTTACAAGAGTTGAACGGAGCATAATTTTTTGGAGGTCATGTCAATGGCAGGATGCTTAAACATTACTTCTCTTGATCCATGACATGTTCTGAAAGCGTTTTTATCTTTTTTCTCATTATAAATATCTCATCCATCATTGCATTCAAAGTTAAAAAAATAAAAAATACAAAAAGAAAGAAAGAAAGAAAAGAGGGTAGATTGTCAAAACAATAAAGGTACAACCCCATACCAAAAGGAGAAACAAATCTGAAAGTGTGCCAGCTTAAATGCCACTCCTGCAAAACACACTTCTAGTTAGTCAAACAACCTAATCTTGACTAATTAGTTTTAAATTTTCTGCTGATAGGATAGTGAATTCGATTTGCCAAACTGTTTAATCTTGTCTTATCAGTAGATAGATTAGGATAGAAATTAAAGGTTCAAACATATTTAAAATCTGAACCTAAGTTTCCAAAGAGAGATGACTCAAATATGTTCTATTTTCTTGAGTCAGAAACAAAGATAAAATGATTCTAAATAGCTCAAAATCCAAACCAGAGAACAAGGAAGAAACAACTCAAATAAGATTCAAAACAAAGCTGTAAAAGGATGAAGGAAGTGCTTTAAATTTTCAGATCTTAAACCTTCAATTTTGTTTTAAAATTTTCTAAAAAATAAATGTCTATGTGCAGCCTATTTCTATGTCATAGACCAGCATCAAGTTAGACTATTTAATCCTGACTTGTATGCTTTTAAATTTCTGTTGTAGAAATTAGAGAATAAAACCTGTTGGACAGTTTAATCCCAACAGATAGTAGATTAGCTAGAGAAGCATCTAAACTCAACTGTTTAATTTGAGTTCAGGGAGAAATAAGGAGTAGAAATAGATTGTATTTCCTGCTTTCAAAAGAATAAAATGTTGTAAAATATTTTGCCAATCCAAGTGCACTCTAAAGAAGAAAAAATGTTAGATCTGTAGGATTGGGTAGGTAGAAAGCTTGTAGATGATAGAACCATTGTTTTCATGGCTGCTAATATATTTTCAGAGCAAGATCATCCCAGAAAATAAAGGGCAGCATAATGGATGAGGCACAGGTCAGCCTCCCAGATAATGCAAGTCTAAAGTTCTTGATGCCTTCAAGAAGGCACCATCCCCAAGTGGAGCCACTGTTAGCCACCTATAAAATTTGTTATAGAAAAAGGTGGCTAAGACTTTTTGGAGCCTTCAAGAAACAAATTTTATTGTTAAAAAGTGTTGGCTCTTGAAGACTCTTTAAGGCCTCATGCCTCTGTCCAAATCTTCATTGTTGTTCCCTCTTTATACTCAGAAATTCTGCTGATTTAATGAGAAAAGACTGCTGCAAAATCATCATTTTTCCCCTCCTCCACTCAAAACTAATCTTCATTTTCTCTCCTCTTTCATCCATAAAATTCCTCTACTTTTCATGGTTTCCCTTCTCCCATTCGTGAAAATCCTCTTTATATAGTTTAAAACTCATTTTTAAACTATACCGAAACCCCCAAATCCATTGAAAACTCTGAAAAATTTCATAAAAAACAAGTTTTTATTACTATGGACTTAAGCCCCCTTGGGCTACGTCCTAACCACTTCCCCACCATACGCTTTGGGGCTGGAACCAAGCGCTAACCCTTTTCAGCGCTTATCGCATCGCAAAATTCCAATGGGTTGATTGAAAAGCCCGAGCCCGAGGCTCCAATTGCGATTAGCCCTTTGTTATAACGCCCCGAGCATATTGTATTTCACAAAGACCAAAGGCCCCATAGTCGGGTGCCAGCATTTTCATATATATATATTCTGCCACAAAAACCTTTGTGTTATTAAATTTTTGAGTTTTCATACGTTATAAAGGGTTTTCGCCCGTTCACTTTAAAAAGCAATCCCCGACCGTTGATCTTGGGTTGATCAAACGAAAAGTGCTCAATCGTGTCGCCCTCCACGATTGCTCAATCGCATCGCATTTTTTGATCAGTACATTTGATTGTCCCCTCTGATCGGCCATCCCTCTGATTAATTACCCACTGTTGATCAGATCCTCATATCAACGGTCATCGCTCAATCGCATCGCAAATTTTCAGTGTTGTGCCATTTCTTTCCCCGCCGATTGAATGTATTCGATTAAATGCAGACGGTTCGTTTGATCTCATATAATGGCCCACAAATTGCTCTGATTATTAACCCTTACTTCGCCCTTTTAACCCCTCCGATTCACTCTCTATTGTCGATCTGATCTGCAAATCGACGACCAATGCTTAATCGCATCGACGTTTCCCTTTACATCGACGCCATTTAAGTTTTTCCCCCGATTGTGATTCTCCGATTGGATCTGGGCCGTCCACGTGTCTAGATCGGATGGTCCCAAATCATTTCATCTTATTCTTCCCTCCCCTCTCCTTTTTGTTTTCTCCTAGCTGATATCCACTGTTGGATGCTACCATCCAACGGCTACGCTCCTCCCCTCACCCTCTGCAGTAGTAAAACCCAAAAACACAGGATTTCTTAAATATTGTTTGTATTTTGCAAGTTTCAAATGTTTTCTCATTATAATCAAATAAAAATGAAAGCCGAGGGTGAAGATCCTCTAAAATTTCGTTTATCAAAGGGAAAGAGATATAAAGCGTCTGGAAACACGTTTCATTAATGCTTCATGGGCATTGATGCCATATCAGCCCTGTGTGGCCCTGCACATCGACAAGACACTGTGTTATTAAATCACCATTAAAAGAGTATCAGTGTTGAAGACAAATTTGGGGATTATGGCTAACATTGATTATCAAAAGCCTAATCCCCCAAATTAAAACACAATTAAAGGAAAATCATCAGTGTTTTATCAAACAGAAAGGCCTCCACTGCCACATCTAAGGCGAATTGATTCCTCCCAGCTACCACAAAGCCACCTGTGCCTCAAAGAATGCAAACAAAGGCCTAAGTTATTGATCAAATGAAGATATTTGCCTCAGTGCAACCAGAGAGTTACTTCTGCAAGCAACTTAATGCAAAAAATATCTGCAAAGTTACTACAACATGACACAGAGCCTCACAATTCAACAAAAGCTCCCATCGAGCTTAATCTTAAGTGTAAAACAATTATTACAGACAGAACATCTGTAAACTTCTTCATCAAGCCCCTCAAAGGCCGAGAAGCCATTAAGACTGTATTAATTATCTTGGCAGATCTTTTATCGGATCTCACCTCCTCATTCTTCTATAAATACTTCTGTACAAGATGAGCAATTGTTGGTTGCAGAAATTTTGAAATAAATTTGAGCTTGAACTTCTGATTGTAAATAGTGTTCACTGGCCCTTGGAGCTCTGCTTGTGATAGATAAGTTAGGCTAAGATGAGTAGATGATTGCTAAACTGAAGCATCGAACTTAAAGCTGTAACTGGTTTGGAGCATCAATACAACATGTTTTATGGGATCCTGGTCTATGTTGACGGTGATGTTTTTCTCATTATAACTTGTTATTTTGTTTTTGTTTTCACTGTGTTTCATCTTCTCTTATAAAGAACAACATGCATAGAGTTAGGACCTACTATATATTAGTAACCTTCTCTGACTGAAAATATTTATTTATATGTTTTCTTCCAATCTGTGTTATTTAGGAATGATTTAATTCAGTTAAGCATAGGAATGCTGGTGTTCCCTCATCTTATTGCCTTAGCTAAATATTATTCTTGAATGTTATGTTCAGTATTAGTTAAGTAGAGATGAACTAAGGAAGATATGGTGTGCCCTAGTCCTAGTTTTATCCCCAAAGACTATCTGAATGTTTCCCTCGGAATGTGTTAAAAGCTAGCTAGTTTAGAAGTACTTACCAAATCTTAGGCCATTCTGTGTTATCTTTTTGTTGGTCTTGAAAGTAACCAAGTAAAGCAGAGCTAGGGGAGGATTTGTGGTGAGCCCGGCCTGCTAGTTTCTACTCCAACAGTTTCCTTCAATTTTCCCTTTGTTTTAAAGTGTTTTCTATTGAAAGTGTATCAAGGGCTGGCTAGTTTAAAAGTACTTACCAGATCTTGGGCTGCTCTTTGTTCTGCATCTGTTTAATTTTCCTTCTTGTTGTATCATTTCATTCCATAAATCAATCTTCAGAGAGATCCTTAGACATAGATGACTTGCCCCATGGACCACTCTTGCCTCTTGCTGTTCTAATTAAACCCTATTATGACTCCATAGCCCAGTGGACTAAAACCTGCAATTATCTATCTTTTTGGCCGAAGCTTATTCTGATTGCTTGCAACTACTCACCTTTGGAACTCTTTGTATTTAGAACTTTCCACCTCAAATAGTAATCATGCTCAACCATCCAAAAACAAAAAAAACCCTTGGCCTTTATAACTAGCCTAATATTATTACCCCAAACTTCAAAGACAAATCTATCTTTGCACTTATTGGAGAGATCCATCTCCAGATTCAAGAGGGCTAGATCCTAGAATCCCAAAGTGGTTGAAACAATGTTGTTTCTGTGATTGGACTTTTCCAATCTTGCTGATTACAGATTCCTAACAGAAAGAAACAAGAAATGGGATTTGGTTGAACTCCCAAAAGGTAAAGAAGCTATTGGAGTTAAATGGGTCTACAAGACCAAGAGTAATGTTAAAGGAAAAATTGAGAGACATAAGGCCAGACTTGTTGTCAAAGGGTATAAGTAGCAGCATGGGAGAGACTATGAGGAAACTTTCGCACCGGTTGCTAGAATGGAAACCGTGAGAGCAATGCTGTCTATAGCAGCACAAAACAAGTGGAAAGTTTACCAAATGGATGTGAAGTCAACATTCCTAAATGGAGTGTTAATGGAAGATGTTTATATAGAACAACCTCTAGGCTATGAAAAGAAAGGGCAAGAGCACAAAGTGTGCAGATTGAAGAAAGCTCTTTATGGGCTAAAGCAAGCGCCAAGAGCATGGTACAGTAGGATAGATTCCTATCTATTGGAAAATGGATTTGAAAAATGTGATGGAGAACCCACCCATGTTCGATGTTCAATGCTTCACTTATGTTTTTTCCTATTGCAGCTAATCAATTTTATGATGACAATATAAATATTCCATTGGTTGAGGCGATTTAGTTTCATTAAATATTCATATTACAAGTCCATGCAATTCATTTATGCTACCATATAAGAGTGTTATTACTAATTATGGGGGGTTAATAGTTTGCAAATTCGACATCTGACACATATTGGGTTTGTTGTTAATCATGGACACCAGGGTTCCACGTATCACTACGTTTAACACCGATATTTGGTATCAGTGGTAACTAATATGAAAAACTTGGTTGTTGTCTAGTTGATATTACTAAATATGCATCTATTTAAGATTTAGTTGGATCCATCACAATGATAATTTTAACTGATTCAGTTAGTTACTTTTGTGTTTGAGGGATTTTTCTAGTGTTGCAGGTCTGTTTTAACATAAAGTTTTCCTTCATTTTTCTGAGCATGTAAATTACATTTTTGATTTATCTTTTTTGTTAACTATTCCAAATTCATCTCCCTTGGAATTGAATTTAGGGCACGGTCATGTATACAAGCCGAAAGTATCAGTGTTTGGAAATTATCCCTATGTAATGTTTAGACATTTGTCTATAGTGGGGCCATGTATTTTTTTGGGAAAGGCACGAAGCACTAGTTACAAGTCATGGTAAAAGGGATAAGTGGTGCTGATTCCCATAGGTATCACAGCCATGCCCAATTGATTGAGAGATGGTAAAATGTATTCCAAAAATATGCATTCCACAGACTTTTTTCCGGCTCCAACAAATTAGACCGAGTCTTCAGTTTTGGAATAAAAAATCATATGCTGTGCATTTTACATGATATTTTAAATTCCATACATGTTTTTTTCCCATAACCTAGGATAAGTGCTTAGAGTTAGGGAAGGAGATAGAAATTAAAAGGGTCCCTCTGGGAAAAATGATATGAGATCCATGAACATCAAACACAGTAGGATGATCTTGTGTTCGATTAGGTTGGAAATTACTCCTAACTAAAATCTGAAGGAAAAAAACATAAGTTTTGATTTGAAGGTTAAGGACGACAGGAACACACAATTTTTTTTTTGGCTTTTCACTCAACCTATGCATTGAATTTTTGTTTAAAACCCTGCAAATAGCTGCACTGCCGTAGCCCTCTTGGATTTGCAAATCGTGGTTTAAACCACACAACCTTTTTCCATAACTTTATGCACCTACCGCAGTCATTAAACGCGCCATTGTTTGAATTCAAACACTCCACTTCATCCTTGTTTAACCCACGCCAAGGAATGGACCCCGCTAATCCACGTCAACCGTCCGCGACCAATCAAAACTCTATTGCAAGCCCTAGTGTTTATGTCATCCTCCCTTCGCAATCATGTGATACTGCGACTCCACCACTACCAACTCACCACCTTGGTATCCAATAGTACACCGTCGCACCATTTAACTGCACAGTCAGCGGGTGCGTCATTTGATGCAATAACCCTTCGCAATTTCATTCCTCATTCATTTATTGCACCGTTTGGTGCTAACGTCACTTGGCACATTTTCCCATGCGATAAATGTATTGTGTTGCATTTTGTAATGTTTTGGTTTATGGTTTGTAATGTGCCGCCGCGATAAAATTTCTTTTTTATAAGCTTTCAAATTAGGTTAATATTCTAAATATGTATTGTAAACATATATATAAATATATGTTTACAATACAAACACAGGTAGAGTGTGAGTGCAGAGTGTATGTAGAGTGTGTAAGACTATGTGTGCAATACAGTAGAGGAGCAATGTATTCAAAAATCCAGAACAATAGTTATGAAGACAATTTTTTTTTTGTAATAGATGAAAGTCAATAAATGAATGACAATTTTTTTGGTTCTCCACAGTGTATATGTTTTTTAGTCCATCTGCAAGTTTTTAAATGATATCTATGTGTTGAAAGAGGAAATTTTATTCCTCTATTGTTAAGAATTTATCAGAAAATCCAACATGGTATCAGAGCTAGTCGAGGCTCTCCGTAGTTGCTAAAGAATTTGAAGGAAGAAGAAGACCGTTGAAGCATTTCTCCAGCAGATTGAAGGTTTCAGCAAGTCAGGTATTTATACAGTAGTGTTACCATTCATTTAAAAAAAAATATACAGAGATCTAAAAATAAGTTTTAAGAGTCAGAGTTTACCTCTCGAGCGGTGAGAAAGTTTCATGTTAAAGTTACACAGTTAAGCTTTATAGTTTTGCACAGTAAAGAATGGCAAGAACTAGAACAAGCACGAGTACGAGAAATACTCAGCTCCCACAGTTAAATGGGAAGAACTATGACTATTGGGAAATCACAATGAAAGCCTTGTTTGCATCTGGAGACTTACGGGAATTGGTTGAAGATGGACATGAATAACCAGCTGATGTAAATGAGTTTAATGCCTTAACATAGGCAGAAAAGGATTTTCTGAAGAGTAATAAGAAGAAGGACTCAAAAGCCCTCTTCTATCACTATCAAGAAGTGCATGAATATATATTTCTATGAATTGCAGTAGCAAAGAAGTCCAAGGAAGCATGAGATACCCTCCAGACAACCTATCAAGGTATAGAGAAAGTAAAGACGACAAAGCTTCAAGTAATGAGAAGAGAGTTTGAAGTTATTTGCATGAAAGAGTCTGATAGCTTAGACTCATTCTTCACACAGTTGATTGAGTTGGTTACCCAAATGAGATCTCTGTTTGTGCTCAACCTAGTGTTCCTAAATTGAGTTCATTAATTGTCAACCAGGGCTAGTAAACTACTGAAGTGTGGTGCACTATATGTGCCTAGGTATTTGTTTCTCACTATGTTGTGTTTAGTGTTTTATGATGTTTTTGGTTTTATGGTTTTATGTTGAAAAAGGAAAGAACTAAGTGATGGTGAAAAGAAGCTATTGGTTGTGTTAAAACAGAAAAAATCCTAAACTATGGATGGCAAACAACAATTGCAAAGTTTGATAATGACTTCAGTGCAAGAAAATAAATCACAACATGAACTTAAACTTATCCAATTCATTCATTAAAGATGTGTTGGAAGAGCTTGAGAAATGGACAAGTTAAGTATAAATGAAGTTCTCCTAATTAAAAAATCAAACAATCAACTTACAATGTTACAACATCTCATCCATGGTTTAAAGGTTTATTGGAATATATTTGGAAAAGAACATTTGTAGCATAATAAGATTTCTACTCTAAACTAGCTTCTAATTCTGTTCTGCAACTCAATTTAACACCACTAGGCCTCACTCAAAAGTTATAGATTTCCTTTTTAGAATAGTCTTTGAGAAAAGGCTTGTTTGTGAAATGGTACAAAGGTTGCAAAATACTCCAGGCCTTAGACTGATACTAGCTTCTGTCCAGATGATTATGTATTAATATGAGTTTGGAACAAAATAAGTTTTGTAAATAATGAAGACCGTGGTATTTAAATTTAACAACTAATACAATTTAAAATGAAATGGATAGCAACTAAACTTGGAATGTTAATACAGTGAGCTAAGACTAAACTAGAGTGTTACTAGTCTACTTGAAGTGCAGTGAACAGTGTTAAACTAAAATGCCATTATCAAACTGAAATGTAGTGACAGAGCTGAACTAAATGCATTCTACCTCCGGAGTGTTGTAACTAAATTAACATGCAACTAACCTAAGGAATTCTACAGCCCATCTCGTTCAATATGAATGATATTTTGGAAGAGTTTGTGAAAAAAATTATGGTTGTATTATTCAATGCAATTGAA
The DNA here is from genome assembly GCA_034641835.2 of Pinus albicaulis. NCBI lineage: Eukaryota > Viridiplantae > Streptophyta > Pinopsida > Pinales > Pinaceae > Pinus > Pinus albicaulis. The sequence goes on along the minus strand of CM076578.1, from coordinate 1,214,154,745 downwards.
CATAAACATAAAACTGAAAGCAAATACAACTAGAATCTAAACACCATAGCTGTTTCTTATTTGTTGTTAATGATGTTTTGGAAGACTTTTTAAGAGTAAGACCGGCTGTGACACTTAGTGTAAACAAGAAACTAAAACCTACAATACCATAGCTATGCCTTATTCATCGTGATGATATTTTGGAAGAGTTTATTAGAGTAAGTCTAACTGTGATAATTAACGAAAGGAAATGCAACTAAAACCTACAATACCACAGCTATGCCTTATTCATCGTAATGATATTTTGGAAGAGTTTATTAGAGTAAGTCTAGCTGTGATAATTAATGTAAACAAGTATGAAAATAAACGTCAGAAACTTGCCTAAACTAGAAATGAAAACAAGACTAAAATAATTATCTAAACCGTATAAACAAGGCTGCTCAGGTAGCAGGGGCCCTCTACCACCAAAGTAGCACGAAATATACTTCAATATTGATTCAAATCTTTCAAGGAAATGATGCTTCTTTCATTAAAGAGAAATTATTTCAAAACAGAGTGTTTTCGGACTTCTGAAATCTAGCAATCAACCATAAAATCTAACCTTATCCCTCGGTTTCTCAAGCATATTTATAACAAAATTACATAACCATATCTGAGATAACATAGGAATAATTTTCTTTCCTAATTAGAATCGAACTAGAACTCTGAAGGTGGTCTCATAATATGATGAAGGACATTTGGACTGTCCTTATCGTGTTAGGAGTCTACCTCCTAATTTGAGTTCCCACGTACATAACCACCTATAGGATTCCGTTCAAACTTCGTGGAGAGCAACAAATGATAAGGAGATTATGTGGAATATGACCATATGTTATTTTCTCTGAGATGACACCTGGAACCTATGTAGACATGAAGACGGTTGCAGAATTGGCAACTAGCTACAAAATGTCTGCATTCTGTAGCTAGATTTAGTTCAAAAAGTACTACAATGACAAAATCATAAAAACATAGCAAGTTAGTCATGATATTCATTCTCAAAGCAATTTTAACTAATTCTATTGATCATTTGAGCCTGAGATTAACAATGGACAAAAGAAATGGAGTGGAATGTGGTGGAAGAAATAACATTCTTGGAGCTCAACATACCCCCACTGCTAGATTCTTGCATGTCCTCATGCAACTATTCCATGAACTCTGGGACCTCTGCAAGAACATCCAACCCTCTTCTTCTGCTTTTCCTGGTAGTTAAAGGCCTTCTGGGCTTCCTGATCACTAAATTGAACCTTAAATTGGTAAGTGCCCTGATTAACTTTTTGTTTCTCTTTTTCAATTTTTCATTGGCCTTTTCCACTTTGTCCATTTGTAGAGACAGGGTTGAATTCATATTGGTTTTTAGTTTAACTTACTCTCTCAAAATATCATTTTCAGTCCTGATATGTCTATTAAGTACTTCTAGCTCGTACTTATCTCTTCTTAGCACATCTATTTCGGACTCTGGTGGACTAGGGCTTCTGTCTCTACTTTCTGAAGCTCTTCTCTCCAATAACTCAACATAGTTGTAAATTTCTTGCTGTGCAGGGTCTATTTCAGGAGTTTCTTCATCAAAATCCTACTGATTAGGTGTTTCTTCATCTTCTATTTTTATGACTCCAGTTTGTTTAACTTTTGTTTTCTTTAGTATCCCCCTAAGTTTGTGGATCCTTCTCGGTTGAGATGGCCCTTCTCCTTTTTCTCTGGAAAATTTTCTTATGATCCTCTCTTTATTAAGCTGCTTCTTAATCTGAACTAATTTTTTAGAAATCATTTCTTCACTGCTTTCTTGTATTGTTTTACCAGTTTTAGTTTTGGAGGATTTCCATTTTCTGCTTCTTTTTTTAGGTTTGTCTTCAGGTGGAGGTTCCTTTGGTTCCTCAAAGTGATTTCTCACCAAGAATTCATCCCAAGTATCTCCCATTTTTGCTAAATGAAGTTAATTTAAAATATTGACTAAACCATGGTGGTATAAGGTTGTTTCCAGAAATTTAATTCTCTTTTGAAGACTTGAAGCCATTTTCCTTAAACTATGAAGCAAGAAAAAGGGCAAGTTGAGTTCTTCTTCTAGAAAATGCATTATCAATCGAATATGGTAAACATAGAAAGTACCATATCTACCTTCACAAGTGATGAATTTTTGCAGGATAAGCAACATGTTCCTCCATTTGTTCTTTAATGCAAAGCTCGGGATACCATTTTTAAAAATGGTGACATCCATACCTGGTGGCTTGAGTATCTACTTCCATGCTTCGTTATGAAATTCTCTGTTCTTAAACCGCCTTTCTCCTTGTCTAGGAAATCCTGTTGCTTCTGCAATAAAAGCCTCTGTGATAGTGAATTTAATATCTCCAACTTCAACCTCGGCTCCATTAAAGGATCTTGCAAAAGTTTTAGTAAACTCTTTGTGGAAGCCACTGAATTTTTCATGGAATTGCAACCATCCTTCTTGTTGTAATATTTCTCTGATTTAGGGATAGCCTTCCAAGTACTTAATGCCAACCGGTTCAGTTCTCACTATGAGGCCCATAAATCTTCTTCAATCTTCAATTCACTAGTCTTCTGCTCACGGTGAGAATGGCCGTTAACAAGTTGTTTTTGCTCCACAAATTTTTCCTCTGTTCACGGTGAAAATGGTTGTTACAGAGATGCCTCTGTCTCACAGACCGAAATGGTTAAAAGTTGGCTACGGGAAAGAGTGATATGGAGTGGTTACGGAATGAATATAATGAGGTGAGGATGATGTATATGAGTTGAAAGATATAGCAGAAGGAAAGACCACGGAGATATTTTGTAACGAATTCAAAAATCATCATTAAATGCTCAGTGACGTGACTAATCCAATCACTTCAGCAATTTAACTGTTTATATTTTAAATGATTATCGGATATGGGTTTTGAAATGGCGGATTAGAAGGATTTTTATCCAAAGTTTTTGCGGGAGGTTTGTTAGGCATGATGAACACAATTAATTAAAACAACTTTTTGAATAATATATAACTGAACTATGCTAAAAATTTTCATGATATGTCACCATAATAATTTCATACCTTTGCCTTTGCTTTGATTTTCTTGTGATCTTCATATGCTTTGTTCTCCCCTGAAAATCATTACTTTTTGAGTCTTCATAACTCCCTTGAATTTGCTTGTTGTTGGATATGCAGGATCATTTTTTTGTAGATCAAATGATTAATAGATAGTGCTTTCAGGCTCTCTGGCTGCAGAATGTCTGTCTGGCTGTAGAATGTCTAACTGGCTGCAGAATGTCTGATTGATTGCAGAATGTACCTGTAGAGAACTTTGAATATGGTTTGAAGCTGGAATGATGAAAGGTTGTATGAAATGAATAATGAAATATGGTAGGATGGAGTATGAATGAAATGAATAATGGAGTGGAATGGATCACAACTTATGAAATTGAGTGAAGTATGAGAAGTGGGCTGCAATTCATGATATGTATTATTTAATTGCAGAAAAACATCAAACATTAAAGATCTGGAATTGAAATGAGGTGGATGAAGTATGGAATGAAATGAATGAAATATGGAATGAAGTGAAGTATGAATAAATGAAGTGAAATGGAGTATGGATGAATGAATGAAATGGAATATGAATGGATGAAATGAGATGGACCATAAGTGAAATGGATCTGCACTTATGATTTTGTAACAGCTGCTTGCAGAAAAAAACAAAATGGAAAAGTTAGAGTGTCAGAAAAATTCTGATTTTCACTCTATCTTTTCTGTATAAACATGCCAATTAGTGATTGGTTTTCATGTTTATACTTTTATTTTATTTTTATTTTTTATTTTTATTTTTATTTATTTTTATTTATTTATTTTTTTTTTTTTTTTCAATATATCTTACTTCAGAAAATTCAATCAAGTTGATGAAGAAGAAAGATTCTTCTTCATTAACTTCACATCACTATTTTCCTAGAAATTCTTGACAAATTCTTCTCTTAAGAGTGGTTTGTGATACAGCTTCAATATATGACCATTCACAAGAAAAGTAACCTCTTCTTCATCTATTGTCCTGATTTTTATTGCTCCATTGTCAAAAATTCTCACAATTTCATATGGCCCAAGCCAATGTGTTTGAAATTTACCTTGAAAATCCTTGAACTTTGAATCAAACAAGAGAGCCCAGTCACCTTCTTTGAACTTCTTCTCCTTGATGTACTTGTCATGCCATCTAGTCCTTTGCTGTTGGACTATACTTGTTTTCTGAACTGCATCTTGTCTGATCTCATCCAATTCATTAATCTGCTCCAATCTATGCTTTTGTGCCTCTGATAGATCAAGTCCTAGCTGAATTGCCATTTTGAAAGTTTGAATCTGGAACTCTATGGGAAACAAAACTTGCTTTCCATAAAAAATTTCATAAGGAGTATGGCCTGTTGTGCTTCTCCATGTAGTTCTATAGGCCCACAAGGCTTCAGGAAGCCTATCTACCCAATCTCTTCTATGTAAATGAACAATCTTTGTTAGCATCCCTTTAATGACCTTATTAGTAGATTCCACTTGACCATTTGCTTATGGATGATAAGGAGTAGATTTTATGTGTCTGATTCTGTACATCTCCATCATTTGTTCCACTAGCCTTGATGTGAATTGAGCTCCTTGATCTGTAACAATTTCCCTTGGGACACCAAAACGAGTAAAAATATCCTCAAAAAGAAACTTAACTACAGATGCTTCAGTAGCAAAAATTAATGGCTTGGCCTCTACCCATTTGGTAACATAATCAGTGCAACATAATATATATCTCTTTTGTCTTGATGGAAGACTAATAGGTCCTACAAAATCCAAAGCCCATTTTTCAAAAGGTTCAATATGTACCTGAGGCTGCAATGGCATCTCACTTGAAGGAGAAGCTTTGCCTACCCTTTGGCAACTGTCACACCTTTTGACATACTCTTTAGCATATTTGAAAAGGGATGGCCAATAATATCCTAAATGAAGGATCTTATAGGTTGTCCTCTTATCAACAAAGTGTCTGCCACAAGGTTCATCATGATATGCTTTGAGAATCTCAGGCATCTCATCCTCCCAAACACATCTCCTAATGATAAAATCTGGACATGTTCTGTACAACTCATTAGCAACCCATGAATATTTTGCACTTTCATAAATGATTTTTCTTTTATCTCTTGCATTCATTATTGAAGAAAATTTCCCTGAAACTAAATAATTAGCAATGTCAGCAAACCAAGGAGTCTGAGTAGAAATTGCAAAAATATATTCATCAGGAAATTGATCTTCAACTGGGGTATTGTCTTGGATGTTTTGGAGTCTGTAAAATCATCAGTCATATTTTTCCAGGCCTATCTAGAATGGTAATGTTGAATTCTTGTAAAAGCAATAACCATCTTATGACTCTGCCATTAGTGATTGATTTATTCATTAGATATCTAATTGCAGAATGATCTGTGTGAACAAAAGTTTCATAGCCTGTTATATAGTGTCGGAATTTTTTTATGGCATGAACAACAGCTAAAAATTATTTTTCAGTTACAGTATAGTTTAATTCTGAAGGAGTCAAATTTTTACTGGTATAGTAGATGGCATAAGGAATCAGGTCTTTTTGTCCCAATACTACTCCTAGAGCTATATTTGAGGCATCTGTTCAAATATGAAAAGGTGATTCCCAGTTAGGTCCCCTTAAAATAGGTTCTTCAGAAATTTTTGTTTTCAGGGTCTCAAAGGCTAACTGGAAATCATAATTCCATTTGAATTCGCAATCTTTGGTAAGTAATTTGAAGAGTGGAGATGCTATCTTGGTGAAGTTTTCTATAAATCTTCGATAATATCCTATAAATCCTAGAAAACTCCTAACATCTTTTTGACAACTTGGAATAGATAAGTTAGAGACGACTTCAACTTTTGACTCATCAACTCTAATCCCATCCCCTGAAATGTGATGTCCTAAAACAATTCCTTCAGTGAACATCATAAAACACTTTTCATGACTAAGTGAAAGATTTGATTCTTTACATCTCTCTAAAAAAATTTCCAAGTTTGCTAAGGCTTCTTCAAATGTGTTTCCATAAACTGTGAAATCATCCATATATACCTCTACACAGTCATGTATTAGATCTGAAAAAATTCCTAGTACTGCCCTTTGAAATGTTGCAGGTGCATTGCATAATCCAAATGGAAACACTAGGTAAGCATAGGTACCCCAAGGACAGGTAAATGTAGTTTTGTCTTGATCTTCAGGTGCTACTTGAATTTGATTGTAACCACTAAAACCATCTAGAAATGAGAAGTACTTTTTGCCAGCTAATGTATCTAACACTTGATCTATGAAAGGTAAGGGAAAATTGTCTTTAAGAGTAGCTTTGTTTAATTCTCAGTAGTCAATACATACCCTCCATTTACCATTTTTCTTTGGCACAATTACCAAAGGAGAAACCCACTGACTATCTGAAATAGGATAGATAAAGTTGACATTCATATACACACGGTGTCTTCTGCCATCAAGATTTGGATTCATCTGTCTTTGAGGTTGTCTGATTGGTTTACAATTTTCCTCTATGTAGATGTGATGAGTGCAAGTCTTGGGGCTTATCCCTTTCATATCAGTGTACTCCCATGCATATGCAGAAGAATGTCTATGTAAGATCTTGACTAGCTCTTCTTGTTGAGATTTTTCTAGGTTCTTGTTTATGTTTAAAGTTTTTCCTGGAAATATCTCACTTGTAGAGCTGCCAAATTTATTCATAGAATGAAGAGACATATGTCTTGATGATAAAAACTCAATGTTGGATTCTTCTTGAAATTTTTCATGTTTGTATTAGAGAGGATTCAAATTTTCCCAAAATGTTAATTTGACTATCTTCCTAATTTACAGAGGTAGAAAAAGAGGTTGTAAGTCTTCTTCTGTCTCCCATCCATTGAGTATCATCCATCCAGCAATTGTCAACTTCTGGAGGATACAAAGTGAATTTCATAGTTGAAGGAAATATACATCCCAGAATGTACATATCACCGGATCTACAACTTCCTTAAAAGCACTCCCGGTACATTTGCCTAGCAAGGTCTTCCTAATATAACAGGATGGCCTCCTAGATTATTCTTAGGAGTTGGGATCATGAAATCCACAGGGTACTCCCAAGAATCTAGGGACACTGGAATGTCTTCTATTACCCCATCTGGTTTGATCACAGATCTATCTGCTAATTGTAATAGTGTGGGTGTAAATAGAAGATTAGGAAGTTTCAGTTTATCCATGATTTGTCTACTCATGATATTGATTGCTGCTCCTAAATCAATGAGTGTGTTTTGGATCTCAATTCCATTGATGTGAATTTTAACAACTGGATTTCCTGGGTCTAGATACTTTGGAATAGCAATCTTACCCATCATGATATATATTTACACGATTCAATTTTCTTTGTCTCTCCTTTTTCTTTTTCTTTATTTCTTCATACTTTCAACTCCTTTATTGTCTTTGCTAAAATTAGGATTTCCTTGATGGCTTGTAATAATGGAATCTTAATGCAAACATTTCTTAGCTCATCTAGGAAATCATAATTAGGCATCAAATTTTTTTTTTCTACACCTCTATCAATTTGTAGTCTTTCTGGAAAGGGAGGTGTAGGAGTGGATGTTGATGGCTGCTCTAATACAGGAGTTGAAATTATTGGTTCTTTTTGTTTTGATTTTTCAATGTTTGGGTCCTGAAAAGATGTGTCTTCCTCAAGACTTTTATTTTCCCATAGAGAATCTTCCTCAGAGTTATCTTGTTCTTGTATGATCACAGAAGGTTTCCTCTTTTCAAGTATTCTTCCGGACCTAAGTTGAACATCACTAAGGTCTAGAGGAGTAATTAAATAAGTTGGAAACTGTTGGCCTTCTATCATGTATGTATTCTGAGGATTTTTATTGTTGGGGTTTGGTATGGGTTGGGCAGGCAACTGATTTGTTTTCTGAGGAAATGGTAATGGAAGTGGTTGATTCTGATGTTGTGGATTTTGAGGATTTTGTTGAGAATTTTGTTGAGGAGGGAAATATGGATATGGTGGATAGGATGGTGGATATTGATAATACTGAGAGTATCTTCCATAGGGATTTTGTGCTCCTTGCGCCCAAGTTTGTGATTGATTTTGAAATTGGGGCCAAGGTTGCTGCCAAGAATTCCAATTTGGTGGGGGTTGATTATACAACTGATCATGAAATCCTTGTGTTTGAGGTCCTTGCCAAAGCCTTGAGACAATTAAGATAAGAGATTATGGAATTTGCAAAAATTTCCACCTCTTGAACAACTTTAAGACCGAGGAAGTGAAGGACAACTCTTGGTCTCATCTTTTCGAAAAATTATGAGTCTCTCTTACTTTTGTATCCAGAAGGACACTCTCTTAGGCATGCTTCTTTACACATTTGGGATAATATTTCTAGAACAGATTAGGGCTGTTTTCTTGTTTTGTAACTTAAGAAATTGTTGTTTCACTAGACTCATAAGATATAGTTTGAAATCATCAAGAATATGTCTGTTCTTCTCTACTTACTGTCCCAAACGAAGACTTACTTGCCCGCAGAGCGAGATCTTAGGCCTTTACGGTTTGGATTTCCTCTTGAAAGGTTAATACATAACTCGGATAATTTGAGGTAAAGGGATAATTTGAGGTAATGTATTTGATATGTATCCCCTTGCCTCATGTTAAGGATATCAACCATTCATCCCTACTTTAAGCTATGAAGGCTTTCAAAGTGTCTTGATCTAAGTTTTCCATTTTTTCCCTCTTGATGTTATAGTTAAACCTCTCCAACAAATCTTCCAAATTTTCATCCTCTTTTTGTAACATTTTAAGCACTTCCTCCTTATGGTTGACTGGCATACAGTAATCCAAATACCTCTCTAGAAATGCTTGTTTCATGTCTTCCCATGTCCTAATAGAACTGTTGATCAAACTCATAAACCATTTTAATGCTGCTCCTTTCAATGTTGAAGGGAATAGTTTAAGTTTTTGAGCATCTTGTAAGTAGTCATAAGTTCTACACAGGACTTCAAATTCAAATAGGAAGGTTTCAGGATCTTTATTTTTAAGTCCATAGAAGTTTGGAAGGACAGAGGGTGAAATATTTTTCATAGTTGTATTGATTTCTTCATCTACTATAGGAAACCCAAAAGAGCTTCCCATATCTCTTCTACCTCTTCCTCTGCCTCCTTCACCTTCTGCACCTCTACCTCCTTCTCCTCTACCTCTACCTCTACCCCCTCCAAATAATGTGTGTTCTCCATTAAAGACTCCTCCTCCCCCTTCTTCTGCCATAGTTTATTCTTTTATGGAAGTGGAAAAGTTTGTGTCTCCAGCAGGAGTCCTTGAATCTTCTTCTAAGACAGGTTCAGCGGATGAAGTGGAAGGTCTTTATAATGGAATATATGATCTTAAGTCTTCTAGAGTCTAGGATCAGTAAAGGATGGAATGTGGGTCTGAGTTGGAGGTGTGATGGCTCTTGATATAGGTGAAACAGGTGGTGTTCTAGGAATCAAGCTTCTGCTTCTACTTCTTATGAATCTACCCCTTGAGTCTCTCTCTCTCTATGCATATAATTTCTTTTGGGAGTTAATAAACAAGGCTACCTAGTTACACTTCCCCGGAAATGACACCAAAATGTTTGTGCTCAACTTAGTGTTCCTAAATTGAGTTCATTAATTGTCAACCAGGGCTAGTAAACTGCTGAAGTGTGGTGCACTATATGTGCCTAGGTATTTGTTTCTCACTACGTTGTGTTTAGTGTTTTATGATGTTTTTGGTTTTAGGGTTTTATGTTGAAAAAGGAAAGAACTAAGTGCTGGTGAAAAGAAGCTATTGGTTGTGTTAAAACAGAAAAAATCCTAAACTATGGATGGCAAAAAAAAATTGCAAAGTTTGATAATGACTTCAGTGCAAGAAAATAAATCACAACATGAACTTAAAATTATCCAATTCAGTCATTAAAGATGTGTTGGAAGAGCTTGAGAAATGGAAAAGTTAAGTATAAATGAAGTTATCCTAATTAAACAATCAAACAATCAACTTACAATGTTACAACATCTCATCCATGATTAAAGGTTCATTGGAATATATTTGGAAAAGAGAATTTGTAGCACAACAAGATTTCTACTCTAAACTAGCTTCTAATTCTGTTTTGCAACTCAATTTAACACCACTAGGCCTCACTCAAAAGTTATAGATTTCCTTTTTAGAATAGTTTTTGAGAAAATGTTTGTTTATGAATTGGTAAAAAGGTTGCAAAATACTCCAGGCCTTAGACTGATACTAGCTTTTGTCCAGATGATTATGTATTAATATGAGTTTGAAACAAAAGAAGTTTTGTAAATAACGAAGACCGTGGTATTTAAATTTAACAACTAATACAATTTAAAATGCAATGGATAGCAACTAAATTGGAATGTTAATACAATGAGCTAAGACTAAACTAGAGTGCTACTAGTCTACTTGGAGTACAGTGAACAGTATTAAACTAAAATGCCATTATCAAACTGAAATGTAGTGACAGAGCTGAACTAAATGCATTCTACCTCCGGAGTGCTGTAACTAAATTAACATGCAACTAACCTAAGGAATTCTACAGCCCATCTCGTTCAATATGAATGATATTTTGGAAGAGTTTGTGAAAACAAGTATGGATGTATTATTCAATGCAATTGAACATAAACATAAAACTGAAAGAAAATACAACTAGAATCTAAGACACCACAACTGTTTCTTATTCGTTGTTAATGATGTTTTGGAAGAGTTTGTAAGAATAAGACCGTCTATGACACTTAGTGTAAACAAGCAACTAAAACCTACAATACCACAGCTATGCCTTATTCATCGTGATGATATTTTGGAAGAGTTTATTAGAGTAAGTCTAACTGTGATAATTAACGAAAGGAAATGCAACTAAAACCTACAATACCACAGCTATGCTTTATTCATCGTAATGATATTTTGGAAGAGTTTATAAGAGTAAGTATAGCTGTAATGATTAATGAAACAAGTATGAAACATAAATTTCAGAAATCTGCTTAAGCTAGAAATGAAAACGAGACTAAAATACTTATCTAAATCGTATAAACAAGGCTGCTCAGGTAGCAGGGGCCCTCTACCACCAGAGTAGCACGAAATCTACTTCAATATTGATTCAACGCTTTCAAGGAAATGATGCTTCTTTCATTAAAGAGAAATTACTTCAAAACAGAGTGTTTTCGGACTTCTGAAATCTAGCAATCAACCATAAAATCTAACCTTGTCCCTCGGTTTCCCGAGCATATTTATAACAAAATTACATAACCGTATTTGAGATAACATAGGAATAATTGTCTTTCCTAATTAGAATCGAACTAGAACTCTAAAGGTGGTCTCGTAATATGATGAAGGACATCTAGACTGTCCTTATCCTGTTAGGAGTCTACCTCCTAATTTGAGTTCCCACGTACATAAACACCTACAGGATTCCGTTCAAACTTCAACAAATGATAAGGAGATGATGTGGAATACGACCATATGTGCTTTTCTCTGAGATGACACCTGGAACCTGTGTAGACATGAAGACGACTGCAGAATTGGCAACTAGCTACAGAATGTCTACATTCTATAGTTAGATTTAGTTCAAAAAGTACTACAATGACAAAATCATAAAAACATAGCAATTTAGTCATGATATTCATTCTCAAAGCAATTTTAACTAATTATATTGATCATTTGAGCCTGAGATTAACAATGGAAAAAAGAAACAGAATGGAATGTGGTGGAAGAAAGAACATTCTTGGAGCTCAACAATCTCATGGAGAGATAATACAGGAGAGAAAAATAGTGGAGAAAATATTGAGAAGTTTACCCTTAAGATTCAATCTGATAGTAACTACTATTAAAGAGACAAAGGATTTCTCAAGATTTACAGTTGATGAGCTTCATGCATCTTTGATGACACATGAAGAAAGGTTGAACAAAACATCAAGCTCATATTTAGAGCATGTCTTCAAGACCCAAATGTCCTTTGGAAGACGAAAAGGTCAAGGCATATCAAACTACCGAGGAAGAGGTAGAGGCAGAAGCTAGAACCTAGGAGGAGGAAACAACCCTGCAAGTACAAGTGGAAGGGGCAGCAACCAAAGTCGGAATTAAAGTTAAGTAAACAGCCAACAAGGAGCACAAAATCAAGCACATGGACAAAGGTATGATAAATCCAAAGTCTAGTGTCATTATTGTAAGAAGTATGGGCACTATGCCAATGAATGTAGAAAGAAACAGAGTGACATGGGTAATAGGCCCAATGCTAACTTTACTAAAGAATCTCGGAGTCAAGAGAATTCCTTTTTAGCATGTAATATGGTTGAAGAGAAGAATGAAGATATATGGTTTTTAGATTCAGGATGTATCAACCATATGAATGGAAACATCTCTATGTTTTCCATGTTGGATGAAAATGTGAAGTCTCAAGTAACACTGGGAACAGACAACAAAGTCTCTGTCATAGGGAAAGGAAGAGTAAGTGTTTTAAGAAAGAAAGGAGAAAGGAAATCCATATCAAATTTATATTATGTACCTGGTATGAAGAGTAACCTTTTGAGCATTGGACAGCTCATTCAGAAAGGCTACACTGTATTCTTTGAAGATGATGTATATACGATCGTGGGCATACCACCAAGCAATCAAAGGATTGCACAAGTGAAGATGACAAGAAACAGAATGTTTCCTCTCAAGATGAGAGCATATTTGAAGAAAGGAGTTGCAATGGCAACTGTAACTCAAGAGACATTCCAAAAGGAAGCAAAAGATGAAAATTGGCTATGGCATTTGAGATTTGGACATCTCAACTTTGGAGGCCTAAACTTGTTTCACATAAAAGGTCTGGTAAAGGGATTACCATTGATTGAAAAACCATACAACCTATGTGAAGGCTGCATCTTAGGAAAACAACACAGAGAAAGCTTTCCATCACGAAAGAGCATAAGGGAAAAAACACCCTTAGAGATAGTCCATTCAAATTTGTGTGGACCAATGCAACCACCTTCTTTAGGAGGCAACCACTATATGTTAATTTTTATTGATTATTACACAAGAAAAACATGGGTGTATTTCTTGAAGATGAAGAGTGAAGTATTTGAGAAGTTTTGGCACTTTAAAGCTCTAGTAGAGAATCAAAGTGGGCAACATATAAAATTTTTGAGGACTAATAGAGGAGGAGAATATATCTTCAAATATTTTTTGCATTTTTGCAAATAAAATGGAATTCATAAGAAATTTACAACAAGGTATACACCACAGAAAAATGGTATTTTTGAAAGGAAAAACATAACCATCATGGATATGGTAAGAAGCCTATTGAAGGAAAAACATTTGCCAAATGAATATTGGGATGAAGCTATACATTCTGTATCATATGTGTTGAATATATACCAAACAAAGAGTGTGATGAACAAAGTTCCAGAAGAAGCATGGAGTGGCATAAAACAATTTGTCACCCACATGAGAGTATTTGGATGTGTGGCTTATGCACATATTCCAGATCAGCTAAGGAAGAAGTTGGATAGTAAGGGGGAGATGTGCATATTTTTTGTATATAATGATGAATCAAAGGCATACATATTGTATAACCCATCTACCAAGAAGTTCATAATAAGCATAGATGTATAGTTCATTGAGGAAGAAGCTTGGGATGGAAGCATTGAGGAAACAGTAAATGTAAAAACATGTTTGTCTCAAGAAGATGATGAGGAAGAAATGGAAGGAAGACATACCTCATTAGCACCACCTCCACCAACACAAACACAACAAGGGACACCTCAAGATGGTATGGGAACACCCTTTAGAAGTGATGAAAGTGCTTCTCCAAGCACAACACAAGGAGAAGATTTGAGTTGTTCTACAAGCACAAGTTCAGGAAGTGAAAGAAGAACCAGATTCAGAAGTTTGAATGAAGTCTATGAGCAAGAGTAAACCAATGAAGGTATGAACTCTTTATCTTCTCTGTATTGTCATATAGAAGATCCTATTCATTTTGGAGAAGCTGTAAAAGATAAGAAATGGATAGATGTTATGGATGAAGAAATGAATGCAATAGAGAAGAACAATACAGGGGAATTAGTTGATCTCCCAAAAGGTAAGGAAGTGATTGGAGTAAAATGGGTCTATAAGACCAAGAGATATGTTGAGGGTAAGATTGAAAGGCACAAGGTTAGACTTTTCGTCAAAGGCTACAAACATCAACAAGAAAGAGATTATGAAGAAAATTTTGCACCAGTTGCAAGAATGGAAACAGTAAGAGCAGTGTTGTCTATTGCAGCACAACACAAGTGAAAAGTTTACCAAATGGATGTGAAATCAACATTCATAAATGGAGTATTGATGGAAGAGGTTTATATTGAACAACCTCTGGGCTATGAGAAAGAAGGCTAAGAGCATAAAGAATGCAAATTGAGGAAAGCTCTATATGGGCTGAAACAAGCACCAAGAGCATGGTATAGTAGAATAGATGCCTATCTACTAGAAAATGGGTTTGACAAATGTGAAAAAGAACCCACATTGTACATCAAATAAAAGGATAGTAAGACACTCATTATTGTTTTATATGTTGATGATGTGATATTCATAGGTGATGATGCTTACCTCATTGAAAATTTTAAGACAGTCATGAAAGAAGAATTTGAAATGAATGATATGGGGTTGATGAGATACTTATTAGAAATAGAAGTAGAGAAAAATGAAAATAAAATTTTTATTTCTCAAATAAAGTATGTGAAAGAAGTTTTAGAAATATTTAACATGCAGTATTACAAGGCAACAATAACTGCTACTATGATGGGATTGAAACTAAGCAAGGAAGATAACAGCAAGGATGTAGATCCAAGTTTGTATAAGAGCATAGTTGGCAGCCTTATGTATTTGACTGCAACTGGACTAGATATTATGCATGTTGTAAGTTTAATTTCCAAATTCACGAAAAGGCCAAAAGAGACACATTGGCAAGAAACAAAGAGAATTCTAAGGTATGTGAAAGGAACAAAGGGGTATGGTATTTTATACACCTCTTCTGAAAATTTTGAGTTAATTGGATATACTGACAGTGATTGGGTTGGAAGTATATATGACAGAAAAAATACCTCTGGATACGCTTTTCATATGGGGTCGAGAGCCATCTCATGGGATTTTAAGAAACAACCAATTGTGGCTTTATCAATAGTAGAGGCAGAGTAAATGGCAACTACAACAACAACATTTCAAGCAATATGGATGAGAAGAATGTTGAGAGATTTGTGCCTTGAACAGGTAAAAGGCACAACAATTTATTGTGATAATAGCTCAGCAATAGTTTTATCCAAGAACTCAGTGTTTCATAAAATAACAAAACACATTGATGCAAAGTATCATTATATCAGAGAATTGGTGAAAAATGGAGAAGTTGTTTTACAACATTGTAAAATAGAAGAACAATTTGTAGACATTTTAAAAAAACCATTGGGGTAGAAAAGTTTTAATTATCCCAGAAAATGTCTGGGAATGCAAGATAGAAGCAATTATAATTAAGGGGGAGTGTTGGAAATTAATCCCAACTGCAATCTGAAACAACAAGATAAAACATAAGTTTTGAATTGAAGGTTAAAGGATGACAAAAACATCAAATTTCATTTTGGTTTTGCACTCAACCTGTGCATTGAATTTTTGTTTAAAACCCCTACAAATAGCCGCACTTCCATAGCCCTCTTTGATTTACAAGTCATGGTTTAAACCACGGAACCTCCGGCCATAACTTTATGCACCTACCGTAGCCATTAGATGTGCCATTGTTTGAATTCAAACACTCCACGTCATCCCTGTTTAACTCATGCAAGGAATGGACCCCACCAATCCACGTCAACCATCCACGACCAATAAAAACGCTATCGCAAGCCTTGGCACTTATGTCATCCTCCCTTTGCAACCACACGATAGTCCGACCCTACCACTACCAACTCACCACCCCAGCAGCTAATAGCGCATTGTCGCACCATTTAACTGCACAGTCAACAGATGCATTGTTTTATGCGATAACCCTTCGCAATTTCATTCCTCATTCATTTATCACACCGTTTGGTGCTGACATCACTCAACACATTTTCCCATGCGATAAATGTATCACGTTGCATTTTGTAATGTTTTGGTTTATGGTTTGTAATGTGCCACCATGACATAATTTATTTTATATAAGCTTTAGACTTAGGTTAATATTTTAAATATGTATCGTAAACATATATATAAATATATTTCTATAATACAAACACAGACAGAGTGAGAGTGCAGAGTGTATGAAAAGTGTGTAATAGAGTAGAGGAGCATCGATTCAGAAATCCAGAATAGTAGTTCTGAAGATAGAAGTTTTTTGTAATAGATGAAAGTCAATTGAAATGAAAGACAATTTTTTTTTTCTCCACAGTGTATATGTTTTTTTCTCCATCTATAAGTTTTTAAATGATATCTCCGTGTTGAAAGAGGAAATTTTATTCCTCTGTTGTTAAGGATTTATCAGAAAATCCGATGTGTATGAGAGACATATTATCATATAATAAATCAACATAGTAGGATGATTTAATGGATGAGTCTAATTTATGTAATATTTATCAAATTTGGAGATCCTCACTTATGGACCCTTTTTGTCAAAATATGATTTGGCCATTTTTTTGGATATATTTGGGAAATATATCCATTTGAATTATTTGGCTTAAGATCTATAGGGCCCTAGCCCGTATTAATGGGAGTATTGGAGTCTATCATGAGGATAAAACCAAAAAACCTTATGGCCTATCACCTAAACATCTTCTTGTTGGTTTTTATTATTTTCAATATTTATGGTGATATCAAATTCCTTTTACTGTTTCCCCTATTTATTGAATTGAACATTCAACAGGTTAATCCTTCAACTCAAGCTCTGTGACTTTGACAACCCAAAAGTGTGTTTTGATAGTTTATTACAATCATAATTATTGAACTTTAGAATGTTGTGTTATCTACATCTTCAAGAAAAAATACATGGTGATTTGAAAGTAGCCTTATAATTGTCTAAAACTTTAATGTTATGGGATTTTCCTTTTTCTTCCTTTCATTTCAAATTTTTCTCTTAAGGTCATTAATCTTATTTTCCATATAACATGTTAAAAAAGGTGAAGCAATCATATCGTATATATATTTTATCACTATGTCATGATTTCGAACTCATATTTGGAGCAATAGGGTAGACAAATTGCATTTGCGTTGGTATATGGTGAGCCACGTATCTGCTTGCTAAGTCACTTGGTAAACTAATTTTACTGGTTAACAATGTTACCAATTTATCCATTCTCTTGTACAATATTTATTCCTATGTAATTTTACTGGTTAACAATGTTACTAATTTATCCATTCTCTTGTACAATCATTATTCCTATGTGAAAGTGGATGATATTGTCTTGTGAGGATTATCATGATATTTTGTCAATTTGTGTGTAATTTTATATTTTGGATAACACCTTTTATGTTTTTAAAATTTTAGAAGCTTTCCATTAGTAATCATTGTTTTGATTTATTTATCTATATCCTTCATACAATCAATAAATCATGAAGAAATTAAATGCATTAATTCTTAATATAAAAAATTCCAATTTTTCATTCGCAAATGCTCTCTTATCTTAGTATACAATTTTCAAATTTTCAATGGTAAAGGGTCTCTTTAACACAAGTTCATTATTAGAACCATTCTTTTGATAGTTCAAATTACTACATATATTGATTAATATGTCATGTTCTCTAAAAGTTTTTCCTAGGCATATGTTATTATGTATATTGATTAATATGTCTTGTTCTCTGAAAATTCTCCACAAGCACATGTCACAGAAGGTTATAGATCACATCTCTTGTCTCCTTCAATATTCACCAAGCCTTTATGTATGACTATAGTTCAATATGGTTTACTATGATTTATTACATTTGACTATGCTTAGCCATATTTGAATATGGGTACAACAACGCTATTGCCACAACCATCAACACAATACTAGGAAGAGATAAATAATGATATAAACACTATTAAACTAGTGATGTATATATTCATTTATAATTCCAACCTTTTGTTTTAGATCTTGATAACAATACATCATATCCCTTAACTTTCAAACTTGTTGTAACATGCACCAACATCTAAAGTAATATGGTAACACTGAAAAAATATGTAATTTTGGATTTTTATTTATTTATTTTTTGGAATATTAATGTTTATATTTTAATTTGAATCCATTTCTAAAATTCATCCTTGAGATTGAAAATTTAAGCTTGCAATATTTAATTCTTTTCAATTTACAGGAGTTCACTGTCTGCATGCAATAGATTCGACCATATGTTTATCACAATATAATCAATAAGTTCCATTATATTTTATCACAATATAATTTAAAATAATTTGACTTACTTAAGGATGAATAAAGGATGAATACTTTATCTAGAATAGTAATTAACATCCAGTATAGTCTCTGAAAGAAAGTTGTAACTTGGTAATGAGGTTCGATCCTTGGGAACTCTGATGCATGAAGGTATACTCAAGTGGAGATGGACCATAAGGATGTTTATGTTTGGATGAAAATGTCAAAGTGAACAAAATTTTGAGGGAAGCTCAATATATGGTGCCTCACAACTGTGAAGTCAGTATTTGTCCATCTTGGGATTGAAAGGTAGTAGTGCGAGAAGATAATTTGAAGGTCAAATGAGATCACTTTCACGAGGAAGATATGATAAACCTGAAGTTTGGAAAGGCTCAATTCAATTCCTTCATTCATAACGTTGAAGAAGAAAGTGATGAGAAAGAAAAATGAGTTGGATCCTATCACAATATCGAAGACTGAAGATGGCTCCATGATACCTCTAAAGGAAGCAAGATCGATACAATGAGATGCAAACGAAATAGGGATCTAGGAAGTTGTGAAGAACTAGTATTTGATACTTTTATAAATACAAGCTATAAGACTTATGGTGTTGACTTGCTAATTAGAAAGGAAGTATGGAATATCCTCTAGATTAGAGAATGAGTAAAGGATTATCCTTGAATAGGAGAAAGGATCTATTCCCCAATCAAAATTAATAGGGACATCTTCTCTGGTTGAGAGGGAGTGATGTTAGACATCACATGTGCATTATCGTCTTCATGTGTTAGGAACTTGAATATGAATAAAAATCGTAAGTATAAGCTGTGAAGGCCTTGGATAGATAATGGCAGAGGATTGGATAAGCATTTGTGGTTTCGTTAAGGATATAACATCCAAGAAAGGAAAGGGTCTGAAATTGTTTGAGCGTAGGACAAGTCTCCAAGAGAAGAGTGGTCAAAGAGGTATGATATTTTTTGAGGATTTAGGAATGGAAATCCAAGATAAGAATAGTCCTAAAAGGTAATAAATTGTGAACATCTAGATGGGGTATGTGCATTATAGAGGTAGTGTGGTATCACACGTAAATCCTCCAAACATAATGCTCTTTAATGGAGTATAGCTTGTCTAGTTAGGCCTCAAAGACAATGTTGGTTATATTGATGATGCTTATAGTTGGCTTATCAGTATCACTCTTCTTCTGTAAAATATTTAGTTTGAGAATGATGTTTTACTAGTTGTAAAATTATGAATACCCCCCTAGTTAAGAGGGAGTGTTGAAAATGTAACTATTTTCGGTCTTCATAATCGTTGTTGTACTCATTTCAATTGTATCCTAAAATGTAAAAAACAAAAGAAGAAATACAAAGTTATTATTATTAAAGCATGGGTTTCATGCTTCTTATTGATGGTCTTCTAGGTAAAAACATGTTCTTCATGATACTTCTAGGGTTTTCTAGGTATCAGGATTTATTGTCATAAGTCAAAGGAGTCAACATCATGTATATAAGATCCTTTCGGGAAAAATGTAATTGGGAAAAGAACTATTTTCGAGTCTAAAAAATCCAAGAAAATCTAAGAGTACAAGTCGGCCCTAACAGCTTCAAGTATACCTAAAGCAGGGAATTTGACCCCTTGGAAAGGCTATATAAAGGAGCAGTTCAACCACATTTATGACCCACTCACCAAGAAGTTCAATCTCAAGGAAAAAGTTCAATCTATAGCTGGGAAGAAAGAAGACAAGAAGAGTGAAGGTATAGAATAAGGATAAGACTTATTTTTTGGATCTCTCTCTCTCTCTCTCTCTCTCTCTCTCTCTCACGTGCAGATGTATAGGGTTTCTGCAACTACAAAGGAGGCCAAAATTTCATATCCGAGTTGCAGTAGGACGAAGTGTGGTCTCTTATTGCTAGAAGGAAGAATAATTTGTCTTAACCTTGTTGACCTTAGGAGGAGTTTTCTTACTTAAGGAAGAACTCTCAAGAGGAAGCTAAATTAGGGTTTTTGTAGTAGCTACAGGGATGAAGTTGTAGGTTGAAGTAGCAGTATTGAAGCTAGCAATTTGAAGTTGCAGTTTAGAGTTGGTTGGTGAAAAATCAAAGAATGAGTTGTTGGAAGGACTCACTAGGTATTTGGAGGAGGACTTGGTCTAGGGTTTGGGTCTTTGTTGTCTTATTTGAAGCATATTCTATAAGAAGAGAATGATTTTATGGGTTTTTCCCTTGGAGGGGTTTTCCCCGGCTAAGAGCCTAATTCATTAGAGAACTTTTGAGGTATAAAATGGGCCTCCTCAGAAAAATGTACAACCAAAATAAAATTTATAAGAACCAATAAGATTTACAATGATAATGTCAACCATGGGGGATGATTCACCATTTCTTAGGTAAAAAAGTAAAAATATTAAATAATAATAAAATAATAAAACTACTTTTTCAACTTGTATTTTCAAATTATATCCCTAAGTTTTTACTCAATTTTCAAGCGGGAGTACTCGTTGGATGGAAAATTTAATTCTTCATCTAAGGAGTACCCATGTTGCATACTTTCAATGGACCATGCTACACGAAAAATGAGAAATACATGAAAAACACGATAAAACATGATTTCAACCACATTTTTTATGTATTTCTCATTTTTCATGTAGTAGGGTTCATCAAAAGTATGCAACATGGCTACTCGTTAGATGAGAAATCAAATTTTGCATCCAACGAGTGGTCTTGCTTGAAATTTGAGTAAACCCATAGGGCAATAAGTTGAAAATATGAGTTGAAAACGTAGTTTTTCCTTTTTTCCCTCTAAAATTTGATGATGTAATCTAATCTTATTTTATTATTTCCACTATTATTTTATAATTTCCTTAGGAGGCCCATTTTAGACCTCAAAATTCCCCTAATTTTTGTGCCTTTTGCTGTTATTGTAAATAAAGAACATAAGAAGAGTAACAAAGTTCACAAGAAAACAATAAGGTTAAGGAAAATTTATTTAATAAGCTACCACTTCTAAGTTCCCAACAACTATCATGTGCATCAAAGGTTTATGGTCGTTGGGGTTCTAAGGACCTTTAACTCTTTATGCAAGTTCTGGTAGCTAAATCTGGTTGGGATTTTAAGTGCTATTGGTTAGGGAAGACTATTGTTCTGTTAAATACATCTCACCAAGGTCTATCATGGATTGGGACAGACTCAAAAACAAGCCCACTATAGGTGTACCATCCTATACTTTCTTACAATTGGCATACATGATGGAAACTATGTCACCCATTTGCGAGCATTGATGTTTACTAATCAATTAAACTCACATCCCTTTCAAGCATAAAAGGAGAGATGTGGACATGAGTTCACCATGCAATCAATCCCTTATTTGATATCATAATATGGTATTATATGGAGTAACTCGCGGCGATGAGATAGATATTTAGCCCAAATCTATAGGTATTATGATGCCCCATTGTCAGGTCTCATTTATGATCATCATGCCACTGTAATGTCAGTAAATTTTGGAAAATATATTAGCAGCTTATCAATGATAGCATTCATTTTCTTGTGTCATTATTTTGGCCTATAAATTGTTTCCAATAAGGCTTGTACACAAGAACTGATATAGGTAAACTGCCAAAATAAAATACCATCTATGATATTATGACTAAAAATCCTCATTCATATCCAGGATATCAAATTATCTATTAAAAGAAAATTCTCATGGACAAAGACCATGACATAACCAAAATTATGTTGCTAGAAAGATATGTTGAGTGTATTCGTCACTAACATTACACAGTGGGAAAAACCCCCACCCATGTTGGCCTAAACATTGCAGGTCATTCCATGTCAATACTTTTCATGGAGCATAGACTAGCAAGAAAAAAATCTTACCCCATTCTTGTAGCTGTAACATGAGAGTCAAGTAACCTAACAACCATCTCCCTTGGGTTAGTTTGGTAAGTGGGTGTGTTACATTTTCAAAGGAGGGCATAAACAAAGTATCTTGGTCACCAAATTCTCTTCAAACATAAGTACCTAGGCTCGAGAAATTTTGAGAGGCATGGAAATGAAACGAGTTTGAGAAATGAATAAATTTTAATGACTAATTGTATAACTCATGGAAAAGAATGAAGAGGTAGTTGAAGGGTTAGAGTGGAAAAGAGAGGGTATGTAGAGAAATAATATGGTTAGATGGTATTAAATGGATCGAAGAGACGAGCCAAGTCATAGAATGGAAATAACACACAGATGTGTGAGAGTTTCTGGAGTTAGGAAACAAGAGTCATCACTCTCTAACACTCCTAATGTGGAGCAATCTAGAATTGGAGCTGTGACTAGAAACAAGAACAGAGACATCAAGGATTTCTAATGCAATATGATCCCATTAAACTAGGTTAAACAGTGGATGTCTTGCAGAAGAATTTGTTTGTTGGCTAATATTGGGGCCCTATTGAGGTTTGATTTTTGGTTAACTTACTTAGTGTGTCTTGTGGGTTGTTTCATTAGGCTCGGGAGTATAGGGGAAGTCCCTCCAGATCAACCTTGATCCTCCTCGATAATAGGGAGAAGGTCTACTGATTCTCTTGATACAAAAAAATGATTTCTAACATGGCATATAGTGTTTACGAAGACCTTTATGACTAAGATTTAGAATAATAAACACTAATGTGTATTAAGGTTACCAATTTTAGGAGAAAAATGTATTAATATAGTCTTAGGAATACTTAGGAGCAGAGCTTAGATTAACAAAGAGGAAAATCTAATGGGAAGAGAGGAATATATAAAATTTTGAATATATCATTGGTATATAATCAAGAATAAACTCACTAAGAGTATACATGTCACCATGTGGGATTTGAACCTCGAGTGGGGAGGATAACAATTTTTCTTCACAACAACTTGATATAATACCAAATTGACAAAAATAATATGAGAGATTACCTTGAATCATATGTGTCAACTTTTTTCATGCACATATCCATTTCTCTTAGAGAAGGCCAAATGCACGTTACTAATGAGACCCCAATCTCCCAAAATCAAGGCTTTAAGTGGAAGAGATTGGGGAAAAAACATTAATGAAGGGTTAATATGAAAAATTTCACAAACTTTAATGATGTAGGCTTATGGATTAACTTGTCGAGCACACAAACTAAGCTTGAATGACTATTGCATCTATAGATAGAAGGTGATTTCCCCATTTGGATTCATGTTCAAGAGGAATAAATCTTCTTGGAAATGAGAAAAGAAAAGAAAAAAGCAAGGAAGTTAAAGTTTTAGGAAAATGTACCCCAAACAAATTATAATTAAAAAAATATTAATGATGAAATTTAATATGAATTAAACTTATACATTCAACGACATAATTTTTTTTTATATAAATTGTTAATAAGACAAAGCATATATTAGTTTTTATGGATAAATCTAATGGAGTAGTCTTTAAGTGTGAAATTTTGGAGTTCGATGGAGTTCTAGCGTGAATCAGGGAAAAAATTGGTGGTCAAACCTTGATTTGTGTTGTTTAAACTCGTTTTTTCACTGCACATATAGATTAACACACTGAAAAACCCTTGGGGTACTTCAATTGTGAGGAGTTCACTTGTCAAACTTGTGATTTCAATGAATCCCTGCCAGATTCTAAACAAATTAGATCGAAAAATAAATTGGAAAATTTCCAAAAAAATTAATTTAAAGACTACTCTAAATCTAATTATTACATTTACTAGAATTTTTAAATTTATTTATTTTTAAATAAATATATCAGGATTTTGAAAACCTATTTTATCTTTTAAATTAAAAAAAAGTTATAATTTAAATAAAAATGCTATAATAATCATACTAAAATTAAAATAAATCACAAATCAATATATTTCTAATATTAGAAAAAAACAAAAAATGATATTAAGAAATAGTATATTTGAATTTAAAAAATAGAAAAATAATTAATAATGTTCACACCATATATTATTAATAATAATGAGGAATATCTCTTAGATTAATAATATTTCTAGCGTTCGATTTCTTCATTATATAAATTGTAAATTTATTGAGCTATCTTTTCTATATATATATATATATATATAACTTGAAAAAGTCAAATATAATATTTTTCTATTTTTTATTTTTATTTTTTATGATGATGATGGTTAACGTCCACTGAGACCAATATTTGGTCTATCAGACCTAAAGAAAAGAGTTATTTAATTTGATTTAAGATTTTATTCCTATGCTCAAAAAGCTTGGAGAGAAGCCTCCCCAGCTCACTATAATTTTGACATCTTAAAAGGCTAGGAAGGTCAGTATTGCAACAAAGATTATGAAATTGAGATCTAATGTGGTTGTACACGGGGCACTCTAAGAGGAAGTTATTTTCATCCTCGATGTTCATATTCTCAGAGAGATGGTAGATCCTTTCCATCCAGGGTGTTTTAGGAACTGTCTAATGACCATTTTCACTATGGAGCTCATGAGAGTTCGTTCTAATCTTGGCTATATTAATTTTCTTCTTTGTTTTAGTTAAAACAGAGTGATATATTGTACTTCATGAGAGTCCAATATATCACTTTTTGGAAAAAAATAATGAGCCCAAATTGATAAAAGTATTTTTCTTTAAGTTTGATAAAGAAAACGGGAAAATTACGGCAATCTGATTCTAGAACTCGGAGTCTATTGTCCGTGAGAAGCTTTGAGGTTTGGTTTTTATTGTGTTTTATCTAACTGGCATCAATATTCAATTCAACTAAAGAGTCTATGCTTATTCACCATGAATCTCCGAGTAAAAGTATCGAGTTAGTGGAAATAAAGTCGGGTCAGACTCATAGAGTTATGGTAACCTTGGATCATATTAAATTTGTATTCATAAACATTGTGCAATTTTGAATGCAAGACTTCCCCATTGTTACATTGAATGCGAGTCATAATAAAAAAAGTCAAGAGAGAAAGAGAAAGGGTTTTTTATTATGTAATCGAAGAGCACTATTATATGTAATGTATCAAGTAGGAGGAACCATGTGGTATTCATTATCGCTCTGCCATATATATAAATATAGGAGGAAAAATGATTCACATAAATGTAAGTAAGGATTAGATTAAATGAGAGAAGAAATTATGTTTAGTTTAATTACTTCAATTTAAATTTATATTTAAAGTGTCTTTAAAATGCATGGATATGGCTTCTATTTATGCATTGAGGCTAGGCTTGTAGGAGAAAGAGTTCAAGTGGAAATGCCCAAGCCTTTTGCATGGGATATTTGTTTGATTCGACTAAAATGAGGACCAAATGCCCAAATATTTACAAGATATAAATCTAAACCAAGTGTACACTCAATAGTGAGTCATTTTTAGTCATTCTTGGGAATTTATCAGCCACAAAATTCTCCATTTCACATATTTGTAGGAATTTCAATTGTATGAAAGGATATACCACACCATCACACAATTTTAATGAGAAATCTCATTTGAATATTAATTTGAGAAACTGCATCTTTCACTTAGGTGAGTTGCATATAATGCGACATATGAACCATGCTTTCATGTGTATTAAGTTTTCTGAATGATGTTTTCTAATGTTTCTAGTTAAAATCACTTAAATGGTGGATGTGAGAGAAACTAGGGGTGATAAAATGCCTCATTTTATCTCTCCTTGGTACACCCAAGCATAAATGATGAGATAACTAGATTATGAGTGGAAAGGAGATAGGACCTCTCACCTCAAATCACTCCAATGTGATGCCTCAATGATTTAGCATAAAAACTACACAAGAATGTAATGTGCATAACATAAAGTGAAAAATGATAATGAAACTATCAAGGAGTGATGGATCCAATGAAGCTGGTGGAATATCTCCAAAAAAATACTTGGAAGAAACTTGTGATTATCCCATAGAAAAAAAATGGAGAAACATTAGGGGGCAAGAAGAATGATGTAAAGAAAGGAGGGGAGAAGAGGGAAGGTAGTGTCATCGGGATAAGAAATATGGTGGTGGAAAGAAGAAGGATGGTGGAGAGAATAAAAAATATGGTGCAATGGAATGTGACAATGAATCCAAAGCAGATGGTGAAGAGAAGAAGACTTCTATCAATAAAATTGAGCAAGTATTCCAAGATATATCATTGAAAATGTTCATCCTTCCCAACTCTTTAGTGATAAGAACCCAGATGTATACCCTATAATATATTGCTATTAGAGTATTGTTTTCATATGTGTCATGAGAAGGTTTGAATCTTTGGTGAATCAAAAGGCTATGATTTGAGGATAAGAAGATTTGATCAAGCCCATTGAAATCAATTAAGATGATAGGAAAAAAATATTGTGCCTGGATATATGATAGGAGCTAAGATAACAGTACGTACCTACAATTTGGATATAATTATAATTGTAGTCAACAGAACATAATTTGTAAACACCCACATAAAATACCATTGGATGCAAGATAACCAATTTTAAAAGTAATTCAAAGAAAAAATAAAATTTTACATGTAATTTTATTGTCAAATCTCCCAAAATATTATAATGTTCCTAAAAACAAATACCATATTTATCATATTAAGAGATTGTGTTATCAAATGATGTTTCCCTTAGAGTCAAAGTCACCCCATGTTAAAGTTTTGGAATGAATTCCTTTGGCTAAGAATGAAGGAGAACTACATTGAAAATAAAAATTTTAGCCTTGACTAATTTCGAACCCAAAATTGGGATCATGTTCAAGAAAATTCCATTTGTGACTTTGTTGGTACTATCACTACTTCCAACAACATGGTTCCTTCTAGCAAGACTTAGATAGTGGGAGAATTATAAACACTATTTATATGAATGGAAGGCCATTTAAAGTTTTATGTTAGCTTTGTCATTAAGTCAATGGCTAGCCATGACCAACTCAAAATAAATTCAATGGGAAAGAATAGGGAATAAATGCATTGCAAATACGGAAGGAGTGCATGCAACTATTTATGATTGTCAAAACCCTATCAAAATTCTTTCCATCTATCTATTTAAATGTATAATAATTTTTCATTCTATTACATTTTCAATTTAAATTTTAAAATTTGCTTTTATTTATGGTATATAATTTCATTTCTCTATCATATATTGAAAAATATATTCAAATGGATTGCATTTATACCAATTTTCATCATTTTTGATGTGATAAAATTATCCATTTCTGCATTTAAACTCCCATAACCCTTCTTAATCCATATACATGTAAATACAATTTATGTACTTCCTGTATAAAAAAATAACATCATCCAATACAAATTATTTTCATTTCCCTTACCAGAATCATATAAAACTCATACATATTAAGCATTTCCATTTTTTCTTTCATAAACTTTTATGAATACTTGATAATATCTCCGTGGACATATATATACTTACTTATAATTCCATTTTTCTATTTCAATTCACACGCGGTCACATGCCTATCTCATATTCCTTGCATCATTGATTTTTTTTCCACCAATAAATATTTATGCATATACATTTTTAACATTTTTACCTCAAATACATCATGCTCTTAAATGCTACCCAACCCAACTCATTTAATTAAAATTACATGGTTACAAATTTTTATGTCTAACTTTCACATAATTAGTAACCTCTAATTTATTAAGAGTGAGAATCATTTCACCACATATTACAATGTATCCACATAACTCTATTAATTTTAAAATACCTTTAATTTATTAATAAATAAGTAATGTGTTATTTTACACCTCCATGAAGACTTAGCTTCTTTACTTTATTTAAAAAAATAAGTGCGTTATATCGTTAAATACTTAAACCAAAGTGTTATAATTTGCTACTAAATACACTTTTCATATAAAGTTAAGGAAGAACTAATTTTTCATATAAAGTTTTTTTTTGGTAATTGAGGCTAAACTATATTGATTCGAAAATAAAACAGTACATATGCTACAGGCTGAGTTGGTAAGCTGCACTTAACTAATCCCAGCCTTTGTTGCCTTCATAGTTGTGCATGTATGGGGCTTCCTCCTTGGAGAAAACCAGCCAAGAAAAAACATCAAATAAAATATTACAAAGTGTGCCATAGCACCAATGAAAGTAGAGGCTCTGTGATGATAACTAGCATAACAAAAAACAAAGAAGAGCTGAGCTGCTATGCATTCATGAGTCTTCTGCATCATCCTTGCTATCTGGATCTTCCTCCACGATGGGACAGGCATAATCCTGCGCAACAAATTCCTCTTCAACATTGAGTCGATGCAGAGGCCTGGAAGCAGGTGCATAGAGGATGAGATCAACCGAGTACTTGGCCTCTGGGACTCGCGTCCAGGTGCCTTCCGAGTCCATTATCCAAACGTTAGTGTCTTCCTCCTCAACCTCCTATGCCGGAAGAGGCTCGGTTTTGCGAGGAAAAGGGTGCTGTTACTGCACAATGGTGGATTTCCTTGGTCTGCTCCTGCCTCTGTGCATTACATGAGTGGGGGCCTCCTCCTCCTAGTCAGTCTCAAGGCTCTGGGGGGGCGTCTCTAGCGTGACTGACCAAAGAGGAGCCCTCAAAGGAATCCAAGTAGTCATCTATCCCTCTGTGATAGTGACCAGGGAACGCACCTCTCTGGCCTCCTCTGGTTGTTCTTTGGAAAATTTTAGGAGCCATGGACAGATGAAGCAAAGGGTAGATGGGGGTTTGAGAGGTTTGGAGGAGCGGCTCAGACCAGAGACAGTAAGTGCGCAACGAAGTGCTATTGTTCAGGGAGGTACGCTGTTGTAGGATGCACAACAGGGGGAGCAGGATAACGAGACCACACATGTGGTGAAACTAGCAAGGCAGATGGAGCCAAGGTGAGGCGCGCATTCAAGGGGGTGCCCTGCTAGGGGGATTCTGCACAACGAAATGCTAGGGAGGAGGTTGCGCGGTAGGCTGGGCATGCAGGAGGGCTGGAACTGAAACAAAAAAACTAGGAGCAAATTATGTGTAGCTTTGTTCAGTATGTCCTCCCCTTTTGTAGGCTTGTCGCACATGCGGAGATGCTGATCATTATTATGCCTCACTCGCAGTTGCATGCTGCAACTGTTTTCATGAGGAAGCATATGCTTTGAGTTATGGCAGAACGTCATATCCGTCCAGGAGATCATTCAAAAGATTTCAGCTGAGAACTACTCTAGAGGGGATGTTGATGGCTTTGCGTGTCTTCATGATGCATTCTCTCTATCACCTGATGCGAATTATTGCAGGAGTGTGGATCCACTTCAAGTGAAGGCCTACGCTATAGATATTCATCATCTTGAGCATAGGAGAGACTATTTTCATGCGTGATTCTACAGTCACTCGCATCCGGAAAATCTTTCATATAAAGTTAAGGAAGAACTAATTTCTTAATTTTATATATTAGATATCAAAATTATTATACGATATTAAATTTAGTGTAAATAATATTTAAATTTAATATTTTATTTTAATAAAGATAACATTAAGTCTTGGGGGAAATTCAATTAGTTAATCCAAGAAATGTGAAATCGTTGAAACTTGAAAGACTCGGGTCCAAATCCTCCCAGTTGTGACCCTAGCTAAAGGGAGGAGGACATATCATAGCCCCTGAGAAGTTTACTGGTAGTTACATGTCAGGCTGGCTACCCGATTCCTCTCGGATAAAAGAAAAAGTATATATAAAAAATATAACATTAAATATAATTTAATCCAACTTTTTATTCATACTTATTTTATAAAATCCACATAGTTAAATATCACATTAAAATTATTGGTTATGTAGGGATGTACAAATATCTAAATACCCTTGCGAAAACTAGGGTTTTTCCCTAGTTAAACGATCTATGCTTAGATTTCATGCATATCTTTGTAGATATCTACTGTAGTATGAACAATGGAGAATCTTATGGATCTACTGACGGGGACATTATAATTTGTAGGAATGTTGTTGGTCCAACAAGAGCTTCTTGGTTTTGAATAGTGCCATGCTAAAATACAGATATGTTCTTTCAGTAGTCAAGAATTTCCTTCCCTCAATATTCCTTTGGATGGGGAAGCTTTTAGCTATGAAAAACATTTTTTGGAGCAAGGTTTGGTGTGTAGGGTTAATGGATTTTGGTTGCGGTTGACTTATCTACACAAATAAATCCCTACGACATAGAAACCTCTTTTGATGGATGATATGAATATTTATCCTATGACTTGAGTTTTTTGTTGTTGTTGTTTTTGACAATATTGGGGATAAGATGGCCATTTTAAAATCCAGGGCGTGGTTCTGGGGTAGTGTTCAACTCTTGATTCAACCCTAGTCTCCCATCTTTGATCCGGTTACGACATCAATATCCACAACTCTGGTTTGGATAATAATTCCAAACCTTCCCCCACATCTTTGGAATCTACCATCATTATCCTCTAAAAGGAATGCATTAGGAAATTTTTATTTCCATAAAGAAAAATATGAAAAGTTTTATAAGACTACTAATGCTCGAATATGTGTGGAGATGGATTTCAATTAGGGTTTTCCATTCAGATTAATCTAACGGTTGTAGACTATGTCTTATGAAAAATGACATGTAATAAAAAATTGCTCCAAGGGTTTGCAGAACAACAAATATCAAGAAAAAGAAACTTAAAGCCCAAATGGAGGGAAGGAACTCAGAGCGATCACTACATGGTATAAAAATAAGAAGAGTCTGAGGGAGAGAAAGAATCAAAATATAAACAAGAAATAGATACGGTCAAATAAAATACATCAGAGATAACAAAAAATAGTCAGGAAAAAACACATGTCAGTGAGCATCCTTTGGACTCACTAAAAGTGGAAAAGCAATAAGCCCTCATTGAAAAAAAATGCCCTCCTAAATCCACAAGGAATAAAGTTGGAAATGAAACCTATTGGCATATCAGGTGGATGAGGAAGTATTCAAAAATAACAAAGCTCACTTGTCAATAATGACCCACCATAATTAGCACAAAACACTAGTTGGATTCAAGTTGGGAAGAAAGGAAAAACTATTTAGCCAAGGAAAACAAGAATTTGGACTAAATCAAATCAAAAGTAGTGAAAAATTGTATGTAAATGTGTTTGAATATTGAGAGATTTTTGGGATTTTTTAGCTAGAAAGAGACTGAATTTTTGTATCATGGGATAATTTCTTAAGGGTTTGGATCGAGCCTTTGTGCTCAATCTCAAACCTAGAGAAAGATTGGAATATGTAAATATTATGATCTTACAACCAAATTAATCTTTAATATTTAACGTTTTTTACGATATATATATCTATATATATATATAATTTTAAGGCCAATAATTCATAATTTATTCTAAGCCTTAATAGATAAAAAACATTCAACTTCAACCATCTCGCTTCTATTTATTACAATTTGGTACATTAGAGATTGGTGGTAACCCACTTTATATATCAATTTGAAAGAAGTATAAGTAGAAATTGCTCCTATAGGTGCAAATATATACAGAAGGAATCCAAGATTTGGGAATATCATCTTAGAAAACGAAACTACTAAATATAAAAGCTCTTATATGCAATAAAATAAATATTAGATAAGATTATTTGAAAAAAAAATTGAGAATACTCTATTGCTAAAAGCAACCTTCTACTTAAATGGTTGCTTACTTGTTCATGGAAAATTTCCATTGTAGCATTTGGTTATGCTCAAAGTAACTTTGATGATGCAAAATTACTCATGTAAATATTTAAATGACCAAACAAGTAATGCAATTATTTATTTAATTATTTGGTTGAAAGGTCTTCTAGGTAATATTTAAAGAACGTAGAATAAGATAACTATTTTTTGTGATCATCAAAGTGCTATTTTTTTGGCTTATCATAATAATACCAAGCATATTGATATGAAGTACTATTTTGTAAGAAAGCTCATTGATGGAAATGGAGTAGCTCTTAAAAAGGTCCACACTCAAGAACAATGTGCATATATGTTTACAAAACCAATATTGTTAGAGAAGTTGTGGCGTTTTAGCTTCTTTTGGATTATACAAGAGATGATGAATGAACTTGGGCAAGGTATTAAATAAATTGTTGTCAAATTGGATATTTTTAAAATATGATAATATAAAAATAAAATCTAAAAAAACTAAAAGAAAATATAAAAACCTAAATTTACTTGAACAAAATATATCAAGTTTTCATAATAATTGTAACAATGTTTATTTCAATATATCAATGAAGCCAGGATTTGAATGGGTTGTAAACCTAATTGTATGATCCTTTTGATCAATAAAATACCTTACTTTGCCCATAAATCCATGAATGTTTGACTAATAAACTATTAAAATTTTACATTAAATTTCATGTTGTATATTATTCTTATTATTTTCAATTATTTATTTACTA
This sequence comes from Pinus albicaulis, assembly GCA_034641835.2. Classification (NCBI taxonomy): domain Eukaryota; kingdom Viridiplantae; phylum Streptophyta; class Pinopsida; order Pinales; family Pinaceae; genus Pinus; species Pinus albicaulis. Next base: position 1,214,122,076 of record CM076578.1, on the reverse strand, counting down.
TAAATAATTTATCAAACCTTAAATACTAATAAAAAACATCCAAAGTAGTCTTGAAAAATTATATTTATATCATTTCAAAAAAACAAATATATTTATGTCATTTAAGAAAAAACAAATTATGTTGATGGCTCTATCTATTCTTATCATTATTTTTTTTCGTCAAAGTTATGTTGATAGGTTTTTTCCCATCAAAGTTACGTTGAGAGGCTTTTTCCAGTTCCTAATATAAAATATCTGTAAATTTCTTAAAAACCTTTCATACTATTGGGTTTCCAAAATGTCATTAAAAAAAAACCAACAATAATGACCTATAAAAATGCATTAATGGTTTTTTTTTAAACGCATTAAAATGTGTTGAGGACTCTTAAAACAGACTCGCGGCTTTTTTTAAAAATTTGAATATATGTGTCGCTGGCTTTTTTACTGTTCTTATTACTAGCACAATCATATTTACCAATGTGATTGATATACGCCGATAAGCTTATATGAAATAGATTTACAACCACATTCACCAATGTGGTTGATATACACTGATAGGCCTATATCCACTACCCAGCACATATATTTCACCAAAGTAAATATTATATATTTATGATTGATATCACCAAAATATTTTATATATTTACTTATAATATATTAATAATATTAACTATATACATTCTATATATTAACTTGATATATATATATATATAGTTTTAACTCAAACTATAATATAATTCTATTATAACATAATAATAATATTTTATTAATATTGTAATAAGTTTATATCTCTTACCAATATCTCAAGGGATTATTAATATTTTACACCAAAATAACTAATAAACTCAAAGGTTTAATATTATAAACCGAAGTAATTGGTGAAGCAAAGGATACATATTAATATTATAAACCAAGAAATAAAAAAACTCTAATAATAAATAATTTAATCTAAGAGATTAAAAAACCCTCAGAAATAATAATACCTTAAACCCAAAAACATAAGAAACTAATAAACTCTAAGAATTAATACATTAAACTAAAGTGATTAATAAAGTATATGAAATAATATTTAAAAACAAAAAACATAAGAACTAATAAACCCAAGGGTTTAATATTATAAACTGAAGTAATTGGTGAAGCAAAGGATAAATATTAATATTACAAACCAAGAAATAAAAAAACCCTCAGAAAAAACCCAAAAACATAAGAAAGTAATAAACTCTAAGAATTAATATATTAAACTAAAGAGATTAATAAAACATATGAAAAATTATTAAAAAAAAAAACCTAAAAACTAATAAACCCAAGGGTTTAATATTATAAACCAAAGTAATTAGTGAAGCAAAGGATAAATATTAATATTATAAAACAAGAAATAAAAAAAACCATAAGAATAAATAATTCAATCTCAAGAGATTGAAAAACCCTGAGAAATAATACTTTAAACCCAAAAACATAAGAAAATAATAAACTCTAAGAATTAATATATTAAACTCAAGAGATTAACAAAGCATATGAAATAATATTTAAAAAAAAAAACCTAAAAAATTAATAAACCCTAACAATTAATATTTTAAACTAAAGATATTAATAAACCCAAGAGATTATTAATAATACAAACCAAAAGAACTCATAAACCAAAGGTTTAAATATTATAAACCAAAGGAATTGGTGAACCCAAGGGATGAATATTATAAACATAAGGGATCAATATTAAAAACACAAGAGATAAATAAACCCTAAGAATTGATATTTTAAACTAAAAAACCTAATAGATTAATAAACCATAAGAATGAGTATTTTAAACATAAGATATTAATAAACCAACGTGATTATTAACATTATAAACCAAAAGAACTAATAAACCCAAGGGTTTAATATTAGAAACCAAACGAATTAGCAAACCCAAGGGATAAATATTATAAACTTAACGGATGAATATTAAAATCAATAGAGATTAATAAACATTAAGAATTAATATTTTAAACTGAAAAATCTAAGAAATTAAAAAAACCTAAGAATTAATATTTTAAACTCAAGAGAGTAATAAACCCAATGTGTGATTAACATTATAAACCAAAAGAACTAATAAACCCAATGGTTAAATATTATAAACCAAAGGAATCGGTGAGCCCAAGGGATAAATATTAAAAACCTAAGGGATCAATAAGGCTAAGGGCAATATTAAAAACAATAGAGATTAATAAAACCCAATAATTCATATTTTAAAATAAAAAAAAACTAAGAAATTAAAAAATTCTATGAAATAATATTTTAAACTCAATAGATTAATAAACCCAAGGGATTATTCATATTATAAACCAAAAGAACTAATAAACCCAAAGGTTTAATATTATAAACCAAGGGAATTGGTGAACCCAAGGGAATTGATTTAAACATTGAGACAATTGTTGTCACAATGCGACGTTGAACTAAGTATGACCATGGTTGGCCATTGGTGATTTTCATATTGAGACAATATTTGTCAGAATGTGACATTTGATCATGGATGACATAGATCGACTATGGCTAAAAAAATTAATAAACACTAATAATTAACTCAATGTCACCTTGGCACCTTCATATTCTAAACCAAAAGAACTAATAACCCAAGGGTTTAATATTAGAAACCAAAGGAATTAGTGAACCCAAGGGACAAATATTAATATCCTAAGGGACCAATAAGGTAAAGGATCAACAAAATTAATAAAAAAATACTCAAGTTGAAGAAATTAATAAACACTAATAATTAACCGAAGGGATTATTCTTATTATAAACCAAAAGAACTAATAAACTGAAAGGTTTAATATTATAAACCAAAGGAATTGGTGAACTCAGGGGAATTGATTTAAACATTAAAACAATTGTTGTCACAATGCGACGTTGGACGTACTATGACCATGGTTGGCCATGGGTGATTTTCATAGTGAGACAATATTTGTTAGAATGTGACATTTGTTCATGGATGACATTGATAGATTATTCATATTATAAACCAAAAGAACTAATAAACCCAAGGGTTTAATATTATAAACCAAAGTAATTGGTGAACCAAAGGGAATTGATTTAAACATTGAGACAATTGTTCTCATAATGCGACATTGGACCAGCTATGACCATGGTTGGCCATGGGCGATTTTCATATTGAGACAATATTTGTCAGAATCCGACATTTGATCATGGATGACATTGATCGATTATTCATATTATAAACCAAAAAATTTAATAAACCCAAGGGTTTAATATTATAAACCAAATGAATTGGTCAGCCCAAGGGAATTGATTTAAACATTAAGACAATTGTTGTCCCAATGTGATGTTGGACCAACTATGACCATGGTTGGCCATGGGTGATTTTCATATTGAGACAATATTTGTCAGAATCTGACATTTGATCATGGATGACATTGATCGATTATTCATATTATAAACCAAAAGAACTAATAAACCCAAGGGTTTAATATTATAAACGAAAGGAATTGGTGAACCCAAGGGAATTGATTTAAACATTGAGACAATTGTTGTCACAATGCGACGTTGGACCAACTATGACCATGGTTGGCCATGGATGATTTTCATATTGAGACAATATTTGTCAGAATGTGACATTTGATCATGGATGACATTGATCGATTATTCATATTATAAACCAAAAGAACTAATAAACCCAAGGGTTTAATATTATAAACCAAAGGAATTGGTGAACCCAAGGGAATTTATTTAAACATTGAGACAAATGTTGTCACAATGCAACGTTGGACCAACTATGACCATGGTTGGCCATCGGTGATTTTCATATTGAGACAATATTTGTCAGAATGTGACATTTGATCATGGATGACATTGATCAATTATTCATATTATAAACCAAAAGAACTAATAAACCCAAGGGTTTAATATTATAAACTAAAGGAATTGGTGAACCTAGGGGAATTGATTTAAACATTGAGACAATTGTTGTCACAATGCGACGTTGGACCAACTATGACCATGGTTAGCCATGGGTGATTTTCATATTGAGACAATATTTGTCAGAATGTGACATTTGTTCATGAATGACATTGATCAATTATTCATATTATAACCCAAAATAAATAATAAACCCAAGGGTTTAATATTATAAACCAAAGGAATTGGTGAACCCAATGGAATTGATTTAAACATTGAGACAATTTTTTTCACAATGCGACGTTGGACCAACTATGACCATGGTTGGCCATGGGTGATTTTCATATTGAGATAATATTTGTCAAAATGTGACATTTGTTCATGGATGACATTGATCGATTATTCATATTATAAACGAAAAGAACTAATAAACCCAAGCGTTTAATATTATAAACCAAAGGAATTGGTGAACCCAAGGGAATTGATTTCAACATTGAGACAATTTTTGTCACAATGCGACGTTGGACCAACTATGACCATGGTTGGCCATGGGTGATTTTCATATTAAGACAATATTTGTCAGAATGTGACATTTGTTCATGGATGACATTGATCGATTATTCATATTATAAATCGATAGAACTAATAAACCCAAGGGTTTAATATTATAAACCAAAGGAATTGGTGAACCCAGGGGAATTGATTTAAACATTGAGACAATTGTTGTCACAATGCGATGTTGGACCAACTATGACCATGGTTGGCCATGGGTAATTTTCATATTGAGACAATATTTGTCAGAATGTGACATTTGTTCATGGATGACATTGATCTATTATTCATATTATAAACCAAAAGAACTAAGAAACCCAAGGGTTTAATACTATAGACCAAAGGAATTGGTGAACCCAAGGGAATTGATTTAAACATTGAGACAATTGTTGTCACAACGCGACGTTGGACCAACTATGACCATGGTTGGCCATGGGTGATTTTCATATTGAGACAATATTTGTGAGAATGTGACATTCGATCATGGATGACATTGATCAATTATTCATATTATAAACCAAAAGAACTAATAAACCCAAGGGTTTAATATTATAATCCCTAAGAATAAAATTTTTAAACTCAAAAACCTAAGAAATTAATAAACCCTAATAATTAATATTTTAAATTGAATAGATTGATAAACACAAGACATTATTAATATTTTAAGTGAAAAGAAGTAATAAAATCAAGGGTTTAGTATTATAAACCAAAGTAATTGGTGAACCGAAGGGATAAATATTAGTATTATAAACCAAGAAATTACTACACCCTATGAATTAGTATTTTAAACTCAAGAGATTTACAAACCCTACGAATTAATATTTTAAACTCAAGATATTAATAAACCCTAGGGGTTATTAATATTATAAACATAAAGAACTAATAACACCAAGGGTTAGATATTACAAACGGAAGGAATTGGTGAATGGAAGAGATAAATATTAAAATCCTAAGTGATCAATTAGGTCAATATTACTTATTGATATTAATCTTGATACTATTTCTATCAACAATACTAGTTTTAATAAAATAAAATATATTTTTTTTAATTGAAATTTTATTAAAGAACTTTAAAAGCCCTCAGAATATTTTTTATTTTAAAGAAAAGAGAATTATAATAACTTAAACAATTATTATTCTTATTTACATGTTATTATATTTATTTTGATTTATTATATTTATTTAGCTATTATTTTAATTATAATTAGTTTAACAATTTTAAAAAATTTAACTATAATCAATTATTATAATTATTAATTATAATTAAGGCTAGCCACTGCTTATTATGGTTTAAGAGGGTTAACCATGGGTGACTATGGCTACGCAAGGTTGTGTACCATTGAGCATTGGTGACAATGAGTGACACTAATTGAGGAATGTGTTGGAAGTGTTTAACCATATTTATTTAAAATGCTTAGAATGTAAATATTATTAATTATTAAAATTAATCTTAATAGTATTTATATTAACAACGTCAGTTATAATATCATTAATACTTTTAATCATATTGTTCAAGAGAATAAAAGTTTAAATTTATTTTTATTAATAATTATATTGTTAATTATTAAGAAGAAAATATTATTATTCTTATTTATCAATATTAACTTTAATATTGTTTTTTTTAACAATATTAATATTCTTAAGAGTATTAATGTTATAATGTCGATGTTATTATCTTAATAATACTAAATAATAAAAAATTTAAAACTTTATTAAGACATTGTAAAATCCAATATTGTACCAGTATAAATATTAAATTAGTGTAACAATATAAATGTTAAATCTAATTTAAATGTAACTAAATATTATAACTTTATAAACATTAAAATATTGTAATAATATAAACATTAAACCAAATTTAAATTTAATGTTTACTGGACATTAAATGACAACCGACTTAATAATTATATTGTTAATTATTAAGAAGCAAATATTATTATTATTATTTATCAATATTAATTTTAATATTATTTTTTTAACAATATTAATATTCTTAATAGTATTAATATTATAATGTAGATGTTATTATCTTAATAATACTAAATATTAAACAATTTAAAATTTTATTAAGATTGTTAGTATTGCACATATTATTTTTTAAATCTTATTAATATTGTATTTAATAGTATTGTTATTAATATTGCCTTTAATATTATTTTTAAATCTAATGTTATTTATTAATATTATTGATAATATTAAATTTTTTAACAACCTTAATATAATTAATCATATTAATCTTATAATGTAAATGTTATTATCTTAATAGTATTAAATATTAAAAAAATTAAAACAGTTAATATTACAAATATTATTAATATTGCATTTAATGATATTATAAATAATATTGTTGTGAATATAAATTTCAGTTATTATTTTGATTATTGATTATAATAATACTAATACTAATACTAATAATATACATTTAAATATTATTTTAAAATCTAACATAAACATCATATAAACAGTAACATTATAAATATTAAATTATTGTAACTATATAAACATTAAACCTAATTTAAATTTTATTATTATAAACTTATAAATATTAAAACGTTGTAACAATATAAACATTAAACCTAATTTAAATTTAATGTTTACTAGAAGTTAAATCACAGAAGATTTATGAAAAACTTCCTTAACCTCTTATCTTGATTGAGATTTCAAGAAACATTCAACAATATCTTCTGCCCCATCTATTGTTTTGAATATTGAACACTTAAATCTACAAATCTAAAGATTTTTGGGGCTCTGTAATTATTTTAGTTATTAGTTTATGAATAAAATCAATAAATAAATACAAAATATGAAAACATTTTCAGAAATTCAAAATTGTGACGAAGCATATATGTCAATTTAATTCAATTAAAAGTAACATCTTCCAAAATTGTGACAAAACACATATGTCAATTTAAACCTAGTAAAAGTAACATCAATTAGAACCTACACTCCCATAATCAAACCACCGAAATTTAGGTTACACTAATACCCAGATCAAGATCAAGATCCGCCTCAAGGACGCAAAATCGAAATTTAGGTTAAACTAATACCCAGTTCAAGATCTTTTAAAAATTGTAAATGTTAATTATATATTTTAATATTTTAAAAATTATTAAATAAAATAATACTGAAATATTAATAGAAGTATATACCATGCCAACACTGTCAATGCACCATCATCGTTGAGATATATGATATATGCCCACGACATCTCAATAAATCAATAGTAGCATACACAAAACTCATTGATACAACGCTCCTGTGAAAGCTTTGAAAGTTGTATCTCCTGTCTTGGCCATACCTATAACTTGCTGTGTCGTACGCGCGTTTTATTGGATGAGATGGTTGCAGTTCCTTAAAATAAAGTGCAAGGATTATATAAACTATGCCATGAATCCGTAATATATTCAAATTGGCGTTGAAACGGATAAGGATCAACGTATTAGCCGCAATAAAAATAATATTAACACCAGATATATATAATGCAACAACAAATCAATGCAACACTAATTGGAAATAATATTAAGGAAACAATTATATAATATAGGAAACCATTGCTTTGTAGGCCATCAGAAATCAGAAACTTTGGATGTAGGGGTGCAAATCTCCGGAATGTAATTCAACTCAGAGCCCATAAAGCGAAATGTTCCCTCAGCGCAAAGGACTCTATACCAAATAACGCTGAGATCTGTGGATTTAACACTTCGGTTTCATTGGACAACATTATCCAGGACGTTGGCTCATCCATCACAGTTTGCTCGTCCAAAACGGTGACAACCAACCATATTAATTCTACCTACATCACTATAATCCCTTTGCGCACTGCATTGATTCATCACCCAACCAGCATCCAGAACGTTGAAACGCCAATACTCCATACGGATATTTTTCCGATCTACCATGACATCGATTCAACCAAAAAGAATGATTCCATAGCCTCCTCGACCGCAGGTTTGCAAAGCATGAATCCCAACAAAGTTGAGAATTCGATATACGGGTTCACTTAGAATGTAATAATTCTCAAAAACATTCTTTACCGAATCCTTCTTGATAGAAACTCATCCATCACAGTTCTTTTCCATTCAGGAGCACTTAATACAAGCAATCTCCGAAAACGATCCTTAACCTAACGCACGATAATGCTCCACTCTGCCAATGATCCTTAACCTAACGCACAATAACGCTCCACTCTGCCAATGATCGTTAACCTAACGCACGATAACGCTCTGGTTCATCCGCTCTGGTTCATCTTCCCGTAACGGAGACTTCCTGCGTGTGCCATTGCTGTGCAGAATTCGTTGCGCGTGCCATTGCTGTGCAGAATTCGTTGCGCGTGGCACTGGGTGAGGGTAATGGCCCCGCCCTGCGCAGCGTCTACCAGTCACATGGTATCCCATGTTTGCCACATGGTATCTCATGGTATCCTTATCTTTTGAGGGTCCACCTTAATTTGATAGGTGATGAACAAATGGTATAGTAAATTTTTAATCATGTTTTGTAGAAAATTAATTTAAGTATGGTTTAAACATGTGATTTAGATATGCAAGGAAAATATTTCCAAATTTCTCATAAATCTCAAGTAAAATATTTTCAATTTTTTGAAATTCTGTCTTGGTAAGGAAGTAGGTAAAGGAATATATTTCCGGAAAATATGTTTCAATGGCTTAGATATTAGATTCATACATTTGAACATATTTCAACTAGTAGTATTTAGTATTTAAGTGGGTGTAATATGGAATGCGTAATAGATTTTTATTGTTTGAATTGGTTATATTTTATTTTAAACTTTCATTTTTTTAAATAACAAGATTTTGAAGATTTTTTTTTGGTTTTTATGAGATTTTGAAGATTTTTTTGTTTTTTTACAGGATTATAATATTTTTTCACAGAGTTAATATTTGTAATTTTAATAGATATAATAATTTGACTATATAAATTTAAAAGAGTTGGGGACAAATTCAATTAAAGAAGAGGTAATAGCACAAATAAGTTAAGATGATTAGAGTAAAATGACATGTGTTGGAAATTAATGAGGTTGGATAGTAATAATAGTTTTAATTTATATTAATCATTGTAAACATTTGTTGTTTAAACAGGGTTGAGAATCTTGTAATATATATTTTTTTGATATTTTCTCAGAATTAAAAAAAGCTTATACTTTTTTGTTATTTGAAATTTATTTGTATTGTTGCTGGTCATATAGGGTTGTTTATTTATTGTAGAAAATTGTAGAAGGATATGAAGCATATTTGTTGTGTTGTTGAAAGGCCCATGACAGAATTTATTGAAATTTATAATTTATGTAGAAACTATAAAAATTGTTTGTTCGTTGCTTTTACAATGCATGGACTTAATTCAATAGATTTGTAGAGTAGTGTAAGGTTGTTTACTGTACTATTTTAACCTATTTTTGAAATTAGTTTATTTTGTTGTTTGTAATTATTGGTATCTCATTATCTTCCACCATTCAACAATTCACCTCAGCTGAAATGGTATCTATAAAACTCTTCTATCTGTGACCACATTATAATTATGTCTAGATACCGACAGAAACACAACAATATTCCACCCGACATCGAACTTAAGAGCACTACGACATATGAGAACACAAAATCTTGTGAAAGTCTGGTGAGAACCACAAAGTTCTAACAAAATTCCATGTTTTAGAAACACTTAAATCCATTGATGAGAGCTCTTAAATCAACGCTGAAATTATAGATCGAATTTCAGAGACATCTCACCAGGAAAATGCGCTTTTCAGTGCTAGTTATTTGCTCAAATAATTTAATTAATCAAATTTGATGACTCGCTTCTTGTAACAACTTCCAACATCCAATCTTGGGCCGGTTTGCTTGGTTACATGTTTCACTCATTTTACCAGTTATGATATCTTCTCAAAATAAATTCTTTTCGCAGATCATTTAGCTATTTTATCAAGTTAACAGATCTCTTTTTCCTCTTACAAATCTCCTATCCTTCCTCTGATTACTACATGATGGTGTAGAAAATCTGTTTGTCTTCGTTCCACACATACCAAATCTCATCTACAACAAAGAGATGTTGGTAATTTGCTTCAACAAACCAACCATGGAGGACAAATTTGTAACTACACACTTATAACACCGTGGTTTGGGAAGACAGCGTGGGTAAACGGAGGATGAAACGCTGATTTTAATTTAAAAACGTCACAGAAAAAAAATCTCTCAGGGTTGGCTCATGGAACCTCACAATAAAAATGCCTTACGCTTAAATATGTTTAGCCAAAGCCGCTGTCAAAGCAAAAATCACGCTTTCATTAATATATTAAATATTACTACCAATACGATGCAAATTTTCAGCAGTCAGTTGTTGCATTCAGCGAAAAATAAAAAATTCAAATCAAATCAAATGATTATTTCCCTATATTAATAGTTCTGTGTTTATATAGATTGAATTGAGGCTTTTCTAGAATTTTTTTATTAAAATTATATAAGAATGAATTTTGTTCATAAGGTTAGAATTAATTTTCAAATTAACAAGTGTGTTTTATTTTTATTATTAAATAAAAGATCAGATCTAGATATTAAGTTTAAATAGATGTAGAGAAAATCCAATTAATTTAACTTCACTAAAATAAATTAGTCAAATTTTATATTCAATATTTTTAAATTTCATTTTGTTAAAAATTTAAATATAATATATAATTTTAATAAATTATTATTATTTTTAAATTTCAGCCTTGTTTATCTTTTTGGTTGGAATTCCGCCATTTTTAACTCCTTCATAGTCAAATGTTGCGGTCAAAGAAAATATTAAATGAATATGTCCGTTATTTGACTGAGAACTAAGACTCAACTGCTGCGGCTGAATTATGTCCGTTTGTTGACTGAGAACTAAGACTCAACTGCTGCGACCATTTTAGCTATTCCACGTCAAATATTGCGGTCACTGCAGAAAGTAAATGAATTATGTCCGTTAGTTGACTGAGAAGTATGACTCAACGGCTGCGAGACTTCCCCTTTGTTCATAGCTGTAAATAGAGATTATTCCATTTTTCTGGTACAAGGCCAAATTGAGCTCGACATTCTTTAAATTCTTGATCACCCTTACCATTGCTTCATGAACATTGTAAGCTGTTTGTGGATTTTTCAATGCAATGCTGCTAGTCCGCCTTCATAAACAATGAAATAGGTGGTTGAAGTGTGTAGTGCATAAAACAATGAAATAACTGGTACTCGCAAAGTGCTTTGTAAATTTGTCATTAACTGATTAAGAAATCGACAATGAAATAGGTGGTTGAAGTGTGTACTCCATAAAACAATGAAATAACTCGTACTCCCAAAATGTTTTGTAAATTTGTGATTAACGGATTAAGAAAAGTACGTGAGGTTCTCCTCTTGTCAACCTTCTTTTTCAATAGGAGGTTTTTCAATAGGAGGTGTATCCATAAGAGAGATGTGTTTACAATTTTACCTCTGTAACTTTTTTTTATTATGGAAAGGAGTATTCATAATTATGTTTTATACTTGGATTTTCTATTATTATATGTATGATGTGTTTTATACGAGAATGTAATTTTCAAGTTAAAGAGTAATGAGGGGTGGTTGAAAGATATTAATTGTAATATTGGAGTTAAACAAGGTTGTTCTCTCTCCCCTATCATATTTGGCATTTATATCGACAAGCTAGAAGGTTGTTTAGAGGAAGCAGGATGTGCTAGCACGATCTTCGCTGGGATAGTTATCATTCTTCTTCTCTATGGTGACGATATTGTTCTTCTCGCAAGGTGCCCATCTATCTTGATAAGCAACTTAGACTTCTTAGGGATTTCTGCTCTACCATGGGTATGTCTGTTAACGCTCACAAAACAAAATTTATGATTATCAGATCCAAGAAGGACACTTACGCTAATTTTATGTATGACAATAGTAACTTGGAGGAAGTTTTTTCTTACAAGTACCTAGGAATTGTTATTCATCACAAGCTCAACAGGACATAAAGCTCAACTGGAACTATAGCATTCAGAAAAGGATTAATGGGGTGTGGAAAGCTTATTTTGGTCTTGAAAATAATTGTAAAATGACAAACCTCATCATGTGGGATAGAAAGAAGTTCCTATTTGAAACTTTAGTCACTCCTGCTATCTTATATGGATGTGAGGTTTGGGGTTGCAACATCTCTAGAGAATTTTGGAGAAAGATTGAGCAAATATAGAAGTGTTTTATAATGTATAACTTTAAAATTAAAAGCAATACACCCTATCTTATTCTCCTTATAGAAGTGGGTCTTTCCCCTATCGAGAGCCTAGGTATGACTAGGCTTCTGTTGAACAAGCACAAGCTCAATAGCATAGGAGACCATAGATTTCCTATGCTAGCTTTAAATTCCACCCAAAACCACCTAAGGCTTAAACGAGGTTGGTATAAAGGCACCAGGGCCTGGTTAAACCATTGGGAGATCGACAAGAATGTTGCATTGCAAAACATTAATAACATTAAAAAAATCGTTACTTCTAAGTTCAAAGAAAAAATGTGGTGCGAGAAAGATGTAGCAGCTAAAAGAAAATTAAGATATTATAAGGAGGTCATCAACCCCACCCTAGAAGATCAAAAGTATTTCTCTCTTTTAACTAGCTCAAAGAAGAAAATTAATATAGCTAAGATTAGAACTAACTCTCATGAGCTCCATAGTGAAACAGGTAGTTGGACATTTCGTAAAACACCATGGATGGAAAAGATCTGTTATCTCTGTGAGAATATGAACATCGAGGATGAAAATCACTTCCTCTTAGAGTGCCCCGGGTACAACCACATTAGAGCTCAATTTCATAATCTTTGTTGCAATACTGACATTCCTAGCCTTTTAAGATGTGAAAATTATAGTGAGCTCGGGGGGCTTCTCTCCAAGTTTTTTTAAGATAGGAATAAAATCAATCAAACTAAATAACTCTTTTCTTTATGTCTGATAGACCAAATATTGGTCTCAGTGGACGTTAACCACCATCATCATCATCATCATCATAATTATATGTACTATGGGTTGTTATTTGTTTTTATTTTCAATTTTTTTTTTGAATTTTAATTTAATTATTAATAATTATATTATTTTATTTTGAAAAAATAGAATATAATATTATTATTACTAATTATTAGCTTGAAAGTAGGATTTAACATTTGTAGTAGTTATAAATAAAATATTTTTATTTATTTTAAAATAATAATATCTTTTTATTTTTTTTAATTAAATTGATTAATTAAAAACAAAATGTGATATACACAAATGTCATATAAAATGAGTTATTATTTTTTGGACACGTGGTGTTGATAAGGGATGGTATTGGCCCATGGTATTGTAATAAAGAAGTTAAATCTACATGATTAAAAATATTGTTACATGTTCTTTCAAATGTATATATATGGTTTCCCTAGTTATGAGGTGAATAGTAGGGATTTAACCCCTACTAGATTTTTTAGAATATTTTTAGTAGTAGTCACAAATAAAAGGTTGCAATTTATTAGAAAAGTAGTTATACCCTTTCTTGTCTCTTAACAAAATTAATTAATTAAAAAAAATTCCATATGAAATGTACCATATGAATATGAATTAAGTTTGGTTGACCATGTAGTACTAATAAACTTAGATATATAATTAATAATAATTTACTTAATTTATATGAATTTTTTAAATTTTGATAATGTACAAAATATCATAAGGTGAATATTTTAATATATATGTACATTTACTAATAATTTGATTTATATAACTATATTTATTATTCAAATATTTAAAAATACAATCATTTTTTTTAATTCTCAAATTATTTTTTTAGTTATTGCAAGATCAAATCCAATTAAGTAACTTTTTCATTTCTTTCCTTTTAAATTAGATTCATATTAAGTCAATATAAAAATGGAAATAAATTTAATAATAATTTATCACTTCACAATTAAAAAAATTAATTATTAGATTATAATTGTATATAAATATAATTTTTAAGTAAATATTTAAAAAGTGTAATTTTTTTTTAAATAAATTATTAATTTGTAATTTAAAATTATATATTCAATAATTTGGAACCATATATTTAATATAAATATAAATATTTGTTGATAATTATTATTATTTAAATTTATAATAATGTTTATATAGTGAATAAAAAATTTGAATTTTATTTTAAAATATTATAATTTTAATGATATTTTTTAAATTTTTTAAATATATTTTTTAATTAATATAAATTTAAAATAATTTATATAATAATTAAAGAAATAGAAGTAAAGTTTGATAAATTATATGCTATATTTTTTTATTTATAATTTTTAAGATAATTTCTGTTCAGGGACATTAGCGTGAATGGTAATTAGTAGGTTTATTTCTCTCTTTGCTTGGGTTTTAATATGGATATTTTTATTTAATAGTAATAAAATGAAGTTTTATCATTAGGATATATTAGTTTTAATATAAAATTTTAATGTGGTATCATTTAAAAAGGAACATTTAATCGGTGTATGTACATTCAATATTTAAATTTAAAAAAAAATCTTAATATTTTTTGTGCTATAACTTTTTTCATGTTTAATATGTTACTTTTTATGCACTTGAAAATAATAATAAAATGATATACGCAATCATTTATTTAATCATTCTAAACATGAATATTAAAACATCACTATACATATGGGATCATATTCTTGTTTCATTGTAAGAACTCTGCAAAATGACAAAATTTGATACAATAAATCAAAAATCAACATAATAAAAAAAATCTAACATAGTAAGAAAGTGTTTTGAAATTTGTAATTGTAAGTGTTTTGTAATCATACATATCCAAGTGCACAATCTTCATCTAAAATGGTGTTGAATTTTCTATGTTAATACATAGAACCTCTTTGATATACATTATTATTTTGTTTTTAAATATTTTTTCAAAAAAATCTCTTAAAAATTTTCCCAAAATTTTATTAATTTGAATAATTTACTCATCACAATTTTTAAATAATTCACTTATCACAATTTTTTGTACTTTATTATGTAAACATAATAGTAAGTTTCGAAGTTTTTGGTAACAAATTCTTATGCACATAGGCATTCTCTATTCATTGTAATTGCTAAGTTGAAATTGGACTGGGAGCCTCAAATCATTGCAAAGTGATTTTTTTAGGCAAAGAGGTATGTGTGATGCCTATTCATATAATTTAATGATTTTTATTTATTTTTTTAATAGTAAAAATGGTATTTTCTTCTATTAAAAATTGAGTAGTGATTTCATATAACAAATTAATACAAAAGGTAGATTAATAAGTTTAAAACTAAGGTTTTAAAAAATCCAAAATTTTTAAAGTTGTTACCCATTGATTGATCTATCTTTGCTTTCCTATAAATAAAACTACACAATCTCCATGTTACCTTGAACTTATTAAACTATCTCCTCGTCTTTTACCAAAACCTTAGTAGGACTAATTAAGAGGCGCAACCAAGGAGTATGATGGCAATCGATGTAAATACAAATTTTAATTTAATCATAAGACTAATTCATTGACCATATTACAATTTACTTCTATCATCTTCAATTTGAGTGGACATTCAATTATTGAAGCAAAAAGGTGTTTCCTATATCAAGAGCATATTTCAAATTGCTTCTATGATTTTCAATTTGAGTGGACATTCAATCACTGAAGAAAAAAGGTGTTTCTTATATCTCCAAGAGAGTGTATTAGCTTGTCAAGTAATAAAACCTAAACTCAAATGGTTCTTGTATCTATGGACAAAGGGAAATATCCCCCTTTTGGACCCAAATTCTAAGAGGAATAAATCTGCTTACAAGATCCAAAATTCTAAGAGGAATAAATCTGCTTACAAATGAGAGAATAAATGATGAACAAGGAAGTTATATTTTTAGGCGAAAACAAAATTGTATTTAAAATGTTCATTAATGTTAAAGTTTAGTATGAATTAAATTTATATATTCAATAATAAACATCAAAATAGTTACCTTATGATATATTATATTGTTAAAATTAAAATAACATAGAAATGATTTAAATTATATTATTATTGTTAAAAAGAACTAATGTATGAAATTAACCATATATATTTAAAAAAGTATATAACAATAATTTTAGTCATGGGGATTCATGTTTATTTTGGCATGAAAATTATTAATTTGTAAATAAACTTTGTTATAATAACACAGTTTACTAATATCACATGCCCCAAAAAAAACTCATTTCATAGTAATATTAATTAAAAGAGAAGAGAAGGCATAATTACTATTGAGATAAATTTAAAACTTTCATTTATGACCATTCAAAAAAATATTTTAGAGAAACAAATATATTCATTAACTTAAAAATAATAAATTTATGTTCACAATTTATGGTGGTAGCACACTTGCAATAAACATGTTTGCAAGCCCTTGTGAATCCCACTTATGAGAAGTTCAATCTCTTAAAAGTAGTCTATAGAATTATGAGTTTCTTGTTTTTAGCCTTTTTCATTTCAATCTTTTTGTACCCACATTCTTCTCAAGCTTCAAATAATTTATAATTTTCTAAACTCATTAACATTTTTTTCACTTTTGTGTTTTTATAAAATTGAAAATCAAAGTCCAACACAGCACTTTTATGATAAAAAAAATATATATATTAAAAGGAAAAGTGATAAAAGTAGTTTTTTTTTTCGAAAAAAAAAGTGTTTTTATAAAATTGAAAATCAAAGTCCAACGCAGCACTTTTCCGATTAAAAAAAAAATTATTATAAGGGAAAGTGATAAAAGTAGTTTTTTTTTTCGAAAAAAAAAGAAAAAAGAAAAGTGTATGTAACTCGGAGTCTATTGTCCCCGAGCACGCCCCTTTTGAATCCAAGCAGCTTTGGGGTTTGGTTGTCACCGTGTTCTGTCTAACCTCCATCAAAATTCAATTCAACTTAAGTGACTATGCTCATCCCTTCAATTCTCTCCCGTTAAAAGTCTGAGTTAGTGGGGTTTCGTTGTCACTGTGTTCTGAAAGTCTGAGTTAGTGGGGTTTGGTTATCACTGTGTTCTGTCTAACCGCCATCAAAATTCAATTCAACTTGAGTGACCGTGCTCATACCTTTATTAATGCTCTCCTGGTAAAAGTCTGAGTTAGTGGCAATAAAGCCGGGTCAGACTCATAGAGCTACCATAACGTTGGATCATGGTAAATTCGTATTCATAAACATTGTGAAATTTTGAATACAAGAATACTCCAATTTCAGGTTGAATGTCATCCACAACCAAATAAGTCAGCCTCAAAATTAGTTTAGGGGAAGAGTTCTCTATTGTCAAAGAGAAAAAGCAACATAACATGAAATGTATGGTTCATGGAATGCCTCGGCTGCCTGTGGAAGTAGGTTTTATAAAGTTACGAAGCATGTACTATATGGTTTTTAACTTTTTCCTTCGTAGGATTTCTTAAACTTTCAATGAATCGCTTAAAAGTAAGCAAATATTATTTAAGTTTTAGAAGAAATGATCTCTTTTTTTTTTTAACTCTTCTAACATAAATTTACGTTTCAAGTTGTTATTTCATAGAGCTTAGCTTTCGAAATGTATGAATATGACCTTTTATTTATTGACCCCAGCTGAGCTTTTAGGGGAAATAGTTGAAGTGGAAATGTCTATAGCTTTTGCATGGATTCTTAGTCCTTTGACTTTATCAGAAGGAGGACTATATACTTAAATATTTAGATGATGGGAATTTAAATTAAGCCAACAATTAAAAAAAAAAACTATTTATTCTTAAACATTTACGGGCCATGAAATTCTTCGTTTCTCATATTTCCTATATTAATACGAATTAACTTATATGAGAGGACAACCCACACCATTACACAATTTTGTGAGTGGCATGTAATTAGCCTATGAACAATGTTTTCAAGTGTTAAGTTATTTAAATGATGTTTTTTGATGTTTGAGGTTAAGATCAATCATTTTTGTAGGTGAGAGAAGCCGAGGTGATAACACACCTCCTTTGTTCCCCTATGCCCCTTGGTCAACCCAGACATTTAAGGCATAAATGTTGAGATACCCAAATTGTTTTGGAAAGGAGATAGGACCTCTCACCTCCAATCACCCCACTTCAACGCCTCAATGGCTTGGCACATGAACTATAAAGGAATGCAATGTGCATTACATAACATGAAGAATGATAAGGAAACTCAAGGAATGATGGATCCCAATAAGTGCATTGATATCTCCACAAAAATATTGAGAAACAACTGGTGATCACACCCATAGAAAAGCGATGGAGAAAAGTAAGGGGGAAAAAGGATGAGGAAAAGAAAGGTTGGGAGAAAAAGGACGGTGATGGTATTGGGGATAAGAAAGATGGTGGTGGGGAGAAGAAGGATGGTGGAGAGAATAAAAGGGGTGGATGAAATGGAAGGTGACAATGAATCCAAAGGTGATGGTGAAGAAAAGAAGGCTTCAATTAATAAAATTGAGCAACTATTCCTAGATATATCATTGAGAATGTTAATTTTTCCCAACTCTTTAGTGATGAGAACCGAAATGTCTACTCTATAATGTATTTCTAGTTAGATTATTGTTCTCATATGTGTTGAAGGCTTGAATCATTGGTGAATTGAAAGGTTGGATAAGAATGTTTGATCAAGGCCACTAAAATGAATTAAGACCACAGGAAAAAAATCTTGTGCATGGAGGTAGGACAACACTAAGTACTTACAATTTGGATGCAATTATAATTGTAGTGAAAAACATATAAACATCCATATAAAGTACCATTGGCTACAAGATGGCCAATTTTAAGAGTCCAAGAAAATAAAAAATCTTAGATGCTATTTTATTGTCAAATCCCCCAAAATATTATAGTATTACTAAAAATGAACATCATATTTATTATATTAAGAGATCATGCTATCAATTGATGTTCCCCTTAGAGTCAAGGTCACCCTATGTTGAAATTTTGCAATCAATTCCTTTGGTTAAGAAATAAGGAGAACTACATTGAAAATCAAAATATCACCAAGTTGGGATCATGTTCAAGCGGTTTCCCTTTGTGAATTTGTTGGTACCATCACTACTTCCAACACCGTCATTCCTTCTAGTGAGACTATGATAGTGGAAGCATTATATACACTATTATGTGTATGGGAGGCCATTTAAAGTTTTCTAATAGCCTAGTCATGAAGTCAGTGGCTAGCCATGACCAACCCAAGATGAATTCTATGAGAAATAATGGGGAGTATTTTCAATTTAAATTTTCCTTTATTCCTAGTATACAGTTTCATTTCTCTATAAGAATTTATTCAAATGGATTCCTATTTATGGAAATTTTCATCATTTTGAGCAGGCTGAAGCTATTCATTTATGCATCTGAACTCTCATAGCCTCTTTTTAGTTACATATACTCATAAATACAATTACGTGCTTCATGCGTAAACTTACACAATATATAGCATCATCCAATAAATATCATTTTCATTTTCACTCACCAAACTCATACATATTAGGAATTTTCATACTCTATTTCATAAATCATTATGAGTGACTGAGAAGACATCTCTAGACACATATTTACTTACTTACCATTCTATTTTGTTATCTCAACTTAAACATGCAAACATGTCTATCTCACATTCTGTATTACATTTATTTTTTCCATCTATAAATCTTTCTCCATGGGCATTTTTACCTCACATACATGATGCTCTTAAGAGTGACCCCACTCATTCAACTAACATTGTATGGTTAGGAAACCTTATGCCTAACTTTCATTTAATTAGTAAATTTTAATTTATTAACTCCTTTTTAAGTAAGTTTTAATGAGGATGGAGAATCATTTGAATCATTTCATTAAATCTTACAATATTATCCAAATGATTCTAATAGGTTATCCGTTACAAATTAAAATATCTTATTTACTTTATTAATAGTAAGGTAATGTGTTTTTCTACATTTCTTTGGTAATGTGTTAGAGTTAGGACTTAGTTTCTTCACATTATTTAGAAATAAAAGTCCATAATGATTTCTAATATCTCCACCAAAATATTATAAATCGATATTGAGTAGCTTTTTGATATAAGGTTTTAGAAAAACCAACCTCTCAATTTTCATATATTATATATTAATAATATTCTTAAAAGTTATTGTACAATATTGAATTTAGTTTAAATATATATTCAAATTTAATATTTAGTTTTAATAACCACATCTCTTCTAGAAAAGAATGGTTTTTCCTGCAAGATTTTGATGAATTCTGGTAATTATTTTTGGATATCTACGTTACAACTGTCGAATTTTTAGAATTTTAGATATTGCAGAGTTTCCTATAGATACTTAATCTATTTCACTATTAAAAAAACTACTCAAACACTCTAAGTTTCAACTTTTTTATAAATAAAAATCGTGAAATTCCTATCACACTTAGACAAATCCACCTAAAATATTAATCTTTTAAATCTATTAATATCCTCAAAATTTACTGAGTTATTTATGTTATCTATTCAATTAAACGCTCATTAAAAAAACATGGAAATAAACTAAAAATGGGCACAGAAAACATTTAAATGAATAAAAACCTTTAATAATTCATAATTTATTTCGATCTTAAATAGATCAAAATCATTCAACTACAAACATCCAGCTTCTAGTACAATTTGGTACTTTGAGAGATTGGTAGTAACAGGTGTGGTCAACGCCCGTAACCGAGTTTATGTATCCATTTGAAAGAAGTATAAATATGTTTATCAATCCATTTGAAAAAAGTGTTTAAATAAATATGTTTGATCAATGGAAAAACCATGAAATAGTTTCTGCATAATTGGGAAAGCAGGCAAAGTGGACTTTACAGAATCAAACTTTCCTTGGAAAATTAAATATTGCTCCCAATGCAAAGCAAGTTTTCAGCCGACGGCTGTGGCAGTGTCAAAAATAAAAAATTCAATTCAAATCAAATGATTTTTTCCACATTTTCACCTTCCAAGTCAAATGAGGATCCTATTTATAAAGTGAAATCATTCCATTTGTATGAGGCAATGCTATACTTAGGATTAACAACTATAGATTCTTTAAATTCTTTATTAACCCTACCATTAATTCAAAAGATGATGGTTTATCTCATGATGATTGATGGTTTTTTAGTCCTTGTCTTTAGGCATGGGACTATAGTAATGGGAATTTTGTTTTTAACATTTGTTTGTTTACTTTTTATTTTGACTATGTAATTTATTCATCCCATCTCATCAGTTAAGTCTATGGTAATTTATTTCATAGTTTTGGTCTTTTCCTGATGTGAAGAGGATAAAATCATATATTATCTTGGACTTTGCTTCCTTGTATTTCAAAAATGTAAAATAATGTTAGCATTAGTTTGCTAGAACTAAATGTATGTTTGTTAACATAACCATGGTTTCTACCCTTTGGCACATTCTAGTGACATTTGGTATTAAATCAAAATCATCGAAATCATCCCTGTGACATCAAAATCATCAAAATCTTCCTTGTGACATCTAGTGCATCCTGGTGACATATGGTGCTTTGCCTGGCATTGCTACAGGGATGTAATGTGATCTACAAATTCTTTCAGATTTCAGCATGGACTCTTCGCTTTGTTCCTCTGCGACTTCCTACTCTCCTATAGATTTCATTTAATACCCTTCTCTCATACTCTCGCTGCTTCAATTTTTGACATACTCTGGCCAGAACTCTCTATCCTTTGTTGCTTAATCCTAGCTCTTGGAGAAGTTGTTTGTGGTGTTTCAACCCTTCATTCTAAGAAAAAATCCCAGCGAGGCAGAGAAACTGCATGTGCAGGCACGAAATACTACAACACTGAACAAAGAATCAATAACTTGCAACAGATATGGGAGGGTTTGGTGCCTACTCCATATATTAATATCAATCCAGAAATTGGACAATGAGATCGGTGAAGCCGGTCCTGCCTGGAGTACAGAGAAGTAAAAAGAAATTGGACAATGAGAGTAGTGAACCCAGTCCTTCCTACTCTGGAGGCTCCTTGCTGCTTTAAATTCTAGGCACCTATATATCTAATTGATTTATTCCTGGATCTCAACACCTCATGCCTCACCTGCAACTTATGCCTCCCCCTTCATTCATGTCTTGAATTCACAATTTTTAAACCCTGAACTTAAGATTTTAATGTCGACCTATAAAAAACTGTAAAAAAAACCAAAATGTTAAAATGCCCCATCAATTGTTTCATTGTGTCACTTTTTCTTATTTAATTTTGAACGAGTTTACCTGTCTTTCATTTAGGATGGGAATACACATTGGAAGTTGCAGAGTTCCATTAATTTTTGTTCCAAAAAATTAGTAAAAGGAAACATCCGATTTGAGGGCATTAGAGCCTCCGTGGCTGCATCTCCCCAGACATTGGAATCCTCGAAACATGGGATGCAGTAAGCTGGTGAATTTGTTCGTGTGGGGGTTCTTGGGGCTAGTGTCTATAATGGTTCAGAGGTACGAGGTTTATTTCAACGAAGTTCCGACTTTTGTTTCATTTATTTTATTTTATTTTTGAAGTTATATCTTGTTTTATAATAATTTGGAACAGGCTTAAAAATATGAAAAAAAAGTACAATGAGTTTCTTTTTACAGTTTATAGGTTTATTTATTTTTTTAAATATGGAAGATGATTTCTCACAATATGGAAATATCACATTGCAATGTAGCTGGCTTAGAAAAAGCTGGAAAGATGTTTTAGTTTCTCTCATAGTTTATAAGTGTTTCTTTTTATTAGATGCTTCTTCCCAATCTAGGAATACTACAATACAATATGGTGGCTTGCAACACACTAGAAATATGCTTGCTATTATCACTCCAAGCATGAATTTCCCGAGCCTAGCTATATGACAACGTAATGTAGCTGACTTAGAATACTGTAGTGCCCTTCCCCAAGTTGGGAATACTATATTTTAATATAGTTGAGTTATAAAACTCTAGAAAGACTCTCAAGCCCCAACATGTTTTCATTGGTGTATTTTTAGGTGTGCTTTGGGGCAGTGCTAGGACGAGGCCGACACCTTACAAAGACAAAGAAAGGTAGCATTACTGACCTGAAAATGGAAGTATTTGTAATGATGTGCAAAGTATCCATTTCCATTAAATTAAGTGTGCAAAGTATTCTCCATGTCTTGCAATTTAAATAAAATTTTTTTGGTAACTGTTTCTGAGTTTATGTGTAAGGAATGTTAATTAAAATTACTGTTTAACATCTTAAATCAGAAATACACAATAGATAAAATTCACCATAAAATAACACAACAACATGATGAGGTATTTCACCCCTCTTGGGCTACATCTGTCGGGTCCAAGGCTCCCAATGGGCATGTCCTTGCTCTATTAAGTTGCTCGAATTGGTTATACAGTGATAAATATGCCTAAAAAGGAAAAACCAGCTGTGAAATTGAATTCAGAAGACAGAAATAAGCTAAAAATGGCTTTTTTTTCACCTCAAACAGTGAAGTATAGCCCAATACAGCTCTATTTCCCTGATGGCCCTAGTGGTTGTCCAAGCTTCACTGAAGCAAAAGTGGCTGAAGAACACTTCTATTCACTCTTCAACCTATCCCAAACTCTCCAGAATTCTCAGAATACCGAAAATTGACCAAAATTTCATTCTAATTGGTTCAATATTGAAGAAGTTATGATGAAAACAAATTTTTGCCCAATGTCAATCGAAAACCCCACTAAAAGTGGAATAATTGTAGTTAGGCCGACTAAAAATGGCATAATTCTGAAATTTGGTGAAACACGCCAAAAAATTTATGTGGTTAGTTAGGCTGGCATTTAAGGTTTGAAGTGGCGGTCACATGACATAGCTCTGTCTTAACCGCAAACATTAATTGTTTTAACAAAAACCCGTGGCATATAATGTTTCAAACTCCGCGTTCACATCTAGAGTTAATGTCAATGGTCTAACCATTTCGCTGTTGGTTTGAAGTTTCCACGCCCCTGGTATTATGGTGAGGTCACATCAGATGGGGGCTATCCCATTAAACCTCTGCCCATATTTAATTCAAACATTAAATATGTGTCGCCGCCTATCCATGTTAAGAATCATATGCGTGGCTCAATGGTATTGTGTGCATTTTTTGAGGACAATGTCCATGGTTAAAACCTCATAAGTTACAAAAATTTTGATACGCCTTCCAACTCCAGCCTGGGGGCCATGTGGCCACCTCCGAGCCTACCATGTGGCAGCCCATGATTGGCCCAAATTTTACACAGTCAACCCACTGTCAAATAAGAAGATGCCACTTTTCCATCCTTCATTCACCCAAATGGAATATTCCTTGGAATATTCTTTTTTCATAATTCCAAAGTCAAAATTCAACTTTGGTCAACTAGATTTTTGAAGGATACTAAAAACTTCAAACATGCATAACTTTCACATACGACGTCGGATTTGAGTGTCGTTCATGGCACCAGAATGACAACGATGAGGCCTATCTATTTATTCAAGTTGCAACCCATTCTAATCAGTTCCATTTTTGAGCATTTTTTCAACTTTGGACATGATCACCTGATCACACCTCCCAAATGGGAAAGATTTGGACCCCAAAAGCTCTCTGATTTACATAAATTGAATATGAGGAGACTGATTCTCCACTCTTCCAACCTTGAACCAATGAAATCTTCTTGACTTCATCAAATTGAGCTTCTCATAAAAAGATAAATTCTTCCTTGAATCCACTGACCAACTGTTGCTAACCTTTACTGAGTCACAATGAAAATTTTTGAAATTTGCAGAACAACATCTATAATTTGCAAAAATATTATTGTTCCTACAATGGTCTACCTTCAAATGAAACTGAAATTGAGATTCACCTTGCCAACTGTCCTCATGGTGAATTTTTGTTGAATGAGCCATGTACTTGTGTCGAATCCCGACCGAGTTTTCTCACCATACCAATCTGCCATTCTGAAGCCAACAATGACCCTTGCTAAAAAATTTGCCCTCTTTGCTTGCATGCTTTTCCCTTTCTTGGATTCTTGCACCACTTTTCACCGACACTTTATTCTCTACACTGATCGATAACAAAGGCACTTTCTGCAACATCTTGTCATCTTGTTCCAAAGACAACTTGCTTTCAGACTGAAACATATCATCATTTACATTAACATTTACATGAAAAGAATTATGTACAAAATATATTTACTCAATCATCAATAAAGTTAGATTTTTACTTGCATTGAAAAGCCTTTTCAATTGCCCTACATTGACTAAAGAATATTCTAGCTTCTTCTGATGTGCTCTCACAATAAACTCCTTTCCATCCTTGAACAGATGATACTTGTTCTCATGGTGATGGAAGATCAATTTTTTGTCATATAAATACAGAATACCCAACACCACACCTGTAATGTCAAGCGGTACCACATCCAGTTCAACCAAGTCAACGTAAAGAGCTTTTATGGTGAAGTGCAACATGCACTTCCTTGAGACTTGTAAATTAGCTTCCTTGCAAATCCAACCAAGTGGATATGGCTTTGGATGTGGAATGGTCTCAAGTTTCAGCTTCTTGACTAAGTCTTCTGAGATGAGGTTTTTTTGAGACCCACTTTCAAATAGTGTGTCTATCTTTGTGTGTTTGGCTATTATCCTCACATGAAATAGCTCTATCCTCCTCTCTTCACTTTGAGCTTCTATGTGACAGTTTAAAGTGCTAGAACTGGGATTTGTTTCCTTGACAATCTTTTTCCCCTTTATGTTCTTTAGTACCATAAATATGCTTTTAGTTTCATCACTTGATTCAGACCCTAAGTCTTGTTCAACAGTTGCCGTGTTGTTTTTCCCTTTTCTTTGGCCTTATCTTTGTTTTTAAATTTTTCTGGTTTCAGCTCCGGATGAAGTTTCTAGTAATGGTCTTCATCGTGGCTTGTTTTGGAACAATTTTTACAAAATAAATTTTCTTTTTATTTCCTATAGTTTTCATTTATTTTCCTCCCTTTGCCTTTAAATTCACTATCCATATTCCAATCAAAATATTGTTCCCTCTAGCCCCTAAATGCGTAGCTTGCACACAAACTTCGTCTAGACTAGTAGGATTGAATAGAAGGATGGTATGTATAAGATAATTGTGTAAACCACCTATATATTTCAGCAAAGTCTCTTGACTATGCAAATCAATTCTAGGTAATAAAGCCCTTCATCTAAACTCTTGAGTGTAATCTTGAACACTTTGTCCCTTAAGTTGTCTAAAACTTTGCCAATTCATGATAGCCTTTTGCAAATGAGCTAATGGATAAAATTGGTGTTTAATTGCGGAAATAAATTCAGCCCATGATAAAGTGATCTCACCATGTTTTTTAATTTCATCCTTGGTCTTGGCTTCCCACCATACCAATGTTGCTCCTTCCATTCTTAAAGAGGCTAACTGAATCTTGTTGTAGTCTTCATGAAGGTTCTGTATCCTCAAATAAACTTCCAACTGTCTTATCCAATTGTCAAGTTTCTTTGCATTAACCTCACCATTAAACATACGCAACTCAAATTTAACATCAAGCTTTAAAGATGGACTTTTACCAATGGTTTTAGACTTGTGATATTGATTCACCGAGGTAGAGGATGACGATGTAGAGAAAAAGGATGAAGATGGGGATGTTGGATCACCATTTCCTCTGTGTCCTTTCTTTGACTTGTCATCACTTTTCTTTCCTCCTGAAGAACCCTCTCCTTATTTCTAGTGTCTAGACCCTTCTTCTGAAAGCCTATCATTCCTTTCTTGGTAGAGTATCCTTACCATCTTTGTCATGTCTAGGAAAGCTTTCTGAAATACCCGTGCTTCTTCTTTGGGATTGATATCTTCAAGAGCTTCTCCTTCTCTAGAAGACATGCTTGAGGCTTCTTCAATGGCTCTTGGAGGTGGCTCTCTACCCCTTCTTAGTTGTGGATTACTTTGTTCACTAACCAAGTGTCCTTCACCTCTCTTGATTTTAAGCCTAGTAAGCATCAAAACTTGCAAACAATCAACTATATCTTTGCACAAAAAAAATGTTGAGTAGAACTCTAGCTCCTAAGGATCAAATATTTAGCTTTGATACCATTTGATCTGAAAATGGAAGTATTTTTAATGTTGTGCAAAGTATCCATTTCCATTAAATTAAGTGTGAAAAGTATTCTCCATGTCTTGCAATTTAAACAAAGTGTTTTTGGTAACTATTTATGAGTTTATGTGTGAGGGAATGTTAATTAAAATTACTGTTTAACATCTTGAATCAGAAATACACAGAAGATAAACTTCACCATAAAATAACACAACAACATGATGAGGCAGTTCACCCCTCCTGGGCTACATTTGTCGGGTCCAAGGCTCCCAATGGGCATGTCCTTGTGCTATTAAGTTGCTCAAGTTGGTTATACAATGAGAAATATGAGTAAACAGGAAAAAATAGCTGTGAAATTGATTCAGAAGATAGAAATAAGCTAAAAATGGCTTTGTTTCACCTCAAATAGTGAAGTATAGCCCAATACAGCTCCATTTCCTTGATGGCCATGGTGGCTCTCCAAGCTTCCCTAAAGAAAACTTGGTTGAAGAACACCTCTGTTCACTCTGAAACCTATCCAAAACTCTCCAGAATTCTCAGAATACCAAAAATTGACCAAAATTTCATCCTAATTGGTTCAATATTGAAGAAGTTATAATGAAAACAAATTTCTACCCAATGTTAATTGAAAACCCCACTAAAAGTGGAATAACTGTAGTTAGGCCAACTAAAAATGGCATAATTCTGAAATTTGGTGAAACGCGCCAAAAATATTAGCAGTTAGTTAGGCTGGCATTTAAGGTTTGAAGTGGCAGTCACATGACATAACTCCGTCTTAACCACAAGCATTAATTGTTTTAACAAAAACCTGTGGCATATAATGTTTCAAACTTCGTGTTCACATCCGGAGTTAATGTCAACGGTCTAACCATTTGGCTACTAGTTTGAAGTTTTCATGCCCCCGGTCTTATGGTGAGGTCACATTGGCTAGCCCTTTAAACCTCCACCCATATTTAATTCAAACTTTAAATATGTGCCGTCGCCTATCCATGTTAAGACTCATATGCGTGGCCCAATGGTATTGCATGCAGTTTGCAAGGACGAGGTCTGTGGTTCAAACCTCAAAAGTTACAAAAATTTTGATACGCCTTCCAACTTTGGCATGGGGGCCACGTGGCCGCCTGTGGGTCTGCCACATGGCAGCCCATGATTGGCTCGAATTTCACATAGTCAACCCACTGTCAAATAAGAAGATGTCACTTGTCCATCCTTCATTGACCCAAATGGAATATTCTTGGGAATATTCCTTGGAATATTCTTAGAATATTCCTTGGAATATTATTTCTTTAATAATTCCAAAATCAAAAGTCAACTTTGGTTAACTAGATTTTTGAAGGATACTGAAAACTTCAAACCTGCATAACTTTCACATACGACGTCGGAATTGAGTGTTGTTCATGAGGCCAGAATTGCAGAGATAAGGCCTATCCATTTGTTCAGGTTGCAACCCATTCTAAGTAGTTCCATTTTTGAGCATTTTTTCAACTTTGGACATGATCACCTGATCAGTTACCAACCGTTCAAGGAAGAAGAAACTATAGATGAGTTTAAAGATCTCAAGCTGGAAAAGCTAGAAAGCTACTCACCAGCTTTAGTGCACCATGATCGTTTCTCCTGCTTTTCTTTGATCTAATCCTCTCCCTTGTGTAATTCCTTATTGCCTTCCTTAATCAAAACATAGAAATCTTATTGAATGCAAAAAAATATGAATGTAGTAGACATTTCTCTCTCGGAAATGTGAGGCCTACATATCGGGAAATAAAGTGAGTCAAAATTTCATAGTACCAATTCCTGAATGCATGGTGGTATGAGGGATTTCCCCGTATCTTTGGTATTTACACTAAAGAATCACATTGATCCAAATAAAACTGGTGTGGACCTTGCTTCGAGGCTTTATGGAAACTAGTGTGGACCTTGCTTTCAGGATTTATGGAAACTTGTGTGGACCTTGCTTCGAGGCTTTATGAGCATGGATGGATTTTGGTCTAATCAAACTTGGCGGGATAGGATTAGGAACAACATAAAAATAGCAGATGGATTCACTTCGAGAATAATTGAAGACTTTTCACATGTTAATGGATTCACTTCCAGAAGAACTGAAGACTTCCCACATGTCAATGGATTTACCGTAGCTACTCTTGCTTAGTGGCATGTGGGAGTTGCACGCACATCGTGCTTACTGTAGGCCAAGTTTTAAATTCAGTACATAGGAGTTACATGCACAACATGCCTGCTGCAGGCCAACTTTTAACTTTATATTAGGTATTATATTTAAATTTATATTATGTAGTATATTTAATTTTTAAATTTTTATTATTTTTTCTCAAATTACAAATTTAATATAAAATAAACTGGTGCATGTGGAACATGTGTATACTTCATCCGCTCTCTCCATGTATAGTAAAATGAATTTTTTATTATTTCTATCAAATTTATTTACATGGGGTAAATGCAGTTAGCTGTGTTTTTTTCTAATATCTTATTTTGTGTCACAATCCGAGTTGAGGTGCAGCCTCTTGATTTTTTCACTAATTGTGGGAAGATTTGATTTTCCTGTTGGGATAGGGTCGGTCAAAAGAAGTTCAGTGGCTTCACTAATTGTGGGAAGATTTGATTTTCTTGCTGGGAAAAGGTTGGTCAAGAGAAGTTTGGTGGCTTCCTATGGTTACTTGTAAGTTTTTTATTTAAAATTTTAAAATTTCTAGTAAACATATTATTCTTATGCATTTATTATTTTGGAAATTATTCTTTCTTATATGTTTTTGATGTCTGTAAAGGGTCATTATCTCTCATTTGAGTGCCCTTTTTTATGATGATAGAGCACAGAGAAAACCTTATTATTCAACCCCTCTACACACTTTGACATTTAATGCATGCCCTTTAAATCCCCTTCGATAGTTTCAGGTTGGTTTTTATCATCTTCATGTTGGAATTGATCACTACATCGCTTCAAGGGATAGGATATGCTAACTTTGGGATACAAAACATGGGAATATCCTAAGCTAAGACACTCCTCCAAGAATTGTTGTCATAATCTTGACAACGTTTTTCTTAAGGAATCCAAATGCATTTTTAAGGGTAGTTTCATATTTCAACCTTTAAGTTGTGTGCATTGCATTCTTTATTACTTATTCCATCCCTCACGATAGGCGCATTTACTTAGTTATCATTTTGTTTATAGCCTTTGAGATGCTTTCATATAGCTTATAATTTCTTGTTGCTTGGTAGATAAATTTTGCACACATCTTAAATTTATGAAAGAGGCCATTGGTTAGATGAATAAAGTAAGCTACTTGATCTTCTCTATTCTAATTTTTATATATTCATTGTTCTATCCTATGTCTGAGTTTATTTATTGGGTGGAGGGGGGGGTGAAAATCGCCTTTATGTCAATAAAAAATTCTAATTATTGGAATATCGTGGACCTCTCACCCAAAAACCTATTACAAGTTCAGTTTTTCTTAACTCATTGAAGCTCGAGAATCAAAACCACTCAAACCCTTCACACTTCCCTCTCATGGGTAGTGGCCCATTCCATTCACGGATTTTAAGAATTTTAGTGAATGTGCTTTGAGACCATGTGAATTTTCAGACTATGGTAAGAATATTTTTCACTCTAATAAGATATTCTTTAAAATTGTTTCTTCGAATAGACTTACAATGTATTTCTTAGCAAGAAAAAATTTCACTTATAATGAAATTTCCCTTCCGAAATATTTAGTTATGTAGGACTTGCACTTTGGAAATTCCTTTGTCGAAAGAGGGCTTTAGGTGATGTACAAGTGCTGTAAACTTTGGTACATTGTTAATAGCTTTTCCCAATAAAATATTACAAAGGAGAATGACTTGCACATTTTTATTAAGGATTTCATGTCCACTTCTAGTGTTACTTGGTTTTTGTCTTTGATGAAAAGTTATTCTTTAAAGTACAATAGTCCTATTGGTCATCTCATTCCTTTGTGGCCTTTGGCTTGAAGGACTCCATAATATTTGATAGTTCTAGTCCTTGGTTATGATTTATCATTTTGCCTTTCATTTGCATTTACAATCTATAATATAACTTTCATTTTATTTCACGTTCTAACCAGTTATAATGAATGCTTGGGAACAAAGTTTTTTGAAGGCTTGGGGAGAGGAAAAATGGAAACCATGACCTCAAATGTTGGGGATGTTGCTGTGGAAGTTCTCTAGTCACTGATTATATGCGAGAACACTACTTTAAAGTCTAACATGGTAAGAGAAAACAATTATTGTTTCAATCTTCTGTCATTGTTTAATGTTTCTATTTGAATATTGAAAATCGACTGATTATAAGGGTCAACTTGAGAATAAATAATGACTATTTAGTTAGAAAAATACCTGTTTTTTTGTTTTAACAAGAATTTTTTTTGTGAATTCTTCCTTTTACACTCTTGAATTTAAGACAATTTCCTAGATCAAAGCTCTACTATTTAATAGGTAGGGAACTCTATTAGGAATCAAGATTTTTTTCTTTTTTTCCTCTAATGGAACTTCTTCTAGAAACACACCCCGAGAGCATTAAAATTCTTTGTTTCAACTTTATTTGTACTAGGAAAAGGAAAATTGCACATCCTTTAATTTTGAGCCCTCAGCCACCCAAAAATTTTGATTTATAAAAATCCTTTTGTAACATATATCAGTAAAGCATGCCTAGGGTATAAATAACCACTATCTAATTTAATTAGATAAATGAATTCATGAAAAGTAAGTCTGACAGAAACATTATATTCCAAAAAACATTTTTATAATAAAAACTATTGAATGAGTAGACTTAAACCAAGATTAAAGGCTTTCTTAATTTTCATAGAATTCCAAATTAATTTCAAACCTAAGTATTTTCAGATTTTGTATTGATCTTGGCTGGATCTTTCACTTCTACAACTTGTTGTCTTACATACAAGCGTTGGAGAAGATTGATGGACTTGCTTCAGAAACCGTGTGACACTTTTATGGAGCATGAGGGAGCATCACAATGTTCACTCATAATTTATGCCATATTTTGCGGCACTCCAAAAATCATTTCAGACAGGTACTACTATGAATAGCTTTAAAATGATGTGAAAAACTAATTTTCCATATTTTGGTTTGGTAGGGAGGGGTCCAGTTTAGAAAGTCTTAGCTTTGAGTATTTGCCTGTTGCTTGATAGGACTGAGTTTCAGCATTGATGCACTGACTGCTTTTGAAGGTACACTTTTGCTGGAAGAAATTATACACTAAAAATAGGTTATCCCAGAGTATTCTAGTTATGAAAGTGACATATTTTTTACTTGCTAGTTCAAGGATAAGAAATATCAGCTTTTAATGAAATCACATATTTTGAAGTCTTTTCAATTTGATTTCCTACCAATTTCTCAACTTTTACCTCATTTTGCTCTGAGTTACAACAACTACGTACACAGCATAAAACCTTATGCTCCACATCATTTGCATGTAATCCAAAAATATTTTCTCCAGAGTTTGATATATGGAACTAGTTTCTCTGGGATTGCTAGCTTTGGTACTCAAATAGCATTAATATTGCTTTTTGAGATGGTGTTGGAATTTCTTAACAATTCCGAACACACAGAGGAATAAAAAATCCCTCTTTTAAACACGGAGATTTAAATAAAATATGGACAGATATGTGCAGAAAATATATTTCATTAATAAAAAAAACTGGACTGTTACAAAATGAGATCTTCCTCAGAACTTCTGTGTTCAGGATTCACGAAAACAACAAAAATAATTCTTCTGGATTCTACAAATCACAATGCTATCTCTCTGTCTACTCTCTTTGTTGATTGCTACAGACGCAATGCTGTTAAAATTCTGCTCTTTGTCTCTCTATTTTTCTTTTCTACCTTTGGGCAAGAAATTACAAAATACACAGTCCACAATGTGCACACACAACTCTTCTCTATTCCTGGCATATATTTTATACAATGCACATGGCATATGTATTTCTTTCACATTTCATTACAATAATTATATATATTGTAAATATAATATATTTAAAATATATATATTATATAATATTTATAGCCAAAGTTTAAAACAAAACAACTAAAACATATAAGTGGAAAATAAAAACTTAAAAAAAAAAACTTCATGCATTTCACATTCCACATTCTGTGGAGTTAAAATACTAAGCCAGAGGCCATTCCTTTACCCCATGGAACTCATTTGATTGCTCCGGAGGGAGGTGATGTTACCTCCTCCGATGGGTTGCCTTATCCTTTGCTGCTCAAGTTTGGATGCCCACAGAATGTTGTTGGTTGTGCGTTAAATGAGGTTGGTGGAGAATTCATGGCTGGTAGGTGTTGTAGATAAGTGGAGGCGACGTTGCGTGGAGTGAAAATCTAAACTGAGGATTTACTGTCACTGTCCAACCTTCAAACTTTCCATTAGAATTAATTTTGTCGTCCTGCCTCTGCATGCAGCAGTTGGAATTAAATTTCCAACACTCCCCCTTAATTTCAACTACAGGATTTTCTTCCATACCTAGATATTTTCTCAAATAATTAAAACTTTTTTGCCCCAATGGTTTTGTCAGTATATCAGGAAACCGCTCCTCTATTCTACAATGATGTAAAACAATTTCTCCATTGCTCACTAATTCTCTGATGCAGTGATACTTGGCATCAATATGTTTCGTTCTCTTATGAAACACTGAATTATTTTATAATGATATAGCTGAGATATTATCACAGTAAATTGTTGTGCCTTTTACCTATTCATGACACAAATTTCTCAACATTATTCTTATCCATACTGCTTGACATGCTGCTACTGTAGCTGCCACATACTCTGCCTCTGCTGTTGATAAAGCAACTATTGGTTGCTTCTTGGAAGCCCACGAAATGGCTCCCGATCCCAAATGAAAAACATATCCAGAGGTGATTTTCTTTTCATCTATACTTCCAGCCCAATCACTGTCAGTATCTCCAATTAATTCAAAATTTTATGAAGTGGTGTATAAAGTTCCATACCTCTTTGTTCCTTTCACACACCTCAGAATTCTTTTTGCTGCTTGCTAACGTGTCTCCTTTTTCCTTTCCATAAATCTTGAAATTAAACTCACAACATGCATAATATCCAACATAGTTTTAGTCAAATACATGAGGTTGCTAACTATTCTCTTATACTGATTACGAGATCATGTCCAAGTTAAAAAATTGCTCAAAAATGGAAGTGCTCATAAATGGTTGCAATCTAAACGAACGGAAAGGTCTCGTCACTGAAATTCTGGTGCTGCAAATGGTTCTCAAAACTTAGGTTGTATGTGAAAGTTACCGAGGTTTGAAATTGTCTAGTGACCTCAAAAATAGGACTTTTTGACTAATTGATTTTGTCAATTTTTACAAAAAAAAGTATTATTGGCCGAGTAATTTTTATTAATGCTTATGGGCCTATCAGTGGGTGCCACGTGGCTTACCCAAAGGCTACCACGTGGCCCCAGGCCATTGGTCGAAAAGGGCATGTGAAATTGTGAGGTTCATGGGTTTCAAACCTAGCCCCGATAGTTTGGGCAGGGGTCGACCCGACCGGCACGGTATAGGAAGCTTGGTTGAAGAATGGGTGAGTTGGGCAGAGGTTATACCACAGTCAGGTCATTGACAGATTAAATGGGTAGAGGTTTTTGGATTAGCCCTTAGGGCTAATCCCCTTTGCAATATGCCCAAAGCTCAAAACCATAGGCTAAGCGCAGTTGTTTGGCGGAGTTGGAAGGGGGCTAGCCCTAGGGGCTTAGCTGTCACGCCATGAGACTTGTGGCAGAGACCAGGGGCTACCGCCCAATGGTTACAATGGTAGTTAATGCCACCAATGTGACCACCACCCGAATACATTTAATGTGGCGGTTCAAACCTTATCTGCCTAACCAAAAAACTGTCAGCGCCTTTATCGCATGTGAACGCACCTAAAATTTAAATTAACTGCCACTTTGATCCGGTGGTTCTACTAGCGGTTCACCTAAATCCTGTGGAGTTTCCTTTCTAGTGGAGTTAATTGGAGTTCTCCCACTTTTAGTGGGGTTTTTGGGGGACATTGGGCATTTTTTTTGCAGAAGTCATAAATTTCTCAATTTTCGACCAAACAGGATGAAATTTTAGTCAATTTTAGGTTTCTTCAGAATTATGAAGAGTTTGGGACAACTTTCAGAGTGAATAGAGGTAATCTACAACATATTTTTCTTCAGGGAAGAGGAAGGAGCCATGAGGGTCATCAGGGAGAAAGCACTGTATTGGGTTGTATTTCACTGTTTAAGGTGATACAAAAGCCATTTTTAGCTATTTTCCATCTTCTGAAGCTAAATTTACAGCTGGTTTTTCCTGTTTAGGAATTTTTTTCACTGTATAACCATTTTGAGCAAATTAATAGAGCAAGGACATGACATTGGGGAGCCTTGGATCGGCAGATGTAGCCTAGGAGGGGTGAACTGCCTCAACATTTTGTTGTGTTATGTTATGTTGAATTTTACTTGCTGTGTATTTCTATTGTGATATGTTAAATAGTAAATTTAATTAACAAATCCTCACACATAAAACTTAGAAACATTACCAAAACTACTTTTTCTAACCTGCAAGTCATGGAGAACACTTTGCACACTAAATTATATGGAAATGGATACTTTGCATAGAATTAAAAATAGTTCCATTTTCAGATTAGTTGGTATCAGAGCTAGAGTTTTACTCTGCATTTGTTCTTGTGCAAATATATAGTTGATTGTTTGCAAGTTTTGATGCTTACTAGGCTTAAGTTTAAGAGAGGGGAAGGACAATTGGTTAGAGCACAAAGTAATCCTCAACCAAGAAGAGCCAGAGTGCCATTAAATCCACCTTTTAATTCACCTCCAAGAGCCATAGAAGAAGCCTCAAGCATGTCTTCAATAGAAGGAGAAGTTCCTGAAGACATTGATCCCAAAGAAGAAGAACGAGTGTTCCGGAAGGCTTTCCTAGACATGACGAAGATGGTGAGGATACTCTACCAAGAAAGGAATGAAAATCTTGTAGGAGAAGGGTATAGACATCAGAAAGAAGGAGAGGGTTCTTCAGGAGAAAAGAAAAGTGGTGACAAGTCAAAGAAAGGACATGGAGGAAATGGTGATCCATCATCCCCATCTTCATCCTCTTCCTCTACATCGTCATCCTCTACTTCGGTGAATAAATCTCACAAGTCTAAAACCACTAGTAAAAGTATATTTTTAAATCTTGATGTTAAATTTGAGTTTCCTATGTCTAATGGTGAAGTCAATGCAGAGAAACTTGACAATTGGATAAGGCAGTTGGAGGTTTACTTGAGGATACAAAACCTTCATGAAGACGACACCAAGATTCAGTTAGCCTCTTTGAGAATGGACGGTGCAGCATTGGTATGGTGGGAAGCTGAAACCAAGGATGAGATTAGAAAACATGGTAAGATCACTTTATCATGGGCTTATTTTATTTCTGCAATTAAAAATAAATTTTATCCATTAGCTCATTTACAAAGGATATCATGAATTGGAAAAGTTTTAGACAACTTAACGGACAAAATGTACAAGATTACACCCAAGAGTTTAGACAAAGGGCTCTTTTGTTAGGAATTGATTTGCATAGCCAAGAGACTTTGCTGAAATATATAGGTGGTTTACACAACTATCTTATACATACTATCCTTATGTTCAATCCTACTACTCTAGACAAGGTTTGTGTCCAAGCCACACATTTAGAGGGTAGATGTAAACAATCTTTTGATCGAAATGAGGATAGTGAATTTAAACGCAAAGGGAGAAAAAGAAATGCAAACTCTAGGAAAGAGAAGGGAAAAATATTTTGTGAAAACTGTTCCAAAACAAGCCATGATAAAGACCATTGCTAGAAACTTCATCCGGAATTGAAACCATAAAAAATTAAAACCAAAGATAAGGCCAAAGAAAAGGGCAAAACGGTTGCAATAGCTGAACAAGATTTAGGGTCTGAATCAAGAGATGAAACTAAAAGCATATCCATGGTGCTAAAGAACATAAAGGGGAAAGAGATTGTAAAAGAAACAAATCGTAGTTCTAACACTTTAAATTGTCACATAGAAGCTCCAAATGAAGAGAGGAGGATAGAGTTGTTTCATGTGAGGATCATTTCAAAACACACAAAGATAGACGCACTATTTGATAGTGGGTCACAAGCGAACCTCGTCTCAGAAGACTTAGTCAAGAAGTTGAAACTTGAGACCATTCCACATCCAAAGCCATATCCACTTGGATGGATTTGCAAGGATGCTAATTTACAAGTTTCAAGGAAGTGCATATTGTGCTGCACCATAACAGCTCATTATATTGACATGGTTGAATTAGATGTGGTACCGCTTGACATTATAGGTGTGGTGTTGGGTAGTCGCTACTTATATAACAGGAAAGTGATCTTCCATCGCCATGAGAACAAGTATCATCTATTCAAGGATAACAAGGAGTTTATTGTGAGAGCACATCAAAAGAAGCTAGAATATTCTTTAGTGAATGCAGGGCAGTTGAAAAGGCTTGCTAATGCAAATCAAAATTTGACTTTGTTTATGATTAAGCAAAAATATTTTTTACATAATCCTGTTCATGTTATTTTTGATGTAAATGATGAAATGTTTCAATCTAGAAGCAGGTTGTCTTTGGAAGAAGATGACAAGATGTTGCAGAAAGTGTCTTTGGTGTCAATCAGTGCAGAGACCAAAGTGTTAGTGCAAGGTGGTACAGAAATCCATGAGAGGGAAAAGCATACAAGAAAAGAGGGCGCAAATTTCATCATGGATCAATGCTGGTTTCAGAATGGCAGAGTACTATGGCTAGAAAACTTGGTCGGGAGTCTACACAAGTACATGGCTCATTCGGCAAAAGTTCGCCATAAGGACAATTGGGAAGTGTGAATCTTATTTTCACTTTCCTTTGAAGGTAGACCATTGTAGGAGTAGTATGTTTTCTGCAAATTTTAGTTGTTGTTTTGCAACTTTCAAAAATTTGCATCATGACACATTCAAGGTTAGCAACAGTCGGTCAACATATTCAAGGAAGAATTTATCTTTTTATGAGAATCTCAATTTGATGAAATCAGGGAGATTTCAGTGGTTCAAGGTTGGAAGAGTGGAGAATCAGTCTCCTCATCTTTAGTTTCTGTAATTCAGAGAGATTTTGGGGTCCAAACGCTGCCTAATGGGGTGGTGTGATCAGGAGATCATGTCTAAGTTAAAAAATTGCTCAAAAATGGAAGTGCTCATAAATGGTTGCAATCTGAACGACTGGAAAGGTCTCGTCACTACGATTCTAGTGCCATGAATGGTTCTCAAAATTGAGGTCATATGTGAGAGTTACTGATGTTTGAAATCATTCAGTGACCTCTAAAACAAGACTTTTTGACTAATAGATTTTGTCAATTTTTACAAAAAAAATTATTATTGGTCAAGTAATTTTTATTAATGTTTATGGGTCTATCAGTGGGTGCCACATGTCTTGCCTGGAGGCTTCCATGTGGCCCCAGGCCATTGGTTGAAAAGGGCATGTGAAATTGTGAGGTTCATGGGTTTCGAACCCAGACCCAACAGTTCGGGTAGGGGTTGACCCGACCAACACAGTATAGGCAACTTGGTTGAAGAATGGGAAAGTCGGGTGGAGGTTATACCACAATCAGGTCATTGACAGATTAAACGGGCAGAGGTTTTTGGATTAGCGCTCAGGGCT
The DNA here is from genome assembly GCA_034641835.2 of Pinus albicaulis. Lineage (NCBI taxonomy): Eukaryota > Viridiplantae > Streptophyta > Pinopsida > Pinales > Pinaceae > Pinus > Pinus albicaulis. Next base: position 1,214,082,931 of record CM076578.1, on the reverse strand, counting down.
AAGCCCTTTTACAATATGCCCAGAGCTCAAAACCACGGGCTAAGTGCAGTTTTTTGGCAGAGTTGGAAGGGGGCTAGCCCCAAGCGGTTAGTCGTCACACCATGAGACTTGTGGCAAAGACTGGGGGCTACCGCCCAATGGTTATGATGGCAGTTAATGCCACCAATGTGACCACCACCCACATACATTTAATGGGGCGGTTCAAACCTTATCTGCCCGACCCAAAGATTGTCAGCGCCTTTATCACATGTGAACACGCCTAACATTTAAATTAACTTCAAGTTTGATCCAGTGGTTCCAATAGTAGTTCACCTAAATTTGGTGGAGTTTCCTTTTTAGTGGAGTTAACTAGAGTTCTCCCACTTTTAGTGGGGTTTTTGGGGGACATTGGGCATTTTTTTTGCATAGGTCATAACTTTCTCAATTTTCAACCAAACAAGATGAAATTTTAGTCAATTTTGGGTTTCTTCAGCATTTTGAAGAGTTTGGGACAGGTTTCAAAGCGAACAGAGGTGATCTATAACAGATTTTTGTTCATGGAAGAGGAAGGAGCCATTAGGGCCATTAGGGAGAAGGCGTTGTATTGGGTTTTACTTCACTGTTTAAGGTGATACAAAAGCCATTTTATCTATTTTCCATCTTTTGAAGTTGCATTTAAAGCTAATTTTTCCTGTTTAGGAATATTTTTCACTGTGTAGCCATTTTGAACAAATTAATAAAGCAAGGACATGTCATTTGGGAGGCTTGGACCAACAGATGTAGCCCAGGAGGGGTAAATTGCCTCAACATTTTGTTGTGTTATATTATGGTGAATTTTACTTGTTGTGTATTTCTGTTGTGATATGTTAAACAATAAATTTAATTAACAAATACTCACACATAAAACTCAGAAACATTACCAAAACTACTTTGTTTAACTTACGAGTAATTACTCAGTTTCAATCCCATCACCGTAGGAGTAGTTACTGCCTTGCAATCCTCCATATTAAATCTTTCCAAAATTTATTTCACATATTTAGCTTGAGAAATAAAAATTTTATTTTCATTTTTATCTACTTCTATTCCTAAGAAGTATCTCGGCAATCCCATATCATTCATCTCAAATTCATCCTTCATGAATATTTTAAAATTCTCAATGAGATAAGTATCATTACTTTTGAATATAACATCATCAACATAAAAAACAACAATCAACATCTTACCATCTTTCTCTTTGATGTATAATGTGGGTTCTCCTTCACATTTCTCAAACCCATTTTCCAGTAGATAGGCATCTATCCTACTGTACCATGCTCTTGGTGCTTGTTTCAACCCATACAGAGCTTTCTTCAATCTGCATACCTTGTGCTCTTGGCCTGCTTTCTCATAGCCCAAAGATTTTTCAACATATACCTCTTCCATCAATACTCCATTCAGGAATGCTGATTTCATGTCCATTTGGTAAACTTTCCACTTGTGTTCTACTTCTATGGAAAACACTGCTCTTACTATTTCCATTCTTGCAACCAGTGCAAATTTTTTCTCATAGTCTTTTCCTTGTTGCTCCTTATAGCATTTGACAACAAGTCTGGCCTTGTGCCTTTAAATCTTACCTTCAACATTTGTTTTGGTCTTGTAGACCCATTTAACTCCAATTACTTCTTTTCCTTTTGGGAGATCAACCAATTCCCATGTCTTCTTTTTCTCTATTGCATTTATCTCTTCATTCATAACATCTATCCATTTCTTATCTTTTACAACTTCTTAAAAATGAATAGGATCTTCTACATGAAAATATAATGCAAATAAAGAGTTCATGCCTTAATTTTCTGCATATTGCTCATAAATTTCATTCAGAATTTTGAATCTGGTTCCTCTTTCACTTGGTGTACTTGTGCTTGTAGAAGAACTCAAATCTACTCCTTATGATGTGCTTGGAGAAGCACTTTCATCACTTCTCAAGGGTATTCTCATACTAGCTTGTGGTGTCCCTTACTGTGCTTGTGTCTGTTTCTTTTAGCCATTTCTTCCTCATCTTCATCATGAGACAAACAAATTTTTGCATTCATTATTTTCTCAATGCTTCCATCCCAAGCTTCTTCCTCAATAAATTATACATCTCTGTTTATCATAAATTTATTGGTGGATGGGTTATAAATTCTGTATGCTTTGGATTCTTCACTGTATCCAACAAATATGCACTTCTCCCCCTTACTTTCCAACTTCTTCTTCAGCTGATCTGGAATGTATGCATAATCCACACATCCAAAAACTTTCATGTGAGTGACAAAATTCTTTGTTCCACTCCATGCTTCTTTCAGAACTCTGTTCATGACAAATTTGGTAGGGCATCTATTCAAGATATACGCTACACAATTAACAGCTTCAACTGAATACTCATTTGGCAAATGTTTTGCCTTCAACATACTTCTGACCATGTCCATAATGGTCTCTTCCTTTCTGCAATGCCATTTTGCTGAGGTGTGCACCTTGTGATAAACTGCTTATGTATAACATTCCCCCTACGAAATGTAGGAAATATTTGGAGATGTATTCTCCACCTCTATCAGTTCTTAGTACTTTGATATAGTGCCGAGTCTGCTTCTCAACAAGAGCTTTGAAGTGGTAGAACTATTCAAACACTTCACTTTTCTATTTCAAAAAATGCACCCATGTCTTTCTGGTGTAGTCATTTATGAATGTCAAAACATAATGGCTGCCAGCTAAAGATGGTGTTTTCATTGGTTCACACAAATCCGAATAGACAATTTCCAAGGGTGCCTTTGCCCTTATGCTCTTTCCTGATGGAAAGCTTTCTCTATGTTGTTTTCCCAAGATGTTGCCTTCACAAAGGCTGTCCAATTTTTGAATCAATGGTAATCCCTTTACCATTCCTTTTCTGTGCAAAAAATTTAGACCTCCAAAGTTGAAATGTCCAAATCTCAACTGCCATAACTAGTTTTCATCCTTTGCTTCTCTTTGGAATGTCTCTTGTGTCACTGTTGCCATTTCAGCTCCTTTCTTCAAATATGCTCTCATCTTGAGAGGGAACATTTTGTTCCTTGTCATCTTCACTTGCGCAATGCATTTCTTGCTTGGTGGTTTATCCATGATGGTACATACATCATATTCAAAGAATATATTGTATCCTTTCTGAATGAGCTATCCAATGCTCAAAAGGTTACACTTCATACCTGGCACATAGTATGCATATGATATGGTTTTTATTTCTCCTTTCTTTGTCAAAACATTCACTCTACCTTTTCCCATGACAGAGACTTTACTGTCTCTCCCCAATGTTACTTGAGACTTCACATTTTCATCAATCATGGAAAAAATAGAAATGTTTCTAGTCATATGGTTGCTACATCCTGAATCTAGAAACCATATATCTTCATTTTTCTCTTCAGCCAAATTACATGCTAAAAACAACTTCTCTTGACTAATATTTTCTTTGGTAAAATTAGCACCGGGTATATAACCCATGTCACTCTATTTCTTCCTACATTCATTAGCATAATGGCCATACTTATTACATTAATGACATTGGACTTTGGATTTATCATACCTTTTCCATGTGCTTGATTTTGTCCACCTTGTTTGTTATTGCCTTGGCCTTGATTCTAATTTTGATTGTTGTCCCTTCCATTTGTATTTGCTGGGTGGCTTCTTCCTCTACCTTTTCCTTTGTAGTTTCCTCTGCCTTGACCTCTTCCTCTTCCAAATGACATTTGGGTCTTGAAGGCATGCTCCAAAAATGAGTCTGTTTTTCAACCCAATCTTTGTTCATGTGTCATCTATTATCACTCTAGTAAATTCTTAAGTTGTGGGATTTTGGTTTTTAGTAAAAGAATACTAGAGGTAACCACAAACCTACTTTAAACTCTAGGATCTAGCCTTCCTAGGGTTCAGAGAGGGCTCTCTCTTTAAATTTTAACTTTTTTTTTAGTTTGTGAATATTAGACTAGCTATGAAAGTGCAATTTTGGTTTGGTTTTTTTGGATTTGGTGGGAAAAATTCACTTGGAGGGATAGATAGAGGGAAAATTACTTTTCCATTGGGGTATGGAGTCTAATTCAAGCTAACAAAACTAGGATCGAGGCCTAAAAGGTAAAATGTCTTCAGGGCAAGATAGATAACCCTTGGAGATCTTGGAAAATTGGTTTTGTGAAGTTGTATGATTGGGATAAAGGGAACTTAAGGATCCTTTGATCCAGAAAAGGGAAGTAGTAGATAGAGGTCAAATGGAAGAGGGAACAATTAAGGGTTCCCTACACTAGAAATTAGAAGAAAACAAAGAAATGATAACTAGTTAAAAACAGGGTGCTATTAATATGTCCTGTACTAATACTCCTAGTTATACATTCAGATTTAGAATTAAAACAGAGATGTATGGATGTAACAAATAAGAATAACAATGACAATTTTTAGAGAGTACTTCACTCTAGATAGGTTATCACAGGGATCCTGAAGTATGATGCCAAATAGTTGATGCAGTCTGCTACTCAAAATCGAAATCCAAAGCCTTCAAGTCAACAAAATATCTATAGTAATCTCCAAAAATTTTATTCCACACAAAATAATTTAAAAAGAGTGGAGTATTTATAAATAATGTTTTACAAAATATCCTATATTACTTCTAGCAATTAACTTAGGAAAACAAAATATCTTACAACAATAATAGTGATAGCTTCTTAAGAAATCAACAAGCTGTCCTATTTTATTCAAAATAAATAGAAACTATTTTAGGATAAGAAGCAGTTGGCTGCCTATGAGTCCTCCTTGTTGGCTCTTAGATATTTTTTTGGAATCTAACCTACCTTCACTGATACTCTTTCTCATTGATACTCTTTAACCTTTAGTCAAATTGATTTATTGCTGTAAAATTTGTTTTGACTGTGAATTTAGCAAACAGTTTTTTTCTTTTTCATTTGTTTGTCTTTCATTCTTCATAATAAATCAGTAAGTGCTTGCCAATCCTCATTTTTAGTAACTTGAATATTTTTTAGTTTCCTAAATTTCTCATCAGCTTCAGTATGCCTAGCAAAGGTTGGCTTGATGAAAAATAGGTGTTTTATCTCATATTGCAGATAAACAAAGTCTTCAAAACTTTTCAGTAACACCTTTCTTGTGGGGATGCCTTGACCTGTTGGCTTATTCACTTGTTCCTTGGCATATTCTCTTATCTTCTTGTCATAATCATTTTGAGGCATTAACTTATCATTAATAACCATGATATAAGGAAGCGCTTTTTGCCTTAAATTAGTGAACTTAACCATGAATTTGGTTATAGCAGTATTCATACCTTCACATTTTTCTTCAAGCTTCCTCATCAAATTTCTTTTGGTGGTAACTTTCCTAATTTCTAGGATAGTTGTTGTCCTGTCATTAATTTTTAGTTCTTCCAATTCCTGTATATTCTTTCTTTTGAGGAAATTGATAAATATTACAGCCTGTTCTGGTTTATGAACCAAATTAGTTTGTGTCTTTTGGATTTCTGCTTGGGCTGCCAATAATAATTCTCTTTTCTAAAAAATTACCTAAATTGAAGGCCATACATCATGGATGGCTTCAATTACATTATTCCATAGGTAATTTTTTATGTATGATATCTAATCCTTGAGAGTTAATTCTTTTTGTAACTTCTTTACCTCTTCACTCAATCTATTAGCATTTTGTTCATGTATTTTAGCATTTACTTGAGTTGATTTATTTGTCTTCTCAAGATTTTCAATCATCTTTGTCAACCTATTAATTTCATTTGTCTTCAAAGACATCTCTTCCATTTCTTTCACTAGTCGACTACTTTCATCTGGAGGTTGCAATGTTGTTGTAGAGGATTCAGTAGCTGAAGTTGTTGAAGAAGTCACTGGCACTGCAGTGGCCATTAGTTCTTTGGGTGCCAAATTTTCTCCTAAAGTTGAAGGCACTGTTGTAGTGATGACTGGGATGACCGTAGGAATCATTGGTTCTTTGACTGTCTCCTTTTCTTGGACAAGTTGGTCCATATGTACTTGCATTTCCTTAATCTAAGCTGTTAGTTGAAGTATTAAACTCATCATTTCATCTTTTTCCTTTTGTTCCTGTAAGACTTCCTTTGTCTGAGGTTGCTCACCTTGAGGATGTTTGAGATGTTTCCTCAAGGCAGCTATATCCTCATTTTTCTTCTTTACCAATGCTTATGCTGCTTTGATGTTTGTAAGATCATATCCTACATGCAATACTAAATATTCTAAGGCTTTTATCCTTATATCCTTTGCATATAATGAAGCTTTATCCATCTTCATTTTATCTTTCATATTAGAGATGGTGTTTTGAGGCTTATGAGCACTCATAGCTTTTGTTGGGATTATAAAATACAACATCTCTAAGGTTTTCCTATGAAACTCTATTTGATCTAATTCATGGATTTTGTCTATAGCTACTTCCATATCCACTTTCTTATAGTCAGAAACTGTCTTTGGCACTGATACTGTGGCCTGTAATACTGACATAATCATTTTTTTACTTGAATAATCAAATGCTGATAGGAATATGTTTTGATTACCTAGCTTTTATTTCAAAAACTGAGAGTAAATTTCAATTTTGATTTCCTCATTCTTCAGCTTGAATTGCTTGTATTTCTCCTTAATATCAAAATCCTTTTCCTCAGCGGAATGTGAGGAAGAAGCCTCCATACTTTGTTGCCTTTCCATCATCCGTGTATCTTCATTATTCAATTGTTCTTCATTCTGATTTGGCTCACTGATAACTACAATATCTACACTGGTCTCTAGCAAATCAGTGTTGGTATTGAAGGGCTCCATTTCTTCAACATCTATTGTCACTTTAGCTTTGGCTATTGCATCTAATTTTGGCCTTTTGTTGTAAATGATATTGAAATTTGTTTCTGCGGTAGTCTCTGCAATATAATCTCCCTCTTCTCTAATTCTCTTAGTGGATGTCTCTGGCTGTTTGGAAATTTCCAACTTGTGAACAATATTCCTTTGGTTAACTGCCTTTGTTAAATATTTTTCAACCCACTTAATTTTATTAGCAAACTTCTCTATTTCTGGTTTTGATTCATGGATAAAGGGTGTTGATTTACATTTCACCCTTAGTTTACTTAAGATCCCTTGTGGATCATAGTTCCAAGGGAAAATTTCTTCCAATTTATATTCGAGTAGTTGATTTTCTGCTTCCTTTTCTGCATCTTTATGATTACATATGAATGGCCCAATTTTATTTTTAAGTTTGAATTGCGTCTTCTTCTTGGCTGCCATGAAGTTCATAGAATCGAAATTTAGGATCTGCCTAATGTATTCCAAGGAAAAGATTGTTAGGTCCCTATATTACTAGTTTAGCCGCTTATTGTTATTAGTGTAGCCCCCTTATTGTTATTATTGTAGCCCCCTATAACCCCAATATTGTTATTATTGTGCCCTTACATTGTTATTGTTAGGTTGGCTAGGATTACATTGTGGCCCCACTAGGATTACATTGTGGCCCCATGGACTCCTATATATAGAAAGGATATTTTTTCATTTCAATCATCCAAGAATTGTTCATTCATGTAATGTATTGTAGGTTTCCCCCTCGAAGTGGCTTATTTCTAAGGCATTGACATCTCTTTTATTCTATTTTTGGAGCTGGTTTCACAACATTTGGTATCAGAGCTTTGGATTCTATGGTTTCGCTGCTCCAAACAGGTCATCATGGAACTTTCGCTATAGCTTGTTTTCTAAAAAGGTTCAGAAGCTAAAATTTTTAGAGTACAAAGCCGAAATCTGGTGGAACATTTTTGCAAAATTTCATAGCTTAGTTCACAATATTTTCGGAGATATTATCTATGGAATTTAGGTCTTTTTGCATGCTCCTCAATTTAACCTAAATAGGTCATCGCAGAATTTTCGCTATAAAGTTTGTTCAACGAAGGCTCAGAATCTGAAATTTTTAGAGCGCAAAGAAGAACTCCTAAGGAACATTTTCACAAAATTTCAGATCTTGGTTCTCAATATTTTCAGAGATATGGTCTGTGGAAGTTAGGACTTTTTCAGGCTCCTGAATTTCATCTCAAAGAGGTGATCGTGGGAAAATATTCATAACTCTCTCTCTGAGCATCAGATTGGAATTCAGTAAAAAGTGGACGCAAGAACATGGAATGTAGTTTCCTATCTATAAATTTCAGATCCGAAGGAGGAAGAAGTGACGCGTGGCATGTCATACAAGTTTTCTTTACTGAACCAGTAAATAATTAGGTCATCCAAGGAGATTGGGTACAACTTTGTCTTCAAGAATCCAAATCAGGTCAGACTTGTGGAATTTGAAAGAGGATTTAGAGGGCTACCTCAGTACCAAATTTCATATATTGAAGATCTGAAATCATAGAGATAATTCAATTTCAATATCGCACTCCTCAAAAGCAAGAAACATGTGTGTATTTTTTTCTTCGAAATACATAAGTCTCGTTTGAAAAAAAATAGTTGGAATTTATTCCAATGGCATATTGAAGAATAGATATCAGTATTGGGTTCTAAAATTTCCCCTAAAAAGAATTCAACACCCATTAAGCCTTCATAAGGCTCTACTATGACTCATGAAGATGAAGAAACACAACATGAGATATCAAAATTACAAGAGCAAGTAAACCAATTTTTTCTATCGCAAAGAGCAACAAAAAATGAAATGGAATTTTTGAAGAAAGGTGTGGAAACTAAGATGGATGGTTTGAAGAAAGGTGTGGAAGCTAAGATGAATGGTTTGGAAGCTAATATGGAAGGCATGGAAGTGGGCATGGAAGCTAAGATGTATGGCATGGAAGCTAAGATCGATGAAAAAATGGAAAACATAAAAGTAGACATCAAAGTTTTGGCAAAGTTGATACAAGAAATGTTTCCTAATGGCAAAAAGATAGTAGAGGAAACTCATGATGAGAAAAAAATAAATTTTAATCATGATTTCATAAACTCTAATGTTGGACGGAAGAACCACCATATTCCAAATATGGATATGAGGAAGTTTGATGGCAAGGATCCTGTAACATGGATACTACAGATGGACCAATATGTTGATCTCAATAATGTTCAAAACACACAAAAGGTATGCATTGGAACTTTAAATTTAAAACAAAATACATTTGTATGGTATTGATGGATTTTCTCCCTAAAAAAATTGTCACTTGGTCAATTTTTATGGAGGAAATGATAGCACATTATGAGGATACAAAGATCAACACCTTCTTTAGCCAATTGATAAATTCTCAAACAAAAGGGTTTAGTGGGGGAGCACATTGAGGATTTCCAAAAATTTAATATAAGGGTAACTGATATTCCAGAGGAACACATGATTGATCTCTTCATAGGTACTTTAAAGGATAACATCCAACATGAAGTTCGCGTTTTGGAACCTAATTCATTGGAGAAGGCATTCATGTTGGTAAGAAAAATTGAATGTAAAATTATGGCAACAAGAAAGACTACCACCTACTTCTATAAAGAGGGAAGTGTTGCTACTCCTATATTTCCACAACCTACAAGGTTGACAGCATAAAAATTGGAAGAAAAAATAGAAAAAGGGCTTTGCTACAGTTGTGATAGAAAATACACTAAAGGTCATAAGTGTGCTCAGAAGAAATTATTTTACATATATTATGAAGAGGAAGAAGAAAATGAACAAGAAAAGGATATACACCGGGAACCAACCCTAGAAGAGGAAGAAATGTGTCTGAACATATCATGTAATGCATTGGCAGGAATTACCACTCCTCAAACTCTCAAGATAGAAGGACATATCAAGCAGAAAAAGGTAATAGTGTTGATTGATTCAGGTAGTACCCATAATTTTATTCATTGTAAGGTAGCCAAGGAACTAAATTGTTTCCTATACCCAGCATCAGAATGCCAAGTGATGGTTGCAAATGGAGGAACCATAAATTTCTCTGTAAAATTCCATAATATCAAGAAAACCATGGGGGAATATGTATTGAATAGTCCAATGTTTTCCATTCCTATGGGAGGTGCTGATGTTGTACTAGGAGTACAATGGTTACAATCTCTGGGGACAATAGCTTTTAATTTTTAAGAACTTTTCTTGAAATTTTTTTTAGAAGGAAAGGAAGTCGAATTACGAGGTATCACAGGGAAGCTGGGAAAGATAATAAGCTCTAATGTCATGACAAAGCTTCTGAATAAATAAAAATGAGGCGTAATTTCACAATTATGCTCACTAGAATTTCCAACATCAAAATCATCTATTTCTGCAGATCTCCAAAAAGTCTTGTACAATCATTCCAAGGTGTTTGAAACTCTCGAAGGACTCCCACCTATTCATGATCATGATCATGCTATTCATTTGATTCCAGGAAGTGTTCCTCCAAAAATCAGGCCTTATAGATATCCTTATGTCCAAAAGAGAAAAATTGAACGTATGATTATAGAAATGTTAGAGGCCGGTATAATTCAACATAGTCAAAGTTCGTTCTCTGCTCCAGTAGTATTGGTGCACAAGAAGGATGGATCATGGCGCATGTGTCCAAATTATAGGGAGCTCAATAAGCTCACCGTTAAAGATAAATTTCCCATTCCTGTGATTGATGAATTATTGGATAAATTACATGGAGCAATTTATTTTACCAAGTTGGATCTTCATTCAAGATATCATCAAATTAGAATGAAGACTGAAGATATTCCTAAAACAACATTTCAAACTCATGAGGGTCATTATGAATTTTTGTTCATGCCTTTTGGCCTTACCAATGCACCTTCTACATTTCAAGGGTTTATGAATTCCATTTTCAAACCCTTCCTTAGAAAATTTGTGCTAGTATTTTTTGATGATATACTAATCTACAGTAGGTCTTGGAAGGATCATGTTCAACATGTTGACAGGGTGCTCAAACTATTGCAGGAGAAACAATTAAATGCAAAATCATCCAAATGTTTCTTTGGAGTACAAGAGGTGGAATATCTCGGTCATATTGTATCTCACGAGGGTGTTAAGTTAGACCCTAACAAAATTAAAGCCATTAAGGAATGGAAAGTCCCCACAACTATAAAGAAGTTGCGAGGAATTCTCAGTTTAACATGGTATTATCGCAAGTTTGTTGAGAATTATGGGAGAATAGCAGCACCTCTAACAACATTATTGAAGAAAAATGCATTTTCATGGAATCCTGAAGAAACTAAGGCCTTTGAACATCTTAAAGAGGCAATGTGCCTAGCACCGGTCTTAGCTATGCCAGACTTCACAAAAACCATTATTGTGGAATGTGATGCCTTAGGAAATGGAATTGGTGTTGTTTTAATGCAAGAAGGAAGACCCATTGCTTTTGAAAGTAGTCTAATAAAAGGAAAGTATTTACAAAAAGCTATTTATGAGAAGGAAATGTTAGCAATACTACATGCACTAAATAAATGACGACCTTACCTAATGGGAAGACACTTCAAGGTAAAAAATGATCAGGATAGTCTTAAACACTTTTTGGAACAAAGACTATCTTCAGAAGAGCAGAAAAAATGGGTCACAAAGATGTTGGGTTATGACTTCGAAATAATATACAAAAAAGGGAAGCTAAATGTTGTTGCAGATGCACTCTCAAGAGAAAATGAAGAGGTGGAAGCATTGCATTGTTCCATTTATATTATCCAACCAGATTGGATAACCGAAACAAGCGATGAATGGAAGAGGGATGAAGAAGTGTGGACACTCATTCAAAATTTGCAACAAGATCCTAGTACATCTGATAAATTTATTTGGAAAAATGATTCCTTATGGTACAAAGATCACTTATATCTTTGTAAGAATTCACAACTAAAACAAAATATTCTTTTGGAATTGCACACTTCTCCTTTAGGAGGACACTCAGGATTTTTAAAAACTTACCACAGAGTGAAGAAGTAATTTTTTTGGGATGGTCTTAAATATGATATTCAAAATTTTTTGGCGGAATTTTTGGTTTTCCAGCAAAATAAAGTTGAGAGAATTAAGACCCTGGGTCTTCTACAACCTTTATCCATTCCAAGTCAACGTTGGGAGGAGATTTCAATGGATTTTATCATAGGTTTACATAAGTCTGAAGGAAAGAGTGTCATCATGGTGGTAGTTGATAGAATTACCAAGTATGCACATTTTTTTGCATTATCTCATCCATTTAAAGAAAGTAAAGTTGCTACTACATTTATGGAAATAATTCAAAAGCTACATGGAAACCCAAAGGTTATTGTGAATGACAAAGATCCCATTTTTACTGGAAATTTTTGGACGGAGTTATTTTCTTGTTTGGGTACTCAATTAGCTCATAGCTCATCCTATCATCCTCAATCCGATGGTCAAAATGAGATAGTGAATAAATTTTTGGAAGGATATCTTCATTGTTTTGTATCTGATAAAAAAACACAATGGGTGAAGTGGTTACTTCTCACTGAATGGTGGTATAACACTTCTTTCCATACTGTAGCAAAAATGACCCCATTTATTGCACTTTATGGATATCATCCACCATCCATCACATCATATTTAAGAGAAAATTATAAAGTTCAAGAAGTGGAAGATCACATCGAGCATCAACAAGAAGTTCTCAAACTCTTAAATGATAACCTAAATTTGACAAAAAATAAAATGAAACAACAGGTAGATCAACATCGTAGCGAGATAAGTTTTGATGTAGGAGACTAGGTATTTTTACGGCTACAACCATACAAACAAATTTCCCTCAAGCAAGCTAAGAAGGATAATCAATTATCACCAAAGTACTATTGTCCATACAAGGTGTTGCAAAATATTGGTACTATGGCATACAAATTGGAGCTTCCTGCTTCTTCGCGAGTGCATCCAATTTTCCATGTTTCATGCTTAAATAAGGTTATAGGTGAAAATATTCCAGTTCAAAAAATATTTCTAGAATTTGATGAGGAAGGAAAAATCATATTGGAACCTAAAGTGGTCACAAAAACAAGAACTCGACGGCTACAAAATCGATCAATTTCAGAGTATCTCATCAAGTGGACGAACCTAACAACTGAAGATTCTACATGGGAGGATGAGAATTTTATACAGAAGCACCCAAAGCTACTCAAGCGTTGAGGACAACACTTTCTTGAATGAGAGGGGCATGTTAGGTCCCTATATTACTAGTTTAGCCCCTTATTGTTATTAGTGTAGCCCCCTTATTGTTATTATTGTATCCCCCTCTAACCCCAATATTGTTATTATTGTGCCCTTACATTGTTATTGTTAGGTCGGATAGGATTACATTGTGGCCACATGGAATCCTATATATAAAAAAGAGGTTTTTTCATTTGAATCATCCAAGAATTGTTCATTCATGTAATGTATTGGAGGTTGCCCCCTCGAAGTGGCTTATTTCTAAGGCGTTTATATCTCTTTTCTTCTATTTTTGGAGTTGCTTTCTTAACAAAGATCCTCATTGATGGATGTTTGGGTAACTTGTAAGGCAACAAGTTTGAACCAAAAACTCTAACTTCAGTAAATTTCTCATATAAAGACCAGTCACCAATTTTTCTCTACTCTAATAACTGCAATATTTTCTTCATTTCCTCACTTATTCTAGGCTGCTCTGTTTTGATCAACATGGTGATCACTAAATGTAAAAACAACTCTGCAAACTCTGAATAACTGAAATCTGTGCCTTCTTTTATGAGTATGGATGTCTAAAAGATGAGAGATAGATGTTTTCCTTCTATATCAAACTTTTGAAGTAAAATAGAAAGCTATCTGATTGGAAGAAAAGAAACATGTGGAAAAGATAGGAGCTATATTTGAATACTCCTTCCAGCTGTAAATTAGTCAATTGATAGTGAATATTATCAGAAATGAAACCAGCATAGTCAAAGATAACTGAAGGTGGTTGACCTAGAGAAAAGGTGGACAAGAATCCCAAGGTAGACTCATCAGTGTGCTCATCAGTGAAATACCCAAGGATGAAGGAAAGCATGGAGATTACATGCCTTGAACCTTCAAGGAATTTAGTAGTCGAATATCGAGGATTTAACTTGGGAATTTTAACATGCAGGGGCATAAAATTCTGAAAAATCATGAGCCTTTTAGGAAAATCTAAGCCAATGTATAGCTTATTGAGGGCCTCAATAGACAAAGGGACTGCTCAGGGGTCTACTTGAAGCTGCAACATTTGGTTTATTGACTTTGCAGTGATGGTAAATAGGACTTCTTTACTAGCATTCACAATAGCTCTTTGTTTAGGAATATAGTACTGGTGACATAATCTGATAATTTATTGACAAGGGTGTGTCAAAGGGACTACATATTTGGGCAGATTGGATTCCCAAATATGAACTTTTTCATGATCATCTAAAGACTTCTCAAAACACCAGTTATGGATATCTAATAGATTGAATTCAACTATGGGATCAGCTATTTTGTAGTCAATATCATCTAGGGGAATGTGTTCAATATCAACAACTGGGGGTTGTAATGGATTGACCACAATTTCAGTATTTGGAGTCATGACAGGCATAGGTTTAGGAGCTTTAGAACCTTCAGGCTTGCTTACACTCTGTTTTTTAGGCATCTTGATTTGCTTTTGTGAGTTTAAACAGTTTGCTGAGGCAATTTTACTATAGAAAAGGCTTGATTGGGTAATTTTAGCAAAATAGAATCTCTTTTTGGATTTTATGCCCAATTAGGTTTATCAAAGAAGTTCTGAGGCTTTAAAACTGGTCTAAAACAAAAAAACAAGGGTTTTCTGAGTTTTTTTACTGAGAAATGGTGCTAAAATTCTGTTGAAAAGAATTACAAAGGGTTTCAGGATACATGAAAAGGTTTTTTGGCCTTTTAGAGCTTGAAATGGATCATTAAAATTTGAAAGATTGAAAAAATTACTTGAAAAACCGCGCAGCAGACAACAGGGTTTCTGGGAAAATTTTGGCAGAGTTTGGCCTATTTCTGGGACTTTTGGGAAATTTAGTTACTCCATTTCTTAACTTTCAATGTTTTTCTTTTTTTCTTAAAATGGTTTTCCAACTTGATTGTAGGTTGAATTCTGAGAAAAATACCTGGTATGATGTAGGTATCGGCTTCTGGAAAGGTTTTTGAGGTTCTTAGGTGAATTGATGACTTCAGTAAATTGCTCGGAGCAATGCTCAGCTCCTCAACAGTCTTCAGAAGTTTTAGGGAAAGGTTTCGCAGGTTTTGGGCATAAAAAATGGCAGAAACATGCTTTAATAGGTTTTCTGTACAGTCGAGGAGGCAATGCAGTGGGTTTAAATGCGCAAATGGACTGAAAAAAGCTTTACCAAAGGTTTTATTTAAAATATGTCAATTTCATTAAATGAAGTTTTAGTCCGGCGGGAAGGCAGTTTCAGAATGCAATAGACGAAAACCGTGAGTGGTTATCGCTTGGCTATCGAGCGGTAAGCTGTTTTGAACTAAACCCATGCAATCCAGTGAGGAAAGGCCACGTGGATGGGAGAGAAATGGGTGAAACCACCCATTTTGCGTGGCTTTGGATTTTGGGCGATCTTGCATATTTTCTATGCGATATCATCCTCTAATCATCAGATGTGGGATTTTAATGCGAAGGGCTGAGATCGTTTCGGGAGTTGCATTGAAATGGAAAGGTGGGACCGGGCCTTTGCATAGGCGGAAGGTTTATGCTGTGGCGGGGGGATATATGGTTTAACACATATATAGGGTTTTAATAAATATATGTGGGCCGGGTTTTTACGCTTAGGTGTCTAAGGTTTTATGAATAAACATTTGTTTAATTCAACAAACTTCGGATTATATGAATATATGCGGGGTTAATGTTTTTTATTTAAAACCTTTGTGAAATGTTTTAATAAAACATATGCGGGCGAGTTAATATATAGTATATAGTTTTTTAAACCTTTTTCAATGGTTTAAAGATGATAAGGGCGGGATACATGGAATAATGATAGTTTTTAGACCAAAGGGCTTCATAATTTGGGGTTTTTATTTGTGCACATTGAGATAATAGACTTTGGTCAAAACGTTATAATAGTGGGTTTTTTGGGGTATTTTAAATATAAGGAAATTAATAACTACGGGAGGGTATTTCTTAGGGATTTAATAAAAGTATGTTAAAGGTTAATATGAAAGGGTAGTGTAATAAAAACAAAATACATATTATCTCTAAGTAGAGTATAAAATCAAGCATTTCTTATCTTTATATTTCTTTCACTAATACTTAGGATAAATGTAATTTTGAGGGTTTTTATGAATGATTTTGAAGGGATGAAGTTAATTATTTTATGATTACAATTTTAATAAGTAAGAATGTGTCTTTAATTAGGAAAAAAGGGGTTTTAATGTATGAATGAAAGGTAAATGATGATAAATGAGGGTTTAACGTAAGAACTGAATATTTTTAACTAACCAGTCACTGAGCCTTGGATCCAATTCCAACGAAAGTCAGAGAAATGCTTTGAGCATGTTTGACTGATATCTTAGAATACTGAATACTCATAAGGGAAGGGAAATTAGTGATTTTGCCTTTTAATTATTTATTACATGATTTCCCAACTACTTTCTACCTACCCAAATTTATTTCTAACATATTTTCTTCATTTTGTAGGTGCATTTAGGCTTGCAACCTTAAAACATTTTCTTTCAAAGCATAAAACTATCTAAATCTGCCTTATTTCATCTGAGGGCTTAGATTAAATTGTTGAGCTCCTCATTATTCTCTAACTATCTAATGATTTGTCAAGTTTAAATTGTTTGAAAAATCTTTATTCTCTATCTAAAACATGAAATTGAAATCATGAAAAGTTAAGATTAAATTGTTTAACTAATCACGGATTATGGCATTTATTGACACTACACATAATCATTATTCTTTGTAGTAAAAGTAAAAGTAGTAGCATTTGGACTTGCTCACTTTCAGGCCTTATTTATATATTTTTCTTTTGGGGTCTATATTTTTCTAAGTCCTTTGATTTTTCTTTTAGGACTTTTTACCCTCTTTTTGACTTTTTATTATTTTTCATTTTTCAGAATATGGGAAAACAACTTGCATAAAGCAAGGTATGTACATATTTACAAGACTTATCAAATTCAATTCAAAAAATTATGAACGTTATTATTATAGGACCCTAACATCATCAATGATGCATGAAGTTCATCAACTGTAAAATTTGAGAGATCCTTTGTCTCTTCAATGGTTGTGACTATCACATCAAATTTTGAGGGTAAGCTCCTCAATAATTTCTCCACTATTCTTCTTTCTTCTACTGTCTCTCCATGAGATCTCATTTCGGTAACCAACCCAATCAACTGTGTGAAGAATGAATCTATTGTTTTAGACTCTTTCATGCAAATGACTTAAAAATATCTTCTCATCAATTGAAGCTTTGCTGTCTTTACCCTCTCCATACCTTGGTAGGCTGTCTGGAGGATATCCCATGCATCCTTGGAGCTCTTTGCTGCTGTAGTCCTTGGAAATATAGTTGCATGCACTACTTGATAGAGAAAGAAGAAGGATTTTGAGTCCTTCCTATTACTCTTCAACAAATCCTTCTCTGCATGTGTTAAGGAATTATAAGATTGTTCATATACTAGTTCTTCTAAACCATCTTCAACTAGCTCCAATAAATCTTGAGAGAAAAACAGGGCTCTCAATGTGATTGCCTAATAGTCATAGTTCTTCCCATTGAATTGTGGGAGTTGAGTATTTCCCATACTTGTGCTTGTGCTGGCTCCTGCCATAGCTAGCTTGCTGAACTATGCTAAAAAACTTGACTGTGTTTTTTAAATAAACTGTCTTATAGTTCTGTGGACTGTAATCTTCAAGAAAACTAAATTTTTTTTTTTGTAAATACCTTGTTTTTCTAAGCCTTCACTCTACTGGAGAAATATTCAACAAAATTGATCCAGATCTTGGGGGAGGCCCCCAAGATCTAAAAAAAATCAAATGGATGTGACTAGATCTGCAAAATTAGAATGCTAGAAAAAAGAGAGAACACAAAGAAAATAAAACCACAAAGAAACTTGTTTTATTAAAACAGAGAATAATTGTAGAAGCTACATTTTGGCGGACAATTTGTCATTTTACAAAGTGAGGCTTGTTATTTATAGCCTTTTTTTTTTAGATAGAATACCATAGGTGGATACAATGGGCCAATACCACGGGTAGATACCACTTACAATACCATGGGTAAATCCCATGTGTGGGTGAATACCATGGGTGGATACATACCACGGGTCACTTACAATACCATGGGCAAATAAATATCATGGGTGGATGAATACCATGGGTCGATGCCATTTAAAATACCATGGGTAAATTCCATGGGTGGATGGATAACATGGGTAGATGAATACCATGGGTTGATGCCATTTTCCATTCGGATCATTCCTCCCTCCTTAAGAAGCAATGGTTCCCATTGCGTGAAGTTCCCCTTTGAGAAGCCTTTGTTGAATATGAATAACCACTGAAGAGAAGAGTTTTGTGTATTTAACCCATAACTGTGATGAACGAAGATCCGAGGATAGAGATACCCTATAATGCTTGTGACCAACTGTGATATTAACAGTGTGCGGCCTAGCAAATGGACTTCAATGAAGTGTGGGTTTGTGGATGAACCAAAACCATGACAAACGAAGATCCGAGGATAGAGATACCCTGTAAT
Organism: Pinus albicaulis; assembly: GCA_034641835.2. Taxonomy (NCBI): domain Eukaryota; kingdom Viridiplantae; phylum Streptophyta; class Pinopsida; order Pinales; family Pinaceae; genus Pinus; species Pinus albicaulis. Next base: position 1,214,064,347 of record CM076578.1, on the reverse strand, counting down.
GCTTGTGACCAACTGTGTGACTAACAATGTGCGGCCTAGCAAATGGACTTCGATGAAAATGATTTTGTGCGTTTGACCCATAAACGTGATGCTGATTGTTGATGAAGTAGCAGGTGCCTACATAACATTGAGTGGGAGGGCACGTCCCAAAATAACCCAATATGAACACTGCTATGATGAAAATGATGAATGTGAAGCATGTGCCTACTAAAGTGGGGTGGGAGGGCACATCTCCAAAGGGAACCCGCTCCGAATGCTACTCTAGATTTAAAATGAGCATAAATCAGTCAATATATCTCAGAATATTTATTATAACCTATTTTTAGAAATGGAATGATCATTCTGCATCTTCTCATCTATTTGAAACCACTATCTGGAGACGCTAGACTCTCAGATTTGTGTTGGAACTATCTCGCCGTCACAAAATTTCTGAAAAAAATAATTGATTTTAAATCAATGATAACTCCCACATCTGGACTTCGATTTAACCGATTTTTTTTTAAATTGGGTGATTTTTCAAGAGGAGCTCAGATATATATCCATTCTTCTGAAATTTTTCACTGAAAATTGCAAAAAATAACAAGAGAGCCGCCGTCCATGAATTGTCGTCAGAAAAATTGCTTCAACATTGCTGATTTTGAATCAGCGATATCTCCGTCATCCGAACTCCAATTTGGCCAATTTTTTTTTTGAATGTGAGTATTGTTTTGCAAGGAATCCAGATCTAGTCTTTGTTTTTGTAAAATTTTCACCAAAAGTTTCATATCTGATCTGAAAACTCGCCGCCCAAAAAAATTCACGGATTTTGTTGAAGATTGCTGCAAAATATTGAAATTAAAATATGTTTCAAACCCTCATTCCCATGGAGGCGTAACCTAAATCTGATACCACTGATCCAGATCTTGGGGGGAGGCTGCCAAGATATAAAAAAAATTAAATGGATGTGACTAGATCTGCAAAATTAGAATGCCAGAAAAAGGAGAGAACACAAAGAAAATAAAACCACAAAGAAACTTGTTTTATTAAAACAGAGAATAATTGTAGAAGCTACATTGTGGCAGAAAATATGTCCTTTTACAAAGTGAGGCTTGTTATTTATAGCCTTTTTTTTTTAGATAGAATACCATAGGTGGATACAATGGGCCAATACCACGGGTAGATACAACTTACAATACCATGGGTAAATCCCATGTGTGGATGAATACCATGGGTGGATACATACCATGGGTCACTTACAATACCATGGGCGAATAAATATCATGGGTGGATGAATACCATGGGTCGATGCCATTTAAAATACCATGGGTAAATTCCATGGGTAGATGAATACCATGGATTGATGCCATTTTCCATTCGGATAAAAAATTCTTCTTCCTTCCTTCAGCTTCTTTGGAAAATGCAAAGAGCCTGAACTAGCTTTGATACCATGTTGGAATTTCTAAACAATTCCGAACACACTGAGGAATAAAAAAAATTCCCTCTTTTAAACACATAAATTTAAATAAAATGCGGACAGAGATGTGCATAACATATATTTCATTAATAAAAAAAACTGGACTATTAAAAAATGAGATCTTCCTCAGAACTTCTATATTCTGGATTCACAACAACAACAAAAAAAGTTTCTTCTGCCTACTACAAAGCACAATGCTATCTCTCTGTCTATTCTCTTTTCTGACTGCTACACACACAGTGCTATTCAAATTTTTCTTTCTGTCTCTCTGTTTTTCTTTTCTGCCTTTGGGCAAGAAATTACAAAGTACACAATCCACAATGCGCACACACAACTCTTCTCTATTCCCGGCATATATTTTATACAATGCACATGGCATATGTATTTCTTTTACATTCCATTACAATAATTATATATATTGTAAATCTAATATATTTACAATATATATATTATATAATATTTATAACCAAAGTTTAAAACAAAACAAATGAAACATATATGCGGCAAATCAAAACTTAAAAAAAAAAATTATGCATTTCACATTCCACATTCCATGGAGTTAAAATACTAAGCCAGAGCTCGTTCCTTTACCCCACGGAACTCATTTGATTGGTCTGGAGGGAGGTGACATCACCTCCTCCAATGAGTTTCCTTCCCCTTTGCTGCTCAAGTTTGGATGCCCATGGAATGTTACTGGTTGTGCGTTAAATGAGGTTGGTGAAGAATTCATGGCTGGTAGGTGTTGCAAATAAGTGGAGGCGACGTTGCATGGAGTGCAAATATGAATTGAGGATTTACTGCTGCCGTTCGACCTTCAAACCTTCCATCGTAATTAAGTCTGTCATCTTGCCTCTGCGTGCAGCAGTTGGAATTAAATTTCCAACAGATGGCAAGTTCAAAATATGCTTGGTGCATGTGGAAGGTCTTCTTAATCATTTCGTTCACTATTCTTTCTAAGTTGTTCTATATTATGCTGAAGATGACATTGTTTTAGTTGTTATTTATAATTTTAGATTACAACTGTTGCAGTTGTATCCACATGTGATGCGCTACAACACAATAGATACAAAAACAGATTCATGAAATTTGGATGTATCATTCCCAAGAAAATATGGGCAGCGGTGTTACCTGAGCTATGGACCTATTCCAAGTTTTAATCTAATCACTTTTTATGGCTTTTTTCTAAAAGGATAAAAGCCTTATTCCAACATCCCCATTGCTAAAGGTGATATTTTGTTTTTCATTTGGAGTTTCTCATTTTTTCTATTATGGAATATTTTCAGGTGCAGAGAAGAACCAGATTTGTACAAGATATATTTTAGTTGCTCATATGTTGTACCTTAAATGGTTAAGTTTTTGGGTTTTTCTTTCTATCTTATAAACAACATCAGGATTGAAACAATGAGAGTTTAGTTTACAATAACAATGAAGTGTGAAAGTACAATATGATCCTTTCCTAAAGAACATTTGTGCTCTTATTTCTCTGGTTTAATTCTTAGGTAGCTTGTGTCGTCTCATGTTGATGTTAAGCCTTAGCTACAAGATTAGAGGATGTTAGTGTCTTATCTATAAGTCTCAATTTTTCTATATAATTTCTTTTGCATTTAGGATGAGAGATTCTTGGTGTTTTAATCAACGAGATTGTTGATAAACGGTTGTCATTGATGTCAACCCAAGAATCAACAGGGGCTACCCAAATATTTCATGAGAATTTTGACCTACCAAATTACTATATTCTGGGTCAAGAATTATTTTGATGGTTTCTACTTGTTGAGATGTTTCCATTGATATATGGCACGCCACGTAATTCTTCACGGTTTGAGAGATATTCATGTTTGAAGTTTGTAACCACAGTTAGTGGACTAAAACCCCATGGGGTTGTGGCATGGGTCATTGAAAAGTCATAATTAATATTTTTTAAGATCCTAAAATCCCTCCCACGTTCAATTGTTGAAGCCCCTCTCAACCTAAACATTTATATAAATTGTGATCATCATATCCTCCTTATGCAAGGGATTTCGCCATCCGAAACAGGTCATCGTGGCATTTTCGCTCTAAATGTTTTTCTATGAAGGTTCAAAAGCTGAAATTTTTATGAGGCCGTTATTCCATGTCACGAAACACACAGGGAGAGTTGAACCCAATTTCCAACAATCTCCCCCCCAACGTGAGCCGGGTGAGTTTCAAACTCGAAACCTGGCTCTGATACCAATTGTTGGAATCACGATTGTCGTTAGAGGAAAACCCGCAGGCGTTAGTCTCTACTACATTTTCCAAAGTTAGGATTTACGATAGGCGGTTATTCCATGTCACGAAACACATGGGGAGCGTTGTACCCAATGTCCAACACTGCTCACTTTAATTTTTTTCAGAAGATATGCTACCCATTTTAAGAATTTCATCAAAATTCTGCAGCATTTGTGTAGCGCTATCCACCATATATTTCATATGCACATGCCCCTAGATTTTGTGCAGATCAATTGGCTGGTAATAAGAATTATTGCATATAGCATTAGTGACAACATTTATTTTAATATTATAGTCATGTCCTTTCTTTATATAAGTTATCATAAGTTATTTCCATAGAAATTTTTTAATTAACATTATCTATTTTTATATAAGTTATTTCCATAACCATTGTGTAATGAATGTTGTCTTTATTTTTTGTTTAGAAAAATGATTTATTTACATGGACTCCTCATGCATAATATAAATATAGATCCCATTAATACCAGTACAAGAGAATAAATGCACATTCGAACAGATCAAAAATAATAATACAAATAATAGCAACACCAAATAGGAAAGTAAGAACTTAGACAACAAAATTTCCAGGAAATGATGCAGTCTTAAAACCAGTTGATCTAACATCAGTACTAGTACCGCCAATAGCACCATCAAAATCATTACTAGTTTACCAAGTTGATGTAAGTGAAGCAGAAGTAGTTTAAACCACTGATGAAGTTGTTGATTATGTTCTAGATTGTAATCCCGAGTCTTATCTTCATGATCGAGTTACATATCCATATCCAGGTCCAATAGCTGCTTATCTAGAAACAAAGATAACATCTTGTCCAGATACAAATCCAGTAGATCGAGATAGAGAAGTGGATACATAAGTATATCCCGTTGATGAAACATATGAGGAATTCGATTCTGTTGACTAAGCTTAAGCCATGGATTCTATTGATCTAGGTGATTATGTCATTAAGGATGCCCCAAAGGCAGTTCCTATTTCTAGGATTGATCCATATGTTCCACCTTCAACAACATTAGTAGATCTAAGTGCTTCAATAACATACTATAGAGTGTATACTTGAATAATCTAGCATGTAACAACTTCCTTATATAATATGTCTACTTAGCGTATAAAGAGAATTAGGCCGCTTAGTAACTCCAATGCTCTAAAAAAAAAACCTTGTATAACCCTCCAATCAAGGTAGGGACGTGCTTCCCCACAACCTTCCTTGTTAAATGCAATGCCAGTTTGCCGTCATAAGCAGTCAAATAACTGTTAAAATGTATCTAGATAACAATCAAATATCTATGTGCACTAGTACGTCAATCTGGTGAGAACAATGGACATGGTGTCCTTTCATTTTTCACTCAATATCGAAGTCCACTATGTTTGAAACAGGTCACAAATATAGGAATTCTTGAAACTAAAGAAAAATAAAAATAAATTAATGGATAAAATGTTTCTTTTGCATTGGAAAATTAATAAAATCACGTCAACGTCTTCTCTTCTCAAATGATTTTGACATAAGCATTTTTTTTTTCTCCCAAGGGGTTGAGGTTAACTGAGGAACCTGTCCCTATATATATATATTAAAAAAATTATTTTTAAAGCTACAATTTTAATTGAATAAAAAAAATAATAATAATAAAAATACAATATTACAAAAAAAAATCTAAAAAAATGGTTTTAAATACTTAAAAACTATTAACTTTTTAAAAAATCATAAGCCCAATTAGACCATATAAATCTCATATTTTTTTCAATCACAAAAGGAACAATAAAAATATTAAAACACTATTAACCACTAATCAACCACTACTACACAAAAGCAATGTTTATTATTTAAGATAATCTTAAAATTGTTAGAATTGTAGCAATAAAATGTTTCATTTGACTTGTACCTTAGCAAATTGACCAGTTCGATTTTCCACATCAGCAAGATGACTTGCATGGCAGTTAGTTGGAGTGGCATGACCTTGTCTACTAGTTAAATAAATAAATTCCAGTTATAGGATAAAAGAAGAGTTGTGCATGAGCCGATTACTAAAATTTAGAAATCTAGTGGAGTTATTGTTAGTTAAAATCAGTTACTTGAGCTTTAGTAATTAGTAGAGTCAATATGAGTTTATTTGAGTAGTTATAACAGTTTTTAACTCACTGATCTCTCAATTAACTGATCAATTTACTAAAGATAAACCCAATCATGCATGAAATTCAAATTTCTTATTTGAGTGGAGGAAAAAACATTAGTGTATTTATTAATGTATATTAGAGAGTGTATACAATTTGTATGCATTAGGTGAGACTCTTCTCTTGGGAGTTGTGCAACAAAATAGAGGCCTCTCCTATTGTTTAGGAGCCAATTTCCTCAGGAATTGCACAACAAAATTGGAGAAGCACGAGGAAAAGATTTGGCTAAGTCTTTTGCAGAGCAGTCTGAGGAGGGGGAGATCAGAATTGCAGTGTAGGGTATGCTTTATGTTTGAAACAATCATTGTAATTGATCTATTTTTTCTCATCTTATATAAGACAAAAAAAGAAGGGGTTTTTCCTAGTTGGGTTCCCCTGTAAAACCATTGTATTCATGGTGTTTTGATGGTTGCATGTTATTGTATGTGCTTCTATCATGTGTTTTCCTTTCCACATAATAATAGAAGAAATTTGTGTCTCTTGATTTGAGTTCAAATTCCTTAGCAGAAGCAAATTCTTGAAATCTATAAAAAAAATATTATTTTGTAGTACTCAAGTTATTATTCCTCCCTAAACTTGGTGCATGCATAGATGATTTAATTTATTCCTATTCAAGATTCATCCCTCAGCAAAGGAGCAAGCATAAAATTTTGTTCACACTGACTTTGAATTGAGACATATCATCATATTCCAAGAAAAAAAGAATCTCTCTATCTTCAATCCTAACATGCAAAATATTCCACTCAATCGATGGAATCATAGGTAGGCCATTCAAGTTCCATGCAATGCACTGAGTTTTGGTACTAAAACCCAACAAACCGGGTCAATTGTGTCTTATAACTAGGGGGCGAATATTATAAGGAGTCGGTTGTCATATGTTTTTAGCCCTCGAGTAGAGGAATCAACAAAATTACTAAGTACAAGGGTTGTGGGGTCCCTGAGTTGGCCCTTGCTATTAAAGATAAGTAATAGGAGACAGATAGCCACGGGCATTTCAATTTTAACTCACTTGGTAGTAAAAAGTTAAAATAATCAAAATAATTAAATTAAATTTGTCATATTGTAATTTTTTTTTATTAATAAAATTATGAACATTTTTTAGATTAAAGAAAATCATTATATATATATATATATATATCACATTAAAATATATAACATATAAATAACAGCTATAAATTAAGATTTATTTAACCATATATATTAAAAATAGTGCTACAATTTTATAGTCTTTTTTTGAAGGAGCCAATAAATTGAGATTTCAAGTAGATAAATTAATTCATTGTCCGAGGGAAAATGACTTGCATGAATTTTGGTGGGTAGTAACCACTAGTAAGTCTAGACATTTACAATTTTAAGTGCCGAAGAAAACATAAATAATGGTGAGAAGCTAGTCGAGATAAGTATACTTATTTATATATTTTTTGCATCCATTTTTTATGCAATTGCTTACTTAAATTATGGTGAGATGTAACTTATGGTAAATATGTTATTTTTGTGAGTATGAGCTATTTTTAAGGATTTTTTTGGATTAAAAAATTACTTATGCAATATTAAAAAATGCATAAATATTGGAACCATGTCCATAAATTATGAAATATGTGACACATTTGTCCACGTCCAATTATATTATGCAAAGATTACAATAAGACCTTCATGGTATGGTCCAATCAAATGTTTGAAAAATAGTATTTTTTTAAATAATATTGAAAAAAATATTTATTTTTCAAAGTTAAGCAATATAAGTGGCATTGATCAATGCTAAATTAATAATGGTATGTAAACCGATTAATCAATGCTAAATCAATAATGGTATGTAAACCGATTAGAGTCCCTCCTTGGTGGGGACTAATAATGATTTTGAAACCATATTTAAATTCAATTAATAAGCACATAAAAACTTAATACTTACAATAAACTTAAAAAATAACACGATTCTTAAATTACCATGGGCCAATACCATGGCTTATTAGTGTCACATACCCAAAAACCATAACTCATTTCACAATCAAAATATTTCATAAATATTTTATTTTAACTTAATTTTATAACTTTTTTTAATTAAATCATGTTGATGTTTTATATAGCAGCTAAAGATATCCCCTTCCAAACAACAATGCATAATATATATTATATTATGTACAACAATATATATTTATATTTAAATATAAATAATCAATACTTAATTGATCATGAAAGAAAAACAAAATAAACTTGTCTTATTGAAAATACATATCTATTAATAAAAGGACTATATATATATATAGTAATTACACATTGAAAAATATCTCATATATCTTGTATCATTCTAATAATATTTTAAGGTTATTTGCCCTTTATTCTATCTAAATTTGTGCAAAAAATTCCATAAATGATGGTGGGCAGTAATTCTTAGTAAATTTGTTTAATTACGGTAATATAAAGAATATGTTAAACCAATCCATAGAGGTTATTTTAATGCACCAAAAAGAATTTACGTATCATTTTGTAATTTATTTATTTTTTAACGATAGGTGGTTTATAGGTTTATGGTTTTGGTAAACCATTGGCCCATGGTATTTCCTACCATATAAAATAAAACAAAATTTTTTCTTAAAATAAAGTGCATGTTAAGACAAACACTATTCCATATTTGGAAATAAGTTATTGTATTTTTCCATTTATAAGATGGTGTCCAATATTAAAGTAAAAGATAGGTTAGATGGAGCGGACAATTTCAGATCATGGAAGCATAGAATACTTCTCATACTAGAAGATAATGAGCTCTTGGATTATGTCAAGAAAGACCTACCTGAACAAAAGAGGAAAAGAGCAAGGAAAAACATAAGAAGAATGTGATTAATGCCAAGAGGATTTTGTCAGATTCAATCAAAGACCAATTAATTCGTCATGTATCAGAATTAAAGACACCAAAGGAAATTTTTTTATGCCTTATCAAGATTATATGAAAGCAAGAATACAAGAATGAATCCAACTCTAAGACATCAAATCAAAAATGTAATGATGAAAAAATCAGATGCATTTTCTACCTACTTCATGAGGATTTCTCAGATCAAGGATTAAATAGCAACTATTAGAGATTTAGTAGATGATCTAATGCTTGTGACTACAACTCTAAATGGTTTTCCTTCTTCTTGGGATGCATTTGTTCAAGGAATTTGTGAAAGAAGGAAATTACCTAACTTTGATAAGCTATGGATAGATTGTGCTCATGAAGTCTATTAAAGATTCATATCCAAGTCACAAAAGGCAAATGATGAAGAAAATTAAACTCTTTCTTCTCACGTGAAGAAAGGAAAAGAAAGAAGAAACAAAATTCAAAAAGAAATATAAGAACAGTTCTATATCACAAGAAGGATGTAGATTAGGTGTTACAACTATCATAAGTTGGGACACTTTGCATACCAATGTTCTCAAAAGAAAAGAGAAACAAAACGTCATTCACATGTAGTAGATATGGAGGAGTCCTCATCTAAGAAAAAGAGAAGGGAGACAAAATATGAAGAGTATGTCTTTGTATCAGCTCTCATAGGCACCACCACTCTGTGATATTTGGATAGAAGACAATGATGCATCCAAGCACATGACTAGGTTTTGAAATTCTTTTACAAATTTGACAAAAAGGAGTTCATCCCTTCAAGTGGAACCCGGAGATTATTGAAAGCATGTACTAAAAGGAGTAGGAGAAATATCCAACCAACTTGATTTAGGTAACTCCATTTCAATAAAATATGTATTTCTTACAATACAATATTTAAACAAGAATCTTCTCTCTATCTCTCGTTTAGAAGATTGAGGTTTACGAGTAGCTTTTGTTGATGGCCAAGTCCTTCTATGGCCTAAGGGTTGAAGTATAGATTCAACCAATGTTATTGGTGCCCGAGAGGGAGGATTGTATAAATTAAAGGGAAACCTAGCACAAGCTCATATTCACAGTGGTTTTAGCTACAATGAGCTATGGCTCCAAATAATTTCTCACATCAACTACAAATCCTTGCCAGTTTTGAGAAAAATGGTCACATGTCTACTAGATATGCAGGTGGAGCATGATAGAGTATGCAAAGGTTGTGAAATTGGAAACAATGCTAAGGAAAGCTTTCCAAGCAATGAAAATAGATCCATGGGGACCTTGGACATTATACATTCAAATGTATGTAGACAAAGGACTGTACCATCTCTAAGTATCTTTTTATATTATGACAACTTTCGATGAGGACAAAGAAGAGAAAGAGGCTTTCAAGGATACAATGATGATTGACTCTACTCGAGAAGAACATATCTTGGAAGCTCAAGATGAGACAATAGAGCTAGAGATACTATTATATCCACCCAAATAGGTTATATTCATCAATAAGGGACTAGTATGGCTCCGAAACACATTGTCAAAAGTTAAAAAACATTTAGCTCCTAGAGGCTCCTTTAGAGAGAGTAAGAGACCACATAAGTTTTCCATCTATGTGGCACTAATGATTAATATCATCGACTCAAAACCTTCCACTTATGAGGAAGACACAAAAAAACAAATATGTAAGGATGCTATGATGGAAGAGTACCAATCCACCATGAAAATTGATGTGTGGGATGTGGTTTTGAGACTCGAAGGGGATTTAATGGTGACTTCAAAATGGATCTACAAGATCAAACATGTTGCAGATGACATCATATAAAAGTACACAACTATATTTGTGGCTAGATGATTCTCCGAAATCTTCATATCTTCAAAATGTATAATGTTATTTTTGGTATGTAAGATCATAATAAAATAATGATAATTCTAAACATGAATTTATTTGCATTATTTTATAAACTTTATTATGATACAAAAATTCATATTATTCTAGATTTATTATTTTACAATTATTTATATTCATACAAATTTACAAATTTACAATTATGGTAATTTAACAATATTTAAGGTATAAACTTTACTTACGGTAGTAATTGTGGTTCAAAATTGATCCAGGTAAATTTATGCTGCCCTTTTAACCAAGACCTTTTGCTTTGGATGATGTGTTAGAATTTCATTTTATAAAAGCATTAATGAACACATATGCATATATAATTAAGAGTAAAACATGTCAACAAGCACATATCAAAACACAAGACGTTTAATAACATAGTTCGTCTAGTGTGGACTATGTCTCCGGGCCTCGGTGTCTCGATGGTGTTAGCAACTTCATTCAGTGTTGTAATTGATGATAATGTACATGGATGTTGTTCACTTTTCATACAAGGAAATCCATCAACATGAGTGGCAAAGTCTCTCCATGAGACGTTCCGTTACAAGGAACTTTCACTCATCACAATTCTCCTATCAACATGACAACTTCACACATGGTGACAAAGAGTATCCTTCCATCAAGGCAAAAAATGGATCTCACAACATAAATCACCATCCATGATAAATACATACCACATCAATACACATAAATATTCTGCATCTTACATCAACGGGAATCAACAATAACAAATAAACATAAAGAATCTGCATCATACATCGAGGAGGAATCGACATGACATAACGCATCCTACAACAATAACCAATGAAGTACATGGAAACAACACTTCATATACCTCAATATTGATGCTAGCTGAAGAATAGGCTGCTCAGTCACTAGATCTAAATGCACCATTGAAGTCGTGGCGTTCAATGGCAAGAAATCGACGGTCCACATGCTGAAATCTGACACCGTTATCCCTTATCTACAAAATGGTGAAAAATATATGGTCATATGGTAAATATTACTACACCACTGATTTGTGTCACCAAGAGGTGTAGGATTGACTATCAATTTTCTAAATTCTGACACTATTGAAATTTGGGTCGTAGGGAATATTTTAGATTCCCCTTAGATTCCTCAAAGATGTTGCTCCATAGGGAATCTAGAAATCTGCCACTCAAGACAAGAATCTAATCTCACCATTGAGATGCTTACGAAATTCTGAAAAGAATGAGTATAAATTTGACCTCATTCTGACACTGGTAAATTTCAACCTCCAAGGAATTTGAAAGATTCCCTCAAGATTCTTGAAGATTCTCCTCCATAGGGAATCTACAAAACCATTGCTAAAAAGGTGAATTTGATATCTCCATTACGTTCCCTATGAAAATATGAGAAAAATGATAATAAACATGAGCATATTATGATAAAAATAAATTTCACCTGCCCCAGGGAATCTTTGGGCATCAAAGGAATATTCTTCATCCCGAAATTCATGCCACCATTCTGCCTCCTCTGCCTCAAACTACGTGCCCAGGTTTTCTTGGCACACTGGGAAAAAGACGAGTTTTTATAAAAAAATTCCAAGAGACCTTACAATATCACGACTGTTTTGTGTAATAGTAATATTCCATAATGGAGGAGGAGGGGTCAGGGGATCAAATCCCACCCCTCCTATTTTTTTTCACGACACATGTTAAAATAACCATGGTCAGTGGGTGAGTCTGCTCCACGCGGCCCAACCCGACCTGACCCCGTTCATGTTCAACCTCTATGGAATGAGGTTGGTTTGTGGTGGACGGGTCCACTTCCACACGCCCTAACGCAACCACTATTGGTTATGCATTATATATATAGTGTGGGTCCGTAGGGGTGGTGGGGTTGACCACACGTCCCTAAACGCTTTGTTATTTTATAATGTTATGACTTTGGTGGTGCCATGGGGTCCAACAGGGGTCACGGTCCATCGACTCCTTTAAATATATATTTTTTTGCTTTTAAATAAACTAGCCCTCAAAATTTCGAAATTCGGTTTTTAGGTCGAAGGAGACATTTTAAATGTCCCACAATTTCACCCAGAAATCAGCTGGAGCTGGACGAAATCTGATGGGTGGATTTCTACAAAATTGCATCCTCCTCAATTTTTCAAGTCATCTAGTGAACCTTAGAACTTTGACCAGCTCTACCTCTCTCATACGAACTCGGTTTGACAAACCATTTGCACTGTTGTGATCAAGACGATGATATTTTCCACCTGAAACCAATTTTTCCACGTTTCCATCACTTTGATTTTTGAGATTTCATAAGTCCTCTTTGTCTTACATGTGTCTCTAGAGCCACTTGGATCAATCCTCCCCAATAAGAAGCTTTTGGTCCTCCAAAAGAATCAACAAGAATCTGCAACTACTTTGTACTATGTTTGCACCACAAGTGTCGTGAAAAAGGTCACCCTTCCATATCCTTCAAATTTTTTCTGTGGATCCTTAAGCGATGAGACGACACCTGCATCCTATGCAAACCTGTAGTACAATCTCCTGCAAATTACATCCTCAAATTATGACCAACTATGACCCAAAAATTTCCATACCTGCCACTAGTTTACATACTCGGTGGTCAAGTTTACATCAAATGGAATCAATAGTACCCCAAAAATTAATATAGCACCAAAGACATCATTATCACATTGCAAGTGATGGAAAAACAGATCATCACTTTCAAAAAAGAAATGCAACACATTATTTACAAGGCACGACCATGACACATTAGAAAAACCATTTCTTACTCAACAAAGTGAACCACGATGAATATGGTGGATTTTCTTATTGAAAATTTTCACTAACTGGTTTCTGCATGGATGCTTTGTCCTTCATACACTACTCTAGATGGATTCTCCCACACGTGGCTCTTTGACGGCCACTTCTGTTGCAATAATTGCAATGGGTCTTCTTCCTCCAGACCTACTTAATCAATTTCTTTCCTTACTGTGGAGAAGGATTTTCACACCTCATCCTCCTTTGTGCTGTCATTCTCTTCCAGAACTCAGCAAACACATGGTTATGTAAACCACAAAAATGACAAGTTTTCTTATGCCATGGTTTACATTCATGATTAGAAACTACCTATAACCAAAATGAACTTGTGAATATTGAGACTTATTATACCTTTCCTGGGGGTCTCTGGTGTGACCATGGTGATGAGAGCTTGTCTCAGCTCTTCTACTATGGCATGCACTTCCATGGGATGACAATGAAGTGTTCCCATCAATCCTCTCCTTGAAGATTTCATCAGCGTCGTGGAAGCTTCAGACACCTTTGATAATTCTCCTTCATTGTATCCCAAACTTGCATAGCTAGGTATCTGCACAACCTCCAATGGCCGAGTTATGCCTTGGCCATGATTGCCAAGTACTCCTCCTTTATACCCCATCCTGGTAAGGAATATCATGTTGATTCCTATAATGGGGGTCTCCACATTTCCAACATAAATAATATCTTGCGAAGATGAAACTGAAGAATGATCACAATTTTTTACGTCAGCTCTCGATTTTGAAACATGTGAAGAGGGCTTCTCTAATCCTTCATTGCACTTCACTTCCTTGAAGGCCTATGTTGTGGTTTGTAGCTGAAGTTGGAATCGCTAGTTCTCCTCCTTCTATTCTTGTAGAAGTGTCTTTAATGAAACATGATCTATTTGAAGACTTCCATCGTTTCATTTCAATTCTTCCAATGCCTCTATCGTGGCTTCTAACTAAAGCTGCAATCGTTTCTTCTCCTCCTTCTCTTCCTGTAGGAGTGTCTTCAAGTCAGTGTTATCTACAACTTGTTTCTCATAAGCTTCATACAACATGTCTGCTTTCTCGGACACCCTGAACATGGTCTTGTACATGTCTTTGACATCCTCCATTACTGCACGTTCAATGGTTCACGCTTGCGGTTCACATCAGCAAGAAGACCGCTCTGATACCACTTGATCCAAGTAAATTTTTGCTACCCTTTAACCAAGACCTTTTGCTTCGGCTAATGTGTTCTAATTTCATTTTTTCAAAGCATTAATGAACACATATGTAGATATAATTAAGTGGAAAACATGTCAACAATCACACAACAAAATGCAATACGTTTAATAATGGAGTTCGTCTAGTGTGGACTATGTCTCCGGGCCTCGGTGTCTCGATGGTGTTGGCCACTTCATTCAGTGTTGTAACTAGTGATAATGTACATGGATGTTGTTGAATTGTCATACAAGGAAAGCCCTCAACATGAGTGCCAATCTCCATGAGACGTTCTGTTACAAGGAACTCTCACACATCACAAACCTCCTATCAGCATTACAACTTCACGCAGGGTGAAAAAGAGTATCCCGCCATCAAAGCAACAAAGGGGTGTCACAACATAAATCACCATCCATGATAAATACATACCAAATATATACACATAAATATTTCACATCTTACATCAGCGGGAATCAACAACATCAAATAAACATGAAGAATCTACATCATACATCAAGCAGGAATCGACATGACATAAAGCATCCTACAACAATAATCAATGAAGTACATGGCAACAACACTTCATATACCTCAATCCTGATGCTAGCTGAAGAATAGGCTGCTCAGTCGCTGGATCTGAATGAACCATCGAAGTCATGGCTTAGAATGGCAGGAAATCGACTGTCCACATGCTAAAATCTGACACCCTTATCCCTTATCTGGAAAATGGTCGAAAAATATATGGCTCATATGGAAAATATGACTACACTATTGGATTTGTGTTGCCGAGAGGTGTAGGATTGACTGTCAATTTTCTAAATTCTGACACTGTTGAAATTTGGGCCAAGGGAATGTTTTAGATTCCCCTTAGATTCCTCAAAGATGCTTCTCCACATGGAATCTGGAAATCTGTCACTCAAGATAGGGATCTAATCTCACCATTGAGATCCTTACAAAATTATGAGAAGAATGAGTATAAAGTTGACCTCATTCTGACACTGGCGAATTGCGGCCTCCAAGGAACCTAAAATATTCCTTCAAGATTCTTGAAGATTCTTCTCCACAGGGAATCTGCAAAAGATCTGAGAAAAATGACTCTAAACTTAAGCATATTATGATAAAAAGAAAATTTTCCTGCCCTAGGGAATCTTTGGGCATGAAAGGAATATTCTTTGTCTCGAAATTTGTGCCAACATTCTGCCTCCTCTTCCTCGAACTACATGTCCGGGTCTGCTTGGCGCACTAGGAAAAAGACGAGTTTTTATAAAAATATTCCGGCGGACCGTACAAGGTCGCGACTGTTTGGTGTAATAGTAATATTCCGTGATGGAGGAGGAGGGGTCGAGGGATCAAACCCCACCCCTCCTATTTTTTTACACGACACATATTAAAATAGTCGTGGGCAGCGGGTGGGTCCACTCCATGTGGCCCGACCCAACCTGACCCCGTTCATGTTCAATGTATATGGAATGAGGTTGGTTTGTGGCCCGGGCGGGTCCACTTCCACGCGGCTTGACACAAGCACTATTGGTTATGCGTTGTATATATAGTGTGGGTCCGCAAGGGTGGTGGGTTTGACCATCCTTCCCCTAAAGTTTTGTTATTTTATAATTTTATGACTTCGGTGGTGTCGTGGGGTTGGCGGGGGTCATGGCTCGCCGACCCCTTTAAATATATATTTTTTGTTTTTAAATAAACCAACCCTCAAAATTTCGAAATTCAGTTTTTAGGCCGAAGGAGACATTTTAAATGTCCCACAATTTCTCCAGGAAATCAGCTGGAGCTAGCCAGAATTCGGTAGTTAGATTTCTACGAAATTTCATCCTCCTTAACTTGTCAAGTCATCCAGTCAACCTTATAAATTTGACCAGCTCTAACTTTCGCATATGAACTCGGTTTGATGAACCATTCACATCATTGCAATCAGGACAACGAGATATTCAACCTAAAACTGAGTTTTCCACATTTCTGTCACTTTGATTTTTGGGATTTCATAAGCCCTCTATCTAGTCCGTGTCTCTGGAGCCACTTGGATAAAAAAATTCAAAATTAATTTACAATTTAACAAATTTACAATTTTAAAAATTTTAATAAAATTGAATGATGACAATACATTCAATTAGAATTACATGAAATTTATGGAAATTTTCATAATATAATTACAATTACAATTACAATTTTACAAATATTTTACATAAAATTACAATTACAATTACCATTATAATTTTACAATTTTACATACAATTACAATTACAATTACAATTTTACAATTTTACATATAGTTACAATTAAAATTAGAATTAGAATTACAACTATAATTTTACAATTTCACATTCAATTAGAATTAAAATTAAAATCACAATTACAATTTTACAATTTTACATACTATTACAATTAAAATTAAAATTACAATCACGATCCATACAATTACAATTACATTTTTAGAATTTTACAAATTTAAAAATTTAAAAATTTTACAATTTTAATAAATTGAATCATGACATGAATACATACAATTATAATTACAATTACAATTTTACATTTTACATACAATTACAATTGCAATTACAATTTTACGATTTTACATACAATTACAATTAAAATTACAATTAGAATTGATAGAATTACAATTACAATTACAATTTTACAATTTCACATATTAGTGGAATTTTGAGGTCTAAAATGGGCCTCCTAAGGAAATTATAAAATAATAGTGGAAATAACAAAATAAGATTCGATTTTATCATCAAATTTTAGAGGGAAAAAAGAAAAACTATTTTTTTCAACTCATATTTTCAACTTATCTCCCAAATTTCTTACTCAAATTTCGAGCGGGAGCACTCATTGGATGCAAAATTTAATTCATCATCCAAGGAGTACCCATGTTGCATACTTTTGATGGACCCTGCTACATGAAAAATGAGAAATACATTAAATTAAAAAATGTGACTGCAATCACATTTTATAATGTATTTCTCATTTTTCATGTAGAAGGGTCCATTGAAAGTATGCAACATGGGCACTCCTTGGATGAGTAATTAAATTTTGCATCCAATGAGTACTCCCGCTCGAAATTTAGAGGAAAATCTTCGGGAGATAGGTTGAAAATACGAGTTGAAAAGTAGTTTTATTATTTTATTATTTTTAATACTTTTACCCTTTTACTTAAAAAATGGTGAATCATCCCCCATGGTTGACATCATCATCTTGAATCCTATTGGTTCTTATAAAGTCTATTTTGGTTGTACATTTTCTTAGGAGGCCCATTTTAGACGTCAAAATTCATGTTATTGGCAATTACAATTAAAATTACAATTACAATTTTACAATTTTACATACAATTACTATTAAAATTACAATTAGAAGCACGATGCATACAATTACAATTACATTTTTAGAATTTTACAAATTTACAAATTTTACAATTTTAATAAAACTGAATCATGCCATGAATACATACAATTAGAATTGCAATTTTACAATTTCACAATACAATTATGTACAATTACAATTACAATTTTACAAATATTTTACATACAATTACAATTACAATTTTACACACAATTAAAATTAAAATTTCAATTACAATCACGACATAATATTTAATAAATATCATGATTTAATATTAAAAATAAACATCACGATCATGATAACGATTGTACAAAAATCATGTTCGACTAAAATACACATTCAAATTCGCTAACATCATCTAATCACCGTGATCATGATCATCTAACAAAACACAAGCATCAAATATACATCTCATGTCAAATAACTGCTATCACATACACATCTATCTGTAAGAAAATTAAATGAACATATCTAACATGACCTAACAATATACACATCATGATGAACACCAACATGTAAATTAAGTACATCAACATGGACATAAAATACATGGACCATATCCATATATATATATATATATATATATATATATATATATATATATATATAATGTCAAAAATATACAACTGTAATATAACAGCATATAAATGTCAAATATCTGGTGGTACATCAATACTAGTAATAGTCGAGGCCTGCTTAGTCGATGGTGCAGGTTCATGCTCAGATAGACAACGTGCTTGCTCCATAGGTGCCTGCTGACCAGTCAATGGTGTAGTCTACTCAGGAACTGCCTGCTGATAACTCGTC
The DNA here is from genome assembly GCA_034641835.2 of Pinus albicaulis. Taxonomy (NCBI): domain Eukaryota; kingdom Viridiplantae; phylum Streptophyta; class Pinopsida; order Pinales; family Pinaceae; genus Pinus; species Pinus albicaulis. Next base: position 1,214,045,598 of record CM076578.1, on the reverse strand, counting down.
GATGGAGAACCCTGCTCAAACATGGATGGTGCGGCATGTAATGATGGACCTGCCTCCTTAGATGGACTCACCTACTCAGGACTAGGTGTTTGCTGAGATGGTTCAGACTTCTCAGATGATGCCCGCTGATCAGGACTGGATGCTTGCTGCTCATTATGATCTCTGCCGTGAGGTGAAGGAGGAGGAGGTGGAGTACTAAAACGATGATCACTACTCTCATGATCATTATCATCAGATGAGGCACTTCTCTATCATGCATATCCATGATGCCTACCCCTCCTAGCCCGCACCAGAGCTATGGAAGCTCTAATGAGATGACGCATGAGGGTCAACATATTGCGGGGCATGCCTCTCCAAAGTTGTGTGAGCCTACGATCAGCCTGAATCTCTCTGATCATAATTGGGAAGACTCCATCATCAACTAGAAGTCAACAGAGTTGGTCACCCAACTCCATCCTAAATCGGGTGTCTGGCCCACAGCTCAGCCCCATGGGTTTTTGTACCCAATCAGGATCCGGTCTATCACCCTAATCATCTATCTCTACCATCTTGTCATTAACATATACACCTAGATCATTCGGAGGAGGTGGAATCTCATCCCCAACGAATGTCCCAATATCTACAAAATATATAGTACACAACAATAATTAGACATTCTCATTAAACAATTTAATAAAATAAGTTAAATAACGTGTTAGAATAAATTTGATAATTATAATTAATTAATTAATACAATAAAACGAAACTATGTTAATTTAAAGAAAACACTAATATTACCTCTCGCCTCTGGTCACTCATCCTGTTTGAAGATGATGTTGTTACACCCTCACCAATCCAAAATGGCATACGAAAATGGCACAAAAAGAAAGGAGTGATCATCAATACTGGATAGAAACTCTAATGCATCAGGAGATATCCTAGTGGGAAAGTCAGGCTAGCCCCTCTTGGGCATTATTTGGCCCCACATTTACATCCGTACATGCAACATCAACCTACAAGGTTGCCGAACAAAAGTATCGCTCATCTCTCGAACCTCTCAAAAAATAAACAAAATAACTCTGAAGCAAAAGGGAATGTCAACCTCCCACATGCCTAATAATGACATCTATCTAATGTTGTACAAAACTGGTGCAAAAAAATCGTAGACCATCTCACAAGTCATGGCGCCCGGAATAAAGAGTCAACATAAAATGAAAGTGGGAAACTAAAGAGTTTCCTGTCACTGGAATAGTGTGAAATGGTCATCAACAGTAGTGAGAGGCACCTCACCTCCTCCGCACCAAATGAAGCAATACGTAACTGACCACTCGACACCTGAAAATATGCAGGAGAAACTATATCATCCCTAATCTATCTCTGGGAATACGCCAATTGACTCCCTGCTGCATAGACGATAGGGACATCTGGGAATTTATGAAAATCATGCCCTCTCCTAGATATGCCATTAATAAAATATATGTCCTCCTCTGTGGGCGTGTACCACGGGTCAGGACCGACTCGGAAAGCCTATCGGTGGGCATTCCACCTAAAGATGAGTTGTCCCAATAATCCACTATGACGCTTCAGGGATGTAGCCTCCTCATAGAACTTGAGGAGGCAAACTTCCCTTCAGAGCAACTGAGTGGTTGCCATAATAGGGTGAGGGTAGATAAGTCTCTTCCACTATCCTTTCTCCCACAGGTGAATCATGTTATACTAGTCCTCCATATGTTCTTGTTGTTCCCTTTGTTCTCTCTATTGACATTGTTGAATGATTCACATATTAAAGAATTTTTTTTTATTAAATAAGACACATATATATATATATATATATATATATATATATATAGACACACACCCACAGACACACACACACACATATATATATAATTTTTTTTGAAAAAAACCAGTCAGTGCGCCCAAAAAAACAGTCACGCATCGTACCGATGCGTACCTTTTTATCACGCACCGCTCTCGATGCGCATGGAAATTTTTCGCGCACCTAAAAACATAAAATGTACTTTTATGTGGTGCATTGATGAAACTATCCACCCTGAGGCAGATAGTTAGATCAACACACCACCCAAAAATAATTCATGGTCAATGATATGGTCCTGTAAACAACTGCACTATTGACCATGTATTATTGTTCGGCGGGTGGCGTGTTGACCAAAATATCCGCCCGGGGCCAAGGCGGATCTTTCGGTCAACACACCGCCCAACGAAATTACATGGTCAATGATGTGGTCATGTAAATGACCGCACCATTGACTAAGTACTGATGTCAAGAGGGCGATGCGTTGACCTAACTATTCGCCCCTGGGCACATAGTTTGGTCAATTCACCGCCCTCCCGACATTGGTACATAGTCAGCAGTGCAGTCGTTTAAATGACCACACCGCCATGTAAGTTTAAAAAAGAAGAAGCATGGTGCATGTTTTCAGAACCTGGTGTGGTTTCCGTTAGAACCATTCGCGGTGCACTCTATAAATTTACAGGCAGCACCGCGAACGTTGCGAGTCGAACATCTCGAGCGCACCACGCTGATTTTTTTTTTTAAATGGTAAATTTTAAGGCTTTTTACAAATCTAATCTACTAAATTGTTTAGCTATTGAGAAACAAGTAAAATACTTGAACATTTGCACATCGAGGAGGCATTTTTGCTGAGAAATTGGAGAAACCAAATTGGCCCACTGTTTTCAAAAATTCAAATTCCACGGGGTGGGGAATGGACAACAAAAGTGTGTGCAATGGGAGAACCGATGGCAGGGCACCTCACACAAGAGAAATTGACATCAGTGCTTGAGAGTTTTGGAGCACTCAAGAAGTAAAAATGTTTTTTTTTTTGGCTGGTAATTTTTTTTTTTTTTAACCCTATTTCGGTGCGTAGGTTTTTGAGATGCATTGGTTAGTGCGCAGGTTTTTCAGACCCACCAGGCCTGTTTACGCATAGCGCACTGGTGCGCTATAGTAAATAGACACATCAGGCAGGTTTGTACGGAGAGCACAGTGTCTCGGTGTGCCAATTTTTACTATGCACCGATGTGTTGTGAGTTAAACACACCCGTGCGGTTTATGAAGAGAAACACACTGGACAAAAAAATCTGTAAAAATCTGCACCTGCCAACATCCTCTAGATACCTTCGTTACAAACAGATATTCGGGCTATTTTTATAAGGGGTTCCTAAAAAACATCCGCCAGAGGGACTTTTCCTTGTAGTGGAAAGAATGGAATAGATAAGGCTACCATATTCTTTTTTGACCTTACAACCTTCTAAAAGAAGTCTAAGGGTCTTGAATTTTGAAAAAAAATATTTAATAGAGGAGAAATTATTGGGGTCCATAGTAAGCAACTCATTTTCAAGCTGGTGGGCTTTGATTCCATTTTGAATGCCAAAAAAAATATTTAGTTTTTTCATAGCTTCATGGGGGGATTCAATTTATTGGATATGAAATCTAAGATCTTGAGCATTTTAAATTCCTATCAACCCTCGTGCTTGATCTTGTTTATTTTTCCATTTATCCTTTTTATTTCCATCAATAGGTTTAGATTCCTATCATGAGGCTATTATATAAATCCCTTTACTTCTAAGTAATTCTATCATGTAGTATAGACATTGAAATTAATTAGTGTTGTTAAGAATAACTGGGCATGCACTTTCCATTTAAAAAAACTGAAGCGGAAAAGGCTGAAACCAACTGCTCCAATGGAAAGATCTCGAAAAATTAGGCCAGTTAAAAGAAAAAAAGATTCTAGATGAAGAAGTTATGCCTTTTTGAAAAAAAGTTGTAGTAGATGCCAAGTAGTTACGTGATAGGTTGAAATTTGATGATGAAGTTGTACTTTTAAAAAAAATGCCCCCCCCCCCCCCCAATCCAAAATTAATATAATAATAAGCTCACTTAAAAAAAAACTACTTTATGTGACCGACTTGTATAAATAAGTGAGAGTCACTTTTACAATGTTAAATTTTCATGTGCTGAATAAATCCCTTTAAGAAAAAAAAAAAAACTTGCCAATTTTTTTTTAAGAAAAAGTAACTTAAGAAAAATATTTTTAGGAAAAGAAACTTGTCAAAGAGACTTGAACCCAAGACCTCTATTCTTATAGAGTAACTTTACACCAAGTAAGCTAGTAAAAGGATTTTGTAATTGCTTGAAAGGAGTAATGTTTTTTTTTGCTTGTTTTTTCCTGCAAAAAAACAACCGTCCAAACAAAAATAATACAACCCTTACGTCAGAACATTAACTTTTCAATTGGTCAATCCAACAAACTATGTATTTTCCTCGCTATTTCGGATTTCCCGAGATCGCACAAAGACACAGGGAAATAGCATACGTAGTAGAAAAATTGGGTCTCTGTGTTTTTTATTTTCAAAATCGCACACAATGCAGAGCAAAGATCATACGCAGAGAAGAGGGTATAGATCCAGTAATTAGAAAAAAATATATAAACTGAAATAACAGAGGGATTAATAAATATAACTGCAAAAAAAAAAAACACTTTATACCTCTAGATCTAAAATGACATAACTTGGGCAACCAAAAACCTTTTCGTATGAAACAAAAGGGGTTCCTCATTGTAACAGACGCTCCAGACACAACAGAGCAGTACTCCCAGCCTAAAAGTGGTTAGAAACAATATACCTGGAAAATGACAGTCGCATGCAGTCAAATTGGCTTCGGATTTGGATCAACAAAGGATGCGACCCTCAAAACAACTCTGATACCATGTAGGAATTTAAAGGTAAGTTCCTTAGATAAAAAACCAAACATCACCTCTCACAAACATATCATAGATAAGTACACCAGTATTTGTCATGGTTAAAACTCTCAAAGAGGGAAATAGTCCATGACTTGAGCCAACCCGGCAATTTCAGAAAATTTATTAATATAAAGAAAGAAAAATTACATAAGATTCTCTTAGAAACGGTTACCGTACAAATGACCATCCATTAAATAGAGATCATGGACCAATTGGGGGTTAAGCCACGGATCAAATGTCAGTAATACCGAGGAGAGAGTGAATTTTCATATCACTACATATTGTGAACGTGGGATTATAATTTACAAATGTACATATTAAAGAAACACACTTTACCTAACTCTACACTAGACCAAGTTATACTTAATTGTTTCCTATGTGTCGGAATATCCTAACAACTATTTATGCTGCTCCAAAGTATTTTGTTGTTGTTGCACAATGATCCTAGTATATCTCTCTTGCAAATCACTCCCTTGAAAATTTGGGTAAGATGATGAAATGTTGAATAAATTTTTACTATTTAAAAGACTTTATGAAATTAGATTTTGAAAAATCAATTGCCACTCATTTTTGAATTTTTAAAAAAGAAAAAAATATGCGCTTTTTTTAATTCAATTTCTCTGCACATCGGTGCATTTGATAATTAAACACACTGGTGCATTTATATAAAGAGCGCACCGGAATTTCCTAGGTGCCATATTTTTTCAACACATTGACATGATTCCATTCTTCATTTTTGAAATCTTGAAATAATGATATTATTTATTTAATGCAACGATGCAGTCTATATTTAAAAGACCACCAAGACGATTGAATTCATTTTTATTTTATAAATTCGTGAAACAATTTCGTATTGGTGCTATTTTTTATTTAAACATACATGTGTGTTTTTATGTGAAAAAATACTGATATAACATGTTTTTTTTATTTTTTTCGAAACGCTGACAACTAGTGCGGGTATTATTTAAACGCCCTGGTACTCTTATTATTTAAATGGACCAGTGTAGTTTCTTCTGATTAGCGCACTAGTGGGGTTGAAAAGATATATGAAATTTTATTTTCACATAAAATGCCATATCAATCTAAAATTATCCTTTGGGACACATCCACATGAATTATATTAGTTCATAGTATACATTTTTCGCTTAAAGTTTCCTTGGTCTTGAAAAATGGTTTCAAAACCATATTGAAATTCGAATTGTGGTTATATGGTTCTAGAGATTAATTTTATATACTCACACAAAATTTTATTTATGTTTTTTATCAAATAGATGGACAAAATATCAATAATATCAAATGTCCAATTCTTCAAATTCCATCTCATTCCATATTGTTGATGAAATTCCCTCTCGAATTTCTCCCTTTCCATCTCAAGTAAGTTCAAATTTTATTTATATTTAGATTATCTAATTTAATTTAATTTTTAATCCATGTTAATTTGAATAAAAATGTATGCAAATTATTTGTAGGATTCAAATTTAGAAATAATTCCTCCATATTATTTTTAAAAATGTCAGAAGCTCTTATCAAGAGCAACATATCACAAGCAGTTGGTAGATGAAAATTGACATCCTCTTCATCCTGCGAATTGGAACATGGCATCTTCTAGCAACAATACTGGATCAACGATGGTAATAATTGCTTGGTATACTAAAATTTCAAGAAACCAATTGCATTAACGTACTTACTAATATCATTGATATTGTACTAATGATGTTCAATATTTTTTGAAATTAGGATCCTAGTGATGATGAGCGACCCACCTACCATCTTCCGGTGGACCCCACTACAAATTCAAATTGATAGAAGGTTGCATTAAGAGAAAGAATCATATATGAAGCATACAAAGAATGGTTGAATCAACCACCTATTCAATTCCCACTACGTCCAGTTTCACCAATTAGGAATGACTACAACAATAGTAGTTATTCATCACAATTTGACAATGTAGGCAATCTAATGGAAGTTGGTATGGATGATTACTTATGGGATACATCTTCCATGGAGGAAATGTTGTTAGATGCAATTAATGCGCTACCCATCACCACAATAATGTGCAATGGTGCTGACTAATAATGAGAGGCAATTATCCTCCTTTGTAAGAAAATAATAAATCTATATTTTTCCACCACAGACCTGAAAATATGATGGATGTACCACATGAGGCCTAACATATCTCTGAGTGTGTGCAAGCTGACTCTCAGATACAAAACTAAGGGGGAAATCAATTAATTTGGAAAATCCTCCCCTCTTATATAGGCTAGTGATAAATTATATGTTCTCCTCAGTGGGCCTATACCACAACTCAAGATCGACACAGAAAGCTAGCTGTTGGGAATTCCATCAGCAGATTAGATGCTCCAATAAGACCGAGGGCGCCTTCAAGGATGTACCCTCCTCATAGTACTTGAGGAGGCCTACATTCATCAAGAGCACTCAGGTTGCTTCAGTAATAGTGTGAGTGTATAAATCCCTCTCCCTCCCTCTGGCGTGCCATGTTCAGACCAAATTGTATGGGTCCGCTTGTTACTTCAGCTCTTACTGCTGCTCCCTCTGTTGATATATCTGTTACATGATTTCCATATAAAACACATTAGCCTATAAAATACAATTTTTTATTATTAAATGAAACATGTATTTATTACTAGTGCGCTCAAAAACAAAGTCATGCACCAAAGTCGGTGTGATTTCAACTATAACTGCACCAGTAAAAATGTGCACATAAGTATGACACACCGCGGGTGTTTCATAAATTTAAATTTTCATAGTAGTATGACATACTTGTGCACCAGTGCATATGTATAACCTATTGGCACTAGTATGGTATGTTCAGATTATCGAATGCACCAAGCTATAGGAATAATTTTAAATATTTATTTGTGTTGTGTTTGGTAAATATAAATGCACCAGGAGTGACACACCAACACACAATCTGTCGCATCTTTGTCGTTGCATTTATATTTACAAAAATGAATTGCCACAATGGTGGTGTGTTATTTTCATGCACCAAAATGTGGTGCACCATGCAAATTTACAGGGGGAAACTCTCACGGTGCGAGCTAAACATATCGTGTGAATCGCGCATCGATTTTTTTTTTTTTTGTTGCAAAAACAATGAGAAATTCAACCTAATTTTCAATTCTAATCTGATAGAAACTTAAAGTAGAAAGAAACATAGAGATTACCTAGACATTTGGTCATTGAGGAGGCATTGTGAACACGTAGTGGAGAAAATAAAATTTTCACACCATTTGAAAAATTGGAAACTCAAAAAGTGAACATGGTACTGAAAGGTGGTGAGAAAGAGAAGCACTGATGTTAGGGAGCTTGCACCTTGAAAGAGTGGAAAAAGTGCTTCAGAGCTCTCCGGCAATGTAGATGGTAAAAATGAAAATTACGGTCATGAGGGTTTGTAATATTCCCACTTAGCGTAAGCTAAGAGGAATATGCAATTTTGTCTCATTTTTTGTTGCATGAATAATTGAATAAAGGAGGACATGTAAAACTCCTAAAAGAATGAATAAATCAATGCCCATATGAACATGGATAAATCTGGGTCATGTAAATAAATAAATTGTAGGTCTGAAATGGGTTTGAGCTATGAGACTGGGTCAACCTTGACCAAATCTATAGTGTTGTCTAGATTCAATGTACCTCATGAAAGGACAACACAGTTCTAGAAGAAGGCCCCTCATGTGAAAAGAGCTAATTCATCAAGGTGGTTTAGGGTTTGCAAAGGCTTTCATCTTATAAAAGGAAGGGGAAGGTAGCAAGAGAAGGTTGTTGATTGTCTACATTTCTGAGTATCTTGTATGTTTAGACAAATACCATCCTTTGTTGTTCAATGGAGAATTGTGTTGCTTAGCACTTGGAGTTCCTATGCAGGGATTTCACCTCTTCCATTAAGGATTCTTGGAGGATTTTTTCTAATTTTATCCACTATCAGGCTTTAGGCCAAGCTCTACTTCCAACTACAATGCAAATCCAGTGAGGGTTTGTTTGCTTTTGTAGGTTGCAACAAGTGGAACTCTAGATCTTTTTAGATCTAGCTTGTATTGGAGCCTCTTCTCAATGAGTGTGTCTTTTAACCTCCTGGAAGAGTGCATCCACTATTTGAGCTTCATATTTTTATCTTGGCATCAGGCCATCTTTGTTATTCAAGCTACATCATAGTTTCCCTTGAGGGACTACGTTATTTTTAGTGGAGGTTTTGCAGGGTGTTTTGACCCCATATTTGATGAGAGATCTCTGGTGCTAGGCTTTGCCTTTCACTTGGTGATCCATGGATTAGCTTAATGATCCATGTTCTGTTTAGATCTAATCTATTTTAATGTAAATTAATATTCAGAAATTCCTGAATCATTTTGCAGATCTGCAACTTAAAACTCAGATCTACTCTTTGTAATACATGATTTGGTCAAAACCACAAGGGGATCTTGTAATAGAGTCTTTCTAGAGCACAGATCTGAAATAGATCTGATATTTCATCCACATATCTAATCTAGATCTGAAGTGTAACACTGAGCTATTGCAGCTCCATAAAATAACATTGTTAAGCCATTTTTCAGTTTATATATGTGTTGTAGCCTTCTTTTCTGAATATTTCTTGCTCTATTTTCTCCTGTATTCTACTATATAATGTAAGAGTGTCATTGTAATTCTGATTTGCTGATGTATATTCACAATTTGATATTATTTGATGGCCTCCTGCTCATGCTTTCCAAGACTGCGTTATTTCTGAAGCAGTTTTTTGTGCATAGCTGCAACCCCTCTTGTAGGGTTTTTTCAGCTAGACTAGGTGGTGGGAAATATGTTTACCACACCTAGTTTGATTTGTTTTTTCTCACCTTTTGGATCTAGACTCCATATATATTGATCTAAGGGATCCAAGGGCTGCAAACTCATTTCTATGCATAAATCTCCCAGAAGTGCATTATTTCAGTAAGCTTGCTGGGCAATCCCAATTTTGGGATATTATAGTGGTATCAAAGCTCCTTTCTTGGCACATCTTATGCTTTCATTGGAGAACAACAACCATGTTTCATTCAGAAGAAAATGAGCCTATTAATGAGAGGGAGAATAGGTATCAGAATAGAAGTCACAAGAACTTTGATTACACCACTGATGATCAAGACAAGGGTAAGGCCCATGAAACTGCAAGTGATAAAGAAGGAGAAGAGTTTGCAAGAACTCTTTGGGTGGCCATGCAAGATCTTGCTAGAGAGATCAAAGAAATGAGGATGGAAAAAATGAGGGAATCTCCTAGGATATTTCATCCTGGGGAAACCTCTGAAATGTCTCACCACTGGACTAGTCAACTAGTGAGTCAGCCACAAGCCCCACAAGCCCCACAACACTCCACTATGCCTGCCTTCTTAGTTGTGGAGAATGAAGGACCTCAAGAGAAAGCATCCCTTGAAGACTACTTTGTGGAATATGAATCTCAGAATCAGATATTTAGAGACCACTTGAGTTTCGAAGAGTATTGTCACCGCAAGGACAAAAGAAGATCAAGGCAGTAGTATAGAGATGGTGGGTTCTTTCATAATCATGATAGAAACTACTCTATGGGAAGATTATTTTTTCCCAAGTTTGATGGGTCATCCACCAGTGTTGCCAAGGCATGGGTAGAAAATTTGGATATCTACTTTCAGTTGAACAAAGTCCGTGAGATTGAAGCCATCAAGATTGCGGCGTTGCACTTTGAAGGTGAAGCACACAATTGGTGGTTCCATGGGTTGTCTACATTGGGCCATGCCAATGTGACTACCTACTCTGATTTCACTAGAAGACTATTGGAGAGGTTTGACAGAAAGGATTCAGAAGCACCTTTCATGAGCCTTACAAGGTTAAAGCAATCGGGAAATGCATAAACTTATATTTCTAAGTTTCTAAGATTATATATTATGGTTCCTGATTTGTCTGTAGCAAGGAGGGTGTACATGTTCATCGATGGCTTGGATGAACCTTTGCATGGGTTGGTTAAATCTACCAAGCCCATCACTTTGCATGATGCCATTGAGAGGGCTAGAGACCTCCAAGATGCCTTGCCAAAAGCAAAGGCAAATTTCCAGAGCAAGGCCCTTCACCTTTCTAAAGGGAAGGAAGAAAAATTTGATCCTTCCAAGGAGAGCTCATTCAAGAAGCCTCTTGATATTGAACTTAGGGGGGAGCTGAGAAAGAAGAGAATATGTTTCACTGGCCAAGATTCATGGGCACTGGGACATAAATGTGCTGCTGGAAAAGCACACTACATAGAAGTCTTCTGAGATTTTGAGGAGGAAGATGAAGATGATGAACCAAGGAGGGGTCACAGCGCTGATAATGTTGAGGGAGATTGAACACCATCTGGAGATGGGGATGGAGCCTTTTCTCCAATAGGTGGAACTCTTACATCTTTAAGAGGAGTGCCTAAGTACTTGACCCTAAGAGTACAAGGTTCAATCATAAATCAGAGGGTATCTATGTTGATTGACAGTGGGGAAACCCACAAATTTATTGATGCTCATCTTGTGCAGAGAAGAGAAATCCCCACTGATACTTTTGAGGGATTCTCTATTTTGGTCCTAGGAGATAGGACAATGCAATGCATGCAATATGTCCCATTACTCTCAGTCAATATGGGTGTTGGATATGTGTTATATTCTTTCCACGACTAAGCACGCGCGGGGGGGGGGTAAGAGGGGGGGCGATAGCCCCCCCTTTGCGCTGGGCGCAACGGGGGGTTCACAGGGGGGACGGTAGCCCCCCCTGTCGGGGTCCAGGGCAGCACCTTGGCAAAAAATTTTGGTCCTTAATTTCCGGTGGGTAGTCTGCGTCCATGGTTTTGTGCATGGTTTTTCACAGGGTTTTGGGGTACGATGGTTTTCGGCCCCTGGTATTTTTGTAGATCCGGTCAAGGGAACTACGGTTATGTTCTAATCCATGGTTTATGGATTGGGGTTTATGTATGCTTCGGGATGTATATATATGTGTTGTAACACTAAAAGGAATATAATGAAAAATCAAGCTGGTCGTCCCGATTTGGGATCCAGGGGAAAATCTCTGTGTTTATCTGTTTTATGTTTTATGCTCTCGCTATTGTTTATTTTCTGTTATAAGATTCGTGTGTAGATAATTTCTGTTTAGGTTTAAAACCTACATTTGGTATCAGAGTTGTTTCGGCTTCAAGGGGACGCCTTTTCTGCTGAGGGTTTTAGTTCGGGCCTGAGGTAGACCCTGTTCAGTGGGAGATCTGCGGGATTGATTCTTGCGGTGAGAGAAGATGGCGAGCGGCGGAAAGATAGAGATCGAGAAATTTAATGGTCAGAGTTTTGAGTTGTGGAAGCTCAAGATGGAGGATCTGCTGGTGGATAAAGATCAGTGGATCGCGGTAGATCCAGGTACTAAACCAACGGGAATGTTAGATGAAGACTGGAAGAAACTGGATCGGAAGGCTAAGAGCACAATACGGTTGTGTGTCTCAGATTCAGTATTGTTGAATGTATCTGGGGAAGCTACGGCGAAGAATTTGTGGGAAAAACTTGGGACTTTGTACCAATCTAAGTCTCCGGTGAATAAGTTGTTCCTGTGGAAAAAGCTGTATAACCTGAGGATGAAGGATGGAGACTTGGTGACAGAGCATCTGAATTCCTTCAATAATGTGGTAAGTCAACTGTCATTTGTTGATATTAAAATCTCAGATGAAGATAAGTGCATCAGTTTGTTGTGCTCTCTACCAGACTCGTGGGACAGTCTGGTTATTGCAATAGGTAGCAATACAACTACCTTGAATTTTGATGACATTTTCTCAGCCTTGCTGTCGGAGGAAATGAGACGGAGAAATATGGAGGGTCAGAATGGAGATGCCTTATCTGTACGAGGAAGGTCCCAGAACAGAAACAAGAATAAGGTTTCGAGTGGGAGATCTAAATCTAGAGGGAGATCTAAATCTCCCGGAAAGTTTGTAAAGGTGTGCTGGAAATGCGGAAAGGAAGGGCACTACAAAAAGGAATGCAGATCTAAAGCTCCTGAGAGAGGAAAGGGATCTGATGAAGCTCCTTCATAGAGGCAAAACCAATTTCTGATGCAAGGTGGGGGATGCATCTGGTGCGCGATTTCAATACACATTGTAGATCATGATACAACTCCAATTGACGTTTCTACATCAACGTATCAAGCGCAGGGCATAGTTTTTTTAGTGTTTGTGTTCTTTGTGGTGATTCCTTAAAGCCCTAGTGGTGAGATTTGGCTCTATTACCATTTTTTATGACTCTACATAATTTTTATTTATTTTTACTTGTGGTTATTTTCTTCTTCCATTATATTCCAACAATTTTTATGAGAGTTGTCCTTAGTATGCATTCACTCCTAACTTTATATATGGCATGCAATTTATGTTTATATAACCTAAGTTAGGTGAGAGGTACTTAGTCATTTCCCTTCCTCAACACTTATGCATTATGTTCAATTTCCTTTCTTGAATGTTATGGTACTATTAATACCATTACCCCTTGTAGGCTTCTTGATAACCTTTACCTTGGTTGTTAAGTTGTTTGGCCACTATTAATTATATACTCATGGTACTTGTATGTGTGGGCCTGTCTACGGTTTGGTTTTGATTTCATTGTACGTTATATAAATTTTCTTCCACCACTTTAGCTGGTGTATTTAATAAGGAAACATTGTGCCTCTATGGATACAACCTAGTTTTAAGTCCACCTTAACTTCAAATGGCACTTTTTTATTGTGCCTAAGCTATTTTGGTTATGGTTTTGATGCAGGAAAACTCGCTCTACCCATAATTATGCATAACATTGCACATAAATCTTGTCCCAGGTTTAAAAACTCAATCTAACACATTAAAAATGTTTTAAAGCCTTTTCATTATACTAATGGAAGACTTTTTATTAAATATTACTTTAGTAAAAAGACCCTATCTACCCGACTTATCACCATCGATCACAAGTATTCAACAAATTGACTTTACTTCATTGTGAGAGATTTAACCCTATCCATTTTTCAAATATAATCTCTACCATTGATTCTTTTCTGATCCAATGGTTATTAGTTAATCTCACTTCAACTAACTCGATGGTTAAAATTTTGAAATCACGTGATGTAACCAGTTTTGGTTTCTATCGACTTGTTGCGTGGCAACACCGCGACTCATCGCGTGCTCACGAGAATTACCACTTACCACATTAATTTCTGTGTAATATACCACTTACCACTTTTGAAAACCATTCCATGGTTCCACTCACTATTCACCAAGTCACAGTTTCTGCCTTCATCCAACGCATAGTCTTTTTTTTTTTTGTGAGCATTGGGATTTGAAGATTGTGACCTTTCAATTTCTCCCAGAAGTAGACTTATTCATTAACTTGAGGCAACTCGTAACATATATTTCCAAGTCGATTACGTACATGGAAAAAGTGATCAGGATGGATCTTTTCCTTAATAATGACAAGTCCTTTCTTCAACCAGGGTTATATCAAACACTTGTTTTATTTCTAAAACAATCATTAATGGCCAACGATATACCTTGTCTTCTTTAGCGACTTGAAAATTCACAACACATAGATTGTAGCTTATAATAGAGAGATGCATGGGTGCTTTCTTTGCTAAAAATTTCCTCCATGCTTTATCACTTAACCCAAAAGAAAATTACATGTTCTTTCCCTTCTCGCTTGATCACATCAATTTGTCTGCCCTTCGTTTATTCTATCTCTGCTATGGTTCTCTTCGAACACACCTACACACTTATGTTATGCCGCTACTCTGATACATATACACAATTATATAATTCATTAACATATCACACTCCATCCAGACTCAAAAATTGAGTTCTTTGTATTTAACAATCAAATATTTACACAGAATTTCCGTTTTGGCCTGATTTTCTATATCAGTGGCCTCTATCTCTCTCTATGTCACAGGATATAATCAAACCCTATCTAATCCTATCTACGGATTATTTTTTTCCTCCTATCTGATCTCTCTCCCTTGTGCCTTTGAGGCTTTATAATTATATACGAAAGGTTCTGTAACCAATTTTGGTTTCAGATCCTCTATCTTCTCAACAAAATCTTGAATATCTTCGAAGTCCTATTTTGACTGAACTAATCCCTGAGGATCCTCTCCAATCCACAAAATCATGAAACCAATTCCTAATATGAGATTTACAATTAATTTCCAAATCTCTCAATCTTTATGGAATCTCAACTATCCTAATTCTCTCATGTTCTCCAACATTCGAGAACATTTTAAAAATGCCTCACAATTTTTAATGAATTCCTATTCTAACTATCTCTCATTAAAATCACTCAAAAAAATTAATAATTACATTAATTTGATACATAGGAATCTAAATTTCTTAAAAACACAAGACCCCCTATGTCTATTAAAATACAATGAAATTTCTTAGTCGGACACTCCTGCATCAGAATTGGAAGGTTGAAAACATTCATGATCTCAAGATCATGTGTTCCAATATGTTGATAGAGAACCTCTAGGGTCCCAAAATTTAGTTTGTAATTGATCAGATGCTATGCTCCTTTGTTGTTGTTTTTTTTTTGTTGTCTTCTGTTTCATTTTCCTCTCCTTGTCAATCAGTTTCAAATTCTGATTGATCACTCTTTCTACTGTCAATATTCTCCATCTAGATTGTTTCATCATTAATCGCCATAATTCTTCAATCTCCATCTCCAGCACATCCTTGGACTGGTGCATTCTCTTCCATTTTCTGCTATCTCTTTCTCTTTGTTTTAGTTTATTGTTGTTGTCCACTAACTCTTTCATCTTTACATTCTGCATTTCTTCAAGCTCTTTTTTTTCCCAATATTGAATTGAGATTTCTCTTCCTCTTCCATATTTATCTTTTCCTCCATTGAATTTTGATTCTACATTATTCTTTCTAGCAATTTAATCTCTCTATTCCATGGATTGGATTCTTCCATAGAATCTTCTTCTTCCTTCTTTACTTTTTTGTTCACCTATGCTAAATTTTCTCTAGCATTCACAACAAAACCTACATTCACAAAACAATTATTAAAATAAAAAACATAAGGCCTCAATGCATCTTTTTCCTTTGGCAACATTTCAGTATGCTGCTCTGATTTTTCCTCCTCTATCATCACATCAGTATGTCAATTCAACCTCTCTAAAGAATTATCTAAAGGACTCTCGAGACTTTCAGCAAGTCTCGCCTTCACACCATCTATTTCAATGATGTCTCTCTATTCTTGTCCATTGTAATGAATTCCTTCCTCTGCAATTTCATTTTCATATTCTCAGTTTTCCAGCAAATATTCCAGCAATTCAATTTCTTTTTTGCATTTCATAAGTACTTCATCATCACTTATAATCTCTGCATTTATACAAAAATTGTCAGTTTGAAAATTACAAGGTTCAACAATATCAACTGTTACTTCACATATCAGTTCTTCAGACTGAGTCTCATCTCCTTCTTCCATAAGAAATTGCTCTTGTTTTGTAACAACTTC
Source organism: Pinus albicaulis (assembly GCA_034641835.2). Lineage (NCBI taxonomy): Eukaryota > Viridiplantae > Streptophyta > Pinopsida > Pinales > Pinaceae > Pinus > Pinus albicaulis. The sequence continues at coordinate 1,214,029,370 of CM076578.1, read as the reverse complement.
AAATATCAATTCATTACTAAGTTCTTTCTGCTACAATAAATCACTATTTTTCTCATTCAACATACATTATCCCTCATTCTTTACTTCAGAGTATTTATATTCTGAAAGATACTCTTCCATATTTTCATCAAACTTTATAACAGCTTCAAAAGCCTACTTATCCTATGCAAAAACTGTAATCACATCAAAATCATTAGTTACAAAAATACAAGGCTTTACATCTTCCTGTTGATCTGAACTTGCCCAACAGTTCAATAAATCATCAATAATTCCTTTTTCAGCAAGGTAAACTTCTTGTTGTCTTCAATTATCACAATAATTCATAAGATCTTTCACACATCTCCAGTCTTCATATTCACCCATAACTTCACCATGTTTTGCTTCACAAATGGAAAATTCAATTTTCAACTCAGCTTTTCGAAGTTCCTCAGATCTCAATTGAGAATTCAGTATCTTCTCAAGCTTTCCCATCTCTTTTTCTAACTGCATATTCACCTGTTGATTCCTCTTCTCTTGTAGTCTCTGCCACTTTACTTTCTTCCTTATGGTCCACCCATGTCTCTGATATTTATTACTTCTCTGCATCATCTCCATAAATACTTCCAAATGAACTCCTACCTCAGCCTTCTCCCTTTCATATTCTTTATCACTTAACTGTCTCTATATTCCATTTGCCTTGGCATCTTCCTTCTTCACTTTTATTCTGTTGTGGTCTCTCTCAAAACCTCTATTATTTCTGCTATGACTATCAGTAGTCATCTTCTTCTCCATCTCTACCTTCATGAGTTCCTCACTTATTCACCATGAGTTGTACTAAAGCCTCTACAACAGCAAGTCCTCCCTGTTGCCACTTACCTTAGCAAGCTTTCCTTTGTACTTGTTCTTTTGGCAAGCACTGGTTCTCTATTCTCTAGAACCTCTTGAGCATTCCTCTCTGCTCCTTCTAGGCTTCAACTCATCCACACCTTTTAAGAACACAACTGTTCTTTTTTTCCAACCTCTGTTGGAATTATTCAAGGTTCTGTCACATTCTTATTTCACTTAGAAATCACTGCTCCTCAAGCTTGATCTTCCTTTTTTGAGATATTTCATCTTTTCTGCAAGTTGAATTCTGTAACCACAATCTTAAAACTAGATTAAAATAAAACACACTATCTCACATTCAAGATCTCTGCATGACATTGTTCTCCCGTTCACTTGTACTTTGAATGGACTGTTCTCATTTATTTCTGCAAATGTTTGTTACACTTCAACTCTGTGTATCTGCTGCTTATCAAATTCACAATATGATCTCCTCTTGCTTCTTTCCATCTCCATTGTACCTGTATACACAACTTTCAAAACATAACTCTGTTGTAAAATTCGCTTAAAGACATTTTACACGTAGAATCTCCTTGTTTTGCTCTGATACCAAAAATGACGTAGGAAAACCCGCTCTACCCACAATTATGCATAACATTGTACATAAATCTTGTCCCAGGTTTAAATATTATATAAGGTTTAAAAACTCAGTCTAACGCATTAAATTTTTTTTAAAGCCTTTTCATTAAACCAACGAAATACCTTTTATTAAATATTGCTTTAGTAAAAAGACCCTATCTACCTGACTTATCACCGTCAATCACAAGTATTCAATGAATTGACTTTACTTCTTTATGGGCGCTTTAACCCTATCCATTTTCCAAATACAATCTCTACCTTTGATTCTTGTCCGATCCAACGATTATCAGTTAATCGCACTTCAACTAGCCCGATGGTTAAAACTTTGAAATTGCACGATGTAACTGGTTTTGGTTTCCATCGAATTGCTATGTGGCAACACCAAAACTCATCGTGTGCTCACGAGAATTATCGCTTACCACATTACTTTCTGCACGATATACCACTTAGCACTTTTTAAAAACATTCCATGGTTCCACTCACTATTCACCGAGTCACAATTTCTGCCTTCATCCAATGCATAGTCTTCTTTTTTTTTGGTGAGCATTGGGATTTGAACATTGTGACCTTTCAATTTCTCCCAGAAGCAGACTTCTTCATTAACTTGAGTCAACTAGTAACATATATTTCCAATTTGATTACGTACATGGAAAAAGTGATTAGGATCAATCTTTTTCTTAATAATGACAACTCCTTTCGTCAACCAGGGTTATATCAAACACTCGATTTCTTTCTAAAAGAAGAATTAATGGCCAACAATATACCTTGTCTTCTTCAGTGACTTGAAAATGCCCAACACACAAATTTTAGCTTATAACAGAGAGATGCATGGGTTATTTCTCTACTAAAACATTTTCCTCCATGCTTTATCACTTAACCCGAAAGAAAATTAGAGGTTCTTGCCCTTCTCGCTTGATCACATCAATTTGTCTTCCCTCTGTTTATTCTATCTCTGCTATGGTTCTCTTTGAACACACCTACACACTTATGTTATGTCGTTACTCTGATACATATAAAAAATTGTATAATTCATTAACATATCACACTCCATACAGACTCAGAAATTGAGTTCTTTATATTTAACAATCAAATATTTACACACAATTTCTCTTTTGGCCTGATTTTCTATATCAGTGGCCTCTATCTCTCTCTATGCCATAGGCTATAATCAAACCCTATCTAATCCTATCTAAGGATTCTTTCTTTCCTCCTATCTAATCTCTCTCCATTGTGCCTTTGAGGCTTTATAATTATATACAAAAGGTTCTGTAACCAATTCTAGTTTCAGATCCTCTATCTTCTCAACAAAATCCTGAATATCCTATAACTCCTATTTTGAATCAACTAATCCCTAAGGATCCTCTCTAATCCACAAAATCATGAAACCAATTCCTAATCTAAGATTTACAATTAATTTCCAAATCTCTCAATCCGTATGGAATCTCGACTATCCTAATTCTCTCATGTTGTCCAACATTCAAGAACATTTACGAAATGCCTCACAATATTTAATTAGTAAATGGATATCGTTTATTTCCATTTTGTTGTTAATAAACTTTTCCTTTTAGGCTTTTAGTGACTTACAAAGATCCCTTACTGTGAAGCTTATGGTTGTGTTTCATCATTCTTTCATGCCTATAGGTAATCTATTTTATTTTGTATACCTCATTTCACCAAAGGGAAAAAGTTTTTGTGTATTCATAGAGGTAACCCATTTTCTTATTTTTTGTGTCGAATGGAATTATTGAATTTCAGGTGTGATTCCTTCAGATTTTGAGGACTTGATAACCTAATCACATTTTACAGTCCTGAATAGAGGCTAGCTTCTTACCCTATGGTATATACTCTAAATATCATTCAACTTCGTCGTTGTTGATTTGCCTTATCGTGATAGTCATGATACTACATTAATTTTTTAGAGTTTCTCTAATGGGTGTTCTACAAGTTGGGCTGACTCTAATGATCTCATTAGGCATGGCCTTCTATTTTTTTTACTCCTCATATGTTGTTTTTTTCATATGAATCGACTGGTATTTGATGGTACTCTACTAATTTTGTCACGAAAATTTATTTCGCAGGTAAGAGGGTTTCACTTCCAGAATTTTGAGGGTAGTGGGTCCCCAGACTTTAATCTAAGTGGAAAATATTGTAACTCTCGACCTCACTTCCCCCGAGGTCGGTGAATTTCTTTTCTTGACTCTGTCAGATATGATGTCTTCATTACTAGTTTCATGTTGCTATTTAGTTCAAATATGAAAAGGGTATTATTTTTCTGAGTAGGTTGTAACCCCATTCAAAATATATTGACTCTAGGTTTTCATACCGTGAGAAGATAGGGGTTATGAATGAGTCTTTCAAACATTTATTTTGTTTCTACTATTTTTTTGGAATCTTGTCCATTTTTTTGATACTAGACATTTCTTGTAACTATAGTAAGCATATTAGTTTAAATAAAATGGATTTTCCTTTCCTTCAGGAAGGAATTCTAGGCGATTTATGTCTTACATTTCTTAGTATTAAATATGGTATAATTTCTTTGTTCAGGAAGATATATATATATATATATATTTCTTGCATGTTATAGTTGTTTACAAGAAGAGTTTATGTGAAGTCGATTCGCTGAATATTTCTGATACAATATTGAACTAGTTTTTCTTGTTTTATTAAAGAATAATTTACATGCTAAGTATATTATTTTTTGTATATAATTTAGATTGAAATTCTCGAGTTCGAGATGTTTTTCATGTTGTATCTTTCCCAACAGAATTCTAGGTTATCTATGTTAATGATTTAACTTCATTCAACATTGCACTTCTCTGTCAACCATGTTCACAATGATTCTTCTTTCATTATTCTTAATAATGTTTAATGGTTTCATTCCTCACTTAACCTAGTTTTATAAGTCGTTCATGAGCCCAATGATAAAAATTACTAAGATTTAGCTTATGTCACAAACATATTCATATGACTCGGACTATGCCTACGAATTTATCAAATTGCATGGTCATGACTAGCATACCCATGACTGAGGAGAAAGGAGATTTTGGTTAATTTGTGGTTTATTATAGTGACATATGTTCAGATTTCCCCTCATTGATACCCAATCGCTCCTTGTCCTCATGATTAGCTTCCCTTTTAAGGATAAATAACTAACCTTAAAATGCTATACATCTAGCATCTTCGACTCGTTATAAGTACCAATTGTGGTACAATTATTTTTTATTCTAACATTCCACCCACCCTGAAGCAGTTCCATATCTTGCTACTTCTAAATTTTTTGGGGATTTTAACTCATTTGTTAGCTTATTAGTTTAATTGAATTTTGTAGTAATTGATTTCCATTGTTGTTACATATACTTCTATTTCCAACTTTTCTACAAAACTGAAATATCATGACAATAGAAAATATCAATCTTTTTTAAAAGTGTATTTTCTTCTACCATTCTAAGTCACTATAATTAAAAATAACATCTAATTCGTTCCATATTCCCTTAAAGTACTAAGAATTTATACAGAATTATTATTGTTTATTCATTAGTCTTGCGGTAAAATAAATATCATAGAAATTATTATTGAATTTATCCTCGACAGTATGGCAAAATTGTAATAGTGAGTTCATTAAATTGAGTATCTATAGTATTAAATAATTTTCACAGAAAATTCTAACCAAGATGTGATTAGAAGAACACTTAGGAATGAACATTTTTCCTCCCAGCCTTGAATTGTAACTTTCAATTCCCCCCGAGCTGGATGTGCTTTCCAACAAAAAAGGGAATAAATAGCTGATATTGATCCTTTAATAGTTATAGTATACTTTCTCTTCCATAATCGATTATTTCCTTCAGCAGCATCATGATTTTGTGATTTTCATCATCACTAGCCTAGGATTTTTCCTTTAAAGCATTCTTTTCTCTCCCACGGTGCTTTATTCTTGTCCAATATTAGCATATTTCCATAGCTAAATGATTTAATGAATTTTCTCTCCTTTCCATTAAACTTTATCCAGAATGTTTATCATGGAAGAGTTATCCCATTCTCATTCACTAATGGGATTTTTTTTTTCTTTGGAAAGAATCTCGTACTCAATTGTCACATTCCCCAGTACTTTCCATCAAACTATTTATTTATTAATAAAATTATTTACATAATCATTCCAATATACTTCATGGATTTTTTGACATTCACAGTAACATGACTTAGTCGAAACAAGGAAACAACATTATAAAAACGGAGGGGTACTACAATAATTTTAAAATATTTTTAAATTCAATCTAATTTGAATTCCAAATACACTAGGTAGATGGAATTCTTAAGTGAATTTGAATTTGACATTAAGCACATCAAAGGTAAAGAAAATAAATTTGCAGATGCCTAAGTATAAGTGTAAACGTTTTGACTAAAATTTTTGTTAGTAGTGTAAAGACATGTTTTTCAGAAAGGATAAAGACTTTAGCATAGAAATATGAATTTTATCTATTGTTGCAATGGAAATTACAACATGGAGACCTATCTGGCTATGTATAGAATTAAGATAATTTTTTAACTTTCAGGAACCAAATTTATGTTCCAAATGAAGTTGAATTAAAATATATTATTTTAAATGAAAATCATCATAAAAATTTCTCAGGAGAACCTGGATATTAGAAAATTATCACAACATTGAGAACGAAATTTGATTTCCTAGGCATGAAACGAGAAGTGGCTAATTATTTACCCAAATTTTTAGAGTTCTTGCAGGTGAAGGTAGAGAGCCAACACCCTATTTTATTGCGAAACCATTTACCCATTTTAGATTGGAAATGGTCCAATTATTACTTTGGACTTTATCACTAGTGTGCTAAGAACCATAAGACAACATGACTTTGTTATGGTCGTTGTGGAAAAATTAAGTAAAATAACTCATTTTATACCTATCCACTTTACTTTTGATACACCCCAAATTCATAAATATATTCATGAAGGAAAATCACAAAAGTAGGATGTTGCTGAAGATAATGATATTATATAGAGATTCTAAGTTTACTTCTAAATTTTAGAAGACATTTTTTGGAGGAATGGGTATGCAAATGAACTTCAATATAGTATACCATCCTTAATCAGATCGTCAAAGAGAAAGAATTTACACTAAGCAGAATTATTATTTACACTAAGCAGAATTTGCATACAATAACAACTATCTAGCATCTATAAAAAGAAACATGTTTGAAACTATGTATGGGAGGAAGTGTCACACTTGTTTAATTTAGATTCAGCTGGAAGATAGGTTGGTGCTAATCCATGATGTTCTTCAGGAAATGGAACAAATAGTAAAAAATTAAAACAAAATTTGAAGACTACCTAAGATAGGTAGAAACTATACGTGGATTGACAGAGAATGTAGAAATAATTCAAAGTGGTAGAACATGTGTACATTAAAGTCAAACCAAAGAAGATCACTTTCAGACCGGGTACCTGTGTTAAATTAGCATCAAGGTTTTTTGTACCATTCAAGATACTAGATAGAGTTGGGTCACTGGCATACTAGTTAGCACCAGAAAGTCATATAAAATTACATAATGTATTTAATATCTCTTTATTGAAATCATATGTTCATGATAGTCATGACGTGATTGATTGGAAAGTGATACATGTGGAATCGAGAGGATATTTCTAGGTATAACCACTACAAGTATTAAATCAGAGAGAAACCATGCTTTGGAATCAATCCATCGCTGAGGTTTAAGTGAAACGAAAGCACTTTACCCCTGAGGAAGCTATGTGGGAGATGGAAGACAAAATGCATGAGGAACTTCTAGCATTATTCAAAGAGAAAGGGAACGGAAAGGAAACACTGAGAGTGATGTTTACTTTAAGAGGGTGAAGATGTGGTACCCCTATGTCTTTTTTTTTCATACATGATTATTTTTAGACTTTTAAATTATTATGTATTCAATGGATATGGAAGCCATGATTGAAACTACTTGGTGATGTAATTCATTTTTAGTTATTAAATTAATAAATTTACTCTTTGGTAAGATTAAAAAAGGATAATTTGAGTATTAGATACTTCTTTCCAATTTATAAAAAGCTATTAATGGTTAAAGTCCACATGGTGGACCTTCCCAAAAATCCTCCTAAGAATCCTTTGGAGAAAGTTGTTAAATATGTTAACATAATGGGAGAGAAATATTATGTTAATCACTTAGCTAGACAAATGCTAAGTTGGGTGAAAAGCCTAATAAAGCTTAGTGGGAGAGAAAGACATGCTTTAAAGAAAAATAAAATATTTTTTTTCTTAAATTAAAAACAAAATCCTAGGTAACTAAGGGATGTAGACCCTCAAAGTAAGACGTTTCTAAGGAAAAAAATGTTGAGAAGAAAATATAAGAAAACCACTCAGGACCGAGGAAGCTTGTTGATTCCTAAAGGAAATAATTTCTTAGATCAGGGGGAATTGTAGAAGACACTTCGTGGTTGGGTGGAACATGCTCTACTCTTGAATATTCCCCAAGAATTTAATATGGTTACATGTTTTTATGATTATACTATACAAGTTGATTATGATTTAATTAATATCATTATAAGGACAATGATACATTGAATGTTAAAATAAAGACTCAATTGTATAGGAGATGAGTTTGCATGCATGGATCAAGTAATACTCAAGCATATAATTTTGGCAAATATATGATTTCTCTATTTTTGTTATGCTCTATCTCACAAAATTTTATTTTCCAATTATAGTGATGAGATAGATGGACTTAGAAAAAGATAAAAGTTGTATATTAAATAAAGTTATGTATGCTTATTTCTATAGATTAATTCTATCATATATTTAAGAATAGCAATATACATATACAAATATAGTAATTTTTACACTCTCTAATTGATTGAGATAGAATAGTAAGAGTAATCTACTATAATACTAATCATAAAATAATGCAAGCTAGTTGTTGTAATATATTGTATAGTGAAAAAGAAAAGTAAGTACTCTTATTAGAATTATATGCGGAGAGTCAACCTTGTTTAACAAAAGGTTATTCTAAATAAATATTACATTATACTTTTAAATTACATTTTGAATATAATACTATGTTTTCAAAAAAAAATTATAGTAACCATTCTTACCTTTTAATTTAAATAATTTAAGTATTATATTTGTGAGTCTAATAGAATTGAATAATATTGTATGCTGAATAAGGAAAGGTGGAATTCACCTTAAAGAAGTTATATCCAAGCTAAGAGAAATTGTGTTACAAATCAACAAAGCCATTTCATATATGTATAGAGAGAGAAACACGAGTAGATAAAATAGAAACTTATTTAGTAAAGTCTAAATAAATACTTTATGTTGCTAATATTGTAACCAAAATTAGAATTTGGAAATTGTATTGCATATTAAGAAAGAGATATGATATAACTATCAATATATAAAATTCAAGATCATAAATTTGAATAAAAATAGCAACACATAGACTTAATAAAAATAGCAACATCGTTCAACAGATAGACTTGAATAAAAATAGCAACATCGTTCCTTATGTATAGATAAAGAAAATACACTTCAATGTTATAAGAAAGTTCATACATTCTACTCTATAGAATAAAAGAGGTATATCACTATAAAGGAGACTCTATGGCAAATATTTTTAAGAAAAATTGCAAATCAAACTACTTTTCTTAAAAACATTTACGGGATTCTGCAAAAATTAACTAGAAAAATATATAATAAAAAAACTATATTATCTATTAATAAACGAATTTTTTCAATCAAACTACTTGATTAAGGCTTTTTGCCCAAATTAGTTTAATTTTTTATTTGAATTGAGAACTATAATACTAAAACCATTATAAGAAAATAACCATAACCTATTTCTGAAAATTCTGAATTATTCTATAGAAAATCATTATAAAGTAATTACAAATAGAAACTTTATACATTTACTCTATAGAATAAAAGAGGTATATCACTACAAAAGAGATTCTAAGGCAAAGGTTCATATTAGTTCAATTCTTGGTTTGAATTGAGAACTATAATACTAAAACAATTAAACCATAGTCCATAGAAATGGGTAGAAATGGAAAGCATAAAGAAAATTTTAGAAAATTCTGAATTATTCTATAGAAAATCATTATAAAGTAGTTACAAATAGAACTGCATATAAAAGCTATAATTTTCCATCTATTGGAATGGGTCTTTAAAACAAAATTACATATACAGAATAAACATATCTAAATCTCAAATAGCCAAAGGCCTGGGCAAAAATCCCTAACCCTTGTATTGTTAGATCTACAATAAGAAACTCTGGGTCTGTTTTCTTCACCAAAGAATTCAATACATTCATACGGCATTCCAAAGAGCATCATACACAACCTAAGTGAAACAAAGAGTTCCAACCTAGTGTGACAGGGAAGAAGATTTATTAGTCGTTGTAGTCTTTACTGGACAGGGAATACTTTCTGAAAAATTGCAAATCAAACTACTTTTCTTAAAAATATTTACTGGATTCTGCAAAATTAACTAGAAAAATATATAATAAAAAAACTATATTATCTATTAATAAACGAAAATTTTCAATCAAACTACTTGATTAAGGATTTTTGCCCAAATTAACTGGAAATTTTTTATCAAATAAAACCATATTATCTATTAATGAGAATGATATGTAAAATTGAACTCACCAAATTGAATATGTAAACGGTGCTCATAAATAAGTTGCACATTATAAAGGATAAAATATCATTTAAAAAATCCATCTACTGGCTAATGCTTTCAAATACGTGTTGAACGGAGAAAACTAATAATGTGATGTAAATCCAATTTGTTCACAACCAAAAACAATAAAAATTTGGAATGTAATATCACAAGCGAAAAACAAATTCACTGAGAGAGATCTCCTCTGTTATCGTTCCCTGCTCACGACTTTTCTTCAAAGAATCCCAATTTTGGAAAAATGAATTGTGCTGCCCACGTGGTGTTGAGTGGTTCAGTTTCACTTCTTTGAGCACAGGAGCTATTTGAAGAAGGCAACCCAACAACCGAAGTTCCCTCTCATCGTACTTGTTGATCTCTATCTCTACTAATTGAAGACTAGCAAGTGGGTACGTTAAAGCTTGTGCAATTGAATCTTCCTCTGCTTCTTCCTGCGTTACAAAGTGTGAAAATGCTATTGCTATCACAATACTGATGCACAATGCTAACAGGAATACACACAGAGAGATTAAATGACATCTAAACAATAATGACGATGAAATGAAGAGTAGCAAACATGATAGGAATTACCAGAATCAGCTGTCCGCGCAGGTATAACTGCTCAAGGTTCGGAAGCATCGAGAGCAATTTCAGCAGAGGCACAGCAATCCTTTTTCTCCAATCAAATGCATACCCAAGATCGATGACAAGCACTTTCAATGACCTGAAAATGCCCATCAATTCAAGAAATCTGTTTACAGAGCAATTATTTCCAGGATACCCACCAGAACACAACGACAACTCAATAAAATTATTTCCAGGCTCCATTTGGAATCCTCGAATCGTTGAGGAAAGCTCATGAAATGCCATTCCATTCACTGTCAATTGTTCTACGTACATGTTTGCCTTCAGAGTTTGAAGTTTAGGGCAATTGACTGTCAATCCTCGCGCCCTAAAAAGATGTAGAACTAAATGTGTGAGGTTGAGAGACGAGATTACAGGACTCTTGAGGCCAGAACTAATAGACAATTTCAACTTATGAAGAAGAGGACAATGCAAAAGAAAGTCTGATAAAGTGTCATCTGACATTTCGGTATAGGTGAAGTTGCACTCAGTGAGATGCTTGAATCCCGCGAAATCAGTTGGAAAAGTGGTGAGAATACAGTTGTAGAGTGTGAGATTAGTGAGACGACTGCATGAGAAAAGGGCAGAGGGTAGGGTTTCCTGGTCATAAGAATATTCGAGAGAAAGGCGTTCCACGTTCTTCCTGGCAACGCACTGCATCCATTCCGATACGCTTTGCTGTGTAAACTGCCATGGATTATGAAAGCTTTCAGGATTCCACCGCAGACTTTGAATGTCTGTGGTGAGTGTGAAAGACTTCAGATCCGCTGAATGGAACCGCAAAATGTCGAATATTCTATTTTCCACAGTTGACAAATCGAATTTAGAAGGCGTTTGATGCGGTGATGAGACAAGATAAGGAGAGAGGATGAGATGGGGTATTTCTCTGTAGAGGAATCTCCAGCGATGAGAGAGCACAGAGCATTTGATGGCATCTATAATGGCGAGCTTCGAGAGGATAAGGGAAAGGACATCGTCGGGCAGTGCAGACAATCCATCGAGAGCCATTACCATCACTATAAATATGGGCCAAAAAATTGCTGTTCCCTCTCGCGGATGGAATATAGCAGGATTGGATTGAACAAGTCGTGGAGTTAAAAATCGGAGCAACAAGCCAGAGGAAATCCTGGAGTGAAAAACGGGAGCAACAAGCTAGAGGCTCCACCGAAATTTTGGAGTGAAAAATCAGAGAGCAACAAAAAAAATCAGAGTAACCAGCCAGAGGCTCCCAATATCAGAGATAGTGTAATGTTTACACACCCTTCACCAGTAACATACAACATATAAGTATTCATCAATAATATAGTTCTCTATAAGTATTCATCAATAACAATTTATATAACATATAGTTATTTATAAATATTTATTAATAACAATTTATAAATAATAATACATAAACTAGAAATATAAAAATAAAAGAAAAATGGCTTATGGTATTGACAAATGGTATTGAAAACCCATGGCATTGACCCATGATATTCATGTGAAATATAACCTATCTAAAAGGGAAAATTATACCAGCCTAGATCCGTCTTAACTCTGGGTCTACTAATCTCCTATACGGATCAAATCTCTTGATATGCAAACCTTGTTTAGAGTCAAAAGAGATATCTTCTCTCAAGGCTCTTGGTAGTTCCGAAATTAAGATGGATGTAATTTGGTTATAAGGAAAAACCCCAACTATGCTCATTATATATGGTTAATAACATGTGTTTTATTCTAAGTGCTTATAGGCTCAAATTCAAAGTGAGTTAGAGTATGCATTCTTTAGTAAAAAATGAATTTATTGTGTGAAGGTGGGTTCCTTGTCCCACAAACAAAGGGGTCTAATAAGTCAATTTGGTGTAGAGTTTAGTTACCTTAAAATTAGATTATTATTATTATTATTTTTTTTTTATTTTTTTTTTAACGGACTACTTCATCATGTCCAAGAGTGACTTCACAACAAGGAGTGCCACATTATTATTATTATTCTTATAACCCCATGGTCGTGTAAAATCCCATTATATATGGCTTATTCCTTAATATACTCTATACACTTGGTGGCTTTAATTTAAAGGTAACAGAGTATTATTACCATGCATCTTGCCCTATGAAAATCAACTAAAAGATTATAGATTTGTTAATTTTTTTTGTAAGCTTTGTGGGACTATATCTTCATCATGTCTAATATATCACCCCGTTCACACTCTATCCAAGACTCCGTGGATGAAATTTTATTGATTTTATTAAAAAAATATTCACAAAATATTTTTAAGAAAAAATAGAAATTTTAAATTAGTGTAGTTACCACAGAATTACTTATTCGCTTAAATAAATTTTTTAGTATAGTATAGTACGAGGAATGGAGAAATGTTTTTTTTTCCTCTTTTTTTGGCCTTTTATTCCAATCAATTTTTCCAAAATATAGTGAATATTTCTAAAAATCATAAATTTAAGTTATTTTTTTATTAATAAATTAAGAATATTTATAAAAAAATTATTTATATTTGTAATATTTAATAAAAATGATTAATAAATTTGGTGAATTTTATTTTGTATTTATATATTATTAAGTTAATATTTATTTTTAGAATAAAATATTTTATATTTAATTTATTGTTATTAAATTTTTTAATCAATTTTTATTTATTCTTAGGATCAGATGGTGAGAGATTAAAGGTTGAATTTAAATAGATGTAGAAATGACTAAACTAATTGTTAGAATAAATACTAGTTTGACTCTCAAATTAGATTAAATTAATAAAAAGATTAATTTTATTAAAATTATAATTTTAAAAAGAATTTTTTATATAATTTTCTAATATATTAATATATATGATGATGAAGAAGATGATGATGGTTAAAGTATAATTAAAAAAAATTTTGGTTAATTTTTTGGTGAATTTGGATTATGTTTTTATTATATTTTTAGATTAAAATATTTTATTTATTATTATTATTATTATTACTACTACTACTACTATTATTATTATTATTATTATTATTTATTTTTTATTATTATTTATTATTTATTTTTTATATTTTTATTTTATAAAAACAAAACCACACTGGTTAGTTCGAAACTCGTCATTAAAATATTCTTTGATGTGATTTTTTCCAAAAGATTCTATACAATAAAATAAATAAATAATAATAATTAATTAATCAATAAAATATTTTAATCTAAAAATATAATAAAACTTAATCCAAATTCACCAAAAATTAACCAAAAAAGAGTTTTAAATTAAAATATGAGAAAAATATATCTGTGGGGTTTAATCCAAATTCACCAAAAATTAACCAAAAAAGAGTTTTAAATTAAAATATGAGGAAAATATGTCTGTGGGGTCTTAGTTAAACGATGACGAGGCCAGTTGTTTTAGCACTCATCATAGGTTCAATTCCCTTTCCCCATCGGGGTGATGTATCCAGACATGTTGATGAAGTTGGAGTAAAAAAAAAAAAAAGGGAGAGAAAATGAAAGGTACTACCAAACTTACAATATATATATATATATATATATATATTAGAAAATTATAATTTTTTTTTTTTTAATTATTAGAAAATTATACAAAATATTATTTCTAAAATAATAAAATTAATCCTTTTATCAATTTACTTTATTTCAAAGTCAAACTAGTCATTATCCTAATGGCTAGTTTAGCCATTTCTACATATATTTAAACTCAACGTCTCATCTCTCACCTAGTCCTCCTCTCTCACCTACTCCTACTGATGAACCACACTTGTTGGTTCCAACATTGTTATATTGCATGTGATTATTACCAAAAGAATTCTAAATATTTACGATGGATCACACAAGCCAAAATTCTAAAAAAATTTATTATTGTTAATATATTTTACTAATATAACATTAGCATTGAATTAAAATATAATCAAGTCTTCTCAAGTCCCACTAGCACCATTGATTGAGGATGGGACTAATCATAAAGGAAATCCACGATCAAACCTCACGATGGGTGTTGTGCCCTATGTTAGGCGGAGCGAACATGCTAAAAAATCTAGTCAGCTAAGGGCTAGTGTGGCCAAGTTAGGTGTGATCCTTGGTTCACTTTGACGGCTTAGATTCCCTTCGGTCGCGCATCATCACGCCATAGGTCAACCTTGGAGGATCACAGACAACTTGAGAGAAATACACACACAAATATATATATATATATATATATATATATATATATATATATAATCAAGGATTTTTTTAAAGTTAAATATTTTATTAACTTATAAACTTGAATATACATGGATGTGCTAGATCATTTTAAATTTGGTCACTATGTCTAAGATTAATTTCATCAGTTTCATTTTATATTTTCTTAGTTATCTCACTTTGTTTAGATGAGAGAGATTGTGAGTAGCTTGAATGATCAGAAATGATGAAATAAAAATTTTGAGTCTAAAGAGACAATGTAACAATGTTGAATGATAGAAAATGTGAATAATAATAATATAGTCAATTATAGACAATCTTCATTGCGATGAATTTGAAACTATTTTCTTGTACTATTCTTATTGTCACACTTATTAATTTTTTCCATTTTCTCATATTAATCATATGAAAAGGGTAGTTGAAATCATAGACCATTCAAATATTTAACTAGAGCTACTTTAGTAAACATCATACCTTGTCTTTCTTGCTAGTTTTCTCGAAAGTCAATAATTATGACATATGGAGTGTTGAACCCCAAATAATATTACAATGGTAGTTATTTTCTATTATAGCGTTTGAATGAAAAGTGATTAAAAATGTTGAATGATGGAAAATGGGAATAATAAGAGTGTAGCCAATTACAAATAAAATAATTTTGCAATGGTAGTTATTTTCTATTACGCATTTGAATGCAAAGTGATTAAAAATGTTGAATGATGGAAAATGGAAATAATAAGAATGCAGCCAATTACAAATATTTTACAGTTCGGGAAGAAAACATTTCGAGTAAGTGAACATTTTATTTAGGATGAAAATTAAAGTATTGTGTTTATGGCCAAATTTACTATAAAATAGAAGTCAATCCAGGTCATGAATAATTTTTATGTTCTTAGAGAGAAAATGTGTATGTTTTGGGTGTGAGAAGGAGATACATGGGAAGATAGATATATAGATGGAGGGATGGAGGGAGGGAAGGGGCGGGAGGGAAGAAGAGAGGAAAATAAAGGGAGGAAGGAAGAGAGATAGATATTGAGAGAGAAGTGTTAGAGAGAGAAAAGGGAAGAGAGAGAGAGAGAGGAGGAAGGGAAGGAGAGAGAGAGAGAGATAGATAAATAGATATTGAGAGATAGTGTGTATGTTTAGGGGGAGATAGAGAGATACATAATGAGATAAAATGGGAGATAGAGATATTAATGGAGGGACGAGAGATGTGGTTACAGAAAATCAATGCAAACTATTAATATAATTACTTTGAAATTAAGGTATATTATACA
Source organism: Pinus albicaulis (assembly GCA_034641835.2). NCBI lineage: Eukaryota > Viridiplantae > Streptophyta > Pinopsida > Pinales > Pinaceae > Pinus > Pinus albicaulis. The sequence goes on along the minus strand of CM076578.1, from coordinate 1,214,013,211 downwards.
TATAGTTGCATCAAATAAGAAACAACATCTACATTGAAATCAATGCATCTAGTGAAAACAATCAAATAGGATTAGAAATCAATGTCTACGAAATCAATGCATCTAGTGCAAGAAATGAAATAGGATTAGAAATCAATATCTACATTGAAACTAATACATCTAGTGCATGCAATCAAATAGAAGTGGAAATCAACATCTACAATAAAATCAATGCATCTAGTGTAAGGTATTAAATATGATTAGAAATTAACATCTACACTAAAATCAATGCATCTAGTGCAAGCGATCAAATCGGATTATAAATCACTATCTACATTGAAACCAATACATCTAGTGCAAGCAATGAAGTAGGAGTATAAATCAACATCTATGCTAAAATCAACTCATCTAGTGTAAGCTATTAAATAGGATTATAAATCAGCATCTACACTAAAATCAATGCATCTAGTGCAAGCAATCAAATATTATTATAAATCAACAACTACATTGAAATCAATACATCTATTTTAGTGAAAAAAGAAAATATTCATAACTTTCTAGATTTAAATTTTATGTTTGTATGTGTATTCTTGTGTCTCTTTCTTCTTCCCTCTCTCTCCACCTTCTATTTTGTGCATATATCCCTCCCTATCTCCTTCTCTCTCCCCATCCCTCTCTCTCCCTCTCTCCCTCCTTTCACTATCTTTCTCTTCTTCCATCTCTCCCCATGGCATCTATCTCTATACCTCCCTCCATCTCTCCTTATTTTTCTCTCTATCTCAGCCCCACTAAACAATTCTCTCTCTCTCTCTCTCTCTCTCTCTCTCCATATATATCTCTCCTCCTCACTCCCTCTCTTTTCCTATCTCTTCTTCCCTCTCACCACCTCCATTTATATCTTTATCTCCCTCTCTCTCTCTCAATATTTATCTTTATATCAACCCGCAAACATACTCTCTCTCTCTCTCTCTCTCTCTCTCTCTCTCTATATATATATATATATATATATATATCCCATTGTCTCTCTATCTCAACCACCAAACATACATAATATATATATATATATATATATATTTATTTATCTCTCTTCCTCCCTCCCTCTATTTTCCTCTCTCTTCTACCCTCTCTCCCCCCTCCATCTATATCTCTAATGATCTGATTCCGTCAACTACTACATTTACCCATGATCTTTTACTTATGTGATGTTGTTAGAATCTCATTCTAAAAGAGCATAAAAGAACACAAGTGCATATTGTGAAGAAGAGGAAACAAGGAAACCATCATCAACATAAAAACACAAGATGTTGATAACAGAGTTCACCCAGTATGGGCTATGTCTCTGAGCCTGGTGTCAAAATGAGGTAGGTTGATTCATATAGTGCTGGAAATGGAAATATCTACATGGATGATGTTCATACAAGGATGAAGAAAAAAAAAGAAAGGATTTTCATGCATGACATAATCTCACATGAAGAAAAAACAAGATCTCACACATGCATCAAGAAAGGATCTAGAAATCATAATACATCTCATAGCAAAAAGAGGCACATGGTCAAACTGCATATACCTCAACCCCTGAAGTTGGCTGTAGAAGCGGATGCTCAACTGCTGAATCTCACTACACCATCGAATTCATGGCTTCAAGGGGTATAGAATCGATTGTCCATACTTGAGAATTAGACATTGTCACTCCAATATGGAAAATGGCCGAAATATGGGAAGATTTGTTGCAGAAACGGTCATTGCTATCAAATTCCTGTTACCGAGAGGTGTAAAATAGACATAAATTTTGTCGAAAATGGACTCCGACAAGTTTTGGGCCTCAAGGAATCCTTTTTATGCCCTCAAGGTTCCCTAAGATTCTATTCTCTAGGGAATCTACAAATCTGCTACTCAAATGGCCATTTTGGCTTACCATCGCATTCCCTATGAAATTCTAGTTAAAATGATTGTAAACTTCATATCATTATGACAAAATGAAATTTCACCGCCCAATGGAATCTTTTAGGAATCAAATAATATTCTATGTAAAAGATTCTTTGTCTCGAGAAGCATGCTAGCATGGTTCTGCCTCTGTGGATGTGCTCATGGTTCTTCCCTCCTACTCCACTGGTCCACCCTCCTCCTGTTCGGTCTATTGGTTCCTCCATTTGGGTCAAATGACAAAGGAAAAGGCTTAATATGACTTGGGTGGTGGAGTTTTCGAAGGTAAACCATTGGGATGTTGGTTAAGGCGGAGGGTTTGAGGCAGGTAGGTCAGGGGTTCCAACCACACTGACCTCCCACCTTTGCCATTTTTTTTTGCATTATATATTTTGGATTGGCATTGGTTGTTTTAATATGAGCACATTTGGTTTGAGTTTTGTTATATATGGGTTGCGTTGTATGTAACTTTCGGTGCTGCCTAGTCAGGGGCCGGCCACATGGGCCAGGTGGGTTCGAGCCTCGCCGGCACCGCTATTTCCCTACCTCCGGTAGTGGGATATTAATACATATGGTTGGTTGCAATGGTTTGGGTGGGTGGGGTCCGATCCACATGGCCCCGAACCTGTTGAATATTAAAAAGAATTAACACACACCAAAAACACTCCAGCGACATAGAAACACAAACATACACCAGACATGGCAAAAAAGGCCTGAGAGCCTCATGACATTCCTCACATATTCACATTATTTAAAGAATGTAATAATACAAATAAATAGATGAAAAATTTGTATCAATATAGTGCATCTATCTTGGACAACTTGGTTGAGAAAATAGCTCAACCACACACTAATTTAGGAGGCAAGTTAGGTTGGCCTAAACTAACTCCTAACCAAGAGGAACTAACATAATCTAGAAAAATACGCATAAAATCCAAATTTTCAATATTTAATTTATTTTTTATTTATAATTGTTTATGAGAGAGGCTAAAATTACCCCCCTCAATGATAAATCCAAAATAAGAACGAGGAACCATCTTCCAAGTTCTCATGCTGATCCTCAAAAACATTATCTGAAAAACCACCAAAGCTGGATGCCGAAAAAATTGCAATATGAAGAGACCATGACTCAGCTGCATGTCTAATTCATCTCTGAATTTCACTTGACAACTCCATTTCATGCCAAGCTGCAAAATGATCCATTTTTCCTTTGTTTGAAATCAACATCCTTCGTTTACTGACAAAATTTGAGAACGCCCACTCTCGAATTTTCTTGTCTACTGACAAAATTTAAAGACGCCCACTGGCAAATTCGCTGATGAAGAAACTACTCACTGGCTACTTGATGATCGCCCACTGGTTGATGATGATCACCCACGGGCTGATGATGTCAAAAGACAAATCACTGTTGATTTTGTTGATGTTGTCGGAAACTTCTCATTGTTGATGCCCACTGGCTTCTTGGATGTTTGAACGCCCACTGACTTATTTTGCTGACATTGTCGAGACTTTCAGTTTGGCAACCACTGTCAATTTCATTGACATTTTCCCCCTTTTTTAGCTGAAAGGAGAGACAATCCTGTGCAAATTATTCCTGAACTCCACCCCTTCAGCTGTAGGAGTGTTGCACAGGTGTACTCCCCCATTCAAGTACATAAGAGTACCCTCATTAGCTTTAACATATATATATATGGGCTCCGGCCGGGGGTGGCGGGGTTTGGCCACCTGCCACCCTAAATTTTAATATATTTTTTATAATACGGTTGCTGGGGGGTGGCAGGGTTGGTGGCCCACCACCCCATTTTAATATATATATTTTTATTTAAAAAAATTGTCCATTTTTTAATTTAACAAAATTAAGGATTGTTGGGAAAATTAAGGAGACCACAATTTCGCCCATTTTCGGTAGTTGGTTTCCCTGCTGGTTGATGGTGAATTTGTGGGACACTTAAACCTAGCCCACTACCCAACTTTGACCGAAAATTTGAATCACTCTAACTTCTCCTTACGGGCTCGGATTGCAGATCCGTTCAAACCATTGGAACTAGGGCGACAATTAATTCAGTATAAACCTAGTGTGAGAGCAATCCATCCACTTTGAATTTTGACCATTTATGAGCCCTCTTGATCTCCTAAGGGTGTCTGGAGCCACCTGGATAAATCCTCCACACTGAGGAACTTTCAGTCACCCAAAATCATGAACATAATTTACAGTTTCTTTGTACCCTATCTGCACCACAAGTGTCATGAAAGGTCACCCTTCATTCTCCTTCACCTTTGTCCTTTGGAGCCATAAGTGATGAGCCGACACATGCATCCTCCACAAACCTGTAGTACAATATTTTGAAAATTACATGCTTAACTAAGTGACCAATCTATGACCCAAGCATTCCAGACACTTGCCACAAGTTTATAACCATACTTTGTGGTCAAGTTTACATCAAATGGAATCAATTCCCCAACGATCAATACAAGGCCAAAACATCATTTTCGCTTCATAAGTGATGGAAAACACATCATCACTTTTACATTTTAAACTGCAACATATTATTTACAAATTAAGGCACAACACACTACCAAACCTAGAAAAAACCATCTCTCACTTATCAAAGTGAATGGGTCATTTCTCTGTGGCACATTTTCTTGTCGAACTACTGTTTCAATCAGTTCCTGCACTGATGCTTTCCCCTTAAGGAGTTGCTCTGGATGGAGCCTCCAACACGTGGCTCTTTGATGGCCACTTCTATCACAATAACTGTAATGAGTCTTCTTCCTCCAAACCTGCTTTACCTTCTTCTTTTCCTATGGTGGAGAAGGCCTTTCGCACCTCATCCTCTTTTGTGTTGCCATTATTTTCCAACACTCAGCACATACATGGTTATGTAATCCACAAAAACTACATGTTTTCTGATGCCATGATCTATGTTCACTATTAGCGACATGTTTGTAATCAAAATGAACATTAGAATATCGAGACTTGTCATACCTTCCTTGCTTGTCTCTAGTGCAACCATGGTGATAAGATCTTGCCTCAGCTCTTTCTCTACAATGTGCAATGTCATAGGACAATGGTGAAGTGTTCCCATCATTCTCTTTATCCAATGATTTCAACCATGCATTGGAGGTTTCTGACACCTTTGAGAATTGTCCTTCATTATATCCCAAACCTGTGAATCGAGGTCTCTGCACAACCTCCAATGGCTAAATCATGCCTTGGCCATTAATGCGAACTCCTCCTCCTTTGTATCTAATCTTGGTGAGGAGTCTCATGCGAGTTCCTGTAATGGGTATCTCCACATTTCCCATAAAAATGATAGTATGTGAAGATGAAACTGAACAAACATCAACATTGTTTAACTCATATGTCGATTCAGAAACAGGTGATGATGGCTTCTTCAAGTATTTGTTGCAATTCAACTCCTCCAAGGCCTTTTCCATGGCTCATAGATGAAGCTGCAGACTCTGCTTCTCTACTTTCTCTTCTTGGAGAATCCTCCTTAATTTAGTATCCTTTTCTTGAAGGCTATGCTCATTGTGCTTCAATTCTTCCAAGGTGCTTGAAACTGAAGCTGCACTCTCTTCTTATCCTCTTTCTCCTCTCGTATAAGTAATTTCAATTCAGATTTATATGCTTGAAGGCTATGGTTGATCTCCTCATTTGAATGATGAGAATATGGTGATGAATATGTGGATGAATCATCGCTTTCTACTTCTTCTTTCTCCTGTCTTTCATGAGCTTCATAAATCATTTCCACCATTTTGGACATCCTGAGCATGGCCTTGTACATGTCTTTTTCATCCTCCATTGTTGCAAGTTCAAACATTTTTCACGCTCACAATTCGCATCAATGAGAAGACCACTATGATACCACTTTATCTGAGTCCATCAGCTACCGGATTTTCCCATCATCTTTTACTTCTATGATGTTGTTACAATTGCATTCTAAAAGAGAACAAAAGAACATATGTGCATACTGTGAAGAAGAGGAAACAAGGAAACCATTAGCAACATAAAAACATGAGACGTTGATAATGGAGTTCACCTAGTGCGGGCTACATCTATGGGCCCGGTGTCAAAAAGGCATAGGCCGCTTCATATAGTGTTGGAAATGGAAAGATGTACATGGATGATTTTTATACAAGAATGTTCCCTCAACATGAGTGGCTTGTCTCTCCATGAGACATTCCGATATAGGAACTCTCACTCACAATGAACCTCCTATCAATATCACATAATCTCACATGAATCAAAAACAATTTCACACACATGCGTCAAGCAAGGATCTAGATATCATAATACATCTCATAGCAAAAAGATACACATGATCTAAATGCATTTACCTCAAGCCCTGAAGCTGGTTGAAGAAGTGGATGCTCAGTTGTTGAATCTAGCCACACCATGAAATTCATGGTGTTGAGAGGTAAAGAATCGAGTGTCCACACTTGAGAATCAGACACCATCACTCCAATATGGAAAATGGCTGAAAAAAAGCTCTGTTGCTGAAACGGTCATCGCCATCGGATTCCTGTTGGGTGAGAGGTGTAAAATCGACATAATTTTTTTCAAAAATGGACTCCAACAAGTTTTGGGCCTCAAGGAATCTTTGTGATGCCCTCACGATTCCCTAAGATTATGTTCTGTAGGGAATCTACAAATCTTGTGCTCAAATGGCCATTGTGGCTTTACCATCGCGTTCCTTGCGAAATTCTGGTTAAAATGACTCTAAAATTCATGTCATTATGACAAAATGATTTTTTACCTCACCGTGGAATCTTTTAGGAATCAAAGAATATTATATGTAAAAGATTATGTCTCGAGAAGTGTGCTAGCATGGTTCCACCCTGTTGCTTCGCTGGTCTGCCCTCCTCCTGTTCGGTCCGCTGGCTCCTTTGTTCGGGGAGAATGGCAAAGGATGGGGTTTAATATGATTTGGGTGGTGGAGTTTTCAAAGGCAGCCCCTTGGGTTGTTAGTTAAGGCAAAGGGTTTGAGGCTAGCAGGTTTGGGGTTCCAACCCCGTCGACCTCCCACCTTGGCCATTTTTTTGTGTGTTATATATTTTGGATTGATGTTGGTTGTTTTAATATGGGCGCATTTGGTTTGATTTTTTTTATAGATGGGTTACCTTGTATGTAACTTTTTCTTTTGACCACGTGGACCAGGTTAGTTTGACCCCCGTCGGAACCGCTACCCCCTGCCTCTAGTAGTGGGTTATTAATACATATCTTCGGTTGCAATGGTTTCGATGGGCGGGGTCTGCTCCATGAGGGCCCGACCCAACCCTCATTAATTTTAACACACACACACACACACACAGATATATATATGGGCTCCGGCCGGGGGTGGCGGGGTTTGGCCATCTTCCACCCCGAATTTTAATATATGTTTTATAATATGGGTACTGGGGGGTGGCAGGGTTGGAGGCCGACCACCCTATTTTAATATATTTTTTGTTTATTTAAAACAAATTGTCCATTTTTGAATTTAATGAAATTAAGGGTTATTGAGCAAATTAAGGAGGCCACATTTTTCCCCATTTTCAGTAACTAGGTTCTCTGCTGCTTGACGGTGAATTTGTGGGACACTTAAACCTGGCCCACTACCTAACTTTGACAAAAAAATTTACTCGCTCTAACTTCTCCATACGAGCTCGGATTGGAGATCCATTTGCACCATTGGAATCAGGGCGACAAGTACTTTAGTATGAACCTAGTGCAAGAGAAATCTAGCCACTTTTATTTTTAACCATTTATGAGCCCTCTTGATCTCCTGAGGGTGTTTGGAGCCAGCTATATCATCTAACTCCCCTTGTCTCTCCTTCTCACCCCCAACATGTATACACTCTCTCTCCATTTCCGTCTATCTCTCTCTTCGTCCCTCTTCCTCTACCTCTCTCTCTTCCCCTTCTCTCTCTCTCTCTCTCTCTTCCCTCTTGCTCTCCTTTCTCCCTCACTATCTCTCCATCTCTCCCTTATCACTCCCTCTCCCTCTCCACCTTTCTCTATCTATGTCTTTCTTCCCCTTCCAAATCCATCTCTCAATCTACCTCTCTCTCCTTTCTATTGTGTCCTCTCTCTCTTCCTTTCTCTCCTGCCTCCCTCTATCTCGCCCCCCCCTCCCCATCACACACACTCTCTCTCTCCACCCTCCAACTTTGTCACTATCTCCCTCCCTCTCTCCTTGCTCTCCCCCTCTCTCCCACCTCCATATCTATGTCTTTGTGTCTCTCCTTTCCCCTTCTTTTCCTATCTCTATCCTCTCCTTTTATATCTCTTCCCTTATCTCCTCTCTCTCTCATTCCATATTCATCTCTCCCTTGTCACTTCCTCTCACTCTCCACCTCTATCTGCCAATATATTTTTTCTTCCCTCCATCTCTTTCCCCCTCCAAATTCATCTCTCTCTCTCCCTCTCTCCTTATCTCTCTCCCTCCTCCCTCTCTTCCTTACTCTCTATCCCCCACTCTATTTCCCCTCCATCTCACTCTCTATCTGAAATATGATCTCATTGTATTGTATTTAAGAAAGTATCTAAATTAATAGAAAACATAATTTGTTTTAAAATATTAAAGTTATATGTTGGATCAATCATGTCAAAGAAAATACATTAATAAAAAAGATAAAAGAATTTTTTCCTCCATCCTCGGTTAAGCTGCATCTATCGTGATTCTTTATAATATTATTTATATTTTATAAATTTCACAAATGTATATACATAAGTATTGTCATTTTTAATTTATTAAAACCTCCATTTTATCTATATGGGAATATTCTTAGTAGTAGTGAGGATGGAGGGTTTAGATATGCCTCAATAGTAATTATAACCTTTTTTCTTTTAGATTTAACTAAAAAAATGTTATAAAATTAAAATTAAATCAAGTATTTATAAATATTTTGATTTTGAAATAAGTTATGTTTTTTTGGCAATGTGATACTCATAATCTACTTGTGCATGGTATTCTAACAAAATAATTAAAATCATAGATCCATAACATAATAATCAAAATCCTAGATGGCCCATGGTATTGATAAAGCATGGTATTAGCCCATGGTATTATGATTTTCTTCCTTTCTCTCGCTCTCTCCCTCCCTCTCTTTATCTTTCTCTTCTAGTTCAATAATATCCATGGTAAATATTCATGATTAAAAATCATGCTATATTGTAAATATTAAATTTTTATCCACTTATTAATTAAATTTAAATATTGTTATGGAATCATTATTTTAATTTATATGGTAAAATGGATGTTAATTTATAAGTACTATTTATATGTTATATATTTTAGTGTGATATGTATATTATATTTTATTTTATCTAAAAAATGGTTCCTAATTTTATTACAATATAAAAAAAATGATAGCATTTCACATCTCACATCTAACGCCTACACATCTAATGTCTAACACGTATGATGTCTAACATCTCACATCTAAGGCCCACACATATACCCTATACTAGGCTATGTATAACATCTCCCATCTAACACCAACACATCTACCCTATACTAGGTTGTAGAGCTCCTCTAAGCACAATTAAAAATAAGAAATTTCCTACATATAAAAATGTGAAATATATATATTAATAAATATATTTATTAAGAATCATTATAAAACCATCTAAGCTCTGAATCTAAATCCATCATAGATCTGAATTTACCAAGGGCTAAGAGGAATCCATCTTATCTCTGAATCTATGAATCAATCTTAAGGTGCAAATATTTAAATAAGTTTTTCACTAAAAAAAGAGGTGCAGACCATTAAGTAAGATTTGCACTGACAAAGTGGTTTGCATCTTGAGATATTTGATTCCTTTCTATGCAAGTTTCCTAATAGATCCAAGTTAAAATAGAACTATGCTAGTTAATATAAAATCAAAATACTTCATAACATCAGATAGGTCATGATTAAATCCAACTAAGTATTAGACATTTTTCCATCAAATATTATATTTGATGGTCATGCATATTTATTCAATAGAGACATCAACTTGAGAAAATAATTAACGTGAAGTTCAGAAATTTTCTTCACGTTACATTTCAATGTTCAATGTTTCTCCATGGGGAACTTAATGTTTCTCCATAGGGAATGTCTCTAGATTGTCGTTGCATGTTTTTTCCTCCATCTTTTAAAGACATTTTCTTAACTTACAGGACTCGAGTACTTCTTCAAGTAGAGATGTATCTAGCCATGTTTCTAGATGTAATACATGGAATCCATTATATTCAATTAGCATAAAATAAGCTATTGATACATATTTCCAACTTGCGTATGTCTGTTATTGTAGTTTGGTTTCATGTTGGTTGAAGCAAGAAAAAGATACAGGATTCTACATACAATTTTCTATAAATAAACTTATGCGACCCAATGTAATAGCGTCTCAATAAGGACATCATTACTCTAGTGGAACTTGTTATAACTAAACCATAGCTTAGCATATACCATAATTTTAATATATTATTATATGAAATCTATTACATGATTTTAATGGTAACTAACTTTTCACTAGCTTCATTTCATTATTTCGTTCCATTCTCATAAATTATATTTTCTTTAATTGTATTTTTATCTCTAAGGAAACTATGCAATCCCTCACATGAATGACAAGGTCAACACAATTGATCATTAACCCGTCCAAAACTCTCAGATATTGGAGGGAAATATTCCATAAAAAGGTTTGAGTTTTTCTATTTCTAAATTTACTTTTTATTTATATGTTTAATAGCTGTGAAAGTACATGAATATGCTTCCCAAAACCATTGCAATACGCACACACTAGCTGAAATTTTTATAAATGACATGATCCCTATAAATGTTCACATCTTCCTATTTTAATTAGTTTAGCCTTGGTTGATCCTTTGGCACTCAGAAGCCTTGCACACCTCCACATTAGGCTCTATATAGATTTTACTATGTGTTAAAAAATTTCAGGTGCATTCCTTTATGTAAAAGAAAATGAGTCTTAAGGACTACAAACGTAAAGGGGATAAGTGAAGGATTATGATGTAAGTGACCCTTCTCATAGTCAACCACCATGGCTAAGTGAAGAAAATGGCTGGGTATTAGGCCGTACATGTATGTTATTTAGTTTGATCACTGTGAACAAAACCTATATACAACAATATATGCTCTCATTGGCTGCCTTTGTTAATACAGTTAGATATATGGATGCAAATAAGAGGTTAATTCAATTGAATATTCCTGGGCTAAATACCATTGAACGAGTCCTTGAAAACATGATAAACCTATATGGTAGTTGTTTTACAAGGCTTTGAGTTGGATACATGTACCATGAGTAGGTTTCATGTAGTGGAAATGTAGTGGAAATAGGTGTTAAGTAATAAATATGGTTAAGGGAAAAAATGGCATTAATACTTAGTTGAATATTTTAAAGGTAAAACACCATTAACAACACCTAGAAACCTTAAGATTAGCCCTAATATGAGCCCTTTCTATGGAGTATTTACTATTTTTAATGAATTTCGCTACCATTTTCAAGCCTTGGGAATTATTGATATGATTTGGTTCTTTAACTAAAGTTGGGGTACGAACACCATAATGGAAATTTTGAGGTCTAAAATTGGCCTTGTAAATAAAATAATAAAGTAATAATTAAAATAATAAAATAAGTGTTGTGAGTTTTTAAAGGAAAATAAAGCAAACTACTTTTTCTAATTATATTTTCAACTTATTTTGTTATAGGTTTATTAAAATGTCAAGTGTAGGCACTCATTAAATGTTGCATTCAATGAGTGCCTACACATTGATATTTGAGTAGACTTATAATGAGATAAGTTGAGAATGAGATTCTTATTTTTCCTTCAAATGAATTCACCCAAGGGGATGACATCATCATATTCAATCCTATTGGTTGTTTTAAATTTGAATTTGATATTACATTTTTTTGTTTCATGTCCTATAATTTTTGACGTAAAATTCCACCAAAAAAGATCCTTCAAGTACTCATTGCTAATTACCTCATCGATTAGGAGGTCACATGGTCAATTATCCTCGAAGCCCTTGTGTTAGGCCCTGCTAGTTTGGACGATGGGATTTGATTCCCTTTGGATTTGATCTTCTCGGATCTTCTTTTGGATGTAGTGGCCACCCAATATCCATAAACTACCATAAAAAAAAAAAAAAAAAAAGTACATGGGTTTTCTTCCCAACATTCACAAGATGGACAAATTCTTCTTGGAGATGGGAAATTCCACACACATGCATGTTCAATGCTACACTGAAGATGAAAATATCACTATCATAGCAATGAAATTTTCCCATGTTTCTACCATCTAAAATTTGGAAAAATTTCAGCTGCCACAAAGGTATAATTTGTTGGGCATGAATGCCAAATAAAGCATTTATTTCATGGAGGATTATTAGCATTCTGGGTTCATTTTTTATTTCTATAAATACTAATATAAATGAAGCCATGGGGTAGGTTCCTTCATATAGTCATATTTTTAATTAAGTGTAATTTATGTCTTATTCATTATATATACAATATATATGAGGTTTTAATTCCATAATATTATTAGTGTGTCCAAGTCAAGGCTTGGATGCCCCCTATCTCTTAGCATGTGTGCCTCTTGCTTATGTGCATATTCTATTTTCTTATACATTTCATTTCCAGTAAATATCTATTTGTTTTTTTTTAATTTATTGTTACATATGTGTAAACTACTCAACTTTTATATTAATGAAAATAGCTCCTTTGTTTAAGTGTAGAATTTTCTTTTAAAACAAACTTTCTAAATATTGTTTTTGGGTAATGATTGGAATGACTTGTAGATTATTATTGCAAGCCTCTTCCACACATGGAAGACGAATATAGACACTAAAACCTATTTTCATTGATTGAGACCCCACTGCATTTTTCATTAGCCATTTAGACTTGAGTCGATTGCTTTCCTTTGATTTTATCTAGATTATCCTTTCAATTCAATGCATGAGTGATTAGAATTTATTTCCCAATCAATAATCTCCACAAGTGAAGAGATTATTATTGTGTGAGCCTTTTCAGGCATGATATTCCACAACCTAGATTTCTACCTATGGAAGCTTTGGTAGCCTATATTGTAAGAGACTAGTTCCCATTTTGTCTTGGAAATTACTTTGGTAGCCTATAACTTTGCATTTACTTTGCAATAGTTCAAGTATAATTAGTATTGTTATCAAGTTAGAAATATTTGGTGTTTCCACTACAATTATTGATGCATTTATATATTTTTTAATCACAAATGTTATAGTTAAGTTCCATTTTTAGTCAAATACTTTAATTTCATTGTTAGATGTTAAGCTTAAATTTCATTCGTAGTTAAAGCTTGAAATTCATTCTCATTCAAAGTTTGCTGAGTGAATTAATTATCTTTTATATGCTTTTGATCATAGATTGAATTTCATTATTTATTTAGGCCTTCAATTAGCATTGTTTACTAGTGTTTAAATATGATAACTCATTTGAAATATTTACAATAAGTTCACTCTTAGTTAAACTTAATATTAGTTTAAGTGACACATTAGGAAATTAAGATAATTCTTTCACATATAGTGAGTGTGATTTGTTAGTTTATGAATATCATTTTGATATAATAACTGTCTTAATTTGTGCAAGTAAATTTAGGTGTAAATTTTTGGCACCATTTGCAAGGATGTGCAAGTAGAATTAGTTTTTAGTTTTATATAGTTTACTTTGTTTTGCATTATTTTGGTATAAACATTTATGATAAGGAGATATAAAAGTGGTAAGATCTGAGGGAAGAAACCACACATTGACTTTAGTAAGTTTTCATCAATCCCCATCATGTTTATGCGAATAGATTAATTATGCCTAGGAATAATAATTGATTGATTCGTTAAAGTTAGAAAATATGTTGTAGTTGAAGAAACTTACCCCCTGCCCCCTCAAACTAATTTAACTCCAAGAACTCAAAAAGTATAGGAAGAATTGGAAATTGAAAAAGAATGAATATAAAGATAATTACAACAAGTAAATACACTTAAGAAACATTATTGGTTGTAGAAACGTCAAGGGAATGAAAAACTGAAATAATTAAGCTCATCTAGTGGAAAAACAAAAGAAAAGGTTGACGATTAGACCTAGGAATTTTGGGTCCCTTGGGAGGAATATAGGAAAGAAAATGAATTTGTATACCTTAATATAGATGTTTCAATTACACAAGAAAGAGAGAGATAAAAAAAAAATATAGTATTAGTAGAAAGACACAAGGGAAGGAGAGAAAGGGAAACCTTAGGAGAAAGAGAAATGAAATAAAGGAAGATCATAATGAAAGAGGATAAAAAATAGTGAAAAAAGACGAGCTCGGAGAGGAGAATGATTTGGAGCACAAGGGTTAGAAAATGAAGTCACATTTCAATTTCCCATTTTAGGTGCAACGATATTGTTTGGTATTGAGCCAAAAATGAAAAATATCCCACCATTTGTACTTCCTGGCTTTTATGGTATGTCAAATAATGATATTGATTCTTTCCCTTTGGAATTTTACATTTTGTGGCACACATATGGATAGACAAATGAACATGGAAATTGTTTTGTTTTGAGCTACCTTAAAGGAACCATAAGGGAATCCTTTTAAAGATTCCTCAGTGATAGCATGAGTTAGAGTTATACCTAGACCTTCAACCATAAGGAGGAATAGGTAAAGTATTATTCTATTAGTTGCATAAAGAATTCAAGCATAAGAAAAACCATAGTATTTCAACACATGAAAAATTAATTTCCAATTGAGGAAATCAAAATCCTTTGATATCAAGTTTGAGGATCATTTTTGGGTTTTAGGAGATAGAAAGGGTGTGGATATTTTCATTATAAATGAGTATACTATCAAGTATTTTCATTCCTTCTACGTATCAATATTTTTCTAGGGAGATTAAGGTAGGAAGGAGTGGCTTCATTCTATTATCTATGACTTTTGAGATTATTTTCTATATGACATTACAAAGTGCAAAGGGTCTAAAATATGTAGGAATTTTAGAATGAGATTTATTAAGAACTAGGGAATTAAAGGTTTTATCAAGAGTGATAAGAAGGAAATATGATTTATTTGACTCTTATATTACTTCATCAAATATTTTCGAAGAATTTTCCAACACACATGAAAGAATTTTGTAGTGAATCCATTTAGTCTTGAGGCTTTATTTCTAGGCATCCACATAACTATTTCTTCCACCTCTGCTAGAGTGAGTTCCCTAAAAAAATATCCATTTTTTCATTGTTGATCACTTTCTATTTAGATTGGATCATTGTATTGACTTTCATCCAAATTAAATATTTTAAAGTGGAAAATGTTGGAAGAAATTATAATTGATGTCAAAGGGTAAATGGGCCAGCATTTGTTTGTTGATTTTCATGCACAAATGAGTTAATTTGGATGCATGGACCCTCTATATTGGTATTTCTTGTCACACCATTTCATTTCATAGGAGGCACATCTTGTTGGTCCTCTTGGTTGGAGAGATATGAATTTTGATGCCCCGAGGATGAGTTTAACACTACCTCCTCTACCCCAAACATTTATGACCTTAAAATTTTATTGTTTCCCTAATAGAAGGTCTATCATTGTAAATTAAACTTCCCTAAAACCATTGTAAAAGTCATCCTTCAATCATGTATTTTGAAAAAAATAAGAAGCTAAAAGTCTCCTCTTTTAGGTCAACCTAATAGTAATTTTCATAAGTTCGATCTAGCAAAATGTTGTGTCTTTTCATGGATCATGTCAACCGTATTATACCATCCTCCAAATGGTATTTATATACCATATCCATGGGAAATTTGACGAAATAAATTAGAATAATATGAAACAAGCATATTTAAGAGGAATTCCAAGGTTTCAAAGAAAAATCATCTAATATGAAGAGAGAATATCAAGGTTAATGGGACAAGTAATTCTCTAGTCTATAGTAGAAGAATTTGATTTCAATTGAGGAATTTGTTTTTGTGTTTATGTGGAAAATTTAAGTTCCTGGTTAAGATTGAAGCCTGAGGTTTTATCTAATGAAAAATAAGATTTTGAACATTCCAAACTAAGGCTTATCCTAAGGATCCTCTTCTTTCCTTTCCTATGGAAGTGTAATTTGGCCTCCCTGAGGCCCCATTAGAGACACTTCGCAACGCTTCCATGAAACTAGAATTAAACCTCATGAAGGCTCCATATAAGGCTCATATCCTTACTGATGTCAATATTTCAACCTTGTTTAGGGTGTTCCTAAAATAAATTCAGCCCTATTTAATGCTGAGCTAAAGATATTTTTTTGGAGGTCATATTGAAGGTATAAGGAAATATAACTCCCTGAAGAAGCCCAAACTTCTAAGGAAAACTATCGCCTTTTTTTTGGCATATATTCCTAACTAAATAGGTTGGAAGTAGAACATGAAACATAAGATTTGAAGTAGTCTTTAATAAAATGTTTGGATCAAACCTAGATTTCATCATTACAGAAGTTTGAATTTTACCTTAATATTAGTTTTAAAAAAAAATTGGAGGAGATCTTAAAGAATTCTAGAGCACACCTTGAAGTCGTTGTTGTAGAATTTGGATTATACCTTAATTTCATCCTTATAGAAGTCTCAAAGCATATCCATGTTACCTTTTTGATCCAGAACAATAGTCTTCTCTGAGGTAGAGTTTCCGAGGGAAATATAGGCTATTCAAAGTACAGTCCAAGGTTTGTTCTAAGGCATATATAAATAGAGTAATTGAAAGCATGAATTATAATATATTTTGTTGCATTTGAGGTAAAAATTTAAATGGCATACTTAATGGAGCATATATGAATTTGAATATCAGATAGTACTGATTGTATATTGTTGCATTTCGTTCATTACCCCTAGTACATGAGCACAAAGGCTTTTTGTTTTATCTTTTATTTTGTAGAGTGGAAAGGTGGTTCTAGGAAAGGAATTTGTAGCTTCCTTCATGAGGTTATCGCCTCCTTCCAGTGGGATATAGTAAACCTAGGGTTGTATCCCTTCTAGTTGTAGCTAGTAATACCAAAAGTTGTAGCTTCCTTTTTAATATATATATATATATATATATATATATATCTTTTGTTCCTTTGATGTGATGTTATTGGTTAAATTCTTTTGATACTATATTTTAAGAAGAATAGAAATATTGATTCACCCTTACCTCTTTTTATTTCCAAGAATTGGTATGAGAGAAGGTTAACCTATAATAATATAATCACTAGAGGGAAGATCGTAAACAAGCATGGGTCATATGGAAGGAATATCTTCAATGACAATTCCAATGTTTGATGGAAATGACTAGCCACTATGGAAAATTTGCATGGAAACTTACCCAAAGGCTATGGGAGTGGATTTTTGGCTCTCCATCATAAATAGAAACAAAGTTCTTAAAAACCCTTCAACTGATCCTGGTAAAAATAGGTTATTTAGTTGTAATTAAAAATCTCTTCATGCCATCACATGTGGATTATGAATAAATTTCAAGACTAAGGTAATGATTTTCTTGATATCTAAAGATGTTTAGGATAAGATTAAAACTCTTTATGAAACTGATGATAAATTCAAGTCGGTCAAACTTACAAAGTATAGAGGTCAGTTTGAAAATATGAACATGGAATAAATGGAAGATATTATAACTTATTTATTCAAAGCCTATGAGTTGTCAACTACATCATAGGATTAGGAGAAGAAAATAAATATCCCACGAT
Organism: Pinus albicaulis; assembly: GCA_034641835.2. Classification (NCBI taxonomy): domain Eukaryota; kingdom Viridiplantae; phylum Streptophyta; class Pinopsida; order Pinales; family Pinaceae; genus Pinus; species Pinus albicaulis. The sequence continues at coordinate 1,213,995,619 of CM076578.1, read as the reverse complement.
CATACAAAAGTTATTGAGATCACTTCACCTAAGATATGATGCTAAGGTATCTACCATAAAAGAAACCAATGACTTAACCAATACGACGATGGGAGAATTACATAGCACCCTTATAGCATATGAAATGAGAATAGATATAAAAGGGAATAGTCAAATAGAGAAGTAGAATTTTAAATCCACAAAGAAATCAAGCTAGAATACACTCAAGCTGATCAACCATATGTAGAAGGAGAAAATTTCATTAGGAAGCTCAAAACAAGAACCAAAAATCACAAAGGTAAGTTACCCTTTAAATGTTTCAGTTGTGGCAGAATAGGTCACTATCCTAAGAGATTTCCTTTTGGCGAAAAGAAAATCTCCCATAAGAAAAAATGTTAGTCTAAAGAAGATAGTATTTCTTAAAATGATATTTGTATAGAAGAAGTGGATGCAAGAGAGGTTCCCTTTATAACCGAGGAAAATAAAAATAATTTTCATGATGACAAAGAGGATGAGGAAGAAAAAACTATGAGAACAAATCCTTCTGAGGGACTCGGAAATGATTCTGAGACCCATCAGGAAGATGAATATCTTAAACAAAAATTTAAGAATGATGAAATGGAGAATTCCACTCTCAGGAACAAAAATAGAGAATTGAAAATTATAGTTAAAAAGAATGATAAATAAAATATATTCTTAAAGATCCAAATTTAAGAAGCAAAAAGAATTGAAGAAGTAGTGAAGATATTTACGAAGAAGAAAGAAGAATATTTTAAGAAGTTGGAAGAATAAGTTGTGTCATTGAGATATGAGGTTGAGATGCTCAATAAGAACTTGAACATCTCACTGGTGTTGGATAACATTCTCAATTTCAAAGATATCCATGCAATAAAAAAGGTCTTGGCTATGAAGGCACACCTTTAAGAAAAGAAGACACATGCTCCAAACCTTCAAAGGAATAAACTAAAAGGGTGTATAGAAATTATATTGAGTCTTATTCAAGATAGAATAACTTTAAAAGATCATCTACTCCCCCAGGTATGAAATTTGTTTTCTTTGTCATCATTACTCTTGCAGAAATTTTGGGCATAAAACAATACTTGTAAAATCAATACACGATACAATTATGTAAGAAGTAAGGATGATTACAAATTTGAAATAAATGTCCTTAGATTGGGAATTTTTCATGGATATGTCAACATAAAATAAAGTCCATTTTACCGACTAATGAATCATAACATTGTATGCTACAAGTGCAATAATCTTGGTCACAAGGCATATGATTGCAGGCTTCTGAAATAAATTCTCCAATCATTAAAATAGAGAATCCAACTATGACATGGGAGAAGAGAAAGAAGGAAAATTTAAATATAAAATTGACTTTTTAATATAAAGAAGATGAATGGTACATATGCATTGGATTCTCAACACATATGATAGGAGATAAAAAAAAAAATTAGGCCTACTTAGATCAACAATTGTTCATGGATATGCCAACATAAACTAAAATCCATTTGAAACACTAATGAGTCATAACAGTGTATGATACAAGTGCAATAATCTTAGTCATAAGGCACAGGATTGGAAGCTTGATCACTGAAGATAAAGAATATGAATCGTACTTATACAATGAATTATAGACACATATGATAGGGGATCAAGATAAATTTTTCAGCCTAAAAGGAAAAAGTGATAGTGTTGTGTTTGGAGATAACTTCTCTGTCAATATACGTGGAAAAGTTGTAGTGAGTATTGGAAGAAAACATATGAAAGAATTTTTTTTTTTTACTTTTTAAGTATTTGAAGAAAAATCTTGTTAGTGTTGGAAAAAAGTGTGATTAAGGGTATAATATATTGTCTAACTCCTAGAAGTGAAAAAATAGAGAAGAAGAGTTAGGATCATTGATTATAATAGCCACAAGAACACCAAAAAACATATACATTTAAGATCAAGTAGAGAAAAATAAAATTGCAGACAAGAAAAGGAGCCACAAGGACATAAAAGAAGGGAAGGATAAGAAGAAAAAAAATTTTCTAACTACCATATGTTAAATGGGACTAGCTGAAAAAAATTAAGTGACCCTTTGTCTTTGATATAGAAATGGGAGAGAAAAGGAAGTGCAACATGGAGACATTGGAAGTGAAGCATGAGACATGGAGAGCATGCTAAAAACGGAAGCATGGGTGTTGAAATCAATGAAAAAAATGTTGGAAATATTGAGAGGGGGGGTGAATCAGTATTCCTTTCAATTAGAGAATTAGTTAATCTTCAATTATTATCAGTGTTTGTACAATGATAGCAGTAAACAAAAGGAACACAAATTCACACAGTTTTTAAGGTGGAAACCCAATCCAGGACAAAAACCACCTAATGATTTTCTAATAATTCTTTAACTCCAATTGAAAATAAAGCTCCAACTTCCTAGAATCTAGAAAAGCATTCTTCTCCAGCTCCCATTGGATGGACGCTCCAACGCCCATGATTATTCAGTAGTCAACTGAACGGATTTCCCAACACCCAATGAGCTACAACTCACCCTAGCACCACCCTACCACCCTATAGAAGAATAAAAGAAGAATAGACTCTCGTACCAGGGAAAATGGTCCACTTAACAATGATATAGAATGATGTAGAAGAATAACACACACTAGACCATAACCCCAACTATGACACAACTGCCTCTTTAACTCTTGGCAGATAGACACTAGTACAATTTGTACAATAATGTATTTACAATGTTTCATCTCATTTTACAAAGATCTTGGTTTGGGTTTAAAAAAATTTCTTCAAAGTTTGGATTTAAGAGCATTTCTTGGAAGCAAACTGATTTTACAAAGAATTGTTTTGGGTTTAAAGAATTTTTTTGGAAGACATTTCTTGGAGGCGACCTGATTTTGCAAAAAGAAATTTTGAACTTAAAAAAAATTCTTGAACATACATTCAAAAGAAATTTCTTGGAGGTATGTATGTGTTTTGAGTTGAAGTAAATCTTTTGAGCTTCGTTTCATTTTTATAAGACATCTTTTTCTTGAATTTTTTAAAGTAAGTGTTTTGATTGGAGTATGTATTTTTTGCAAAAAATTTAAAATGATTTTTTTTAATTCAATCTTTTGTGATATTTTTTGTAATCGAGTTATTATCTAATTTTTTGAACTTCATACCCTATTATGATGGGAAATCGAAGAACTTGTGCGAGAAAATATGATCGAAGAAGAGACGAGACAATCTCGCAAAAGAAAGTTAGAAGCCCTCTCAAATATTGAAGAGGAAAATCAACCTCAAGCAGAAATTGAAGTAGGTATGTAAATGTAAATATTATGATCTATTGATATATTTAAAATTTCCCTAATGTAAAATGTGAAGCTTAATTTTTACTTGATGAACCAATTTGAAAAATATTTTGTTTAATGTAAACAGATAGAGATATTTCTCAAAATATTGAAAAAGAAAATCAACCACGAGCAGAAATTGAAGGAGGTATGTAAATGTATATATTATTATCTATTGATATATTTGAAATTTTCCTAATGTAAAATGTGAAGCTTAATTATTATTTGATGAACTATTTTGAAAAATATTTTTTTTAATGTAAACAGACGGAGATATTCCTCAAAATATTGAAGAAGAAAATCAACCTCAAGGAGAAATTGAAGCAGGTATGTAAATGTAAATATTATGATCTATTGATATATTTAAAATTTTCTTGATGTAAAATGTGAAGCTTAATTTTTATTTGATGAACTAATTTGAAAAATATTTTGTTTAATGTAAACAGACAGAGATATTCCTCAAAATATTGAAGAAGAAAATCAACCTCAAGAAGAAATTGAAGCAGGTATGTAAATGTAAATATTATGATCTATTGATATATTTAAAATTTTCTTAATGTAAAATGTGAAGCTTAATTTTTATTTGATGAACTAATTTGAAAAATATTTGAAATTATAGATATATTTATTAATTTAGTTATTTATTGAATATGTACTATTTTTTTGAATATGTATAGATGAAATCACTATCGATAATGAGATGTTAGAAAATGTTGACACTCACACATATGGAGATAAAAAACCTAACCATGTTATACGATATCGTGTTAACTATATTTTTGAAAAATATTTCGTAAATGAGAGGGTGACAGTTTAGGCTCAAATGTTGAAAAGTCTCTTATCATTAAGAAAATTAAAAGAAGCTACGACACTATTGGGTATTCGAAAATCAACCAAAGATAAAAAAAAATGAAGGAAGAGGTGATAAAAAATATGAGTAGTGCTATAAAGTCAATTAAGAGATCTAGAGATAAAGATGTTTCAAATGTACGTAGAGGAATACAGATGGAAATGGTTTCACCAAGTACTCAAGAGAATTGTTTGATAACATCTATGGCACGAGCACTGGGAACCTCGCGAAAAACTCTGCACAAACATCGAAAATTTCGACTGCAAATAGATGTAAATGATGAACTCGCTTGTTGGAGAGCTATTTGTAGGCAACCATACAAAGATAGACTTGGAGAAAATGTTAAAAAATAATATATGAATATTGGAAGAACAATTCGCGTGTTTCGCCAACTGCAAGGCATGTGATGCGAAGAAGAATAGCACGAAATCAGTACGAAGAACATGAAAAATATTTTTTGGAAACCACTCAGATAGAGTTATTCAACAAGTTCAAAGAAGAGAATCATCAAATTCATGTTTCACTCAGTGCTTTTGTTCAACAAAAACCATGGTATGTAAAACCTATCACCGTATGCGACACTTGTTGTTGCCATTATCATGTGGAATTTGAGTTATATTATGACACATTCCTTGATTTCGGTAGAACATTATGGAAGGATTCACCTCCTCCTTCCACTATCCATTATTTCATATCTCAAATTCTATGTGAAAGAGAAAGCGATGAACTATTTTACAAAAAGAAATGTGTTGGTGGTAAAAAATGCGATGATTGTGGAAATTTGACTAAATTTCAAACAAATATTGTATTGATATAAATGATCAATCATTTTCCAACATGAAAGTGAAATGGAAGAGATATGAATATATCGATACATCGATTCAAGGTGCAAATAGTGTTAAAAGAATTGAATTACTAGAAGACAAAAATTTTCTGATAGATTTTTTGAGAAAGTTTGAGGCAGAAATTTACAAATACACCAAGCATTCTCATAGAGCTCGATGGCAAGACTTGCAATTCAAAAAAATTCATGAAGTTTTTCCACCAGGGACCATTTTGTCAGTGATTGATTTTGCAGAAAACTACACATTTGTTCCACAAAAAGAAATTCAGAGTGAATACTATCATGCTGACCAAGTCTCCATGCTTGTCCATATTCTATATAGACATGCTGAAAAAAATTTCGATCATATAGAAAGCACGAGTGAAAATCAACATATCATTAAATAATATCACTTTTATATCAGTGACGATCATACACATGATACATGTTTTGTACAACATTGTTTTGGAAAAATTTATGATTCATTGAAAAATCGTGGAATAGCATTCAATGAACATTGGATATGGTTAGAGGGATGCGTAGGTCAATTCAAATCTGCATGATCATTCTTTTGGTTGTGGTGTCTTCATAAGAAAACTGACATTAAACATTGTTGGAATTTCTTTGAGACTAGCCATGGAAAAGGAGAACATGACAGTGTAGGAGCATGCATAAAACGAGCACTTCGAAGATATTGAATGAACCACTCTGCAAGCCGACTTGTGAATGCTGAAGAAGTTGTTCAATGGTGCATCGCTGCTCTAAGCCATGAGAGAAACCCATTAAAAGAAGTGCGAAGTTACATTCAATTTAATTTATATTGGAAATCTAATTTTAAACATTGTACATTTATCATGCAATGATTATCTTTGATTTTATTTTGATATCATATTTACAAATTATTTTTCTAATTTTCCATATAAAGGTTTTTCTGGCATATTGGAATCGAAGATGTAGATAGATCAATTGGAAATGACGTTGAAAGAATAAAAGGGACTCGAAAATTGCATTCAATTCAAACAAAGTCATCCAGAAATGTGTTTGCATTGGATAAAAGAAAATATTCGTGTTTTTGTGATGTTTGCATAGACAACACAAAATCCAATGACATTTGTGAAAACAAAATGTATGTGAATGATTGGAAACATACAGAGCTAAATACAAAGGGAAAAATGTCTGTTGCAATGTTTGAAGAAATGCAATCAGAGGAAACTACAATATCATCCGATGGTGATCGAGTTTCCGATCTTGTTAGAGAAGGTAACATTTGAATTACTTTCTAATGATTTAAAGATCTAGAAATAAATTTAAATATGCATAATTAAATGTTAAATTTATTTTATTGTGTAGGAGATGTTTTTGTTGTAATTGCACCTATTGACAACGACGAAAATGTGAAGTATTATTTGATGCGTTGCACTGAACGAAAAATGAAATTATTACAAGACTATAATGATCACGGATTTCAGTATGACAGAGGGTCTATTATACTGAAAGGTTATTTTTTCAGACAAACTCATCAAAGTGGAGACTTTTTTTACTTTGAAGACTATGAACCTAATTCCATAAGTTGTCAATATAGTCACTTGGTGTGTGCAGCATGCATAAAGTTGATAGAAGTTCAATCAAAGAAAAAATCAAAAATTAAGAGATGGAAAATGTCAAAGTCCGATCATGAATGGATTATTGAGGATGGAATTCCATTAGAATTTTTTTGAGTGAATTGTCCAGCAATTTATAATCTTTCGATTAAATATGTTTTAGAACTTCCAGTACTCAACTAAAAATTGAGCTGCTTATGTTATTTGTGCAAGTGTTTGCACAAGTACAAATTGTTTGGGTACAAGCACGTGCTCTAGTATCAACTGAAAGTAGCTTTTCTACACATGTGCATTGATGAAAAATGTTATTTGTATTGGATATATGTGTGTGTGTGTGTGTGTGTGTGTGTGTGTGTGTGTGTTCTAGAATGAAATTAATTGTTCTAGTTTTACTATGTGCATTGATGAAAAATCATTTACGTACCCAATATATATGTTCTAGAATGAAATTAACTGGAACTGGTTTTTCTATGTGCATTGATGAAAAACTAGTTGGATTTTTTGGTAAAAAGTATGGATACAATGTAAATTAATCATCTTCAGTATAGTTTTGTACGAAAATTCCTTTCAGACAAGAGACTCGGAGCACTTCTCCGACTTTTGGTGGGATTTGACCCACATCTCTAATCCCGATTGAAAATCTAGTACAAAATTTGCTTGTCCAATGGTCAGATATGTTCAATGTGAATTGTTGAAAAATGTTACTTGTCTTGGATAGATATGTTCTAGAATGCACAATTAATTGTTCCAAGTAGTTTCTCTATGTGCATTGATGAAAAACTAGTTGGATTTTTTGGTAAAAAGCTTCCACAATGTAAATAAATAGACAAGGCTACCTATTTGAGTGCATTAACGACATTGACCCAAATTCAAAAAACATATATATGTACTAGACTTATATTTCCAATCAAAATTAAAGGGATAATTTGTACATATATCTACTTCTTTAAACTCTTTTTTCAATTAGAGCTTAATTGATACATGGTTAGTTGCATTGAAAAGCTATGTTCTTCCTATTGGAAATTTTTTCATTCAAACAAAACTACATGGAGAGATCAAAAGCAATCTTAAAATTCCAAGTGTACTTCAACTATCCAAAAGGGATTTGTGCAACATTACTTGACATGCCATGCAAATTATAGTGAACAACTATCCAATAGAAGCATTTAACATTATATACCACATGTGCCAAATGTAGATTGAAACCATCCAAAACTTTAAAATTTTAAAAACTTTTGATAATATATCGTGCAACATTAAAACATTAAACATCACATGAGAAATGTAGATTGAAACCATTCAAAACTTGAGTTTAAAAAACTTTAAATTATATATAGATCGTTACTTCACATGCCATGCCAATTATAGTTCAACTAGATCCAATAGAAACATTTAACATTATATACCACATGTGCCAAATGTAGATTGAAACTATCCAAAACTTTAAGTTTTAAAAACCTTTTGATTATATATTGTGAAACATTAAACATTAAACATTTAAAGTTCATTAAATATCACATGCAAAATGTAGATTGAAACCATCCAAAACTTGAGTTTTAAAAACTTCACATGCCATGCCAATTATAATTCAACTATCCAACAAAAACATTTAACATTAAATATCACATGCCAAATGTAGATTGAAACCATCCAAAACTTTTAACTTTTAATTTAACAAAAAAATGTAGATCACAACATTACTTCACATGCCAAATGTACTCCAAGCATCCAAAACTTAAAGTTTAAAAACAAAACAAATTATAACACATGTCATTACATAACATGCCAAATGTAGTTCAAATGACAACATTACTTCACATTCACATGCCAAAAGTACTAAAACCATCCAAAAATTAAATAAAACAAATTATATTAACAATGTAATAAAATATGTCCAAAAATTGTAAATCTCACAAGTATCAAACTGTATCAAGTTTAACAAATTTTAAGACCGTCTAAATTTTGAAATCAAATCTACAAATCATGTCCATCAAATAGAGATGGATCTAGCGTCTTACCTACTAGGGTCTTAGTCCACGCCCTATCATGTGAATGGGAAACCTACATACACAATGAACATGTAATTGAACGTTAAAATTTGATTTTTAAAAATGAATGAGAATATATATATCTAGAACTTCTTGTAAAAAAAAAAATATAACAAAAACATCATGCAATACCTCATAAGGTTCCCTCTCCATTTGATGAAAAAGTTCTCCCATATGAACATCTGCAGCAATAAACTGTACAATATACATGTACAACTTTAAATATATATATATTAAAAACTTTCAAATGAAAATGCACGTGTACATATATAAACTTATTTCCAATAATATTAAAAAAAGGAACTAAAGACAACTTGTTCAAATGTCGTGGATGTTCCTATCTTCATTGCTAGAGTCCGCGGATTAAAGAAATCTTCTATAGGAACCTAAATTCAAAAATTTTTAAATAACTCAAAATATAGATCTCTCTCTCTCTCTCTCTCTCTCTCTATATATATATATATATATATATATATCTCAATTTTTAATGGAACTTTTTGAGGTAGAATATATATATATAACTTTTAAACATAAATTTTAAACTTGTGAAAAATTGTCCATACTTGTGGCTCATCTCCCAAGGAAGTAGAAGGTACATCTCCCAAGGAAGAAGAAGGTACTACCATCCCAAAAACATCAGACGGAATCAGTACCTGTTAAATTTTTTTATCAAATTATATATATACATACATGTACATGTGTGGCAACAATTATTTATTTTAAAGTCACTTAAAAAACACTAACATTTGCCAACATATCTTGATGGTCAGACCCATTTGCATTGTTTGAACCAGAGGTCCCGAACGTGATATTAACATTTTCGTCACGCATCATGTGTGAGAACTGCAAATGGTGTTTTAACATATAATCATACATTTTTGTTAGATTAATGTACACATACAAATAAATGTATACATGTACATACACATGTATTTATTAAAAATTGTACACATGTATATGTAAAAATATTTTCAAACCCTAAGATCACTAACACATACTGTTCCAATGCGCTCTTTCTCATGAAAAATTAAGTCTTGCAAACCATTGTGACAATTTTTTGCATATGTTCGAAGATCTTCAACATTCATGTTGTCAATCTCCTCATCTTTACAATAAACAAAATTGGCATGTGCATTTTCACGTGCTGTTTTTTGATTTAAGGAAAGATCGACTCCACCCAATCCGCTATTAACATTCTCGATCATAACATCCCTTTCTTCGCAATCCGCTATGAACATTCTCGATCATAACATCCCTTGCTTGTCAACTTATTTGAGAAGTCGCATCCACCTCTGATCGCAAATTTTCGACTCGAAACGGTCGACTCACCAATGGCGGCTCAGGGCAAGGCAACTCCACATCTTGCTTAGCGCCCTTACGGTCATATAATCGACCTTTCCCCGGGCCAAAAAATTCTGAAGGAAGATCATTGTAATTGGGTTTCATACCCAAAAAGTTTTTTGCATAAAACATTTGTGCAAAAATAACAGGAATCTCATCGTTCCATGGAAGCCTTCCATAGGCTGCAAGGTGCCTATCATACAACTAACGAGCTATGTTTGGGTTCTTGAAATACTACACCTTCAACATTTTTCTTTTTGGCCCTTCCTTGTAATTAAACATTGACTTGGCCACTTCTTTTGTAAATTTTTGTTTTACATCCTCCCATTTATCGGGACCCATCACTGTTTCTTTTATCTTTCTCACCATTTCTACAAATGAATCAGTCATTGGCCCAAGATTTCTGTACACATTTACCATTTCACCCAATGCATGTGTAACTATTTCAAGGCTTTGTCGATTCTCAGCAGGTAGAGACAAAGCCACGAGATCTCTTTGCAATTGTGCATGAAGTCTTTCACACCTTTGTAAGGTGCATTCCGCCATGTTCGTTTCCCATGGTATATCAGTAATCTCAGCAGGATAAGTTGTGCTGGATTGACAGCCTTCTTCTTGAATGTAGCAGGCTGCCATGCATCTATTTTGACCACTAGTTCGAACATTTTCGGCCTCTGCGTCAATATATATAAAATTTCGTATATTAGAAATAACACGTGTAAAAAAATTTGAACAAATTTAATGAAAAAATATTGAAATTGATGGCAACCTTCATTTTGTTGGTTAACATCCTCTCCAACATGACCCTGCTGAGAACCAGACCTAGAATGACACTATTGAGAACTAGACCCAAAATGACCCTGTTGAGAACCAGCAGCCATTGATTGGCCTTCAGGGGAATAAATATCAGCCCCTTCACGCAACCTGCTACCACTCATAGCTCGACCGGTTGAACCATGTCCATGCTCCATGGATGGAGTATAAAACCTTCTCCTCTTACCTCCTAAAAATTAAAATATGAAACTTATTAATAACTAATTTAACTCACAAAGTTGATAAAAAATCAATTCCATATGTACACATGTATGGAGATTTAAGATTATATTTAAATACCATGAACATCCCCCGATCCCTGAACCTCCATATGGGATTCGGCTGATATTCGTCGTTCATCCTCCATGATATATATCTATTGGTCAACATTTACACAAAATAGATTTCAAAAAATCAATTTGTAATTTAGTGTATACAAATTATGTAGAACACAACTTTCAAAGCAATAATTGATTATGTGTGAAACTAAATTTAATCGAAAAAGAAATTATAAAAATGATAAGTTCACCAAATTGGGATTTACATGGTGGGAGCACACTTGGTATAAAATGTACCACTTATACACTTTAGTTTGTGGGAGAAATGACACATGTACATAGTTTACCTTAAAGTTGTTGTGTTTTATGGATATTAAAATGAAGAACTTCTATTTAGATCCATTCCAGAGATTGACTGTAGGGGCATTTACTAGATATGTCACCTTTTATAAAAGATGAGATCCAGAGGCTACCCGGCCCTTTACAGACTCTGCCTATAGAACTTGTAGAAGTAAACACTAGATAGCCAACAATATCAAAGAACGTTTTCATGCTCGTACATGGGAATGTGTCTCAATGTGTCTTTCCCTACCAAAAAAATAGTTCAAGGTAGTTAATCTTCATAGAAACATCATCAAGCAGGTCAATGTGATCATCCCCAACTTACTTTTCATGAAATTAGGCTTGGAATCCTCTACAACCTGGTGGATGGAGTTGAATGGGAACTAGGTCAAGGCCTTAACAAAATACATTCTAGTGAATAACACTTACTAGGTTATGCCAACAAATAAAGTGGGAGAAATTTTTTCTCCTCGAGGTTATCCAATTGGGTGTGTAATACCAACTTCACCCATTTCCTAACAAGTTTCTCTCTTAGGTTATAAAGTGTCTTCCACCTTATTAGTTATATATTTTTCAATTTCTTGTGGATTCCTTGAATTAGCTATTGGTTTCTATCTTTAATTTCTCAAAATTATTAAGTGCACGTTCTTTTCGAGAGACACTAGAGGAATAAGGTCCAATTTTTTTATGAATACAAAGCAGAAAGTAAAGGGTTAAAGGCAAACATGTACAAGGCATAGTTGAGCCAAATGTTGTTGAGGAATGGCCTAATTATTTGGGTCTTGGTTATGGAAAACATGATGTAGAATGCTCCAAAGCCAAGGAGGCACATGAAGCTATTCCAAGAAGGAATTTTATTTCGTGTTCATTACCTCAAGCTTGTGAAGTTTGTGTTCATGATGAATGGAAAATTTTGACACCCACTTTGCAAGAAGATGTTAATAATAATGCAGCTAATGATAATGTAAAAGAAGAGAATGTTGAAAGCTCTATCTAGTCATTGAATTCATTTCTAGTATTCAGAGGAGAGCCACTACCTCATCAAAATTCAACTCCTCAAGAAGGCGACAACGGTGAATGTTCAAGGTATAAATTTTCTCAATAAAATTTCTTTTGATTACAGGTAAACATGGTGTAAATATTCACATAAGATTTGGAAAAAACTTGCATGTTCCTTTTGTGGTTTGAATAATCATAATATTTATAGATGTTGGAAGAAGATATCCATGCACATGAAACTTTCTAAATAAATGAGGAAAAAATTCAAAGGCCCATTGGACTAGGAAAATGATGTTGAAAATAAGATGCAATTGTTTTGCACTCATTGCCATAAGAAAGGTCACCTTGTAGACAAGTGTTTGGACTTTGTATCCAAAAAATCATCCATGACATTTGAAGAAGGTGGAAAGAGATATTGAAAAGAATGGAAAAGAGGATTCCATAATTGATGAGGGTTAGGATGATTCAGATAATGATGAAGTGCAGTTGAAAGAAGCGCCATTGAAATGGTTTGGTAAGGGATGGTTAGATTTCTTATCTAATTAAGGCGTTTCATGTATTTTGATGTTTCATGAATTTATTTGCAAATTCAAAGTATGGTGCATGTTGCATGAAGAAATATGTTGAAAGTAGAGTTATGTTGACACACTTACATGCAACAAATATGGAAATTTGTGCATGAGCTATTATTTGACTTCAGAGTTAGTTGTTTGAAGAGGCATGTTTTGCTCGCTTGTGTTTGGTTACTTTCGTTTGTACAATTTGATATGTAAGAGTATACGGAGATATTCACATGATGCGGAATTTTTTTTCTTGAAGGAGAAAAATGACATGTCAGCAAGCCATGTTTCTCAGCATTACGATGTGTTTTTCATTGATGATTTTGTTTAGACAATATGTCACAAGATTTGGTCCACTCTTGAGCGAGAGCTCCATGATTACAACCTAATCACGCAGAATCAAATGGGGAGTGCATCTCATTCTTGGCTTAGTGGCATGAACCAAACATATTGTGTATTAAATGAGGAATTTCTCTCTTCAAATCATTTCTAAATCACCCATATCACCAAGAAAACATGTTTTAAAAGAACATACTTTGGTAGGGGAAAGACCTTAGGTCCTTTGATTGTGCACATGTGGTGTGAAAAATTGAAATCGACAATTTGCAAAAAAGTGAAATTATGAATGAAACCACGAAAACCAAAAACCCAAAAGTGGTAAATGATTTAAATAGACCTAATTAATTATTTAAACCAACATAAATTCTTCAACTTTTAGCAACTAAATGATAAGTAAATAAATATATAAATTTGTAATTATGGTTCGAAAGTTACATAATCTTGCAGAATCCATAAACAAATTACTTTTCAAAACGTATTACTTTCAAATTATCAACTAGGAATGTACAAGGGTGTTCAATGAATTAACACTATTTATTTAAATTCCATGATGTATATCTTACTCATAATTTTAAAAATTTATTAAATAATGATCTAGATTTGATAATTATATTATTTGTCATATATTTTGATTCTTATAGAGTGAAAAAACTGAAAGAATCAACTTGTAGGGTCATTTTAATGGTGGTTGGAGAATTGGGATCTAAAACCTTTTGGAGTCATTTTGAGGTTTTAAATGACATTTTTGCGGGTCAAATGATTATTCCTTGTGCCGAAATCTTGACTATTATTCTACACTTAAAGACATATATCCAATGGTGCAAGAAAAACATCAAGTGAAGTTCATTCAAAATCTATGCCTTTAGTAAGTTGACCTATATCATGTTGACCACCATGGTATGAGAGAATGACATTTTAGCCCCATTAATCATGCATAGCAAGCTAGCTACATGTGGAATTTTAACAAGACTCTAAAAGGTCTAAAATCAACAAACCTGTGTTAATGGCTGACTCGATCTCAAATCTTACACCTAGTCATGGCTAGTCACGCCTATGTTAAATACTCTGGGCCACTAGGAGGAATAAGAGTTCCATTTTGTGTTATTGTATTTTTTTACATAGTTCAAAATACAACTAGGAGTGTGAAGTTAGAGATAAAAATGTATGAAGTAAAGTTTTTATAGCAACCTTAGTTGCTAAAAGTCTTAGCTAACTCTAGAGACATTACCTCTTTCTTTGTACTCACATATTTTCCATACCAGAAAAGAGAGAGTAGAGCATGTTTACATTTTAGTGTTGTTTTTCTCCCATAAGGATTTCCTCGAAAAAGCGAGTCTAGAGAGCATCATTACTTTTTAGGGTTGCTTGTCTCCTATAAGGATTCTCCTAGGAAATAATTGTAGTTGATTGTCTAGAGATATGTATGTGTGTGTTTCATTATTTTCTCTATTTCTTACATTGTGTTTCATTATGTTTTATATTTCTTACATTTCTGCCTCTCCTATTTTTCTCTCCAATCAAGTTTATAAAATAACATGAGAAGCAACATGAGACTTGGAACAATCATTTTTCATTATCATATCATGGAAGGCAAGAAGCGATTATGATCCCGTTGCTTAAGCTTATGTAGTTTGTCAATTTTTATCATATATTTTTTGGTAAGGGTAAATGCTTTTTTTATCTATAGTACAAGTCATGAGTTCCCAAATTTTACCTTATGTAAAGCATGATTCTAGGATTACTACAATTTTTACTTGGTTTTTTATTGTGATGATGCCCTCGTCTCAATCATCATTGGCCATCTCGATGGGTAGTTAAATCTTTATAACAAAAATTGAGTACATATTTCATCTAGTTTGTATTATGTGAAATTATGTAAAAAATGGTATACTATTTTTCATAAAATTGGGTTGAGTTTATCATATATTTCAATGAAAGTTGATTAAATATGTTTTCTTTTAAAAGGATCTAAAAATTTTGTTAAGGTATGAATTTGCAATTTTGGGTGGCTCTCTATCAACCTTCACTTCCTCATTTCTAGAAAAAATCTACTTGCTCATTCGTATACCCAATTTCTATTCAAATGCATGAGTTTTGAACTCTTGGTATCTATGTTTTTCCACGCAGGAAAATTATATGTCACATTTTATACTAACTCTAAATATTATTTTGAAGTTTGGATTACTGTTCTTCTTTTATATAATTTAACATTAGATATAAGTTTAAATTGAAAGCTACTCATAGATGAAATATAGCTTAGATATGGACTTTGCAAATTATTATCTATTTATTGAACTAAAGGACATAATTATTACACATGTTTAATTTACATTCAAATGCTTCTTTGATTTATCTCCTATAGCTTAATGTAATGATAGATATATAGTTTAAGTTGAAGGCCCATGAGATAAATATGACTTCTATGTGACATTTGTATTGAATCATCTATTTGTTGTGTTATATGAACATAATTGGTACGCATATCTAATTTTCATTACTAATATTTCATGCTTCTTTAATTTATCTTTTTATGGATGACCGGAGCATCCCTTTTTAATCTATACCCTTTGGACTTCGTGATATGTGGGCAATACTCATTCGCATATTTTTCTATCATAAAGCAAAGGAGTAAAATTGTATTCCATTTGTGTCAATGTTAAGATTAGGCACATGGATTAAAGTTTCTATATAAGATACATTGCCACGGTGTACATTTATATCTAAAAGAGTCCAAAACCTCATTCAAGACCATATGTTTTGTTGATGTAGTTTGATTAGGTTATATTGCATTGCTTTTGCAGTGGTTGTTGTGGGCCCTCACCATCTAGTGATTTTAGGTAAAAAATTATTTACATGGAATTTTGAAGTATCCTAGAATGTTTATTATTTATCACTACTAGCCTTTCGGGTGATTTAGTTGTTTGTTTTGATGCTACTTGGTTACCCATATTTAATAGTTTTTCATGTTTAATTCATTGTTAAGGATTTTTTTATTGGCCTCGTCAGATGTATTTTTCTCAAATCCATAATGGCTAAAAGAATGAAATATATCTATTAAAAAGAGAGGTCATATGGAAAACAAATTGTTTGCAAGTGTTCTTTTGAACCCATAGAACTTGCAACCCCAATATGGATACAATACTAAGTAATACGTAGCCTCCTCATCTAACTTAGCCAGGGATTTTCAATACTATATTTGAGTTGGCTAGCTCCATTTCAAGATATTATAATGTTAGATTATTATTTCTATAGATTTTTATTATGGTAGTAAAATGTTACAAAAACTCTGAAACTACAAATAATATTATTCTAGATATATGTAAAAAGGACATGGTAGAGAAAATCAAACAATATTAAACTCTTTCATAAATAGTTTAGATAAAAATACATTTTCTTCAATTTTGATTGTAAATTCCAAGGCTTAAAGCAATAATTTTTCTAATCATTGCTTTTAAATCAATAAATAAAAAATAAAACATTTTCAATCAAAATCACATCCAACATATAATAAAAAATAATAAAAACAATTTAAAACTTCATACACTATGATATTACTATGGAAAAGAGCATAAAAATATACAAACAAAAATCCTTTTCTATAATAATGAGAGCTTCAAATATCCAAGAAAAAATCTTTCAAATTCTCCTCTGTATCCCAGTAGAAAAGAGTTGCTCAAACAATCATATTTTAAACAATTAAAACTTGGAGAAAATCATATGTTTTTGAATTTCAATTATATAAAAAATTAGTCAAATATAAGACAAGAGTTACTCATACTATAAAAGTTTAAATAATATTAACTTTAAAAAAAAAAAAAAATTGGAAATTAACCAAAAAAAAAATATTTATAAATTTCATTTACAATAACTTAAATCCATATTAACACCTCTTGATAAATCTGAAATCAAATTAAATCTATATTAATTAATTTAATAGTTTAAATTCCTATTTGTGGTGTGTTAAATAGAAATATTCAAAGCGAAAGTTACAAGCTACAAATATTAGTCAAATATATCACAAAAGGAAATAGAATAAAAAACATAATGGACAATATGAACCAAAGTATTATACCTTTATTTATATGGATGGATTCTTAATTACAAACATTTGCGTAAAATTTGATGAAGCTTTGGGTGGACTTTAATGAAACAATTTGTGGACAATATCAAAAGAGTTAAGAAAGTGGTTGCTAACTAGTCTAAAAAGAAGGAAACAGAAGATAAAAAGGATCTTTTAGAAGTAGAAGAGGTCATTTCTAGGCTTTTTGACAATAATGTAAATGCAATTTTTACTGAAAAAGACTTGCAGTCTTTGAAAATTTTGGAGAGGAGAAAGAAAGCACTATTAGAAAAGGAAACAGTTCAATGAAGACTTCAAAGTAGAGCCATCTAGTTCACTGAAGGTGATAACAACACTAATTTTTCTAGAAACATGTAAATCATAAAACCTGCAATTAAGCTGCAGATTTGGAAAAATATTACAGCCATGAAACAAGACTTTTATAATTTGATTAAGGAGAGGAAGATGTCCAAGTTGTCATGGAGACAATTCAAATCCCTCCATGGTGTCAAGAAAATGGTATAGAAGAGGGTAATGAGCATGCTGAAGTTGAGAGTTATGTGGGGAAGCTAGAGGCTAGCGTCATAGATAGACAAAAAAAAAAATGATCCAATCGTGCAAAGTAAGCTACCTACTTGCACACTCTTTTTGCAATTTTTGCAAAAGAGTCGAATGGCTCAACAAGTGCTCCAAATAACATGGGAGAAGATGGGCTATCCACTATAAAATTCTTTTCATTCATGAATGTGCAAAAGTGGAGCAACGATAAATGGCTGACGTCAAAAATCTGTAAAGAAGGGATGAATTGTACATTCAATCAATGTACATACAGCATACAAATTATATATGTTCATATCACATTTCCGCCCAAAGCATATATTCATTGATATGGATGGTATCTTACATCGCTTCGATGCTAATGAGCTAAGCTGTTTCTGCAAATGATGTGTGTACACCCCAAGTGCAATAATAATACCAAACAAAGTAATTAGGCCATGGAAAAGATAATTTGATTACGACTGTTAAAATTGGTTTTTAATTTTTTCTGAGTTGAGTTTGCAATACCATCGTCATCTCCTGAGTAAGGGTAATATGTGAGCTTTGATTGATGGATGAAGTTGCTACAATTTAACACTTTGTTAGGGACTGTAATTATGAGAATGAGACACAAACTGTAAAATAGGAAGCACTATAATGATGAGCATGAGACACAAATGCCAAACTGCAACTTGCAATAACTCTATATATAGATTCCGAGAATATATGAATTATAGATTCCCTGAATAAGTTTTGTTCGAGAAATTATGACAACGAGTATGCTGAAGGCTATTACCAACAAAATAATTGAAGGATGTAGATCAAATCTACCCTTGAAAATGCTCAGTTAGCATCCATGTGGTTATATAATGTTTCAACCATGAAGAGATTGTCTTGCCTATGACTGCATCCACTGAGCCACCTAAATATCATATATTTGAGATCCATCCATCATCACATTAGACTTACACTGTTCAAGTGCCAAGTATTTAGATTTTAAACATATTATGCTAGAGCTGATATATTTGTGAGTGATGAAAACATTCCCAATCATGAGACCTACAAATTAAACGCTTAGTTTAACATTCATGAGAGTGATCCTTATATCAGAATCTTTCCATAATTATTTAAATCAGTATAGATTTATACCAGTGGTGATGGTTGATTTATGATGACTATGAAAAGTCATTTAGACTTTCAAATTTCTTAGAACTTATGTCAGCTGTTGAGTCCTCAAAAAACCAACAAATTATTCCCACATAATTAAGCCTAAATGAAAATTACTTCACTGTTTAACGCTCCAGAAATTCTTGTGCAGGGTCCTGAAGTTTGATGAGTTCTTTAAAGTTAAAGCAAGTCATCCAACTTTCAAAGGGATATTGCATCGAATTAGTAGATAGGAAGTATTAGGATATAATAAAAACGAGGTTCCATAAATCACATCCAAAAAGGCCTTAAACCAAAATTCAAGCCCCGACGTTTTTTTAATACACAACACAGAAAAAAATTGACAGCCCGAAGAAAGGAGTTGAACATAGCCGACGGAGTCGAAGAGCGCAGACGGGAGGAGCACCATCTTGGTCAGGAGGAGCAACAACGCGAACAGAGTAGCAGCGACAGGGACAGAAAATGCGCGAACAATGAAACCGATAAACCACCAAACTTCGCAGGCGATTTATTTATAGAAAATAGTTCGGCCGAACTTTTTTTAGAAGTTCGGCCGAACTTTTGTTGCCGGTTTTCCAATCTCCAGCAAAAATTCTATTTTCCCACGCCGTCAGTGTACCGTCAATCTAAACGGAATCACGAGTTTGGCCAAAATTTATAAAATGTTTGGCCGAACTATTGCCGAAAAAAAATTTCGGCCCCCGATTCTCACAAAAGTGTAACCGAGCTTCACGTTTCCATCCATGAATTAGTACAATGATACCTTTACAATGATTTTATGCAATGCTTCCCACTTGAAGACTTCATGTGATGAACTTATTTTTGCTATTAGGCACCTTGGTTTTTTCTCTTGTCATGCTACCCTCTACTGCACCTTGCTTTGCTTTGCTTCCCTAGAAGTTCTCATCCTTTGCAGCCCTTGACAACACATGAACTAGTTTTTTCTTTGCCTTCTAGGAGCTCGATATTGAATTTGGTGTATCTCTATAATTCCAGATCCCCGATATCTAATTTTTGGTCCTATAGTAGTCCTCTAAGTCATCTTTTCAATGCCACAAGTCTGACCCAATTTGGATTCTTCAAGGGAGAGTTATACCCAATATCTCACAATGCCCTAATTATGGATTGTTTCAGTAGAGTGAACTTGTACGACGTACCAGGTGTCACTGATTTTTCATTTGGCTTTGAAATTGATAGAGAAAATAGTATAATCTATGTACTATCTTCCACTTTTTATGAAATTCTAATTCGATGCTCAGAGAGAGATTTATGACGATTTTACCAAGGTCACTTCTTTGAGATGAATTTTAGGAGCCTGCAAAAACCCTGACTTCCACAGATCATATCTCCAAAAAAATTGCGCACCTTCATCTAAAATTTTCACAACAGATTCCTCTGGATTTTTTCTTCACCTCATTGAAATTTCAGCTTCTCAACCTTCGTAGAAAAAAATTTAGAGCGAAAATGCCACGATGACCTATTTTAGATGGCGAAATCCCTTGCATAAGGAGGAAAAGAGGATCACAATTTATATAAATTCTTAGGTTAAGAGGGGCTTCAACAAGTGAACGTGGGAAGGATTTTAGGATCTTAAAAAATATTAATTATGACTTTTCAATGACCCATGCCACAACCCTATGGGGTTTTAGCCCACTAACTGGGGGTATAAACTTCAAACATGAATATCTCTCAAACCATGAAGAATTACATGGCATGCCATATGTCAACGGAAACATATCGACAAGTAGAAACCACAAAAAAAATTCTTGAACCAGAATATAGTAATCTGGTAAGTCAAAATTCCCATGCAATATTGGGTTAGCCCCTGGTTCTGCTTGGGTTGACATCAATGAAAACCGTTGATCAACAATCTCCCCCTTTGGCATTGATGGCAACACAAGTACTCCCCCTATGATCATGACACTTCTTCCTACAAAATTCTCTCCCCCTTTGACATCAATGGAAAAGGGTAACTCCCCCTGAAACACAACCATCCTGTGGACCGGTACACACTTCCACTCCCCCTGACACACAACCGTCCTGTAGAACTATAATATAATGAGAACTTGGGAGAATCCCAAGCTTCTGACGAAGATATTCAAATTCTTCACGAGGTAAAGGTTTAGTGAAGATATGAGAAATTTGTTCTTTTGTTCAAACATACTCAAGTTTGATATTATTTTCAGTGACTTTTTCTCTAACGAAATGATATTTGATCGGAATGTGTTTTGTTTTTGAATGCATGACAGGATTCTTGGAGATGTCGATGGCACTAGTGTTATTAGAGAATATGTGAATAGGCTCACTGAATTGTGCTTGAAGATCTTGCAAATTTTGTTTCATCCAAAGGACTTGAGTACAACATGATGCTACTGCAATGTATTCTGCTTCCGCTGTAGATAACAAGATTGAGGTTTTCTTTTTGCTCAACCATGATACGAGAAAACCACCCAGATAGAATGCTGCTCCACTAGTACTCTTATGATTGTCAACGCTTCCCGCCAAATCTGCATCTATAAAGGCTTGAATAATGAGATTGTTACCGTTGGGATACCACAAGCCATATTCTTATGTGCCATTTAGATATCGAAGAATTCTTTTGACCACAATAATATGTAATTCTTTTGGTGCTGCTTGGAATCTTGCTACTTGTCCAACTAGTTGCATAACATCTGACCGAAAGGTTGTTACATATAGAAGAATACCAATCGCAGATCTGCACAACCTCTTATCCACATCCTTAGATTAGTCATCTATGCTTGATTTGCAACCTGTTACCATCAGAGTAAGGATAGGTTTGGAATCTTCCATTTTGAATTTATTGAGCATTTCCTTGATGTACTTGGCTTGACATATAAATATTCCTTTCTCTTGCTGAGATATTTGAAGCCCTAAGTAGTATGTCAGCTCACCAAGTAAAGACATCTCGAACTCACTTTGCATATTTGTAGAAAGGTTCTTACTTAGTCGATCATCATCACTACCAAATATTATATCATCCACATATACCTCAACGATTGTTAAATTATCTTTATCTATTTGTACATAAATATTGCTATCAACAATACCTTTCTTGAACCCTTGTTGATGTAGATATCCATCAAGACGAGCATACCATGCTCTGGGAGCCTGCTTGAGACCATATAGAGCATTCTTTAACTTGCAAACATAGTCTTCTTTTTCTGATAGTAGAAAACCTTCAGGTTATTCAATGTAAACTTCTTCTTCTAATTCTCCATTCAGAAATGTTGACTTAACATCCATTTGGTAGACTTTTATTTTTCTTGCACATGCATAGGAAAGAAACATTCGGATGGCTTCCATTCTAGAAACTACTGCAAATGTTTCGTCGAAATAAATTCCTTCCACTTGTGCATACCCTTTGCAAACCAATCTTTATTTGTTTCTGGTAACCTGCCCATCTTCATTCAATTTGTTCCTGAACACCCATTTAGTCCCAATGACATTTTTATCTTTTGGTCGTGGAACTAATTACCAAGTGTTATTCTTCTCAATTTGATCCAATTCTTCATTCATAACTGCTACCCAATGTTCATTCTGGTTGGCTTCCTCAAAACTACTAGGTGCAAAGGTTGCTAGAAAAACAATGTGAGATTGTTGTGATGAACGAAGCTGTCGACCTTCATTCATCTCACCAATGATTTGATTTGATGGATGTTTCTTTTGAATCCATTCTTTTGTTCTCCTTGGAGGAGCTTCTTCTTGTTGTTCTGGTATATCTTGATGATCATTGTTTACTTCTTCCTCGTTTATAGTTTCTTCTTGTTCTACAATTTTATCTGTGTCTTTTTCAGCCTCTGTCTCAAGTTTCAAAGATTCTAGATCCTCATCATTATTCACTAGAACACCATCTTCATTAAATGTAACATTTATGCTCTCCACTATCTGTTTTCGTCTTAGATTATAACATTTATAGGCCTTTATTTTGCGTGAGTAACCAACAAAGATACCTTCATCAACACGTGATTCAAACTTACCCAAATTTGATCTTTTCTTTTCGTATAACATTTTCTTCCGAAGATTCTGAAATATTTTACATTAGCTGGTTTTCCTTTCCATAATTAATATGGAGTCTTGTTGCAATTATTTCTGAGCAGACTTTGGTTGATAATGAAGACTGCCGTATCAATTTCTTGAACCCATAAATTTTCATCCAATTTTGAGTCCTTCAACATTGTTCTACCCATTTCCTGTACGGTTATGTTCTTTCTTTCAGCAACTCCATTTTGCTGAGGTGTTTGTGCTATTGAAAATTGTATTTTTATTTCATTTTCATCACAGTATTGCTGAAATAATTTGGAAGTGAATTCTCCACCATTATCTGATCTTAGACACTTTATTTTCAAATCAGTTTCATTTTCAACCAACTCCTTGTAGATCTTAAAGCAATCAAATGCTTCAGATTTTTTCTTTAGGAAGTTGATGGTTGTCATCCTGGTATAGTCATCTATCATTAACATGAAATATAATTATCCATCTAAGCCTTTTGTTCTCACAGGACCACATAGATCAGTATGTATCAATTCCAATGGATGTGATGCAAACTGATCTTCTGTTTTAAATTGGACTATTGTCTACTTTCCATGCTGACAGGCCTCACATAGTGTGTTGGAAGGTTTTGATATTTTCAGCATCTCTCGTACTCCTTCTTTTTTTCTTATCCTGATAATATTTTCAAAGTTTATGTGACCCATTCGTTTGTGCCATAACCTACTTTCATCTTCTTTAGCTAGTATACATTCTTTAGTTTCTTCATCCAGAACATATATGTTGTTTGGAGCTCGACTTGCTATAGCCACAATTTTACCATACCTGCCTTTCCTGATTTCACATTTTGTGGAGTTGAATAACATTATGTGTCCTTGATCACACATTTTTCCAACACTAAGAAAATTATGATTCATGTTTTCAACCAATAGAACATTCTTCGCTATAACATCTTTACTTCCGAGAGTGACGATACCTGATCCTATGACATTTGAAGATCCATCATTTCCAAAGGATACAGTTCCATCCTTCTTCTCTTTCGGAGATACAAATTTCATTCTATCTCCATTCATATGCATTGAGAAACCGCTATCAACATACCACACATATTTGTTGTTCTGAGCCTTGAGAGCAAGAGCACAATTATTAGTCTTCTTCTTCTTCCATGTTCTTTCATTCTGTGGCTTCGAAGATTCTTCTGGAGGATTTTCATGTCTGCAGTCTTTGGCTATGTGTCCAAAGTTTTGACATTTGTAAAATTCCATATTATTTCTTAAATTTTCAAATCTATTAATGTTTCGTTGAGCCCTGGGAGGTTCATATTTGAATGATCTCCTAGAATTGTATTGGTTCCTAGGGTACGTGCGACATTCTACAGCTTTATGACCAAATTTTCCACATGAATAACAATAACCATGAAAAATATGTTGGTACCTGGATGGAAATCTTCATCAAGGAATCATCTTCCAAGGATGTGCTTGCGAATCTTGTCCAATGAAGTCTATATTTATGTCAAATCTCATAGCTTCATTGTATTTTTTTGTAGAAGGTCATGCTTCTTCTTCTTTGTAACCGAGGCTAGTTCTGTAGTTGTAAGATCATTGATTGTTGATGAGTTCTTCCAATGCCCTTAAGTTGTTAGCATAGTTTTGGATAGTTTTTCCCTTCTTCACTTCCTTACGTAGTGAGACTACTTCAGCTTCTAATGATTCCCTTTTGTTGGTTGCTTTCTTCCAACTTCTTTTGAAGCGACTCTTCAATACATTTGTGTTCTTCAACTTCAATTTTGAGACCTTGAACTTTTTCTTCAAGAGTATTGGAATGGATTTTCTCAGCATTGAGCTCTTTTATAAGCTTGATTTCCTCCTCATAAAATTCTTCTATGGCCAACCATTCTTCTTCATTGTTTGATACTTCTTTTTAACTGTTCTTGGCCATAAACAATACTTTCTCATTGTCTTCTTCTTTGCTGTCATTTTCTTCATCGGATGATGAGCTATCTTCTTTAGAGAGAAAGTTCCTTTTGGATCCTTTCTTTTTGCCTTGCTGGTTGAATTTCTTAAAGCCTTTCTTTCCCTTTGAGTTTCCATCACTTTTGTTTGGACATTTTGCTGCAAAATTCCCAACCTCACCACAACCGAAACATATCAATGGATGTTTACCTTTGAATTTTCCCTTACCAGTTTTTATATTTCTCGTAAAGTAAGCATATTCTTCATCTGAAAGGCCTTCTCCATCATCTCCCTTTTCTTCACACTTGCAGGTGCATGTCATTTCAATTGAAGGTTGTTTCCCTTTTTGGTTTTCTTAGATGCAACGAATGCAGTTTCTATATTTGAAGTACCCTCATCTTCATCAAGTCTCATTTCATATGCTATGAGAACTCAATGTAATTCCTCTTTACTGAGTTTGTCTAGATTTGCACTGTATTATAAGACCGAAAACTTTGGGTTAAATCCCCCTGGTAACATTCTAAGAATATTTTGTATAATATTCTTCTCATCAACGGGCTCTCCCAATCCTTACAGAGTATTCGTTATTTCATCAACATATTGGAAGTATGCAACAATGTTGCAATCTTCTTTCATTCTGAGTTGCTCAAATTTTTATCTATATATTTGAAGCTTTGCTTCTTCGACATTTAAGTCACATGCATATATATTCTCAAGCTTGTCCCATAGATTTTGGGTGGTTTTAAAACCCAACACCTTATGATAAAAAGATTCAATAAATCCACTGATAATAATATTTTTTGCTTTTGCATAATTCACCAAATGTTTCTTACCTTGTTCATCCACGGTTGATGTAAATCCATTTTGAACAGTGTCCCATACTTCGTAACCTTGCACCAAGAGATAGACCTCCATTATTCATTTCCAGAGTGCATAATTATTTTCATTGAATGGAGGTACACCATTCTTGGTTTTCTCCATGACATCCTTCCAGCTCTTAAATTGCTATTGAAGGAACCAAGCTTTGATACCAATTTTTTGAAATACTGAGAGGGGGGTGAATCAGTATTCCTTTCAATTAGAGAATTATATAATCTTCAATTATTATCATTGTATGTACAATGATAGCAGTAAACAAAAGGAACACAAATGCACACAGTTTTTAAGGTGGAAACCCACTCCGGGACAAAAACCACCTAATGCTTTTCTAATAATTATTTAATACTCAACTCCAATTGAAAATAAAGCTCCAACTTCCTAGAATCTAGAAAATAATTCTTCTCCATATCCCATTGGATGGATGCTCCAACTATTGTGTAACTAGCTCCAAAAATAGAAGAAAAGAGATATGAACGCCTTAGAAATAAGCCACTTCGAGGGGGAAACCTCCAATACATTACATAAATGAAAAATTATTGGATGATTCAATCTACAAAACCTCCTTTCTATATATAGGAGTCCATGGGGCCATAATGTAATCCTAATGGGCCACAATGTAATTCTAGCCGACCTAACAATAATAATTTAAGGGCACAATAATAACAAAATGGGGGTTACAAGGGTTAAATAATAACAATAAGGGGGTTACACTAACAATAATAAGGGAATATACTAGTGATATAGGGACCTAACATGCCCCTCTCCTTCAAAAAAGTGTTGTCCTCAACGCTTGAGTAGCTCCGGGTGCTTCTGTATAAAATTCTCATCCTCCCATGTAGAATCTTCAGTGGGTAAGTTCTTCCACTTGATGAGATACTCAGAAATTGATCGATTCCGTAGTTGTCGAGTTCTTGTTTCCATGACCGCTTCTGGTTCCAATATGATTTTTCCTTCCTCATCAAGTTCTGGCAATATTGTTTGAACTGGAAGATTTTCTCCTATAACCTTCTTTAATCATGAAACATGGAAAACTGGATGTACTCGCGAAGAAGCAGGAAGCTCCAATTTGTATGCCATAGTACCAATCTTTTGCAACACCTTGTAAGGACCATAGTACTTTGGCGATAATTTATTATCCTTCTTTGCTTGCTTGAGGGACATTTGTTTGTATGGTTGTAGCCGTAAAAATACCCAATCTCCTGCATCAAAACTTCTCTCGCTACGATGTTGATCTGCCTGTTGTTTCATTCGATTTTGTGCCAAATTCAGGTTATCCTTTAAGAGTTGGAGAACTTCTTGCTGATGCTCGATGTGATCTTCCACTGCTTGAACCTTCGAATTTTCCCTTAAAGATGATGTGATGGATGGTGGATGATATCCATAAAGTGCCATAAATGGTGTCATTTTTGCTGCAGTATGGAAGGAAGTGTTATACCACCATTCAGCGAGAGGTAACCACTTGACCCATTGTGTTTGTTTATCAGATACAAAACAACGAAGATATCCTTCAAAAAATTTATTTACTATCTCAGTTTGACCATCAGATTGAGGATGATAAGATGAGCTATGAGCTAATTGAGTACCCAAACAAGAAAATAACTCCGTCCAAAAATTTCCCGTAAAAATGGGATCTCTGTCGCTCACAATAACCCTTGGGCTTCCATGTAACTTTTGAATTCTGTCCACAAATGTAGTAGCAACTGTACTTGCTTTAAATGGATGAGATAATGCACAAAAGTGTGCATACTTAGTAAGTCTATCAACTACCACCATGATGACATTCTTTCCTTCGGACTTAGGTAAACCTGTGATAAAATCCATTGAAATCTCCTCCCAATGTTGACTTGGAATGGATAAAGGTTGTAGAAGTCCCGGGGTCTTAATTGTTTCCACTTTATTCTACTGGCAAACCAAACATTCCGCCAAAAACTTTTGAATATAAGATTTAAGGCCATCCCAAAAAAATTCTTTCTTCACCCTGTGGTAAGTTTTTAAAAATCCTGAGTGTCCTCCTAAAGGAGAAGTGTGCAATTCCAGAAGAATATTTTGTTTTAGTTGGGAATTCTTGCAAAGATATAACCGATCTTTGTACCATAAGGAATCATTTTTCCAACTAAATGTATCAGTTGTACTAGGATCTTGCTGGAACTTTTGAATGAGTGTCCATACATCTTTGTCCTTCTTCCATTCATCTCTTGCTTTAGTTATCCAATCTGGTTGGATAATAGAAATGGCACAAAGAAATTTTTCCACCTCTTCATTCTTTCTTGAGAGTGCATCTGCAACAACATTAAGCTTTCCTTTTTTGTAGATTATTTCAAAGTCATAACCAAACATCTTTGTGACCCATTTTTGATGCTCTTCTGACGATAGTCTTTGTTCCAAAAAGTGTTTAAGACTATCATGATCAGTTTTTACCTTGAAGTGTCTTCCCATTAGGTAAGTTCGCCATTTCTTTAGTGCATGTAGTATTGCTAACATTTCCTTCTCATAAATAGGTTTCTGTAAATACTTTCCTTTGATTGGACGACTTTCAAAAGCAATGGGTCTTCCATCCTGCATTAAAACTGCACCAATTCCATTTCTTGAGGCATCACATTCCACAATAAAGGTTTTCATGAAGTCTGGCGTAGCTAAGACCGGCGCTAGGCACATTGCCTCCTTAAGATGTTCAAAGGCCTTAGTTGCTTCAAGAGTCCATGAAAATGCATCTTTCTTCAATAATGTTGTTAGAGGTGCTGCTATTCTCCCATAATTCTTAACAAACTTGCGATAACACCCTATTAACCCATGAAATCCTCGCAACTTCTTTATGGTTGTGGGGACTTTCCATTCCTTAATGGCTTTAATTTTGTTAGGGTCTACTTTAACACCCTCGTGAGATACAATATGACCCAGATATTCCACCTCTTGTACTCCAAAGAAAAAATTGGATTTTTTTGCATATAATTGTTTCTCCTGCAATAGTTTGAGCACCCTGTCAACATGTTCAACATGATCCTTCCAAGACCTGCTGTAGATTAGTATATCATTAAAAAATACTAGCACAAATTTTCTAAGGAAGGGTTTGAAAATGGAATTCATCAACCCTTGAAATGTAGAAGGTGCATTGGTAAGGCCAAAAGGCATGACCAAAAATTCATAATGACCTTCATGAGTTTGAAATGCTGTTTTTGGAATATCTTCGGTCTTCATTCTAATTTGATGATATCCTGAACGAAGATCCAACTTGGTAAAATAAATTGCTCCATGTAATTCATCCAATAATTCATCAATCACGGGAATGGGAAATTTGTCTTTAATGGTGAGCTTATTGAGCTCCCTATAATCCGGACACATTCGCCATGATCCATCCTTCTTGTGTACCAAAACTACAGGAGCAGAGAAAGAACTTTGACTAGGTTGAATTACACCCGCCTCTAACATTTCTGCAATCATACGTTCAATTTCGCTCTTTTGGAAATAAGAATATCTATAAGGCCTGATGTTTGGAGGAACACTTCCTGGAATCAAATGATTAGCATGATCATGATCACAAATAGGTGGGAGTCCTTTGGGAGTTTCGAGCACCTTGGAATGATTGTCCTAGACTTGTTGGAGATCTGCAGAAATAGATGATTTTGATGTAGGAACTTCTAGTGAGCATAATTGTGCAATTACGCCTCGTTGTTCTTTCTTTAGAAGATTTGTCATGACATTAGAGCTTATTATCCTTCCTGGCTTCCCTTCAATACCCCGTAATTCGACTTCCTTTCCTTCTGAAAAAAATTTCAAGAAAAGTTCTTGAAAATTAAAAGCTACCGTCCCCAAAGATTGTAACCATTGTACTCCTAGTACAACATCGGCACCTCCCATAGGAATGGCAAGCATTGGACTAGTCAATACATATTCCCCCATGGTTAGCTTGATATTATGGCATTTTCCAGAGCAATTTATAGTTCCTCCATTTGCAACCATCACTTGACATTCGGGTGTTGGGTATAGGAAACAATTTAATTCCTTGGCTACCTTACAATGAATAAAATTATGGGTGCTACCTGAATCAATCAACACTATTACCTTTTTCTTCTTGATTTGTCCTACTATCTTGAGAGTTTGAGGAGTGGTAATTCCTGCCAGTGCATTACACGATATGGTCGGATTCATTTCTTCCTCTTCTAGGGCTGGTTTCTGGTGTATATCCTCTTCTTGTTCATTTTCTTCTTCCTCTTCACAATCTATGTAAAATAATTTCTTCTCAGCACACTTATGACCTTTAGTGTATTTGCTATCACAACTATAGCAAAGCCCTTTTGCTCTTTTTTCTTCCAATTATTGTGCTGTCAACCTTGTAGGCTGTGGAAATCTAGGTGTAGCATCACTTCCTTCTTTATAGAATTGAGTGGTAGGCTTCCTTGTCGCCATTATTTTACATTCAACTTTTCTTGCCAACCTGAATGCCTTCTCCAATGAATCTGGTTCCAAAACGCAAACTTCATGTTGGATATTATCCTTTAAAGTGCCTATGAAGAGATCGATTTTGTGTTCCTCTAGAATATTAGTTACCCTTATATTCAATTTTTGGAATTCCTCAATGTGCTACCCCACTAAACCCTTTTGTTTGAGATTTATCAATTGGCTAAAGAAGGTGTTGCTCTTTGTATCCTCACAATGTGCTATCATTTCCTCCATAAAAATTGACCAAGTGACAATTTTTTTACGGGAGCAAAGCCATCGATACCATACAAATGTATTTTGTTCTAAATGTAAAGTTGCAATGCGTACCTTTTGTGTGTTTTGCACGTTATGGAGATCAAAATATTGCTCCATCCGTAGTATCCATGTTACAGGATCCTTTCCATAAAACTTCCTCATATCCATTTTTGGAATATGGTGGTTCTTCCCGCCAACATTAGAGTTTATGAAATCACAATTAACATTTATTTTGTTCTCATCATGAGGTTCTTCTACTATCTTTTCACCATTAGGAAACATTTCTTTTATCAACTTTGTCAAACCTTCCATGTCTGCTTTTAGAAAATTCTTCATGTTTTCCATTTTCTCATCGATCTTAGCTTCCATGTCATCCATCTTAGATTGCATGCCAGCCTCCATGCCATCCATCTTAGCTTCCACGCCATCCATCTTAGCTTCCATGCCTTTCTTCAAACCGTCCATCTTCACTTCCACGCCATCCATCTTAGCTTCCATGCCTTTATTCAAACCATCCATCTTCACTTCCACGCCTTTCTTCAAAACTTCCATTTCATTTTTTGTTGCTCTTTGCGAGAGTGAAATTTGTTGCACTTGCTCTTGTAATTTTGATAGATCATGTTGCAATTCTTCATCTTAATGAGTCATAGTAGAGCCTTCTGAAGGCTTAATGGGTGTTGAATTCTTTTTTGGGGCCATTTTAGAATCCAATATTGATATCTATTCTACAAGATGCCCTTGGAATCAATTCAACTTGATTCTTCAAACAAGACTTATGCAATTCGGAAAAAAAAATACACACCTTTTACTAGCTTTTAGGAGCTCGATATTGAAATTGAATTATCTTTGTATTTGAAAATCTTCGATATCTGAAATTCAGCTCTGTAGTATATCTCTGAAGCTTCTTTCAAATGCCACAGGTCTGACCTGATTTGGATTCTCCAAGACAAATTTGTGTCCAATCTCCCACAATGACCTAATTCTGGACTGGTTCAGTAGAGCTAACTTGTACGACTTGCCACGTGTCACTGTTTTGTCCTTTGTCTCTGAAATTGATAGCTCAGAAACTTCAGTCTGTGTACTTGCGACCAATTTTTACGGCACTTCAATCCAATGCCCAGAGAGAGAGTTATTGAGGTTTTCCCACGATCACCTTTTTGAGATGCAATTCAGGAGCCTGAAAAAGCACTACCTTCCACAGATCATATCTCCAAAAATATTGCGAACCAAGCTCTGAAATTTTTTGACGAATTTCCTCAGGATTTCAGCTTCGCACCATACAAATTTCAGATTCTGAACCTTCGTAGAAAATTTTTTATAGCGAAAATGTCACGATGACCTGTTTAGGAGCTTGAAAAAAGGCCTAACTTCCACATATGATATCTCCGAAAATATTGAGAACCAAGCTCTGAAATTTTTAGACAATCTTCCTCAGGATTTCAGCTTCGCACCCTAAAAATTTCAGCTTCTGAAACTTCGTAGAAAAAAAGTTATAGCGAAAATACCACGATGACCTTTTTGGAGCAGCGAAACCCTAGAATCCAAAGCCTCTGATACCAAATGTTGTGTAACCAACTCCAAAAAGAGAAGAAAAGAGATATCAACGCCTTAGAAATAAGCCACTTCGAGGGGGCAACCTCCAATACATTACATGAATGAACAATTCTTGGATGATTCAATTCACAAAACCTCCTTTCTATATATAGGAGTCCATGGGGCCATAATGTAATCCTAGTGGGCCACAATGTAATCCTAGCCGACCTAACAATAATAATTTAAGGGCACAATAATAACAAAATGGGGGTTACAAGGGTTCAATTATAACAATAAGGGGGTTACACTAACAATAATAAGGGACTATAATAGTGATATAGGGACCTAACACCAACACCCGTGATTCTTCAGTAGTCAACTAAACAGATGCTCCAACACCCAATGAGCTACAACTCACCCTACCACCCTGTAGAAGAATAAAAGAAGAATGGACTCCCGTACTAGGGAAAATGGTCCACTTTACAATGATATAGAATGATGTAGAAGAATAAGACACACTATACCATAACCCCAACTATGAAAAAACTTCCTCTTCAACCCTTGGCAGATAGACACTAGTACAATTTGTACAATAATGTATTTACAATGACTTAGTACAATCATGCCTTTACAATGATTGTATGCAGTGCTGCCCACTTGAAGACTTCATGTGATGAACTTATTGCTGTTTTTATGCACCTTTGTTTCTGCTCTTCTCATGCTACCCTTTCCTACACCTTGCTTTGCTTTGCTTCCCTAGAAATTCTGGTCGTTTGCAGCCCTTGACAACACATGATCTAGCTTTTTCTTTGCCTTCTGGGAGCTCTATATTGAATCTGGTGTATATCTATTATTGTAGATCCCCAATATCGGATTTTCAGTCCTATAGTAGTCCTTTGAGTCGTATTTCCAATTTCATAGGTCTGACCCAATTGGGATTCTTCAAGGGAGAGTTATACCCAATATCTCACAATGCCCTAATTATGGAATTTTTTAGCAGAATGAACTTGTACAGCGTGCCACGTGTCACTTTTTTTTCGTTTGGCTCTAAAATTGATCAAGCAAAAACTACAGTCTATTTTCTATTTTCCACTTTTTATGGAATTCCAATCCAATACTCAGAGAGAGAGTTATGACGATTTTACCAAGGTCACTTCTTTGAGATGAATTTCAGGAGCCTGCAAAAACCCTAACTTCCATAGATCATATCTCTGAAAATATTGTGTACTTTGATCTAACATTTTCACAGCAACTTCCTCAGGATTTTGGCTTCGCCTCATAAAAATTTCAGCTTCTGAACCTTCATAGAAAAAACGTTAGAGCAAAAATTCCACGATGACCTGTTTCAGATGGAAAAATCCCTTGCATAAGGAGGAAATGAGGATCACAATTTATATAAATGCTTAGGTTGAGAGGGGTTTCAAAAATTGAATGTGGGAGGGATCTTAGGAGCTTAAAAAATATTAATTATGACTTTTCAATGACCCATGCCACAACCCTATGCAGTTTTAGCCCACTAACTGGGGTTATAAACTTCAAACATGAATATCTCTCAAACCGTGAAGAATTACGTGACGTGCCATATATCAACGCAAACATAATGACAATTAGAAACCATCAAAAGCATTCTTCAACCAGAATATATTAGTTTAGTAGGTCAAAATTCCCATGCAATATTGGGTTAGCCCCTCGTGATGCTTGGGTTGACATCAATGACAACCGCTGATCAACAAAAAAGGGATATTGTTGGAATATATTGTCATTTATTTTAAAGGTAAAATGGTCCGACATTATTTTCATGATTTGGGTGTACAAATGAGTGAATTTAGTTCAAGTACCATCTAGATTGGTAGTCCATTTCACACCATTTTGTTTGATAGGTGGCATGTCTTGTGGGTCCTCTTAGTTGAAGATACATTGATATTTTAATTTTGATGCCCCAGGGATGGGTTTAGGACCATCTCCTTTGCCCAAAAAATTTATGACCTTAACAGTTCATTGCTTTCCTATGAGAAACCATTGTCAATTAAAATAACTTTACCTAAAATCATTTTCAAAGTTATCCTTGAATCATGTATTTTGAAAAAAAAATAAAAAAAAATTAAAATGTTAAAAGTCTCCACTTCAATTCCATCCTAATAGAAATTTTCTCAAGTCGACTCCAAAAAAAATTTGTTTCTTTTCATGGATCAGTTTGGCCCTATTATACCCTCCTCCAAATGGTACTTATATACCGTAGCCATGGGAAATACGAGGAAATAAATATGGATAATCTGCAATAAGAATATATAAGAAGCAGTCTAAAGTTTCAAAATGAAATCATCTGATATGAATAACAAAGATCAAAGTTAATGGAACAAGTAATTCTACAATTTGTAGCAGAAGTTTGTGATTTATGTTAAGCAACTTTTTTTTTTTTACTTGGTATATATAAGCTCCTAAACATGATCTCATATTGAGGTTTTACATAAGGCATTCTAAGCTATTGAACAATACAAAATGAGGCTTGTCCTAAGGCCTCTCTTGGATTTCCTGTGGTAGTGAAATTCGGCCTCCTTGAGGCCCCATATGAGGCACTTCTTAGATTTTCTATCACAACAAAATTTGGCCTCCTTGAGGCTTCATATGAGTTTCATATAAACCAAACCTGTGGTGAATATTTTGGCCCTATTTTGGCTATTCTTGATAGAAATTTTGACCCTATTTATGGAAGATATGAAACTAATTTTTTGAAGGTCATCTTGAAGGTATGAGGCATACTAAGCTCCTGAAGTAGCCTGAATTTCGATGGAAAATTGTAGCCTATTTTAATGGAAAATATCCCTAAGATTATCTTAAATAATAAACACTACTTTTGTGTAGTAGTGTTTGATTAGTGGTTAATAGTGTTTTAATATTTGTATTGCTCCTTTTGTGATTGAAAAAAAAGATGAGATTGATATGTCTAATTGGGCTTATATGATTTTTTAAAAAGATAATAGTTTTTAAGTATTTAAAATCATTTTCTAGATTTTTTTTTGTAATATTGTATTTTTATTATTATTTAATTTTTTATTGAATTAAAATTGTAGCTTTCAAAATAAATTTTTTAATTTTATATATATATATATATATATAGGGACAGGTTCCTCACTTAACTTCAACCCCTTGGGCGAGAAAAAAATATTATGTCAGAATCATTTGAGAAGAGAAGATGTTGATGTGATTTTATGAATTTTCCAATGCAAAAGAAACATTTTATCCATTAATTTATTTTTATTTTTCTTTAATTTCAAGAATTTCTATATTTGTGACTTGTTTCTAACGTGGCGGACTTCGATATTGATTGAAAAATGACAGGACGCCATGTCCATTGTTCTTACCAGACTGACATACCAGTTCACATAGATATTTGATTGTTATCTAGACACATTTTAACAGTTATTTGATTGCTTATGACAACAAATTGGAATTTCATTTAAACAAGGAAGTTTGTGGGGCAGCAAGTCTCTACCTTGATTGGATGGTTATACAAGTTATTTTTTTTTAGAGCACTGGAGTTACTAAGTGGCCTAATTCTATTTATATGCTAAGTAGACATATTATATCAAGAAGTTGTTACATGCCAGATTATTCAGGTATACACTCTATAGTATGTTATTGAAGCACTTAGATCTACTGATGCTATTGAAGGTGGAACATCTGGATTAATCCTAGAAACAAGAACTACCTTTGGGGCATCCTTAATGACATAATCACCTAGATCAACAAAATCCATGGCTTAAGCTTAGTCAATAGAATCGAATTCCTAATATGTTTCATCAACAAGATCTACTTATGTATCCACTTCTCTATCTTGATCTAGTGGATTTGTATCTGGACAAGATGTTGTCTTTGTTTCTAGATAAGCAGCTATTGGACATGGATATGGATATGTAACTCGATCACAAAGATAAGACTCAGGATTACGATCTATAACATAATCAACGACTTCATCAGTGGTTTAAACTACTTTTTCTTCACCTACATCAACTTGGTAAACTAGTAATGATGTTGATGGTGCTGTTGGTGGTACTAGTACTGGTGTTGGATCAACTGGATTTAAGACCGGATCATCTCCTAGAAATTTTGTTGTCTAAGTTCTTCATTCCCTGTTCGATGTTGCTATTACATGTATTATTATTTTTGGTCTGTTAGAATGTGCATTTATTCTCTTGTATTGGTATTAATGTGATCTAGATTTATATTATGCATGAGCAGTCCACGTAAAGAAATCATTTTTCTAAACACAAAATAAGGACAACATTAATTACACAATGGTTATGGAAATAACTTATATAAAAATAGATAACATTAATTAAAAAAATAATATGGAAATAACTTATGATAACTTATATAAAAAAAGGACATGACTATGATATTAAAATGAATGTTGTCACTAATGCTATATGCAATAATTATTATAACCATAAAATTGATCTACGAAACTCCAGTGGCATGTGCATGTGAAATATATGGTGGATAGTGCTACACAAATGCTGCATAATTTTGATGAAATTCTTAAAATGGGCAGTGTACCTTCAGAAAAAATAAAAATAAAAAATAAAAAATAAAAAAAATCAA
The DNA here is from genome assembly GCA_034641835.2 of Pinus albicaulis. NCBI lineage: Eukaryota > Viridiplantae > Streptophyta > Pinopsida > Pinales > Pinaceae > Pinus > Pinus albicaulis. The sequence continues at coordinate 1,213,958,889 of CM076578.1, read as the reverse complement.
GGTGAGAAGGTTTGTTTATGATATCATTCCACCCAAATAATTTGGTAGTAGTAAATCCTACCTCATTCCTGCTTGTTACCATATGATACCTTATACACGATGCACCCTAGGACAGCTGAGAAGCCTACACCTGAGGACTATGGGAACAAAAGAGAAGTATTATAGTAAAAATAACCAGTAACAGTAAGATAGAAATATCAATAGAAATACCAGCGCCAATAGCAATATAGTAGAAAGTACTAGTAGTGAGTACAAAAAGTGGAAATATACCAATAGCAATACCCACTGTACCAATAGAAAGTAAGGTTATCTAGTACCCATAGTAGCAGAATACTGGAACATTAGTATAAGAAGCTACCAGCAACAGTACCTACACTAATATAGCTATATAATAGAAGGACCAGCAGTTAGCATGTAGTGAAAACAAAAGCATCTAGTGGCATCCAATTTGTACTCCAGCGGTAAAGATGTATCTTCTAGTAGGTTTTCATTACTTTTCATTTTATTTAATAACAGTTGAGTTCCCAACTACAACACATTTACGTTAAGGTCATAATATTTAATCCTTTTCTCCCGTCCAAAGGCCAAAAACGGACTCCAAGCTGTCGTCCAAAGGACAAAATGCATCCACTTATTAACTAGTCATTATTTTCCGCTTTGTTTTATAACAACTAAAAACATCACCGCATTTATGTTAATACTGTAATATCTTGCCTCAAGTAAAGAAATGCATGTGATTTGTAGTAAGTTAATAAAGTGGAAATTATTCTTGTAGCAGTTTCTGGCCTAGAAACTCAGGGAACTCCCTTCTCAGATGGGGACCGCCACAGTGTGAACACCTGAATTGATCATGTCTTATTCTTCTCTCGTTGATTAAAACACCAGGAATCTCTTATCCAAGACACAAAAGAAAATATATATAAAATTTGAGACTTACAGAGAAGACCCTAACATCCTCTAATCTCGTAGCTAAGGCTTAACATCAACGTGAGACGACACAAGCTACCTAAGAATCAAACCAAAGAAATAAGAGCACAAACGTTCTTTAGGAAAGGATCATATTGAAGTTTCACACTTCATTGTTATTGTAAACTAAACTCTCATTGTTTCAATCATGATGTTTTTTATAAAATAGAAAGAAAAACCCAAAAAATTAACCATTTAAGGTACAACGTATGAGCAACTAAAATATATCTTGTACAAATTTGGTTCTTCTCTGCACCTGAAAATATTCCATAATAGAAAAAATGAGAAAATCCAAATGAAAAACAAAATATGAACCTTACCAATGGGGATGTTGGCATAAGGCTTTTATCCTTTCAGCAAAAAGCCATAGAAAGTGATTAGATTAAAACTTGGAATAGGTCCTGTTGGGGTTCCCATGTTTTGGCCAGATTGGCGAGAAAAAAAGATGAGACAACATCAGAACCACTTTCATACCTCAAGATGTAGCCCTCATGGGTCCAGAGAGGGATCTCTCTATGATAGTCAAATATATATGTCTTTGAAGCTCTACGTTTAGATGTTAGGCTAGTTATAAGCACAGGTTTGTTTGTTTGATTGTTTGTTTTGGTTGCTGGTTATCAGGAATGAAGGATCTAGTGTGAGACAAGAATGGGCAAAGTGGGATAAGCTAGAGATGAAGTGTTTCCAGGAAATATTCGAAACCATTGGGAAATGGAGTCAGGAAAGGATTTGCTTGCTACTCAATAGGTAGGCTTCCAATTGGGCTAGTCATTTGAAACTTAGGATCTCTCAAGATGATTATGTGATATGGAAAGTAGGAGGGAGGATATAACATAGATTTCAGAGCACAAAGTTACAGATCAGTAGGTCGTACAAGGATCCTAGTGGATAGGGCTAACACTAATCCCCAGTGTTCCCAAATCTTCCAACTAAATCTATAACAAGAAGCATCTAAGAAATAAATTCATTTAATTCATACATCAGAGAGCAGGCAATAACATCCACTACACTGGTTAAACCAACTGAAAACATTCATTAGAAAATACATTCAGAAGAGAAACATAAATGGCAAGGAGAGCAGAAACATAGGGTACCTAACAAGGGTAAATCCTATGCCAATATCTTGATGCAAGCCAGTAGAAATGAAATGAAATGAATGTAGACACAGAGATAGGAAAACATCACCACTGCTTCAGATGAGGATCCAAAGAGATGTGCTTGTCATATTAAATAACAATACCAATCAAGTACAATATTGCCAATAGTTGAATACTCAGTCTGAAAACATATCCTTCCACCTATCTTACAACCTTTACACAGAGACTGTGTCTCGAAAGAAACTACTTGCAGTTCTCTAATAACTTATCAAAAACGATTACAATGAGTTATTCATGAATTTATAGCTCCGAAGGAGCAGAGGAGGAAGGTGGAGAACTAAATGCACCATTAAACTTCTAAAAATAAAGAGGCCCGAAGCCCAATATGTATAAATCTAGTGCATTAACCTCTAGTGTTCTTTGGGTGAACGAATGATCTTCTCCAGACTGGGGATTACTTTGATATGACTCTGATGTGTTCTGACTGCAGTACTGTGTGGTGCTATTGGTGAATAAACAAAAGATAAAATAATGATAAAGAGATCTGTCATACTGATGAAGTAAATGATCTGATAGTACTGGGGCTGTCTCGCGGTAGAAAATCTCTCCTAAACACGACATAGATTGAACACTGCATGGGCGTTCTGTCCTTTGAGGAGGAAAACATCCTGCTGCTATATAAACCCCTGATATGCATTTATTTCTGTGTGTTGTTCCTTTTTCATGATCTGTGGGATCATTGATATGGTGCTTTGCCTTTAAGCTACTGTATTAAACTCAAAACACTGAATTCTAATGCTGGAATCCTTGATCATGAGCTGGTTTTTTCCCAGTGCTCCATAAATTCCTCGATTCTGCCAGATCTAGGCTTTAATGGCGCCGGAGAGGGCTCGCGAAGTTTCAAACTCTGTCCTTTGATGGAATTTATACCTCGGCCACCTTTCTTGACGTTCCCTGTAGTACCAACTTCTGAATTTAATTATGTCTGTTCAATGCGCTACTTACAATGATCTCTGTGAATCGTGGAAGATTTCTGCCTCTTTGAAAACCCTGCAAAAATACGCAACTTGTTAAGAAAACCAATGGAGGTGATGGACGCGACAGGGGGCGGCTAGACTGACGACGCAGACTGGTTAGATGGCGAAAAGATCATGGAAAACCCGTAGTGTGGTGGAAATGGTATGGATTACAGTCGGGAGCTGGCACGGAGGTGAAATAAATGAAAAACTTAACAAAACCGACCTACGAAGAAATATATGAAATGGGAGGGCGACTGCACGGTGGGACACGTGGAGGTGACGTGGCGGGACCGGCTGACAGTGGAAAAGTCAACAGTGGTTGACGATCTGGACCGTCAGATCTGAGAGGAGATCGACGGTGGGAAACATGGTGGAGGGCAATGGAACGGTGGGCCAGGGGTATGGAGGCTTTGGTTTAAACCCCGCGTAGCTTCGTCGATCGTTGACCATCGGATGAGGCTCCCAAGATCTAACGGCTGAAGTGAATATCGCTGTGCGTCGTGTTCCGAATGTTAACGCGTGATGGGATAGTGGTTTTGAAACTGCACAGGAGCCACGCATCGAGAGGTGTATGGAATCGCTGGCCGATGAGGAAATACCGCCAACCGCCCGAAAGCGGTGCGATAGAAACCGTCGGGTTTTGAAATAGTGTGCTACGAGGACCACCGGCGGGTAAACTCCAGACCGTTTATCTGGTGGTTAAACGATGAAGATGGCGTAGTCAATGGTTTGAATGGGAGAATCACGAGCGTCGTGGGTTTTAACGATCACCGTTCGATTGATATGGATCAACGGTTGAGACAATGCCCGATAATCATATGGGACAAATGCCTTTGGGGCTAGCGCTTCGGTCACAGCGCTGGGTTTTGTGGAGAGAAAGGTCACGGGGCTAGCGGAGAAGGGGCTGAGACCTATTATATGGTCCGAAAGTGGGTTTCTTACCCTTCTTAATGCATTTTGAGGCCCAAGGATGGTAACGGTAGGGGAAAGAGGGGGATTTACGCACAATCAAGGGAGTAGGGATGTTTTAGAGGGGATTTCAGAGATGGAAAGGGGAATTAGGGGGAAGAAAGGGGAATTTGAGGAGAGGAATGATGGGGTGCAACATGGAGAGTTCTGCAGAGGGAAATTTATCAAAGGCAAAGTCATATGAGACCTCAAGGATGATGTGTCTTCGGGGAGACACATTCCTTGAGGGCTCAAAAACAAATTTACCCCCCTGCTTTGCTTTGTCAAAAATTTATAGGGGGGCTAACAGTGGCTCCACATGGGGATGGCTTCTTCTTGAAGGAGTCAATAATTTAGAGAATAGATCTTTGGAATAGGCCAGTGGTCTACTGCTTGGCACATCCCTTTCTTACTTTGAGCAGCTGCCACAATATGAAGAAACATTAGCAGACAAATTTTCCCCAACAATCTACCTACCCACACTACAATCCTAGCATTTTTCTTCTTCTAGGGTGCATTTGAGCTAGCAGACCCTTCACATTATTTATTTTTTCAAACAGAAAATAAACCTATTCTAAATCTACACTCATTACTCCATGAGGCCAGATTAGACTGTTGGTCTCATATGCTTCTCTACCTAGTCTGATATCTGTTGGGATTAAACGGTCTACAAGATTGCTTCTCTACATTCTAACGTAGGAAATTGAAAAATAGACAAGCCAGGATTAGACTGTCTGACTTGCTATAGACCATGGCATAAAGATAGTTGCACATGGGCAAAAACTTGCAAAACTTTGCAAACAAAACTTGAAGGCTTGAAATCTGGAACTTGTAGCATCCTTCTTATCTTTTAGTGACTCAAGTTTTGAGCGTGTTAGAGTCACTTCTCTTTCTTTGTTTCAGCTCTGGTTTTGGGCATGTTAGAGCTGATTCTTCTTTTTTCTTTGCTGGTCCAGGTTTTGGGCATGTTAGGACCAGCTGTTTGACTTCCTTTGGCTCAGATTTTGAGTTCATTAGGGCCAATCCTTTGAACATTAGAGGTTCATGTTTTAAGCATGTCTGAACCTCTCCCTTTCCTCTGTTTTTTGAAACATTTTCTCTTTTTATTTGAAAATAAAAACTGCAATGGTATGTACAATGGAAATGGAGACTGGAAATTGTAAATTAGCAGAAGTAATGTTTGAGCATCCTGCCATTGACAGGACCCCAAAACAGCTCAGTGCCATCTAATTCTTGTAAGAAGAAAGCATTGGGACCCACGGTGGCCTGTATGAGGTATAGACCTTGCCACAAACTGTCGAATTTGTTGTGCTTTCCTTGATCCTCTCTTCTCAAATCCCACTTCAAAACCTTATCTCCAACTTTGAAATCAACAACTTTGGTTCTTTTGTCAAACAATTTCTTTATATTTTCCTGAACCTTCACTGCTCTGTTGTAGACCTCTTCCCTTGTTTGCTGGAGATGGATTGTCTGATTTATTCTCCTCACCATGCTGTCCTCTTCTGTCTGTACCTCTTGAACAAGTTTGATCACTGGTATGCCGAGGCTAGTGGGAAACACTACTTCTGTTCCATAAACGAGCTGGAATGGTGACACGCCAATAGATTTCTTTGTTGTAAGCCTACCAGCCCAGAAAGCATGTACCAACTTGTTGTGCCATGACTTCTTGTTCTCTTCCAACAGCTTTTTGATGATGATCACCAGGATTTTGTTTGATGATTCAGCTAATCCATTACCTTGTGGGTAATAGACAGTTGAATGACCAAGCGTTATTTGATACTTGTGACAAAAATCAACCATATTTTTGGATCCAAAAGAAGTAGCATTATCAGTGATTATTTTCCTTGGGCAGCCAAACCGAGAGAGGATGTGACCTTCTAGGAAACTAATGATGGCTGAATCTGTGGAATTCCTAGTGGGTAGGGCCTCTATCCACTTAGTGAAGTAGTCTGTGGCTGTTAGGATCCATTTTTGTTATGCAGAAGAAGCAAGGTGAATTTCCCCTATGAAATCTAGGCCCCATTGCAGAAAGGGACCTTCAACAATGATGGGTTGTAGGGGTAAAGGGAGGAGTTTTCTTTTTCCCTCAAATATCTGACATTTGTGGCAGGCAACTATCATTTTATGGACATCATTGAAGAGTGTGGGCCAATAGTAGCCAGCTCTGAGTATTTTGTTTGCAGTGGCTTTCCAACTCAGGTGGCCTCCACATTCTCCAGCGTGGAATTCTTGTTTAACCCTCTCTGCCTCATTTTCAGGCAAACATTTAAGCAATAGGCCATTAGGATTCTTCCAGTATAAGTTTTCATTCAAAACGCAGTAATTTCTGGCTTTAAGCTTTAAGAATCTGGCCTTGGTCTTTGATAATCCGGGAGGGGCATTGAGGTGTGTAAGCACATGCAGAATGTTGGAATACCAAGGAGAGCTCTGAAATTTTTCCTCAACAGTGAGATCAGGCAATTATTGTTACTCATCCAAGGTACTTATCATGTTAATGTCTAGGGCTTGTAGGTTTGATTCAGCCATTAGCTTAGCTAAGCCCTGACCTTTAATCAGTTTGGTGGGTTTTATCTCAAGGTCATATTCTAAGATCACAGCTATCCATTTTCCCCTTTTCCCATATGGTTTTTGGGACAGTATATCTTTGACTATGATGTTGGGCACATAAGCTACAGTGTGAGAATGCAATATGTACACCCTGAAGTCTTTCAAGGCCTTAATCAGAGCATCAGCCTATTTCTCCATGATGTTGTATTTTAAGGGTGCATCTCTGAGTGCTTTGCTAAAGAAGGCAATTGGTTGTTCCATTCCCTTTGTGGTTTTCTGTAGCAAGACTGTAGCCACTATATGATCAGAGGTGAATGAAAAGATCAGGAAATATTTAGAAAAATCTAGGCTGATTAGAATAGGAGCCTGGGTGAGAGCAAGTTTCACTGATTCAAAGGATTGTTTAGCTCCTACAGTCCATTTAACTCCTACACCTTTCTTCAGCATGTTAGTGATGTTCCTAAGGTGTTCAACCAAATTAGGAATAAACCTCCTAAGGAATTTAATCTTCCCAATGAAGGACTGCAATTCCTTGATGTTTCTGGGGTGTGTGATCTGTAGTATTCCGTCAACTCACTGTGGGTCTATACTGATCCCCTTCTCGGATATAATGTGGCCAAGGATTTTACCCTCCTATAGCCCAAAGACAGTTTTTTTAGGATTTAGGGACAAACCAAACCTTCTACATTTTTCAAACACTTTCCTCAAATGCTTCAGATGCTCTTCTTCGGTCTTGGAAAAGACTGTTATGTCATCTAAGTAGATAACAATGAAGTGCCCCATTTCATCTGAAAATTCTATGTCCATCGCTCTTTGGAAGGTTGCTCCAGCGTTCATCAATACAAAAGGCATATTCACATACACGAAGGTACCCCATGGAGTGGAAAAAGTTGTTTTGAGTTGGTCTTCTAGGATCACTAAGACTTGGTTATAACCTGAAAATCCGTCCAGCAGGGAGATTCTTTTAGAGCCCACTACCTTCTGAAGGATATGTTCCATTTTAGGCAAAGGGTAATTGTCCTTGAGTGAGGCTCTATTAAGATTCCTGAAGTCTATACACAGCCTGATTTCCCCTATTTTCTTCCTCACAGCCACTAAGTTTGATACCCAATCAGAGAACCTTACAGGCACAATTATACCTGCTTCATACATTTTCTTAATCTCCTTCTCTACTGCAGGTAATTGTTTGGGATTGATTCTGCAAAGTTTTTTCCTAAAGGGTTTCTGATTTTCTTTCAAGGGTATTTTGTGCTGGATGATGTTTGTGTCATAGACCTTTAAGTCCTTGTAGCTCCATGCAAACATGTCAGTGAATTCCTTAAAAAGGTCAATGTATTTTTCCTTCATGTCTGCAAGTAAAGACTTAGCCAGTTTAATCATTTTGGGCTTATCTTCAGTGCCTATGTTGCATTCTTCCACATCAGAGTGTGCATGTTCTATAGTGGGTTTTTTTTCCACATCATCAAAGTCAAAGAGGTCGTCTAAGGGTGCCAGGCCTCTGGGTATATTCTTATTTTTGGCCTACAGCACCTCTACCTCTTCACTATCTTCGTTTTCACATTTGCGGTCTGGATTTCCAGTCTCTTCGTATAAAGAATTTATTTCTATGTTATAGGGTGTTTATTCCTCATCTGAGGATTCTTCACTTAGGCAACTACTGTCAGGTTGGGATTCTGAATCAGAAAATTCAAAATCGTTTATGCCTACCAGAAAATCTTCGATCTGTTTATCACCTTCAAAAACCTACCAATATTTTTCGTTATGTGGCACAACAATTCTAAATTTGGTATGAATGATGATCTATTGGTCTCCGGGTGACTTGGGGTAGGAGCTAGCTAGACAAGCTAATCCGTTTGCAATGACATTCTGACCCCTAGGAACGAACACAAAATTGTATTCAAAAAACATTTTCAGTAGATCCATAGTGTCATTCCTCTATGCTCTCAGCCTAGGGTGTTTTGCTGTGTATTCACCGTTCACCTATTTAATAACTAACTATGAGTCTCCACACACGACTATCCTATGAGCTCCTAATTTTTTTAGCAGATTTAAGCCCAGGATCAGAGCCTCATATTCTGCAACTTTGTTTGTACATTTGAAGTGCAGGTTTTAGGCATGGCTCTCTGCATAATCACTCTCTGTGTTATGTATCTACATTCCTGCCCCAGCCGTTGTCTTGGTGCATGACCGTTGAAACTCATCTCCCACAAGATTTCGAGCTTGTTTTCGTCGTCATTTCCTTCCCTACAGCTGGGTTCGCCATTATGCTGTGCTATAGGGTATGTACTAGGCTGTGAGCTGTCTAGCTTTTCGTTATGGGTGTGGAGATCAGAGAGGCGACTAGTTGGCTGATTGCATTCTGTTCCGGTTCACTTTGAGTTTCTTTTTCAGTGCACTATTCAGAGTTTTCTACATCTTCATCCTCTGAGTCCAGGGTAGCCATTATGTTTAATTCCATTTGCTTTGTTTTCTCATTTTTATCTCTGTTTCGGGACATAGACCCTTCTAAGGAATCATCATTACAAAGGATGAAGGAGTCAAGGTTCGTATGTACAGAGTATAAAGGAGAGTTTTCAGGCTTTTCAGGGCTGCTAACCAGTAATTTCATTTTTTCTTCCCTGTATAGTATTCTAAGTTGGCCAAAGATTGGGATTGTGGCATAAGCCCCGTCCATCTGCATTTTTCCTTACAGCTTGGCTCCCCATGATTTTGAAAATAACATGCCATACTTAGGTGGTACGTCTACCACCACAACATCCATGACCATACATTTTGCTGGGATTTGAGTTAAGCTCACACACAGGTCTTTGATCAGGCCTAGGCATTTTACTCTGCTAGAGTCGAAAGAGTATAAATCTTTGTAGGGTTTGGTTATCTCTAGACCTAGTCTTTCCATAACTACTTTAGGCATTAGGTTGTGAGATGCTCCAGAATCATCCATTGCATTATGCAGGATCTTGTCGTGAACGTTGAGACTAACATAGAAAGGTGGAACTACCCCTTCCTGAAACTTCCCCTCTATCTTAGGACCAAACAAGAGGGCGGGCTGATCATCATTTAAATTGACAGAGTCACCATTATCACTAAGGTTCAAAGCCTTAAAAATATGGCCTTTATATACATCCTGAGTGGCCATCCCAGAAAGTGGGATAGAGATTTTAATTCTTGCAATCTCACTTTCCAAGTTGAAAGTGGGCTGACTCTTGGAAGTGTTTAACTCTGCTTTGTTGGCCACCACTTTGGTGGAAGAATTAGTGGGCTGATTCTCATTGTGTACAGTGCTAGTGATAGTTTTTTCAGGTGCACTAACTACAGTGCTAGTGCTACCGGTGGGTTGGCTTTGTTTATCACTCTTTTGGTTGTCCTTTTCTTTACTTTTCCCAAAACTTTCAGCTACTGATTTGTTACTATCAGCAGTTACTTTAGCAGTCCTTTCAGGCCTTTTCTTAATGGTGACCTTAGAAGTTTTATCTTTGGAATTATCTTGGCTCTTCTTGCTTCTGAGTTGATACTGTTGTCTGACCTGCATCATGGCATTTTCAAATCCTAACCTGTAATCTTCAGATTCCAACCACTCCTCCTCCCAATAAGAGGGTGAGGGCTGGTCTTCCTCTAAGTCACAGTTATGAATTGAACTTTCTGTTTCGAACATGTTTATTGTATTTCCCTCAGACTCTTCTATGATTCCGTCATCTTCGTCCAAGAAGTTCTCTTGGAATGGGGGAATAACTTGTTGATCTGATTATCTTTGTCTGTTGGGAGTGTTATTGTTCCTTCTAAAGTTTTGGTTCTCGTTTTGGTTTCTATTCTGGTTCCCGACTGTGACAACCATTTTTTCCATCATTTGTTGTAACCTTTCCACATTCTTAGACAACTTATCATAATTTTGGTCATATGTGGAAGCTACATTGTCATATATGTATGTTACCCTTCTCTCAGATTTCAGTCTTGCTCTTTTTTCGATCAGATTTTCCTCTATATTTACTGCTCCTTTCCGCATGTCCTCTAATATGTTGTACTCTTTATCCCTAAGCTCATAGGCCATGTCAGCGTCAAAGCCTTTAGGGTATTTTTCTAGGGCCATGCCTTGTGGAGGTTTCATATGTGGAGGGAGGGCATTGTAAATGCTGTTAAATCTTGTTGTGTAATCATGGACACTCTCTCCTACATTTCTTTTGAGGGTCATGTATTCTGCTAGGATTTGGCGAGGGTTTGCCCTAGCTTCCAATTTGTTTATGAAAGTCTGATATAGAGTTGGAAGGTCATTAATGCTGCCCGGAGGTAGGCCCTTAAACCATTTATTCACATCACCCCCTAAGCTTTGGGCAAATATTCTCATTTTGACTATATCATCATCTATTTCCATGTAGTCGAAAGAATCTTCCATCTTATCTACATGTTGTTGGGCTATGATGGACTCTTTTGCAGTGAAGTGTGGGATCTTTGACTGATAATCGTTAGGTAAGGGTACTAGAGGCTGAGGTAAAACCACAGGTGCATACCAAGATGCCATGATGGTATTTTGATGAGGTGAAAGACTGGCTTGAGCAGCTGGTATATGGATGACAGGGATATTATGACCAGCAAAGGTTTGTTGAGAAGATCTAGGGTGACTGAGCCCCAAGTTTTGTATGAAATGTGTATCAGGAGGTGTAGAGGGAGGGGTCTGTCTATTCCCGGGTTTTTTACCACTTTGAGGTGGTGAAATAGGAAGCTCAGGATCTAGCTGGTCTAAGATGCTGAATGACCTAGTTCTAAGTAAACTGTTTGGGGGGTCTAGGTCAAGGAATGGGTCTAATAGTGCTGTAAGGTTCTTCGGTGCAGAGTTAGCTCTATGGATGTGGCTGGAAATAGTTGGTCCTTTAGGTGTAGGAGCTCCTTTGAATATGCTCTCATGGTTGTCAACTATCTCAGGTGGGTTTGGGTTAGGGTAAGCTCTTGTGTGAATGGTTCTAGAAGCCAGAATGTTGTTTCTGACCAAGCAGTTTAACCCTAGTTGTTACTTCTCCTGTGGTTGATGTTGTTATGGAGGCTGGTCTCCCAGTGGAGTCTCATGTGAAACCAAGATAACCAGCAGGCCTACTGAACAACAATGGAGTCTTTAATCGTTTAGGAATTATGGAGTCACCAAGTGGAAAGGTTTAGGATGTTTTTGGAGGGTACACTCTCCACCGCAGTGCTTATGAGATGTCCCTTTTTGGGATATCTTCCAAACAAAGCAAACTCTAACCAGAGATTTACTGGAAGGGAATTTACCAGATATGTCACCTCATAAAGAGTGTGAGATCTGGAGGCTACCTAGCCCTTTCCAGAATATGTCTAAGAGTATGGGAAAGCACAAAAAATGGTATAGAGGTTGATGTGAGGATAAGACTGTTTAATCTACCAACCTGACCAGAGATTGTAGGTTTTTTGAGCGCTTAAGAATGTTTAAGGTGTAATTCACTCAGTTCCCAAGTGGAGTCGCCATTATGTTGGGGTTCCCAAGTTTTGGCCAGATTGGCAAGACCAAAAGATGAAACAACATCAGAACCACTTTCAGACCTTAGGATCTAGCCCTCCAAGGTCCAGAGAGGGATCTCTCTATGATAGTCAAAGATATATGTCTTTGAAGCTCTACGTTTAGATGTTAGGCTAGTTATAAGCACGGGTTTGTTTGTTTGATTGTTTTTTTTGGTTGTTGGTTATCAGGAATGAAGGATCTAGTGTAAGACAAGAATTGGCAAAGTGGGATAAGGCAGAGATGAAGTTTTTCCAAGAAATATTTGAAACCATTGGGAAATGGAGTCAGGAAAGGATTTGCTTGCTACTCAATAGGTAGGCTTCCAATTGGGCTAGTCATCTAAAACTTAGGATCTCTCAAGATGATTATGTGATATGGAAAGTAGGAGGGAGGATATAACACAGATTTCAGAGCACAAAGTTACAGATCAGCAGGTCGTACAAGGATCCTAGTGGACAGGGCTAACACTAATCCCCACTGTTCCCAAATATTCCAACTAAATCTATAACAAGAAGAATCTAAGAACTGAATTCATTTAATTCATAAATCAGAGAGTAGGTAATAACATCCACTACACTGGTTAAACCAACTGAAAAAATTCATTAGAAAATACATTCAGAAGAGAAACATAAATGGAAAGGAGAGAAGAAACATATGGTACCTAACAAGGGTAAATCATATGCCAATATCCTGATGCAAGCCAGTAGAAACGAAATGAAATGAATGTAGACACAGAGATAGGAAAACATCATCGCTGCTTCAGATTAGGATCCAAAGAGATGTTCTTGTCATATTAAATAACAATACCAATCAAGTACAATATTTCCAATAGCTGAATACTCAGTCTGAAAACATATCCTTCCACCTATCTTACAACCTTTACACAGAGACTCTGTCTCAAAAGAAACTACTTGCAGTTCTCTGATAATTGATCAACAACAATTAAAATGAGTTCTTCATGAATTTATAGCTCCATAGGAGTAGAGGAGGAAGGTGGAGAACTAAATGCACTATTAAACTTTTGAAAAGAAAGAGGCTCGGAGCCCAATCTGTATAAATCCAGTGCATTAACCTCTGGTGTTCTTTGGGTGAACGAATGATCTTCTCCAGACTGGGGATTGCTCTGATATGACTCTAATGTGTTCTGACTATAGTACTGTGTGGTGCTATTGGTGAATAAACAAAAGATAAAACAATGATAAATAGATCTGTCATACTGATGAAGTAAATGCTCTGATAGTACTGGGGCTGTCTCAGGGTAGAAAATCTCTCCTGAACATGCCATAGATTGAACACTACATGGGCATTCTGTCCTTTGAGGAGGAAAACATCCTTCTGTTATATAAACCCCTGATATGCATTTATTTCTGTGTGTTGTTCCTTTTCATGATCTGTGGGATCATTGATCTGGTGATTTGCCTCTAAGCTATTGTATTAAACTCAAAACACTCAATTCTAATGCTGGCATCCTTGATCATGAGCTGGTTTTTTCCCACTAGTCCATAAATGCCTCGATTCTGCCATATTTGGGCTTTAATGGCGCCAAAAAGGGCTCGCGAAGTTTCAAACTCTGTCCTTTTGTGGAATTTATACCTCCGCCACCTTTCTTGATGTTCCCTGTAGTACCAGCTTCTAAATTTAATTCTGTCTTCTCAATGCGCTACTTACAATGATCTCTGTGAATCATGGCAGATTTCCGCCTCTCTGAAAACCCTACAAAAACACGCAACTTGTTAAGAAAATCAATGGAGGTGATGGACACGATAGGGGGCGGCTAGACTAACAACGCAGACTGGTTAGATGACGAAAACATCGTGGAAAACACGTAGTGTGGTGGAAATGGTATGGATTACAGTCAAGATGTGGCGCGGAGGCGAAATAAATGAAAACCTTAACAAACCTGACCTATGAAAAAATATATGAAACGAGAGGGCGACTATACGGTGGGACACGTGGAGGTGACATGGCGGGACCAGCTGATAGTGGAAAAGTCAACAGTGGGAGACGATCTGGACCGTCAGATCTTAGAGGATATCGATAGTGGGAAACACAGCGGAGGGTGGTGGAACGGTGGGACAAGGGTACGGAGGCTTTGGTTTAAACCCCGCGCAGCTTCGTCGATCGATGACAGTCGGATGAGGCTCCCAAGATCTGACGACTGACGTGAATATCGCTGCGCGTCCTGTTTCAAATGATAATGCACGATGGAATAGCGGTTTTGAAACTGTACATGAGCCACGTGTCGAGAGGTGTGTGGAATCGCTGGCCAATGAGGAAATACCGCCAACCACCCGAAGACGGTGCGATAGAAACCGTCGAGTTTTGAAATAGTGTACTGCGGGGACCACCGGCGGGTAAACTCCAGACCGTTGACCTGGTGGGTAAAGGACAATGATGGCGCGGTCAGTGGTTTGAACGGGCGAATCACGAGCGCCATGGGTTTTAACGATCATCGTTCGATCTATATGGATCAACGATTGAGACAGCACCCGATAATCATATGGGACAAATGCCTTCAGGGCTAGGGCTTCAGTCACAACGCTGGATTCTGTGGAGAGAAAGGTCACGGGGCTAGCGGAGAAGGGGTTGAGGCCTATTATATGGTCCGAAAGTGGGTTTCTTACCCTTTTTAATGCATTTTGAGGCCCAAGGATGGTAACGGTAGGGGAAAGAGGGGGATTTAGGCACAATCAAGGGAGTAGGGATGTTTTAGAGGGGATTTCAGAGATGGAAAGGGGAATTAGGGGGAATAAAGGGGACTTTGAGGAGAGGAACAGTGGGGTGCAACATGGAGAGTTCTGCAGCGGGAAATTTATCAAAGGCAAAGGCATATGAGATCTCAAGGATGATGTGTCTTCGGGGAGATGCATTCCTTGAGGGCTCAAAAAAAATTTAGCCCCCTGCTTTGCTTTGTCAAAAATCTATAGGGGGGTTAACAATTCCATAGCTCGGGTAACACGATTGCCCATATTTGCATGGGAATGATACATACAAATTTCATGAATATGTTTTGGTATCTATTGTGTTGTAGCGCATCACATGTGGATACAATTGCAACGGTTGTGATCTCAAATTATAAACAACAACTAAAACAGTGTCATCTTCAGCATAATATAGAACAACTTAGAGAGTATAGTGCACTAAATGATTAAGAAGACCTTCCACATGAACGAAAGTGTTGTATAACCAATTCCAAAAATAGAAGAAAATAGATATCAACGCCTTAGAAATAAGCCACTTCGAGGGGGAAACCTCCAACACATTACATAAATGAACAATTCTTGGATGATACAATTTTCAAAACCTCTTTTCTATATATAGGAGTCCATGGGGCCATAACGTAATCCTACTGGGCCACAATGTAATCCTAGCCGACCTAACAATAATAATTTAAGGGCACAATAATAACAAAATGGGGGTTACAAGGGTACAATAATAACAATAAGGGGGTTACATTAACAACAATAAGGGACTATACTAGTAATATAGGGACCTAACATGCCATTCTCCTTCAAAAAAGTGTTGTCCTCAACGCTTGAGTAGCTCTGGGTGCTTCTGTATAAAATTCTCATCCTCCCATGTAGAATCTTTAGTCGGTAAGTTCTTCCACTTGATGAGATACTCTGAAATTGATCGATTTCGTAGCTGTCGAGTTCTCGTTTCCATGACCACTTCAGGTTCCAATATGATTTTTCATTCCTCATCAAGTTCTAGCAATATTGTTTAAACTGGAATATTTTCACCTATAACCTTCCTTAAGCATGAAACATGGAAAACTGGATGCACTCGTGAAGATGCAGGAAGCTCCAATTTGTATGCCATAGTACCAATATTTTGCAACATCTTGTAAGGACCATATTACTTTGGCGATAATTTATTATCATTCATAGCTTGCTTGAGGGACATTTTTTCTTATGGTTGTAGCCGTAAAAATACCCAATCTCCTACATCAAAACTTCTCTCGCTGCGATGTTGATCTGCCTGTTGTTTCATTCGATTTTGTGGCAAATTCAGGTTATCCTTTAAGACTTGGATAACTTCTTGCTGATGCTCGATGTGATCTTCCACTGCCTGAACCTTCGAATTTTCCCATAAAGATGATGTGATAAATGGTGGATGATATCCATAAAGTTCCATAAATGGGGTCATTTTTTCTACAGTATGGAAGGAAGTGTTATATCACCATTCAGCGAGAGGTAACCACTTGACCCATTGTGTTTGTTTATCAGATACAAAACAATGAAGATATACTTCCAAACATTTATTTACTATCTCAGTTTGACCATCAGATTGAGGATGATAAGATGAGCTATGAGATAATTGAGTACCCAAACAAGAAAATAACTCCATCCAAAAATTTCCAGTAAAAATGGGATCTCTGTCGCTCAAATTAACCCTTGGGCTTCCATGTAGCTTTTGAATTCTGTCCATAAATGTAGTGGCAACTGTACTTTCTTTAAATGGATGAGATAATGCACAAAAGTGTGCATACTTGGTAAGTCTATCAACTACCACCATGATGACACTCTTTCCTTCAGACTTAGGTAAACCTGTGATAAAATCCATTGAAATGTCCTCCCAACATTGACTTGGAATGGATAAAGGTTGTAGAAGTCCCGGGGTCTTAATTGTCTCAACTTTATTCTGTTGGGAAACCAAACATTCCGCCAAAAAAATTTGAATATTAGATTTAAGGCCATCCCAAAAAAATTCTTTCTTCAACCTGTGGTAAGTTTTTAAAAATCCTGAGTGTCCTCCTAAAGGAGAAGTGTGCAATTCCAGAAGAATCTTTTGTTTTAGTTGGGAATTCTTACAAGGATATAAGTGAACTTTGTACCATAAGGAATCATTTTTCCAACTAAATGTATCAGATATACTAGGATCTTGCTGCAACTTTTGAATGAGTGTCCATACATCTTTTTCCTTCTTCCATTCATCTCTTTCTCCAGTTATCCAATCTTGTTGGATAATAGAAATGGCACAAAGCAATGCTTCCACCTCTTAATTCTTTCTTGAGAGTGCATCTACAACAACATTAAGCTTTCCTTTTTTGTATATTATTTCAAAGTCATAACCCAACATCTTTGTGATCCATTTTTGTTGCTCTTCTGAAGATAGTCTTTGTTCCAAAAAATGTTTAAGACTATCATGATCAGTTTTTACCTTGAAGTGTCTTCCCATTAGGTAAGTTCTCCATTTCTTTAGTGCATGCAGTATTGCTAACATTTCCTTCTCATAAATAGGTTTCCGTAAATACTTTCCTTTGATTGGACGACTTTCAAAAGCAATGGGTCTTCCTTCCTGCATTAAAACTGCACCAATTCCATTTCCTGAGGCATCACATTCCACAATAAAGGTTTTTGTGAAGTCTGGCGTAGCTAAGACAGGTGCTAGGCACATTGCCTCTTTAAGATGTTCAAAGCCCTTAGTTGCTTCAGGAGTCCATGAAAATGCATCTTTCTTCAATAATGTTGTTAGAGGTGTTGCTATTCTCCCATAATTCTTAACAAACTTGCGATAATACCCTGTTAACCCGATAAATCCTCGCAACTGCTTTATGGTTGTGGGGACTTTCCATTCCTTAATGGATTTAATTTTGTTAGGGTCTACTTTAACACCCTCGTGAGATACAATATGACCCAGATATTCCACCTCTTGTACTCCAAAGAAACATTTGGATTTTTTTGCATATAATTGTTTCTCCCGCAATAGTTTGAGCACCCTGTCAACATGTTCAACATGATCCTTCCAAGACCTGCTGTAGATTAGTATATCATCAAAAAATACTAGCACAAATTTTCTAAGGAAGGGTTTGAAAATGAATTCATCAACCCTTGAAATGTAGAAGGTGCATTGGTAAGGCCAAAAGGCATGACCAAAAATTCATAATGACCCTCATGAGTTTGAAATGCTGTTTTTGGAATATCTTCAGTCTTCATTCTAATTTGATGATATCCTGAACGAAGATCCAACTTGGTAAAACAAATTGCTCCATGTAATTCATCCAATAATTCATCAATCACAGGAATGGGAAATTTGTCTTTAATGGTGAGCTTATTGAGCTCCCTATAATCCGGACACATTTGCCATGATCCATCCTTCTTGTGTACCAATACTACAGGAGCAGAGAAAGAACTTTGACTAGGTTGAATTATACCTACCTCTAACATTTCTGCAATCATACGTTCAATTTCGCTCTTTTGGAAGTAAGGATATCTATAAGGCCCGATGTTTGGAGGAACACTTCCTGGAATCAAATGAATAGCATGATCATGATCACGAATAGGTGGGAGTCCTTTGGGAGTTTCAAACACCTTGGAATGATTGTCCAAGACTTGTTGGAGATCTGCAGAAATAGATGATTTTGATGTTGGAAGTTCTAGTGAGCATAATTGTGCAATTACACCTCGTTGTTCTTTCTTTAGAAGCTTTGCCATGACATTATAGATTATTATCCTTCCTGGCTTCCCCGCAATACCCCATAATTTGACTTCCTTTCCTTCTGAAAAAAATTTCAAGAAAAGTTCATGAAAATTAAAAGCTATCGTCCCCAAAGATTGTAACCATTGTACTACTAGTACAACATCAACACCTCCCATAGGAATCAAAAGCATTAGACTAGTCAATACATATTCCCCCATGGTTAGCTTGATAATATGGAATTTTCCAGAGAAATTTGTAGTTCCTCCATTTGCAACCATCACTTGAAATTCAGGTGCTGGGTATAGGAAACAATTTAATTCCTTGGCTACCTTACAATGAATAAAATTATGAGTGCTACCTGAATCAATCAACACTATTACCTTTTTCTTCTTGATATGTCCTTCTATCTTGAGAGTTTGAGGAGTGGTAATTCCTGCCAGTGCATTACGCGATATGGTCGGATTCATTTCTTCCTCTTCTAGGGCTGGTTCCTGGTGTATATCCTCTCCTTGTTCATTTTCTTCTTCCTCTTCACAATCTATGTAAAATAATTTCTTCTCAGCACACTTATGACCTTTAGTGTATTCTCTATCACAATTGTAGCAAAGCCCTTTTTCTCTTTTTTCTTCCAATTTTTGTGGTGTCAACCTTGTAAGTTGTGTAAATCTAGGCATAGAAACACTTCTTTCTTTATAGAATTGAGTGGTAGGCTTCCTTGTCACCATAATTTTACATTCAAATTTTCTTTCCAACCTGAATGCCTTCTCCAATGAATCAGGTTCCAAAATGCAAACTTCATGTTGGATGTTATCCTTTAAAGTGCCTATGAAGAGATCAATCCTGTGTTCCTATGGAATATTAGTTGCCCTTATATTCAATTTTTGGAAGTCCTCAATGTGCTGCCCCACTAAAACCTTTTGTTTGAGATTTATCAATTGGCTAAAGAAGGTGTTCCTCTTTGTATTCTCATAATGTGCTATCATTTCCTCCATAAAAATTGACCAACTAATAATTTTTTTATGGGAGCAAAGCCATCGATACCATACAAATGTATTTTGTTCTAAATGTAAAGTTGCAATGCGCACCTTTTGTGTATTTTTCACGTTATGGAGATCAAAATATTGCTCCATCTGTAGTATCCATGTTACAGGATCCTTTCCATCAAACTTCCTCATATCCATTTTTTGAATATGGTGGTCCTTCCCGCCAACATTAGAGTTTATGAAATCACAATTAGCATTTATTTTATTCTCATCATGAGGTTCTTCTACTATCTTTTCACCATTAGGAAACATTTATTGTATCAACTTTGTCAAACCTTCTATGTCTGCTTTTAGATCATTCTTCATGTTTTCCATGTTGTCTTTCATGTCATCCATCTTAGCTTCTATGCCAGCTTCCATGCCATCCATCTTAGCTTCCACGCCTTTCTTCAAACTGTCCATCTTCGCTTCCACGCCTTTCTTCAAAACTTCCATTTCATTTTTTGTTTCTCTTTGTGAGAGCGAAATTTGGTGCACTTGCTCTTGTAATTTTGATAGATCATGTTGCAATTCTTCATCTTCATGAGTCATCATAGAGCCTTCGCAAGGCTTAATAGGTGTTGAATTATTTTTATAGGGAATCTTTTAGAACCCAATAGTGATATCTATTCTACAATATGCCCTTGGAATCAATTCAAATTGATTCTTCAAACAAGACTTATGCAATTCTGAAAAAAAAAAAAAAAAATACACACCTTTTTCTTGCTTTTGAGGAGCTCGATATTGAAATTGGATTATCTCTGTGATTGTAGCACTTCAATATTTTAATTTTAGTATCAACGTAGCCCTCTGAATTCTCTTTTGAATGCCACAGGTCTGACCTGATTTGGATTCACCAAGACAAAGTTGTGTCCAATCTCCCACAATGACCTAATTATGGACTGGTTCAGTAGAAGGAAATTGTACGACTTTCCACGTGTCATTGTTTCATCCTTAAGCTCTAACACTGATAGCAAAGAAACTAAAGTCCATTTAATTGCGACCATTTTTTATGACACTCCAATTCGATGCTCAGAGAGAGATTTATGAATCTTTTCCCACGACCACCTCTTTGAGATGAAATTCAAGAGCCTTAAAAAGTACTACCTTCCACAGATCATATCTCCAAAAATATTGTGAACCAAGCTCTAAACTTTTTTGATGCGTTTCCTCAGGATTTCAGCTTCACACCCTAAAAATTTTGGATTCTGAACCATTGTAGAAAAAAATTTATAGCGAAAATGACACGATGACCTGTTTAGAGCAGCGAAACCCTAGAATCCAAAGCTCTGATACCAAATGTTGTGTAACCAGCTCCAAAAATAGAAGAAAAGAGATATCAATGACTTATAAATAATACACTTCGAGGGGGAAACCTCCGATACATTACATAAATTAAAAATTCTTGGATGATACAATTTACAAAACCTCCTTTCTATATATAGGAGTCCACGGGGCCATAATGTAATCCTAGTGGGCCACAATGTAATCCTAGCCGACCTAACAGTAATAATTTAAGGGCACAATAATAATAAAATGGGGGTTACAAGGGTACAATAATAACAATAAGGGGGTTACATTAACAACAATAAGGGACTATACTAGTAATATAGGGACCTAACACAAAGCATGTTTTGAACTTGCCATCTGGAAAAGAAACCTTAATGTTATTTGAGTACCAAAGCTAGCAAGCCCAACGAAACTGGTTCCATATATCAAACTATAGAGCAAATATTTTTCGATTACATGTGAATGATGTGGAGCATAGGGTTTCATACTTTGTACGTAGATGTTGTAACTCAAATCAAAATGAGGTAAAAGTTGAGAAATTGGTAGGCAATCAAATTGAAAAGTCTTCAAAATATGTGATTTCATCAAAAGCTCATATTTCTTATCCTTGAAATAGAAAGGAAACAATATGTCACTTTCATAACTAGAATACTCTGGGATAACCTATTTTTAGTTTATAATTTCTTCCAATAGAAGTGTACCTGTTGGAATTTCTGAACGATTCCAAACACAGAGGAAATAAAATTCCTCTTCCCAACACAAATATTCAATTCGAAAGATGTGGACATAGATTTAAAAATCAAATTATATTTCATTAAATCGAAAAACTATTGCAAAATGGATATTTCCTCAGAACTTCATTGTTCTGGATTACAAAAAAAAATTATGTTTGACTGCTACTGAAACGCAGTGTTATTCACTCCTTAAACTGCTCTCTGTCCTGTAATTCAATTATGCCTTTAGGCAATAAAAACAATACACAATCTTGCATATAAAATGATCTCTCTGTTTTTTTTCCATACAGAGTCTCACTTTGTTTTTCACACTCGTTTAAAAAAAATACACAACTATTATATTTGCCTTCGAGCCTTTTTCTTTTTTTTTATACATAACATAACAAAAAAACTTAAAACAAATTAAATTTATATATATTATAAATTTCATAAGTTTATAATATATATATTACAACTCAAGTCTATATATATGCCCTAATTCTAAAAGACTTAATCAATAAAACATGTTGCGGCACTTTTTAAAAAAAATTAAAACATAAAGGTTTTAAAACCTTAATTTACCATGCCCATCAAAAACATGAACACTTTTCAGCCAAATGTTTTAAACCTTCATCGTGGATTTTAAAACAAGAAATTAAATCCATTTTCATAATTTTATCACATCTCAAATATGAGCTTGCTGACATAAGCTTTCAGACGTGCGATAAAATTAAATTCGCTATTTAATTTTTTATCAGGTCCGAATTGAGCTTGTCAATGTTAGCCTCTTTCTATGCAATCGATTTCTGATTGGTTGATGCGGTTGACTTGGCATGGTGGGGACCATCTTTCGCATTGATCGTGGGCTATGGTGACAAGGCTAGAGTTGCATGTGATCACTTGTTGACTTGTTTGTGGAGTGAATAGCATGGAGCATGCATAGTTTAAAGACAGGGATGGTGTGTTTTGAAGGCAGTTGGTGTAGAAGATAAATGTTGGTTGCTGTAGTGTTTAAATGCAGGGATGGAGAGCTCCGCACACCAAAACAGGCCTACGGCCATTAACAAAAAATAAACTTGCAAGGTATTGAATGCAGGAGGTTAGTGTGAGATAACGTGCAAGCAAAACAAAATTAAATTTCATGTTGTTGTCCTTCGGCCGTAACTGCTTGCAATTGGATTTAAAATTCAACACTCCCCCTTAAATTGAACTACTAGATATTCTTCCATACCCTAACATTTTCTAATAAAATTAAAAATTTCCTTCCCCAATGGTTTCATCAATATATCAGCAAACTGCTCCTCTGTTCTGCAATGTTGCAAAACAATTTCCCCATTGTTCACTAGCTCTCTGATGTAGTGATACTTGGCATAAATGTGTTTCGTTCTTTTGTGAAACACTGAATCCTTTGACAATGCTATTGCTGAGCTATTATCACAACAAATTTTTGTGCCTTTTACCTATTTATTACATAAACTTATCAAAATTCTCCTCATCCAAACTTCCTAACATGTTAGATCTGTAGCTACTACATACTCTGCCTCTGCTGTAGATAAAGCCACAATTGGTTGTTTCTTAGAATCCCATGAAATGGCTCATGATCCCATATGAAAAACATATCTAGAGGTTCTTTTCCTATCATCTATACTTCCAGCCCAATCATTGTCAGTATGTCCAATCAATTCAAAATTTTCTGAAGTGGTGTATAAAATTCCATACTTCTTTGTTCCCTTCACATACCTCAGAATTATTTTTTATGCTTGCCAATGTGTCTCCTTTGGGCTTTCCATAAATCTGGAAATTAAACTCACAGTGTGCATAATATCCAGCCTATTTTCAGTCAAATACATGAGGCTGCCAACTATGCTCTTGTACAAACTTGGATCAAAATCCTTGCTAATGTCTTCCTTGCTCAACTTCAATCCCATCACTGTAGGAGTAATTGCTGCCTTGCAATCCTGCATATTAAATCTTTCCAAAACTTCATTCACATATTTAGCTTGAGAGATAAAAATATTATTTTCATTTTTCTCTACTTCTATTCCTAAGAAGTATCTCAACAATCCCATATCAGTCATCTCAAATTCATCCTTCATGACTGTTTTAAAATTCTCAATGAGGTCAGCATCATTACCTGTGAATATCACATCATCAACATATAAAACAACAATTAGCATCTTATCATATTTCTCTTTGATGTATAATGTGGGTTCTCCTTCATATTTTTCAAACCCATTTTCCAGTAGATATCCATATATCCTACTGTACCATGCTCTTGGTGCTTGTTTCATCCCATAAAGATATTTCTTCAATTTACGTACCTTATGCTCTTGGCCTAATTTCTCATAGCCCAGAGGTTGTTCAACATAAATCTCTTCCATAAATACTCCATATGGAAATGCTAATTTCACATCCATTTGGTAAACTTTCCACTTATGTTGTGCTGTTATGGACAAAACTGCTTTTATTGTTTCCATTCTTGCAACTGGTGCAAATGTTTCCTCATGGTCTCTTCGTTGCTACTGTTTGTAGCCTTTGACAACAAGTATGGCCTTGTGCCTTTCAATCTTACCTTGAGCATTGATTTTGGTCTTGTAGACCCATTTCAATCCAATAAATTCCTTACCTTTTGGGAGATCAACCAATTCCCATGTCTTATTCTTCTCTATGGTATTTATCTCTTCATCCATAGCATCTATCCATTTCTTATATTTTACAGCTTCTTCAAAATGAATAGGATATTCTACATGACAATACAATGCAAATAAAGAGTCTATACCATCATTTGCTGCCTCTTGCTCATAAATATCATTCAGACTTCTGAATCTGATTCCTCTTTCACTTGTTGAACTTGTGCTTGTAGAACCACTCAAATCTACTCCTTGTGATGTGCTTGGAGAATCACTGTCATCACTTCTCAAGGGTGTTCTCATTCCTTCTTGTGGTGTCCCTTGTTGTCTTTGTGTTGGTGGAGGTGCTGCTGCTAATGAGGGATGTCTTTTAGCCATTTCTTCCTCATTTTCATAATGAGACAAACAACTTTTAACATTCACTGTTTTCTCAATGCTTCCATCCCAAGCTTCTTCCTCAATGAACTATACATCTCTTCTTATAACAAATTTCTTGGTGGATGGGTTATACAGTTTGTATGCCTTTGATTCTTCACTATATCCAATAAATATTCACTTCTCCCCCTTAATGTCCAACTTCTTCCTTAGCTGATCTGGAATGTGTGCATAAGCCACACAACCAAAAAATCTCATGTGAGTGACAAATTGTTTTATGCCACACCATGCTTCTTCTAGAAATCTGTTCATAACAGCTTTGGTTGGGCATCTATTCAAGATGTATGCTGCACAATGTACAGCTTCAACCCAATACTCATTTGGAAAATGTTTTTCCTTCAACATGCTTCTTACCATATCCATGATGGTTCTATTTTTCCTTTCAGCAACTCCATTTTTTTGCGGTGTATATCTTTCTATAAATTTCTTGTGTATCCCATTTTCTCTGCAAAAGCACAAAAATTATTTGGAGATATATTCTCCTCCTCTGTTTGTCCTTAAGAACTTAATATGCTACCCATTTTGATTATCTACAAGAGCTTTAAAGTGGAAGAATTTCTCAAACACTTCAATTTTAAATTTCAAAAAACAAACCCATGTTTTTCTTTGGAAATCATCAATAAAGGTCAGCATATAGTGGCTGCCTACTAATGATGGTGTTTGAATTTGTCCACACAAATCTGAATGGACAATTGCGAAGGGTTCCTTTGCCCTTATGCTCTTTCTTGATTGAAATCTTTCTCTGTGTTGTTTTCCCAAGATCCAGCCTTCATATACGCATTCTGATTTCTCAATCAATGGTAATCCCTTTACCATTCCTTTCCTATGCAACAAATTAAGACCTCCAAAGTTGAGATGTCCAGATCTCAAATTCCATAACCAGTTTTCATCTTTTGCTTCTATTTGGAATGTCTCTTGTGTCACTGCTGCAATGGCATCTCCTTTCTTCAAATCTTCTCTCATCTTAAGAGGGAACATTTTGTTCCTTGTCATCTTCATTTGTGCAATGCATTTCTTGCTTGGTGGTTTATCCATGATGGTGCATATATCATCTTCAAAGAAAACATTGTAGGCCTTTTGAATGAGCTGTCCAATGCTCAAAAGGTTACACTTCATACCAGGCACATAATATACATCTGATATGGATCTTCCTTCTCCTTTCTTTGTCAAAAAACTTACTCTGCATTTTCCCATGACAGAGACCTTACTGTCTGTCCCCAATGTTACTTGAGACATTACATTTTCATCTAAAATGGAAGACATAGAAATGTTTCCAGTCATATGGTTGCTACATCCTAAATCTAGAAACCATATATCTTCACTCTTTTCTTCAGCCATATTACATACGAAAAACAACTTCTCTTGACCGATATTTTCTTTAGTAAAACTAGCACTGGGTCTATTACCCATGTCACTCTGTTTCTTCCTAAATTCATTGGCATAATGGCCATAATTCTTACAGTAATGACATTGGACTTGGGATTTGTCATACCTTTGTCCATGTGCTTGATTTTTTCCACCTTGCTAGTTGCTGCCTTGGCCTTGGCTCTAAGTTTGATTGCTGCCCCTTCCATTAGTATTTGCATGGCTATTTCTTCCTCCTCTATTTTGGCTTTTGCCTCTTCCTTTTCCTTTGTAGTTTCCTCTGCCTTGACCTCTTCCTCTTCCAAAAAACATTTGGGTCTTGAAGGCATGTTCCAAAGATGAGTTTTTTGTTCTACCGAATCTTTGTTCATGTTTCATCAATGATGCATGAATCTCATCAACTGTAAAATTTGAGAGATCTTTTGTCTCTTCAATAATTGTGACTATCACATCAAACCTTGAGGGTAAGCTCCTCAACAATTTCTCCACTATTCTTCTTTCTTCCACTATCTCTCCATGAGATCTCATTTGGGTAACCAACCCAATCAACTGTGTGAATAATGAGTCTATTGTTTTAGACTCTTTCATGTAAATTACTTCAAAATATCTTCTCATTAATTGAAGCTTTGTTGTCTTTACCTTCTCCATTCCTCGATGAGCTGTCTGGAGAGTATCCCATGCATCCTTGGAACTCTTTGCAGCTGTAATCCTTGGAAATACACTTTCATGCACTTCTTGATAGAGATAGAAGAGGGCTTTTGAGTCCTTCTTCCTATTTCTCTTCGGCAAATCCTTCTCTACCTGTGTCAAGGCATTAAATGCATTTTCATCTACTGGTTCTTCTATACCATCTTCAACTAGCTCCCATAAGTCTTGAGAGGCAAACAGGGCTCTCATTGTGATTCCCCAATAGTCATAGTTCTTCCCATTAAACTGTGGGAGTTG
The DNA here is from genome assembly GCA_034641835.2 of Pinus albicaulis. NCBI lineage: Eukaryota > Viridiplantae > Streptophyta > Pinopsida > Pinales > Pinaceae > Pinus > Pinus albicaulis. The sequence continues at coordinate 1,213,931,986 of CM076578.1, read as the reverse complement.
AGTATTTCCTATACTCATGCTTGCGCTGGCTCCCGCCATAGCTAGCTTTTTGAACTATGCTCTAAGCTTGACTGTGTTTTTTCAACAAACTATCTCTCTGCTTGAGAGATAAACTCTGTCTCTGAGGAATGCACTCTTTAACAGGAAAATCAAATCTTCCCACAATTATTGAAAAAATCAAGAGGCTTCACATCAACTCAGATTGTGACAGAGCATAAGATATTAGAAAAAAACACAGCTAACTGCATTTACCCCATGTAAATAAATCTAATAGAAACAATAAAACCTTCATTTTACTATACATGGAGAGAGCGGATCAAGTATACAGATGTGCCACATGCACCAATTTATTTTATATTAAATTTGTAATTTGAGAAAAATTAATAAAAAATTAAAAAATTAAATATACTACATAATATAAATTTAAATATAATACATAATATAAAGTTAAAACTTGGCCTGTAGCAGCCATGTTGTGCATGAAACTCCTACGTGTTGAAGTTAAAACATGGCAACAATAACCAGCCTACCATAGGGCATTTAATGCACCTATGGTAGGCCTCTTCACAAATGATGCCCATATATGGTTGAGCACATCTGTTGCCACGCTGGCTTGCCAAACTACAACTAGTTGAGCGCATCCATTGCGACGTTGGCTTGCCAAATTGCAACTGCTCCAAACTGCTAACATAAACCGCGCGACTGAAACTTGTTGTGACCAGCAACAACCCCCCTTTTTATTTAATATTAGTAATAATACTAAATAAATGGGGACCCTTAGTTAAAAAATCCAAAAAATCAATTAGGATTTGTTTTCCTTTTCAAATAAAACTTCCTATCATAAACTTATAGAAATCCCTCATAAAGAACATTAAGAAACACTTAAATTTATGATAAATTACAATAAAATTGCTCTTTAAACAAAATAGCGCATCCATAGTAAAATGATATATATCTTTTATAAAACTGGAAATGCGATTTTGCGCTTTTGCGATAATGCGACCCCAAAAGCCTATACAATAAACGTATTGGTCGCAGATCGCATAGCGCAGAAAACAGAAGTGATTAATGAATACCTTTTGCGCTAGTTTCAATTTTGCGCTTTTGTGAGATTTGCGATGTGCGCTTTTGCGCTATTGCGCAATTTTTACTTTTGCGCTATTTTACATAACTGCGATGGCTTCATTTTGCGATATTGCGATATTGCGACATTGCGATATTGCGACATTGCGATATTGCGATATTGCACAGAAAATCACAGATCGCAATGTCGCAGATTCATGTAGGCGCGTTGTCCAAAGGCAATCTTCCCATATATCAAATCTGTTATGCGCTTTAATGATTAAATTAAATGATTGGATTGACAATTAATGGTAAATGAGATTGTGTTTGGATTGAAAGTCGTTTCACGATTAAAATATTATATTTCATCCGCTTTCACATTTAAAACAGTCTCATCACCTTTCTTATGCCATTACTCTCATTTACTCATAAAACGCAGGCACGAAGGAGAAAACGTCTATACAAAGATTTCACTAAACACCATGGGGAAGAAGGAGAAGAGCTTGAGTTCTGAAAACAAAGAAATGGTTGCGCTGTATGCAAACACCGCTTGTAATAAGGATGCTGGTATATCCACTTGGGAAGGAATGTATAATCTGTTAGAGGAAGAAAATCCTGTGGTGATGAAAGTTGTGGCTACAACAGGTTCTAGTAATACGTCTGAAGAAACCCTCAAAGAACTGGCTTGTTCATTTCTGCATAGGATAGCGGTAAGACCAAGGATTCTCGCATATACGGACATGGTGAAGTGGGTGCTGGACAACACCGATATTTCAGACAGAAAATTTAGAACTCCATCTGAAGAGCTAATCGGGTCATTCACCACAGAAGATCTGAGATTAATGTATAAGTTTCCAGAACCTCAGGCGACTTACAACAAACAATTTATGGAAGATTTTGCCAGAGAACATGCAAATTTGGCAGAATGCACAAAGGAGTGGACCAAAAGAAGTGAATCGTTGAAGAAAAACAAACAAGGTATGTACAGCACAGGTTCACTTACCTCTCCTTATTGTTTCACTGCTGCCATGTTATGCAGGCTTTTTGGAAAGCCTGACATAAATATGATATTACCCGAATGGCTTCCTTTGTTGAATGCGGCCGTTAATTCTACAATTGTAGACTGGGCCAAAATCCTATCTAATAATTTGGCCACTGCTATTTTTCACTACCAGTCCAAACGAAATGTTTCTCAGCGGGTTTATCCGCCTTTTTATTTATCTGCTTATGTCATGGACACTATTTGTTATATCTCTAAATTCCCTGTGATGGGTTGGCAATGGACTATCCACGATCCTTTGCCTATTCATGTGTACCATAAAGAACTAAGGGAGTCTAAATTTGTCCCCCATTTTTACCAAATTTGTCATGGAATAATGCTGCCATTGTATAGAACATTGTATAATAAGGATGCACCAAGGTTATCCACAAAAACAGAGGTTGATATTCTCCCCGTCGCGAGATGGTTTGGAGAAGAATTGTTCACTTATATTAGGGTTTTTGGAAGTTATGCTTCTCCCCATGTTTTACCCCTATATGTTCCAGATAGACTTGTAGCTCGGGAAATTGCTTATCAGACCTGTGGCCAGGGAGGTATAACAAAGGATTTAAAAGAGAAGAAAAGGGGCATTTGGCCACAATTTCCCGTAAAATGTGGAACATTTTCACTGTTCGATATTGGTCATGAATTTCAAGAGATAGGCAACATTACATGCCTACAGCTGTTCAAATTTTCGAGAAGATTATTCGACCCAAATGATATTATTAAGAATTTTACCAATGCAATCAGGGTAAGGGAATTTTCCGAGGAACAGGATCCTTTTGATGATATGTTCCAAGCAAGAAATTCATTCAAAGAAGTTTTGAATTCAGCTCAAGCGCAGTTATCTCCAGAGAAATCTCAAGAATTCAAGCTTTACAAAGAAAGAAGACTAACTCCTATTCCTTTGGATAATCTACGCTCAGAGCCCGCAAGGGAGCAAACTCCTAGTGTTAGTCTTAACGACAGTTCAAGTACAGATAAATCTAAATCAAAATCTGACAGATATTCTGAACATTCCAATAAGTCTAATGAAAAGGAAGATAAAATGGAAGAATCCATTAAGGATTCTGCACAATCAAAAGAACTTGCTCAATAGCAAATTTTGACTTCTCAACAGACAAATCCTCCTCCAACCAATGTACAGAAACAACCATTCATTATTGAATTAGACAAAGAATGGGAAACCTTCAACCAATTGATTAATTTAGAAGGACAGAATGTACAGACCCTTGTCTAGACAACCAAAGTTTTGAACACAGGAACAAGCAGCACAGTCGCAGTAACAGAGCACATACCAATCACACCATCCTCAGAAATTGTACTTAATGTATAAGACATTCCTCCTCTGGATGTATTCTACAGCCCAAAATACAAAGCAGTAGTGAAGAGACAGAGGAAAAATAGAAAGTTAGAAGGTGCAATTGCTACTGAAGCAGAACAAGTAGATGTTTTGTGGAAAGATCCTGCCACAGAACCTACTCATAATCTCGCTAAGTTATCTCAAATGACAGGAGCTTATGCTTCTGAAACAATTGACAAAGCATTTGAGATACAACTTTTGTTGAATGAAAAAGAAGAACAGATAAAAGTTCTACAACAGCAATTGCAACAGGTACAGGCCGATAAGGAAGCACATTTGAAACTTGAAGAGTTACAACAACAACTTCAAGAAATGAAAATAGGACATCAAAAAAGCTTGGCTGATAAAGAAAAACAAATACAGATTATCCAAGATCAGCATAAAGATGATCCTAAGCTTCCAGAATTCATTTCAGAAACTATCTCTTTGAACAATCAACTACTGCAACAAGAGGAAGTTTTCTGCCAAAAAATCTTGCAATGGAATTCTTTGTGCCAAGAGAGCGATAAAATCACAAATCATGTCATAGATTTATGAAATTATTATGATTTGATTAATGAAAAGATCAATGATTATCTGGAATGGAAAAAGACAGAAGAAGGCAGAAAAGCTGGTGCACCCATTGTTAATGAAAACCATAAAGAAATACTATTCAAAAAATGGGATGCACAAATGAGAAGGGCAGAAAAGGCAGCAGAGGAGGAAGCTACAGTAGCAAACATTCTTACTGATTGTGTAATTGATAATTTACACAAAGCTAACTTGATTCCAGAAACTGTTCCAGGATATCTCCCACAGGCACATCAATTGCAAACAGAATGGAGGCAAAAGGCAGAAGAAAGAGAAAAATCAATTCTAGGGCTGACAAGATTAAATTGGGACTCATACTGGGCATACTTAGTGAAGCCACACAGTCAGCACAGCGCACTTAATTGTATCACCAATGATACAGAGAAGATTGCGCCTATGCTTGCCGACTCTGTCTTTTCAGGACAATTGAATTCTGAAGTCGTCCAACCGCATCCTCTCAAAACTATGCTAGATGCCTGCAAGTTTAAAGATAAAGTTCATAGATAGTTAGATTTAGTTTTAATTTTACTGTATTTTAGCCTAGGAAAAGGACGTTCATTGAACCGAATTCTTAATTTTTGTAATAAGACTATTTTTAGATTTAGATAAGTAGTATTTAAACCCTTCTCATGCATTTAGAGAGGGGTCCTGGATCTTAATATTTTTGACTTGGAGATTGCATTTCTGTACTCCATTGTCTTATATATTTTTAAAAAGGATCACATCTGGTGATTTTCATGCGGAATTATCTTTTAAGTGTTGCATTTATGTACCTTGGAATTTGATTTTGCATTAGAGTTACTGGATTAGAATATCACATTGCATTTGAAAGTCTTCGAGATGAATGAGGTATTTCTATCCTTTCACTGTTGATTTCTTTTGTCTTATGATATTCGCTTTAAAATTGCTATCATTTATATATATTTGTTTTCACAATGCTTCCTTTTATATATCATTTTTTAGTATAATTGAAACATTATCTTTCATAAGTATATATAGATGGTATACAATGATGAATGCAATATGCTAATACAACTCTGTTTAATTTCTTAAACAGAGTTATCTTTATTTGTTTCTGCATATTTCAATTTAAATAATAATACATTTTCATGGTTATTGTTAAATTGGAACAATTTTAAGTTGTATTCACATATAATTACCCGGGTTAGTGTTAGAATTTCTTTATCAGTATTTAGTTTAAATTAGATAGTTTTATTTCAGTTAATTTAGTCCCATTTCCACCCATCCAAGCCAATCCATTTAGTTATAAGGAAACTTGTCCTTTAAATCCAGTCAGAGCCACCATACCAAACAGAAAAGGAGCTGTCTTAAGGTCCTGACCAGGCGGTTTTCCCCGATGTTTGAAGCAGAGATTTTCTAGGCTTCAACATTTTTGGCGCTAGTAGGAGGGCATGAGCTATGAATGGCAAGTAAATATTTATCCACAAGCCATTCTGAGAGCAAAACACCCTCATTAACTTCTTCAATTTCTTCTGAAATTCAAAATCCTAGAGAAGAAATTGCAGAAAATATTCAGACACCCACCACCAAAATCTCAAAACATTCAGACAATCAAAATCCTGAGTCTCCTGAAGTTCAAGATTTAATTCATAAATTGAAAGGATTCTAATTATCTCTAGAAGAGTCTGAAATATCTGAAGGTAGTGTAAATTCAAATTTTTTTTCTTCGAAACCTCTTACTAGGCTTCAAAGTGAAAAACTTGGTATTTCTCCGAAAGAATTCCCTTTACCTAGTAGAGTCAAGACAAGAAAAACTCAATCGGAATCAGTAAGTGATATAAGTTCAACATCTAATATTCAAATAACTGTTTCCGAAATCCCTTCTCAACAAAGTACAGTTGTTTCCACATCATCTCCTCAATCATCATCTTCACAAACATCATCCGCTCAATCATCATCAATCTCAACATCATCTATTCCAACAACTTCTATTCAAACACCACCAGTTTCTACTACCCCTCCAATAGTTGTTCCAATAATGGCTAGACCATGGGCTACTCCAGGGGCAGTCAACATGGTTGCACCTTTACATGATTTACCAGACAATCCTGGAAAATGGCTTCCAAAGTTTAGCCCAAATCTTAACATTCAAGTTGAAGAACATATCAATAACTTTATGCTGGCTATTAATTTTAATGGAGTCACACATGAAGATGTTGTAGTTAGACTATTCCCTTATACTCTTCAGGGAGTAGCAGTATCATGGTACTTTTCATTACCATCAGGATCCATAACAAGTTGGGACATTTTTGCAGATCATTTTTTAACCAAATTTGGAGATGATCGATCAATAGCAACTTTACTCAATGACCTCTCAAATTTGAAGATAGAACCCAAGGAACCCATTAAAGCATTCAACGCTAGATTCAACAAACTCTTGAACAAAATTCACACAGATTCACAGCCCAGTGAACAAGTCAGAATTGAATGGTACATAGTTGCCTTACCCTCAAACATAGCAATTTTCGTAGACAGAGCTGCAAAGCCTACATTAGCTGAGAATATGAAAGAAGCTATTGCAGTGGAAAAATGGATTACTTCTCTGGAAAAGAAAAATGCTGTCGAGGAAAGGAAATCAAAGAAAGTCAGCTTCAAAGATGATTCAAAGAAAAAGGCCAAAGATCCATACGACATGGAAGGTTTACAGAAAGTTCTTAAAACCATGTCAAATGAAATGGTTGAAATTAAAAAACAAGTGGCTGAAACTTCTACCAAGAAACCATTCCAAAATTTAAGAAGAAACTAAGTTGAATCTAAACCTCCTAATCCAATCTCTAATGCAGAATCAGAGGAAGAGGAAGAAGAAGAAGATACATCTCTAGTATCAGATGAAGAAAATGAAAATTAAGAAATAGCTGAATTTAATGGAATGTGGGATTTTATTCTCCCTAATTCTGATAGTGAAGAAGCTATGCCTGTAAGTACTAGGAGTAAATCTATATCAGAACCAGTGCAAACAGTTCCTAAAAAGAAAATTATGACTCCAAGTACCAAATACAAATCCCCTGTAAAGAAAACTTCTCCATTACCTACTCAAAATCAGCCATCCTCTTCTAATCCTCCTACATCAACAGCGAAAACTTTAGTAGTGTCAGATCCTATGGAATACAACATTGTAGAGGACATGAAAAAGATCAAAGCTAACATTTCCTTACATGAAATCAGCAAACTAAAACACCAACAAAATTTTTTATTGAAAGAATTAAACGCTACACCAATTGCTCCTTTACCAAGCGGTGTAGTTGCAAAAGCAACAAGAGGAGCTGGTAAACCACCAGATAAGGTAGATGCTATTGATACTATGCTCATTGGGAAAAAGTCAAATTCTCAAACTCCTCCTTTTATTTTGACTTATGAGATGTACAATAAAAATCTGCACTATTGTTTGATTGATTCTGGAGCTTCCTCCAATATAATGCCTACTTCTGTCTGTGCTAAATTGAATATCGAACCATAGAAATCAGCAGTTCATATCGTTCAATTGGATCGCTCTAAAGTTCAAGTTGTAGGAGAAATCAACTCAGTTACTATCAGATTAGCCTCTGATCCTAGGATTGTCCAAAGAATTGATATTTTGATTGCTGATATTCCTGAATTCTATGGATTAATCTTGAGCAGGGACTGGTCTGCGAAACTTAATGGTTATATCTCAACTGATTATTCGCATATGTGGCTTCCCTACAAAGGGAAACCAAATCAAATTAAAATTGAATGAGAAAAACATATGACGCACACTGTCACTGAATTCAAACAACCTAATGAGCCTGTGGCATTCAACAAAAATATTCTTGGAGGTTATTCTGCTGAATCATTTCTTGCAAACTTCAAAGCTCCTCAATCACCTTTTTCTATAAATAATTTTGTTTCTCAGATAGAAAATTTTTCACAATCTGATTCTTCCAGAATTGTAAATATTTCTGATGTAATTGTAGATAAGCCAATAGAAAAATCTTTATTTTGGTCGTTATATTTTGATGGATCAAAGTCTAGTGATGGAGCTGGAGATGGATGCATCTTAATTGATCCAGATGGAGAAAAAACCATGCTGTCATGTAGGTTAGAATTTGAGTGTACTAACAATACCGCAGAATATGAAGCCTTGGTTCAAGGACTTTATAAAGCTATAGGGTTAGATGTTAAATACTTGAAAGTCTTTGGTGATTCCGAAATTGTCATAAAACAAGTTAGGAATACTATTCATTGCCTTTCAGAACATCTTAAACACTATCAAACCCTAGTACAAGATCTCACCACTCATTTTTTAGCATTCAATATTTCTCCTATTCCTAGGAATCAGAATACATCAGCTGACTTGTTAGCTAATGTTGCATCTAAACTCCTACCTGCTGAAGATTGCAGTCCTGATAGGTTTTCTGTAGAATTTATTTTTCGTCCATTTGTCCCAGATAATGTTACAAATTGGAGAGTATTCTATCATGATCAAGATATTCTAAATTTCATGACTTCAGAGAAATCATATGATGAGAAAATTATTGACGAAGATGATCATGATTTACAAATTGCTTCAAAAGGTAATGAAAACCCCATTTCAAAATCTGTTGTTAAATTAGAGGATTTATATGACATTAAAGACAGATTCAAGAAAGTCACTAATGCTAAACTTCAAAGCTCTACCTTGAAGTTTGAATTAGTAAATCTTGGTTCTGATTCTAAACCTCAAAACGTTAACTTAGGACTCAATTTAACACCAGAGGAAAGGAATGCGTTCATTAAACTTCTCAACAAGTATAAAAACGTCTTTGCTTGGAATTATGATGATTTAAAAACGTATGATACTTCGATTATTCAACATACAATTCCAATGCTTCCTGATATTAAACCTGTTCAACAGAAGTTGAGAAAGATCCATCCAAATCTCAAAAGTCAAATCAAATCAGAACTTATTAAACTTTTAAAAGCCAAAATCATTTTTCCAGTCAGGCACTCCAATTGGGTTTCCAATACCTGTAAGGAAAAAGAATGGTGATATAAGAATCTGTATTGATTTCAGAAATTTAAATAAGGCATGTTTAAAAGACAATTTCCCATTGCCAACCATGGAACAGATACTTCAAAAGGTAGCTGGTTCTGAACTTATGTCTTTTCTCGATGGATTTTTAGGCTATAATCAAGTTTTAGTTCACCCAGATGACAGATTGAAAACAAATTTCAGAACAAAATGGGGAACTTATGCTTATCAGAAAATGCCTTTTGGTCTAATAAATGCAGGAGCAACTTTTCAAAGAGCCATGGATATAGCATTCAAAGGTCTGATCAATAAATCAGTTGTTGTTTATCTTGATGACATAACAGTATTTTCAAAAAAGAGAGCCAATCATCTACATGATTTAAAGCAAATATTTGAAAGATGTAGAAAGTTTGGTATTTCCTTAAATCCAAAGAAATCTTTCTTTGCTTTGGATGAAGGAAAACTCTTAGGATTTGTTGTGTCAAAAGATGGTATATATATTGATCCAGATAGAGTGAAAGAAATTTCTGATATTTCTTTACCTCATAACAAAAAATCCATGCAATCATTTCTTGGACAGATCAATTTTGTCAAAAGATTTATTCTTGATTTTTCTTTTATTGTTTTACCTATGCAAAATATGATCAAGAAGAATTCAATATTCAAATGGACGCATAAAGAAAAAGAAGCTTTTGAGGCAATCAAGCAAGCGATCATTAATGCACCAGCATTGAATACCCCGGATTTTTCTAAAGATTTAACTTTGTATACTCTGGCCACTGAAACATCCTATGCAGCCGTTTTAACACAACTCAATGATCAAGAAATCGAAGCACCAATTTCTTTCTTTAGTTCAAATCTGCAAGGAGCTGAGCTTAATTATTCTGATGTTGAAAAACAAGCCTTTGCTGTGTTTAAATCAATCAAACATTTTAGACCTTTTCTCTTGAAAACACATACAAAAATCATTGTCCCATTCTCTGCAGTGAGGCAATTATTAATTCAAAAATAAGTAGGAGAAAAGAGAGCTAATTGGGTAACAGCCTTGCAAGAATATGACATTGATATTAAACCAGCTAAGATTGTTAGAGGACAAGGTTTTTGCAGATTATTTCCAGGAGCTCATAATATACCATAAAATCAAGATTCAAATCAAGATATTCAAGTAGGTCAAATAAGTATCACAGATTCCGAATCTCAATATGCTGATCTTATCTATTGCTTGAAAAATGGGTATGCTCCTTCTAATCTCAGCTATAAGAGTAAACGTGATTTAAGGTTAAAGGCTATTAAATATGAGATCATTGATAATGTGTTATTTAGAAAAAATTATGATTCAATTTTATTAAGATGTCTTGAAAAGACTGAAGCTGAAAAGGTTTTGCAGGAATTGCATGATGGACCAGCAGGAGGTCATTTTGGAGGTGATACCACAACTCACAAAATAATTCGTGCTGGATATTACTGGCCTACCCTTTTTAAAGATATGCATGATTATGTAAGGAAGTGCCAAATTTGTCAAACTGCGAGTGGAAGACAAAGGAAACCAGCTTTTCCTTTGCAACCAGTAACTATTGAGCAACCATTCGAACAATGGGGGCTTGACATTATTGGTGAGATAGTACCTCATTCTTCCAAACATCACAAGTACATCCTTACTGCAACTGATTACTTTACAAAATGGGTAGAGGAAATCTCGTTGAAGGTAGCCAATTCTGATGCAATTATTGATTTCATAGATCAATTCATCATAACCAGGTTTGGTGTACCTAACGCTCTAGTCTTTGATAATGCATCTTACTTCTCTGGAAATACTTTAATAGAATTTTCAGTTAAAAGAGGTTTTAAATTAAAATATTCAGTAAATTATTATCCACAAGGTAATGGTTTGGCTGAATCCACTAACAAAAACCTTATCAAAATCATTAAAAGGACCGTTGATAAAAATCAAAAGAATTGGCACAAATCTTTAATCTTTGCATTATGGGCTGATCGTATCACTGAAAAAGCTTCAATAGGGACTTCACCTTTCAATCTGGTTTATGGAAAAGAAGCTGTGATACCATCAAATTTAACTCTTCCATCGTTAGCCCTAGTGCAATTTATTGAAGAAAATCCTTCTTCATCCATTCAACTGAGATATGATCAAATCCTTAAACTAGAAGAAGATAGGGACAAAGCAAAAATTACTCATAAAAAACATCAACAGCTTGTAAAATATTCTTTTGATGCAAGTTCTACCGGCTCAATTTTTTTTTCAATTGGTGATCTTGTTCTGAAATGGGATAAAGCACACGAAGAAAAGGGTAAACATACCAAATTTCAGAAAATGTGGCTTGGACCATTTCGGATCGTTGAGAAGACAAGCTCAAATACATTCATACTCCAAGATCTAACAGGTAAGAGAGAATCTCTTCCTGTAAATGGGCTTATCTTGAAGAAATTCTTTTCATAAGGAGGTAACCCCTTCTTAAACTGTACATATTCCTTTCTGCAGAGTTTTTGATTGTTTTTGCAAATAAAGGTTGTTAATGAGTCTCTAATTGACTGTTTACTATTTAAGAAAATTTCTTCGGAAGAATATTATAAATATTTATTTTGTGTAAATAAGAATTTTTAAAGTAATAATCACAGTTTTTGAATAGTTTAAAATAAGATGTTAAACTTTGAAAGATTATTTCAATCATTTGCATGATCTTTTGAAAACTTGAGAAAAATGTAAATCATCGTAAGTTTATTAAGCAGAGAAAGGTTATCTATCAAAGTAAAGATTTTTTCAAAGTTTTGGAACTCAAAAAACTCTAAAAATTGTCATCCATTGATTCTTAAGGATAAAACTATTTCACCCCATCCATTTAAGTTGTGATTTTTTAGAATGTAATTCTAAGAAATTATACGAAAATTTTAAGAGATAAGAGGTCTCATTATGAGCCGACTTACTATGTTCATAAGGAGTAATAAAACTGACATTACCAATATTGCATACCAAAACAGGGTAATGGCTTATAAATATAAGACAAGGGGTCTCATCACGAGCCAGCTTGTTCAGTTTAATTATAACTAGTGAATGGCATTGTTATTAACTGGCTACCAAACCAGGACAATGGCTCTTAAAATAAAAATAAGTAAAAGACAAAAACATGAGATAATAGGTCTTATGAATTTATATTTTAAAAAGTCATAATTTTAGTTGGATGGGACAATGAATGGTTAATGGTTTAAAGGTAACCCTGTCGAGACTATGAACGTTTGCTGGCAGCAGAGGCAATACCTATGGCAATAGAGTATATTATAAAACCAAAACTTGGAGAGAACCACTTACTTCATTATTAACACCAATCAAAGCTTGAAATAACCCAAAATGTTTTTATTCTTAAGGAATTAGAAAGAAATTATGAAATGATTTTTATATTTTTCATAGTTACATTTTATTTGAATTATCCTAAGATAGTTTTCATTATCTTTAAAAATCTTTACTTACTCAAGATATAGTGTTCATTTTATTTTTTCAGAGATAATTGTTTCTTTCAGTGAATCGCCAATTGTTGTGACCAGCAACAACCCCCCTTTTTATTTAATATTAGTAATAATACTAAATAAATGGGGACCCTTAGTTAAAAAATCCAAAAAATCAATTAGGATTTGTTTTCTTTTTCAAATAAAACTTTCTATCATAAACTTATAGAAATCCCTCAGAAAGAACATTAAGAAACACTTAATTTTATGATAAATTACAATAAAATTTCTCTTTAAACAAAATAGCGCATCCATAGCAAAATGATATATATCTTTTATAAAACTGAAAATGCGATTTTGCGCTTTTGCAATAATGCGACCCCAAAAGCCTATACAATAAACGTATTGTTCGCAGATTGCTTAGCGTAGAAAACAGAAGTGATTAACGAATACCTTTTGCGCTAGTTTCAATTTTGCGCTTTTGCGACATTTGCGATGTGCACTTTTGCGCTATTGCGCAATTTTCACTTTTGCGCTATTTTACATAACTGCAATGGCTTCATTTTGCGATATTGCGATATTGTGATATTGCACAGCAAATCGCAGATCGCAATGTTGCAGATTCATGTAGGCGCATTGTCCAAAGGCAATCTTCCCATATATCAAATCTGTTATGCGCTTTAATGATTAAATTAAATGATTGGATTGAAAATTAATGGTAAATGAGATTGTGTTCGGATTGAAAGTCGTTTCATGATTAAAATATTATATTTCATCCGCTTTCACATTTAAAACAGTCTCATCACCTTTCTTATGCCATTACTCTCATTTACTCGTAAGACGTAGGCACGAAGGAGCAAACGTCTATACAAAGCTTTCACTAAACACTATGGGTAAGAAGGAGAAGAGCTCGAGTTCTGAAAACAAAGAAATGGCTGCGCTGTATGCTGACACCGCTTGTAATAAGGATGCTGGTATATCCACTTGGGAAGGAATGTATAATATGTTAGAGGAAGAAAATCATGTGGTGATGAAAGTTGTGGCTACAGCAGGTTCTAGTAATACGTCTGAAGCAACCCTCAAAGAACTGGCTTATTCATTTCTGCATAGGATAGTGGCAAGACCAAGGATTCTCTCATATATGGACATGGTGAAGTGGGTGCTGGACAGCACCGATATTTCAGACAGAAAATTCAGAACTCCATCTGAAGAGCTAATCGGGTCATTCACCACAGAAGATCTGAGATTAATGTATAAGTTTCCAGAACCTTAGGCGACTTACAAAAAACAATTTATGGAATATTTTGCCAGAGAACATGCAAATTTGGCAGAATACACAAAGGAGTGGACCAAAAGAAGTGAATCGTTGAAGAAAAACAAACAAGGTATGTACAACACAGGTTCACTTACCTCTCCTTATTGTTTCACTGCTACCATGTTATGCAGGCTTTTTGGAAAGCCTGACATAAATATGATCTTACTCGAATGGCTTCCTTTGTTGAATGCGGCCGTTAATTCTACAATTTTAGACAGGGCCAAAATCCTATCTGATAATTTGACCACTGCTATTTTTCACTACCGGTCCAAATGAAATGTTTCTCAGCGGGTTTATCCGCCTTTTTATTTATCTGCTTTTGTCATGGACGCTATTTTTTATATCTCTAAATTCCCTGTGATGGGTTGGCAATGGACTATCCACGATCCTTTGCCTATTCATGTGTACCATAAAGAAATCTGGGAGTCTAAATTTGTCCCCCATTTTTACCAAATTTGTCATGGAATAATGCTGCCATTGTACAGAACATTGTATAATAAGGATGCACCAAGGTTATCCCCAAAAACAGAGGTTGATATTCTCCCCATCATGAGATGGTTTGGAGAAGAATTGTTCACTTATATTAGGGTTTTTGGAAGTTATGCTTCTCCCCATGTTTTACCCCTATATGTTCTAGATAGACTTGTTGCTCGGGAAATCGCTTATCAGACCTGTGGCCAGGGAGGTATAACAAAAGATTTAAAAGAGAAGAAAAAGAGCATTTGGCCACAATTTCCCATAAAATGTGGAACATTTTCACTGTTCGATATTGGTCATGCATTTCAAGAGATAGGCAACATTACATGCCTACAACTGTTCAAATTTTCGAGAAGATTATTCGACCCAAATGATATTATTAAGAATTTTACCAATGCAATCAGGGTAAGGGAATTTTCCAGGGAACAGGATCCTTTTGATGATATGTTCCAAGCAAGAAATTCATTCAAAGAAGTTTTTAATTCAGCTCAAGCGCAGTTATCTCCAGAGAAATTTCAGGAATTCAAGCTTTACAAAGAAAGAAGACTAACTCCTATTCCTTTGGATAATCTACACTTAGAGCCCGCAAGGGAGAAAACTCCTAGTGTTAGTCTTAATGGCAGTTCAAGTACAGATAAATCTAAATCAAAATCTTACAGAGATTCTGAACATTCCAATAAGTCTAATGAAAAGGAAGATAAAATGGAAGAATCCATTAAGGATTCTGCACAATCAAAATAACTTGCTCAACAACAAATTTTGACTTCTCAACAGACAAATCCTCCTCCAACCAATGTACAGCAACAACCAGTCATTATTGAATTAGAAAAAGAATGGGAAACCTTCAACCAATTGATTAATGTAGGAGGACATAATGTACAGACCCCTGTCCAGACAACCAAAGTTTTGAACACAGGAACAAGCAGCACAGTCGCAGTAACAGAGCACATACCAATCACACCATCCTCCGAAATTGTACTTAATGTAGAAGACATTCCTCCTCTGGATGTATTCTACAGCCCAAAATACAAAGCAGTAGTGAAGAGACAGAGGAAAAAGAGAAAGTTAGAAGGTGCAATTGCTACTGAAGCAGAACAAGTAGATGTTTTGTGGAAAGATCCTGCCACAGAACCTACTCATAATCTCGCTAAGTTATCTCAAATGACAGGAGCTTATGCTTCTGCAACAATTGACAAAGCATTTGAGATACAACTTTTTTTGAATGAAAAAGAAGAACATATAAAAGTTCTACAATAGCAATTGCAACAGGTACAGGCCGATAAGGAAGCACATTTGAAACTTGAAGAGTTACAACAACAACTTCAAGAAATGAAAATAGGACATCAAAAAAGCTTGGCTCATAAAGACAAACAAATAAAAATTATCCAAGATCAGCATAAAGATGATCCTAAGCTTCCAGAATTCATTTCAGAAACTATCTCTTTGGACAATCAACTACTGCAACAAGAGGAAGTTTTCTGCCAAAAAATCTTGCAATGGAATTCTTTGTGCCAAGAGAGCGATAAAATCACAAATCATGTCGTAGATTTATGAAAGGATTATGATTTGATTAATGAAAATATCAATGATTATCTGGCATGGCAAAAGACAGAAGAAGGCAGAAAAGCAGGTACACCCATTGTTAATGAAAACCATAAAGAAATATTGTTCAAAAACTGGGATGCACAAATCAGAAGGGCAGAAAAGGCAGCAGAGGAGACAGCTACAGCGGCAAACATTCTTACTGATTGTGTAAATGATAATTTACAAAAAGCTAACTTGATTCTAGAAACTGTTCCAGGATATCTCCCACAGGCACATCAATTGCAAACAGAATGGAGGCAAAAGGTAGAAGAAAGAGCAAAATCAATTCTAGGGCTGACAAGATTAAATTGGGACTCATACTGGGCATACTTAGTGAAGCCACACAGTCATCATAGCGCACTTAATTGTATCATCAATGCTACAGAGAAGATTGCGCCTATGCTTGCCGACTCTGTCTTTTCAGGACAGTTGAATTCTGAAGTCGGCCAACCGCATCCTCTCAAAACTATGCTAGATGCCTGCAAGTTTAAAGATCAAGTTCATAGATAGTTAGATTTAGTTTTAATTTTACTATATTTTAGCCTAGGAAAAGGACGGTCATTGAACCGAATCCTTAATTTTTGTAATAGACTATTTTTAGATTTAGCTAAGTAGTATTTAAACCCTTCTCATGCATTTAGAGAAGGGTCCTGGATCTTAATATTTTTGACTTGGAGATTGCATTTCTGTACTCTATTGTCTTATATATTTTAAAAAAGGATCACATCTGGTGATTTTTATGCGGAATTATATTTAAAGTGTTGCATTTCTGTACCTTGGAATTTGATTTCGCATCAGAGTTATTGGATTAGAGTATCATATTTCATTTGAAAGTCTTCAAGATGAATAAGGTATTTCTATCTGTTCACTATTGATTTCTTTTGTCTTATGATATTCACTTTAAAATTGATATCATTTATATATATTTGTTTTGACAACGCTTCTTTTTATATATCATTTCTGAGTATAATTGAAATGTTATCTTTCATAAGTATATATAGATGGTATACAATGATGAATGCAATATGCTAATACAACTCTGTTTAATTTCTTAAACAGAGTTATCTTTATTTTTTTCTGCATATTTCAATTTAAATAATAATACATTTTCATGGTTATTGTTAAATTGGAACAATCTTAAGTTGTATTCACATATAATTACCCGGGTTAGTGTTATAATTTCTTTATCAGTATTTAGTTTAAATCAGATAGTTTTATTTCAGTTAATTTAGTCCCATTTCCACCCATCCAAACCAATCCATTTAGTTATAAGGAAGTTGGTCCTTTAAATCCTGTCGGAGCCACCATACCAAATGGAAAAGGAGCTGTCTTAAGGTCCCGACCGGGTGGTTTTCCCCGATGTTTGAAGCAGAGATTTTCTAGGCTTCAACAAAACTACAAACATAAACCACAAAAAACTACGCCTCAAACTGCAGGTTATGGGTGCGCACGCCTAAATTCCTAAATTCCTAATGGCAAAAATTCCTAAAATTCCTATGGCAATTTTCTGCTTATGATTTCTGCATTGCTTCCATGCTCATTTCTTAGCTCTGCCATCCATGGCATGGTGATCAATGCGTGTGGAAAATTTTCATAACTACCCTGCTCACTCACAGAACCTTTGAAGATTTGACAGTTTATTTCAAAATAGAGCCGCTCAAAGGTAAATCCTCACTGTAGAATTGGTAATTTTTTCTTTGATACTTCGATCGTTGATGCTAGATTTTTGGATCAGGATCATGTTCAAGTTAATATTTTGCGATCATTCTTGTCTTCTTGGAGAGATTTTTCTTCCATATCCTACTCTCAAAGGAAAAAAACAATAACAGTTCCCATCGAATTTATCACAATGCTAAATTTATCCCATGATTCAGTGCCCCTCATCTCTTATTTGCATGCAAATTCATGCTCAAAAAGACACTATTGATATCATGCATAAACAGGGATGTTTTTGGGGATGACGAAAATGTATAAATCAAGATAAAATCAGCACTTACCCCCATGCAAATCACTCCAAAAGAAACAATCAAATGTTGATAAGAAGGGCATAAAAACAGTTCTAAAGAAAATATGGAGCAACACCCATCACATGCAAAAGTTAGAACAAGGCCAGCACCCCCATCCTCATGCATACTAGCCCAAAGGTGGTGCCTCCACATAAAATTCCTCAAAATTAAATTAATAACAGCAGAAGCACCCCCTCATCTAGGGCTGAAGTATCTCTCCTCAAATATTGAGAAGAGCACTAAGAATAGATCATATACATGCTCGTCCTCCAATCAAAGTCCCAACTGATCTCTAGGTAGGTGTTTGATTTAGCACATTGAGCGAGAAACCTTTGTACATCACTCCTCCCCCATTAAAATGTATCCATAACTTATTTTACCACATAAACTATTTCATCACACACAAGAAAACACTATGATTTGAGTCTGCAAGGTAGCAAACAGTAGGCAATACCTCTCCTTAGAAGATATGCCCACTATGCCCTCATGAAAGCACCCTCCTCCAGAACGTTCCAAGGGTGGGATCTCCCTAAAAATGGTTGAATTGTCCTGTTGATTCTGAATGCAGGTGCAAGAGTTAACCTTGGCTCCAACTTGATGGCAGTGTCCCCTTGCAGGATGTTAAGAATCCTGGAACTCCATCTGTAGCAATAGAAAATGAGAAATCTGCAAAATAAGAAACCAGACATTCACTCTGACCTCTTTGAATCAATTAAAAACTAATAATAATAGATTGTAGATTCTCATATTAAACCCATAAACCCTAATAATTTTTTAGGACCAAATTTCCATGCCCCTTTGATAATTCAAGGCTATCCTAGATACAATTTTTCACCTTACAAAAAATTTTAATCAAGAAACCAGACTCTGATTTCTCAGTGCATGTACAAAACAGTATAATATTCCTCTGGACATGAATCAATAACTTTAATTACAAAGAGTGTGTCATTATGATACTTATTTTAACTCAATAATAAACATAAATATTCACAAAAGAAACCAAAACAAACCAGAAAACTAACCTAGTGTTAACCGAAAACCACACCACCTTGCAAAATCCTGAAAACTTGATGAGCCCCTACTTGCTACAACTAGAGTTCCTAATTATAAATATTTAGATAGAAAATTCTTAATTTTTGAACCTCATCTATCTGATGTTATGGAAACTAACCATGATTTCGTAATTTTTGAACTTTGCCTATTTGATATTTTGGCAACTAAGCACCATTTCTTAGGGGAACAAGATATTCATTAAAACTTGTTAATGTGAAACAGAACTTATTTCCTTTGTGCCTATTTTTTTTCGTTTTATGGTCCTGAAATTGCTTATGGAACAACCAAATACACAAAGCTTGATGGACCTATGTAATTCTGAGATAAAAATCTCCCAGTGCCTCTCTAAATTACCATCGAGTCCTAGATCAGCATAACTCAACCAACAGAAAGGGGCATTGACATATTCAGGGATATAAGAAGTATGAGGAACATAAACAGTTTCCATGGAGGAGGAAATTTATAGCACATGTTAATTTGAGACAGCAGAGAGAGTGGGAATAACAGATGAGGAGGAAGATATGAGTATGAATAAAGAGCTAAATGAACTTGATTCAAGCATCCTTGCGAAGACGTCCATGTTCCACATATCCTTCATTATTTCTTTTGGTTCCAATCCGAGATAATATATCTACAAAATCAACTACAATGCCAGTCTAGTTCAACCAATTCAAAAGCATTTGTTTTTAACACTGCTTCTTCTTAATGTTATGCTTCATATCATGTGCAATTTACTCATAACAATTAACAAGTTAATCATCAATATATACTAGTACTGTTGTGATCCAAATGCTTCGGTACTGCAGTACTGGTAGATAGTAGATTTAATGAAAAACATATATACCAATATTGTTGTGATCCAAATGTCAAATTGATGGAATATTTTAAAAATGTCAGTGGTCCAGCATGTGATTTCCATAGTCTGGCTATAAATATTCACACAAAAATAACAAATTATTTTGGAATCTTGTTGGTGGAATGGAGCTTATGGCTTCCTAGATAGTTAACCAATCAATGTCCAGCAAAAATTCAAATGTACAAACTATATGCATGTCTCTGAACTAAAATAGTATAAGGCTTCAAATGCTCCTTTCACAGGAGAGCCCTTGGACATTTGTATTCCATATAGCCAAAGGAAGGAAGAATTTTGTGATTCTCTAATTCCTTCACATTAATTTTGTAGAAATAATTTTTTATATATGACATACACACCTGAAATCCTTCGCTAGTCTTCCACTGTCATAAAAGACACCCTCAGAAAATTGCAACCAAACAACAAACTTGCAATATCTATCACTGGACTCCCAATATGTGATTTACATGCTTCTGTTAGTCTTCTACATTAGAATTCCAGTGGATTTGGAAATGCTTTTGTACCTGGGAATACTGTGTTTTATGCACTTTAATTATTTTTTAAAATGATAATGGATGGAAATTGTATTAAAAGAGGTTCGGCCATTTATGCACTTCAATTTCAGAAAAGGAGTTAGATCATCATTATTTTCTTCTCTATAATTGTTTCTTTGTCTACAAGTCAATAGACAATGGCAAAGACGAATAAAATAATACAAGAATATAGAAAGGGGCATAGGTAATTCCCCAATCTCTCATAAATGATGTAGAAGTACCTTGAGAAGGAACATATTCCCGTTACAACCCATTATAGCATCAACCCCAATTCTCACTTGTGTCCTATCACCTGCACATCAAACAAAATAAGATCGTATTACAGGATAAGCCATTGTTGTGTAACCAAATCCAAAAATAGAAGAAAAAATATATCAACGCCTTAGAAATAAGGAACTTCAAGGGGGCAACCTCCAATAAATTACACAAATGAAAAATTCTTGGATGATACAATTTACCAAACCTCCTTTCTATATATAGGAGTCCATGTGGCCATAATTTAATCCTAGTGGGCCACAATGTAATGCTAGTAGACCTAATAATAATAATTTAAGGGCACAATAATAACAAAATGGGGGTTACAAGGGTACAATAATAACAATAAGGGGGTTACACTAATAACAATAAGGGACTGTACTAGTAATATAGGGACCTAACATTCCCCTCTCATTCAAAAGAGTGTTGTCCTCAACACTTGAGTAGCTCTGGGTGCTTCTGTATAAACTTCTCATCCTCCCATGTAGAATCTTCAGTGGGTAAGTTCTTCCACTTGATGAGATACTCTGAAATTGATCGATTCCGTAGCTGTCGAGTTCTTGTTTCCATGACCGCTTCAGGTTCCAATATGATTTTTCCTTCCTCATCAAGTTCTCGCAATATTGTTTGAACTGGAAGATTTTCACCTATAACCTTCTTTAAGCATGAAACATGGAAAACTGGATGCACTCGCGAAGAAGCAGGAAGCTCCAATTTGTATGCCATAGTACCAATCCTTTGCAACACCTTGTAAGGACCATAGTACTTTGGCGATAATTTATTATCCTTCTTAGCTTGCTTGAGGGACATTTGTTTGTATGGTTGTAGCCATAAAAATACCCAATATCCTACATCAAAACTTCTCTCGCTGCGATGTTGATCTGCCTGTTGTTTCATTCGATTTTGTGCCAAATTCAGGTTATCCTTTAAGAGTTGGAGAACTTCTTGTTGATGCTCGATGTGATCTTCCACTACTTGAACCTTTGAATTTTCCCTCAAAGATGATGTGATGGATGGTGGATGATATCCATAAAGTGCCATAAATGGGGTCATTTTTGCTGCAGTATGGAAGGAAGTGTTATACCACCATTCAATGAGAGGTAACCACTTGACCCATTGTGTTTGTTTATCAGATACAAAACAACGAAGATATCCTTCCAAACATTTATTTACTATCTCAATTTGACCATCATATTGAGGATGATAAGATGAGCTATGAGCTAATTGAGTACCCAAACAAGAAAATAACTCCGTCCAAAAATTTCCAGTAAAAATGGGATCTCTGTCGCTCACAATAACCCTTGGGCTTCCATGTAGCTTTGTAATTCTATCCATAAATGTAGTAGCAACTGTACTTGCTTTAAATGGATGAGATAATGCACAAAAGTGTGCATACTTGGTAAGTCTATCAACTACCACCATGATGACACTCTTTCCTTCGGACTTAGGTAAACCTGTGATAAAATCCATTGAAATCTCCTCCAAACATTGACTTGGAATGGATAAAGGTTGTAGAAGTCCTAGGGTCTTAATTGTCTCAACTTTATTCTACTGGAAAACCAAACATTCCGCCACAAACTTTTGAATATCAGATTTAAGGCCATCCCAAAAAAAATCTTTGTTCACCCTCTGGTAAGTTTTAAAAAATCTTGAGTGTCCTCCTAAAGGAGAAGTGTGCAATTCCAGAAGAATATTTTTTTTTAGTTGGGAATTCTTACAAAGATATTAGTGATATTTGTACCATAAGGAATCATTTTTCCAACTAAATGTATCAAATGTACTAGGATCTTGCTGCAACTTTTGAATGAGTGTCCATAAATTTTTTTCCTTCTTCCATTCCTCTCTTGCTTCGGTTATCCAATCTGGTTGGATAATAGAAATGGCACAAAGAAATGCTTCCACCTCTTCATTCTTTCTTGAGAGTGCATCTGCAACAACATTAAGCTTTCCTTTTTTGTAGATTATTTCAAACTCATAACCCAACATCTTTGTCACCCACTTTTGCTGCTCTTCTGAAGATAGTCTTTGTTCCAAAAAGTGTTTAAGACTATCATGATCATTTTTTACCTTTAAGTGTCTTCCCATTAGGTAAGTTCTCCATTTCTTTAGTTCATTTAGTATTGCTAACATTTCCTTCTCATAAATAGGTTTCTATAAATACTTTCCTTTGATTGGACGACTTTCAAAAGCAATATGTCTTCCTTCCTGCATTAAAACAACACCAATTCCATTTCCTGAGGTATCACATTCCACAATAAAGGTTTTTGTGAAGTCTGGCGTAGCTAAGACTGGTGCTAGGCACATTGCCTCTTTAAGATGTTCAAACACCTTAGTTGCTTCAAGAGTCCATGAAAATGCATCTTTCTTCAATAATGTTGTTAGAGGTGCTGCTATTCTCCCATAATTCTTAACAAAATTGCAATAATACCCTGTTAACCTGAGAAATTCTTGCAACTGTTTTATGGTTGTGGGGACTTTCCATTCCTTAATGGCTTTAATTTTGTTAGGGTCTACTTTAACACCCTCGTGAGATACAATATGACCCAAATATTCCACCTCTTATACTCCAAAGAAAAATTTTGATGTTTTTGCATATAATTATTTTTCCTGCAATAGTTTGAGCACCCTGTCAACATGTTCAACATGATCCTTCCAAGACTTGCTATAGATTAGTATATCATCAAAAAATACTAGCACAAATTTTCTAAGGAAGGGTTTGAAAATGGAATTCATCAACCCTTGAAATGTAGAAGGTGCATTGGTAAGGCCAAAAGGCATGACCAAAAATTCATAATGACCCTCATGAGTTCGAAATGATTTTTTTGGAATATCTTCAGTCTTCATTCTAATTTGATGATATCCTGAACGAGGATCCAACTTGGTAAAATAAATTGCTCCATGTAATTCATCCAATAATTCATTAATCATAGGAATGGGAAATTTATCTTTAATGGTGAGCTTATTGAGCTCCCTATAATCCGGACACATTCACCATGATCCATCCTTCTTGTGTACCAATACTGCAGGAGAAGATAAAGAACTTTGACTAGGTTGAATTATACCCGCCTCTAACATTTCTGTAATCATATGTTCAACTTCACTCTTTTGGACGTAAGGATATCTATAAGGTCTGATGTTTGGAGGAACACTTCCTGGAATCAAATGAATATAATGATCATGATAAAAAATAGGTGGGAGTCCTTTGGGAGTTTCAAACACCTTGGAATGATTTTCCAAGACTTGTTGGAGATCTACAGAAATACATGATTTTGATGTTGGAACTTCTAGTGAGCATAATTGTGAAATGATACCTCGTTGTTCTTTTTTTAGAAGATTTGTCATGACATTAGAGCTTATTATCTTTCTCGTATTCCCTGCAATACCCCGTAATTCAACTTCCTTTCCTTCTGAAAAAAATTTCAAGAAAAGTTCTTGAAAATTAAAAACTACCGTCCCCAAAGATTGTAACCATTGTACTCCTAGTAAAACATCAGCACCTCCCATAGGAATGGAAAGCATTGGACTATTCAATACATATTCCCCCATGGTTAGCTTGATATTATGGCATTTTCCATAGAAATTTATAGTTCCTCCATTTGTAACCATCACTTGACTATTTTCCAGAGATGGTTCCTGGTGTATATCCTCTTCTTGTTCATTTTCTTCTTCCTCTTCACAATCTATGTAAAATAATTTCTTCTCAACACACTTATGACCTTTAGTGTATTTGCTATCACTACTGTAGCAAAGCCATTTTGCTCTTTTTTCTTCCAATTGTTTTGGTGTCAACCTTGTAGGCTGTGGAAATCTAGGTGTAGCATCACTTCCTTCTTTATAGAATTGAGTGGTAGGCTTCCTTGTCGCCATTATTTTACATTCAACTTTTCTTGCCAACCTGAATGCCTTCTCCAATGAATCAGGTTCCAAAACACGAACTTCATGTTGGATGCTATCCTTTAAAGTGCCTATGAAGAGATCGATCCTGTGTTCCTCTGGAATATCAGTTACCCTTATATTCAATTTTTGGAAGTCCTCAATGTGTTGCCCCACTAAACCCTTTTGTTTGAGATTTATCAATTGGCTAAAGAAGTTGTTTCTCTTTGTATCCTCATAATGTGCTATCATTTCCTCCGTAAAAATTGACCAAGTGACAATTTTTTTATGGGAGCAAATCCATCGATACCATACAAATGTATTTTGTTCTAAATGTAAAGTTGCAATGCGTACCTTTTGTGTGTTTTGCACGTTATGGAGATCAAAATATTGCTCCATCTGTAGTATCCATGTTACAGGATCCTTTCCATCAAACTTCCTCATATCCATTTTTTGAATATGGTGGTCCTTCCCGCCAACATTAGAGTTTATGAAATCACAATTAACATTTATTTTATTCTCATCATGAGGTTCTTCTACTATCTTTTCACCATTAGGAAACATTTCTTGTATCAACTTTGTGAAACCTTCTATGTCTGCTTTTAGATCATTCTTCATGTTTTCCATGTTGTCTTTCATGTCATCCATCTTAGCTTCTATGCCATCCATCTTAGCTTCCACGCCAGCTTCCATGCCATCCATCTTAGCTTCCACGCCTTTCTTCAAAACTTCCATTTCATTTTTTGTTGCTCTTTGCGAGAGTGAAATTTGTTGCACTTGCTCTTGTAATTTTGATAGATCATGTTGCAATTATTCATCTTCATGAGTCATAGTAGAGCCTTCTGAGGGCTTAATGGGTGTTGAATTATTTTTACGAGACATATTTTAGAACCCAATACTGATATCTATTCTACAATATGCCCTTGGAATCAATTGAAATTGATTCCGCAAACAAAACTTATGCAATTCGGAAAAACAAAACACACCTTTTTCTTGCTTTTGAGGAGCTCGATATTGAACGTGGATTATCTCTATGATTGTGGCTCTTCAATATTTTAAATTCAGCAATGAAATAGCCCTATGAATTCTCTTTTGAATGCCATACTTCTGACCTGATTTTGATTCTCCAAGACAAATTTATATCCAATCTCCCACAATGACCTAATTATGGACTGGTTCAGTAGAGCGAAATTGTACGACTTACCACGTGTCATTGTTTCATCCTTCACTTCTAAAATTGATAGCCAAGAAACTACAGTCCGTGTACTTGCGACGAAATTTTACGGCGCTACAATCGGATGCTCAGAGAGAGAGTTAATGAACTTTTCCCACGATCACCTCTTTGTGATGAAATTCAGGAGCCTAAAAACGCACTACCTTCCATAGATCATATCTCCAAAAATATTGTGAACCAAGCTCTGAAACTTTCTTACGAGTTTCCTCAGGATTTCAGCTTCGCACCCTAAAAATTTCAGATTCTAAACCTTCGTAGAAACAAATTTATAGAGAAAATTCCACGATGACCTATTTAGGAGCCTGAAAAAATACCTAACTTCCACAGATCATATCTCCGAAAATTTTGTGAACCAAGCTCTGAAATTTTTAGAAAATTTTCCTCAGGATCTTAGTTTCGCACCCTAAAAATTCCAACTTCTGAAACTTCGTAGAAAAAACGTTATAGTGAAAATTCCAGGATGACCTGTTTGGAGCAGCGAAACCCTAGAATCCAAACCTCTAATACCAAATTTTGTGTAACCAGCTCCAAAAATAGAAGAAAAGAGATATCAACGCCTTAGAAATAAGCCACTTCGAGGGGGAACCTCCAATACATTACATAAATGAACAATTCTTGGATGATACAATTTACAAAACCTCCTTTCTCTATATAGGAGTCCATGTGGCCATAATGTAATTCTAGTGGGCCACAATGTAATCCTAGCCGACCTAACAATAATAATTTAAGGGCACAATAATAAAAAAATGGGGGCTACAAGGGTACAATAATAACAATAAGGGGGTTACACTAATAACAATAAGGGACTATACTAGTAATATAGGGACCTAACATCCAGTGACAGATCCTTCCATTGATTAGATTCTAGACACATTATGGATCGATTTATGATCTTTTGTGATTTAGTCAACCAACGAATAAGGGGCTATATACTTTTGAACTAAGATCCTACTCCAGAGACTATCCTTTGTGAGTATAGTCATGTTAACCCTTTTTCTAGTAGGGGTACCTGAAGCAAATCTTTTCACTTGCATTTGGTGAACAGGGCTAGATATGACAACTTACAATTTTACAAAAGAGTTGAGGATCCTATCTGCTGGGAACTCTCTGA
The DNA here is from genome assembly GCA_034641835.2 of Pinus albicaulis. NCBI lineage: Eukaryota > Viridiplantae > Streptophyta > Pinopsida > Pinales > Pinaceae > Pinus > Pinus albicaulis. The sequence goes on along the minus strand of CM076578.1, from coordinate 1,213,905,191 downwards.
GTTTGGTAAGCTTGTTACTATCTGATATCTTTTAATAGTACGAAACTTTAAGAAAGAGTGAACAAGCCAAGAGACAGAGCTCCAACAATAGATTTACCTTCTTATCCATCTTAATAATGATGATGGTAACGAGGTGTTCTGTAACAAATTTGTAGCAACAAGGTTCCTCGAGATCATCATTTGGGAATATGCTTCAAGTTGAACTTTGTAAGGAATTGAGTGTCCTTAGCATCGCATATATGGTTCCTACACTTTTATGGTTCTTATAAAAGCATAAGAATGTCTGCCAACAACATCTAATTTCCCGAAAGGTGATTAGATTGCTTTAGTGAATATGTCGTCTATGAAAATATATGCACTTATATCAAGAAACAAAGTATACCCACAAAGGCAATTATCTTGTTTTCATTTCTATGCTACCTGTGAAAGATTGTGTTCCAACATTTTCAAAGACAACATTTCCATTATCAACTACCAGAACAGAGAAATTGCATGGAAACCTCTTTGCACAGTAGCTAGCGAGTGAGCTTGAGGACGTGAAACATGGATAACCAAATACTATCATACATTTCTACATTGTAATGAGAAGTCTTTTTAAGACTGAATTCCATAATCTTAACGCTTCAGAGTATTAGAAAAATCTCACTTACGCTAAGCCATGGTTCTTTCTTTTTCCCACAATTAGTTTTGTGGCCTTGTACAGATTTGCTTCATCTTCCAAAACCTTTCATATTGGGTAACCATAGGAAACTTTCACTCGAAGACTCACCTAAGAAACGTACACCAAAATTCAACTGTCAAGCCTTATTTACAAATAAATAAAGTGAAAACCCAATGTCAAAATTGTGCAAGAATAGTTACCTGATTCAATTTGCAGAAACTCTCGTATACATCTAAAGTGTTGACATCAAAGGGACTCGCAAGGAAATCCACCGCAAGTTTTTTTCCACGGATCAGTGTTGCCAAAACATGAAAATTACAGAGATCAAAACATAATTCTCTCTAAAATCCCTACAAACACTGAAGTTGTATAAAATTTCTATCCTAGTTTGTTTGTATGTGCCGTAGATTGAAAATATCTTCGTTATCATCTCTTTCTCTGACATTACAGAGCCTTTGCACCTTTTTAAGAAATGGGTACGTGATATCTCTTTGTCGTGGCTTTCAAGAGACAAAGAAGAGCAATTCTTATTATATCTACTCAAGGATTAGTGTATTATAGCTTGAGAGGATGCACAATGATGAAATGACCAGGAAATTAAGGACCAATTTTCCCCCACGACCATTTCGAAGGAAAATTCAATTTGAATTTGCATTGACAAAATGAGTCTAGGCGAAAGCTAATTTTGGCTCCAAAGTAAATTCTAGTGATCACCCAACTGAAACTCATTAATTCTCGATCACCAGAAAGCTATACTTCTTGAAATTGATCGAGAATGTGATGATATCTAATGCTATTGAATTCTTAAATAAACATTATTAAAATCCAAATAGAGTTTCGAGATGTTGTTGAGTTCTACAGTGATCTCTATAAAAGACAAATGAAGATCTCTTAAGCTATTGAATTTTGCAATAAATAGTTTAAAACCGTAAGAACGTTTCTAATGTCATTTCGATATCATGGGATTCTACAAGGAAACTCAATAAAACCAATTGATACTTGCATAAACATTTTCAATTGTCTGAGAACATGAATCTAGCTAATTCCATTGAATCTGATCACGTGCAGACACAAAAAGAAAATCACTTGAACAACAAACAACCACCGAACATCTAAATCTCATTTGATAAAAGTGGGTTTCACCGTTCATTCATACATGCAAATGTTGTGATTACATGAGAAACTATCACATGATCTCCTTCCTGAGCCACCTTAATCAACACCCAATTCAACGGCTCTCTGCTACATGAACCAACATTTACACCCACTAATAAAGTGCTTTTTTTCTCTTTTCTCTCCACCCCACTACCATCCTCATGGAAAAAATTCTCACCAGTAATCTGCTACTCACAGCCAATTCTAAGACCGTATTCATAGCCAACTCTAAGCCTTCATATTACTCCCATAAACATAAAAATAATCTAGAAAGTCTCAGCCCTCAAATAAAATTCAGTATTAATGTGTATTTGGGATTGATCAGGTGGAAAATGGATGGACGGATGGAATTTCAGTTTCCCTACCTGCTAATGGGTTTTCGAGGGAATCTTAATGTTATCACCAAACATGTGAATGGAAATGTGGTGGTTTTATGTGCTGACATGAGTGCCACTGTTGTTTATTCGACATCAATTTTTTCATCTTCAACACCTCCACATACAACACACTCTAATTCTAATCCCAATGTACTGGGCTAGAAATGCATTGCCAATCAGAATTTTGGATCAGTTGAGTCAGTGACTTGTGAGGTTCTTATTATCTAACAAATAACATGCCTATAGTTTACTTCTCCGTCCTGTTTATAATATTGAAGAATAACTGTGTAGCAAATTATAGGGTAGAATTATTGGTTACAAGCCAATACACATATTGTTTGACTCCCTTCCATACTTGGATGCATGTATTTCTGAGTCGAGCCATTGGAATTTAACTCAAAATTCAATGGGTCATTGTTGGATAACATTAATCCAGTGGTCTCAATAATTGTTTGGCTGCTAATTTGGAGTTGTGCATTGTGTCGCACACTGAATATACTTACATTGGCATGACTATTTTGTAGGCCTCTGCACATGGAAGCAATGTTGAACTTTCAAACTCCATATTGAGAGCTAGTGAAAAAGTTGAATGTATAACATATCATATTTTAGGCATTTCTAAGATAAAATACATCTTCATTTCCTCTTTTTTAAGCCGTGGAAACATGCCTATATTTGTATAGAATGTTTCGGTTGTACGAAAGTATTAATCCAAAATTTTGAGTTGAAGATGTTTTATATCTAGTACGACCTGAAGTGTTATTTTTTGTCTTTTGAGATAATTATGTTGTTAACTTCATTGGATATTATAGACATGGAACCTTATACAAGACGGTTGTGTGGAGAAAAGGACTCGAAAAGTTTCATTTAATTGCTTAAGAGTATGGAGGTGGCTGACAAGGCCTGTATCAGAGGTACTATCCATCCTGGCTAATTTATTACTGTGACTGCTCTTGGTATGAATTGGAATTTATCAAATAACTATGGTGGTAAAATAAAATTTTGGAAAACCCAAAATGGGGGATATATGGTGACCACAACTGTTAGTACGCAGTAGGTGTCTAAAGCTGCCACCGGATATATAACTATTACAAGCCTTTAATAATGCACTGCAATTATTGGTTGTTTCAGTGTGATGTCTGTTTATAAATTCCAAAATGATTAATATATTACAACAATGTGCCAATGGAATTTAATCATTGGCAGCTCCAGTGTGATGATTGTATAAAAAATTGAAAATGATTAATGGATAATAGCAACATGCCTATGCTATTTAAGAATTCCATCCAGGAATATTCACTAATTTGTTTTCAATGAGTATGAAACACCACATTCATCCATGAAACAAAATCATGATTCATGCACTCGAATGTCAAGTTAAACTAATATGTTGATAAATTAAAATATTAAATATCAATACAAAATCAAAATATTACGAGTTAAAAAAGACATAAATAAACAAATTGGAATGTACATCACCAGATCATTTGCAATGAGTGCCTTAAAGTTCTTGACCTTTGTCAAATTTCCCAGGTTAGGGTAATTTTAATTTTCATGGCATATCATCTTCGTTGCACTAATAGTTGTATAAGAATTAATGTCATGTTCTACTGGTCATTATCTAATATCTCTCTTCATACTTTATGTTTTTGCAATAACCAACCTGCTATTTGTCTTCATAATTATTACTGAAATTGTCAGAATCCTTGTTATTTGTCCTCCTTTATCTCACAACTTGTTTGCCAAATTTTCTTATATGTATAGGGATTTGAAGAATGAAGAAGTGGGACCTAATTAGTGAGTTGCAGGTTGAGGACCCAGAAGGAATGACAGAGCTTTTAGTCGAATATTTGACATGGAATGAAATACAGGGATACCAAGTTGCAATTATTCTGTATTGTTGACTTGAGGATTTTATAAGTGGAGAGGGAATGAGGGAAAGTGCACCTACTCAATTTGTTGCTAAAACTCGTCGAAGTAAAGATGTTAAGGATATTAGGATGAAAAATTCTTCAACATATATGGAATATGTTTTGTGAGTCTCTCTCTCTCTGTCTCTCTCTTAGAATTTTGAAGTTCACTATGTCAAACATGCATAAATAATTTGATGAAGTTGTTGTTTATGTTTGATGTATAGATATTGATGTGCCTATGGTATGAATCATGTACAAGCCAAAAATGTAACTGAACTTGAATCTACAACTAAAAACGTCTTCCACATCAAAGCATTAAATTTGGTTTCCAATGTCACTTCATTATGCGATGACTTGCCCTTAGACCAAATGATGTTGTTCTAATATACACAGCATGCAGACATGTTGATGAGAAAAATGTTGTTTTTCAGGAAATGAGACAAATTACATACCAAAGAAATTCAATTTTGTGCCGCATTTAACAGAGAATATAGGAACCACTGTTGAAGAGTTGATTCGTGATGTTTTTAATGCTACGATGATATGGGACAAGTTTATCTCTGATGTAAGGTATGGATATGGTGAGTTGTTCACAGGGTCACCTCAAGATTATTTTATGACAAGACAAGATGTGTTAAACATCTACAATAATATCAAAAGGATAGAATATGTGAGGCATTAAAGTGATTCAATGAGTGTGGATTGTTGGGTTCATGAATGCCCGCAGAGCCTTTTTCTTCTACCAACAACAAGATGTTGTTAAAAACATCCCTTTCATTGTAGGAATACAAACAAAATGGATGCTTTCAATGATGGTCAAACACTCACACAATAATGTGATATCAATGGACTCCACCTTCAACACTAATAAATATGGGGTAAGATATTTAACAAAACTTCATTTATTCAACTTCATTTCGATGTTGTCCTATTATATACTTATAAGTTTATATTCTTTGTAATGCATTATCAACTATACAACTTAATGGTTTTTTATGATCATCGCAATGGGATTCCAATAGCTTGGGTAATATCATCATGAAATAGTACTCCTGATATTTGTATATGGATATCACCATTATTTTCAAATGGGAAAAAAGAAAATATGAATTGGCATGTTTGAGATTTCATCACAGATGATGCGGTAGAAGAAATCAAGGCATTAAGGTGAAATTTTTATTATGTTTAGAATATAAAAGATGCTATAATATTTATAGATATTCTCTTTTAATGTTATGTTATTTCAGGACTTGCACAAACTCTACACTATTATAATGTGTATGGCATGTTCGCCGAGTGTGGTTGAAGAATGTTGGGAATAAAGTCAAGGGGAAGGAAAATAAAGTTCGTATCTTTCGAGCATTAGGAGAAATCATGCATTCATGTAAAGACAATGAGTCTGTACAACAGGAAATTGAAAGTTTTTTTGTTGACTTTGAAGAAGAAACTAAGTTTCTAGATTATTTTACAACCAAATAGTTAGACAACAATAAATTATGTAAGTTTTTTTAAGTTGGGTTTTATCAGTTTATTTCGTAATGGACCATTTTCAATTGTTTCTTCACATCTAATATATTTATCTTCTTTTCCAGGCATGTGGGCAAAGGCATATAGGAACATCCCACATTCTAATCAAGACACAAATAATGCTATTTAATCTTATCACATGTATTTAAAGAAAAGGTACCTTCGTGAGAAGAACAATGCATCACATAGAAGGGTAGATTGGTTATTGCATTTCTTATTGAAAAAGGTTGAATTGTACTACATTCACATGCGAAGTTTAAAAAATTTTCATTTTGTACGAGCTAAAAAAATAGAGCACCAATTAAATGTAAGTAAATGCAAAGCAAAGAATATCCTAGATGAAGAATGTGTGGTTGATGGAAATTGTAAATATGATTATTTGGTTTGTAGCCAAACTATGGAGACTCATGGTACATGGTATAATGTCATATATAAAGGACCCACTCTACACTTTTCTAATTGCAAATGGGCCGTAAATGGAAATATTTGCAAAGATGTTTTAAAAGTTGAAATGTTAGCGACTAGCAATGCTTTGGGGGGCAATGTAATGCCTAATGTATTGTCTAATTTAAATGAAACATGTTTTCCACATTCTCCTTCCAATTTTATTTCGCATAATGAAAACCACATTTATGATGTCGCGGATTTATCATACCATACTAATTCATCCATTGTAAGACCAGATCGTGCCCTAACTACCGATGATGAAATTAAACGTGTTATTTCATCAAATCATAAGAAATTGTGGGGTTTATTACAAATAACATCCACAACATTGGAGCAAGCATATGCACTAAATAAATTTGTAGCAAATGTAAGCCAAGAGTAAAATAAAAAAAATTCAATGCTATAACTCCATCCAAGATCACTACCAAGAGAAAGCATAGTTTCTTGAGCCCAATAAAGAAAAAGGGGCAACATGTTAGTGTGTTGAAATCAAGAAAAGATGAATTGCAGTTTATAAAGGTTGGAGGGGTTCATGGAAAGAAAAAAAGCATGAATGAACAATTGGAGAAAGCTTCTAAAAAAGAAATAAATCCAGACCACACATCTATAAGGGTACAACAATCTATCCTACAAAATTTTGATAGGGAAATTTCAATTTATGTATCATTTTGTGTAAAATCCAAAATATCATTATCTTCTTCGTATTTCATGCAATTGCATAACTATGTGAAATTTTTATTGCTACAACTGAAGATTCAACATATCACAATACTTCAAGCTGTCAAATTCGATTATTTGATGACAATATTATGGAGAGTAACTCTGTGAATACAAATATGGGGAGTACACTCATTCCTTTTCCATTTGGTTCATTGCATCCACCTCTACCCTTTGATCAGCGAACTCCTTTGTTGTTTCCAGCATATGCACCAATTTCATTCCTTGGGCACCCTACCTCAACCCTTAACAATTCGGTTCCACACCCTAGGGTGTTGCCCCCTCTCATACAACCAGTCGATTTGTATCACCTCCCCCACCCTATACCTAGTTCATTTATGACATCCAACATGCCTCCATCCATGCCCCCAGAACCACTCAACTATTATACACTTCCAATAAACCAATTACCAAGAGATACACCATCTACCGAGGAAGGACAATCTTCTGGAATGCCTTCGAACTTTGTGGTGAGAATCGTCGGTTGATGAAAATGAATCAAAGTTTCTATTTATATTTTAAGTGAACCTATTTTGGTAATTTGTTTTGTAATGAATGAACCATAAACATCTAACAACATTATTCTTATTTTGTTTTACAGGAAATAACGGGTGAAAAGAACCATTAAAGTGCCAACAATCAATGGAAATATGGAATATATTCCAGAAAATAAGCATAATTGCCTCAACTAAGTGGTTGGAGGATGTTGTGTTGAGACAAATACATCTTGTTGATACTATTGAGATTTAAAGAAAGAGACAGTTTCAGGAAGAGCTTGCAACATTTATTTTGGTTCCATTCGGTTTTAATTCTATATTCCATTTTGTGTACTCTCCTATTGTATCTCCATCTCTATATTCAATCCATGTAATTTGAGAAGCATCTAATAAAAGCTTCAGGAATTTTCTATTCCACTACTTGTATTAGATTGAGATGAGATGAGGTATTCTACTTTTTCTTAATATTGTGATAATATGAAGTGAACTATTGTTTCCTTAAATTTGTGATTGTAGATATGATTTTTTCATGTACTGAGAAAGTTTAATGGTTGTTTTAATCTGTTGATTTATTAGGATAGCAAGGTTAAATGCCACCTTGATTTTTCATGCTTAGTGAAACTTTATCTGATTTATTGTTGTTATATTTCTACTATAATTGAAGTAATTTTTATATTTTGTATTGAGATAGGTCTTTCTGCAAGGGCCATTGACATGATCTTGTAGTCTTTATGTTGTTTGCATATAATGAATGTTTGTATGATTTTTATGGCAACTAATGATGGGGATTCTTGTTTGAATGTGAACCATAATGACATTATAAGTTGCAATGGAGAAAGGAATTAAATTTAGTTGTATTTGAAGATGCCACTAACTTATGATCTGTGAGAATATATAGCACCATCAGGACTATACCAACTCTATTACATAATTGAAGGGTTTTTCATTTGGCACTCTAAATATATATTTTTCTTCTAAAAAAATTAATTTATGTTGCTAGAGAGCATAAACAAAGAAAATATTAAAAATATCACCATTTTTTAAAAATCACTGAAAAAATTCAGTTTCTAGAGTGTGATCAATATTGTTGTTTTCTTCCCCGGATGCAAGTGATAGTTAAGCCACATGGTTGTGCATGGCCTTCGTCCGATCAAAAATAAATATAGTAGTTGTTCACCAAATACAGGCATCAATCCATCTACCTTGAGCTTTAATACTTGTTCGGCATGATGCCTCTCTTGGTATTTCATGGTGCCGAGCTCCTTCTCTCCTGCAGTTTTCACTTGCAGCCTTAGTTTCTCTGTCCATTACGCCGGGTTTAGTTCAAATCTCCTCGGTGTCCATTCCCCACCACCTCCACTTCTTGAGGCCTCTTGCCAACTTTCTGCTTCTCCCCTTGCTACCCCAGCACCCTCCTACAACAACATGCCCCCGAGGCACGTGATGCGTTGCAGAAGAGGCTATGGAAGATGCCAGACCTCTCGCCCTCCCAATTCCTGCCATGATGAAATTTTCCTCCCCTTCCATGAGGAAAATTCGATCGCTAACTAGCTCAATTATGATTCCTCTGGCTCTCTAGACCATCCCCTCGTCTCCACAACTTTAACTGTGGATTTTTCGGATGTCCCATCCAGCTCTGCTGGCTCTGGCGCTCAAAAAAGTCTGAGAAAATCCACCATATCCCCGGCTCACCATCAACATTCCAGGAAGTCTAAGGCCCTGCCAACCAAAATAGGCATGCGTTCCTCCAGCAGCGAAGGGAGCGATGAAAATTCTATGGATGTAGGTATGTGTTCAGCTACAATGCTTGAGCCCATGGTGTAGTCATCGAAGAAAGAAGAGGACTCCTCTGACGACTATGGGTGCTTCATAGTTGAAGAGCCTCCTCCACATGACTAGTAGCATGTATCGCTGCTTCAGAATCTATTTCGAGAGGTTATATACCTCATATAGGTTTCTCTTCTATGTTCTCATGCTTTTCTTGTTCCTGCACAACTCGATAATTTTTTGGACAATTTTTGCAAATGTTGGTTCCCCACTCGGGGCAACAATCTTGTTGAGTCATGAAATGGGTATGTATTTACTGTTGAATTCACCATTTTTTTCCATAATTCTTATCTCTTTCATATCCTAATATTCTAATATGCTAGAACTATTAAGGATAATGAAGGAATCATGTGCTTCTATGGTTTAACTAACTTCTATCTTTCTTTATACAGGGAAATGGTAAGGGAAAATTATTGTTCCCTAACGTTGGAACAAAGGAACTCGACAAAACAGAATTAGAATAGCAGAATCCGACCAATGGAGAAAGAAGCGCATCAGTTACAGCCAGAGTTAAGAATACATGAAGAAGATCAGAGTGAGATATGTCTTAAGTTAGGAATAGGTTACGAATCCCTCAGGGGTTACGAATCCCTCGGGATCGGAGATCACGAGGGATCATATTCAACGATTAATTTTTATCTCTGGCACAAGGATCATATTCAGCGAGAAATTGACCAACTTCGACTATAAAAGCAAGTGATGATAGAAATGATAGAGAGAAATCTCTGTTATTTTCTGATTTGTAAAACATAATTACAGACTGTGTTTTGGAGAGCACGACTTATTGTATTGTTACTTCAGTTCAATGATTAATACATAATTGAGTTTCTGTTATCTCGCCGTATTTGAAGTAATGTAGTAGCACCTGCTGGTGGCTAAGGGCCCGTCCTCTGGTGGAGTTTTTCCGCTTCCTTGTAACATGTTTTGATATTTCCTAGCGCTTAATCGGTTTGATAATTTCTTTCCCCTGTAGATCTATTTTATTTAATTTGTTCCTTATTTCTTGATTTACATTCTTCTCATGTTTTTCATTGCTATTGGATTGATTACATTCTCCTTGTAATGCATATTGTTATACTTTGTGAGATTCCTTAAATAATTGCATTATATTCTGCAAGAATTTGATTACTACTTTCGGACTCTCGGAATGATATTACCCTTGTCTTGATTGCATTTCAAAATAGATTTAATAGAATTTAGATTTAATCAGCTAAAGTAGAGGTGAGTTATTACTACTGTGCTCTCAGCTGATGATATTTTTATCTGGATTGATGTAAGCTTTGATTTCAATTGAAGACCACACTTTGATGTTTCTTTAATAATTTCGATTAGAGTTTGTTAGATATTCTCATTTACATTTGTGTTAATATCTATGCTACAAAACATTACTCTTTAAATAATAGCAGCCACATACTGTGTACACTCTCGAAAGTAGAGGACTTACCCAAATTAATGATTAATGTGAGATAATTAGGAGTTTTAAGAAGCACCTTATCAGTCAAAATTTTGGTGCCATTTCCAGGGAGTGTGTAGCCATTTAGAAAGAGTGATGCATATTTGATTTTTTTCTGCTAAGGAAGAACTGGGTATTAAAAATGGAAAGTAAGAACCTACGTAACGAACGAGGAACATGCTCGTTCATCTGCCCGCTTTATAGCAGAACTGTGTAGAAGTCTAAGGTAGGAATGTATGCTTGCATTTCTTTTGAATGACTAAGAGATCTAAACAAAAAAAAATTCCTCCTCCTAGACCTAAAAAACCTAAGGGACCGGTAACCCTTGGGCGAACAACTTTTATCGACGAAATCATAATAAAATCTGAGTCTCAGCCATCTGTATGACCTCGAATTGTTGATGCCAAACGTCCTATTGACTTCCTTCAAGCCACAGGATCACCATCTATAGCTAACACTGAGATTCACGGTGAAAATGAAGAGATAGAACAATGTTTTCAGGATACTGAAAATTTACAAAAAAGCCCTTCACAAGAAGGAAATTCTAACAACCTCCATGAAGGAGAGGGAAAAACAGGTGATTTCAAAATTTATCTATCAGAAATGAGATTTCCTGAAGAAGTAACTGATCAGATTTTCCTAGATATTGATAATTTACAAGCCGACCCTTTACAAGAAGGAAATTCTAGTACTCTCCGTGAAGGAGAAGGAGAAACAAGTAATCTCGAAATTGAACCATCAAAACCCAGATCTCCTGAAATAATAGTTGAATAGAGGACACCCAGTATTCCAAATCAAGGTAGTACTGTTAGGACTATTCCAGCCTCTCCTAGACATCCGAGGAAAAACTTGCCAACTCCAGAGATCCCTAAAGGATATTGGCATATTTTCGATCAAATGGCTTAGAACCAGCCAGCTCAAACTTCTACATTAAAATATCCTATCATCGACACAGCTATCAACGCTCCCATGAAAGTTATTCCATTGCAAAATATCCCTACTTTCCATGGGCTAAATTCAGAATATCCTGATGCATTTCTTTTTGAGTTTGATGTCTAATGTAGATGATATGATTACACTACCAACCCCCAAAATCTGAAGCTATTCCCATCTACTTTGAAGGGAGCAGCTCTGCGTTGGTTCATGGGACTTGGTGGAGGTACCATTAATGATTGGGATCAAATGGAAGCATCTTTTCTTAATAAATATCAAGATTATTTCCGAACTAGAGAATTAAAAGATGAAATTTTTCAGATGGTAGCCAAACCCCATGAGACCTTGGAAGAATATGTAGAAAATTTTCAATATAATTTGCAAAGATCCCCTTATGAAAATATTCCTGATATTGTTCTGAAAACTACGTTAATTAGAGGTATGAAGGATCAATGGGTGGAAACATTAAATATAATGGGAAAAGGTGATATTTATCAAGAAAATTATAACGATATTGTGGATTTGTGCATTAAATGTTCCAAGGGAATTTCAAGACTCAAACCAGCTAGATGAGAGGTGAACTCTAGAGATAGAAAGGCTTCAAAAGAAAGCATTACATGAAGTGAAATCGGTAATTTGTTGGATGACTTCAAAACTGATATCCTGGGAACTATGACAACACAACTAGATGTTATGCAAGCCAAGCAAAAGTAGGCCATAGTAGAGCAGAAATTGGCCATATTCTGCCTACGTTGTAGAAAAAAGCAGAATCATAAGGAATTCCCCATAGATGCAAAAATAACATGCACCATATGCACCCAAGAACACACCACAAAAAGCTACCCATCACTCCCACGACTAAAATTAGTTTTTCAGGAGGTAGAAGAAGAAGCAGAACCAGTGTATCAGTTAAACCAACATCGACAATGGCAAGCACACCAGACAGGTATGCCCACTGATCTATCTTCATTTTTTCCCCTTTCACAATATAATTCTCAACAATATTCAAGGGGAGCATGGCAAAATCAGCCACCTTTCTTTCCACCTCAAGAATTTTTTATGCCACCTTGGACAAATCAATCAAATTTAAACAACAATAGTTGGCAAAATCAATCAAATTCAAACAATAATAGTTGGCTGAATTTTCCTTAACCACCACAATTCTGGCAGAATAACCCTTATTCATCCCAATGGTCCCCCTCCACTTAAAAAAATTCAAATTGGCAATCAAACTAGCAAAGAGCCACAAACTAGCCTATGGGAATAGGCCCTCTGCCTCAACCAACCTTAATGTTGCAACAAAATCCTCAAATGAACATACGACCGCAACTCCCATATCAACCCAAGCCAAACCCAAATAACAGACCAATTCAGTCAATACAAATCATAGAAGGTCTAGACCCTGAAACGGAGTTGAGAGAATGTAACGAGCTTAAGTTAAGATCTCGATGTATAATTACTCCATAGTAGGATAAAGACTTGCAACCTGAAGAAATTATCACAAATAAGTCTCTGACTGTAGACAACCAACAAATAAAACAGGGGGAAGATACAGTCAGACACAAAAATCCTGAAAAAATTATACCCACTTCCCCCCCATTCCCATAAAGACTGTTGATATCACGTCCAATTGAAACCCCTGACTTTGACCTTTTGGGAGAATTGAAAAATATTTGTATAAAAATCCCCCTCCTCCAGGCTATCTAGGACATTCCAATATATGCTAAAACTATCAAAGAGCTGTGTATAAAGAATCCTGTGAGGAAATCAAGAATAAACCCCACTGTCCATGTTGTTTGAAATCTGTCTGATTTATTATTAGGCAGAGAAATGCCATTGAAATATGAAGATCCTGGAAACCCCATCGTTACAGTCCATATAAATGGTTGTTATTTTCCCAATGCATTAGTTGATTTAGGAGCAACCACTAATATTCTCATGACAACAACATGTCAAAATCTTGGCATCACAACCTTAGATCCAACCATGACTCTACTGGAATTGGCTGACCGCTTGGTTGTCAAACCAGAGGGGACATTACAGGATGTAATGGTGTATGTAGATTCTTGGGAATACCCAGCAGATTTCTTGATCACTAATCCCAGAAGTTGTCTTCATGGGCATCCTTTAATATTAGGAAGACCTTGGATAGCAATTGTTGATACTTATATCAACTGTCGGATAGGAAATATAACAATAACTAGGGGAACAGATGTAAATTTTTAATCTTTATATCCACCTGCTCTGCCGAGTCTGAATATTATACAAACCAAGAAACAACCCGCAACATATTTCATAGAAAACATTTGATCACCATCAACTGTGGTAGATGCCCTTGAATTTAAAAATCAAATAGAAGATGATGTTATTAATACCTTTATCAATCATCCTACCTCCACATCAAGCTTCAAATGTCACATGATTGAAGCAGTTCTTGATAACGAAATTGAAAAGGACCCCCTCAAAGAAATTACTAACCACACGATACCAACAACCACTGTTTATCACAGCAAACCTATACAAATCGAGCCAGGGAAAACCCTAAACATTAATAGTAATCTGAGTCATGACCAACAACAAAAATTTACTCAATTTATTTTAAAACATAAAAAAGCTTTTTCTTGGGACTACTCAGACATGAATGGGATTGATCCCCAGCTATGCATGCACCATATCTACATTGAAAAAGATGCTAAAACCATTCGACAACCTTAGCGAAGATTAAATCCTCATTTAAAAGACATTGTTAAAGAAGAACTTCAAAAACTTTTAGATGTTAATTTTATTTATCCTATATCTGACAGTAAATGGGTCTCTCCATTAGTTTTAGTTCCTAAAAAGAATGGGAAATGGAAAATATGTGTTGACTATAGAGAACTCAACAAGGCCACGTAAAAATACCACTTTCCCCTTCCATTTATTGATCAGGTTCTGGATACATTGGCAGGAAAGAAATTTTTCTCTTTCCTAAATGGCTTCAGTGGCTACAATCAAATCCAGATTGCTCCGAAGGACCAGGACAAGACTACCTTTACCTGTCCCTGGGGAACATTTTCCTATAGGGTATTACCTTTTGGACTGTGCAATGCACCCGCCACATTTCAACGAGCCATACTCAGTATTTTCGCAGACCTGATAAATGAAGGATTAGAGGTATACATGGATGATTTTACACCCTATGGAGATGACTTTGACCAAGCATTACAGACATTAGAAAAAGTTCTGTAACGGTGTATTGCTACTAGCCTATGTTTAAGTCACAAAAAGTTCCATATGATGATGACAGAAGGCTTGATCTTGGGATATTAAATTTCAGCAACAGGAATTCAGGTAGATCCGACAAGGATACAGGTAATTCTTTTATTAGCTACTCCCTGCACTCAAATAGAGGTACGTAGTTTTTTAGGATTTGCTGGATATTATCATTGATTTATCAATAATTTTTCACAGATTGCCGCACCACTATGTGCCTTAACAGGAAACACTGATTTCATATGGACTGACAAATGTGATACTGCTTTTTCATATTTGAAATAGCTCGTATCTACAGCACCAGTACTACGAGGACCAAACTAGGATATACCCTTTCAAATCTCATCAGATGCATCAGATATAGCCATTGGAGTAGTTCTTGGCCAAGAGGAATAAAAGAAACCATATTCTATATATTACATTAGCAAGAACTTAACTCCTGCTGAGTTAAATTACACAGTAACAGAGGAGTTTTTAGCATTCATTTATGCTATTAATAAATTCAGACACTATGTAACTCGATACCCTATAATTCTGTATACGGACCACTCTGCCGTTAAATATTTAGCTAATAAACCAGTTACGAATGGAAGAGTGACACGTTGGTTGCTTCTTTTGCAGGAATTTTATATAACTATAAGGGATCGACCAGGGAAGGATAACCTTGTAGCTGATTTCCTTTCCCAAGTACCAAGAACAGATGATGCAATAATAGTAGAATATCAGTTTCCAGATGAAAACTTGTTCATTGTTACCATAAAAACACCATGGTATGCAGATGTGGAAAAATTTTTAACAGTAGGAAATCTACCTAAACATCTGACATCCAGAGAAAGGAAATCCATAGTACAACGCAACACTTAGTTCTCCTGGATTGGAGGATATATTTTTCACACAGGGGCTGATATGCACATCCGTAGGTGTATCAGGGAAGATGAAATCTCTGACATATTAAAAGCTTGCCACGACGGACCATGCGGTGGACATTTTGCAAACTGTAGAACTGGACATAAAATCTTACAAATGGGCTATTATTGGCCCATGATCTGTAAGGATGCTAAGAATTTTTTCCAAGCCTGTGATATCTGCCAACGGATGGGCCGCCCTAGCCAATCTGATGAGATTCCCCTGCATCCACGGTTGATTATAGAACCTTTCGAGCATTGGGCACTAGATTTTGTTGGGCCGATTAACCCATCATCCAATCAAAAATCATACATATTGGTTGCAACAGAATATGTGACCAAGTGGGTGGAAGCGGTTGCATTACCTAGGGCCACAGAAGAAACTGTAATACATTTTCTTTTTGAAATTTTTGTACGATATGGGTTACCTAGAGAAGTAATCACTGATGGAGGACTGCAATTTGTGGGCCACAAGATTGCTACTACACTAAAAAATCACCATTTTATTCACAGGATTACCTCTCCATATCACATGCAAGCCAATGGGTAAGTAGAAAGCACCAACAAGGTAATTGAAGCTATCCTAACAAAAACGGTCTCGTCACATAGACAAGATTGGGCTACTCAACTGCTAGAAGCCTTTTGGACATATTGTACAACATGGAGGAACACTATTGGATACTCCCCATATCAACTGGTATTTGGTAAGGAACCTATCTTTCCTATTGAATTTGAGATACAAATGCTAAGGATAGCCTAGGCAGTAGGACTAGATTTAACTGAAGCCCAGATTAATCGATTACAACAGATAAATGAATTAGATTAAATTCGGCTATCAGCTCTTCAGCATACTGCACTGATCCAACAACAAAGAGCAAAATGGCATGATACCCTCATCAAGAGAAAAACCTTCCATGAATGTGATTAGGCACTTTTTTATGATTCTAGGTTCCATGATTTTCCAGGAAAACTTCAGACCAGATGGTTAGGCCCCTATGAGATACAACAGGCACATGAAAATAGTACCCTTACATTAACAACCATTGATGGGTCTGGCCACTCTTTTAAAGAAAACAAACATCGAGTATGCCTCTATCACAAACCTCTTACAAGGGAATCCTTTTGCCAGCAGATACGAGAAGATTCCACAATACAAATTATTGCTGAGGAGGATAACCCTTCCATAGCACTAGCCCAATGAGATGTATTCTTTTCTGAATTCTATACATATTTTTTTTTTTTATTGATTGGATTTTTTTGATAAATAGTTAGTTTTGTTTTTCTTTTGTTGTTCCCTACAAGGAACAACAAATTTCATTTACATACATTGACTGTTTCCTAAAAAGGACATTACTTTTTGTATATTTCATTTTTCTATTCCCTACAGGGAATAGTTGCTATTCCCTCTAAGGAATAACAATTTTTTGTATGTATTTCTGTTGTTCCCTCTAAGGAACATCAATTTTTTGTATGTATTTCTGTTGTTCCCTATAGGGAACAGCTGCTGTTCCTTACAGGGAACAACAAATTTTTTTTTCGTGTGTGTTTTTGTTGTTCCCTACAGGGAATAGCTATTGTTCCTTACAGGGAACAACAAACTTTTTTCGTATGTATTTTTGTTGTTCCCTACAGGGGATGTCAGCTATTGTTCCTTACAAGGAACATCAATTTTTTCTGCGTGTATTTTTTTTTTTGTTCCCTTCAGGGAACAACTACTGTTCATTCTAAGGAACAACACTTCTGTGTGCATTATTTTTTGTTGTTCCCTATAGGGAACAACTGTTGTTCCCTTTAAGGAACAACACACATTTTGTGGATTTTTCTTTTGTAAAACAACATCTGGTGAATATTTTTGAGAACGTAATGGCATGCAATATATAATGTGTATGGAAGATCAATAGACCAGGCAAAATACCGTGTATATTATCATCTTTAATAAGAATGTTTCATGATAATCTAAACAAAAGAGAAAAGGACGCAGTGTCTATTTCATTTACTGTCCTCAGTTCCACTCTGAAACACATTGATTGATTATCTTTACCATGATGGTTTCCCCTTGCTTATATAACTTTCTCTATATATTATCAATGAGATGATGCGTATATTTCTTTATATATTGATATCTCATAACTTCTTCCACCATACCTACTCTTAAGGAGTGGTGAATCATCCACTATGTATAAATGGGGGACTGAATTTAAAAATAATAAAAATAAAAGAAGATTATGTTTCACTGATGATTTTATGATTCTTTTTCCACAGATGGAGGATAGGGGGTCTCATCACAAACCAACCTACCATGATCATAAGGAAGGAGAGAAGTGGCATTCCCATTATGGCTACCACACCAAGGTTATGATCTAGTAGATGTAATAATCATCCTTGGAAACAAGAGGTCTCATCACAAGCCAGCCTAACCACTTTCGCTACTTCCCAATGAATGGAAATGCGTTCACCTGGTCACCAAACCAGCACATTGGTCTCTACTATGGATATCATCAGACACTTCCCCAATTATACATAGATAACCATGGTTCCCAAAGGTTAAAAGCAACTCTGTCGAGGCTATGGACGCCTATGGGAAGCAGAAGCTCTGCTGATGGCATTAAAGCTTTACTCTACATCAATAATCTCTGATACCCTCTTCTTATAAATAATTTTCTATGGAGAAATTGTAATCCCGACATACCTTTAACCTTTATGCATGAATATCTTTTTAATCAATCACAATGTTTCAGTGGAATAACGGCACTAAAAGTTTTGATTTCTTGTGTTATCCTTTCATACATCATATCATGATAGCTTATCACTTATTTATAAATCATGGTACGAGCCTTGATATTATTTCTCCAATACAGTTTATAATCTTGTCATGACGGCGCGTACCTCATTACTTCATTACCACTGTACTTTTTCACCGGCGCCTTACCTTTTCATTTATTTCGATCGAGGATGACCTATTATTTTGAAGGGGGGCAGGGACCTCCAGTGTACTTTTAAGTGCATTGTCACTTTTTCATTTGATTTTGCAAGAACGATATGATTTTCCATGATTACTGAAGCATGTGGTATGATAACGATTTCAATAACAATATTTACATTTATAAAATATCACATAACCATTTGTTGTTCCATTATTCCACTTTGTGTGTCCCTGCGTTCTCCCTGCTACTTTTATCAATTGCAGAGTTTCAGTGCCATGGGAGGAAGATCTGTATGCAGAAAACCGCTAGTACTGGCTGTTTTTTATGCAGCTGGGGTAGTTTTAGCTGAAGCTGGGTGGATAGTTTATTTCACACGATTTCAGGCACCCAACGAAGAAATTGCCATTGAGTTTCTACGGAACTTGTGAAATGAACAAACTACTGTAAGTGGTAGAAAAATCTCTGTATCAGACACAATGATAGCAGAATTATCTAGTTTACCAGCAGAAGGACCTATGTGGACTGGCAAGCGATTGAAGTTGCAGGATGTCATCGAAATATTCAAAAATGAAGGAAAAGAGCTGGTCAAGAAAGGCAAAGGTGTTCGACTATCTTCTCTTGGAAAGCCATGGGAAGAATTAGCTATAATTGTCCAGAACTACATCACCTGCGATAGGCGAAAAGATGTTGTAAGGCCGCGCCAACTTAAACTTCTAGCAGTTTTAAAACAAAAATGCTCTGTTAATTTACCAACGTTGTTGAAATCTTTATTGCATGACACTGCTGAGAGGTTGAGACGGTCCCAACATGTAGAAACAATGGTAAGCCACCACTGCCTGATTAGACTGATAGTTAGCAATAATCTCGCTCAGTAGCAACTAAGCTGGGATGATTTAGCATTAGCTTGCGAAGAAGGCTTAGCCTTTCCTGCCCCTATCTCGATTCAGAAAAGGAAAATAACTCCCCTTTTAAGAAATATACCTCTCAAATGCAGATGGTCCGCAAGGATAAGGTTAAGGCTAGGGGTGGCCGAAAACCCTCAAGGTAGCACTAGCCAACCCATATAGATATCAAGCCCAGTTAGATAACAACCCTTGCAGCTAGAAGGTGAAGGCCAGGATAACCCCAGTGAAGAAACATGACAGTCCGGGGAGGAACAAAGGAATGAATTAGGACTCACCCTGACACCAAGTATGAGCCCCCAAGGTGATTTATTGCATGATTTTGAATTTTCCTAGGTTCTGGCTAATATGAGTTATTATATGCAGCAGGAAAAACCGCTTAACCTGAACGAAGAAACAATCCAATCTCCCGAGAATACCGGCAATACTGAACATCTATCTCCTTTAAGGGAAGCAAGCCTCGAAGCTAAAATAAATGAAGAAGCTAGTTAGGAAATAGTGCACCAATCTGGTGACACGCTTCTGGTGGAAAATAGCCAGATAGGCCTAACTACAGAAAGTATAGGCCACGAAGAAGAAGTAGAAACAGAAGTGCTTCATGAAGCTGAAACTTAGTCAGGAGACACGATCCTATTAGGACGAAGCCAGGATGAACAACTAGGATCATTGGAAGCAGAAGCTATTCATGAGACTGATAGCAGGATAGTGGCTCTGCCGAGAAACTATAGAGCTAAGTTGAAAAAGCTTAGGAAGGAACGACAGAAGCTGCGTAAAATAGTGAAAAGACTTAGAAGAAAGATCAAAGAAATCACCATGGAAAAGGAACCAGATAGAACTTCAGAGACAGCCAACGCGGCAGTCCAAATAGAAATATATGAAGAAAAGACTACTGGGACTCAAACTGAGCCCATGTCCCCTAAACCTACCATTATTCGAGAAGAACAACATGTAATATTCATAGATACAGCAACTCAGAGAGAGGCTTGGACCTCTAATAATAAGGAAACTCAGATAGAGGACATTTCCTCCCATAATGTGGGCACCCAGACCAGTTTATTAGCTAAAGAAATCATAATATACAATGACCCCACTATTATGAATCTTCAAGAAGAATTAGCTTAGGCACGGCTTGCGTTAGAATAGATGGAACAAGAAACTATTCCACGGAAAAAATATCAAGCATTGCAGAAATAGCTCCAGGAAATGAATACAATAGAGAGTGAGACCTTCGATAGATGTAGGCAGGCAAAAGAGAAAATAATAAAAATCAAGCTCAATTGGATAAGACCATAGCTCAAACAGATTCTATCTGCTTGTTGTATACATATGTTTTGACATGTAGGGCTCCTGCCAATAATTACGCTTTGTATCTGTTGGAGCGATATTTGTTGTTGAAAATCAAAGCCGTAAGGGCTGGAAAATTATTGAATTGAACATTGTTGAAGACTTTATCAGTTGTTGCAAACAACATGGTATAAAGGTTCAAAGATTGCTCTGTGAATTCTACTTGCACAATTTTATATTAGCAGATGAGGTAGAGAAGAATCCCAGTTCTTTCGTGGGATACATCCAGTTCCATGCCTTTATCTCATTTGAAGTCAATCAAATCAAGTGGCTCAAAGCTCATAGTGCCTTCCGAAGGCAACAACATGGGTTTGGCCTTTGGGTGAGAAGGAAACCCAAGCACCCTTTGAAAATGCTTGCAAATCAAAGGAGTTTGATCAAAAGAGTAGGGTTAATTCAAGTCTTGGAGCCTATTCATAAAGGAATTATACAGAACGGAGTGTCATACTTCCAGTCCATTCAAGAAAGTGAGATGACTGCATCCAAACTAGGGTGGGTGGTCTCTACCCGCAGTGTGCAGGACAGGGAGCCATTTAATTACGGAAATTTTAAAGCAGTTGCAGCCCATTTTATCACCTATAGTAATCTCATTTTGAGAGAAGGTCCCTTTTGTTTAGGCTATCGATTTCATAGCCCCATAATTTGGTACCCTCCTAAAGGTTACCGGCCACCGGTGAATTACTCGAGGGAGAGGAAAGAACTGCTTTTGCACTCTTAGCCCAGCACCATGGTTTCAGACCGATCTATGATATTCCTTCTCTAGCTTACTCTTTAACTGTACTTCATCAAAATTTTTTGTTTTCATGAGGACATGAAACAGAGTAAGTAGGGGAGTATTTGAGTCACGAAATGGGTATGTATTTACTGTTGAATTCACCATTGTTTTCCATAATTCTTATCTCTTTCATATCCTAATATCCTAATATGTTATAACTATTAAGGACAATGAAGGAATCATGTGCTGCTATGGTTTAACTAAATTCTATATTTCTTTATACAGGGAAATGGTAAGGGACGATTGCTTTTCCCTAACGTTGGAACAAAGGAACCTGAAAAAACAAAATTAGAATAGCAGAATCCAACCAATGGAGGAAGAAGCGCATCGGTTACATCCAGAGTTAAGAATACATGAAGAAGATTAGAGCGGGATATGTCTTAAGTTAGGAATTGGTTACGAATCCCTCAGGATCGCAGATCCCGAGGGATCATATTTACTGATTAATTTTTATCTCCGCCGGACTATAAAAGCAAGTGATGATAGAAAGCATAGAGAGAAATCTCTGTTATTTTCTAATTTGTAAAACCTAATTACAGACTGTGTTTTGGAGAGAATGACTTATTGTATTGTTACTTCAGTTCAATGATTAATACATAATTGAGTTTCTGTTCTTTCGCCGTATTTGAAGTAATGTAGCAGCACCTGCTGGTGGCTAAGGGCCCGACCTCTGGTGGATTTTTGCTGCTTCCTTGTATCATGTTCTGATATTTCCTAGCGCTTAATCAGTTTGATAATTTCTTGCATGTGTGAATATATTTTATTTAAGCTGTTCCTTATTTCTTGATTTACATTCTATTCATGTTTTGCATTACTATTGGATTGATTACATTCTTCTTGTGATTCATATTGTTATTATTTGTGAGATTCCTTAAATAAGTGCATTATATTCTGCAAGAGTTTGATTACTACTTTCGGACTCTCGGAATGATATTACCCTTGTATTGATTGCATTTCACAATAGATTTAATAGAATTTAGATTTAATCAGCTAAAGTAGAGGTGAGTTATTACTACTGTGCTCTCAGCTGATGATATTGTTATCTGGATTGATGTAAGCTTTGATTTCAATAGAAGACCGCACTTTGATGTTTCTTTAATAATTTCCATTATATTCTATTAGATATTCTCATTTACATTTGTGTGAAGATCTATGCTACAAACCATTACTCTTTAAATAACAGCAGCCACATACTGTGTACACTCTTGAAAGTAGAGGACTTACTCGGATTGATGATTAATGTGAGATAATTAGGAGTTTTAAGAAGCACCTTTTATCATTCAACAAATCTATGAACTGGTTTCCCCAACTGGGGCAGTCACATTTTCGTGTTTTTGAACTCTACACCTGCCGGAATTAGCTAGCATAGCAACTCCAGTGGGAAAGTTTCGAACTGTATTTTTATGTGCCATATAATAGAAATAGTCTTATTTAGAAAAAAAAATATTGTTATTTTCTTAGAAATATCTCTTATCTTATTATAATTTGTACATGTACATGGGCCTATCTACCAAACTATGGCCAAAGCTAAAAGAAGGCCAGACAGCCCTGGTAGAGTAAATCCTATCATCTTTCGATCTATTAATGTAACCTTTTTTTTAAGCTGGTAAAAGGAAATTTATATTGACAAGCCCTAAGGGGCACAAATATCACAAAGGTACAAATTTTAAAATGGGGTACAACTGTAAAATTTTAGACTTACTCAGCACAATAACCCTTTCATTAACCACAGGTCTTCTATTTAACCATAGGACTTACTGTTATAGCCATACTTTGAACATTAGAAATATTTAGGGATACATAAGACTTCTCTATTGGGATTTTGCAACAAAACCAATTTTCTTCATGTCCCTTCCATATGGTAACTGCCCCTACAAACAATTTATAACTTGATAGGGAACAATTCAGAGTCAATCAACATTGTACCTAGAAATAAAATTCCATTTTCAAAGAGTGTTGGAAAAACTCCTTGTAACCTTCCATCCTCTTCTCATTGGATCTCCAATGAAATAACTCTAATCTAGTCTTCCAGGCTTCTGCACAATAAATTGGAAACCTTTTTATTTTTTTGCTACAAGGTCAATTGGAAACCTATTTTTTGTCCCCCCAATTCTCCTTTATTTTCTATTTTTCTAGGCTTATTCGTGGTTTGGTTAGCAATTCCTCTCACATGTTGAACGCACATGTTCCTTAAACTTCAATTATTGCTTCTTCCACCTATGTCAATTGACCTTTTATACTCCATGAAATGGTGTCTCCATAATAGTTGTTTATTTATTTTCTTGAAAAAAACTAATGATGGCCTGAAATTTCCTTCAAAATTACTTTTAAAAAAGAGGAAACTTGACTTTTTTGTACACCATGGTGAATCGGAAATTCATTAGAGTAAGAGTAACTTATACAAGTCCCAAGATCAAACACCAAGAGTATATCCCAATGAACATGAGAGTGTCAAGAGAATTGAACCCATGACCTCTCCTATAGAGAATTGAACCCATGACCTCTCAATAGGAGAGGTGCTTTAATGATGAGAACTCTCAATAGCAATCACCAAATGCCAGCATCAAATATTTACTCAATACTCCACGAGTTCATCATGTGTGGTTAACAAGGCTCATGTCTATGGTTTAAGGACCTCCACTAATCCATTCAATAGATATCAACCTTCACAAAGTATAATGCACACAAACCTAATAGATGTTGCACACAACATGATTCAATCACACGAAGTCAATAACTCATGCATACCACACAGGGCACAGGATTCTTATGCCTTGATGCCGTCTATTAGTCAGTATTAGCTATTATTGTAATTTTACTTAGTGGAGATTATTGAACATTGTTGTAATTATACCGAGTGGTGTGTGATGGATATGCTTATTACTACACCTATTGATGTTTAGTAATAAATAATTACCAATTTCATAATACGAGAGATTTGGGCTTCTTGGAACCCTTGATATTTGTAGGTTTTAACCCTAAACAGAAATTATATACACACGAATCTTATAACAAAAAATAAACAATACCGAGAGCATAAAACATAAAATAGATAAACACAGAGATTTTCCCCTGGATCCCAAATCAGGACGACCAGCTTGATTTTTCATTATATTCCTTTTAGTCTTACAACACATATATATACATGTCGAAGCATACATAAACCCCAATCCATTAACCCTAGATTAGAACATAATCGTAGTTCCCTTGACTGGATCTACAAAATACCAGGGGCCGAAAACCATCATACCCCAAAACCATGTGCAAACTCATGCACAAAACATGGGTGGGTCCGCACACCAAAATTTTTTTTGTCGAGGTGTTGCCCCTGACCCCAACAGTGGGGGATGCCTCCCCCTGTTGTGACCAACACAACGTACAGCACGTGGGGCTAGTCGTGGAAAGAATATAACACATACCCAACATTCTCCCACTTGTTGTTTTCTTTCCACAGGGGGCCACAGGAGAGCTTAGTCATTGGGCCAATTCTTCAACACCCATTGTTTCTCTACACCAAGAGAACTTTTGAGTTCTCACAGACTTCGTCAATGCATCTGCAACATTCTTCAAAGTGTCCACCTTTACCAGCAACACCCTTTTAGCCTCAACCATATCTCTAACAAAGTGATATTGAACACCAGTGTGCTTTGTCTTTGAATGGTAAGCAGGGTTCTTAGGCAAGAAAATTACACTTTGGCTATCACAGTCTATCCTTATAGCTTGATGTACCAACCCCATACTTGAACACAATCTCTGCAACCAAAATGCTTCATTGCTTGCATGAGTGGGTACTATGTATTCTGCCTCTGTAGTTGAAAGAGCCACTACAGACTGTGTTTTACTCATCCAACTGACTGCGCCTCCAAATAGGCTAAACACATACCCACTTGTAGATCTTCTTTGGTCCATATCTCTAGCCCAGTCTGCATCAACAAAACCACTAATTTCCAACATTCTTTCCAATCCTGGTCTTCCTTGGTAGCACAAGCCATAATCACTAGTGCCATGTAAATATCTGAAAACACGCTTCACTGCTGTCCAGTGCTCCTTTCTTGGATTTGACATAAACCTGCTCAATACTCCCACTGAATGTGCAATGCCTGGTCTAGTATAGACAATTGCATACATCAGGATACCCACTGCACTTGCATATGGAACACGGGACATATCCTCCTCTTCTTCTTGTGTCTTGGGACACTGTTTAGCAGATAGCTTTACACCTAGAGGAATATGAAAATTCACCAGTTTAATATCCTGCATATTGAACCTCTGCAATATAGTCTCAACATAATTCCTCTGGTTTAACCAGAGCTTCCTCTTTGCCCTATCTCTCTTAATTTCCATGCCCAAAATATAGTTTGCAGCACCAAGATCCTTCATGTCGAATTTTGAGAACAGCTGGGTCTTCAAATATTGGATAATTTCTTTGTCATTTCCAATCAACAACATATCATCCACATACAAGACCAAATAAATAACACAGTCACCAATTGATTTAAAATAAACACAGTGATCCTCCTTGCTTCTGGTGAAGCCATGTCCTTGTATATAGGTATCAAATTTCTGATACCACATCCTTGGTGACTGTTTTAATCCATACAGAGACTTCTTCAACCTACACACCAGTTATTTCTTACCCTTCACCATAAAGCCTTCAGGTTGCTTCATGTAGATCTCCTCTTCTAGATCCCCGTGAAGAAATTCTATCTTCACATCCATCTATTCTATCTCAAAATCAAATGCAGCAGCAACAGATAAAAGTAATCTAATAGAAGTAACTTTGGAAACAGGAAAAAAAATATCACCAAAATCAATTCTCGGCACCTAGGAATAACCTTATGCTACCAACCGAGCTTTGTATTTCTCCACCTTGCCTTCTACATTCATCTTCTTTTTAAACACCCATTTTCTCCCGATGGGCTTCCTTCCAGCTGACAACTCCACCAAATCCCATGCCTCATTTTTGTGCAAGGATGCCATTTCATCAACCATGGCTTCCTTCCAGAGTTTTCCATCCTCTGAATCTACTGCCTCCCTGATAGTTATGGGATCATCATCAGTTATAGTTAAGGCAAAACCTGAACAAAAAGCAGATGGACTATACCTTTCTGGTTGCCTTCTTTCCCGAACTGATCTTCTCAAAGCTGGGGTTTGTGGCTCTTCCTCTTTTGAATCTTCTTCTGTTGTAGAGTCTAATTCATCCTCCTTTAGCTCAAACTCTATCTTCTCAGGTTCCTTTGGTAGGACTTCATGTGTAACAACATCTTTCACCTCTCTAAACACCACATCTCGGCTGTACACAACCTTCCTTGTTTATGGGCTCCAAAGCTTGTAACCCTTTAAACAATCCTTATACCCAATAAAGATGCACCTTTCAGATTTATTATCCAACTTGGTCCTTTTCTCCTTTGGAACATGTACATATGCATCACATCCAAATACCCTTAGATGTGAAAGAGAGGGTTTCTTACCAGTCCATACCTCATGTGAAGTCTTATCCTCCAACGCTGATGAAGGTGATCTGTTAACTAAGTAACATGCAGTCTCCACTGCCTCTGCCCAGAATTCTTGTCCTAACCCGGTACCACTGAGCATGCTTCTTGCCTTTTCCATCAGTGTTCTATTCATTCTTTCTGCAACTCCATTTTTCTGAGGTGTGTATGGAGTAGTATTTTGCCGTGCTATACCACACTTCTTACAGAACTCTTCAAATTCCTTCTTGCAGAACTCCCCACCATTATCTGTCCTCAACGCCTTTATCTTCTTCTCTTTCTGGTTTTCCACCAGAGCCTTAAATTCTTTAAATTTGTCAAAGACTTCAGATTTCTTCCTCAAGAAATATATCCATGTATTCCTTGAGAAGTCATCTATGAATGAAACATAGTACACAGACTTTCCCAGTGATGGAACTGACACAGGTCCAAACACATCATTGTGCACAAGTTCTAATATCTTGTTCGCCCTCTTAGCACCAGAAGGAAAACTCACCCGATTATGCTTCCCATATACACAATGTTCACAGAAATCGAAATCCAGAGAGAAATTAGACATACCTTCTACCATACCATTTCTATGTAGTATCTGAAGGCCCTTCTCTCCAATATGTCCAAGCCTTTGATGCCATAGCATGGTATTTTCTCTAGAGATAGCTAGGCTTTCTGCTCCACTTTTAGGAACCACATGACTGTTACACCCATCAATAACAGTGCTACCTTGTAGCTTGTACAGAGTTCCAGTCCGAACTCCCCGCATTAATACCAGTGCTCCCCGAACTATCTTGCAGACATCTTTCTTGAACACTATTTTTACACCTGCATCATCCATCTTGCTTATAGAAATCAGATTTCTAGCCAATGCAGGAATATGGAGAACACCAGGAAGTGTTCTAATCCTTCCACCTTGTAGCTTCAGCTTGACCTTTCCACATGTGATGATTCTAGCCTTCCTATCATCCCCTAGGAAGACATCACCATCATATTTCTCATACTCGCAGCACCACTCCCTATGGGGAGTGAAGTGAAAGGATGCACCTGAGTCAATCAACCATGACTCATGATCTACATGTGTATTTGAAGAAGAAGCCAAATACACATCCCCACCTTCATCCAAGGTGGTTTTTGAATTTGCAGAAGGAGCATCATCAGATCCCTTTCCTTTCTCAAGAGCTTTAGATCTGCAGTCCTTTTTTTAGTTCCCTTCCTTTCTGCATTTCCAGCATACCTTTAAAAACTTTCCAGGAGATTTAGATCTCCCTCTAGATTTGGATCTCCCACTCGAAAACTTATTCTTGTTTTTGTTTTATGACCTTCCTCGTACAGATAAGGCATCTCCATTCTATCCCTCCATATTTCTTCGTCTCATTTCCTCAGACAGCAAGGCTGAGACAATGTCATCAAAATTCAAGGTAGTTGTATTGCTAACTATTGCAATAACCAGACTATCCCACAAGTTTGGTAGAGAAAAAAACAAACTGATGCACTTATCTTCATCTGAGATTTTAATATCAATAGATGACAGGTGACTTACCACAGTATTGAAGGCATTCAGATGCTCTGTCACCGAGTCTCCATCCTTCATCCTCAGGTTATATAGCTTTTTTCGTAGGAAAAATTTATTCACCAGAGACTTAGATTTGTACAAAGTCCCAAGTTTTTCCCACAAATTCTTCATCGTAGCTTCCCCAGATACATTCAGAAATACTAAATCTGAGACACACAATCGTATTGTGCTCTTAGCCTTCCGATCCAGTTTCTTCCAGTCTTCATTTGACATTGCCATTGGTTTAGTACCTAGATCTACCGCAATCCACTGATCTTTATCCACCAGCAGATCCTCCATCTTGAGCTTCCACAACTCAAAACTCTGACCATTAAATTGATCAATCTTTATCTTTCCGCTGCTCGCCATCTTCTTTCACTGCAAGAATTGATCCCGCATATCTCCCACTGAATAGGGTCTACCTCACACCCGAGAAAAAAATACTCAGCAGCAAAGGTGTCCCCTTGAAGCTAAAATAGCTCTAATACCAAATGTAGGTTTTAACCCTGAACAAAAATTATCTACACACAAATATTATAACATAAAATAAATAATAGCGAGAGCATAAAACATAAAACAGATAAACACAGAGATTTTCCCCTAGATCCCAAATTAGGATGACCAGCTTGATTTTTCATTATATTCCTTTCAGTGTTACAACACATATATATATACATGCCGAAACATACATAAACCCCAATCCATTAACCCTAGATTAGAACATAACCATAGTTCCCTTGACCGGATCTACAAAATACCAGGGGCCGAAAACCATCGTACCCCAAAACCATGTGCAAACTCATGCACAAAATATGGGTGGGTCCGCCTATGAGTGGGGGATACCTCCCCCCTTGTGACCCCCCTGCTGTGCTCGATGCAACGTACAGCATGTGGGGCTAGTTGTGGAAATAATATAACACACACCGAACAATATTCACCTTGGGTCAGTTGTGCTTTTGCCATTAAGTTTGTCTATATATTTATTTGTTGAGGTCAAAATTGTCTCTAAATAGAGTTTTAGCTTCACAATTAAAACATATGCCAAGGTTCCGCAACTCCATTTTAACATTCATCTTTTCATAAGTATCAGTGATTGTATTTTGATTACAAAGTGATCGTATTTTGATTACAACAAATTCGTAGGCCTAGAATTCATTTGCAATTTACAATTTCCTTATGAACCTGATCTTGGATGAGTTTAAGTATTGACAATAATTTCTTTTTTTTTTCAGAAGAAGAAAAGAACGATTTCAATATAAAATATATTGATCAGTACATGACTCATAATTTTTTAATATATCCCATTCATAAGTGGGAGAGAGTGTAGCACGTACACCACACAACAGAGCATGTAGCATAAAAACCCTAATTACATTCATCAATAACAAATTTGGTAAATGATATCAAAACATATAACATGAGTAGACAGTTAAGGTGAATGATATTATAAATTGTACATTAAAAGGTTCTTCATTACGGAAAATTATGTACACATTAAAACAGAAACAGAGTACATTAACAGGTTCTTTAATGAAAGAACCATGCTATGAGAGTCCCAAGAAAAATGATAGCAAATGTGTATACACATAATGATGACCTATGCCGATGTTGATCAATGTTTGCCAATGGAATAACTGGTGATTCTATATCATCTTTGGCACCTACATCTACACTGGAAATTTCTCCAACCACTGGATTAGTGGAAATTCTATCGATCTCCACAAGGTGATTTATCGGAAAAGAATGAAATCGAGCACTCCAGATTTTTGTTTCTCTGTAGGGGGGATTCAAATTATCTTTCCGAAAATTGTATATGCCTTCCATTTGATAACATATTAACTCTGAGTTAGTCAATACCATTATGTCACTAACCCCATTTTTTTTGGCCTCTTTTAAGCCTGCGACAACTGTAATGTAGTATGCTTTGTTATTCGATGTCCTTCCTTGAACTTCCCATATTTTGTATAACATGTGTTTTTTTGCCCCATTGTGAAGGAAAAATTTTACCAATGCTCGACCCAGATTTAGGCAGCATGATACTTCAATGTAGAGGGTCCACTTTTCCACCATTCTGTAAGCTTAGAAGAACTGTGTGATGACAACAAAATAAATTCATATTAGAATATGAAATGTGATAAACTATTTACGCACCTCCAAACCCTGCATATTCTTTAGATATAGAATTTTAGGTTATACGTGTCACAAGTGTAGACACTGGATAATAAAATAAATAAAAAATTATATAACCAGGAAAACCTGCAGTTTACTACCCAATCTACATATAAATTATCCCTGGAAGTTATGACAACAATTAAGAATTCAGCTCTCTTGTTATACATGTTATAAGTGCAGAGTCTTGGACTCTAAATATCAACATTTTTAGGCCCTATATCATCAACTATGGATGACATATCTAGACAGAATAAATAGTAAATTCACCTCGAATAATTGATAAGGAGGTAAGAAACAAATTGCCTATAAAATAGAGAGATTCATAGTATTTGAGGCACTTCTTGAAAATGATATTGTTTTCTAAGCTTAAATACTACCATGTACAATCTCGCATTAGCAGCCTATATTCCTGGAATTAGACCTTAAAGATGCTCCTCATAATGATCCCTTTCTCTTTGAACATTTTTTGCTGCAAGTCTCGTCCTTCTTAACTAAGGTCAAAGAATGGTCATTGGAAATAGACAAAACTGCAAGAAATAACATACATAATTTCTACATAAAATTAAAGGCCTTTAAAGCCAAGCTAAGAGATTGGAATAAGACAGAGTTTGGAAATATATTCATAGAAAAACAAGCCCTATAATCCCAATTGCAACAAATTCAACCAAAAATAATGATAGAGGGATATGTTGAAGTTCTTATCATGGAGGAAGGATAACTACTCACCAAGATAGAGGAACATCACAAGTAAAAAGTGTTATATAAGAAAAAGTCCAAAATAAGGTGGTTAAAAGAAGGGGAAAACAACACCAAATTCTTCCATAAGGAAATGATCAAACACCAACACAACAACATAATTTTTTCTTTAATGAATAGTATTGGGATCCAAATAGTGGCCCATGAAAATTTAGAATAAGAGTTGGTAACTTATTACTATTCTCTCCTCTCAAAACCATCTCCCGGCTGATAACCCAAAATCTAGAAAATTACCTTAAATATTGCATATCCAACTCAGAATAAGGCCCTGATGAGGGAAATCACTATTGCAAAATTTGAGGAAGCTATAATTTTTACATCTAAAAATAAGGTTCCTAGGCCATATGGATTAAAAAAAAAAGTCTTTCAAGAATGCTAGCCATTTTTAGGCACAAAAATTCACTCATTGGTGGAAGAATCCCAATGATCCCGCTATGCCAATGGCCATGCCTTGATCCTACCCTCCTAATTATGGTCCCGAAAGCAGATAAATTCATATTAACTCCCTTCTTTTCAAATATCTTGGATCCCAATTAGTTGAAATTTCATTATGAATCAATCATTTATAGAGCACCTGTAATGTATCTCATAGTTGTACCTTTTAGTCTTTGAATCGGGTTGTCTCACTGGTTCTCCTAAAATTAGTTTTATAATCTCTCCCGTTATACCACTCTATGTTATGGTAACCCCTAAAGAACTTCCTAGATGAATAAAAAATTATTTGTAGAACCTTTCTATGGGGTGGGTCCATGAGGGAAATAAAGTGGTCACTAGTTGCATGGGAAAAACTCAGCCTTCCAAAATTGGCAGACAGTTTGGCCCTATGAGATCCTGAAACACTCAATAATAAATTTGGAGAAAATTTTTTGTGGAGTTGGATTCAAGGTGGGAAAGAATTATGGTGATGGATATGGAGTTGAAATTATAGTACAATAACCTCTCAATCGGAGAAATTATGGACTCCAAATTTCCCTCCAGGCCCTTCTAGATGGAATTTAACAAATGAAACAAGAAATTGATACACGGACATTAATACAAGGAAATCAAGAATGGCCATAAAAATCTATTTTGGAGTGATTTATCTATGGAGAGTTTTCTTATTTCATGGAGTTTGCACAAGGAGCACCTGTTAGGTCCCACTCTGCCTCCTTTTTGTAATTGGTCACAAGTCAGGACTCTGTTTGACATGTTAGCGCTCAAATCTACCTTAGGCTGAAATAAGGTAAAACTCAAGGCAACATCAAACCACGCTCAGCCTCGTAGCTAGCCCTACGAGGACAGGAGAGGGCTCTCTCCGAGTCTATCTCGGCAAAAGGTCTTCAAAGGGGCTGAGATGACATAAAATGGGAACTGATTTTAGGCTAGTAAAGAGATAGAAAGGTTTGATTTTGATTTTTTGGGTTTTTGTTGGAAAAATGGGAAAAACAATTTTGGGCTTGGGGATGAGGCCAGATCTTTGCAGAATTCGAGTTGGGGCGAGGTAGGCAGTAGTCTTGATGCTTTTTTATCATGTGTATGGATGGATCATAATGACAAGGAGTTGAAGAGGGCAAGGGAGAACAAGGATCCTCTCCAAACTGGCGAAAACATATAAAACTAAAGAAATTTAAAGGCAGAGCACTGGAAACAATGGATTCAACCTCATTTACTCATTCATTTAGTTTCAGAAGCAAAAGAAGGGAATGGCATACATTAAACATTAAAGGAATTACAAATAACTGAGAGAAAACACCATCAAAACTGAAAGCCACAAGAATCCCAACAGGTGCTGCAGAACCTCTGATCTTTCCTTAGCCAAAATGTAAAAAATATGTACAATAGTGTGCCAAACTTCTCCCAAGAGTCCAACCTGTAGAATGTCTTAGAAATTACATCATATAGACCATCCTAACCCCTTCCCATGCCTCTATGGGTCGAATTCCTCCTTCTAGGAGCAGTTTCAACCAATTCTAAACAAGGAGCTAGAATCTAGGCAGCCAAACAACTTGCCTCTAAAAGGAAGGAAACTGATTCTTTCACTTGATTTTCACTTTTTTGGGAGTGAATCATCTAGAACAGGTAAATTTGAATCAATGTTACATTACAACCACAAAATTACATCAATATAACTCAAAAATTACATCCACAATCAAAACTGGGCCAACTGGCCGAAATCCTGAGCTCGAAAATGAAAAATTGACCAAAAATCCTTATGCGTCGCGTGCTTGAGCTCTATGCATCGCGTGCCTTTCAGCCTGCTTTTGGGGCACTTCTCATCATCAAAATCAGGTTCATGATAGCTTTTTGGAAAGCCCTGGATGTCTGCTATCCAACTCAAGTGGAATTTCCCAATTTGGAGCTCATTTGCCCCTCCAAAACTTCATTCTCCCACAAGTACTTCCTGCTGGTGCAAAAGGTGGCAGAAAGGTGATTTTCATGGTGTTTTTGGCCCTTTACAAGTACTTCCTGCTGGTGCAAAAGGTGGCAGAAAGGTGATTTTCATGGTGTTTTTGGCCCTTTTGATCATCCAGAACTTGGTGAAATGCTTCGGCCATTTTTGAGCATGCATAACTTACCATGAAAAATCCAAAAATACAAATTTTTCCTCCATCAAGTGTCCCAATCATAAGCGCGCGTCGTGACGCGCTACGCGTTGGGCTGAAAAACCTATTTTGAGACCAAAATTTTCAAAAATGACAAAAACTTCTCCAAATTTGCTGAAATTCGGAGCGAAGATTCCCCATCATACCTCATGCTCAGCCAAAGCCTCGGCCAAAATCCAGAGCGGATCAGGCCTTTTTCACCGTTTCAGTGCTCTGCTCAACCTCCTCTTCAGAATCTTCATTTTTGCTTTGCAGACATGCATGCGGGCCCAATAATGACCTTTCATATGATGGAGCATGTCTTTGTCTCTATTGGCCTTTGCCAACAACTTCTCCAGATGAATGTTAACATGCATGAATTCGGTCTCTCGCTCAATTGGTGTCATGTCACCCGGTCTCTTCTGGGCCAATTGTCGATCTTCATGGATTCACTGCAGCTCTAAAAGTGTGTGCTGATCCTCTAGCTATTTGTTACGCTGCTCCAGGTAGTTTATCACCCACTGAGCTCTCTGCAACTTAACATTCAGCGTGTCAATCTCGGCCTTCTGCTCCTGGATGATCTCTTTCAGTTTCGAGCTAGGAGATCTCGCATCAACATCGATGAGTGTAAAGTCAGTGTCTCGGCCTCCTGAAGGGCCCTCATCATGCATAGGCCTCTTGCCTCTATCCTAAACCTGTACCTGTGCTGATGAAGAAGGCGAGACCCCTTCCACATCATGTGGAGATAATACTCGCTCTGCTAATGAAGTCAACGAGACCCCTTCCACATCATGTGGAGATAATACTCGTCGTGTAGCTGCAAATAAGGCCCTCTGGCCTCGCTGATATGTCACATACACTAGAGCACTGATATGCTCAGTCTCAGGAATATCCAACTGGTGTGAAGGCTCTCCCTCATCATGAATTACCTAGAGAGGCGGCTGTGGCGCTGCAAAGTAGTCACGGGAGATGAACTCATCCCATGCAATGCCCTGCCGTGTGAGCTGATGTACCACCATGATTTTGATCAGCGCGTAGTGATATATGCTGCTATGCTGCTGTGCTAGGGTCTTCTTCTGTACAAGAAATTTCATCCGCTCTATGTTGTGATACATGAAGTATGGAATGCTCATCATACGTACCCTCGTGAAATGCATCAACAAACGGATATGGTACGCATAAAGGCGCGAGAATCTGCCCTCGCAACTGAAATATCGAATGATGAGTTTCATCAATGGTGAAAAATCATCCTTCAGAAATCTGAATGGAAATACCCTGCTCAGCTGCCTCATATACCCAGGTTTGATGTATGGCTCATAGTAGGATTTCTCTAGCTGTTGTCGTTTGTTCCATTCCTCTCCTATGTTTGGTATCCCGGTGGCCTGAGCAATGGTCTCTGGTGACAGAATGAAGTTAACTCCGGCAAGGTTTACACGGCCATCATGTAAATGTACAAAAAATAGGCGAGCTAGCTCATGATGATGCTGAGTTTGGGAAATCATCTCACAGTACTGGAAACATGACTGATGCTGAAAACAATCCATTGCAAGCGGGCAAGCCTGCAATTGAGCCAAAGAAGTAGGCTCCTCCCTGACATGCCTACCATTTTTGCCACTTTTGTGAGACCTCTGTGGCACATTAACCTCTGCTGTGGAATCACTTTCATACTCCTGCTCATAAACTAAATCCATCTCTGACATGGCACTGAAATCAAGATGTTTGCAAAATATATGTTGCAAGAAAAATGAGGTAATTTGGCATGAATCTGGGCGAAGGAGTAAAATTTTTTGGCCCTGAAACTCTACGTGCCGCGTGAATTCCCAGTGCACCGTGCGCTGTGTATGCGTCATGCGTGTGCAAAAATGCACGGGCCTGTGATGCCCAATGCGTCGCGCGCCTTGTGTGCATCGCGCGCCACCTGTATACGTCGCGCGCACTACCACTTCGACTTCCACAGCTTTGAAAACAAGTTTTTTCCCTTCAACTCTCCAATTCGACCTTTGCTTTGGGAATTTGTGAAAATGACTTGTTCTCCATGGTTTATATAGGTTGAAAAATATCTCATAAGAATCAGATTTGATTTTAATTTTCTCCATAACCCACTTTGTAATGTTTGGCAATCTTGGCACTTTATCATTTAATGAAATTCTGTCTTTTGGCTTTTCACTGTTTTTTTCTGAGTTTTGGACTGATGTAATGATTTGATTTTTGTAGGGATTTTGGAATTTTGACTTCGGCAAAGACCAAAGGCTTTCTTTGAACTTTTTATGGTGGAACAAATACAAAATTATTACAAAAAATAAAATTGACAGTTTCTAGTTCAAAACAGAGTTTTGGACTAGAAATGTCTTCAAATGTTTTTGAGAATAAAAATATGAAATAGGAACCTTTTTGAAACCATCCTCATGGCCTGCGGGCATTTATTACATGTAACAAAAGACTGAAAACCCTAGACTCTCGGACTAAAGACTCTTGTTGACGAAAATCATTATTTATGACCATGAATGACGTGACCTGAACTTTGATGATTTTTGAGGAGTTTTAATTAGCCCTGCAGGTACAAGCATGAGGAAATACAAGACGACCAGACCCTCTCGTCAGTCAATGGCATGCCCCTAGCGAAATGCAATGAAGTGGAATGGGCGAGACACCTAAAAATGATATGCAAAAAGCGAAATGATCTCTGACGGAGGGCCGTAAGGACCGACTCTAACATGACATAGCTAACAACATGAGCCGTTTTGACTTGGTGTAAATGAAATGGAACTCATATGTGACATGGTGATATATATATATATATATATATTAGAAATTAACTGTCCACCCCAGAAGATGGACTAAGGCTTACCAATGTCAACAATGTTGGAAAACCCCAAGTAGACATAGAAAGAACAATTTCTATTGCTATCATAGTTCAGAACTTTCTTTCTCCATGGAAGCAATGCAAGCAAGCCTTTCATAAACCTGTTACAATTTTAACAATTCCACTAATCTCCCATGGTCAAGAACACATCACAATAAGAAGCATATTTTATTGTATCTGATTCTCACCTCAGAGAGATCATGATTGGTGGTTTTGCTACCTTCATGAGAAATTGGAAAATGTTGAGAATTGCAAGGAGTCTGCTCAGTACTAGCAACCTTTCCATGATAGGTAGGAATTATCCGAGAAAATTTCACAGACAACAAAGTTTTTATCAATATCAGATGTGCTACATATACCCATAAATATTGAAACAAGCAAACCATACCTACATTATCGTTCCTTCTTTCTCATTTTTCATGTCAAGTTTGTCATCACATCTTGCTGGACCCAAATTTGATATGTCATACCTATACCAAGCATTTAATCATATGAAACTCTTGAGTTGTCAACCTATAAAATGGTGTTATTTCTCATGAAGCCCTAAATTCATAGTTTATAGCCAAAACCTAAAATACAAATGCATACATCATAACAAGCTTGCATGCATTGATTATGATTGCTCTTGTAAAATGTACTAATGGTAATAATCAGAGTGCTGATCTGGAATTTTGTAGTGCATTTCAAGAACAGTAAGGCAATATAGGTGGTTTGTCAAAATATACATATTTCAAAATAAAACCATACAGAAAATGAGTGTATTTATGTTGAAGGTATAAACCAACCAAACAAAATACAAATTTGTTCTGCACCAGAAGAAAGTATATTGCTTACCAATCATGAGGTATTCCAGCTTCTGTTCATGCAACATAGTTATAAGGACCTTTTAACTCCACATTGAGCTCCTCTGAAAGCTCTATAACAAACATGTTATATGCAATGCTACACCATAATTATGGATGCCACAAAAGCAAGTTGATGAGCAAAGGTAGATCAATGAAAAGGCATGCTTGAGGCATGGAATTGAAAAGATTACGAAGTCCAACTTCCATGTGTATTTATCAGGGTTTAAATTTCCATACAAACCTGTAAATGTCTTGTCAGGCATGTGAACCATCTTTCCACATACTGTCAGAAACAAAGACACACCCATTGCAACATTTGCAATTTCTTCTTCTACAATGCATTTTACAATGTTGGATGTCCTATTATCACCAAGGCCAACCAATTTTTGTACAAGCCTAGGTCCAACACCAAGACCTATGGCCTCCTAAGACAATTAATATAAAATCATTGGATACTCGAGGTTGACAATTTTCTTCAAACAAAAGAATAGTTTGCTAACATGCTCAGATGACTAGAATATAATTATAAATATTGAGAGAAATAAAGGGTAGCTTGAAATAATCTTATTGAACATGAAAAAATTGAACTTGAACTTCTTGCCATATTAAGGAACAAGATCATTTGACACATGAATATAGCATTGGCAGAAGATAAAAGCATCAGCTTATACACACAACATATGCTTTTACTAGCATATATTTCCAAAAAATATAAGTGCAATTTAGGATTGCAAAACATTGATTGAACTGAAAGAGTAGCAATAAGGCAAGTAACATTTGTCACTACACCTTTACTATTTCCTTAATTTACCTTAAAGTTTTTTTATCTGCTATGAATTACTAAAACATCATTCGCACTAATGCGTTCTACAACAATCACAACTATTTTCTGCAGTGTTTTGACAGGAACCATGAAGTATCTACCACATTTAATAAAGTTCTGAATAATCATTTTTTCAAACCAGGTGGGGGAAAAATATTTCTTGTAGTAGAAAATTTAGGGAAGCCCACAATATCATATCTCTACAAACCATACCATACCATACCATATCTAAACCATACCATACCATACCATATCTAGACCATACCTCTCTCTTGCAATGGACAGCCTATGGACGTCGCTCGCTACCACTGCCCACTATTGACTATCAAAATATGATGACCTGGACCCAACCACGGAGGAGTTCAAGCTTGTAGGAGGAACCGAGGCAAAAGATGAGCTACAATCATTGTAGCATTTTTTGGGTGGGTAAATTTCCCTATTTTGACAGTTAAAATATATGAGAAAACATTGGGAACTTACCAGAAGTAGTAGAAACCTTAATGTGGTTGGAATGTTGTTCACAACCAAATTAAGATCAACATTCGTAGATTCAACATGAATAATTATCTTCCAAATCTGTCAATATGATAAGCAAATTAAGATATATAAGAGATTTCTCAAAAGTTTGTATTGGGAGGATTTGGAGAGATTGGAGTCTGGACACAATAATGAAATAAAATAACTCTAATACTATTTTTTTATCTTCATTTTTCCCATGGGACTGAGATTGTAAATTTTTTCATGAGCACCAAGGAGTAAAATTGAGTGAATCGTCTTTGTGTATTCAATTTCATGATTTGAGTGATGTATTGTTGAAATAACAAAGTTGGCTTTTTTCTACGATCAACCTTATTGTAAATATGATTATTTTGTGCTATTCTATGAGTTGGAAACTGTGTTTAAAATTGAAGTTGAATGTGCATGTTGTTTGAGTGTTAGAGGATCGTATCAAAGGTTTTCCTTTGAAATTGCAGAGCGTATGGTTGCAAGAAAGCGATGTAAATTTTATGGTTGTAAAATTGAATAGGTTGTGAAATCGAACATCGAGGCTTTGGAAGGAAGAGAGCATACTTCCCTTTAAATCCACATCAAGCTACAACAATGATTGCTCTGTTTTCTACCAATTGGAATTTTCCCAAATTAGAAGGTGTTTTTTTTTTTTTTTAAAGAATTCCATGCAATTGCTTAAATATGGAAACAAACACTGATCTTTAGTTATGGTCTAGATCTGGAACCACAACAAATAAATCTCCAAGATAAATAACACTCCACACACACAAATTTTAGGCTTCTATTATACACAAGAATACTCACACCACTATTTTGAAACCTTAAATGCTCTCCAAACCCTGACAATATTTGTTAAAAAAGACTAGATAGAAAGAATTTTCTCCTCAAGCTAATAAATAACTTGATTTGAGCTATTTAAACTAGAAAAACAAAAATTTCTACCAAATTCTAAATAAATACCTTCACCCTCATAACCGCAATGAAGTAAAGCAGCCTTCTTGAAATTAAAAAATTTCGGGAGTTCTAGCCCCTTCTCTTGACCAGTCGAATCGGCAACTAGGGACCAAACGTCTCCTTGGCTATGATAGCACGAGGCAACCTATATGTAGACAATGCATCCACCCCAATCCTCATCTCCCATGTTTTATGCCATTCCCATTCAACAAGGGGCGATCTGAATCAATACTAAGATATTTAGTGGAATTAAGTGACCTGTCCAATTTCAAAGGTCCTGTAAGTCCTTTTACACTAGGATTTATATGCGAGAAAGCATGGTTTTTATTGGGCTTAATTTGACTTGCTTAACCATCTATTAATGGAAACAAAAGCCTTTTCTTTGCAGATGCAATACAATCTTTGTTTTATGTTCCAAGCCTATGCTTTGGTGTGTTGTATGAACTTGACTTTGCTTTGGCAGACTTTGTAGGATCCATGTAGCTAGGAACAACTAGAGAGATAGCAAGGCTTTCATCATCCCTGATAGAAGAACCCACCACACTGTAACAAGAGCAGTGTCTGGGCCATTCATACCTCAAGTTAGTGATACTCCTCACATCTTACGTTGTTGTATAAATGCTGCGAGGACTATAGCTTCATATGGCAAGCAATAACCGGCTGGTAGAACCCCGCGCATTGATGGATGGTTGTAGATCCTTGCGTGTCGATGGATGGCTATCAGAGAATCCTGCGATGGATGGAAGAGCAAAAAATCGTGCATGCAAGCGATGCGGAGAGCATAAGCGGGAAACCCAAATCATATTAGGAATTTAGGAATTTAGGTGCGCTCCTCCATAACCTGCGGTTTGAGGCGTAGCTGTTTGCAGTTTATGTTTGCAGTTTGGGTCACGTGGTTCATGTTAGTAGTTTGGAGCAGTTACAGTTTGGCAAGCTAGCATGGCAACATATGCGCTCAGCCATCTATGGGAATCATATATGAGGAGGTCTGCCATAGGTGCATTAAATTCCCTATGCCAGGCTAGTTATTTCTTGCCTTAAAACTTGGCCTACAGAAGGTACGGTGTGCGTGCAACTCCCACGTGCCACTTAGCAAGAGTAGCTCCGATAAATCCATTAACATGTAGGAAGTCTTCAGTTCTTCTGGAAGTGAATCCATTAACATGTGGAAAGTCTTCAGTTCTTCTGGAAGTGAATTGATATGCTATTTTTATGTTGTTCCTAATCCTATCCCACCAGGTTTGATTCGACCAAAATCCATACATGTTCATAAAGCCTTGAAGCAAGCTCCACACAATTTTCCATAAATCCTAGAAGCAAGGTCCACATGAGTTTCCATAAAGCCTCGAAGAAAGGTCCACACCAGTTTTATTTGGATCAATGTGATTCTTTAGGGTAAATACCAAATATACGGGGAACTCCCTCATACCACCATGCATTTAGGAATTGGTACCATGAAATTTTGACTCACTTTCTTTCCCGATATGCAGGTCTCACATTTCCCAGAGGGACATGTCTACTACATTCATATTTTTTGCATTCAGTAATATTTCTAAGTTTTGATTAAGGAAGGTAATAAGGAATGACTCAAGGGAGAGGAGTAGATCAAAGAAAAGTAGGAGAAACAGTCGTGGTGCGCTAAAGCTGGTGAGTAGCTTTATGGCTTTGCTAGCTTTAGATCTTTAAACTCGTCCATAGTTTCTTCTTCCTTCAACAGTTGGTAATGCTACCTTTCTTCGTCTCTGTAAGGTGTCGGCCTTGTCCTAGCACTGCCTCAAAGCAAACCTAAAAATACACCCATGAAAACATGTTTTGGCTTAAGAGTCTTTATAGAGTTTTGTAAGTCAACTATATTAAATTATAGAATTCCCAAATTGGGCAAGGGCACTAGAGTATTCTAAGTTAGCTACATTACATTGTCATATAGCTAGGTTGGGGAAAGTCATGCTTGCAGTGATAATATCAAGCATATTTCTAGGGTGTTGTAAGCCACCATATTGTATTGTAGTATTCCTAGAGAAACTAAAACATCTTTCCAATTTTTTCTAAGCCAACTACATTGCAATGTGATATTTCCATATTGGGAGAAAGCATCTTCCATATTTTAAAAAATAAATAAACTTATAAACTATATAAGGAAATGCATTGTACTTTTTTTTCATATTTTTAAGCCTGTTCCAAATTATTATAAAACAAGATATAACTTCAAAAATAAAATAAAATAAAAGAAACACATGTCAGAAATTCATTGAAATAAACCTCGTACCTATGAACCATTGTAGACAGTAGCCCCAAGAACCCTCACAAAAACAACTTCACCAGCTTACTGCATCCCATGTTTCGAGGATTCCAATGTCTAGGGAGATGCAACCACAGAAGCTCTGATGCCCTCAAAACTGATGTTTTGCTTTTACTGATTGTTTGCAAAAAAAATTAATGGAACTCTGGAGCTTCCAACTTGTATTCCCATCCTAAATGAAAGACAGGTAAACTAGCTCAAAATTAAATAAGCAAAAGCCACACAATGAAACAATTGATGGGGCATTTTAACATTTTGTTTTTTTTCTAGTTTTTTACAAGCCAACATTAAAATCTTAAGTTCAGGGTTTAATCACTGTGAGGTCAAGGTATGAGTTAAGGGGGAGGCATAAGATGCAGGTGAGGTATGAGGTGTTGAGATCCAGGAATAAATCCATTAGATATATAGGTGCCTAGAATTCAAAGTAGCAAGGAGCATCGAGAGTAGGAAGGACTAGATTCACTACTCTCATTGTCCAATTTCCTTTTACTTCTCTATACTCTGGGCAGGACCAGCTTCATGGATCTCATCGTCCAATTTCTGGATTGATATGAATATATGGAGCAGGCACCAGACCGTCCCATATATGTTGAAATTTATTGATTCCTCGTTCAATGTTGTAGTCTCTCGTGCCTGCACATACAGTTTCTGTGCCTCACTGGGATTTTTTCTTAGCATGAAGGGTTGAAACACCACAAACAACTTCTCAAAGAGCTAGGATTAAGCAACGACGGATAAAGAATTACGGCCGGAGTATGTCAAAAATTGAAGTAGCGGAAGTATGAGAGAAGGGTATTAAAGGAAATCTATAGGAGAAGAGGAAGTTGCATAGGAACAAAGCAAAGAGCCGATGGTGAAATCTGAAAGAATTGTTCAAGCACATTACATCCCTGTAACAATGCCAAACAAAGCACCATATGTCACCAGGATGCACCAGATGTCACAAGGAAGATTTTGATGATTTTTATTTAAGACCAAATGTCACCAGCATGTGCCAAAGGGTAGAAACCATGGTCATGTTAAAAAAAATACATTTATTTCTAGAGAACTAATGCTAGCATTAGTTTACGTTTTTGAAATACTAGGAAGCAAAGTCCAATATAATATATGATTTTGGCCTCTTCGCATCGGGAAGAGGCCAAAACTATGAAATAAATTACTATAGGCTTAACTGGCGGGATGGGGTGAATAAGTTACATAGTAGAAATAAAAGTAAACAAACAAATGTTAAAAACCAAATTCCCATTACTATAGTCCCATGCCTAACGACAAGTACTAAAAAACCATCAACAACTTATAATGAGATAAACCATCATATCTTCAATTAATGGTAGGGTTAATAAAGAATTTAAGGAATGTATAGTTTTTAATCCTCAGTATAGCCTTGCCTTTTACAAAAAAATGGAATGATTTTAGTTTATAAATAGGATCTTCATTTGACTTGGAAGGTGAAAATGTGGAAAAAATCATTTGATTTGAATTTAATTTTTTATTTTTGATGTTAGTCATCAATAATTTTTGCTATTTGTAGATGACTATAGATGGTTTCTATATTTATAAAAACAAAATTCCCTGAACATTGTGAGTTTTAGAAATCTCACTATCTTCATTATCCTTATAGAAAAATTTCACTATTCCACTAGCTTGCCATTCCATGGTTACATTGCTGCTCCTAAAAAGACTTATTTTGTGCTTTTACCTACCTTTGTTAGCCTCATTTCATGCTTATAAATTCATTGCCTCATTTTCCCATATCATTAATATACCTTCCTAAACACTTCCCATCACTCCTATCCCTCAAACTCATCATTTTTCTACAAAACCTAGCCTATTACTACAATTTGACACTTTTCAAGACTAGGCCTGTGTTTTTCCCTTTTGGACCCCTTCCCATCACTCAATCCTTGAAATTCCACTTTTCCATACTCTCTAACATCTATCCCTATCCCCAAAAATTTCCCCAATAATTTATACAACCCTTAACCCCTTCATTCCCCTCCCTCTACAAGGAAGTCCTAAATCCCCTATTTTGCCTACACCAAACCCTAATTTCCTCTTCCAACTAAGCTAGGGTTTGATATGGAAAAGAGGCATAGGAGCAGGGGATGCATATCATAGGTAATATAAGCAAGAATAAAAATAAACATCATGCCTCCATCATTTTCCAAGAATTCATTCCAAGAGTCAAGCCATTTGTCACTCATAGGGCTAGTTTCGATTCAAATTGTGTTTTTGACTAACCATGGATTTATTTGAAAAACGTGAGAGAGGGTTTTTTCCATAATAGGGCCAAGAAGAAAAAATTCCTTCATATTTTACACAGGTATCATGGTTTGGGAGAAATGTCAAAAATATAGGTGTCACGGGAGAATTGATGCACTTCTAGAGTGACCTTGGAAAAATCTAGTTTTCTCATAGATGGAGTGTCCAAATGTCTTGTTTGATG
Organism: Pinus albicaulis; assembly: GCA_034641835.2. Classification (NCBI taxonomy): domain Eukaryota; kingdom Viridiplantae; phylum Streptophyta; class Pinopsida; order Pinales; family Pinaceae; genus Pinus; species Pinus albicaulis. Next base: position 1,213,860,315 of record CM076578.1, on the reverse strand, counting down.
GGTCAAATGACAACTTGACTGAAAGATATTTCCAATGAGCTATCATGAGCTCAATTTTTAGTTGTGAAAGGCCTCCAATATCACTCTGCATTTCTGCACCATCATTCAACACATTTTTACCAGTCTTGGGGAAATCAAATTTTGACAGGTCAAATTAACTCCAATCAGAGAAAAAAAAGATATATTTGGAAAGTAGACAGTATAAGCTTTCCAACTAGTTATCATGGGCCCAATTTGGACATCGGGAAGGCCTCCAAATGCCCTCTAAAAATTGGCACTGCACATTCAGGATTTTCCTGACTCGTGGGTAGGCGCTACGCTTTCGGCAGACCTGTGTGTAGATGCTGCACTTTTGGAAGACCCATGTGCAAGCACTACGCTTTCGACAGACCCATGTGCAGGTGCTGCGCTTTCGGCCTGAAGCTCCTCCTGCACCTGCAAACACTTAGAAAACATCAAAAATACCTTTAATCTACCTCCAAAGGTCCTTCAAGCATTGTTAAGGGTTACTGCCACCAAATGAACTCATTCACAAACTCTTTCGATGATTTGATTCAATGAATGGTACCCTAACGAGATAACCTAATTTTCACCCCTAAAGATCACTGTTTAAATTGTCATTCATCTGCCTGCAAAGGAAGTCAATGAAAAACATAGGGGTACATTGTTGAAAATTTTTGATTCACCTAGGGTTGTGCCTACATCCACTCCATTTCACTCATAGACTCTGCCCTTACACTGTAAATATTTTGACCTCACATTACTCTCTTTCATTTCAATTTGACATTAGTGCAAGGTGAGGTAATGCAAAGTTTTACAAATCAACAAGGGGGTGATCATCAAGCTTTTCTAGCCTCTCATTCAACCTACTAAACCTGCATACTCAATCATTTAGCCCGTACATTGTAAAGGCTACCATTTCCATTATCCCTTCATCTCATTTCCATTTCTACATACACCCTCACTCACCCATCTCCTTCACTTGTAAAAACTGCCTCTTTCATCACCATTCCATCACCCTCTTCCATATTAGTTTCCTAAGTAGAAGCTAGGGCTCAAAATCAGATTTTTTTGAAGGGAAAAAGAGGGAGATAGTGGCAGTAATATTGAGTCTCAAATACCAAAAGCATGAGCACAAAGTTGCAGAAATAACCCTCCTTCATCTCCTTTTCCATAAAACCCTCACCATCACCTCATGGCACTAATGCATCAGACAGTAAAGAAGGTGACAATGAACAATCAAATGTCAATAAGGGTGAAGGAAATGAGAGATCAAACAGATGAAGAATCAAACAGTGACGGCAGCAAGGAAATAAGGCAAATATTAGAAAGGAAGAAAAGGGCAGTGAAGAAGATATCAGTGAAGAAAATGCCAAAAAGGAAAATCCTTCAAGGAGGAAAAATACCAGGAAAACCTTGGAATTCTTGGTGAAGCTTCTCTACAGGCCTCCCAAACACCATAAGGAATATATCTAGCAATTTTGGGAACTTTTTGACAATTTTTGGCTTTTTGCTATTTTTAAGGCCTGAAGACGAAGCACCCCTAGCGCTACGCTTTCATCTCAGGCAGCCTCAGGAGAAAAAATTTGAATTTTTGGAATCCTCAGCTCACGTACAGCATGCTCACTAAATTTCAGAGCATTTGGAGCATTTTTGGTCCCTCAAAAGGCTAAAAAACACCTCATTTTTCACCTTTCTACCTCATTTTCAGGACTGGCGCTGCTCCTAGAGCAGCCTTGGGAGATTTAGTTTTTGAATAGGTTAGTGAAGCCCCATCAGAAAACCAAAGGAATTTCTGGAAAGTGGACTCAACAAGCTTTCCAACGAGCCATCACGGAGCCAATTCTGACATCAGGAAGTCCATCAAAACTTGGCTGCAAGTGGACCCAGTTTTCCCGTGCAGGTGCTGTGCGTTCAGACCTTTGAAGATGCCCCCGTGCAAAAAAGTCAACATAATGCACTGAACGATATTTTCGAGATTTTTTTGGCAAATCATTTCAGATTTGGTTGAGTTATGTTTAGGTTATCTTTCATTTATTACATTAGATATTTTGTGCCTTCGGCCTTGCATGGTCTTAATGGCGAAATTTGGCATTTATGATGCATTTATGGTTTCTAGAAGCCTCTTAGGGTTTCCACCTCCTCATTTTCTGGTCAAATAGAGCCTTGAGGCCTCATTGTAATGGTTGGTTGGTCAGTTTTTATTTTGAGCATTGGCTCTGAGTTTTTTATGAAGTTTGGGTTTGGAGCCTTGTAGATATTTTTGGACTAAATAAAAATGGAACCAAACACTTTGCAGGATTTATGAACATGGAAAACGGTGATGTATTTCTTGTTTTGTTATCGTTTTCTTATGTCTTACATCTTGTTTCATCTTTCACTTACATTTGAACAGAAATTTTAGCTTAAGTTTTGTTGTCTAAGGTGATTAAGTCTGTCTGATTCTTTTGCTTTCATGTTTTCCTCTGCTAGGTCAGATTAGAGAATCCTTAGCTTCTCTCTAGACCCACTTATGGTTTTTTATCTCAAACATGATTTGATGAAGTCAGTACCAAAGAGGTTTATGGTTAGCCCTACACTTTGGAACCACTTTAAATGTTGTTTTTGAGTTCCGTACTTTGAAGTATTGCTACTTAAGTTTAGCTGAAGAGGTCTATGATTCACCATGCCCCTTTGCTCATCTTAAATAGTTTCCTTGGAAGTCTTTATAGCTATAATCAATGATGTTTAGGAGTTCCCTCTTCTTTTATCTCTACTATGTGTTTATCTTATATGTTTTATTTCTCTGAAGGTAGATAGCTAGAGAGGTTAGGAATTCCCTGCTCTCTAGGGTTTGCTGGATAAGTTCTTTTTTAGTTTACTTGCTAGGGTTTGGTCAAAGAAGTATGGTATGCCATATATTTGTTTTTTCTTCATGCATAGTACTCTTTAAAGCCTTTCTTGTTGTAGTATTTGACAAAGGATTTTTAATTTCCCTTTTCATCTACTCTTTTCACAATTTAATGTTCACTCCACTCACCTCAGCCTTGAAGATCCATTTAGCCTTGTTAACTTTCCCTCCGAACCATCCTTGACATTTTGTTGTACCTTTATAGACCTATTGTAGACTCCATAGCCCAATGGTCTAAACCTCTCCTACCCTATCTCTTTTCCTTGAAAACCTACTTAACCAACCAACCAAACAAACAAACAAACCCTACACCTAATAACTATCCTAAAATCAAAACCCTAAAACCTATCAAGTTCACATATTTTGCACAAGTATAGAGAGAGCTCTCTCTGAATCCAGGAAGGCTAGGTCCTAGGACTCTAAAGATTGGTTTTATGTTACCCTTGTATATTTTCCCTTGCCAATCTACAAATTACGGGGACCTAACATAGTGGCGATCATGGTGGGACCTTCTGAGTAAGTAACAAGTTTATACATCCTTAAAAAATTCAGAGACCCTTTTCAAATAGTATCCAGCGATTCATCACCACCTCATCGCCTAACATAGTGGCAATCACCATGGGATATTATGAGTAAGTGACAATCTAAGTATTCCTTAGGACCTCAGAACACCCGCAAACATCCTCGGATTTGTATTTAGTTGTTGATGGTGGACAACAAGTACACCCTTAAAAATAGTAAACATGACCTAAAGACTCCACTTGAGGAAGAACCTGAAACATGACCAGTCATCCTAGAAAGAGAGAGTACTCAAGCCTAGATTGGATTCAAGTAATTATTGTTTTTATCTATAACTATGTTCTATGATACTTTATGCCTGATCATGAATACACTGATGAAATCTACATTGATCATTGGAAATATCTAAGGCCTAAAAAAGCAGAGCTTTAAATTGCAGGCCATGAACGTACTAATATACTTGTGCCTACTCCATATATACCTGTGCATACTCCAGATACACCTATAGAAGAACTAGTAAAACATGAGCCTCATGTTGTTTTTCTTGCTCCTGCTGAAACCTCAAACAGTCATAAATCTCTTTTTGCACTACCTATACCAACAAAGGTCCCAAACAGATACAAGCCTATGACTTTGCCTCCTATTCTCCAGGCCCTCCCTTCAAAGCTTGTAGATAAACTACCCAGATTTGATGGAGAAAACTCAAACATCACCACTGAAGAACATATTCAAAATCTTGATAATTTACTTGACCTATTTGAAATAGGAAAATATGATGTGCATATTAGGATCTTTTCCTTATCATTACAAGGAAAATTTAAGAGTTTGTTTAAGGATCTTCCAGCTACAAGCATTAGAAATTTTCATCAGTTCACTCAAATTTTCCTACATAGGTGGACAGTCATGGGAAATGTTTTTCTCAACTTAAGGGAATACAACCATTTGAAAATACAGCCAGGGGAGACTATGCAACACTTCTCAGCAAGGTTCAATAAAGTATACCATGCAATACATACTAAGATAAAGCCACTCTCAGTGTGGGATTTCTTGCACTACCCAGATGCCTTTTACCCAGATATGGCTTTCCAGATAAGAGAAAGAGATCCTTCAACCCTGGAGGAAATGCAAAGGATGGCAGTTGATGTGGAATCCAACATACTGAACAAGGAGGAAAATCTAAGAGTAATAGACAAAGACTAAGTAGATCAAGAGAAACTGATATCTTCAGAGGTAAAGCTAGAGATGTTGACAGATACAATCAGAAAAATGATGCATATACTTGGCAGGAAAGAGGAAGAGTACAAGGTTGAGGTTGGAGCTGCTTATTCAAAACATCCTGTACCTTTTCCTTGGGAAGAAAAAAATTAGTCATTATAGGGCAAGAATAACAATAAAAATATGCATGTTGAGCAAGATTACAAAGAAGAAGGTATTGAAAGTTGTCAAGTAAGTACTAGATATTATAATTCACTACATATTGTACTTCACTGCTAAGAGATCATTACGAGAAAATTCAAAATAGAAACAAGGTGGAATGCTCTAAAGAATCAATAAGGGAAGAAATGAATAATCCAAACCCATTTTCAAATTTAGAAGCTCTCCCCTTAAGACATTTTGATGTAGCTACTGGGATTAAAGAACGATAAATGGAGGATGAGCCAACACCTTTTAAGTCTCTACCCTTGTGCTTCGAATCATTTCAGATTTCTAAAGGAGAAGTTATTTCCCATGAACACTCTCCTTTTAATATGATGGAACAATCTGCTAATATATTATGCATAATGGATGACATTCCTCCTATGAATAAGCTGCCCAAGTATGATCAATATGATGATGATTATGTTCTCTAGAATCAAGATAACACTATAGAACAATCATTGATTAATTTGTGGGACAAAGACAATCATTTTCGACAGCTCAAAAAAAGTGACAAGAAAATACCACTCATCTATGACAGTGGAGAAGAAAGTGCAGAAAGTTTGGGAGAAAGGGAATGGTCTTTACCTCTTTGTGGTGCTTCATTGCAGTTCATCAAAGAAAACCTCAATACAATCAGAAGTCAGCAATATTTGGGTATTGATTTTAACAACAAAGAAAACATTCAGCCCTATGACCATCCTTCACAAGAGGAAGAGAACGGCTGTGGTTCTATCCAAGGAAAAGGGAAAATGCCTTCACCTCTAACTGAAAAAGAAATCAATCAGGGTCTAGTCATACAACAACCTTCTAATATTTTATATAAAGAGATATTTTTTTCTTTCTATCCTGCTGATTTATATGTTGTAGCCTTGCGTCATGGAGAAACAGGTTTGATAGATGACAACATTGCAATATATGATGACGCTTCTAGTTCAGATGGTCATGAGGAAGAGGAAGATTTTCTTTCCCAAAAGAGTCCCAAGCTTAGCCAAGTGGAGGAAGAAGCAGTCTTGGATCAAGCTTATTTTTCCAATCCTCACATTCGGGTATTGTTTCAAGATCCCTTTGTTGATTTGTTAGAGACATTTGAAAAGGGAGTAAAACATTTCAAGAGCAGTTTGATGTAGGATTTAAAGAAAATTTTAGGAATTACAGTTCAAAAACAAGTAAGGTCGGAGTGGCCTTTTTATTTTTTCAACACACTCAAAGAGATGAACAAATATCACTCATGGAATCATCTACTTGATTGGTTTTATTGGAAAAGAGAGTTCACCAGCTGAATGTATGCCTCCAAGTTAGATTAGGATAGATAGGTATGAAAATAAGCTCATCACTATGAGCATCTTTCTAGTTTTTTGTCTTAGAATGATGATCTAAAAAAGGTACAAAAACAAATAAAAAGATGGAAAAGAGGGTAGGTTTAAAGAAGAGGTACAACCCCATACCCGAAAAAGAGTATTACTGAAAGTGTGCAAGCGTAAATGCTACTACTAGTTGAGAAAAAGAGTGTTGTTTAATCATACGGCCTAATCATGATTAGACATGTTTAAATTTCTACTGATATGTTAGTGAATGAAGGCTTCCCAAACCATGTAAACTTGGCTTGTCAGTAGACGAGATCAGGAGAAGATGCTGGTTAAATGCTCAAATCTGAACCAAAGAGGAAGAGAAGGATGCCAAAAAAATTCTAAATCACAGCCCTCATTTTTTCTAATTTTGATTTTACAAAAGTAATCTCTTTGTGCTACTTGTCCAAAATGCCACAGCCCATGACAAATCAGATTGCTTAATCTTGGTATGATCATGTTTTAAATTTCATGTTAGTAGGCTAAAGAATAAAAATCTATTAAACATCTTAATCTTGACCGATAATTAGACTAGGTAGAGAATGAAAGAGTTCATCGACCTAATCTAAACTCTTGGAAGTGATGAGGGTACAAGTAGATAGTTTTTTTTTCTTTAAAAAGAAAAATAATGTCAAGGGTTTGCTAGTCCAAGTGCACCCAATGGAAGAAAAAATGTTAGACAAGGTATGATGGGTAGGTAGGAATCAGGTTGAAGCAAATATGTCCTTTCATATTTTGAGATTATAGTTTCAACAAAACATCACCAAATGAACAAAAGAAATCTGCAAAGTGCAAGTAAGCCACTGGTCTTCAAAACTCATAGATTTGAACTCTGAGGTCCTGGACACCTCTTAAAAAGTAGCTTCCCTCCCCAAGTGGAGCCACTATTATTCATCAAAAAAAATTTCTATCTGTACATGACTATAGATGGTTTCCAAATTTCTAAAAACAAAATTCCCTAAACATTGTGATTTTTAGAAATCTCACTACCTTCGTTATCCTTATAGAAAATTTTTCACTATTCCACTAGCTTGCCATACCATGGTCACCTTGTTGCTCATAAAAATACTTCTTATGTGCTTTTACCTACCTTTGTTAGCCTCCTTTCATGCTTATAACTTCATTGCCTCATTTTTCCCTATCCTTATTATACCTTCCTAAACACTTCCCATCACTCCTATCCCTCAAACTCATCATTTTTCTACAAAACCTAGCCTATTGCTACAATTTGACACTTTTCAAGACTAGGCCTGTGTTTTGCCCTTTTGGACCCCTTCCCCTCACTAAATCCTTGACATTCCACTTTCCCCTACTCTCTAACATCTATCCCTATCCCCAAAAATTTCACCAAGAATTTAGACAACCCTTAACCCCTTCATTCCCCTCCCTCTACAAGGCAGTCCTAAATCCCCTGTTTTGCCTACACCAAACCCTAATTTCCTCTTCCAACTAAGCTAGGGTTTGCTATGGAAAAGAGGAATATTAGCATAGGATCCATATTATAGGTCATATCAGCAATCATAAAGCCATACCAACTCATAAAATTCATGCCTCCATCATTTTCCAAGAATTCATTCCAAGAGTCAAGCCATTTGTCACTCATAGGGCGAGTTTTGCTTCAAATTGTGTTTCCGACCAAACAAAGATGAATTTGAAAAAATTGATAGATTTTTTGTCCATCATAGGTCCAAGAAGAAAAACCTCCTTCATATTTTGCATAGGTATCATGGTTTTGGAGCAATGTCAAAAATACAGGTGTCACAACAGAATTGTTGCACTTTTGGAGTGACCTTGGAGAAATCACGTTTTCTCATAGCTGGAGTGTCCAAATTTCTTTCTTGATGGGTCAAATGATAACTATATAGGAATATATTTCCAATGAGCTATCATGAGCTCAATTTGGAGTTGGGGAATGCCTCCAAACGTTTCCTGCAACAACACTCTGTATTTCTACACCATCATTCAACACTTTTTGAGCAGTCTAGAGAGAATCAACTTTTGACAAGACAAATCAACTGCAATTAGAGAAAAACGGGTATATTTGGTAATTATACATGATAAGCTTTCCAACGAGCTATCATGGGCCCAATTTGGACACCAGGAAGTCCTCAAAATTCCCTCTTCAACTTGGTGTTGTGCGTTTAGAATTTTCCTGACCCGTGGGCAGGCAATGTGCTTTCGACAGACTAGCATGCATCACTAAGCTTTTGGAAGACCCATGTGTAGGCACTGTGCTTTCAGCATGAAGCTCCTCCTGCACCTGAAAACACTCAAAAAACATCAAAAATACCTTCAAGCTGCCTCCAAAGGTCCTTCAAGAATTGTTAAGGGTAAGTGCCACCAAATGCACTCATTCGCAAACTCTTTTGATGATTTGATTCAAGGAATATTACCCTAAGGAGATAACATCATAACCTAAATTTCACCCCTAAAGGTCACTATTTAAAGCCTCATTCATCTGCCTACAAAGACAGTCAACGAAAAACATAGCGGTTTATTCTTGAAAATTGTTGATTCACCTAGGGTTGTGCCTACATTCACTCCATTTCACTCATAAACTCTGCCCTTACACTGCAAATAGTTTGACCTAAAATTACTCTCTTTCATTTCAATTTGACATTAGTGCAAGGTGAGGTAATGCGGAGTTTTACAAATCAACAAGTGGCTGGTCATCAAGTTTTTATAGCCTCTCATTCAGCTTGCTAAACCTGCATACTCATTCATTCAGCCCCTACATTGCAAAAGCTGCCATTTCCATTATCCCTTCATCTCATTTCCATTTCCACATACACCCTCACTCACCCATATCCTTCACTTGTAAAAACTTCCTCTTTCATCGCCATTCCATCACCCTCTTCCATATCAGTTTCCTAAGCGAAAGATAGGGCTCAAAAGAAGAGTTTTTTGAAGGTCAAAAGAGGGAGTTGGTGGTAGTAATATTGAGTCAAAAATGCCAAAAACCATGAGCACAAAGGTGCAAAAATAACCCTCCTTCATCTCCTTTTCCATAAAACCCTCACCATCACCTCATGGCACTAATGCATCAGATAGTAAAGAAGTTGAAAATGAAAAATAAAATGTCAATATGGGTGAAGGAAATGAGAGATCAAACAGATGAAGAATAAAAAAGTGATGGTGGCAAGGAAATAAGGAAAATATTAGAAAGGAAGAAAAGGGTAGTGAAGGAGATATCAGTGAAGAAAATGCCAAAAAGGAAAAGACTTAAAGGAGGCAAAAGACCAAGAAACCTTGGAATTCTTGTTGAAGCTTCTCTACAGGCCTCCCAAATCCTGTAAGGAAGATATTTACCAATTTTGGGAACTTTTTGATAAATTTTGGTTTTTTGCTAATTTTAAGGCCTCAAGGTGCAGCACCCCTGGCGCTACGATTTCATCTCAGGCATCCTCGGGAGGAAAAAATTTCATTTTTGGAATCCTCCCCTCAAGTACAACATGCTCACTAAATTTCAGAGCATTTGGAGTATTTTTGGTCCCTCAAAAGGCTAAAAAACACCTCATTTTTCACCTTTTTACCTCATTTTCAGGACTGGCGCTATGCCTAGAGCAGCCTTGGGAGATTTAGTTTTTGAATAGGTTAATGAAGCCAAATCAGAAAAACAAAGGCATTTCTAGAAAGTAGACTCAACAATATTTCCAACGAGCCATCACAGAGACAATTTCGACATCGAGAACTCCACCAAAACTTAGCTGCAAGTGGACCCAGTTTTCCTTTGCACGCGATGTGCGTTCAGACCTTTGAAGCTAGCTACCCCCTTGCAAAAAAGTCAAAAGAACACACTAAAGGATATTTTCGAGATTTTTTGGGCAAATCATTTCAGAGTTGGTTGAGGAGTTATGTTTAGATTATCTTTCATTTATTACATTAGATAATTTGTGCCTTGGGCCTTGCATGGTCTTAATGGACAAATTTGGCATTTATGATGCATTTATGGTTTCTACAAGCCAATTAGGGTTTCCAACTCCTCATTTTCTGGTTAAATAGATCCTTGAGGTCTCATTATAATGGTTGGTTGGTAAGTTGTTATGTTGAGCATAGGCTCTGAGTTTTTTATTTAGTTTGGCATTGGAGCCTTATAGATATTTTTGGACTGAATAACAATGGAACCAAGCACTTTGCAGGATTCATGAACATGGAAAATGGTGATGTCTTTCTTATTTTGTTATCATTTTCTTATGTCTTACATCTTACATTTGAACAGAAATTTTAGCTTAAGGTTTGTTGTCTAAGCTCATTAAGTCTGTCTAATTCTTTTACTTTCATGTTTTCCTCTGCTAGGTCAGATTAGAGAATCCTTAGTTTCTCTCTAGACCCACTTATGCTTGTTTATCTTAAAGATGATTTGATGATTTCAGTACCAAAGAGGTTTATGGTTAGCCTTGCCCTTTAGAATCACTTTAAATGTTGTTTTTTAGGTCTGTACTTCGAAGTATTGCTACTTAAGTTTAGCTGAAGAATTCTATGATTCTCCATGCCCCTTTGCTCATCCTAAATCGTTTTCCTGAAGGTCTTTATAGGTATGATCAATGATGTTTAGGAGTTCCCTCTTCTATGATCTCTACTATGTGTTTATCTTATATGTTTTCTTTCTCTGAAGGTAGATAGCTAGACAGGTTAGGAGTTCCCTAGTCTCTAGGGTTTGCTGGATAAGTTGTTTTTCAGTTTACTTGCTAGGGTTTGGTTAAAGAAGTATGGTATGCCCTGTCTTTGGTTTTGTATTTATGCATAGTACTATTTAAAGAATTTCTTGTTGTAGTATTTGACAAAGGATTCCTAACTTCCCTTTGCATCTACTATTTTCACAATTTAATGTTCACTCCACTCACCTTAGCCTTGAAGATCCATTTAGCCTTGTTAACTTGCCCTCCAAACCATCCTTGACGTTTTGTTGTACCTTCCTAGACCTATTGCATACTCCATAGCCTAATGGTCTAAACCTCTCCTACCCTATCTATTTTCATTGACAACCTATTGAACCAAACAAACAAATAAACAAACAAACCCTACACCTAATAACTAGCCTAAAATCAAAACCCTAAAACCTATCAAGTTCACATCTTTTGCACAAGTATAGAGAGAGCCCTCTCTGAGTCTAGGAAGGCTAGGTCCTAGGACTCCAAATATTTCTTTGATGTTACCCTTGTACATTTTCCCTTGCCAATCTGAAAATTATAGGGACCTAACATAGTGGCGATGACAGTGGGACCTTCTGAGTAAGTAACAAGCTTATACATCCTTAAACAATTCAAAAACCCTTGTGATATAGTATCCAGTGATTCATTGCCACCTCATCACCTAAATAGTGGCAATCATGGTGGGACCTTCTAAGTCAGTGACAATCTAAGTATTCCTTAGGACCTCAGAACACTCGCAAACATCCTTAGATTGGGATTTAGTTATTGATGGTGGAAAACAAGCACATCCTTAAAAAAAATAAACATCATCCACCTGGCGACTCCACAACTCTTAATAGACCTAAAGGCTCCACTGGAGGAAGAACCTGAAACATGACCAGTCATCCTAGAAAGAGGGAGTACTCAGGCCTAGATCGAATTCAAGTAATTATTGTTTTTATCTATAACTATGTTCTATCCTACTTTAAGCCTAATCACGAATACACTGATGAGATCTATATTGATCATTGGAAAGATCTTAGGCCTAAAAAATCTGATCTTCAAATTGCAGACCATGAACGTACTAATATACCTATGCCTACTCCATATATACCTGTGCCTACTCCACATACACCTATAGAAGACCTAGTAGAACATGAGCCTCATTTTGTTTTTCTTACTCCTGCTGAAACCTCAAACATTCATAAATCTCTTTTTTCACTACCTATACCGACAAAGGTCCTAGACAGATACAAGTCTCTGATTTTGCCTCCTATTCTCCAAGACCTCCCTGCAAATCTTACAGATAAACTACTCAGATTTGATGGAGAAAACTCAAACATCACCACTGAAGAACATATTCAAAATCTTGAGAATTTAATTTACCTATTTGAAATAGGAAAAGATGATGTGCGTATTAGGATGTTTTCCTTGTCATTACAAGGAAAAGTTAAGAGTTGGTTTAAGGATCTTCCAGCTGCAAGTATTAGAAATTTTCATCAATTCACTCAAATTTTCCTAGATAGGTGGACAGTAATGGGAAATTTTTTTCTCATATTAAGGGAATACAACCATTTGAAAATACAGCTAGGGGAGATAGTGCAACACTTCTCAGCAAGGTTCAATAAATTATACCATGCAATACCTGCTAAGATAAAGCCAACCTCGGAGTGGGCTTTCTTGCACTACCTAGATGCCTTTAACCCAGAGATGGCTTTCCAGATAATAGAAAGAGATACTTCGACCCTAAAATAAATGAAAAGGATGGAATTTGATGTGGAATCCAATTTACTAAACAGGGAGGCAAAGCTAAGAGTAATAGAGAAATACAAAGCAGATCAAGAGAAACTGATATCTTCAGAGGTAAAGCTAGAGATGTTGACAGATGCAATCAACAAAATGATGCATATACTTGGCAGGAAAGAGGAAGAGTACAAGGTTGAGGTTGGAGCTACTTATTCAAAATAGCCTGTACCTTTTCCTTAGGAAGAACTAACTCAATCATTACAGGGCAAGAATAACAATCAAAATATGCATGCTGAGTAAGATTACAAGGAAGAACATGCTGAAAGTTGTCAAGTAAGTACTAGATACCTTCCTACATCTTGTGCTTCACTACTAAGAGAGCATTACAATCAAATTGCAAATAGAAACAAGGTGGAATGCTCTAAAGAATCAGTAAGGGAAGAAATGGATAATGCAAAGCCTTTTTCAAATTCAGAAATTCTCCCCTTAAGACATATTGGTGTATCTGTTGGGATTACAGAACGAGAAATGGAGGATGAGCCAACACCTTTTGAGTCTCTACCCTTGTGCTTCGAATCATTTCAGATTGCTAAAGGAGGAGCTATTGGCCATGAACACTCTCCTTTTGATATGATGGAACAATCTACTAATATAGTATGCATAATGGATGACATTCCTCCTATGAATAAGCTGCCCAAGTATGCTCAATATGATGATGATTATGTTCTCCAGACTCAAGATAACAATACAGAACAATCATTGATTAATTTATGGGACAAAGATAGTCATTTTCGACAATTCAAAAATAGTGATCAGCAAATACCACTCAGCTATGACAGTGGAAAAGAAAGTGCAAAAAGTTTGGGAGAAAGGGAAGGATCTTTACCTCTTTGTGGTGCTTCATTTCAGTTCATCAAAGACAACCTCAATACAATCAAAAGTCAGCAATCTTTGGGTATTGATTTTAACAACAAAGAAAAAATTCAGCCCTATGACCAACCTTCACAAGAGGAAGAGAACGGTTGTGGTTCTATCCAAGGAAAAGGGAAAATGCCTCCTCCTCTAACTGAAGAAAAAATCAATCAGGGTATAGGCATACAACCAGCTTCTAATCTTTCATATAAAGAGATTTTTTATGTTTGATATCCTACTGAATTTATATGGTGCAGCCTTTCCTCATGGAGAAATAGGTTTGATAGATGACAACATTGCAATATATGATGAGGTTGCTAGTTCATATGATCATGAGGAAGAGGAATATTTTCTTTGCCAAAATAGTCCCAAGCTTATCCAAGTGGAGGGAGAAGCGGTCCTGGATCAAGCTTATTTTTCAAATCCTCACATTCAGGTATTATTTCAAGATCCCTTTGTTGATTTGTTAGAGACATTTGAAAAGGGAGTAAAACATGTCAAGAACAGTTTGATGTAGGATTTAAAGAAAATTTTAGGCACTACTGTTGAAAGAAAAGTAAGGTGGGAGTGGCCTTTTGATTTTTTCAATACACTCAAAGAGATGAACAAATATCACTCATGGAATCATCTACTTGATTGGTTGTATTGGAAAAGAGAGTTCACTAGCTGAATGTATGCCTCCAAGTTAGATTAGGATAGATAGGTATGAAAATAACCTCATCACTATGAGCATCTTTCTAGCTTTTTGTCTTAGAATTATGATCTAAAAAAGGTACAAAAACAAAGAAAAAGATGAAAAACTAGGCAGGTTTAAAGAAGAGCTACAACCCCATACCCAAAAAAGAGTATTACTGAAAGTGTGCAAGTCTAAATGCCACTACTAGTTGAGAAAAAGAAACTTGTTTAATCATACATCCTAATGATGATTAGACATGTTTAAATTTCTTCTGATAGGTTAGTGAATGAAGGCTTCCGAAACCATGTAAATTTGGCTTGTCATTAGACTAGATCAGGAGAAGATGCTGGCTCTAAATGCTCAAATCTGAACCAAAGAGGAAGAGAAGGATGCCCAACAAATTCTAAATCACAACCCTCATTTTTTCTAGTTTTGATTGTACAAAAATAATGTCTGTGTGAAGCTTGTCCAAAATGCCACAACCCATGACCAATCAGATTGCTTAATCCTGGCATAATCATGTTTTAAATTTCATGATAGTAGGCTAGAGAATAAAAAATTTTCAAACAACTTAATCTTGATAGATAAGTAGACTAGGTCGAGAATGAAAGAGTTCATCAGCCTAATTTGAACTCTTGGAAGTGATAAGGGTGCAAGTAGATAGTTTGTTTTGATTTAAAAAGAAAAATAATGTCAAGGGTTTGCCAGTCCAAGTGCACCCAAAGGAAGAAAAAATGTTAGACAAGGTATGATGGGTAGGTAGGAATGAGGTTGAAGCAAATATTTCCTTTCAAATTTTGAGATTATAGTTTCAGGAGAACATAAGTAAAGGAAAGAAAGAAATCTGCAAGTAAGTCATTGGTCTTCGAAACTCAGATATTTGAGCTCTGAGGTCCTGGACACCTCCTGAAATGGAGCTTCCCTCCCAAAGTGGAGCCATTGTTAGTCATCAATATTTTTTGCTATCTGTATATGACTATATATGGTTTCCAGATTTCTAAAAACAAAATTCCCTCAACATTGTGAGTTTTAGAAATATCAATGCCTTCATTATCCTTATAGAATTTTTTTCGTTATTCCACTAGCTTGCCATTCCATGGTCACCTTGGTACTCCTAAAAAGACTTCTTATGTGCTTTTACCTAACTTTTTTAGCATCCTTTCATGCATATAGCTTCATTGCCTCATTTTTCCCTATCCTTAATATACCTTCCTAAACATTTTCCATCACTCCTATCCCTCAAACTCATCATTTTTTTACAAAACCTAGCCTATTGCTACAATTTGACACTTTTCAAGACTAGGCCTTTGTTTTTCCCTTTTGGACCCCTTCCCCTCTCTCAATCCTGTAAATTCCACTTTCCCCTACTCTCTAACATCTATCCATATCCCCCAAAATTTCACCAAGAATTTAGACATCCCTTAACCCCTTCATTCCCCTCCCTCTACAAGGCAGTCCCAAATCCCCTATTTTGCCTACACCAAACCCTAATTTCCTCTTCTAGCTAAATTAGGGTTTTCTATGTAAAAGAGGCATAGGATCAGAGGATCCATATGATAGGTCATATCAGCAAGCATAAAGCCATACCAACTCATAAACATCACGCCTCCATCATTCTCCAATAATTCATTCCAAGAGTCCAGCCATTTATCACTCATAGGGCCAGTTTCGCTTAAAATTGAGTTTCTGAATAAACATAGATGAATTTAACAAAATTGAGAGAGTTTTTTTTTCCATCATAGGTCCAAGAAGAAACACCTCCTTCATAGTTCACACAAGTATCGTGGTTTGGTAGCAATGTCAAAAATACAGGTGTCACGGGAGAATTGCTGCACTTCTGGAGTGACCTTGAAAACTAAGGTTTTCTCATAGCTGGGCTATCCAAATTTCTTTCTTGATAGTTAAAATGATACCTAGACTGGAATTTCTTTCCAATGAGCTATCGTGAGCTAAATTTGGAGTTGGGGAAGGCCTTCAAAAGTTTCCTACATCAGCACTCTGCATTTCTGCAACATCATTCAACACTTTTTGACTAGTCTTGGGAGAATCAACTTTTAATAGGTGAAATCAACTCCAATCATAGAAACAATGGTATATTTGGAAATTATATAGGATAATATTTCCAACAAGCTATCATGGACCCAATTTGGACACCAGGAAGGCCTCCAAATTCCCTCTACAAATTGGCGCTGCGCATTAAGGATTTGCCTGACCTGTGGGCAGGCACTACGCTTTCGGAAAACCTGTGTGCAAGCACTATGCTTTCGGCAGACCCGCATGTAGGCACTACGCTTTCAGCCTAAAGCTTTTCCTGCACCTACAAACACTGAAAAAACATCAAAAATACCTTCAAGGTGCCTCCAGATGTCCTTCAACCATTGTTAAGGGTAAGTGCCACCAAATGCACTCATTTGCAAACTCTTTTGATGATTTGGTTCAAGGAATGGTACCTTAAGGAGATAACCTAATATTCACCCTTGAAGGTCACTATTTGAAGCCTCATTCATCTGCCTATAAAGGAAGTCAATGAAAAACATAGGGGTACATCGTTGAAATTTTTTGATTCACCTAGGGTTGTGCCTACGTTCACTCCATTTCACTCATAAACTCTACCCTTACACTGTAAATAGTTTGACCTCACATTACTCTCTTTCATTTCAATTTGACATTAGTGCAAGATGAGGTAACACAGAGTTTTAAAAATCAACAAGGGGGTGATCATCAAGTTTTTCTAGCCTCTCATTCAGCCTGCTAAACCTGCATACTCATTCATTCAGCGCCTACATTAAAAAGGATACCATTTCCATTATCCCTTCATCTCATTTTCATTTCCACATACACCCTCACTCACCCATCTCCTTCACTTGTAAAAACTGCCTCTTTCATCACCATTCCATCACCCTCTTCCATATCAGTTTCCTAAGAAGAAGCTAGGGCTCAAAAGCAGAGTTTTTTGAAGGTCAAATGAGGGAGATAGTGGCAGTAATATTGAGTCTCAAATGCCAAAAAGCATGAGCACAAAGGTGCAGAAATAACCCTCCTTCATCTCCTTTTCCATAAAACTCTCACAATCACCTCATGGAACCAATGCATCAGATAGTAAAGAAGGTTACAATGAACAATCAAATATGAATAAGGGTGAAGGAAATGAGAGATCAAACAGATGAAGAATCAAACAGTGAGGTCAGCAAGGAAATAAGGCAAATATTAGAAAGGCAGAAAAGAGCAGTGAAGAAGATATCAATGAAGAAAATGCCAAAAAAGAAAAGACTTAAAGGAGGAAAAAGACCAAGAAACCTTGGAATTCTCGCTGAAGATTCTCTACAGGCCTCCCAAACCCCATAAGGAAGATATCTACCAATTTTGGGAACTTTTTGATAATTTTTGGTTTTTTGCTAATTTTAAGGCCTCAAGGTGCAGCACCCCTAGCGCTATGCTTTCATCTCAGGCATCCTCGAGAGGAAAAATTTTCATTTTTGGAATCCTCAGCTCAAGTACAACATGCTCACCAAATTTCAAAACATTTGGAGCATTTTTGGTCCCTCAAAAGGCTAAAAAACACCTCATTTTTCACCTTTCTGCCTCATTTTTAGGACTGGCGTTGCGCCTAGAGTAGCCTTGGTATATTTAATTTTTGAACAGTTTAATGAAGCCTAATAAGAAAAAAAAGGTAGTTCTAGAAAGTAGACTCAAAATATTTCCAACGAGCCATCACAGAGCCAATTCCAACATCGAGAAGTCCATCAAAAATTGGCTGCAAGTGGAGCCAGTTTTCCTGTGCATGTGCTGCATGTTCAAACCTCTGAAGTTGCCCCCTTGCAAAAAAGTCAACAAAAAACACTGAAGGATATTTTTAAGATTTTTTGGGCAAGTCATTTTAGATTTGGTTGAGGAGTTATGTTTAGGTTATCTTTCATTTATTATATTAGATATTTCGTGCGTTGTGCCTTGCATGGTCTTAATGGAAAAATTTGGCATTTATGATGCATTTTTGGTTTCTAGAAGCCACTTAGGGTCTGTACCTTCTCATTTGCTAGTTAAATAGAACCTTGAGGCCTCATTGTAATGGTTGATTGGTTAGTTTTTATGTTGAGCATAGGCTCTAAGTTTTTTATGAAGTTTGGCTTTGGAGCCTTGTAGATATTTTTGGACTGAATAACAATGGAACCAAGCACTTTGGAGGATTCATGAACATGGAAAATGTTGATGTCTTTCTTGTTTTGTTATCATTTTCTTATGTCTTACATCTTGTTTCATATTTCCCTTACATTTAAACAGGAATTTTAGCTTAAGGTTTGTTGTCTAAGCTCATTAAGTCTGTCTGCTTCTTTTGCTTTCATGTTTTCCTTTGCTAGGTCATATTAGAGGATCCTTAGTTGTTCTCTAGACCCACTTCTGCTTTTTTATCTCAAAGATGATTTGATGAAGTTAGTACCAAAGAAATTTATGGATAGCCCCTCCCTTTGGAATCACTTTAAATGTTGTTTTTGAGGTCTGTACTTCGAAGTATTAATACTTACGTTTAGCTAAAAAGATCTATGATTGGCCATGCCCCTTTGCTCATCTTAAATATTTGCCTTGGAGGTCTTTATAGCTCTGATCAATGATGTTTAGGAGTTCCCTCTTCTTTGATATCTGCTATGTGTTTATCTTATATGTTTTATTTCTTTGAAGGTAGATAGCTAGAGAGGTTAGGAGTTCCCTGCTCTCTAGGGTTTGTTGGATAAGTTCTTTTTGAGTTTACTTGCTAGGTTTTGGTCAAAGAACTATGGTATGCCCTGTATTTGTTTTTTTCCTCATGCATAGTACTCTTTAACGCCTTTCTTGTTGTAGTATTTGAAAAAGGATTCTTAATTTCCCTTTACATCTACTCTTTTCACAATTTAATGTTCACTCCACTCACCTCAGCCTTGAAGATCCATTTAGTCCTGTTAACTTGCCCTCTGAAGCATCCTTGACATTTTGTTGTACCTTTATAGACCTATTGCAGACTCTATAGCCCAATGGTCTAAACCTCTCCTACCCTATATTTTTTCCTTAACAACCTACGTAACCAAACAAATAAACCCTACACCTAATAAGTAGCCTAAAATCAAAACCCTAAAACCTATCAAGTTCACATATTTTGCACAAGTATAGAGAGAGCCCTCTCTGAGTCTAAGAAGGCTAGATCCTAGGACTCCAAAGATTGGTTTGATGTTACCCTTGTACATTTTCCCTTGCCAATCTGCAAATTACGGGGACCTAACATTTGACAAACTGCCACAGCTGCCAGTTGAAAACTTGCTTTTCATTGGGAGAAATATTTAATTTTCCAATGAAAGTTTGATTTTGTAAAGTCCACTTTGCCTACTTTTCCAATTACGTAGAAATCATTTCATGGATTTTCCATTGATCAAACATATTTATGTGAACACTTTTTTCAAATGGATTGATAAACATATTTATACTTCTTTCAAATGGATACATAAATTGGGTTAAAGGCATTGACCACACCTGTTACTACCAATCTCTCAACGTACCAAATTGTACTAGAAGCTGAATGTTTGTAGTTGAATGCTTTTGATCTCTTTAATATCAAAATAAATTATCGATTATTAAAGATTTTTGTTCATTTAAATTTTTTATGTGCCCATGTTTAGTTTATTTCCATGTTTTTTTTTATGAGTGTTTAATTGAATAGATAATATAAATAAATCAGTAAATTTTGAGGATATTAATAGATTTAAGAGATTAATATCTTAGGTAAATTTAGGTGGATTTTTTAAAGTGTGTTAGGAATTTCACGATTTTTATTTTTATTTTTTAAATTGAAACTGGGAGTGTTTGAGTATTTTTTTAATAGTGAAATAGATTAAGCACCTTTAGGAAACTCTGCAACATCTAAAATTATGAAAACTTGATAGTTGTAACCTAGATATCCAAAAACAATTACCATAATTCATCAAAATCTTGCGGGAAAAACCATTCTTTTCTAGAAAAGATGTGGTTATTAAAACTAAATATTAAATTTGAATATATATTTACACTAAATTCAATATTGTACAATAACTTTTAAGAATATTAAACATATTATTAATATGTAATATCTGAAAATTGAGAGGTTGGTTTTTCTAAAACCTTATATCAAAAAGCTACTCAATACCAATTTATAATACTTTGGTGGAGATATTAGAAATCATTATTGACTTTTATTTCTAAATCAGGTGAAGAAACTAAGTCCTAACTCTAACACATTACCAAAGAAATGTAGAACAACACGTTACCTTACTATTAATAAAGTAAATAACATATTTTAAAGGGTAAAGGATAACCTATTAGAATCGTGTGGATAATATTCTAAGATTTAATGAAATGATTCAAATGATTCTCCATCCTCATTAACACTTACTTAACAAGGAGTTAATAATTTAAAATTAACTAATTAAGTGAAAGTTAGGCATAAAGTTTCCTAACCATACAATGTTAGTTGAATGCGTGGGGTTACTCTTAAGAGCCTCATGTAAGTGAGGTAAAAATGCACATGGAGAAAGATTTATAGGTGGAAAAAATCAATGTAGCACATAATATTAGATAGACATGTTTGCATGTTTGAGTTGAGATAACAAAATAGAATGGTAAGTGAGTAAATATGTGTCTAGAGATGTCTTCTCAACCACTCATAATGATTTATGAAATAGAATATGAGAATTCCTAATATGTATGAGTTTGGTGAGTGAAAATGAAAATGATATTTATTGGATGATGCTATATATTGTGCAAGTTTACACATGAAGCATGTAATTGTATTTATGAGTATATGTAATTAAAAAGAGGCTATGAGAGTTCAGATGAATAAATGAATAGCTTCAGCGCACTCAAAATGATGAAAATTTCCATAAATAGGAATCCATTTGAATAAATTCTTATAGAGAAATGAAACTATATGCTAGGAATAAAGGAAAATTTAAATTTAAAATACTCCCCATTATTTCTCATTGAATTCATCTTGGGTTGGTCATGGCTAGCCACTGACTTCATGACTAGGCTATTAGAAAACATTAAATGGCCTCCAATTCACATAATAGTGTATATAATGAAACCACTATCGTAGTCTCACTAGAAGGGATGATGGTGTTGGAAGTAGTGATGGTACCAACAAATTCACAAAGGTAAACCTCTTGAACATGATCCCAACTTGGTGATTGAAACTAGTTCAGGGTGATATTTTGATTTTCAATGTAGCTCTCCTTATTTCTTAACCAAAGGAATTGATTGTAAAATTTCAACATAGGGTGACTTTGACTCTAAGGAGAACATCAATTGATAGCATGATCTCTTAATATAATAAATATGATGTTCATTTTTAGTAATACTATAATATTTTGTGGGATTTGACAATAAAATAGCATCCAAGATTTTTTATTTTCTTGGACTCTTAAAATTGGCCATGTTGTAGCCAATGGTACTTTATATGAATGTTTATGTGTTGTTGACTACAATTATAATTGCATCCAAATTGTAATTACTTAGTGTTGTCCTACCTCCATGCACAAGATTTTTTTCCTGTGGCCTTAATTGATTTTAGTGGCCCTGATCAAGCATTCTTATCCAACCTTTCAATTCACCAATGATTCAAGCCTTCAACACATATGAGAACAATAATCTAACCAGAAATACATTATAGAGTAGACATTTCGATTCTCATCAAGTTAAAGATTTGGGAAATGAACATTCTCAATGATATATCTAGGAATAGTTGCTCAATTTTATTAATGGAAGCCTTCTTCTCTTCACCATTACCTTTGGATTCATTGTCACCTTCCATTTCATCCACCCCTTTATTCTCTCCACCATCCTTCTTCTCCCCACCACCATCTTTCTTATCCCCAATGCCACCACCTTCCTTCTTCTCCCAACCTTTCTTTTCCTCATCCTTTTTCCCCCTTACTTTTCTCCATCACTTTTATATGGGTGTGATCACGAGTTGTTTCTCAATCTTTTTGTGGAGATATTCCATGCACTTATTTGGATTCATCATTCCTTGAGTTTCCTTATCATTCTTCACGTTATGTAATGCACATGGCATTCCTTTGTAGTTCATGTGCCAAGCCATTGAGGTGTTGAAGTGGGGTGATTGGAGGTGACACGTCCTATCTCCTTTCCAAAACAATTTGGGTATCTCAACATTTATGCCTGGGTTGACGAAGGGGCATAGGGGAGTAAAGGAGTTGTGTTATCACCTCGACTTCTCTCACCTACAAAAATGATTTAATCTTAACCTCAAACATAAAAAAAAAAAAAAATCGTTTAAATAACTTAACACTTGAAAACACGGTTCATAGGCTAATTACACGCCACTCACAAAATTGTGTAATGATGTGGGTCATCCTCTCATACAAGTTAATTCATACTAATATAGGAAATATGGGAAATGAAGAATTTCATGGTCCATAAATGCCTAAAGATAACTAGTTTTTTTTTTTTTAATTTATTTATATATTTATTTGAGACTTAGTTTAAATTCCCATCATCTAAATATTTAAGTAATTAAATATATGGTCCTCCTTTTGGTGAAGTCAAAGGAATAAGAGTCCATGCAAAAGCTATAGACATTTCCACTTCAACTATTTCCCCTAAAAGCGCAGCTTGGGTCTATAAATAAAAGGTCATATTCATACATTTCGAAAGCTCAGCTCTATGAAATCATATTCATACATTTCAAAACAACTTTAAACGTAAATTTATGTCAGAAGAGTTAAAAAAAAAGAGATCATTTCTCCTGAAACTTAATTTAATATTTGCTTACTTTTAAGCGAAATTTGAAAGTTTAAGAAATCCTATGAAGGAAAAAATTAAAAACCATATAGTACATGCTTCGTAACTTCATAAAACCTACTTCCACAGGCAGCCGAGGCATTCCATGAACCATACATTTCATGTTAGGTTTCTTTTTCTCTTTGACAATAGAGTACTCTTCCCCTAGACTAATTTTGAGGCTGACTTATTTGGTTGTGGATGACATTCAACCTGACATTGGAGTATTCTTGTATTCAAAATTTCACAATGTTTATGAATACGAATTTACCATGATCCAACGTTATGGTAGCTCTATGAATCTGACCCGGCTTTATTGCCGCTAACTCATACTTTTACCAGGAGAGGATTAATAAAGGTATGAGCACGGTCACTCAAGTTGAATTGAATTTTGATGGCAGTTAGACAGAACACGGTGACAACCAAACCCCAAAGCTGCTTGGATTCAAAAGGGGCGTGCTCGGGGACCATAGACTTCGAGTTATAGACACTTTTCCCCGTTTTTTTTTTTTCCTAAAAGAAAATAAAAACTACTTTTATCACTTTCCCTTGTGATATTTTTTTTTTTTTGGAAAAGCGCTGTATTGGACTTGATGATTTCAATTTTTATAAAAACAGAAAAGTGAAAAAAATATCCACTAGTTTACAAAATTATAAATTATGTGAAGCTTGGGTAGAACCAGCGTGTACAAAAAAATTGAAATGCAAAATGCTAAAAACAAGAAAGTCATAATTTTAAAGACTATTTTTAGCAGATTGAACTTCCCATCAGTGGAATATGCAAGGGCTTGCAAACATATTTATTGCCAACTGTGCTACCACCATAAATTGTGAAAATAAATTTATTGTTTTCAAGTTAATAGATATATTTATTTTTCTAAAATATTTTTATGAATGGTTATAAATGGAAGTTTTAAAATTATCTCAAAAGTAGTCACGATCTCTTTTCTCTTTTAATTAATATTAATTAAAAAAAAGTCATATGAACCTGTGTCATATGAAATGAGTTGTATTTTTTGGGCATGTAGTATTAGTACAATGTGTTATTATAGCAGAGCTTATTTACAAATTAATAATTTAATAACACAAAACCTATTTACAAATTAATAGTTTTCATGCCAAAATAAACATGAATCACCATGCCTAAAATTATTGTTATGTACTTTTTGAAATATATATGCTTAATTTCATATACTAGTTCTTTTTAATAATAATAATATAATTTAAATCATTTCTATGTTATTTTAATTTTGACAATATGATATATCATGAGATAATTGTTTTGATATCTATTATTGAATATATAAATTTAATTCATGATAAAATTTAACATTAACGAAAAATTTAAATACAATTTTGTTTTAGCCTAAAAATATAA
Organism: Pinus albicaulis; assembly: GCA_034641835.2. Lineage (NCBI taxonomy): Eukaryota > Viridiplantae > Streptophyta > Pinopsida > Pinales > Pinaceae > Pinus > Pinus albicaulis. The sequence goes on along the minus strand of CM076578.1, from coordinate 1,213,836,002 downwards.
CTTCCTTGTTCATCATTTCTTCTCTCATTTGTAAGCAGATTTATTCCTCTTATAATTTGGATCCAAAAGGGGGATATTTCCCTTTATCCATAGATACAAAAACCATTTGAGTTTAGGTTTTATTACTTGACAAGCTAATACACTTTCTTGGAGATATAGGAAACACCTTTTTGCTTCAATAATTGAATGTCTACTAAAAATTGAAGATCATAGAAGAAAATTGCAATATGCTCTTGATATCGGAAACACTTTTTTGCTTCAATAATTGAATGTCCACTCAAATTGAAGATGATAGAAGTAAATTGTAATATGGTCAATTAATTAGTCTTATGATTAATTTAAAGTTTGTATCTACATGTATAACCATCATACTCCTTGGTTGTGCCTCTTTATTAGTCTTACTAAGGTTTTGGTAAAAGACAAAGAGATTGTTTAATAAGTTCAAGGTAACATGGAGATTGTGTATTTTTATCTATAGGAAAGCAAGGACAGATCAATCAATGGGTAACAACTTTAAAATTTTGGATATTTTTAAAACCTTAGTTTGAAACTTATTAATCTACATTTTGTATTAATTTGTTATATGAAATCACTACTCAATGTTTAATAGAAAAAAATATCATTTTTAATTTTAAAAAAATAAATGAAAATCATTAAATTATATGAATGACCATCACACATATGCCTTTGTCTACAAAAATCACTTTGCAATGATTTGAGGCTCCCCGTCCAATTTCAACTTAGCAATTACAATGAATAGAGAATACCTATGTGCATAAGAATTTCTTACTAGAAACTTGGAAATTTACTATTATGTTTACATAATAAAGTACAAAAAATTGTGATGAGTGAAATATTCAAACATTGTGATGTTGTAACATACACCGATAACTTCACATGGAAATGTAAGCAGTTAAATTTTTTTATACAAGTTACTCACGAGTAACTATCCATTCACTATTAAATATTCTTTAGTCATCATTACATAGAATGTTTACCAGTTCATAGTGTAACTTTAGAATAAGAATAGTAAGCTCCTTAGCCATTAACAACCTCTATTACAATACATTAACATAATACTGTATGATGTAACCTTCCACTCATTTCATTATTCGTGTAGTCATCACATACTTGGCATTATGAACATCATAACAAGAAAGGAATCAACATCATCATCTTGATACAATAATCAATCACACCATTGAACACCAATATACCCTAGAAACCCGTAGGGTGAAAACCAACAACGTTTAATTTTATTACTAAACGCTCATGAGGGTGATCAACCCTCACTCAATGGCTTATAAGGGAGACCATCCCTTAACCATCGTTTATAAATATTACAAGGACATATACAAATATCTAGCTTAAAGCCATTACAATAAATATGATACCATTTACCCTCTGGTCTTCATATCTTCATATCTTGATGGCATGGGTGTACCTACAATGGTCCATCGTACACTGGATCATCTAGTAGTTCGTACTCATCTACATGAACAATAATCATTTACCTGCCTCCAGGTTAAGGATAATATTTCCTTTATACATATTACCATCATACCCTGCTAATGTTACCTTCAACATACATTGATGTCAAGATTCATAAAGTATAATAAATCATTTCACATATCTATACTATAGTAGTTTCTCCATCTACTCATGTATATTCATGAAATGCAAGTAAAGTACCTTGACATTCTCCCTTTAGCAACACATACCTCATATGTGCTAGTTATAAGTCATCACATTAACTAATGTTTCTATCGCATAAGCACTGCAAGACAATAGCTACATCTCCTCGGCATACATTTAAAATAAACTGATACTTAGTTATGATACTCGTGCATGCAATTTACATAATTTAATCAAAATAGCTAACCCTTGAGCTATTACTTTTAGTACATGGAGTGCAATCTAACATATCAAATGTTTCTCCCATGCATGCAAAGGCATATAGATTCCAAAAGAGTCTCCAACGAAGCACATAGCTTCCTTCACGAGTTTTCCCAAAGGAAATCATAATGCTAGTGAGCATGTAAACATATGTTTTCTTTTTGTAAAACTATGCAATTAAGAATATAAATACATGTCTTCTTTTTCAAATATTATACTAAACAATCATTTCTAATATAGTTTAGAACACATGTTATCTTTCCCACCTACAAATATTTATATTCTATCCAATGAAAGTTATTACTTATGTTGCATGCCTATGCATGATCTTCTTCCAAAAGGAATTAACATCATAATCATGATAAAAAGTAACCACTCAGTTTGTTCATCTAAAGAAATATAAATGAGTAGTTCCTTTGTCCGTGGATTTGTTAAATAACCATTCTTTACTAACAACATGGTAATCTATTCATGGAATTATGAATTAACTAATATTCATAAACACCATGGTAATCTACCCATGGTTTTATGAAATAATTAATCTCTATCAACACCATGGTAAACTACCCATGGATTTTTTAATTCGTTAATCTAAACCATTATCATGGTAAACTATTCATGGATTTATGAAACTATCCATGGATTTATTAATTCATTACTATTTACAACATGGTTAATGAATATAACTCTGAGAAAACTTCTCTTTTCTTCTTCACTACACAAGAAAATATTTCAAGTTTTACCATCTTTAATGTATATTCATTTCCAAGAAAAGAACTTGGATTTCATGTCATTTAACACATTGGTACGAAATCAATTTTAGAATAAAACAAGCGTCCTATATTTTATTAAATAAGATGCACGTCCTACCTTTTCTTTAAATATATATAAAGACAAGAAAATTTATTTATTTATGTTAAGTAATCTTTGCAAGAATTCACATGGTTTCTTCTCCACAAAGCTAGCATAGTAAGTTTGTCTTTTACCATGCTATATCTCTAAGAACAATATATTTCTAAGAGTTTAACATAATAAATGAAATATTTCATATTTCATTTTCTTTCCAAAAAATGAGTAGAAGATTCAAAAGAAAACAAATGTTCATATGAAATATTTCATTTTCTTTTCCGAAAACAAGTAAAATATTTCAAAGAAAAAATATTATTTTGAGGAATACTTATCTTCCAAAAATGCTCTCCCTGCACACAGTATTGAAGGAGGTTTTCAAGTTTCACCCATTGGATCCTCTTTTTTCCAACAGAGCAGATGCCCCTTGCCAAATCGTAGGCTTCTTCATACCGAAACACACCCAAACAATCATTAATTTGTGGGCAATTGGACGAGATGCCAATGTATGGACCGAGCCTCTTGAATTTCTTCCAGAGCGATTCTTGCAGACGCAGCCTTCCCCTCAGCCATCGCATCCTTCACTTCATTCTCGCTTCTCTGTTTCATCCTTGGACTGCTCTCTTTCCCATGTTCATACCCAGTAAATAAAGACTACCCAGTCGTTATCAAGAATTTCTTTTCCATTAAACCGAATCTTTATAAAACAGTTAAAAAATAGTAATGTAATATTTACTTATAAGTTACGTGGTTATTTTTTTTAGGGATGTTACATAATCCCTCCCTTAAGAGAACACCGTCCTCGGTGTGCTTCTCTCACTAAAACTTAAACTTATACTCATGATATAATAAGATAAACAACCCAAAGGGGGTCCTTCCCTTCACAATGAAACACTTTTTTTTCCTTAAATGTCATTATTTAAAACAATAATGTTTTTATCCATAGTCATAAGCATGTATAGCGCAAAGGAAATTTCATTTCCATTTCTAACTGCTTATCCCTTATTCAATTCACAAAAATATTAAAAAAATCTCTATACGAACTTACCATTATTTACCAAATACTACTGGAAGAATGATGGCTTTTACGCAAGCTCTCTGAGAATGGTTGAACAACCCATCAACACTCCATCGAAAGAGCCTGTAATGTATGACTAACAATTCAATCACATTAGTCACATAATTTCTATCAAATGAAAATACTTGCAACTATCAAACATTCTTGCAATATCAAGAGATGTTTTAATCAAACTACTTCCACAAGTACTCAGAGAGCACCAACTCTCTAATCAATGCATCACATGCACATTGTCTTAGCTCCTGCTAAAGACATCCACACAATACTTCAAAAAGTACTCAGAGAGCACCTAGCTCTCTAATCGTACCAGTGGTCAATCAATGCACCATGGGCATATCCTAGCCTCTGCTAAGACATTCAAACAAATTAGTAATAAAATTGATGAACTTATACATTTAGTAAATTCATTTTCATATAACACATAACTTTTTACTTAACTTGTTCCATTATGAGAACCACAATGGTTAACAAAATGCTCCTCCTAACCCATAGGAGTTGGTTTCCATAACCAAATCAAGTCATTTTCACATCCAGACAGTCAATCTTTCCATATTAATTCAAAATAGCACAGCACACTTAAAAGTCTTTATACTTATCTGGAAATTTAGTCTTTCAAGCTGTGGTCCTCCCAACCATTAAGGTAGGCTATTACATCCTCCACTTTCCCCCTAGTTCCAAAATCTGGATGGTGCCACGGGTTAACAGTGGAAATAATTATCTTTCTGTTATGACCTCTGGATGGCCAATCCAGTCAAACTCAGAAATTTCTGGCTTTACAAGGGTTATTGTGAGTCATTTTCAACTGATCACCACTAGCTCTAGAAAATACTCCCCTTTACCAGTTTGCATAGAACCCCTACTCCTCTGGGATTCAGCTTTATCCTTAGAGGAGTAGGTAACTGTCTTTCCAACTGTCCCGAACCACCTCCTATTCTTGGAAAAAAATTTACCATTAGCTTAAAAATATTTTATTTTCATTAAATAATTTCAGCAAATTAAATAATTTGTTTTATCAACAGTGATTATTTAAGTTTTTCTTGCGAGATAAAAGAAAATTAAACAAATTGTCTTTAACTAGTTAATACTAGTTAACTTTAATGAAGTTGTCACAACTTCCCCCCCTGGAAGTAACATACATGTGTTGTACATTGCTATTTCCGAAATAACAAAATCATGCACATTAAAACATGATACTTTAACATTTACTGTTGCAATTCACATTGCAATGTTTGCGATGTTTTATTTTCATAGATTTTCTGTCTCCATTAAGCTACCCATGCTTACTATAAGAAACAATGCTAATCGTAAATATGCATTTCTCAAGCACATATTATCTTACACAATCATTTTAAGTTCCTGCATAGAATGTTGTCATGCATACCAGTATATATAAATATTCATTAATGCGTATGTGTCAATAATAATTTGTTAGGTCCCTATATCACTAGTATATTCCCTTATTATTGTTAGTGTAAACCCCTTATTGTTATTATTGTACCCTTCTAACCCCCATTTTCTTATTATTTTTCCCTTAAATTATTATTGTTAGGTTGGCTAGGATTACATTGTGGCCCACTAGGATTACATTATGGCCCCATGGACTCCTATATATAGAAAGGAGGTTTTGTAAATTGTATCATCCAAGAATTTTTCATTCATGTAATGTATTGAAGGTTTCCCCCTCGAAGTGGCTTATTTCTAAGGCATTGATATCTCTTTTCTTCTATTTTTGGAGCTGGTTACACAACATTTGGTATCAGAGCTTTGGATTCTAGGGTTTCGCTGCTCCAAACAGGTCATCGTGGAATTTTCGCTATAACTTTTTTTCTATGAAATTTCAGAAGTTGAAATTTTTAGGGTGCGAAGCCGAAATCCTGAGGAAGATTGTCTAAAAATTTCAGAGCTTGTTTCACAATATTTACAGAGATATGATCTATGGAAGTTAGGTATTTTTTCAGGCTCCTAAACAGGTCATCGTGGCATTTGCGCTATAACTTTTTTTCTACTGAGGGTCAGAATCTGAAATTGTAATGGTGTGAAGCTGACATACTAAGGAAACTTTTCAAAAAATTTCAGAGCTTGGTTCACAATATTTTTGGAGATATGAGGTGTGGAAGGTAGTGCTTTTTTAGGCTCCCGAATTTCATCTCAAAAAGGTGATCGAGGAAAAATTTCAATAACTCTCTCTCTGAGCATCGGATTGGAGTTTCGTTAAAATTTGTCGCAAGTACACGGACCGTAGTTTCTTGGCTATCAATTTCAGAGGCGAAGGATGAAACAGTGAGATGTAGCAAGTCGTACAAGTTCGCTATATTGAACCAGTCCATAATTAGGTCATTGTGGGAGATTGGACATAAATTTTTCTTGGAGAATCCAAATCAAGTCAGACCTGTGGCATTCAAAAGAGAATTTAGAGGGCTACTTCAGTGCTAAATTTCAGATATTGAAGAGCCGCAATCACATAGATAATGCAATTTCAATATCGAGCTCCTCAAAAGCAAGTAAAAGGTGTGTATTTTTTTTTCCGAATTGCATAAGTCTTGTTTGAAGAATCAAGTTGAATTGATTGCAAGGGCATATTGTAGAATAGATATCAGTATTGGATTATAAAATGGCCCTAAAAAATAATTCAACACCCATTAAGCCTTTGGAAAGCTCTACTATGACTCATGAAGATGAAGAATTGCAACATGATCTATCAAAATTACAAGAGCAAGTGCAAAAAATTTCACTCTTGCAAAGAGCAACAAAAAATGAAATGGAAGTTTTGAAGAAAGGCATGGAAGCTAAGATGGATGGCGTGGAAGCTAAGATTGATGGCATGGAGGCTGGCATGGAATTTAAGATGGATGACATGGAAGCTAAGATCGATGAGAAAATGGAAAACATGAAGAATTTTCTAAAAGCAGACATGGAAGGTTTGACAAAGTTGATACAAGAAAGGTTTCCTAATGGTGAAAAGATAGTAGAAGAACCTCATGATGAGAAGAAAATAAATGTTAATTGTGATTTCATAAACTCTAATGTTGGCGGGAAGAACCACCATATTCCAAAGATGGATATGAGGAAGTTTGATGGAAAGGATCCTGTAACATGGATACTACAGATGGAGCAATATTTTGATCTCCATAATGTGCAAAACACACAAAAGGTATGCCTTGCAACTTTACATTTAGAACAAAATACATTTGTATGGTATCGATGGCTTTGCTCCCGTAAAAAAATTGTCACTTGGTCAATTTTTACGGAGGAAATGATAGCACATTATGAGGATACAAAGAGCAACACCTTCTTTAGCCAATTGATAAATCTCAAACAAAAGGGTTTAGTGGGGGAGGACATTGAGGACTTCCAAAAATTGAATATAAGGGTAACTGATATTCCAGAGGAACACAGGATTGATCTCTTCATAGGCACTTTAAAGGATAACATACAACATGAAGTTCCCGTTCTGGAACTTGATTCATTGGAGAAGGCATTCAGGTTGGCAAGAAAAGTTGAATGTAAAATTATGGCGACAAGGAAGCCTACCACTCAATTCTATAAAGAAGGAAGTGTTGCTAGGCCTAGATTTCCACAACCTACAAGGTTGACACCACAACAATTGGAAGAAAAAAGAGCAAAAGGTCTTTGCTACAGTTGTGATAGCAAATACACTAAAGGTCATAAGTGTGTTGAGAAGAAATTATTTTACATAGATTGTGAAGAGGAAGAAGAAAATGAACAAGAAGAGGATATACACCAGGAACCAGCCCTAGAAGAGGAAGAAATGAGTCCGACCATATCGTGTAATGCATTGGCAGGAATTACCATTCCTCAAACTCTCAAGATAGAAGGACATATCAAGAAGAAAAAGGTAATAGTGTTGATTGATTCAGGTAGCACCCATAATTTTATTCATTGTAAGGTAGCCAAGGAGTTAAATTGTTTCCTATACCCAGCACCAGAATGTCAAGTGATGGTTGCAAATGGAGGAACTATAAATTGCTCTGGAAAATGCCATAATATCAAGCTAACCATGGGGGAATATGTATTGACTAGTCCAATGCTTTCCATTCCTATGGGAGGTGCTGATGTTGTACTAGGAGTACAATGGTTACAATCTTTTGGGACGGTAGCTTTTAATTTTCAAGAAATTTTCTTGAAATTTTTTTCAGAAGGAAAGGAAGTCGAATTACGGGGTATTGAAGGGAAGCCAGGAATGATAATAAGCTCTAATGTCATGACAAAGCTTCTAAAGAAAGAACAACGAGGCATAATTGCACAATTATGCTCACTAGAAGTTCCGACATCAAAATCATCTATTTCTGCAGATCTCCAACAAGTCTTGGACAATCATTCCAAGGTGTTTGAAACTCCCAAAGGACTCACACCTATTCGTGATCATGATCATGCTATTCATTTGATTCCAGGAAGTGTTCCTCCAAACATCAGGCCTTATAGATATCCTTATGTCCAAAAGAGAAAAATTGAACATATGATTGCAGAAATGTTAGAGGCAGGTATAATTCAACCTAGTCAAAGTTCTTTCTCTGCTCCTGTAGTATTGGTACACAAGAAGGATGGATCATGGTGCATGTGTCCGGATTATAGGGAGCTCAATAAGCTCATCATTAAAGATAAATTTCCCATTCCTATGATTGATGAATTATTGGATGAATTACATGGAGCAATTTATTTTACCAAGTTGGATCTTCGTTCAGGATATCATCAAATTAGAATGAAGACTGAAGATATTCCAAAACAACATTTTGAACTCATGAGGGTCATTATGAATTTTTGGTCATGCCTTTTGGCCTTACCAATGCACCTTCTACATTTCAAGGGTTGATGAATTCCATTTTCAAACTCTTCCTTAGAAAATTTGTGCTAGTATTTTTTGATGATATACTAATCTATAGCAGTTCTTGGAAGGATCATGTTGAACATGTTGACAGGGTGCTCAAACTATTGCAGGAGAAACAATTATATGCAAAAACATCCAAATGTTTCTTTGGAGTACAAGAGGTGGAATATTTGGGTCATATTGTATCTCACGAGGGTGTTAAAGTAGAACCTAACAAAATTAAAGCCATTAAGGAATGGAAAGTCCCCACAACCATAAAGCAGTTGCGAGGATTTCTTGGGTTAACAAGGTATTATCGCAAGTTTGTTAAGAATTATTGGAGAATAGCAGCACCTCTAACAACATTATTGAAGAAAGATGCATTTTCATGGACTCCTAAAGCAACTAAGTCTTTTGAAAATATTAAAGAGGCAATGTGCCTAGCGCCTGTCTTAGCTACGCCAGACTTCACAAAAACCTTTATTGTGGAATGTGATGCCTCAAGAAATGGAATTGGTGCTATTTTAATGTAGGAAGGAAGACCCATTGTTTTTTAAAGTCGTCCAATCAAAGGAAAGTATTTACAGAAACCTATTTATGAGAAGGAAATGTTAGAAATACTGCATGCACTAAATAAATGGTGAACTTACCTAATGGGAAGACACTTCAAGGTAAAAACTGATCATGATAGTCTTAAACACTTTTTGGAACAAAGAATATCTTCAGAAGAGCAGCAAAAATGGGTCACAAAGATGTTGGGTTATGACTTTGAAATAATCTACAAAAAATGAAAGCTTAATGTTGTTGCAAGTGCACTCTCAAGAAAGAATGAAGAGGTGGAAGCATTGCTTTGTGCCATTTCTATTATCCAACCAGATTGGATAACCGAAGCAAGAGATGAATGGAAGAAGGACAAAGATGTATGGACACTCATTCAAAAGTTGCAGCAAGATCCTAGTACATCTGATACATTTAGTTGGAAAATGATTCCTTATGGTACAAAGATCGCTTATATCTTTGTAAGAATTCCCAACTAAAACAAAATATTCTTCTGGAATTGCACACTTCTCCTTTAGGAGGACACTCGGGATTTTTAAAAACTTACCACAGGGTGAAGAAAGAATTTTTTTGGGATGGCCTTAAATCTGATATTCAAAATTTTGTGACGGAATGTTTGGTTTTCCAGCAGAATAAAGTTGAGACAATTAAGACCCCGGGACTTCTACAACCTTTATCCATTCCAAGTCAACGTTGGGAGGAGATTTCAATGGATTTTATCACAGGTTTAACTAAGTCCGAAGGAAAGAGTGTCATCATGGTGGTAGTTGATAGACTTACCAAGTATGCACACTTTTGTGCATTATCTCATCCATTTAAAGCAAGTACAGTTGCTACTACATTTATGGACATAATTCAAAAGCTACATGGAAGCCCAAGGGTTATTATGAGCGACAGAGATGCCATTTTTACTGGAAATTTTTGGACGAAGTTATTTATTGTTTGGACACTCAATTAGCTCATAGCTCATCTTATCATCCTCAATCTGATGGTCAAACTGAGATAGTAAATAAATGTTTGGAAGGATATCTTCGTTGTTTTGTATATGATAAACAAACACAATGGGTCAAGTGGTTGCCTCTCGCTGAATGGTGGTATAACACTTCCTTCTATACTGCAGCAAAAATGACCCCATTTATGGCATTTTATGGATATCATCCACCATCCATCACATCATATTTAAGAGAAAATTCGAAGGTTCAAGTAGTGGAACATCACATCGAGCATCAGCAAGAAGTTCTCCAACTCTTAAAGGATAACCTGACTTTGGCACAAAATCAAATGAAACAAGAGGCATATCAACATTGCAGCGAGAGAAGTTTTGATGTAGAAGATTGGGTATTTTTACGGCTACAACCATACAAAAAAATGTCCCTCAAGCAAGCTAAGAAGGATAATAAATTATCACCAAAGTACTATGGTCCTTACAAGGTGTTGCAAAAGATTGGTACTATGGCATACAAATTGGAGCTTCCTGCTTCTTCACGAGTACATCCATTTTTCCATGTTTCATGCTTAAAGAAGGTTATAGGTGAAAATCTTCTAGTTCAAACAATAATGCTAGAACTTGATGAGGAAGGAAGATCATATTGGAACCTGAAGCAGTCATGGAAACAAGAACTCGACAGCTACGGAATCGATCAATTTCAGAGTATCTCATCAAGTGGAAGAACTTACCCACTGAAGATTCTACATGGGAGGATTAGAATTTCATACAGAAGCACCCATAGCTACTCAAGTGTTGAGGACAACACTTTTTCTAAAGGAGAGGGGCATGTTAGGTCCCTATATCACTAGTATAGTCCCTTATTATTGTTAGTGTAAACCCCTTATTGTTATTATTGTACCCTTGTAACCCCCATTTTGTTATTATTGTGCCCTTAAATTATTATTGTTAGGTCGGCTAGGATTACATTGTGGCCCACTAGGATTAAATTATGGCCCCATGGACTCCTATATATGGAAAGGAGGTTTTGTAAATTGTATCATCCAAGAATTGTTCATTCATGTAATGTATTGGAGGTTGCCCCCTCGAAGTGGCTTATTTCTAAGGCATTGATATCTCTTTTCTTCTCTTTTTGGAGCTGATTTCCCAACACAATTAGGGTATGAGTGCAAAAATTTCAAATTCCCACAATGTTCTGTTCCAACAAACTGACACACGAAGTAATTATCATAATCACTTGTTCACAACTTTCAAATAGCTTTAGTCAAAATCGATTCGTGCATATAACTTTCATTAGTTATTCATTCATAAATAATCAATGCTATTAATAATTTTAATGCATCCATGACACGAGTCACTCTAAAACTAGTCATTCCATGCCATTAATAATCTTAATGCATTCATGACGACTCATGCAAAAACTAGTCAGCCAACTAGTCATTATAGTCAAGTCTCACAACTTGACCCATTAAGAGGTTTTATTCAATTTAATTTTAACACTCTATCATCTTATATAAGGACTTTCCTCATCTTTTTCATTCATGCAATAGTTTCACACACCATCACTATACACATTCATATTTTTAAAGTAGTGCATGGTAACTTTAGAAATTTTATTACATTAAAAAAAAATTACTTCTTTTCAAACTCAAATGAAAGGTAACTATTTTTCTTTCATGTTTTTTATACTTTATTTCCTAAATAAATAAAGCATAATACACATATTAATCTCATATTCATATTCTTATTCAGAAAAAGGTATATTATAATAGCATGTACTTTTTTAAGAATTCTCTTAAATGGAAGCTAATATCATGCAATGCCATGCATATAACAATTTATTTTTAAAGGAAATCAACATGCATATGAATAGACTTCTTAAAACAAAATAAAATAAAATACTTATCTTTATTTAATTTGAAGAACTTCTCTCCCTACTGCAGTACTCATCCCCATCAGGAAATTCACATTTCTCCTCTACAACAATGTTTTCTTTTAGCAACATCGACAAGATTGTATAGAATGATTAGATAAAGCCTTAATCAATAAATAATCAATCTTTGAGTGATCCTTTAACACCTATTCATGTGCATATATGAGATGTGAATACAATGTCACAACATGCTTTCTTCTAACATCTCTACATTAGTGTGAGTAAGTAATTATCAATTCATGTCAAATAAATCCCACATTATTATGACTTTTTTCACACATGCACACATTCGTACAAGACAAATCACTATATCTGTTCAGAAATTCCTTTAATGGAAAATGACATAATGTGCATTTGCTTTACTTAAACTTTTAAAAAAGACCCACCACTTCAGATTTTGCCTTTGGAGCATGCAAATATAATAAAGCTAACACATTGGTTGTTGTTCCTATGCATACAATGCATAAATATTCTAATCTTAATTTCCCAACGGAGTACTTAACATAATCGAGTAGGAAAACTCATGATTCCTCTTCGAGGACAACATAATAGAAATCTTTAACATAATAATTATGTTTTCTAGAAGAGATTTACATGGATTCTTTTTCAGAATAACTAACGCAATAAGTTTTCTTTTAAAGAAACTCTAACTTCATTGATATTTACTTTGTACGCATTTATTTTCCATAAATGCAATAACTATTGTTTCAAGAAAAGAAAGATAATAATACTTATCTCTTGAAACTCTTTCTTCAACCTGGATTAGAGATGCGATGCCTTCCTTCACATACGCGCATTTCATCTCGAATCTCTCAATTTCTTTTTGCTTAACAAATCCCAAAGGCGTCAGTGTTGCAACCTTTAGTTTTGATACCACTTGTAACATACACCGATAACTTCGCATGGAAATGTAAGGAGATAAAAAAAAATTTATACAAGTTACTCATGGGTAACTAACCATTCACCATTAAATATTCCTTACTCATCATTACATAGAATGCTTACCAGTTCATAGTGTAACTTTTAGAATAAGAATAGTAAGCTCCTTAACCATTTAAAACCTCCATTATAGTACATTAACACAATTACTGTATGATGTAACCTTCCATTCATTTCATTACTCATATATTCATCACATACTTTACATTATGAACATCATAACAAGAAAGGAATCAACATCATCAACTTGACACAATAATCAATCACATCATTGAACACCAATATACCCCGGAAACCCTGTAGGGTGAAAACCAGCAAACGTTTAATTTTATTATTAAACGCTCGTGAGGGTGATCAGCCCTCACTCAATGGCTTATAAGGGAGACCATCCCTTAACCATCGTTTATAAATCTTACAAGGAAATATACAAATATCTAGCTTAAATCCATTACAATAAATATGATACCATTTACCCTCTGGTCTTCATATCTTCATATCTTGATGGCATGGATGTACCTACAATGGTCCATCGTACACTGGATCATCAGGTAGTTCGTACTCATCTGCATTAACCATAATCATTTACCTACCACCAGGTTAAGCATAATATTTCCTTTATACATATCACCATCATACCCTGCTAATGTTACCTTCGACATACATTGATGTCAAGATTCATAAAGTATAATAAATCATTTCACATATCTATACTATAGTTGTTTCTCCATCTACTCATGTATATTCATGACATGCAAGTAAAGTACCTTGACGTTCTCCCTTTAACAACACATACCTCATATGTGCTGGTTATAAGTCATCACATTAAATAATGTTTCCATTGCATAAGCACTACAAGACAATAGCTACATCATCTCCCCAGCATACATTTAAAATAAACTGATACTTAGTTATGATACTCGTGCATGAAATTTACATAATTTAATCAAAATAGCTAACCGATGAGCTATTAATTTTAGTACATGTAGTGCAATCTAACATATCAAATGTTTCTCCCATGCATGCAAAGGAATATAGATTGCAAAAGAGTCTCCAACGAATCATGTAACTTTCTTCACGAGTTTTCCCAAAGGAAATCTCAATGCTAGTGAGCATGTAAACATATGTTTTCTTTTTGTAAAACTATGCAATTAAGAATATAAATACATGTCTTCTTTTTCAAAGATTATACTAAACAATCATTTCCAATATAGTTTAGCACCACATGCTATCTTTCCCACCTAAAAATATTTATATTCTTTCCAATGAAAGTTATTACTTATGTTTCATGCCTATGCATGATCTTCTTCCAAGAGGACTTAACATCATAATCATGATAAAAAGTAATCACTCAGTTTGTTCATCTAAAGAAATATAACTGAGTAGTTCCTTTATCTGTGGATTTATTAAATAACCATTCTTTACTAACATCATGGTAATCTATTCATGGAATTATGAATTAACTAATATTCAAAAACACCATGGTAATCTACCCATGGTTTTATGAAATAATTAATCTCTATCAACACCATGGTTAACCACCCATGGATTTATTAATTCCTTAATCTCTACCATTATCATGGTAAACTATTCATGGATTTATGAAGCTATCCATGGATTTGTTAATTCATTACTATTTACAACATGGTTAATGAATATAAATCTAAGAAAACTTCTCTTTTCTTCTTCACTACACAAGAAAATATTTCAAGTTTTACCATCTTTAATCTATATTCATTTCCAAGAAAAGAACTTGGATTTCTTGTCATTTAAGACACCGATACGAAATCAATTTTAGAATAAAACAAGCGTCCTATCTTCTCTTAAATAAGATGCATGCCCTAATTTTTCTTTAAATAAGATGCATATATATATATATATATATAAAGACAAGCAAATTTACTTATTTATGTTAAGTAATCTTTGCAAGAATTCATATGGTTTCTTCTTCGCAAAACTAGCATAGCAAGTTTGTCTTTTACAATGCTATATCTCGAACAATAATATATCTTAAGAGTTTAACATAATAACAATCTTTTCAAGAAGTTATGTCGTAAGCTTGTCTTTTACCATAGTATATAACTAAGACAATTGTAACTATTTCTGCTTATAACAATTCATATGAAATATTTCATATTTCATTTTCTTTCCAGAAAATGAGTAGAAGATTCAAAAGAAAACTACTATTCATATGAAATATTTCATTTTCTTTTCAGAAAATAAGTAAAACATTTCAAAAGAAAACTATTATTTTGAGGAATACTTATCTTCCAAAAGTGCTCTCCCTGCACAGAAGGAGATTTTCAGATTGCACCCATTGGCTCCTCTTTTTTCCAACAGAGCAGATGCCCCTTGCCAAATCGTAGGCTTCTTCGTACCGAAACACACCCAAACAATCATTAATTTGTGGGCAATGGGATGAGATCCCAATGTATGGAGCAAGCCTCTTGAATTTGTCCCAGAGCGATTCTTGCAGACGTGGCCTTCCCCTCGGCCATCGCATCCTTCACTTCATTATCACTTCTCTGTTTCATCCTTCGACTGCTCTCTTTCGCATGTTCATACCCAGTAAATAAATATTACCCAGTCGTTATCAAGAATTGGTTTTCCACTAAACCGAATATTTATAAAACAGTTAAAAAATAGTAATGTAATATTTACTTATAAGTTACGTGGTTATTTTTTTTAGGGATGTTACAGATGAGTAAATTATTCAAATTAATAAAATTTTGGAAAAAAATTTAACAATTTTTTTTGAAAAAATATTTAAAAAACAAAATAATAATATATATCAAAGAGATTCTATATATTAACACGGAAAATTCAACACCATTTTAGATGAAGATTTTGCACTTGGATATGTATGATTACAAAACACTTACAAATTACAAGACACTTTCTTATTATGTTGATTTTCTTTATAGTATCTTAAAAAGATTCACATCCTTCACTTTTTCAAATGTTGTTTTTTAACTTATTGTATCAAATTTTGTCCTTTTGCAAAGCTCTTACAATGAAACAAAAATATGATCCCATATGTATAATGATGTTTTGAGATTCATGTTTAGAATGATTAAATAAATGATTGTGTATATCTCTTTTTATTATTATTTTCAAGTGTATAAAAAGTAACATATTAAACATGAGAAAAATTATAGCACAAAATATATATATATATATATATATATATATATATATATATATATATATTAGGTGTACATATACCAATTAAATATTACTTTTTAAATGATTCCACATTAAATTTTTTATATTAAAATTGATATATCTTAATAAATATATAAATTAATAGAAAATAAAACTTCATTTTGTTACTATTAAATGAAAATATCCCTATTAAAACCCAAGCAAAGAGAAATATAAACCTACTAACTACTATTCACCATTCAGGAATAAACCTACTAACTACCATTCACGCCAATGTCCCTTAACAAAAATTATCTTAAAAATTATAAAAATAAAAAATATAGCATATCATTTATTAAACTTTACTTCTATTACCTTATTTAATTATTATATAAATTATTTTAAATTAAAATGAATTAAAAAATATATATTTCTAATTAATTAATTAAAAAAATAATTAAAATTATAATATTTTAAAATGCAATGCAATTTGTTATCCACTATATGAACAATTATTGTAAATTTAAATAATAATAATAATAATAATAATAATTATCAACAAATATTTTAATTTATACTAAATATATGGTTCCAAATGATTGAGTATATGGTTTTAAATTATAAATTAATAATTTATTTAAAAAAATTATAATTTTTAAATATTTTTTTAAAAATTATATGTATATATAATTATAATCTAATAATTAATTTTTTTAATTGTGAAGTGATAAATTATTATTAAATTTGTTTCATCTTTATATTAACTTAATATGAATCTTATTTTAAAAGGAAAGAAAGGAAAAAGTTACTTAACTCGATTTGATTTTGTAATATCTATTAAAAAAAAAAATGAGCATTAAAAAATTGATTGTATTTTTAAATACAAGAATAATATATATATATATATATATATATATATATATATATATCTTATGATATTTTTTACATTAGCAAGATTTAAAAAATTCAGACAAATTAAGTAAATTATTATTAATTTTATATTTAACAAAAATTTTCATCATAGTTTACTAATACCACATGGTCAAAAAAACCTAATTCATATTCATATGGCTTTTTTTTTAATTAATCATAAATAGCATAACTACTTTTCTAATACATTGTAACCTTTGATTTGTGACTACTACTAAAAATATTCTAAACAATCTAGTAGAGGTTAAATCCCTACTATTCACCTCATAATTAGGGCAACCATATATATATATATATATATAAAAACATGTAACAATATTTTTAATCATGGAGATTTAACTTCTTTCTTACAATACCATGGGCCAATGCCATCTCTTATCAACATGACATGTCCAAAAAATAATAACTCATTTTATATGACATTTTGTTTTTAATTAATCAATTTAATTAAAAAAAATTGAAAAGATATCAATTTTTTAAAATAAATAAACATATTTTATTTATTACTATTATAAATGTTAAATCCTACTTTAAACCTAATAATTATTAATAATAATATTATATTTTTTTTTTCAAAATAAAATAATATAATTATTAATAATTAAATTAAATTTCAAAAAACTTTTTGAAAATAAAAACAAATAACAACCTATAATACATATAATTATAATACCTATAACACATCATACATGTAATAATAAAAACTCCAAATATGAAACATAATTATGAATACTCCTTTCAATAATAAAAAAGAGAGTCACGGTGGTAAAATTGTAAACACGTCTCTTATGGATACACCTCCTATTGAAAAAGAAGGTTGACAAGAGGAGAACCTGACGTACTTTTCCTAATCCGTTAATCACAAATTTACAAAACATTTTGCGAGTACCAGTTATTTCATTGTTTTATCGACTACACACTTCAACCACCAATTTCATTGTTTATGAAGGCGGACTAGCAGCATTGCATTGAAAATCCACGAACAGGTTACAATGTTCATGAAGCAATGATAAGGGTGATCAAGAATTTAAAGAATGTCGGGCTCAATGTGGCCTTGTACAAGAAAAATGGAATACTCTCGATTTACGACTATGAACAAAGGGGAAGCATCGCAGCGGTTGAGTCTTACTTCTCAGTCAACTAATGGACATAATTCATTTACTTTCTGCAGTGACCGCAATATTTGAACTGGAATAGCTAAAATGGTGGCAGCAGTTCAGTCTTAGTTCTCAGTCAACAAACGGACACAATTCAGCTGCAGTGGTTGAGTCTTGGTTCTCAGTCAAATAACGGACACATTCATTTAATATCTTCTTTGACCGCAACATTTGAGTAGGAAGGAGTTAAAAATGGTGGAATTCCAACCAAAAAGATAAACAAGGCTGAAATTTAAAAACAATAATAATTTATTGAAATTATATATTATATTTAATTTTTTAACAAAATGAAATTTACAAATATTGAATATAAAATTTGACTAATTTATTTCAATTAAGTCAAATTAGTTGGCTTTACTTTACATCTATTTAAGCTTAATGTTTAGATCTCATCTCTCATCTGGTATTGAAAATGAAACACACTTGTTGGTTCGAAACTTGTAAACGAAATTCATTCTCATATAATTTTAATCAAAAAAAAATCTGAAAATTCTCATGAATTAGAAAACCCTCAATTCAATCTCTATAAACACAACACTTGAAATAATCCCGCATTTTATCTACGTTGATATGCGGAGCAGAAAAGTTTGAGCTTGACTGAGAAGGGCAGTCCTGCTCAAGAATGGGTAAGAGGACATTGGAGTTCAGTGCCTTAGGCAAACCAAGAAACCAACGTGAAGCTTGCAGAGCACAAAGAGCAGAGGGTAGCCGAAGTAACACACCATACAATTAAAGAAGGTGGAATGGCTTTGGTCTAGTGAGCCAATCTAGCGACAGAGATAAACCATTCTTCTCCCACTCACAAAAAGGTTGTAGTTAAAAAGGCACTTCTCTGCCACAAGAACGGTCGGCATCGAGTCCATTGCAGTCTACTTTTTTCTCTCCTTTTGAGACCTGAGACCTGGTAACTAGTCATCACAAGAACAGTCAATTTCAAGTCCATTGCGGTCTACCTTTTTCTCTCCTTCTAGGACCCGAGACCTGCCAACTCCATTCCAACGGCAACAAGTATGAGCTACGAAGATCAAAATTGACCCACCGGAGGAGGTGATGTCATCACTCCTCCGGACCAATCAAAGTGCTTTCGTGGGGTAAAGTAACAAGATCCTGCATGATATTTGAAGTCCACAGAATGTTTAATGTTTTTCTGCCTTTGACATATGTTTGTTTTGATGGAGAGCTTCTACTTCAGAAAGCTGAGTGGCAGAAGGAATGACAAAGGAGCCATTTAGTCGCACTAGAGCCATTATCTGGCACATCCTCGAAGTCTTGTGTTTGGATTTTGAGGTAAATTATGGGGATTGGCTATGATCTAGCAGTTTATGATTAACCTGTGATGAGAAATTTTGTATTTCATTTTTTTATTGATGGGTGGGCAAGGTTGAGGGAGGTTTACAAAATTGGAGGCATTCTAGTTATGGGAAGGAGAATGTATCAGGGGGCAAAGATTAGAAAAAAAATCTGAAGTCTCTCAGTAGGGTTTTTAGAACTGATACGCATTAAATCATGTTTAGCATTCAGAGTTAAACTTTGTCATCAATGGTGGGAGGTGTCCAGGTGCATTTACTGTGTCTGTTGTTGACGCAAATAAATTGCAGATTGGGCTCATGGTTGGGGACTGGTTTTTACGAGGGGGTTTTGGTTTCTGGTCTTTATTTGAATGTTTCTTCCGTGAATGAGTTCGGGGCATATTGAGTTATTAGAGGGGATTGATATTGACTCAGAAGTGTACGAGACTTGGGAGATAGTAAAGGTTCTACATGCTCCAAGTTGGTGCACATTTATGATGTTTGCCTTGGGGAGGGGGCCTATCTGATTAAGGAGATGTAAGTGTATTTTAAAGGATTCGGGGTTGGTAGAAGGTAGAGGAGGGGAATACTATTTGTGTACGTTCATATGAACGACCTCTACTTGGGATGGGAAGTCTCTGACACAATCGGCGGGTGGATGTACAATAGTATTATACTACTTTTATCTCAGTTTTTGAATCTTCCATTGGTAACAGCGGAGTCGTTGTTCTTTTTTGATGAGTTTTATTTCTCAGGGGGCACATGAGTGGACAAATGGAGGACCTGTCATCATTCCTAAATGAACTAGACAGTTATGAGGCTAGGGAGGCTTGCATTCTCGCAGCAAAGGTGGTAGAGGAGAGTGGAAAAAGAATTGATGTTGCGGGTATTCTAATTCCGGGTTGTTCACACTATCCTTTTGTTTCTGAAAAGACTGCTAAGACTATTAAAAATCCTCTTTTGACCCGAAAGAAGAAGCTGGTTGAAAATCTTTTGTCGGGGGAGCGCTCGGTCAAGCTCTTTACACCTCTCCTGGAGGGGAGACTACTTAGTTTTGGCTAGGACATTATGTGGGAAAAGGCGGAGTGCTTGCAGATGCGTACGTTGGTTGGAAGGTGGGTATACAAGAAAATGGAAAATTCCGACCTTACACACTCGTTAACAGATGTATGGACCACTCTGCTAGGTTATTCGCCAAATATTTTCCGCCTGCAAAAATAACTGGTGGAGCTTCCATTTTGAGAAAGCGGAAGACGTAGGAGAGGTATACATGCGTTCTTGGGTCTACGGGAGGGTATTTTTACCACTACACAAGTGGTACGTTGGTATCAATCCTACCCGAGATACTCCTCCCAACCATATGATTTGGGTTAAGTTTTCGGGTTTGCCATTGGAGTTCTACTCTTTGCAAGTGATGACTGCCATTGCAAACTCCATGAGCTCATGTAGGTTTGTGGATCCAAAGTGCATTGGTACATATGATAAAAGGATTTCTTGGGTTTTGGTAGAGCTGTCATTTTTAGGTGGTTTGCCTGTGTATGTGGATTTGGAATGGTAGGGGAGAATACACCAACAAATTATTGACTTCTGGAAATTGTTGTTTCGGTGATATGGGTTGCATCAAACTGGACATCTACGGAGAAAATATAACATGCTTTGTCATAATTCTTATGTGACTGAGAACTGAGCGGGGCTAGAAGAAAAGAATTCCGTGATGGCAAACATGATGGTCAATTTGCGGAAGTCCCCGAGTCGGGTTGTTTATTCAGGTAAGTTTAATTCGACTCACATTGCTAATTTCGCTAGCTCTGAGCTCCATGTGATTGATGGTTTGTGCGCCAATATGGGTATGGGTTACAGTATTGTGTAATGTGATGGGTTAGAGGGGGGATGCATTAGGGGAATTTCGACGTTTAAAATGGGCCTCCTAAGGAAATTATAAAATAATAGTACAAATAATAAAATAAGATTTGATTACATCATCCAATTTTAGAGGTAAAAAAGAAAAAACTTACTTTTTCAACTCGTATTTTGAACTTATCTCCCTAAGGTTTTACTCAAAATTCGAGCATAAATACTCATTGGATGCAAAATTTAATTCCTCATCCAAGGAGTACCCATGTTGCATACTTTTCATGGACTCTTCTACACGAAAAATGAGAAATACATGAAAACCATCATGTATTTCTCATTTTTTGTGTAGTGAGGTCCATCAAAAGTATCCAACATGGGTACTCCTTGGATGAGGAATTAAATTTTGCATCCAACGAGTAATCCTACTCGAAATTTGAGTAAACCCTTAGGGAGATAAGTTGAAAATACGAGTTGAAAAAGTAGTTTTAATATTTTGTTATTTTTTAATCTTTTTACTTTTTTACTCCAAAAATGGTGAATCATCCCCCATGTCTGACATCATCATCTTGAATCCTATTGGTTCTCATAAAGTTTATTTTGGCTGTACATTTTTCTTAGGAGGCCCATTTTAGACCTCAAAATTCCCCTAATGAGGTATCTGTGCCTGGTTTGGGTATTAATAAGTGTCCTAAGAATCCCGTGGGTTCACTTTTGGGCCCAAGTCTGTCATCTTTCATTTTCCAAGGATCGGAGGACCGACATATTGTTTCTGAGCTTCCCAAGATTGATGGTCTTTGTGCCTCTGTGGGTATGGGATCCAGGGGCTCGGGTCCATCATCTTTCATTTCCCAAGGATCAGAGGACCGACATACTATTTTTGAACTCATCTTTCATTTTCGGTGCAGATTTCAGGAAGCTATACTCTTTCATATGGGAAGGGTCGAAGTAAGTGTAAAGGACGTGATGGTATTCCACCATCGCCCTATTATTGTTCAATGGAACTTTGAGAATGCAGTCATGGGCTATCCATTTAAGTTCAATTGTGCATGGTTGGAGGATGAAGATTTTAATGTATTGGTTAGATATTTCTATAAATCCTAAGGCGAGAGAAAGGGGTCTCCTCTATGGAATATCTATCTAAAAGCCTTAAAGCCCTTAAGTCGAAGGTTAAGTTTTGGGAAAGAAAAAAAAAGAGGAAAATGGAACAAAGACTGGAGGAGCTCATGGATCAGACTATGCTAGAATTTTTTAAAAATGGAAGGTCTAAAGATGAAGTTTGGAAAAAGATCAGGGATTTGGAGAGTGAAAGGAAGAATATACTTCATTTTAAGGAACTTTCCTGGCGTTTAAAAAGTAGAGCTATTGGGCTCAAGGCGGGGGATCGTAATACTAAATATTTGCACAGATATGCAAATGGAAGGAGGAGACAAAACGCTATATTGCATATCACAAATGAAGGAAGGGAAACACATACTACTAAAAGTGGTAAGCAGGAGGTTGTAATATTCTTTTTCTATGTGTATAAGGCTAGAGAAGGGGCCTACATATCGAATCAAATTTGGGAAGTTCAGGGTTTTCTAAAGATGTTTAATGATGCTGAGAATGAATTGTTTTAAAAAAAAGTGGAAATGGCGGAAGTTGAGAATGTTCTGAGGTCCTTTAAACCCGATAAAAGTTCTGGCCCGGATGGCTGGACTCCCGATTTTTTCCTTCACTTTTCAAATATTCTGTTACAGGAGTTGACGAAAATGGAGGAGGAAATCAGAAGGGATGGGAGGATTCTGAGATCAGTAAATTCCACTTTTATAGTAGCCATTCCCAAGAAAAAGGAAACTGGGTCTTTTGAGGACTATCGACCGATTTCTTTATACAATACACTCTACAAGATCACCTCAAAATTGATTGCTGAAAGGTTAAAAGGGATTCTTGCTATATATATTACAAAGGAGCAATCGGGGTTTTGAAGCGGGTGTATTATTCATGAAGTTGTGGAAATAGTGCAGGAGGTTATGCATTCGATTCGTGGCAAAAAAATTGAGGCTATTCTTATGGAGATGGGTTTAAGTAAGGCTTACGATAGAGTTGACTAGGGTTTTCTAAGAATGGTGCTGTATAATATTGGTATCCACAGGAACGTAGTGGAAGTGATTATGTGTTGTGTCACTTCATCGGTGATGGCAGTCATTATTAATGGGACAGCTTCATGTTTTTTCAGGCCTGGCATAGGTCTGCGACACGGATGCGCACTATCTCCCCTGCTCTTTATTTTAACTATGGACGCTTTGAGCATTAAACTAAATGAGGCTACAACTCTGGGTACATTCAGGGGGATCCAGATTACTGAAAGAAAAGAGATTTCTCATAGTTTTTTTGTGGACGATGCTATTTTTTTTGGATGCTGATCCGATCTTGTCGGCTGACGATGTTTCACATATTTCATAGATTCAGTCAGACCACTGGGATGATTGCTAATAAGAAAAATTATTGTATTTACTTTGAAAATGGGGAGCAGATGATTATAAATGAGATAAAAGATATTTTTAATTTTAATTTGATGCTGCTTTCTAGGGGGATCACGTATTTAGGCTTTCGACTTAAACCATCAGCCTACATAGTAAAGGACTTGTAGTGGATTGTGGAACAATTTCACAAATGTATTCAAGGTTGGTATCTAAAGTGCTTATCAAAAGGCAGAAAGTTGATTCTTATACATGCGGTCTTGCGGCAAATCTCGGTTTTTTGGGCTCGTTTATTTTTAATCCCGAAAACTATACAACAAAGGATCAAAAGGTCAGTGACTAATTTCTTATGGAATGGGAACAATGGTGATAGGAAAATACATCTGGTGTGATGGGATCTCATTGCCATGCCTAAAGAACAGGGAGGCTAGGGTTTAATGATCATGGAAATCTTCGGCAAATCATTACTTATGAAATCTATGTGGAGAGGTTTGAATATGGATGGCATCTGGAGTGACATAATTCATTATAAGTACATAAAATCACAGGATCTGGAAGATGTTTTCATAAGTCGATGGAACAGAAAGGGAAAAAGCTCGCAGATATGGAGGGGGTTTTTAAATATTTGGCCAGGGTTCAAGATCTTCTGAAATGGAAATTCGGGAGTGAAAAGAGAATACTGATTGGAGATGGCGCAATCACGGGTTTACAGTGAGATAATGTGCTGGAGGAGAAAACTTTGAATTTTCTGCATATAAGGGGCTTCTTTTTTATGTCACAGGTTATAAAAAGATGGTAGGACGGGATGCCAATTTGGTCCGAACTGGAGGCATTTGGTATGCAGGGTCAGATGATTTCTGAATGGTATAAGTATGTGGAAAATATTAGAGGTATGGGATGGATGTACTCGACGGAGGGGGATTCCATAACTTTGGGTGGAACTTTAAAAAATGGAAATATTTACACACAGGAAACTTACAGAGAGCTTTTACCAAAAAAAAATGGATAGGGTGTGGAATGATGGTTTAATAAGATATCAAAGGTACACATACAACTCGAAATTGTCATCTTTTTATGGTGTGTTTGGAAAGACAAAAATTTAACCTGGGAAAATCTAGAAAGGAGAGGTATGAATGGTTCGGGGAGATGCTCACTGTGCAAGAGGAAGGATGAACTCTACAGGGATAATTTTAAGGATGGAAAATTATCTTGATGTTTAAAAAATTGGTGAATCTCACTCGTCCCTAATATGGAAACTATGAAATGTTTATTGATGTATTTAATTCATATTTATAATGATATTATATATTTTTTTCTATATAATATTGGCGATTTTTAACGTAAAATAATTTTAGATTGTAAAATTTAAATTGGCGAATCCTTTTCTTGGAAAAAACATGGAAAATTAGCCCACCTGCGAATATTAGCCCCTAAAATTTTCCATGGATGAAGATAACCAACACATTTTCTATAATTGTAATTTATCTAGGGATTTTAGATCTTATTTATGCAAGTTTTTCAATTTCTGTGACGGTTATTATCAAAATGCAAAGGAATGTTCATCATGGTGGGTCTCAAAAGGAAAATCTTATCGCATCATTCCCCTTATTTTCCACTGGAAATTATGGAAGTGCCAGAATTTGAATATTTTCGAGGATCGTTCTTCGTCGCAGATTGAGATTGCCTCCCAAATGTTTCAGCAGTGGGAGGGATCCAAAACAATGAAGAAGCCACCAAAGGATATGCCGATCAGATTGAGGCCTTTTGATTTCTCCTAATCAGTGGGATTTTCGGTGGCGTGACTCAGAATGGTAAGCATGGGTTCAGAGCATGGTTACTGATTAGTCCATTATACCATTACAAGCTTTTTTTGAATGGAGGCATGGGTTCGAATATGAAAGCTAAGACTCTGGCTTTATGGGGCTTGCTCTAGTTTGCTAGGCATTTGTGCACTAATTCCATTTAGATATATGGGGATTCAAAGATTTTGATTGAATATATTAACAAGAGAAACAATTTGGCACGTGTGCAACTTAATTCTTGGATGGATCGTATAAGTGAGCTGGCTGTAACTTTCTCTTCGATTTCTTTCTCTCACATTTTTAGAGAAAAGAATTCCAATGCTCATCGACTGTCAAAATTGGGATTGAGTGGTAGGATGGGAGTGATTAATTATGAACTTGCAGAGGCAAAGGGTACTGACGCTAGGGGCACTGTTTAGATGTTCTAATTTTTGACAGATGACAGTCTTGGCACTCTCTTGGTTACAAGATTTTGAAGGGCGAATGGGATGGTGCAGGGGGATGGTGTGGCAGTTTTATCATTTTTCTCTTGGGATTTTTGATGGAGCGGAAGTTTATATCAGAAATCATAGGAATTATATTGAAGGCAAAGGGGTCAAAAGGCATGGGTTTTTCTTTTTTGATTTTGACTGTTTATACAAGCGGCAATTTTTTTTTACAAGGCTAATGGAGGGATTATGGAACAGACAATTTAGTTTTTGTATATGCATATGGGATAGACATTGTTGATGTATGATTCACATGGATATTGTTCTTATAATTTTCACATGCTTTATGGAGCTTTATGTATGGATGAATATTTGATAATTTGATCTAGTACATTAATATAAACTAGAAGTTTTTCATGCTGAAAAAAAACATAATACTATTAAAATAGGGAAATAATCATTTGATTTGATTTGAATCTTTTATTTTTAACTGAATGCAAACACTCACTGCTGAAAAGTTGCATGGTATTGGTAGTAATATTTAATATATAAATGAAAGCATGATTTTTTTTTTTGACAACAGATTTGGTTAAAAATATTTAAGCATAAGGCATTTTATTGTGAGATTCCATTAGCTAACCCTGAGAGATTTTTTCTCTGTGACGTTTTTAAATTAAAATCAGTGTTTCATCCTCCATGTAACCACGCTGTCTTTCCAAACCATGGTGTTATAAGTGTGTAGTTACAAATTTGTCCTCCATGGTTGGTTTGTTGAAGCAAATCAGAAATTTTGTGACCAAGATACCAACATCTCTTTGTTGTAGATGAGCTTTGGTATGTGTGGAACGAAGACAAATAGATTTTCTACACCATCATGTAATAATCAGAGGAAGGGAAGGAGATTTGTAAGAGGAAAAGGAGATCTATTAACTTGATAAATAAAAATTCCAAGTTAAATGATCTGCTAAAAGAGTTTATTTTGAAAAGATTACATAACTGGTAAAATGAGTGAAACATGTAACAAAGAGAACCGGCCCAAGATTGGATGTTGGAAGTTGTTACAAGAAGTGAATCATCGAATTTGATTAATTAAATTATTTGAGCAGATAACTAGCACTGAAAAGCACATTTTCCTAATGAAATGTCTCTAAAATTCGATCTATAATTTCATCGTTGATTTAAGAGCTCTCTCCAATTGATTTAAGCATTTCTAAAATTTGAAATTTTTCTGGAACTCTGTGGATCGCTAAAGACTGTCAGCACACTTTCACAATATTTTGTGTTCTCATCTCTCGAAGTGCCCTTAAGTTCGATGTCCGGTGGAACTCGATTGTTGTGTTTCTGTTGGTATCCAGATATAATTATAATGTGGCCACAGATAGAAGAGTTTTATAGCTACTATTTCGGCAGAGGGGAATTGTTGAATGGTGGAAGATAATGAGATAGAATAACTACAAGCAACAAAAGAACCTAACTTCAAAATTTGGCTAAAACAGTACCGTAAACAACCCTACACTAGTCTACAAATCTATTGAATTAAGTCCATGCATTGTAAAAGCAAAAAACTAACAATTTTTATAGTTTCGACATAAATTATAAATTTCAATAAATTCTGCCATGAGGCTTCCAGCAACACAACAAATATGATCCATATCCTTCTACATTTTTCTACAATAAATAAACAACCCTACATGACCAGCAAAAATGCAAATAAATTTCAAATAACAAAAAGGTATAGGGTTTTTCTTATTCTTGAAAGATATCAAAAAAAATTATATTACAAGTTTTTCTGCCTTGTTTAAACAACAAATGTTTACATTAGAAAATATAAATTAAAACTATTATGACTATCCAACTTAATGATGTGAAGTCTAAATTTCCAAAACGTCATTTTACTGTAATTATCTTAGGCTATTTTTGCTATTACCTGTTCTTTAATTGAATTTCTCACCAACTCATAGTCAAATCATTATATCTATTAAAATTAAAAATATTAACTAATTGGTTTCACACTGAAAAAATATTATAATAAATTATTATTTTTCTAAAAAAACAAAAAACCTCTTTCTTGAAAACAAAAAAATATCTTCAAAATCTCATAAGTGAAAAAATATTATAATAAATTATTATTTTTCTAAAAAAACAAAAAACCTCTTTGTTGAAAACAAAAAAATATCTTCAAAATCTCATAAGTAACTGATATTTAAAAAAATTTGAAAGTTTAAAATAAAATATAAGCAATTCAAACCACAAAAGTCTATTACGTATCCCATATTACACCCACTTAAATACTAAATACTACATGAAATATGTTCAAATGTCTGAATCTGATATCTAAGCCATTGAAAGATATTTTCTTATTCCTTCACCTACTTCCTTACAAAGAGAGAATTTCAAAAAATTGAAAATATTTTGCTTATGAGAAATTTGGAAATATTTTATATATTTTTTTCAAAAGACAACAGAGATTTCTACTTTATTTTTCATATTTTGTTAAAGTTAATAATAAGAACAGTCAGAAAGCCAGCCACACATATATTAAGCTTTTTTTAAAAGAGCCACGAGTCTTTTTTAAGAGTCGTCTAACACATTTTAAGGCGTTTAAAAAAAAAAACCCATTAATTTATTTTTATAGGTCATTATTCTTGATTTTTTTTAATAACATTTTGGAAACGCAATAGTATGAAAGGGTTTTAAGAAATTTGCAGATATTTTATATTAGGAAATGGAAAAAACCTATCAACGTAACTTTGAGGGGAAAAAACCTATGAACATAACTTTGAGGAAAATTTTTTAATGATAAGAATAGATAGAGCCATCAACAAATTTGTTTTTTTTTAAATGATATAAATATATATATTTTTTTGAAATGATATAAATATAAATTTTCAAGATAGTTTGGAATTTTTTATTAGTATTTAGGGTTTGAGAAATTATTTATAGTAAATAAATAATTGACAATAATAAGAATAATATACAACATGAAATTTAATGTAAAATTCTAATAGTTTATTATTCAAACATTCATGGATTTATGGGCAAAGTAAGGTATTTTATTGATCAAAAGGATCATACAATTATGTTTACAATCTATTCAAATCTTGGCTTCATTGATAGATTGAAATAAACATTGTTACATTCATTATGAAAACTTGATATATTTTTCTCAAGTAAATTTAGGTTTTTATATTTTTTTTAGGTTTTTTAAATTTTCCTTTTATACTATCATATTTTAACAATATCTAATTCGACAATAATTTATTTAATACCTTGCCCAATTTCATTCATCATCTCTTGTATAATCAAAGAGAAGCTAAAATGCCACAAATTCTCTAACAAAATTGGTTTTGTAAACATATATGCACATTGTTCTTCAGTGTGGACCTTTTTAAGATCTACTCCATTTCCATCAATGAGAATTTTTACAAAATAGTACTTCATATCAATATGCTTAGTATTATTATCATAAGCCAAAAAAATAGCACTTTGACTATCACAAAAAATAGTTATGTTATTCTATGTTCTTCAAATATTACCTCGAAGACCTTTCACCAAATAATTAAATAAAGAATGGTATTAGTTGTATGGTCATTTAAATATTTACACGAGTAATTTTGCATCACCGAAGTTACTTCGAGCATAACCAAATGCTGCAATGGAAATTTTCCATGAACAAGTAAGCAACCATTTAAGTAGAAGGTTGCTTTTAGTAATAGAGTCTTCTCAATTTTTTTTTCAAAACATCTTATCTAATATTTATTTTATTGCATATAATATCTTCTATATTTAGTAGTTTAGTTTTCTAGGATGATCTTCCCAAATATTGGATTCCTTCGGTGTATATTTGCACCTTTAGGAGCAATTTCTAGTTATACTTCTTTCAAATGGATATATAAAGTGGGTTACTAGCGTTGACCCCACCTGTTACCACCAATCTCTAATGTACCAAATTGTAATAAATAAAAGCCAGATGGTTGAAGTTGAATGTTTTTTATCTATTAAGGCTTAGAATAAAGTATGAATTATTGGCCTTCAAATTATATATATGTGTGTGTGTGTGTGTGTGGTCAAAAATGTTAAATATTAAAGATTAATCTGGTTGTAAGATCATAATCTTTACATATTCCAATCTTTCTTAAGTTTTGACATTGAGCACAAAGGCTCAATCCAAACCCTAAGAAATTATCCCATAATACAAAAATTTAGTCTCTTTCTAGCTAAAAAAATTCCAAAAATCTCTCAATATTCAAACACATTTACATTCAATTTTTCACTACTTTTGATTTGATTTAGTCTAACTTCTTGTTTTCCTTAGCGAAATAGATTTTCTTTTCTTCCCAACTTGAATCCAAGTAGTGTTTGTGCTAATTATGGTGGGTCAACATTGACAAGTGAGCTTTGTTATTTTTGAATACTTCTTCATCCACCTCATATGCCAAGAGGTTGCATTCCCAACTTTATTCCTTGTGGGTTTAGGAGGGAATTTTTTTTCAATGAGGGCTTATTGCTTTTCCACTTTCAGTGAGTCCAAAGGATGCTCATTGACATGTGATTTTTCCTAACTAATTTTTGTTATCTTTGATGTATTTTATTTGACAGTATCTACTTCTTGTTTATATTTTTATTCTTTCTCACCCTCAGACTCTTCTTATTTTTATACCATGTAGTGATTTCTCTGAGTTCCTTCCCACCATTTGGGCTTAAGTTTTTTTTTTCTTGATCTTTGTTGTTCTGCAAACCCTTGGAGCAATTTTTATTACATGTCATTTTTCATAAGACATAGTCTACAACCGTTAGATTAATCTCAATGGAAAAATCCTTATTGAAATCCATCTCCACACATATTCAAGCATTAGTAGTCTTATAAAAAATTTCAAATTTTGCATTATGGATATAAATCTTTCCTAATACATTCCTTTTAAAGAATAATGATGGTAGATTCCAAAGATGTAGGGGAAGGTTTGGAATCCTTATCCAAGCTAGAGTCGTGGATATTGATGTCGTAACTGGATCAAATATGGGAGACCAGGGTTGAATGAAGAGTTGAACACTACCCCAAAACCACGCCCCGGATAGTCAAATGGCCATCTTATCCCCAATATTGTCAAAAACAAACAAAAAACTCAATTCATAGGATAAATATTCATATCATCCATCAAAAGAGGTTTCCGTGTCTTAGAGATCTATTTGTGTAGATAAGTCGACCACAACCAAAATCCATTAAACCTACACATAAAACCTTGCTCCAATTTTTTTTTTTATAGCTAAAAGCTTCCTCATCCAAAGGAATATTGAGGGAAGGAACTTCTTGAACTACCGAAAGAACATATTTGTATTTTAGCATGGCACTATTCAAAACCAAGAAGCTCTTGTTTGACCGACAACATTCCTGAAAAATACAATGTCCTCGTCACTAGATCAATAAGATTCTCCATTGTTCATACTGCAATAGAGATCTACAAAGATATGCATGCAATCTAAGCATAGAACGTTTAACTAGGGAAAACCCCTAGTTTTCGCAAGGGTCTTTAGAGATTTGTACATCCCTACATAACCAACAATTTTAATGTGATATTCAACTATGTGGATTTTATAACATAAGTATGAATAAAAAGTTGCATTAAATTATATCTAATGTTGTCTTTTCTTTTAATTTTGTTTTCTTTTATCCCAGAGGAACCGAGTAGCCAGCCGGACATATAATTACCAGTAAATTTCTCAGGGGCTATGATATGTCCTCCTCCCTATAGCTAGGGTCACAATTGGGAGGATTTGAACCCGGATATTTTAAGTTTCAACGATTTCACATTTCTTGGATTAACCAATTGAATTTCCCCCCAAGACTTGATTTTATCTTTATTAAAATAAAATATTAATTTAAATATTATTTACACTAAATTAAATATCCTATAATAATTTTGATATCTAATATATAAAAATTAAGAAATTAGTTCTTCCTTAACTTTATATGAAAGATTCCCTGGATGCGGGTGACAGTAGAAGTACGCATGAAAATAGTCTCTCTCGCACTCGAGATGATGAAGATCTACAACGCAGGCCTTCACTTGAAGTGGATCCACATTTCTGCAATAATTCGCATGAGGTGACAAAGACAAGGCATCATGAAGACATGAAAAGCCAGCAACATCCCCTCTGGGGTACATCTCAGCTACAATCTTTTGAATGATCTCATGGAAGGATATGAAATTCTGCCATAACTCGACGCACATGCTTCCTCATGAAAATAGTTGCAGCATGCAACTGCTATCGAGGCATAATAATGATCATCATCTATGCATGTGCCACAGGCCTAAAAAATTAGAGGACCTACTATACAAAGCTACTCATAGTTTGCTCCTTCTGGTACTTTTGTTTCAGTTCCAGCCCTCCTGCACGCCCAGCCTCCCCCATAGCATTGTGCTGCATATAATCTGCCTAGCAGTGCACCCCCTGAATGCGTGCCTCACCTCGGCTCCACCTACCTTGCTAGTTTCACCACCTGTGTTCTCCCGTTATCCTTCTCCCTTCGTTTCACATCCTACACCAGCATATCTCCCTGTCCAATAGCACCTCACTGCACACTTACCGTCTCTGGTCTGAGCTGCTCCTCCACACCTCCCAGACCCCCATCTACCTTCTGCTTCATCTATCCATGGCTCCTAGACTTATCCAAAGAACAATCAGAGGAGGCCAAAGAGGTGCATTCCCTGGTTGCTACCAGCGAGGGCCAGATAACTGCTTGGAGTCCTTTAAGGGTTCCTCTTCAGGTATTCACGCTAGGGAGACACCCCAAAGCCTCAAGCTCGACCAGGAGAAGGAGGCCCCCACTCATGTAATGCAGAGAGGCAGAAGCAGAACAAGTAAATCCACCATTATGCACCAAGAGCACCCCTTGCCCCACTTTGGTTTAAGTATTGAAAGATATAACGCACTTCTTTTTTTAGTAAAGTAAAGAAGCTAAGTCTTCATGGAGGTGTAAAATAACACAATACTTTTTTAGTAATAAATTAAAGTTATTTTAAAATTAATAGAGTTATGTGGATACCTTGTAAGATGTGATGAAATTATTCTCACTCTTAATAAATTAGGGTTTACTAATTATGTGAAAGTTAGACATAAAACTTCTAACCATGTAATGTTAATTAAATGAGTTGGGTTGGGTAGCATTTAAGAGCATCATGTATTTGAGGTAAAAATGTTAAAAATGTATATGGAGAAATATTTATTGGTGGAAAAAAAATCAATGATGTAAGGAATATGAGATAGGCATGTGACTGTGTTTGAATTGAAATAGAAAAATGGACTGATAAGTATATATATGTCCACAGAGATATTATCAAGTATTCATAAAATTTTATGAAAAAAAAATGAAAATGCTTAATATGTATGAATTTTGTATGATTTTGGTAAGGGAAATGAAAATAATTGTATTGGATGATGTTATTTTTTATACATGAAAATGATTTGTATTGGATGATGTTATTTTTTTATACATGAAGTACATAAATTGTATTTACATGTATATGGACTAAGAAGGGTTATGGGAGTTTAGATGTAGAAATCGATAATCTTATCACATTCAAAATGATGAAAATTGGTATAAATGTCAATCCATTTGAATACATTTTTCAGTATATGATAGAGGAATGAAATTATATACCATAAATAAACGCAAATTTTAAAATTTAAATTGAAAATGTAAAAGAATGAAAAATTATTTATACATTTAAATAGATAGATGGAAAGAATTTTGATGGAGTTTTGACGATCATAAATAGTTGCATGCACTCCTTCCTTATTTGCAATGCATTTATTCCCTATTCTTTCCCGTTGAATTTATTTTGAGTTGGTCATGGCTAGCCATTGACTTAATGACAAAGCTAACAAAGAACTTTAAATGGCCTTCCATTCATATAATAGTGTTTATAATTCTCCTACTATCTTAGTCTTGCTAGAAGGAACCATGTTGTTGGAAGTAGTAATAGTACCAACAAAGTCACAAATGGAAATTTCTTGAACATGATCCCAACTTTGGGTTTGAAACTAGTCAAGGCTAATCTTTCTATTTTCAATGTAGTTCTCCTTCATTCTTAGCCAAAGTAATTCATTCCAAAATTTTAACATGGGGTGACTTTGACTCTAATGGAAACATCATTTGATAACACAATCTCTTAATATGATAAATATGGTATTTTATTTTAGGAACATTATAATATTTTGGGAGATTTGACAATAAAATTGCATGTAAGATTTTATTTTTTCTTTGATGGAATTTTAAAATTTTTTATCTTGCATCCAATGGTATTTTATGTGGGTGTTTACGAATTATGTTTTGTTGACTACAATTATAATTATATCCAAATTGTAGGTACTCACTGTTATCTTAGCTCCTATCATATATCCATGCACAAGATTTTTTTTCCTATCATCTTAATTGATTTCAATGGGCTTGATCAAATCTTCTATCCTCAAATCATAGCCTTTCGATTCACCAAAGATTCAAACCTTCTCATGACACATGAAAACGATACTCTAATAGGGATATATTATAGGGTATACATTTGGGTTCTTATCACTAAAGAGTTGGGAAGGATGAACATTTTCAATGATATATCTCAGAATACTTGCTCAATTTTATTGATTGGAGTCTTCTTCTCTTCACCATCTGCTTTGGATTCATTGTCACATTCCATTGCGCCACCTTTTTAATTCACTTGACCATCCTTCTTCTTTCCACCGCCATATTTCTTATCCCCATGACACTACCTTCCTTCTTCTCCCCTCCTTTATTTACATCATTCTTTTTGCCCCTAACTTTTCTCCATTTTTTTTCTATGGGATAATCACAATTTGTTTCCCAGTATTTTTTTGGAGAAATTCCACCAATTTATTGGGATCCATCACTCCTTGATAGTTTCCTTATCATTCTTCACTTTATGTTATGCACATTTCATTCTTGTTTTGTTTTTATGCTAAATCATTGAGGCATCACATTGGAGTGATTGGAGGTGAGAGGTCCTATCTCCTTTCCACTAATAATCTAGTTGTCTCGGCAATTATGCTTGGGTGGACCAAGGAGAGAGAAAATGAGGTGTTTTATAACCCCTAGTTTCTCTCACCTCTGCCACTTAAGTGATTTTAACTAAAAGCATTAGAAAACATCATTCAGAAAACTTAATACACTTGAAAGCATGGTTCATATGTTGCATTATATGCAACTCACCGAAGTGAAAGATGCAGTCGCTCAAATTAATATTCAAGTGAGCTTTCTCATTAAAATAGTGTGATGGTGTGGGATATCCTTTCATACAATTGAAATTCCTACAAATATGTGAAATGGAGAATTTTGTGGCCGATAAATGCCCAAGAATGACAAAAAATAACTCACTATTGAGTGTACGCTAGGCTTAGATTTATATCTTGTAAATATATGGGCATTTGGTCCTCATTTTGGTCAAATCAAACAAAGATCCCATGCAAAAGGCTTAGGCATTTCCACTTCAACTATTTCTCCTCCAAGCTTAGCTTCAATGCATAAATAAAAGCCATATCCATGCATTTCAAAAAAATATTTAAATTAAAGTAATTAAACTGAACATCATTTCTTCTTTCATTTAATCTAATGCTTACTTACTTTTATGTGAATCCTTTTTCCTCCTATGTTTATATATATAGCAGAGAGATTATGAATACCACATGGTTCCTCCTACTTCCTCCCGCTTGATACATTTCATATAATACTGCTCTTCGATTACTTAATGAAAACCCCTTTCTCTTTCTCCCTTCACTTATTTTATTGTGACTCGCATTCAACATGACAGTGGGGAAGTCTTGCATTCAAAATTGCACGATGTTTATGAATACGAATTTAATATGATCCAAGATTACCATAACTCTATGAGTCTGACCCGGCTTTATTGCCACTAACTCGAGACTTTTACCGGGAGATTCATGGTGAATAAGCATAGACCCTTTAGTTGAATTGAATATTGATGCTGGTTAGAGAAAACACAATAACAACCAAACCCCAAAGCTGCTCGGGATTCAAAATGGGCGTGCTCGGGGACCACGACTCCGAGTTCCAGAATCAAATTGCCGTAATTTTCTCGCTTTCTTTATGAAACTTAAAGAAAAAGACTTTTTTCAATTTGGGCTCATTATGTTTTTCCAAAAAGTGATATATTGGACTCTCATGAAGTATATTAAAAAACAAAAGTAGAAAAGTGTTATATTTGACTTGATGATTTCAAATTTAAAAAACAAAAAAACAAAAATAGAAAAGATAGCTCAATAAATTTACAATTTATATAACGAAAAATTCAAGCGCCAGAAATATAATTAATCTCAGAGATCTTCCTCATTATTATTAATAATATATGGTGTGAACATTATTAATTATTTTTATATTTTTTAAATTCAAATATACTATTTTTTAATATCATATTTTGTTTTTTTCTAATATTTTTTTTTTCTAAGTGTAACTAATTCTATTATGTATAAGGTAACTAGTACAAATCAGACACAGTGTCAGCTATGAAAGCCTGAACACTGTGTTTAAAAGTCAAGCTGATCACAGAGTGCTTAGACTGCCCATATTGGGAAACCAGTCCTATTAAACAACGAGTCTTAACCGCCCTCGTAAGGGAAACCGGTTTGAAAAGCTTAGAAACAGAATAAACATGGAAATAAAAGCAACAGTTCAGAGACCATTGTTTTAGTTGGTCAGCCCAGCGACAAAAACTAACATTAGCTATGAAACTGAACCAAAAAACCTGGAGCGCAGTGATGAAGCTAGTCATGAGTTGGAGACGGTGCTTCCTCAATGATTCTGCAACCAAAAAACTCTCGACTGTCCTCCTTGCCAGAGTCGCTTGTGTCCATGCCTCCCGATGGTGCTTCCATGTTTTTCTGCTGCTCCTGAGGATTGAGAGGGGAGGTGACCGGTGCAGCAGCGTTTAAGGATCCAGAACCCGGAGAGAAGAGCGCGGAGGCAGGACTAGGGGTAGGGTAGTTAGGAATTTCCTCCCGCAGAGTGAGAGAAATGAGGGCCGTGATGACAGAATTGGAAGCGGTGGGATAGAATTTAAGCTCCGCATGCTGCGAGGTCTGTCTGAAGGAAGGCCGAAGAGGGGCAGGAGGGACAGCCCGGGAGGAGCTGCCGCCATGGTCGAGAGCCTGAGAGGGAGGAGGCATAGCGACGGCTCCAGGAGCTGAAGCCGAATCACCAGCATGTCGACGACCTCGACCTCTGCCACCTCACAGATTCTGAGAAGGGTCCGGAGTCTCATCAGAGGAAAAGGTGCAGGGAGGAGGGCGACTGTTACCCCGGCTGAGGCCACGGCGGGCCCTCATTCTCTCACGAAGACGCGGCATAGCAGAAAAGAAACAACAGGGGCGAGCAGGAACGAAAGGGGAAACAGAATGATCCAGGGGAGCAGTAGAATTGATAGCGGGCTTAGCGAAACAGAAGAAACCAGGAGAGGCGGAGAAAACATGTAGGGGATCACCACGCAGGTTCGCGCCACCTCTGGACATAGAATTATATAGACAATGGGCGCTCTGTGAGAAATGAGTACCTGGGACCGGCTCGATGCAAGCCTGCAAGGAGCAGCGCCGCCCTGTCGACGTTTTCACGCTGGCCTCGAGCGAGCCAGTATTGCAGATTCCGAGCAGCGGGGTAGGTGAGCTCACTGCGCCAGAGGCTTCATCTGTATCGTGCAACTGGGCCATCAGATCTTCCAACACCGCCATAATCTCCTCCGGGTTGAGCCGACCAAGGTTGGCATCCATCGCGCGAGTGGTGGCATTAATAACAGAGTTATTGCATATACCGGGAGCCATGTGGGCTGCCCAGGTCCTTTCCATGGGGGAATGCGTGAGGTGACGCTCCCCCTCCGGAACATTAAACAGCCGGATCCGGCGCGGGTTGGTCTTGTTGGACCAACATAGTGCAATTCTGTAGCAGTGCTTCATCATGGATACAGTTGAGGGAGCCATGAATGAGGTTGCTAGTGCTGTCAGTTCCAAGATTGGCCAAGAGGTCTGCGACTTTATTGCCTTCCCTCTTTACATGCTTGAATCAAATCGCTCTTTGTTGCATGAGCCACCTGCTCAACCTGTTGATTCTGGCTTCAAGACGCCAACTGTGAGACACTTTCTCTGAATTAGTGCCCCAAAGAAGCCTCTGGGAAGAATTGACAAGAACTTGAGAATCCCCCTCAGAGATGATCGGAAAGAGGTTATAATGGTGAGTGAGACAAAGGCCTTGCCATAATCCTTCCAATTCAGCAGAGTTATTGGTGTCTCATCCAATGGAGCCATAAAAGATGAATTGAGTTTCACCTTTGGAATTTCTGACTATTCCCCCGAAGCCAGCTGGACCAGGATTCCCTTTGGAGGCGCCATCGAAATTAAGTTTGTAAACACCATCCGGAGGAGGAGACCAATGCAAGGGAGGATCAAGAGGGGAGCGGAAGTTGAGGGAAGGATGAAACGCTATTTGAAGGTTCCAGTTCTGCCAGATGGAGATTTCTTTGGGAGATTTAGGGAAGTCTTCTTCGTTCCATGAGTGGAGAGCCAAGGATTCCTGAAGGTTAGAGCAGAAAGAGATCCAGAGAGGGTCGAGGGGGGTGATTTGATTTTTAAATATGCGCTTGTTCTGTTCTTTCCACAGAGACCAAAAAACAAGACGAGGAAGAAGAATCCAGAGGGCGTTGAGGATGGGAGAAGAGTAGGGGCTTCGGGGCTAGAAGCGAAGAATCATGGTGATATCCCGAGTGGGTTTGTTCTTCTGGCAGCGAAAGCTGCATTTTTCCCAGAAGGAGTTAGCCAGAGGGCAGAGCAAGAGGAGATGCTGGATAGTTTCCACATTTTGCAGGCAATTAGGGCATTGGGATGGTCCAGTGAAACCTCGTTTGACTAGATTGTCCCACGTGAGGATTCTTTTGTGGCTGAGAAGCCAAAGAAATGTGGAGATTTTGGGCCAAGTGATCTTGTTCCAGATCAAGGCCCAAAGAATATCTCGAGGAAGAGGCATAGGATGCAAAAGAGAGTGAGCTTCTTTTGTAGTGTACATCCCTTTGGTAGAGTAGCCCCACCTGAGAATGTCGTGATCCTCAGATCGTCTTATTTGCCTTCTGTGAAGATCGTTGCTGAGGGATTCCAGATCAAGATCGTGCGCATGAGGAGCTATAGTCTGAGGAGGCTTCCATTGTCTGAAGTCGTTGTTGTCATCGGCTGTCCAAAGCTGGCATACTTTAGCATCCTGATCCATGTTATTACCTTCCATGTTGATACTAGGGAGGAGATCTATGAGAGGCGGAGTTTGCTGCCAAGAGTCGTGCTAGAAGCGCGCATAGCTGCCATTGCGAATTTTCGAGAAGCAATTTTGCTGAATGAGCTGATGGTGTTGCTTGGCCGCATTCCAAATAAGGGAGCCAGTTTGGCTAGGAACCATTCTGATCAGATCTGCAGGGGGTCTGCTGTTAGCATATTTGGCAGTCCATAGTTTGGCCCAAGGAGTGTGAGGTTTGGATATCCAATTCCACCAAATACGGGTGGCCATAACCTCATTACTATGACTGGGATCTCTGAGATTGAGGCCACCAGATTCCTTGGGGGAGCATACCATGTCCCAGTTCACAAGAGCCCACTTCCGGTTTTGGCCAGAGGAGCACCAAAGAAAGTTTCGTTGCAAAGCTCTGATTTTCTTGAGGACCCACTTGGGAGTAGCTAGAACAGAGAAGAGGTAAAGGGGGATAGATTGGAGCACCGCTTTGATAAGAATGAGTCTGCTGGATAAGTTTAGAGCTCTGAAAGTCCAGGAGGCAAGTCTGGCTTCCAATTTGTCCAGGAGCTTGACCCATGAGGAGTTCCTGATGGCAGAGTCAATGAGGGGGGCACCCAAATATTTGTCGGGAAGAGAAGCAATAGAGAACCCAAGGATGCGAGCAATGTTGGCTTGAGTGAGGGGGGGAGTATTGAAGAATAACACCTGGGATTTAGATTCATTGATGGTGAGACCAGAGGCAAGAGAGAACAGGTGAAGGATGTCATTATAGGAGCGAGCTTCCTGAACAGAAGGGTGACCAAAGAGCATGTTATCATCCACAAATTGCTGGTGGGTGGTGACAGGAGCGCCATGGAGGGAAATGCCTCGTAACTTATGAGCCTGAACTTCTTTATGAATCAAATGCCCAAGGCCTTCCACCATGAGGACAAAAAGGAAGGGGGAGAGAGGATCCCCTTGCCTAATTCCTCGAGAGGGATGAAAAGGAGGAGAAGGGACACCATTGACCAGAATGGAGAAGGAGGGGGAGGAAATGAGACTCATAATCCATCTGATCCACATCGGATCAAAGCCAAAAGCATTTAAGATTTGTTGTATATAGCTCCAATTTAGTTTATCAAATGCTTTGGATAGATCAATCTTGAGAAGCATACCTGGCTTTCGGCAAACTTTTAGAGAGTGCATAATTTCATGCGTTAAAATTATGCCATCCAGAATTTGGCGCCCTTCAACATATCCTGTCTGCTCCGGAGAGATGAGAAGCGGAAGGAGTGGCTTGAGCCTGTTAGCGATGACTTTAGAGATGAGTTTATATATAACATTGCAAAGAGCAATAGGCCTGAATTTATCCGGTTTGCTAGGTTGGTCCTCCTTGGGAACAAGCGCAATAAAGGTGGTGTTGAGAGAGGGCAGAATCCAGTGCATGGCTCTTGACTCTTCAACCAGCTGCCAAACTTCAGATTTGATGAGATCCCAAAAATGATGGAAGAAATTAGAGGTAAAACCATCAAGCCCCGGAGCTTTACCATCCTTGAACTGCGCCATGGCCTCATCCACTTCTTGGGGGGAGACTGGACGAAGAAGCATTTGGTTATGCTCAGCTGTGACCAATTTGGGTATGAGCTGTGTGATCTGATTGATAGCAGGTTGTCTGTTTATTTG
Organism: Pinus albicaulis; assembly: GCA_034641835.2. Lineage (NCBI taxonomy): Eukaryota > Viridiplantae > Streptophyta > Pinopsida > Pinales > Pinaceae > Pinus > Pinus albicaulis. Next base: position 1,213,794,971 of record CM076578.1, on the reverse strand, counting down.
AGGCTCTTGCTGTATGCTCCTGAAATAGTCAGTCAGTTCCTTCTCCATTTCCTCATGTTTCTCTATCTTTTCCCCTTGCTGGTTGATGATGTGGCTAATCCTGTTTTGCATCCTGCGCTGTATGGTGGAGGCGTGGAAGAACTTGGTATTCCTTTCGCCCTCCTTTAACCATCGTATTCTGGACTTCTGCTTCCAAAGGATCTCTTCCTGTTTATATCGTTCCTCAAGCTGACTTTGGAGATTAGACTCCTTGGTGGCTAGTTCCTTTGTTCGTCCCTTGGAGATAATTTCCTGCTGCACCTCATACATCTGTTGCTCAAGAATCTTCTTTTCCTCGAAGATGTCGCCAAAGGTGGACCTATTACAGTGCTTGATTTGTCCTTTAAGGAATTTTAGCTTTTGCTGGAATTGGTACATTTTTGAACCCTTAGGCGGTTGAAAGTTTCTCCAAGAAGTTTGTATTAGATCCTTGAAGGAAGGATGAGTCAACCAGAAAGCCTCGAATCTGAAAGGTTTCTTTAGCTGGGATCCTATATTTTGCCACTGTAGAAGAATGGGCCAGTGATCCGATCCAGCAAAGGGCAGGATTGAGCTCGTGATGTCTCCCCCCATGTGAATAGCGTTGTCAGAGATTAGGAATCTGTCCAACTTTGAAGCAATCTGCTGCCCTCCCACACGTCTGTTGCTCCAGGTGAAGATGTCGTTGGAGAAGGGAAGGTCAATAAGCCAGTTGTTATTAATGAAGTTCTTGAAATGACTGCTTTCCAGGTCGGATCTGGGGCGTCCTCCAGTTTTCTCATCCGATCTGAGGATCATATTAAAATCGCCTCCAACTATCCAAAGAGGGTGGGATCTGTTGGCGTTGAGGTGCGCTATAGTGTCCAAGAGAGCAGTCTTACTATTCTGCTCTTGAGGAAAGTAGACATTGGACAGATGTCCGTGTATGTTAGTGCCAATAGGGTGAAAAGTGGCTTGAATGAGATTGTGCCCTGCATGAAAGTCATGTAGCTGCATGGTGCGAGTATCCCAGGCAATTGCTAGACCTCCGAAAGATCCAGAGGCATCTACTGCTACTGAACTGCTGCTAGGCCAGGCTTTTGACAGAATGGTACCTAGCAGATTACTATTACATTTAGTTTCCTGGAGGAAGAGGATTTGAGGTCCCTCCTTCTGAATCATAGATTTTATCATTCGAACCTTTCCAGGGGCATTGAGCCCTCTTACATTCCATGAGACTAACTTCATGGAGAATTGGTATTAAGTGGTTGGAAAAACCATGTCAACTTGGGATATTTCCCTGATTCCACCAGCATCGCTCCTATCTGGATGGTGCGCTGCCATTCTGGTTTTCTACCTCGCTTTTTATTTTCCTTCAACACCTTCAGGCTGTCCCAATGGCTGCCTGGCTGTACTCCCAATTTTTTGTGTTGGTGAGCTTTAGTAAGGACTACCTCCAGGGACTCGATTTGATGGGGCTGGATTTTGTCGAATTCTTTCTTTCGGCAAGCATCTTCCAGACCGAATAGATCCAGGTTCCCCACATCGAAGCTTTCCGAATCTTCATCCATAAGAGATGTCTGCGAGCTTTCCTGTAGAGCTGAACTATGCAGATCGAGATGAGGAGAAGGATCCTCGAGGTCCATAGTATGAGGGTTCCAGGAAACTTGTTTCTGCTTGAGAGATGGGCCACCTTAGGGAAGAGAGCTAGGAGGCAGAGATCTTGGGGCGGGAACGGAGACAGAGGGAATAGTAGGAGAAGAAGGGGGGGCAGACTGAGCTGAGGGAGGGGGTACAACAGGAGACTCTTCATTCAGAGCATCTGGCTGGGCAAGGGCTGCAAAACTGTTGCTCGTGGAGGGAGCCGAATTGGAAGAGCTAGGTTTAGGGCCGGATTGGGTGACTTTCTTGTTATTCCTTCTCCTGGATGGGACCTTGGTGAATCCATCCTTATCTTCTTTGTCTTCAGCGCTTTGACTTTTAGATTGAGCAACAAGAGGGAAATCTCTGAAGAGATGCCCATGAGCATGACATCTTCTGCAACGAAAAGGCACATGCTCATAGTCCAACGGTTGAACCCATTCGTAATCATCATGAAACAGACTTACCACATCTGGTAGAGCCTTGTCCAGCTGCATATATACACAGATTCGAGCGTAGGAGGTATATCTTCGAAGCTTTGTTTCTTCTGCTACTTTTATGAACTCTCCCAAGCCTGATCCAATCGCTTGCAGAGATTCCTCATCCCAATATTTCAGAGGCAACGAGTAGAGTCGAATCCAAACTGGGGCCCAGTTGAAATTTTCTTGGTCTGGGTTGAACCTTTCGACCCAGTTGCGAAGATATAGCCCTGCTGAGTTGAAGAAATAGGGGCCTCCATCCATAACCCTATTTCTGTCCTCGATGCAGTTGAAATCGACAGTGAAGAAGCCTTTGTGACCCAGCTGCATGCTCACGTGCCCTTTGGGCTTCCATTTGGACGCGATCCATCCCTGAAGGGCATGCTCAGTTGGCCAAAACCCTATGAATTTTCCTATGAGAGCATGATCTCTCATGTACTGGATCCTTGCATTAATCCGATGGCTGGGCAGATCTATTTTGGGTCTTTCTTGTGCAATTGGTTTGCAGGTTGAAGACGTAGCTTGCGGCACCACTGTTTGTGGATCTGAGGTTGCTTGCTTGTTATCCTCAGTTTCCTGCGCTGTAACCGAATCCTTCATTTTCTTGTCAGTTTCTTTTGTCGTTTCTTGATCTCTGGCAGGGGGAGGCGGACCGCCTCCCCCCATATCCAGATCCATTGCTGCGTGCTATGCGCGGCCGCGAGCGGAGGAGGGCGCCATCAGGGTTGATGGGGTTGCAGGGGTAGGGTTTCTCAATGCGATAGGGCTGGAAACCCTAACAGAGCACATGTTCCAGAGAGAGGCCAAAGGAGTATATAAAAGGTAGTGGGCTTGGCCCAGTTTAGACTAACTACTCGCACGACGAGCTACGACCTTGCTCGAGATCGAACACAAGACCGGTCCGTCATTACGAGGCCGACTTTACCACTACGCCGCCTCCACGACCTTGTTTTTTTCTAATATTAGAAATATATTGATTTATGATTTATTTTAACTTTAGTATGATTATTATAGCAATTTTATTTAAATTATAATTTTTTTTAATTTAAAAAATAAAATAAGTTTTCAAACTCATGATATATTTATTTAAAAATAAATAAATTAAAAAATTCTAGTAAATGTAATAATTAGATTTAAAGTAGTTTTTAAATGAAATTTTTTGGAAAATTTCTAATTTATTTGTCGATTTAATTTGTTTAGAATCTGACATGGATTTATTGAAATCACAAGTTTGACAGTGAACTCCTCACAATTGAAGTGCCCCAAGGGTTTTTCAGTGTGTTAATCCATATGTGCAGTGAAAAAACAAGTTTTAACAGCACAAATCAAGGTTTGGCCACCAATTTTTTCCACTAATTAGTGTCAGAACTCCATCGAACTCCAAAAAGTCACACTTAAAGACTACTCCATTACATTTATCCATAAAAACTACTATATGCTTTGCCTTATTAACAATTTATATAAATTTTTAAATCTCATTGAATGTATAAATTTAATTCACATTAAATTTCATCATTAATAATTTTTTAATTATAATTTGTTTGGGGTACATTTTCCTAGAACTTTAATTTCCTTGATTTTTGCTTTTTTTTTCTCATTTCCAAGTAGATTTATTCCTCTTGAACATGAATCCAAAAGGGGAAATCACCTTCTATCTATAGATGCAATAGTCATTCAAGCTTTTTTTGTGTTCTCGACAAGTTAATCCATAAGCCTACATCATTAAAGCTTGTGAATTTTTTCATATTAACCCTTCAATAATGTTTTTTTTCCCAAGCTCTTCCACTTAAAGCCTTGAGTTTGGGCGATTGGGGTCTCATTGGTAACATGCCCTTGGCCTTCTCTAAGAGAAATGGATATGTGGGTGAAAAAAGGTTGACACATATGATTCAAGGTAATCTCTCATATTATTTTTGTCAATTTGGTATTAGATAAAGTCGTTGTGAAGAAAAGGTATTATCCTCCCCACTCAAGGTTCAAATCCCACATGGTGACATGTATACTATTAATGAGTTTATTCTTGATTATATACAAATGATATATTCAAAAATGTATATATTCCTGTCTTCTCATTAGATTTGCCTCTTTGTTAGTCTAAGCTCTACTCCTAAGTAGTCCTAAGACTATATTAATACATTTTTCTTCTAAAAGTGGTAACCTTAATACACATTAGTGTTTATTCTCCTAAATCTTAGTCATAAAGGTCTTCGTAAACACTATATGCCATGTTAGAAATCTTTTTTTTTATATCAAGATAATCAGTAGACCTTCTACCTATCATTGAGGAGGATCAAGGTTGATCTGGAGTTACTTCGCCTATACTCCTGAGCCTAATGGAACAACCCACAAGACATGCTAAGTAGGTTAACCAAAAATCGAACCTCAATAGGGCCCCAATATTATCCAAAAAACACATTCTTCTGCAATACATCCAATATTTAACCCAGTTCAATGGGATATTGCATTAGAAATCCTTTCTCTCTCTCTTTTTGTTTCTAGTCATAGCTCCAACTCCAGATTTCTCCACATTAGGAGTGTTAGAGAGTGATGAATCTTGTTTCTTGACTCCAAAAGCTCTCACACATCTCTGTGTTATTTTCATTCTATGACCTGGCTCGTCTCTTCGATCCATTTAATACCATCTAACCATATTATTTCTATACATACTCTTTCTGTTCCACTCTAACCCTTCAACTTCCTCTTCATTCTTTTCTATGAGTTATACAATTAATCATCAAAAGTTAGTCATTTCTCAAACCCGTTTCATCTACATGCCTCTCTCAAACTTTCTTGAGTCTAGGTACTTATGTTTGAAGAGAATTTGGTGACCAATATACTTTGCTTATGCCCTCCTTGAAAACGTAACACACCCCCTTACCAATCTAACCCAAGGGAGATGGTTGTTAGGTTACTTGACTCTCATGTTAGAGTTACAAGAATGGGGTAATAATTTTTTCTTGCTAGTCTTTGCTCCATGAAAAGTATTGATATGGAATGACCTGCAATGTCTAGGCCAACATGGGTAGGGGGTTTTCCCACTGTGTAATGTTAGTGACGAACACACTCAACATATCTTTCTAGCAACATAATTTTGTTAATGTCACGGTCTTTGTCCCTGAGCATTTTCTTTTATTAGATAATTTGATATCTTGGATATGAATGAGGATTTTTGGTCATAATATCATAGATGGTATTTTATTTTGGCAGTTTACCTATATCAGTTCATGTGTACAAGCCTTACTGGAAGAAATTTATAGGCCAAAATATTGACAGAAGAAAATGAATGCTACCATTGATAAGTTGCTAACATATTTTCCAAAATTTACTGACATTACAATGGCATGACGATCATAAATGAGACCCAACAATGGGGCATCATATTACCTATAGATTTGGCCTAAATATCTATCTTGTCATCGAGAGTTTTACTCCATACAATACCATATTACGATATCAAATAAGGGATTCATTTCATGGTGAGTTCATGTTAACACCTCTCCTTTTATGCTTGAAAGGAATGTGAGTTTAATTGATTAGTAAACATCAACACTCGCAAATGGGTGACAATGTTTCCATCATGTATCCCAATTGTAAGAAAGTATAAGATGGCACACCTATAGTGGGCTTGTTGTTGAGTCTGGCCCAATCCATGATAGACCTCGGTGAGATGTATTTAGCAGAATAATAGTCTTCCCTTACCAATAGCACTTAAAATCCCTACCATATTTAGCTACCGGAGCTTACATAAAGAGTTAAAGGTCCTTAGAACCCCAACGGCTTTAAACCTTTGATGCATAGGATAGTTGTTTGGAAATTCAAAGTGGTAACTTAGTATATCAATTTTCCTTAACCTTAATATTTTATTGTGAACTTAGTTAGTCTTCTTATGTTCTTTATTTAGAATGTTTCATTAAACAAAAGTTAATAACATAAATAGTAATAGTAGAGGGCACAAACATTAGGGGAATTTTGAGGTCTAAAATGGGCCTCCTAAGGAAATTATAAAATAATAATGGAAATAATAAAATAATATTAGATTACATAATCAAATTTTAGAGGGAAAAAAGGAAAAACTACGTTTTCAACTCGTATTTTCAACTTATCTCCCTATGGGTTTACTCAAATTTGGAGTGGGAACACTCATTGGATGCAAAATTTGATTTCTCATCCAAGGAGTACCCATGTTGCATACTTTTGATGAACCCTACTACATGAAAAATTAGAAATACATGAAAAATGTGATTGCAATAACATTTTATCGCGTTTTTCATGTATTTCTCATTTTTCGTGTAGTAGGGTCCATTGAAAGTATCCAACATGGGTATTCCTTAGATGAAGAATTAAATTTTCCATCCAACGAGTACTCCCACTTGAAAATTGAGTAAAAGCTTAGGGATATAATTTGAAAATACAAGTTGAAAAAGTAGCTTTATTATTTTATTATTATTAAATATTTTACTTTTTTACCCAAAAAATGGTGAATCATCCCCCATGGTTGACATTATCATTGTAAATCTTATTGGTTCTTATAAAGTTTATTTTGTTTGTACATTTTTCTTAGGAGGCCCATTTTATACCTCAAAAGTTCTCTAATGAATTAGGCTCTTAGCATGGGAAAACCCCTCCAAGTGGAAAACCCATAAAATCATGCTCTTCTTATATAATATGCTTCAAATAAGACAACAAAGACCCAAACCCTAGACCATTTCCTCCTCCAAATACCTAGTGAGTCCTTCCAACCACTCATTCTTTGATTTTTCACCAACCAACTCTAAACTGCAACTTCGAATTGCCAGCTTCAATACTGCTACTTCAACCTACAACTTTAGCCCTATAGCTGCTACAAAAACCCTAATTTAGCTTCCTCTTTAGAGTTCCTTCCTTAAGCAAGAAAACTCCTCCTAAGGTCAATGAGGTCAAGACAGAGTATTCTTCCTTCCAGCAATAAGAGACCACACTTCGTCCTAATGGAACTCGGATATGAAATTTTGGCCTCCTTTGTAGTTGCAAAAACCCTATACATCTACACGTGAGAGAGAGAGAGAGAGAGAGAGATCCCAAAAAAAAGTCTTATCCTTCTTCTATACCTTCACTCTTCCTGTCTTCTTGCTTCCCAACTATAGATTGAACCTTTTCCTTGAGATCAAACTTCTTGGTGAGTGGGTCATAAATGTGGTTGAACTGCTCCTTTATATAGCCTTTCCGAAGGGTCAAATTCCCCCTTTTAGGTAGACTTGAAGCTGTTAGGGCTGACTTGTACTCTTGGATTTTTTAGACTCGAAAATAGTTCTTTTCCCAATTACGTTTTCCCCAAAAGGGTCTTATAAACATGATGTTGACTCCTTTGACTTATGACAATAAATCTTGATCTAGAAAACCCTAAAATTATAATGAAGAACATGTTTTTACCTAGAAGACCATCAATAAGAAGCATGAAACCCATGCTTTAATAATAATAAATTTTTATTTTCTCTTTTGTTTTTTACATATTAGGATACAATTGAAATGAGTACAACAACGATTATGAAGACCGAAACTAGTTACATTTTCAACACTCCCTCTTAACTAGGGAGGTATTCATAATTGTACAACTAGTACAACATCATTAAAGATTTCACATAAGAAGTGAGACTGACAAGCCAACTATAAGCATCATCATTATAACCAACATTGTCTTTGAAGCCAAACTAGACAAGCTCTACTCCATTCAAGAGAATTATGTTCGGAGGATTTACGTGTGATACCATACTACCTCTATAAGGCACATACCCCATCTAGATGTTCACAATTCATTCGCTTTTAGGACTATTATTATCTTGGATTTCCATTCTTGAATCATCAAAAAATATCATACCTCTTCAACCACTCTTCTCTTGGAGACTTGTCCTATCCTCAAACAATTTCATACCCTTTCCTTTCTTCGATTTTATAGCCTTAAGGAAACCACAAATGCTTATCCAATCCTCTGTCATTCTCTATCCAAGGCCTTCACAGCTTAGACTTACGGTTGTTAGTCATAGTCAAGTTCCTAACACATGAAGACGATAATGCACATGTGATGTCTAACATCACTCCCTCTCAACCAGAGAGGATGTCCCTATTACTTTTGATTGGGTAATAGATCCTTGCTCCTATTCAACGATACTCCTTTACTCATTCTCAAATATAGAGGAGAATCGATACTTCCTTTCTATTTATGAAGTCAACACCATAAGTCTTATAGCTTGTATTTATAAGAGTATCAAATACTAGTTCTTCACAACTTCCTAGATCCCTCTTTCCTTTGCATCTCATTGTATGGATCCTGCTTCCTTTCAAGGTATCATGGAGCCATCTTCAGTATTTGATATTGTGATAGTATCCAGGTCATTTTTCTTTCTCATCATTTTCTTCTTCATCATTATGAATGAAGGCATTGAATTTAGCCTTTATAAACTTCAAGTTTATCATATCTTCCTCATGAAAGTGATCTCCTTTGACCTTAAAATTATCTTATCGCACTACTACCTTTCAATCCCAAGATGGACGCATACTGACTTCACAGTTGTGAGGCACCAGATATTGAGCTTCCCTCAACATTTTGTTCACGTTGACCTTCTCATCCAGACATCAACATCCTTATGGTCCATCTCCACTTGAGTATTCCTTCATGCATTAGAGTTCCCAAGGATTGAACCTCATTAAGAAGTTACAACTTTCTTTCAAGACTATACTGGATGTTAATCACTATTCTAGATAAAGCATTAATCCTTTATTTATCCTTAAGTAAGTCAAATTATTTTAAGTTATATTTTGATAACATATAATGGAACTTATTGATTATATTGTGATAAACATATGGTGGAATCTATTACATGCAGACAGTGAACTCATGTAAATTGCAAGGAATTAAATATTGCAACCTAAATTTGCAATCTCAAGGATGCATTTTAGAAATGGATTAAAATTAAAATATAAACATTAATATTCCCAAAAATAAATAAATAAAAATAAAAATTACATATTTTTTCATTGTTACCATATTACTTTAGATGTTGGTGCATGTTACAACAAGTTTGAAAGTTAAGGGATATAATGTATTGTTATCAAGATCTAAAACAAAATATTGGAATTACAAATGAATATATATATCAGTAGTTTAATAATGTTTATATCATTAGTTATCTCTTCCTAGTACTGTGTTGATGGTCGTGGAAATAGTGTTGTTGTACCCATATTGAAATATGGTCAAGCATAGTCAAATGTAAAAAATCATAGTAAACCATATTGAACTATAGTCATCCATAAAGGCTTGGTGAATATTGAAGGAGACAAGAGATGTGATCTATAACCTTATGTGGCATGTGCTTGTGGAGAATTTTCAAAGAACAAGACATATTAATCAATATACATAATAACATATGCCTAGGAAAAACTTTCAGAGAACATGACATATTAATCAATATATGTAGTAACTTGAACAATCAAAAGAATGGTTCTAATAATGACCATGACATATTAATCAATATATGCAGTTACTTGAACTATCAAAAGAATGGCTCTAATAATGACCTTATGTTAAAGAGAGCCTTTACCAATGAAAATTTGAAAATTGTATACTAAGATAAAAGAGCATTTACCAATGAAAAATTGAATTTTGTATATTAAGAGTTAATGCATTTAATTTCTTCATGATTTATTGATTGTATGAAGGATATAGATAAATAAATCAAAAAAATGATTACTAATGGAAAGTCTCTAAAATTTTAAAAACAAAATATCATGATAATCCTTACCAGACAATACCATCCACTTTCACATAAGAATAAAGATTGTACAAAAGAATGGATAAATTAGTAACATTGTTAATGAGTAAAATTAGTTTACCAAGTAACTTAGCAAGCAGATATGCGGCTCACCATGTACCAACGCAAATGCAAGTTGTGGACTCTATTGCTCCAAAAATGAGTTCGAAAGCATAATATAGCGATATTTCACCTTTTTAAACGTGTTATATGGAAAATAACATTAATGACCCTAAGAGCGAAATTTGAAATCAAACAAAGAAAAAGAAAAACCCCATAAGTCCTCTAACATTAAAGTTTTAGACAATTATAAGGCTACTTTAAAATCACCATGTATTGTTTCTTGAAGATGTTTCTTGAAGATGTAGATAACACAACATTCTAAATGTCAATAATTATGTTGTAAGGTATTCTTATTTGAAAACAACTCCCCTAGGTGCCATTGTGTTCATGTCTGAGCCATTGGATCAAATGTTAGAGTATTGAAATGTTTTAGGCCATTAGATTCACAAGTAATTAGTTATATATATATATATTTTATAATATTAGTTTTTTTTCTTTTTACTAAGTTAGATTGAATTTAGGTTTTGGTAAATTTTAAGTTAAAATGTTGTTATTAAAAATTTGTTATATTTTTATATGTAAATGTAAATTGTTTTATATATGTTTTTTTTATAGAATATTTTTTTTCTTTTTAATAAGTTAAATTGAATTTAGGTAATAAAATAAAAAAATAATAAACTATAAAAACAGCCCATGGTATTGGCCCATGGTATTCATGTGGAATATAGTTTATTTAAAGGGTGAAATTAAGATGGCCCCTCGATCAATATTAACTCTGGATCTGCCAAAAGACAAGAGGGATCAAATGTCTTGATATGAAAACCTATTTTAGAGTGAAAAGAGAATTGATCCCTTCTATAAATAATATATATCTAAACTAACTATTTAATAAAATTATTTTTAATTGTTTATAACCATTATTCTTTTAAAATTTTACTTAATAAAATGTATCTAAATTTCCATACATCCAAATATACATAGTTTTTCTTGTTCAATATTATTTTTGTTACAACTATTTTATTATTGAAAAAATACATGGTTTTTTTTGTTATATATTATTTATGTTACAATTGTTTTATTATTCATGAGTAGTATTTCTTAATATATAAAAAATTAAATTAATTATGAATTTTTTTAAAATATGTGATATTGTTTTTTAATTTCCAAATTATTTCATAGGACATGATTTATCTTGAGCAATAATGATGAATGTTCATAATTCTCATTTCTTAATTAACACTAAATTTAATTTTAATTACTTGATTGTAATAGTTTGTAACTACATAATTTGTAGCTACATACATACTCTTTCGAATTTTTTTTGTTAATGAATATCAAATTTCTTCTGTAAAAAAAAATTATATACATATCTTTAACTACATAATTCTGACTAAAAAACTTACATGTTTTTTACTTTATAATCATAAACTAATTTCACATTATATGATGTCAAACTTACTCAAGTTTTTATTCTGAAATTTTAAACAAAGCTTTTCACTACATAATTTTAGCTTTTATAATTTTTTTTATTTTTCAGTTCCAAACAAAACTTACAAAAGAAAAAAACCCACTCAGTCCTTACTGTAGATTATAGTTTTACAAAATTGACACTATGTGATTAACAATAGAGTAAGTTGAGACAAGCCTAAAGTGTTTTTTGTACATGTTTTATCATAACATTTCCATCCATCCAATATATATTGTAGAGTCTTCTGAAGAGAGTGTGTATTCTAGTTTATAACCTAATCCAAAATTAAAGAAAATGCCTAGGGATTTCACAAGTTATTAGTTTGTAACCTGATCCACAATCAAAGAAAATGGCCGGGGATGTCACAAGTTATCATTCACATAGTGATTTATTGAAGATCTTAGCTGAAATGGATCCTATTAGTATATCATTAAGGATTGGGAGTAATTCATGTAGCAGTTGCATTGCTTATGAAATATTTTTTATATCATTTGAATAAGATGTTGTATATACAGTTATACTATGATATGGATACACATTCCCCCCAAGCGTTTCCATATCGTGATTGTTGTCCAATTGTTGATATTTAGAGAAATATAATTAAGTGATTGATGGTTTTGGAACATCAAAGTTACTATAATGACCTTTTATCTTAGGATGACTCCTTAGTGTTGAGATTCGATTTGCATGATGAATATGCATAGATTGCTTCACAGGAAAACCCTTTGGCATATTCATACTATGTGGTAGTTGTACGAATGGACTACTTATATTGTCCTCATTGTCATAAGATTCAACACGGTTCTTTTTTTTTTATAAGTCTATACACAAGTTATACATATTATGTAGTAATAAATTTTCTTTAATAACAACAAACACTGAAAGAGGAAATGATCTCAATAGACCCCTCTAGATATACGATGTCTCATGATATTCTTCTCATTTGGTGACACATGGAAATTCCAATACCAAAATCTTTCACATTGTCACATATTGTACAAAAGTTTATCTTGGTAAGGTTTCCTACATATATTAGCCCAACATGCAAGTTCATCATTCTCATGTTATTGAATCCTAATTTTTTAATGCCTCCATACACTTTTGCCTAATTTTTTGTACATTATTTCTTTCATTGACATCAACCGATCTGATGTGGTTCTTTTTCCAAAGACACTTGTCAATAAGTCCCTACTAGCACTTATGCCATGATTGAGATTGATATTTTGCAATTTTCCAAGGATTGATGTCATATTTCCTGATACTAACCCATTTACCTTCACCTCTTTGGAATTTCTAATGCCCAATAATTGAACTATATTTTTTATATATGTGTGCTTTCAAATTATATTTAAGAGTTAAGCTTGTGCTATGATAGATATATCTAAAAAAAAATTGATCACCTAATTTACTTTACCTTGAATTGTTAATTCATGAATTAGTGGCCTTATTTCTTCAATTTTAGTTCATTCTATATTATCTAGAAAATTATCATCAAAGACAATTTCTTGCGACTTATTAATGTCCATGTTTTTCTACGTGTGGAAAGATCTTTTTGGAGGTAAGATGTTTTCCCTACATAAAAAAAAATATTAATTTTTTATTTTTAATTTAAACTTGACATGTACATTGAAAAAAATTAGAATATTAAAAGGGTGACTTGATTTGTGTGGTCAATATTGTGATTGAGAATTTCCTCTACATCTCTCATTTCCTTATCATTTCTAGGTATATCCACATCTATTTCAAGCTCTCTATTTTGTACCTATACATCTCCTTCATGCTCCATATTTTGTACCTCCACATTCCTTTAGGCTTGCTATTTTCCTTTGATGCTATTTTGTTTTATAGTAGATCATCATTTTTTTCATTTAAAATAAATTCCTTTTATAATATATTGTTTCACTAGTGTGTGTGTGTGTGTGTGTGTAAACAACTAAAATTTTGAACTAAAAATTCTAAGTAGGTGTACACCTTTTTATATTGATGCATCACACTATACTACATTTGGCGGTAACGAACACTAGTGCCCCCTCACTTAATGTGCCCTAATGTGTTAAATCTCTATTCAATTCACCAAATACATTTAGTGCCAACTTAATATTATTTTTCCATTAAATAATATTATTATCATCAAATATATATCTTAAAAATACAGTTGGCGCTTGCATATGTAGATGAACTTGGAGTAAACTCTATTTCTGTTAATAAAAATTATCTTTATTTACATCTATGCTAGATAGATTGTAATTGAATGTATTTTAAATGTCTTATTTGTGTTACATGCTTATTTCATGCTCGAATATGTAGATGAACTTGGAGTAAACTCTATTTCTGTTAATAAAAATTATCTTTATTTAATCTATGCTAGATAGATTGCAATTGAATGTATTTAAAATGTCTTATTTAAGTTACATGCTTATTTCATGCTTATTTCGCAGGATTATTAATCACTAAAATATTTTCACCCCAATTTCCTATTTCAATATCTATAACATTTTTTTTATATATGTAAACAAATTATGTTGGTTTACATATATGTTTTCACCCACAATTGCCTATTTCAATATCTATAACAAAATTTTCTGGTTGATAACTCTTATAATAAATATCTTTGAAACCTCCATGACCTGCTTCCATCGAAGAAAAATTTTCCTTTCATTCCTTCATGATGGCTCCTTCTCTGCAACAACTTATTTCATTATGTTGGTTTAGATATATGTTTTCACCCACAATTTCCTATTTCAATATCTATAACAAAAATTTCTCATTGATAACTCTTATAATAAATATCTTTGAAACCTCCACAACCTGCTTCCATGTAAGAAAAAATTGTCTTTCATTCCTTCATGATGTCTCCTTCTCTGCAACAACTTATTTATTCTAGGCTACTCTTTCCTAAGCTATTTCCTTATGGCATTTCTTTTGCAACATATGGTGCAATTTCTAGTTATGATTATAATAAATTATCAAAAAACACTTTTGTGTTGTCAAAATCAAAGACCTTAAGTCGAAGGATGAAGTTGTTGAATGGTCACTTCAATAAATAGGGGAAACAATAAAAGGAAATTGATATCACCATAAATATTGAAAATAATAAAAACAAACAAGAAGATGGTTAGGTGATAGGCCATAAGATCTTTTGGTTTTATCCTCACACAGACTCTAATACTCCTATTAATACGGGCCAGGGCCCTATAGATCCTAAGCCAAATAATTCAAATGGATATATTTCCCAAATATAGAACAAAATGGCCAAATCATATTTTGACAAAAAGGGTCCCATTAATATGGGCCAGGTCCCTATAGATCTTAAGCCAAATAATTCAAATGGATATATTTCCCAAATATAGAACAAAATGGCCAAATTGTTTTCTAAAAAAAGGGTCCATAAGTGAGGATCTCCAAATCTGATAAGTATTACATAAATTAGACTCATCCATTAAATCATCCTACTATTTTGATTTATTATATGATAAAATATCTCTCATACATAATCGAACACAAGATCATCCTACTGTGTTTGATGTTCATGGATCTCATATCATTTTTCCCATAGGGTCTTTTTTAATTTCTATCACCTTCCCTACCTCTAAGCATTTATCCTAGGTTATGGGGAAAAAATGTGTACAGAATTTAAAATATCATGTAAAATGCACAGCATATGATTTTGTATTCCAAAAATGAAGACTCGGTCTAATTTGTTGGAACCGGACAAAAGTCTGTGGATACAGTTATGTGGAATGCATATTTTTGGAATACATTTTACCATCTCTCAATCAATTGGGCATGGTTGCGATATCTGTGGGCATCAGCACCACTTATCCTTTTTACCATGACTTGTAACTAGTGTTTCGTGCATTTCCAAAAAAAATACATGGCCCCACTATAGACAAATGCCTAAACATTAGATAAGGATAATTTCCAAACACTAATACTTTCGGCTTGTATACATGACCGTGCCCTAAATTCAATTTCAAGGGAGATGAATTTGGAACAGTTAAAAAAACAGATAAATCGAAAATGTAATTTCCTTGCTCAGAAAAATGAAGGAAAACTTTATGTTAGAACATACCTGCAACACTAGAAAAATCCCTCAAACAAAAAAGTAACTAACCGAATAAGTTAAAATTATCATTGTGATGGATCCAAATAAATCTTAAATAGATGCATATTTAGTAATATCAACTAGACAACAACCAATTTTTGCATATTAGTTACCACTGATACCAAATCTCGTTGTTAAACTTAGTGAGACATGGAACCTTGGTTTCCATGATTAACAACAAACCCAATATGTGTCAGATGTCGAATTTGCAAACTATTAACCCCCCATAATTAGCAAGAACACTCTTATATGGTAGCATAAATGAATTGTGTGAAGTTGTAATATGAATATTTAATGAAACTGGACCACCTCAACCAATGGAATATTTATATTGTCACCATAAAATTGATTAGCTGCAATAGCAAAAAACATAAGTGAAGCATTGGACATCGAATATGGCTCAATTAAGCTGAGAAATGGACTGCAACACTAAATTCTTGCAAACATGGTTAGCAAACGTATCAATGAATTAGTACAAATGTGAAAAAATGTTACAGTTACTTATAAAGAATTGTTGGACTCGAATAGGGCCACACAAAATGCATTCATATCAAGATCTTTGGTTTGATAGGTGTTGATTGTCATGTAGTACCATTATCAATCACTCTACAATACAAATATCGAAAAATTATCAGTATTTTGTTTGCTAGTTAGTGGTTGTTTGTTTGAAAGTTTGTAGTAGGATAAACAATGTCATTGCAAAATTTAGAAGCATTAAAACCAGAGAGTAAGCGGAGTTAACTTAGATATATGCATCTAAAATCTTTGTATCATTGCATCATTAGTCAATAGGGGTCCCTGTCGACCATCCAGCACGTGCAAACATTGTATGAGTATTCAAATTAAGGATTGCAAGTAGGAAACATTGACTCCTTTGACGTTCCATTGCTTTGTCGCCTAAGACAGCATAGGTAGAACAAAGTTCATAATAGGTTCATCAGCCGATGACTCCTTTTGCTACGTTAATTTATGGATAGAGCAAATTTGGAGAGCAATGGGTTATTTTATGGATGGAGCGACTTTGCAGAATGACAAGAACAGGTATGAGGAACATGTGGAAGGAAAAATATACACATCCATGGTCATGTCATGTCAATGTGGACAAGTGGTCAACATATGGGCACCGCCACACCTCAAATTTCATCAACCAATAATTTTCAAATAAATAATATTTAAAATTTAAATTTCATTAATTTTCTTTGAAACTTTGGTTTAAAAAGCAGACATGTCTAAATGACTAAGCGAGTCAACATGGGTAAACGATTGGGCAATATAGTCCCTCATGCCGAAGGCAGGGACTAATAAAATAATTTTAGTGATGTGAAAAAATTACAAGGGAGTTGGAATTTCTGAGAATTCGAGAACAAACTATAGAGAGAATAATGCTCTCCTCGAAACATAGAGAAATATAAAATTTTGCTTCACAGGGCCAGAATTTCACACTTTAAAAACTTCTATTCATTAACCATAAAAACTATTAAAAACTTTTCCTCCTCAGAGGGATTACAAAGCTGGACTGCTACAAAATGCAGTGCCAAACAGACTTCATTGTCTCACTGTTTTACAATACTCTTTTTTTTTTCAAAAACAACACTGCTATGTAAAAATTCGCACTGTTGTGCACTTTTCATTACTTTCCATGCCTCTCGAGATTTTTACTTTATATCCCTTGCACTTAAACAAAAAATAACATATTATAACTAAAACTAAGACTAAAAGACTTATACAAAGTATGGCCCACCATTACAAAGGGTGCAAATGTGTTAATATATGTTTAAAACATATATAAAACTTATAACCCGTTGCGCGATTAAAACAATAAACATTAAACAAAAACTTTTTCAAACCATAAAACAAACATAAAAAAAACTCCATCTCGTCAGACTTCAAAAAGATTGAACCAAAATACATCGGACAATTTTGCGTTATAATTTGGGCTTATGACGTCAGTGCTTTGAATGCACACTGATTTATCAATTCCACCCTATAGAAGCTTATCAAGTGACTCCGCTAAAACATTTCTGTGTACGAGGGTTTTGAACGCGCAATCAATTATAAAATCGAGTCCATAAACCATATCAGGTCGGAAATGGACCTGCTGACGTCAGTGGGTTTTGTAACCCGAAAATTTCCATAGGTTGCATTTAAAAAATTTCGGGTCGGTAATTCAACAATGAAAATGGACCAAATAAAACTTCCGATTAAGCTTTTTCGATTATGCTAATCGCATCGGCGGAAAGAAAATTGCGATAAACATAGTCGGAGGACATAACATAAATGTTGTGATTGTGATTTAAACAATCGCATCCCAAGTGTTCAATCGGGTTGACTCAAATAAAAACCCGATCAAGTAAACTTCTGCCACGTGGTCTGGGGACCAGTACTCTTTAAACTTAAAACCACTCCTGTGCTCAAACAAATATACTCTGTTCTGTTTTAAATAATAAAAAAACTCTGATGCTCTGTTTCTTTTATAAATGCTTTGTTTTCCAAATACAAAGGACAAAGATTGTTCAACCATTTTTTTGAAACTACGAAGGACTGTAAGGGTCTTCAAACAAAATTGACTGTTCACTGAATTTAGCAAGCGGCCAGAGTACAGAAAACCTAGAGAAAGAAACTGGAGAGTGGCTACTGTCAGTAAAATTTCAGAGACCAATTTAGAAAGCGGCTGCTTATGGGCTAAGCAGTTGAAATTAACCTTTCGACACTCCCCCTTAAGTTCAACTATTGGGCTGTCAATTATACCCAGACATTTCCTTAAAAATTCAAAACTCTTCTACCCCAATGGCTTGGTCAGAATGTTTGCAAACTTCTCCTGAGTTCTGCAGTGTTCTAAAACAATTTCTCCATTGTTCACTAGCTCCCTGATGTAGTGAAAATTTGTGTCAATGTGTTTCGTTCTCTTGTGAAACACAAAATTCTTTGATAATGCAATAGTTGAGCTATTGTCACAATAAATCACTGTACCTTTTACTTGCTCTTGGCATAAACTCCTTAACATCGTCTTCATCAAAATTGCTTGACACGCTGCTGCTGTAGCTGCCACATATTTTTCCTCTAGTGTAGATAATTCTAAAATAGGTTGTTTCTTAGAAGCCCATGAAATGGCTCCTAAACCCATGTGAAAAAAAAACCGGATGTGCTTTTTCGATCATCTACACTTCCAGCCCAATAACTGTCAATGTATCCAATTAAATCTCAACATTCTGAAGTAGTATATAAAATGCCATACCTTTTTGTTCCCTTGACATACCTCAGAATTCTCTTTGGTTCCTGCCAATGTGCTTCTTTTGGTCTCTCCATGAATCTGGAAATCAAACTAACAGCATGCATTATATCAGGCCTAGTTGCAGTGAAATACATGAGGCTACCAACTATGCTCTTGTACAAACTAGGATGAAAATCCTTGCTGCTATCCTCTCTGCTGAGTTTTAATCCCATCACTGTGGGTGTTATTGCTGCTTTGCTCTCGTGAATATTAAATCTTTCCAACACTTCATTAACATATTTTTATTGTGAGATCAAAATCCCATTTTCATTTTACTCTACCTCTATTCCTAAGAAGTATTTCAGCAAACCCATATCAGTCATTTCAAATTCTTCTTTCATGACTGTTTTAAAATTTTCAATAAGGTAATCATCATTACCTGTGAAAATTACATCATCAACATATAAAACAATCATCGGCATCTTACGATCCTTTTCTTTGATGTATAGGGTGGGTTCTCCTTCACATTTTTCAAATCCATTTTCCAGTAGATAGGAATCTATCCTGTTGTACCATGCTCTTGGCACTTGCGTTAGCCCATAAAGAGCTTTCTTCAATCTGCACACTTTGTGCTCTTGGCCTTTCTTTTCATAGCCTAGAGGTTGTTCTATATAAACCTCTTCCATTAACACTCCATTTAGGAAATCTGACTTCACGTCCATTTGGTAAAATTTCCACTTGTTTTGTGCTGCTATGGACAACACTGCTCTCACGGTTTCCATTCTAGCAACCAGTGCAAAAGTTTCCTCATAGTCTCTCCCATGTTGCTTCTTATACCCTTTGACAACAAATCTGGCCTTGTGTCTCTCAATTTTTCCTTCAACATTACTCTTGGTCTTGTAGACCCATTTAACTCCAATAGCTTCTTTACCTTTTGGGAGTTCAACCAAATCCCACGTCTTGTTTCTTTCTATGGAATTAATCTCTTCATCCATAGCTTCTATCCATTTTCTATCTTTAATAGCTTCCTCAAAATGAATAAGGTCATCAACATGACAATATAAAGAAAACAAAGAGTTCATACCATCATTTGCTGCCTCTTGTTCATAAATGTCATTTAAATTTCTGAAGTTCTTTCCTCTTTCATTTGGTGTATGAGTGCTTGAAGTAGCACTCGAATCTCCTCCTTGTGGTGTGCTTGGAGAAGCACTTTCATTTCTCCTCAAGGGAGTTTCTTATTGTCCTTGTGTTGGTGCTGTTTTTTGGGGATGTATTTCAGCCATCTCCTCATCATCATCATCATCATCATCATGAGACAAACAGTTTTTAACATTCACTATTTTCTCTATGCTTCCATCCCAAGCTTCCTCTTCAATAAACTGAACATCTCTGCTCACAATAAAATTCTTGGTGGATGGGTTGTATAACCTGTAAGCTTTGGATTCCTCACTGTATCCAATAAAAATACATTTCTCCCCCTTTTTGTCCAACTTCTTCCTTAGCTGATCTGGAATGTGTGCATAGGCCACACAACCAAAAAATTTCATGTGTGTGACACCTTGCTTTGTCCCACTCCATGCTTCTTCTGGAACTTATAATGCACCCAAGTAAACCCAAGTTTTTCTTGTAAAATCATCTATAAATGTTAACATATAGTGGTTTCTTGCAAGTTATGGAGTTTGCATCGGTCCACATAAATCTGAGTGGACAATTTCCAAGGGTGCTTTTTCCCTTATGCTTTACCCGGATGGAAAACTTTCTCTGTGGTGTTTCCCCAAGATACAACCTTCACAAAGGTTGTCCGGTTTCTCTATCAATAGAAAAACTCTTACCGTTCCTTTTCTATTCAACAAGCTAAGACCTCCAAAGTTTAGATGTCCAAATCTCAAGTGCCACAACCAATTTTCATCTTTTGGTTTGCTTTGGAGAGCCTCTTGTGTCATTGCTGCTATTTCTTCTCCATTTTTCAAATATGCTCTCATCCTGAGAGGGAACATCATGTTCCTTGTCATCTTCACTTCAGCAATACATTGTTTGCTGGGTGGTTTATCCATGATGGTGCATACATCATCCTCAAAGAAAACATTGTACCCCTTTTGCACAAGCTATCCAATACTTAAGAGGTTACATTTCATTCTAGGAACATAATAAAAATCTGTTATGGATTTATTTTATCCTTTCCTTGTTAAGACATTTACATCTCCTTTTCCCATAACAAAAACTTTACTATCTGTCCCTAATGTGATTTGTGACTTCACATTCTCATCTAACATATAAAACATGGCTATGTTTCATGTCATATGATTACTACAACTGGAGCCTAGAAACCATAAATTTTCACTCTTTTCCTCAACCATATTACAAGCTAAAAAAAATTTATCTTGGCTGATATTTTCTCTAGTGAAATTTTCACTAGTTCTATTAGCCATATCATGTTGCTTCTTCCTACATTCATTTTCATAATTCCCATATTTTTTACAATAATGACATTGGACATTGGATTTATCATACCTTTGTCCTTGAGCATGCTGCTGACCACTTTGCTGGCTGCTGCCTTGGCCTTGGTTCTGATTTGGATTGTTGCCCCTTCCTTGAGCATTTGCTGGACTATTTCTTCCACCTCTATTTTGGCTTTTGCCTCTTCCTCTCTTGTTTCCTCTGCCTTGACCTCTTCCTCTTCCAAAGGACATCTGGGTCTTAAAGGCATACTCTAGAGATGAGTTTTCATTTCTACCCAATCTTTGCTCATGTGTCATCAGTGATGCATGTAGCTCATCAATTGAAAATTTTGTGAGATCCTTTGTCTCTTCTATGGTGGTAACAATCACATCAAACCTTGAGGGTAGGCTCCTCAATATTTTCTCCACAATCCTCCTTTCTTCAAGAGTATCTTCATGAGACCTTATCTATGTGACCATTCCAATCACATGTGTGAAGAATGAGTCAATGTTATCTGACTCATTCATGCAGAGAGTCTCAAAATCTCTCCTCAACAATTGTAGTTTTGTTGTCTTCACTTTCTCCATGCCTTGATAGGATGTCTTGAGAGTTTTCCATGCTTATTTGGATCTCTTGGCTGCTGCTGTCCTTGGAAACACACTCTCATGCATTGCTTGATAGAAGAATTAGAGGGCTCTTGAGTCCTTCTTATTGCTCTTCAACAAGTCTTTCTCTGCCTGAGGTAAGTCATTAAACTCATTTTCATCCACTGGTTCTTCAAAACCATCCTCAACGAGTTCCCATAAGTCTTGGGAAGCAAACATCGCTCTCATAGTTATTGCCCATTCGTCATAGTTTTTTCTATTAAATTGTGGCAGTTGAGTATTACCAATACTCATGCTAGTGCTGGCTCTAGCCATTCTTTCACTCTAACTATGCTTCAAACACTTGACTGTGTATTTAAAAACTAAACTGACTATCTTCAACAGTAACACAAAAATCTGACTTGAGAAATACCTTGGATTCTTTTGACTGAGTCTTCACTCTACTGGAGAAGTTGATGCAACAATAAATCCTTCCTTCATCTTCTTTTACACCTTCAAAGAGCCTGGACTAGCTCTGATACCATGTTGGAATTTCTGAGAATTCCAAAACAAACTATAGAGAGAATAATGCTCTCCTCTAAACACAGAGAAATATAAAATTTTGCTTCACAAGGACAAATCTTCACAATTTAAAAAATTCTATTCATTAACCATAAAAAATATTACAAACTCTTCCTCCTCAGAGGGATTACAAAGCTGGACTGCTACAAAACGCAGTGCCAAACAAGCTTTATTGTCTCACTGTTTTACAATACTCTGTTTTCCTTTCAAAAACAACACTGCTATGTAAAACTTCACACTGCTGTGCACTTTTCATTACTTTCCATGCCTCTCGGGTTTTTTACTTTATATCCCTTGCGCTTAAACAAAACATAACATATTATAACTAAAAATAAGACTAAAAGACTTATACAAAGTATGGCCGACCATTACAAAGGGTGCAAATGTTTTAATATATTTTTAAAACATATATAAAATGTATAACTCGTCGCGTGATTAAAACAATAAAACATTAAACAAAACCTTTGTCAAACCATAAAACAAACATAACAAAAACTCTATCTCTATCAGACTTCAAAAACATTGAACCAAAATACATTGGACAATTTTGCGTTACAATTTGGGCTTGTGACGTCAGTGCTTTGAACGCGCGATGATTTATCAATTCCGCCCTATAGAAGCTTATCGGGTCCACCAAAAAATTTCTATGTAGAGGGCTTTTGAACGCATGATCAATTATAAAATCAAGTCCATAAACCATATCGGGTCCGAAATGGACTTGCTGATGTTGGTGGGTTTTGTAACCCAAAAAGTTCCATAGGTTGCATTTAACAAAATTTCGGGTCCGTAATTCAACAATGCAAATAGACCAAATAAAACTTCTAATTGAGTGATTTCGATTGCGTCAATCGCATAGGCAAAAAGAAAATTGCGATAAACATAATCGGAGGACATAACATAGATGTTGTGATTGCGATTTAAACAATTTCATCACAAGTGTTCAATCGGGTTGACTCAAATAAAAACCCGATCAAGTAAACTTCTGCCACATGGTCTAGGGACCACTGCTCTTTAAACTTAAAACTACTCCCGCGCTCAAACAAATATACTCTGTTCTATTTTAAATTAAAAAAAAAAAAAAAAAAAAAAAAAAAAAAAAACTTTGATGCTTTGTTTCTTTCACTACTACATGTGGGGTGTTTTAAGACAATTTTTTAAGACAAAAGAAATCTTTTGTCTTAAAAGGTTACTTTTTATTTTAGTTATTTTATATTAAAATTTAATATCAATTGAATTGTCTTAAAGATAAAATTTAAGACAAAAATAGTGTAAGACAAAAATAGTTTGAGACAAAATTTTATATTTAAGACGAAAAAGATTTGAGACAAAAATATTTAAGACAAAAAGAATTTGAGACAAAAAAAAATTAAGACAAAAAAATTTAGGACAAAAATATCTTAAGACTAAACTTTATATTTAAGACAAAAACAGTTTGAGAAAAATACATTTTAAGACAAAACTTTATATTTAAGACAAAAGCACTTTGAGAAAAAAAAAAATTTAAGACAAAAGCAATTTGAGACAAAAAAATTTTAAGACAAATTTTTTTATTTCAGACAACAAAACTTTGAGACAAAAATATTTAAGACAAAACTTTATATTTAAGATAATGGCGACTTAAGACAATGACAATTAAGATGAAACCCATTTAAGATAGTTAGCAATTAAGAAAAAATCATTAGCATTCGGAAGTTTGCATTGAAATATCCATGAGTGGATAGTGGACAATTATATTTTTTATTTTTAAAAATAGATATTCAAACCACATGAAATTTGATCATGTCATGAGATTTGTTTCTTTTATATTATATTTTTCTTTTTTCATTAAAACTACATTCTAAAAATATAATAAATAAATAGATAAAAAATATTATTTTTTGGTTGGCCACTTAAGGGGATTTGAACTTTGAATCTGATGTTATAACATAATATAACTTCATAACAACGTGATTGTAAATTGAGTTACATTCCATGAACTAAAATTGTTTATTTTTTTAAATATGTGCAAAAATTTAAACTAGCAATTGCACCAGATGTTGGAAAGGAAACACTGTAAGGCATGAAATAGAGAAGAATCTTGACATATAAGAAATCATTGAATGATAATTTTATTTTTATTTTTATTTTATTTTTTCTAAATAAGACTAAATTCTATTAATAAAACATAGAGTACATGGAGGCTCGGGCCTCTGCAGTTCTAGCCTATATTATAGGCAAAATTCTCCAAAATAGCAAAAAGATGACTGCCCTTAGAAGGGAAACCAGCCCAGTGATCAATTATACTGCTACCCACGCAGAGGAAACAAGCATTGCTAACAGAAAATGATTCAGAGTTTGAAATTCCCATAGAATCGTCAAAAAACATAGAAGCATTCAGAGATATAAAAATAGGCCCAAGATTTTGTGACCAGAAAACCAAAAACTGAAGAAAAATTGAGACATTATGTGTCATTTGGTGGAGACGGAGGCTCTTCTACCATTACACACATGTACTAGTCCATGTCTTCAATGTGCTTGTCATCACAGGTAGCTTCTTCAATTTTCATGGAGGCTTTGGAGAACCGAGCTTTGCCACTGTCCCGTTCACCACTGAACCAGTCCTCACTACTGCTATCTTGAGCCTTGCTTCTATGGCTGGAGGTAGTGCCACCTTTCCCTAGTAAATTTTGCGCATCATAGCTAGAGTTCTTCTTAATTTTCCTAGGTCTGGTGCCACCGAAGCTGCAGGGTTCCTCATGGAAAGAAACAGAAATGGTGTTGTAATACGAGGCTTGTCCAAAGAGTAGGAATACTGAAACTTAGCAGTGTGGGTTGACGGCGTGGAGACATTTTCTTCCAGATGAGGCAGCGTCAAAGTCCTAGTAGGGTTGGGAAAATTTAGAGGGGGTAGCGGGGAGCGAGAGCGACTAACAGATAGAGCACAAGCTCTGCCACTGCATGTGGTAGGATAGTGGCCATAGGAATGATCAAGTGAAGGACAAGAAGACTCAGTGCATGGCGAGGGTAATGAATGGGCTACTCTGCCTCTGGTGTTGCCTCAGTGGTAGCGCATGCGATGCCACAAGCGAGGCATGCTAGCTCTAAGGGAAGAATGTTGATTATGCAGTGACGGCACAAGAGAGTTATGAACCAGAGAGGCCGAGGACTCAGCGCTCCAGGATCTGCCTTCCTCGGAATCGAATTGCAGGCAACAAGACAAGGTCTGTGAGAAGTGAACTCTAAGAACCAACTCAATGCAGTAGAGCAGTCTACAACACCTCCCTGTAGGCGTTCGGGAGCTCGGCTCCGATACTCCAAGGGGGCAACAGTAGCTCAATGGTGAAGAAGAATGGGAGAGACGACCAGGCAGCGCCACTTTGAAATGGATGGGCTGGGATCGGCAATAACACGTCTTGAATGCGCAATAAAGAGTGCAGCTAAGGCCCTTTAATGCCCATTACTGGCGCTTCTGGGTGGCCGTGTGGAAATGCCACTTGCCATCCCACCGACCCTCCGTATCATCGCCCTCCATTATCACCCGCATCCTGGAATTGAATGATAAAAATTAGTAATCAAAACACCATTAAAAAAAATATTCAATGAAGAAGCCTCATTAGGTACAAGGGATGGAAATTTGGTTTTCAAATAGTAAATTGGCATTTGACAATCACTTATGAAACATCAAATTATTCGAAAAATGTTATGGTCACAGTAACATAAATAGATTGTTGGGGGTATATAAATGATGCAGTTGAGTGACTTGTTGAGAAAGTACTTCCTGAAGAAGGAGAAGATAGTGGTCCTTGAGGGAGACATGTTGTTAGCTTAAATTTTGCGAGTTTCCTTTTTTTTGGGTGTGCCACAACCTTGATCTTGTTGATAATTCATCAGCTGGCTACTAATTGAATGCCTCCTCGGAGAGCTTATCTGCTAGTTGATTGAGCTCGTGATAAATGTGGGTGAAGGATGACCATTCTAGCTCCTTAATGCATGGCCAAATTGTTGAACCCTTAGTTAAACTGAGAGGGGGGGGGGGTGAATCAGTTTAACACATACATGGACATTTAAAACTTTTCTCTTAAAACTTATTTACACCTTCACTTCATGATCAACTTAATATGTGAGCAATCTTTATTAGTGAGCAGCAAGCATCAAACAGATTTGTTAATGTAACAACAGTCTTAATATGTGAGCAACAAGTATTAAGCAGATTAGATAAATCATCAACACGTGCACAAAGACACCAGATATAAGTGGAAACCCATAAAGGAGAAAACCACATCTTATTATTGTTGTGATGCAAAGGCAAGCTCCAACTCCCTCTCACCAGCATTTTACGTAGGCACCAACCTACGGGAGGCTCCAACCCTCAATTCCGCAAGCTACGACTTGCAAGGAAGCTCCAACTCCCATTAATTTCTACGAGGCACCAGCCTAAGGGCTCCAACCTCGATCGGCTAGCGACATTTATCAAGCTTCTGACATTCTTGGAAGCACCAACTCCCATCTATTTTCTGCAGGCACCAACCTACAAGAGGCTCCTACCTCATTCAGCTCCAACTGACATCTATAAAGCAACAACTTGATAGGGAAGCTCCAACTTCCTTACTCTTTCAAAAGAGAAACACTTGTTGATTTACCTCAGATATCAGCTCTGTTCTGTTCCATCTGCTCTGCTATTCATCTATTCTCATATCTTCCCTGTATCATCTCTGCATCTTTTCAGATTCTCTATCAGCTTCTCCTTATTCTCTTCTCAGCTCCTCCTTCTTCTCTGCTTCACTGCTTCATTTCTGCATTCTCTTCACTCACTCTCTCTTTCTCTTCTTACTCAACACTTTGCATATCAAAATGATATTACTTATAGAAATCCTCACATGACTGTTTGTATTCCTCTATGAATTCGAAATGAATGGTCATACCCCTTGGTCTTCTGCCTCCTCATTTCTTTATCCAACTCAATTTAAAAATCATAATAATATGTACACAATTTTATGCTACAGTGGGATTTTGTCTTTTCTTTCGGATACTTGCCTTTGCATCACAAACAATAAAAAATAATTACATCATTTACATTTACATTCTTAATTTCATATTTCAATATCACTCAGCTCCTCTTCTGAACTTTGACTTTACTAGATTTTGTCTTTTTCTACTGTTGTTAAGAAACTGTTCTGCATCTTCTTTGTTTACTGTCATCTCCACATTTCACTTGTTTACTACACTTTTGAATATTTTCCACATTCCTGTGATTGAACACCTATCAAATTTGTTCCTGTGTGTCTCATCATGCTCTTGATATAACTTAATCATATCATATACTTCCTCTTTCTCCTTGAAGTATATATGGTTTGAATCATAGTTGTATCAATTCGCATCAAACGGAGCTCCATTCCCTTTAAGTTCCACAGGGGTAGCAAACTCGAGCAGGTATGCATATAATACCGCCTCCAGAATTATAGACTTCTGGTATTGTTATTAAGCCCAAGGAATTAACTTTACCGTCGCCATATACTATTATAACCTGACAATCCATCTCTGTGTATATGTATTAGGCCCCGTTCACATATTTCATATTTCATATTACGCCAATTAACCATATACAACTTCTTGGGATGTAATTCCAACTGCCTGAACGAGAGATCAATTCGTAGGTGGCAGCACGGTGAACAGGCACAAGTTAAACAGTGCACAGTTTGATTGGAGATCGACGGAGTGCGGGGGGTTGAAGAGCGCGGAGGTTAACACGGAGGGTACCCCCCGTAGTTGACTGGCCGATCACACGTTGACCGCCGATCAACAACTATGATGAACTGCGGGGCCTCTCCCCATTTGATGTGTACGGAGAAATGGGAGCCCCCGTAAACACCACTTTGTGGTGGCTCCACCATGCACCACCGCTAGCGCGCCACCAATTCACCACCGCAGCAGGAAAATTCACCAATTCTTTATTAACCACCGGAATCCTTTATTAACCTTCGTGCGGGTTCAACAAGCGATCACCGTTAGATGTCGGCCCACCAGATCGACGGCTCCTGTCCATTTCGCTCCGTGTCCTGGTATGATAGTTAATGTGCGAAGGCGCACTTTAACCGGTGGCTTCCAATACTGCTCAGGGACACGCGTCACCAATCCCATGGAATTTCTCGCGACTCTTCCAATACCACCTTCCGTATAATGGTGGTGCGGAGAATACCACTTCCAGCCTTTACTGTTCACCAAACCACAGTTACTGTTCACCGGTCATGGTTCCGCTTCCTCTAGGTTACGTCTTTGTCCTTTTACTCCAATTTACACCTATTATATATGAAAAGGTTCTTTTCATTTATTTAATCTAACCCGGGGTTCCAACCTCGGTTTGAACAGTCTATTCTTCTTCAGAGCACACTCAATCTAGGCACGTATGATTAAACCACAACATCGACCAGAAGTCGATTTCTTCAACTAAATACAGAGCGCAATTTATCCCAAATTGTGGAGTACATATCTACACATTATCAACCCTTTCCTTTACGTATACAAAAGCGGGACTTGTAAGCAGTTCCCAGTCATCTTCTACAAGAACAGGGAATTTCACACAGGAATTTCACCAATAAATGCACAATTCTTCATAAACAAATATATGTATATATACAGGTGGTAGGTCTCAAACAAATTGTTACAATTTCATAACAGCCAGATATTCAACTCGGTGGCCATTATTCTCCTATTCTGTTACTGAAGAGGTTCTCTGCCTCTCTCCAGCTCTCGGGCTCCCTCTGCAGCCCTCTTCTGCCATTTAAGCAATGTTCCAACTCATCCCCAAGCATATTAAGTCTTTACCACAGGGTTTTAGTCTTCAATCAAAGTCTATTCCATACAAACTCGATTAATGAATAATTACTCAATAATTCATCTGCAAACTGTATTACACTTCTTTTCAACTCCACTGATTTGTCTCTAATTCCTTTGTTGCTTCTGCTGCCTCTGCTAGCTCTCTGTCTCTTTTGCCTTATGGATAGTTTAGGTGCTTCTCCTGTCTTTACCTTTGCCATCTCCTTTGCCATCAATGACAACATTTCCAACAGTCTCCCCCTTTGGCATTGATGGCAATACACTTCCTCTGCTTTCCTTTTAGAAACCCCTTTTTGATTTTCCTCCCCCTTTGACATCAATGGCAAAGGGTTTCTCATTTCCTAGTTTTCTTTTTTCATTTCC
Organism: Pinus albicaulis; assembly: GCA_034641835.2. Lineage (NCBI taxonomy): Eukaryota > Viridiplantae > Streptophyta > Pinopsida > Pinales > Pinaceae > Pinus > Pinus albicaulis. Next base: position 1,213,765,442 of record CM076578.1, on the reverse strand, counting down.
TCTCTCTGAGTTATGTTTTAGGCCCTCTTCTGCTGACTTTGTACCATGCTGCTTCAGACTGATGTACAAGACTTGTTGAGAGAACACTTTGAGAATTATTGGACTTGGATATACACTATAAATTGGTACAATTCAAACGCATAGACTTCTTTCACTTGTATAGAGCTAAAAGTGAAGATAATGAAACTTCATAGAACACATTGTACCAGCTTTATCTAATCAGATATGTATGATTGGATCAAAAACTAAAATATTGAGAAGGTTTCATATATACTTCTATCTCTGTTTGATGTAGAGAGATAATATATTTCTGTTGAGGAAGATTGTAGATGGAACATGTCTTCTCCTGCAATACTCATCTGTAGTACCACACCTGTTCAATTATGATAATGATGCCAATATATCTTTTATTGCTATGGTACACCTTTCCTGCCAGTTGGTGATGATATGAGCTAGGATGCTGACAAGGATATTACATTTAAAGACTGAAAGGTCCTTATTGTTGTTGTGAACAATGAATCAAACCAGAGCTTATAGCTTATTGTAAGAATAGGTAATATCTTTCAATATTAGAGGCCAACTGACTTTCCTTCTTGTAAAATTTGCTTTCAAAACAAACCCTTCAATGTATTGATCAGTTTCACCTATCAACTATGCAGTTCTATTTATGACATAACGGTATGTACGTCAATAATCAATCTCTCCTTAAATGTGGATTAATAAGTCCTTTGTGCTGAAGTAGGATTTAGATGATTAAAAAAAAATTTTGAGCTTCAGATGGTAATCACAGCTAGTACTTTATTCTTCAGATAATTTGACTGTTCTATCAAAATGAACTTCCACAAAAGCATATTCATGATGTTTAACTGGTATCTTTGTAAATAGACTTCTCATGGTGTTATAACTGATCTTAAGGAAGAGGCCTTTAAGATATACATGGACCAACTTCAGGAAGGCATGAAATTATATATAGAAAAATATATTGCTTCGGTGCTCAATATACTACCTCAAGTGTAAATCAAATACTGATCCTTTAGCACTGCTACTGCCCTTTTTAGGCTGAATGCAGATAACCCTGGGAATTTTACCTTGATGAAATCTTTCCATAGTCCTTTGATCCTGTGGACCTGTATCATACTTCTGCTCCACTGATACTGCTTAGTAATATGTTGATAAGCACGCTGCTTGTACCTAACCATCAATTGATATTATTTTGATAAACCATGCTGAGATTTCACTTTTAGCTTGCACATCTACCCTTATTTTCTACTATTGATCTTTTCATTGTTCATACCAACCACCATCAATATATTGAATTGGACCTTGGCATCATTAACCTGCTACTCATTCTGTCATCTTGATTTGAAAGAATGTCACTGCATTTTATTTTCTATGATAGTTCTAGAATCATTGCTGCTTTATATTGTTTTATATACCAATTCAACTGTTCTGACATGATGATCTTCAGAAGGACATCTTCAATTTCTATACCATGAATCTTCATGGGCTAATTACTCAGAGATTTGTCACTTATCTGACTTCATTCCTCCAAGGGGACTTTTCATAGATCAATTATGTACTGACATCAAGATAGTAGACTCTTTTCTTACTTAATCTTCTTAATGTGATTCATTGTTAATTCTAGTATAATGATACACAATGTGATCATCACTTAATGTGCTAATGTCTTCCAAGCTTACATGTTCATAGCTGATGTTCTCTCTACCACCAAGGCTTCTTACTGTCTTCTCTTCTTTCATCAATCTGTCTGCTACTTAATACTTCAAATGATCTTCTTCCTCTATAGTCTTATTTTAGAAAAAAAATTCTTTCCCTTCCTGATCTTATAACTGTTTTCATTCGAATGAGCTCTTCTTAGACTACTTTCATGGGGTCTACATATGAACTACTCTCCCCCTGAGATGCTACTTCATATCTATAACTGGTTAGATATTTTCTTTGTTTCCTAGAGCAGCTCCCTCTGAGACTATGCTAGATTCATTATGTTATGGAGATAATAGGCTCCCCCTTTCTCTTTTCTTTCCATACTTTATTGGGGTTATTCATAATGAGTGCTCTTCCTTTTGATTCATAGTTTTGATTGATCTGTTTTTAGTTCATCATATGTCTGGAGTTCCTTAAAATATATGGCAGATTACAATCCTTTGCTTTGTGGCCAAGCTTGAGGCGTACATAACATCTTATTTGACCAATGTGCATTTGAGCTGATGTATAATATTTTGTTTCTCTTCTTGGATACATTTTACAATCAACAATTTTATGTCCAAAATTATTGCATGCATAACAGTAGCCATGGAAATGATTTGTGTACATGGTGAAAGATTGTTCTTTCCATTTGCTTGCTTGCGGGATTCTTCTCTTTTGCTGCATCCTTTGTTGATTGGACTGGATTGGCTTTGTCTTGCAATATGTTGCATTATGTCCTTGTTTGTGGTAGGAAAAACATGTGCTATTTTTCATAGGAGGGGGGAACCTCCTTTGACATCTTCCGAATTTGTTCAATACATCCTTAGGATCATATGAGCCTTCAGCAATTGATTGTTTCATCCTCTCATTCTCTGTTCTTTCATGTTGCTGCTTGATTATGTTTATTTCTTTACAGCTCATGTTCCTGCTGGCTTCTGATTCTGTAGGAGTTTGCTGAGCTGCTTCACTGTTCTTTACATCTTTTACAAAAATGATTTTCTTGTTGTCTTCAACCTTGGGCTTACTAGTTTCTCCTTCTCATCCTATCCCAGCCTTTATGAGAGGTGACCTTTGTGCATTTAGAATCTGATCCAACTGTCCAGAGCCTTTCATTAGAGGTGTATTCATTAATAGTTCTCTTAGGGATTTTTATAAGTTCTTTCTTAGGCTCACTACTTCTTCTTCCAATCTTTCACATTCTTGACTTTTCTCTCTCATTTGTTGTAGCAGAGTGTCTTTACTTTCTTTGCCTCTTCAATCTATGTCTTCAGGAAAATAATTTCTTTTCTGTCTTCATATTCTTTCTCATCACATATTTGTACCAATCTCTTGAGGTCTTTGTTTTCATTCTTCAATTTTTCTATTTCAGTCAGAGCTGTGTCAAGTTTGCCTTTTTCTTCAGCTATAATTTCTTCATGGTTCTTATCTCCATTCATACTAGTAGGTACTTCATTTGATTGAATATTTTCCTGTTGAAATTAATTTTTCTTCTTCTTAATTCTCCTATCCTTCTTGTCAGTGCAATCCTTAGTGTCTACTCCATGTATGAAGTGCAATCTATCCCAGATTTCTTTTGCAGAGGTTAAATCCATTATCAACTCAAGGTCCTTGTTATGAAGATTGTTATATATCACATATTTTTCCTTGGCATTCCTCTATTGTTCTTTCACCATGGGGGAGTCTGTGCAGTAAGCATCACAAACAAGCTTCCATACCTCAGGTTCATCAGCCATTAAACCTGTCTTAACCTTATCTCTCCATTCAGGAAAGTTTGTTGTATTTAGCACAGGTACATTTTTATAGTCCATGACTCAATCAAATCTCCTTCAAGATATTACGCTTACACCAAAGGAACCTGCTCCGATACCAATTGTTGAACCCTTAGTTAAACTGAGAGGGGGGGGTGAATCAGTTTAACACATACATGGACTTTTAAAAATTTTCTCTTAAAACTTATTTACACCTTCACTTCATGATCAACTTAATATGTGAGCAATATTTATTATTGAGCAGCAAGTATCAAACAGATTTGTTAATGTAACAACAGTCTTAATATGTGAGCAACAAGTATTAAGCAGATTAGATAAATCACATCAACACATGCACAAAGACACCAGATATAAGTGGAAGCCCATAAAGGGAGAAAACCACATCTTATTATTGTTGTGATGCAAAGGCAAGCTCCAACTCCCTCTCACCACTGTTTTTCTGCAGGCACCAACCTACAGGAGGCTCCAACCTCAATTCTGCAAGCTACAACTTGCAAGGAAGCTCCAACTCCCATTAATTTTCTGCAGGCACCAACCTACAGGAGGCTCCAACCTCAATCAGCTACAACTGACATTTTATCAAGCTACAACTTGATGTGGAAGCACCAACTCCCATCTATTTTCTGCAGGCACCAACCTACAGGAGGCTCCTACCTCAGTCAGCTACAACTGACATCTATCAAGCTACAACTTGATAGGGAAGCTCCAACTTCCTTACTCTTTCAAAGAGAAACACTTGCTGATTTACCTTGGATATCAGCTCTGTTCTGTTCCATCTGCTCTGCTGTTCATCTATTCTCATATCTGCCCTGTATCATCTCTGCATCTTCTCAGATTCTCTATCAGCTTCTCCTTCTTCTCTGCTCAGCTCCTCTTTCTTCTCTGCTTCACTGCTTCATTTCTGCATTCTCCTCCCTCACTCTCTCTCTCTCTTCTCACTCAACACTTTGCATATCAAAATGATATTACTTATAGAAATCCTCACATGACTGTTTGTATTCCTCTAGGAATTCGAAATGGATGGTCATACCCCTTGGTCTTCTGCCTCCTCATTTCTTTATCCAACTCAATTTAAAAATCATAATAATATGTACACAATTTCATGCTACAGTGGGATTTTGTCTTTTCTTTAGGATACTTGCCTTTGCATCACAAACAATAAAAAATAATTACATCATTTACATTTACATTCTTAATTTCATATTTCAATATCACTCAGCTCCACTTCTGAACTTTGACTTTATTGGATTTTGTCTTTTTCTACTATTGTTAAGAAACTGTTCTGCATCTTCTTTGTTTACTGTCATCTGCACATTTCACCTGTTTACTGCACTTTTGAATATTTTCCAGATTCCTGTGCTTGAACACCTGTCAAATTTGTTCCTGTGTGTCTCGGCATGCTCTTGATATAACTTAATCATATCATATACTTCCTCTTTCTCCTTGAAGTATATATGGTTTGAATCATAGTTGTATCAATTCGCATCAAACGGAGCTCCATTCCCTTTAAGTTCCGCAGGGGTAGCAAACTCGAGCAGGTATGCATATAATACCACCTCCAGAATTATAGACTTCTGGTATTGTTATTAAGTTCAAGGAATTAACTTTACCGTCGCCATATACTATTATAACCTGATAGTCCATCTCCGTGTATATGTATTAGGCCCCGTTCACATATTTCATATTTCATATTACGCCAATTAACCATATACAACTTGTTGGAATGTAATTCCAAATGCTCGAACGAGAGATCAATTTGCAGGTGGCAGCACGGTGAACAGGCGCATGTTAAACAGTGCACAGGTTGATTGGAGATCGACGGAGTGCGGGGAGTTGAAGAGCGCGGAGGTTAACACGGAGGATACCCCCCGTAGTTGACTGGCCGATCACACGTTGACTGCCGATCAACGGCTATGATGAACTGCGGGGCCTCTCCCCATTTGATGTGTACGGAGAAATGGGAGCCCCCGTAAACACCACTTTGTGGTGGCTCCACCATGCACCACTGCCACCGCGCCACCAATTCACCACCGCAGTGGGAAAATTCACCAATTCTTTGCTAACCACCGAACTCCTTTATTAACCTTCGTGCGGGTTCAACAAGCGATCACCGTTAGATGTCGGCCCACCAGATCGACGGCTCCTGTCCATTTCGCTCCGTGTCCTGGTACGATAGTTAATGCGCGAAGGCGCACTTTAACCGGTGGCTTCCAATATCGCTCAGGGACACGCATCACCAATCCCATGGAATCGTTCGTGACTCTTCCAATACCACCTTCCGTATAATGGTGGTGCGGAGAATACCACTTCCATCCTTTACTATTCACCAAACCACGTTTACTGTTCACCAGTCATGGTTCTGCTTCCTCCAGGTTTCGTCTTTGTCCTTTTACTCCGGTTTCCGCCCGTTATATATAAAAAGGTTCTTTTCATTTATTTAATCTGACCCAGGGTTCCAGCCTCGGTTTGAACAGTCTATTCTTCTTTAGAGCACACTCAATCTAGGCACGTATGATTAAACCACAACATCGACCAGAAGTCGATTTCTTCAACTAAATACAGAGCACAATTTATCCCAAATTGTGGAGTACATATCTACACATTATCACACCCTTTCCTTTCTGAATACACAGGCAGACTTGTAGCTTGATTTACATAGTCCAGCTTCTACAAGAACTTAAGGGAATTTCACACAGGAATTTCACCAATCAATGCACAATTTTTCATAAACAAATATATGTATATATACAGGTGGTAGGTCTCAAACAAATTCTTACAATTTCATAACAGCCAGATATTCAACTCGGTGGCCATTATTCTCCTATTATGTTACTGAAGAGGTTCTCTGCCTCTCTCCAGCTCTCGGGCTCCCTCTCCAGCCCTCTTCTGCCATTTAAGCAATGTTCCAACTCATCCCCAAGCATATTAAGTCTTTACCACAGGGTTTTAGTCTTCGATCAAAGTCTATTCCATACAAACTCAATTAATGAATAATTTCTCAATAATTCATCTGCAAACTGTATTACACTTCTTTTCAACTCCACTGATCTATCTCTAATTCCTTTGTTGCTTCTGCTGCCTCTGCTACCTCTCCGTCTATTTTTCCTTATGGATAGTTTAGGTGCTGCTCCTGTCTTTACCTTTGCCATCTCCTTTTCCATCAATGACAACATTTCCAACACAAATTTGATACATCAGGGATTGAAGCTCCACATTTTACATATAAAACTTGCATTAGCCCGGTCAACAACTATTTAATATTCCTGTCTCTTGCAAACTTTTCAAATTACCACAAGCACTTTCCAAATAAATAAAAACAAACAATAATGATAACTCGACCTTTAAATTGGAACGAGGAGCCAGAGTATATCTGATATGAATGAATTGAAATGAATTTATATACAAAACACAGTGAAGAGAAAGAATAATCAACATATAAGGAGAAACATACTTTTTTAATGAGATCACCTGGAGATTCTCTGATAATTTGAGTGGGATTTCCTTCAAAATTCCTGCAAGGTATGTTTCTAGTCAGATGTACGAAAAAACATGAGACATTATAGCTACGTAACTTGATCTTGCAGGAAAAATGAATAACTTCACCCTAAAATTTTTATTATGAATACCATTTTCGTGTGATCTCAAGATGTGGGTAAAAGTGCATTATATAAGAAAATAAAAAATTTCTTGAAATTCCCATGAAATTGAGTGCATCGATCGATTTTAAGTTTGTTGTTCCATGTTGGTCTCTCTACTATAGAGTTGTGGGATAGTTGTAACATGTGACTAAACTATATTCAATAAATAATCTTTCACTTACCCTAATATTTGAGGAGAAGTGCATTTTTATGTTCAACTGTATGGTCTGCGATCTCCTAATTGTGAACTATGTATAACATATCTAATTGGATGTTAGCCTAAGTTTTCCATAGGTATAACATAGCCAATTTTCACCCTTTGAGGGTTGTCTTGCCCATGATCACAGACAACTTCTGATGAAAACTATAATTAAGCCACTTGCAATGCTTCTTCTAGAGTTTAAAGGAAACACCTCCTTGAAGAAAAAATAAATAAATAAAACAAGAAAAAATGTTTTAACAATTTAGTTAGAAAACAACTAACAACCCTCTTGAGGTGGAAAATTCCAGCCCAATTGAAAGAAGCGAGAAAACTCAAGGTATTACAGAGATAAATTAGGACATTTGTGCAACGTTTTCAAGGATGCAACAAGAAATTTTTCTGTACATAATAAGAAAATATTTTCAAATGAGAAGATACCATAGTGGGAATGCACAAGAAGAAGAACCAAAGAAATAAAACTCAATAAAGGAAGCACAACTACCACTCCAAACTCGCTTCTCTAAAACACATACAACCGCAATAAATCCCACTAAATCTTACAAATTTATGAAGCCCTAACAAATTTATCAAGCCCTAATTAACTTACTACCAAATTCAACAAGCCAACATGCTACAATTGTTGATTCACCCCCAAATCAATTAGTAATTATTGCATGAATTTACATTTTTTTGTAATTTTATTTAAAAGGTTGAAATTCTCTCAAGAGCGTATAGAATATATCCAAGAGTTAAAAAAATGGAAACTTTGCCTACCTCTACAAAGTATCATCACACTCAGATAGGTGACAACATACAAGTCTAAATCTTCTACCTATAAGTCTCAATGGCACTTCAACATGTCAATAACATACTTGCAACAATGCTTAATGATTTTTTTCTATTGGCTAAAGAGATGTACATCGATACATCCAAAAATAAACATCTCAATCAATCCAACACCATAAATTGTGCTAAATCATTATGTTATTTCAAATATTAAAATATGATCTTATATTAGCTCACATATTCCTTGAATATTTGAAAGCCAAACTGCCTTAGCACAGTAGACCAAAATGATTTGTACCCTAAAAGACAAAAAATGACAACAAACTAAAATAGGAACTTTAACTCCAATCCAGACACTTCATTCTTAGCAACATGATATCTAATGAAGATGATACATGGAAAAAAAAGGCTTCATATATTTTCTATCACATGTCAAACCGAGTGAACAAACACATGCATAAAACACATCAGAAATACGGTTCATAGATAGACTTGTATTATATGGTTTCAAACCCTTCTTGTCTCCTTTAAGGGGGTTTCTTGAGGTCTTCAAAAATACTTCCTTTTGCTAACCAAATGGATTGTTTCTTTCACACATGTATGGAAACGTACTTTCCAAATCATATTGTAATAGACTCATAAGGTGATATTATTGGTATTAACTACACCTTATTTGGAGACATCATTTTTATTGTAAGGGTTAGTACCTTTCAATTGGATGTGGTTGGTGATGTGAAGACTATTCAACCTCTATTAAAGATTCATACTAACTCTAACAAGCTTATGGATGCTTGTTTACAAAGGGAGACACCTCTAAACTTAACTCATTGGATTCATTGTTTGTTCATGCTAATTATTGTTCTCAACTTTCCTTCTCCAAGGGGTTGAGACTATTTGCTTCATTTATTTTACATGGCCCAGTGAAAGAAGAAGAATGGAGATTATCTCCACATTTTCTCCATTTCGCTAAGTTACAAATAAAAAGAGTCAAATTATATAGCCAATAGACTAATAGCCTCTTGATACACCTTTAGTGAACTATGCATAGCTCTCACCTATCATTGTAGCTCAATGAAATGACATCTAATAGCTCCAAGGCACCATTATAAATGGACTAGTTGTGAAGTTGTTGTTAAATTATCGCCTCCAAATGTTCAATTATCATGAGTTTTGGGGGAGGGGGATCTTTTGGTGTATTGAATGGGGCAAGGGGACATAAGGGTAGCATGTATGGGTAGAAGTGAGAGGTTCGAGCATGGTTTACTAAGATCTATAATCCTAACATCAAAGAATGAGAAGGAACTTTATTGCCTTATGGAATAGGGGCCAGGGCACCTATAGGTAAGGAAATGAGAGAAATTGATAGGGGAAACCGCAATAGTTTTGACAAGGGGATTAGGGGCCACATTATCACAACCCATACACTCTTAACCCATAACCACTAAAATACCTATCCCTTTAACCCCGAAGCCACAATCCCTTAACCCCTACACCCATAACTCATAAAAAATTAACCCCTTGATCCCTTAAACCTAAAGCCACTAACCCCTTAACCCCTAACCCCTAACTTAGAATCCTTGAACCCCTAAACCCTAATCCCATGTCCTCTTAAACCTTGACCCTTAACCCATAACCCCTAACCCCTAAAATCATTAACCCCTAACCCCTTAACTCACTGACACCTAAATACCATAACCCTTAGGAACTTAACCCCTAAATTCCCTGATATGTAAGCCTTTTATGGTTAATCTTTAACCCCTGAATCCCTTAACCAATAATCCATTAACCTCGAATGCTTAAACCCCCTAACCTCTAAATCCCATAAGCCCTAACCCTTTACCCTTTACCCTTAACCCCTTGCTCCTAAACCCTTAAACCCCTTAACTCCTAGAACCCCTCATCCTTTCTCCCAAACCATAGGTGGTCCAACACTAATATTCTTGGGCATATTATGCTTTTTCCTGCTAACCACACCAAATACAACCTCTAAGAACTAGTAGGGTCCAAGGAAAAGAGCTACAAGTTCCCCAAATCCGATCTACATTTTATGGACAATCACACTTCCCCGAAATGTCCTCCACATATTTGCCTTGGCGTATTGGAGTTTGAAAAATACATAGGATGCCACAAGTAATCCTAATCATAAGACTCAACTTTCCTAATGACTAGGAGGCCTTAAAAATCAAACAACATCTTAACTTATGGATAAAATTACTAAAATTTCATATCCCAAATATGAAATTAGAAATTATACAAAATTATAGGGCAAAAAGGAAACCAACTTCCTCTTCCATAAATCTCTAAGACCTTCTAAAGGACAAATACAAATTTTGAAATAAATTATTGAAATTATGCTCTTGCATCAATAGCTACCAATGTATCCTTGTAGGCCACCCCCTTTAACAATAGTAATACCAATGTCATTTACCTAGAAACAACTCCTTACATAATTCTCCCTTATATCCCCTTAACCCATTGCAATGATTTTCTTTGATGCCTACCTAGTTGCAAGCACATTTGGAAGAAATTTAGCATATTCATGGTTGAGGATTTCGATAAGTATGTGATTTTGTTGACATCTTGTGACTGTCATGTATGTGAATATATAAAATCATTTTTTTTGTACCAGTTTAAGGACTGATACCATCAGGTGTGTACGCTAACATCGATGGAACACTAACTATGTTGTATATATTGTAATGTAAATGAATAACCTCTTTTGGAAAAGGCTCCACTCATGATGCCATTTCGCAAATGCTTTCACTCACCAATTGTGGTCAGATTTTAAGGTACCATGTTCTCGTAAGGGTAAACCTACCTATCCATCTCTTTAAATGCACACAGCACACATGTTGGCTTGAACTTCTGCTTGTTTTGGGGAAAAATTTGTTGCATTGGATTGACCCTGAATTGACAAGTAAATTTATAAATGTTCTGCATAGTACGTATATAAAAAATATGTCGGGTTATCCATAAATTTCTTGAGATAAACTCCCCAACACAACAAGTAGAATACTTTTTGCAGCCAAAGAGATTAATTGTTTCTAGTTCTTTTTCAGAACTAGTACAAACTATAGAAAATCCAAAATGCCTCATTTTCGGGCTATCAATCTAGTATCCGTTTAAATATACACAAGCATAGGTTAATAAAAGATACCTAACACAATCTCAATGAAATACTGTGAGTAGAGAGAGCCACGGTTATATATCTGGTTTAGTCGAAAATGGATTGATATCTTCCTCAACGTGGACTGCCAGCTTGTTTTCCACTTCTTCAATCAGGTCATGGTTGTCTTCGATTCTCTTGTGACAGTCTAAAACTACCAACTCCAATGCCATCAAATTTATCCCAGTGACCTCCATTTCTTTGTTCAGTTCTTTCAGGCCCTTCTTTTTTATGATTTCTCTCTTCCAATTTATAAACACATACAAAAAATAATTGAATATAGACCTCTTGATTTAATGCAATGGATACAATGTAAATAATTCTCCATGGAAAAAAATTCTTGGGGTTCTGCAATGGCTACAGTGTAAATGCTCCCTTGTGTTTCCCTGATAGTCCCTAACACTTCTTAGCACATGTTGGCACACCCTGGCACCTGCCACATCTTGAATGCATGTCGCCCTGAAACTATAACATGACTTAGCACTGCGTATCATACCATGTTACTCTGTCCACGAGACACCTATAACTCGCTAACACTCCCTGTCACACACTCTTATTCATTCATTTATGAATTTTGACCTAGTGCTCTGTTTTTTTTTCCTGGCACTCCCTAACACTCCTTAGCACACATTGGCACACCTTGGCACTTGGAACATCTTTGTATGCTTCCCTAGCATTCTAACATTCCTTGTCACTTCCTATAATACCGTGTCAGTCCCTTCTTAGCACACCTGGAACTGGATGATACTTCATTTCCATGCATTTAAAACTAGTGCTCCCTTGTGTTTCCTTGACACTTGGCCCTCACACTCCCTAGCACGTGTTCATGGCACACCTTGGCACCTGGCACATCTTGGAATTCCTATCATGCCTTGCAAATACCTAGCATGTGTTAGTACTTCTAGGCATTCCCTGCCACACCTTGGTATTCCTTAGCTTTCATGCCGTCATAGATAGCCTTACCTTTTTTGCAACTTGAGAACCCAACCAAGTCATTGGAAAATCAATGTTGTGCCCAACCCAAAGTTTCCCTTTGTCTGAAAGCACTTTTTCCAACCCTTTATGTAACCTTAAGCTTACCTCCTACAAGTCTTATTTTGGCCTTCTCCTAAAAAACTTTATCCTTGAGACACTTTGAATTCCTTGACACTACTTGGCACACACTCTTATTCGTTCATTTCCATGCATTTTGACCTAGTTATCCCTTGCGATGTCCTGGCACTCCCTAATACTCCTCAACATCCATTGAAACTTTCTAGCATGTGTTAGCATGCCTTTTCAATCCTTGGCACGCACTGACACTCCTTAGTTATCATTCTCTCACAATTACCCTTACTTTTTTTGGGACTTGGGAATCCAACCAAGTCTTGTCTTGACTATAAAAACTTGACCAAGTTACATTTACTACAACTAGATTGTGCCTTGTTCACCTAAGAAATGACTATAATACCTAACCTAATTAACCCCCTAAACCCCTAACCCATTTAACCCCCTAAACCCTAAACCTCTAAACCCTTAACCCCTAACCCCTTAAACCCTAAGTCCCAACCCCTAACCCATTTAACTCCCTAAACCCCGAAAACCCTAACGCATTTGACCCCAAAAACCCTAACCCCTAAAATCCTTAACTGCTAAATCCCTTAACCCCCTAACCCTCTAAACGCCTAACCCATTTAACCCCCTAAACCTCTAACCCCTTAACCCTTAACCCCTAACCCCTAAAATCCTTAACTGTTAAATCCCCCAACCCCCTAAACCTCTAAAACCCTAAACCTATTTAACCCATAAACCCTTAACCCCTTAAGCCCTAATTCCCAACCCCTAACCCATTTAACACCCTAAAACCCTAAAACCCTAAACCTCTAAACCCCTAAACCACTAAACCAATAACACTTAAACCCATAAACCCTTAACCCATAAACCCCTAAACTATTAACGCTTAACCCATAACCCTTTAATCCCTCACCCCTAACACCTAAAATCCTTAACTGCTAAATCCTATAAGCCCTAAGCCCTTGGAGAGGGTGTCCTGAAGGAGGATCATTCTAGGAAATGTTTGTATTTCATCCATACAAACAACAACCTAAACCGTGGCAGATGATCACTTCATAATAAATCCATACTTGTTTGACATATCAGGCTGAGAAGTTTACTCATTGCCTCTCAATCAACTAGTCAAGTTATGTATTCTTGTAATTGTAAATGGATCTTCCAACTAGCATAAGCTTTACTTGTAATTTATTAAATCTATTATAGGAAAAAACCTTATTATGAAATCATCTTTGGTTTAAATCTCTACCCCTCTAACACCCCTTCAACCCACCAACAATATGTCGATGACACTCTTCTTATGGGCTCTCCCTCAGTCAAAGAAGCCCTTTCCTTCCAAAATATTCTTGTTCATTTTGCCCCGGCCTTTGGCACCTCCATCAATAAAGCCAAATCAAAAATATTCTTCCTAAATACCTCCTAGACCATTCAACTCAACATAGCTCGCATTATAGGCTTTCAGCTCAAATCCTTCCCTTCCAAGTACCTCAAAGTTCCCTTGACTGATAAACCCCTAGCCAAAGCCAACTGGGAATCTCTGGTCACCAAATTGAAAACAAAAAATATTTCCAATTGGACTTTCAGGTCCTTAAATCTCTCGAGAAGATTAGTCTTGGTCCACTCAGTCCTGCAAGCCATTCCTCAATAACAATACTAGATCATTGCTACTCCCAAATATATTTCAAACCAAATAAAAACCATTCAAAGAGACTTATTATGGAAATACAAAGAGAACAAGGGAAAATGGGCCTTAGTAGCCTAGGGAAAAATCTGAAGACCTAAGAAATATGGGGGGCTTGGTCTTGGAGACCCAAACTTGTTGCGAAAAGTTCTGGGTGCCAAAACCTGGTGGAGATGGATCACCAGCCCCAAAACCTCTTGGGTAGCACTTTGGAAGGAAAAATATGCCCCATATCACAACTCGAAGTCTCCAATCAGGCTCTCTGGCAACCTTAAAGGTTCCTCGGTCTGGAACCAAGGTTGGGAGAACAAAGGAATGGTCCAAAACCATTTCTTTTAGGAAGTTCAAAATGGCGAGACAACACTGTTTTGGGATGATGCATGGGAGAAATGCCCTCATCTCAATCAAGACCAATTCCAACAAATCCGAACTCATATGGACAGCCACAACAAATGTTTTGTGAAATATTTATGGAAAAAAAAAGAACACACTGAATGGAGGGAATGACTGGAGGCCCCGTAATGGGTCCAACAAAATCACTCTCACGATTGGACTAACCTAGCTGATGAGCTAAGGAAAAGGAAGATTCAAAGGGACGATGAGCTGGACAAGCTAAGATGGGGCTCTAATGCGGCTGGCCACTTCATCATAAAATAAACCTATGGCCTCTTATCTAACTCCACTCACATCCCCACAAACAACAAATGGAACACTCTCTGGAAGCATAATCATTGGCCCAGGAGCCTCGTCCGGATCCATTTTATCAATATCTTGCCTGATTTCATTGAATGTGACAGGAACAGCCAGCATAATGTTCATTTGGGCATTGACCTTTAGAGGTACCAACTCAAATAGATTGGAGCTGAGACTTGCTTTCTTGTCCTCTGTGTATAGATATTTGAAGTGCTTATGGGAAGCATGTTTGATGCTAGTGGGGTCAGAGAAGGTTTGATCTCCTGAGGTTATCTCCACTATCTAGTTAAAACTTCTTATGTCTTGAGTGTTCTTATGAAAGAAGGAGGTTTTCCTGTCCCCAGCTTGTAACCATAGACTCCGAGATTTAAGCCTCTAATATTCCTCCTCTTGAAAACAAGCCTTATGGAGATTAGCCTAGAGCTCCTCTTCCAGGATTAATCTACCCTTCGATATGTCCATCTCTTCCATTTGTTTCTGGTGACTTTCCAAACAGGCTTAGGTCATCTGCCTTGACTTAGTTAGAGAGGGGAGGGCTTTAGCCTAGATTTTTAGGGCCCTCTTCACTCTACTCATATTTTATTCCCATACAAATAAGGGGGATCCACTGACAGTTTGTTTCCAGAATTCCTCAACTTTGTCCAAAAAGTTGGAATGTTGCACCTAGAGGGCACTAAAACGGAAGAGAATAGGTCCCAGATTCATTTTCAACTTCAGCTCAAGTCTGATGTGCTTGTGATCAGAGACCGATGAAGAAATAATAACATAACTGACATCAAGAACTAAGAGCAAGAAGGAGCTTTGGATGAGAAAACAATCTAACCTTCTAGCAATGTAGCGTGGACCCGATCTTCTATTGGTCCAAGTATATTTTCCCTTAGGTGGCTTGACGTCCAACAGATCCCAATCCTGATTGAGCTCTTCCACCCATTCCCTGGCTAGATCCCTTACAATGCCTCCCCCTCACTTATCCTCTTGACTTAAAGTGATGTTCATGTCTCCAACAAGAATGACATTATCCATCTGAATCTCATTTTCTAACTTCCTAATGGATTCCTAGGAGACATTTTTATCTCTCAAGAAGACCAGAGCATAAATGTTGAAGAGATTCACAGTTTCTTTGGTGTGCAGATGAAAAATTTGAGCAAAAACCCAGTTTGAGTTAAGTTTAACCTGGATTTTCTCTAAGCATGTCTTGTCCCATAACATTCCCAGCCCTCTTGAGGCGCCTCTAGAGGAGACTGCGACACCTCCCCCTTTTCCCCAAAATTGTTTGCTTTTATGGAGAAAGTCCATTTCCTCCATTTTGGTCTCTTGGATCAGAAGAATGTTGGGCCTTTCCAACCTTACTAGACTTTTCATTGCTTCTTATTTTAGGTTGCTACCCATCTCTCTACAGTTCCAGGAGACGATCTTCATTACTTCCTTTTTTGAGATGAGAGGGCTCCTTTAAAGCCCTGACTTTGATTTCAGTGTGCTTTAGGGTATCATACATTTTGTCTCTTCCTTTATATAAGTGGTAGCTTCATTCATTATGTAATGGATTTGGGTTGTAGATGTGGGTTATAAGTGAGGATGGACCTTTATTCATGTGAAGTTTTCTTTTTGAAATGAACCTTATTCTTTTTTAGTAGTAGTAGGTTTAGTTTTTTACCATCCTACCTATAAACATCCAAGCTCATTAAAGGCAAGTACTATTGACATGAATAAATTAGTTTCTTGTGCCAAAGTTACTCCATCTTATAACAATGGGAAGTGCTTAATTGGGTCTTGTGATATTTTTAAAAGTACCAACCCCATATCTTGTGAAAAAGTGAATCTAGCTCTAGACCACTAGATAATCCAAATACCTTTGTATTAAGACTTATGAAGATCCATATTTATTGTGAAGTTGTCTCCAACTCTTTTACCATGGAACTAGAATCCACAAAAAAAAATTCTTCTCTTTCCAACTCTTCATGACTAAATTATGATAACAATTAAAACTTTTCACATGAGGATTCCTTTAGTTCATGCATTGTGGATGGTTACAATGCTAAAATGCCCAATTTTTGTTAATGAATAATGGTTGTAAAGTGAAAATATTATATTTATATGTCATTCAATTTTTTGTTTTATGTTGACCAAATTTTTATTTACAAATCATACATAGTTAACTTACACATTAAATTTTATTAATTTAATTTATTTATTATTCTTAATTTTCCCTCCCAAAATTTTCTTTGCTTTTGCGCTATGCTGGTAACGAAAGTTTCTTTCCTCTTTCTTTGCGCAACAATGAAAATTTTCTCATCTTGCAAAACCCTTTCTTGCGACTCCCTCATCTTGCATCATAGTTTCAGCCCTTGAGAAAAATCATATTCCTCTGTTAACATGGATTCCTGGTCGTAGGTGATTGTGGGCACTCGACGGACCTCATTTTCCTTCAATACGGTGAGAAAACCTATTCCTTTAATGTTAACATGGATTTCTGCTCGTAGGTAATTGTGGGTGGACCTCATTTTCCTTCAATAAGGCAAAATCTTCTTCGGGTTTTATTCATCGGTAAGATTCTTAGCTGGCTTTTGTTATTTTTTACAGGAATAGGTTATGAAAATGTAGTTAGATGGCTTACAATGGAGTTTCCATTCTTTCCTGTTTCTAGATTGTGGGAGTTAAATGAATACTTAATATTGTCCAACTGAACTACTTATCTTCTTCAGAAGACTATATGGTAAAAAAAATGATAATATACAAATAGAAAAACTTAAGCATAGTTAAGGTGCTTTTATTTTTTGAACATTAAACCCTGCAGAGAAGAAATTTACAGTTATAGGACACATTTTCTTAGTATACTTTTTAACATGACTAAAGCATGTTGGAATGTGTTTTCCTTGATGGCAACCCACTTGATGAAATAATATTGTTGGCGACATGATGCAATGTGTTGTCCTTGATGGAAACCTATTTGATGAAGTTGTTCTTGATGGAAATGTATTTTACTTGATGGAAACCTACTTGATAAATTAAGGAGGAGATTGTTGGCAATGTGATACAATGTATTGACTTTGATGAAACCTGCTTGATGAAGTTATTAATGATGTATCTATGTGTTAAAAGGAAGGATGATGTATCTACAGTAACAGAAGAAAGGATTTCCAGTAAGTGCTAGAAAAATGATAAATATGATGTGTCACAAAGCATACGCGGGTTAGTTAAGGCGAAGTAGCGTATGCACATAGAAAAGTACATGCCAAGTCACGTATGCCCTATTGCACTCTAAATTTATATAACTAGGGGAATTTACCATGGTATTGACCCATTGTATTGAGCGCTGGATTATCTATTTGATCCCCTCCAGGAATACCATTGGTATGATGTGGTTTTGGCTCATGGTATTGATAAAGGCTAAACCTATATAAGGAGTAAAGAATAATAGTGCAAGGTGTGCATGAGTAAGGGTTTTGAATGAATAAATCTCTCTAAGGAATATCTGCATGGATGAACTCTGTTCTTGATTGATAGATCTGAATCTATGATGCACCTATGAAGAAAATGATGAAGAGGGTTCTCTAGATCTGAAATGTATATGTATTTTCTAGATCTGTTTATGGAATGTTTAGATCTGAGATGAGGTGAAATAATTTTTGAAGTAAAGGATGAAATATGAGTTGTTCATCTGATCTGAAGAGCTGCACAGTCCTAAAAAGTTACAGATGTATACACAGGTTCGCTTCAGTAAAAGCGCATGTATACACGGGTTTGATTGAGGAAAAGCGCATATGGGTAGATAGAGTTTTCTAAAGAATGCACTGAAGTATACGCGGGTTGGTCTGCATGAAAGCGTGTACATACGTAGGTTCAGTGAAATAAAAGCGCGTATGGAATCTAGGGTTTCACTGAAGTATGTGGTATGAAATGCCTGATCTGTTATGTTGTTTTACTGCTATCTGTCAATGATGTATTCATACAGAATTGGGTTGTTTGAATGATGAATATGTTGTTGATTATGTTAATTGAAGATCAAGTTGTTGGTTGATTGGTTCATGATTCAATGAATGAATTGATGAGGTTATAAGTTTTAGTTTGATGAATGTTGAGCTTAAATGTGTGGAGTGGGTCCAGTCTGAAAATATGATGAAAAGAGGCCTACAAGTTGTGTTGTATGGAAGCTTTTGGATCCAGTATGAAAATTGATGAAACGTGGTCCATGGTGATGTTGAGTGTCGAAGCCTTCAGTGAGGGGGTTGTAGCTCCCTTCCAGTGGTAGCTGGTAAACGAGTGCAGGGGGTAGTGGCTCCCTTCCAGGAGAGGTTGGTAAACGAGTGCAGGGGGTAGTGGCTCCCTTCAAGGAGAGGCTGGTAAACAAGAGAAGGTTGTGGCATTCTGCAGGTGGGTCCCTGCGTGCTGGTATGAGTCTGCGCTACTACATTGTTGTAATATGTTTTCTTTATAATAAAATATTGAAGATAGAGACGACGAAAGCAGTGGTTTTCTCCCGACTTGGGTTTCCACCTTAAATCAAGGTGTTCATGTGTGTTTCTTATGTGTGATGGTTTATTCTATTATTACTACACATGCCTACTACTAACTAAACATTTGGTGAATGAATGATGCATAGATCTAAGTAAAGAATTAAATGCATAATAAGTTCTATGTATATACGCGAGTTTTATAAAGGATATTCGCGTGTATACGCGAGTTGGTTTCAGGAAAGTAGCGTATGGGTTTTAAAGGAAGAAAAAGTAAGGATTAGTATACCTAAATGCGTTCACCCCCCTCTCGGTGCTATAATTGGTATCGAGCGGGTCTGAAGCAATCGCTTAAAAGGAAGTCATAGTCATAATGGGAATTCATGAAGGATTATTGTCTCTAAGGCCACCTTTATTCAATGGAAGTAATCTGTTATTCTGGAAGATATGAAAAAAATCATATTTGCAAAGTATTGGTGCAGAAGTATGGGAAATCGTGGAAGAAGGTTATCGGTATCTGACCACTATTCCTACTGATGCAGCAGAAAGGAAGAAATATGAAATCAATGCCAAAGCAGTCAATGTTTTATTAAGAAGCCTATCTGAATCAGAATTTGTTAAAGTGATGCAGCTAAATTCAGCAAAAGAGATATGGGACAAAAACATTCTAAGCTATGAAGGAGATACAAAGGTAAAAAGTGCCAAACTCCAAACTCTTAGAATTGAATATGAAAATTTAAGGATGCATAGTGATGAGAGTATTGCCAGTTTCCTTTTACGTCTAGATGATATTGTAAATCGTATGAGAAGTTTGGGTGAAACCATAACCGACACTACTCTGGTTGAAAAAGTCTTAAGATCTTTGACTTCAAAATTTGAGTCAAAAGTATCTGCTATTGAAGAAAGGCAAGATCTGCGAAATCTTACTATTGTTCAACTACATGGTATTCTAACTGCTTTTGAAATGAGAAAAGAAGGTCCCTCTCAAATCAGAGAAGTTGTCTTTAAGGCATGTGCAAAAGGAAAAGAAAAGGAAGTTGTCAAGGAATCAAGTTACATATAAGAAGAAGAAGAAGAAAATTTTGTGAGAAGACTCCAACCAGGTACTGGAAGATTCAAAGGTAAGCTTCCCTTCAAGTGTTTTAATTGTGGAAGATTTGGTCATTATGCTGCTAAATGTCCTTATGAAGAAAATCATGATAAAGGGAAACAATTTGAAAAAGGAAAGAGCTATTATGCAAATGAAGATAATGATGAACTGTCAAATGAGGATGAAGAAGATCCTGACCAAGATCTGCTAGTGCTCATGGCAAGGAAGTAAAAGAAGAAGGCTACTCAAAAGGAGATATCTCAGAAAACATGTGCAGCAGAAAATGAAGAAGATGAAACAGGTAGGGATTGTTGTTCTTGTGATTCACTCTCTTGTGCAAGCAATGGTAAAGATAGTAAAAGTAATGTTATGAATCTAGAAGAAGCTCTCAAGATTAAAGTTGAAGAAAAAAAAAGAGCATCTAATAAGAAAGAAAGTATCTACAATGAGATGATCTCCCAAATGAATGGACAGATAGAAATACTGAATGGACAGATAGACAAGTATCAAAGGTTGTACAATTATGCATCCAATCGAAATAAAAGACTTGAAACATAAATCATCGATTTAAATGAAGATCTGGAAAAATCAAATAAGAAGAATGAAGAACTTGAAGCAGAAATCATCTCTCTCAAAGAAGATCCGTAAAAATCAAATAAGAAGAATGAAGAACATGAAGCAGAAATCATCTCGCTCAAAACAGATCTGGAAAAATCAAATAAGAAGAATGAAGAACTTCTACAAATTTTTGAAGAACAAGAAAATGAGTTGAAAGAAGAGATTTTAAAACTGAAGGATCAAGTAGAAGAAGGAAGAAGGGTCGAAGAAAGTATGAAGAAGCAATGCCAAAAATTGGAGGTTGAGGTAAACATTCTAAAAGGAAAATTAGAAGAAAAGGATAAACTCATGAGGTTTCAAGATAGTACTAAGATTCTGGACAATATTCTTAGTAGTCAAAGGTCTCCCTCTATTAAATTTGGTCTTGGTTTTCATGAAACTGTTAAAGGAGAATCTAGTTCACAAGGAAGTGCTAAAGATTCAAAGGATATCAATGCAAAATCTGAAGTGTTGGAAGAAACAAAAGGTCAATCGACAGTCAAGAACTCTCAAAAGAAATATTTCCTTCCTAACTATAGAAGTATCAATAATGTTGAATGCTTTAAATGTCATAATTATGGGCATGTTGCAGCCAATTGCAGAAGCAGATCGTTTCAGTTACATACAAATGAATTCTACACAGAAAGGTACTCTGGTTTCTTCAAGGGATATTGCTTTTCATGTAGCAAGTATGGTCATAAAGTAGCTGATTACAATAGAAGAAAGAATAGAAAAACACATTATGATCCTTATGCTTACTTTTCTGGTCATGCAAGATGTTATGCTTGTAACAAGTATGGACATGTAGAAAAAGAATGCAGGATGAACAGATATGAGAAATTGGAGAATTTTCAGCACAGTAAGAGAATTTTCAAGCAAAGCTGGAAAAAGAAGGAGGACCGGTCAGAAACGTAGGGAATAATGACCCTACTGCAGTCATCCGCTTCTAAAGCTTACTTCTCATAATAACTGCAGGGATGATGTGAGATACATTATATGGATTAGTAATGTATCATCACAGGGGGAGGAATGTATGATGATTCCCATGGTTGGTTTGGTAATTCTGGTTATGTTTATTTCTGACAGTGCATCTGATGTGAAGAAAACAGGTACAGGTGGTACAAATTCAGGGGGAGATGAAGTTGTGGAAATTTTTTGTGTCTCACTTTCTATACGCGGGTTTAGTGAACAAAAGCCATGTATACACGTGAGTTCCTTTGGAGAAAGAAGTGTATGCCTTTCTGTTAAGGAAAACAATGATTCAGCTCAAAAACAGAAGTACAGGTTCAGGGGGAGCATCAATCTAACTACTAATGATTGCATTGTTGGCATTGTATCTACTTATTTCTTAGTTCTCGTAATACTTATGCTCAAATGATGATGACATGATACATGGTTTCTTATGATGAGATTATGAATGAGCCCTGTTTGCTTTTTGCTGAAGAATGTCTTTTGGTTTCACTCATGGATGAGTTGGAAGTCTTATGATTTAGAGATAAGAATAGATCATGTAGAGTTTGTTGCTATGAATGAGATCTTTTTCTTACGCATATTAAATCGTAATGAATCTTGAAGATCTTGGTGATATTAGATCACATGGATGATTGTTTGTCACAGAATTTGTTCTGATATGATAATTCCTCTTGGGAAGAATATGTTGAAATTGCAAAAAGTATGAAGGCTTGGTTACTGATGCACTTATGCTAAAAATGTTGGATGACACTTGAAAACATAGCTATATTTTCCTATCTTTCTTCTCTCATATATCCCAGGGAAGAATTCGAATATCTTAGACAGAAGCTGGGAATTGTCTCTGTCATGTACAAGATCAGAATTGCTTAAAATCAGAAGATTAAAATTGGATACGCGGGTTTCCTGAAAGACAGTCACGTATATACACGAGTTTATACAACAAAAACTGCGTATGGTTAGTTGCTGACAAATTTTACTTGGGGTCAGCATTCTTTAGCACAGCTGCAGTGCTATTTGGTATCTCGGATGCTGTATGGTATCTCTGATGATTTTTCAGCTCTTATATTTCTGTTTCATTCTCTGATATTGGGTGAAGATGCCTTGATGATTGGCTGTTGAAAGTGTTCAGGTTACACAAGCTAAGGAAGAGTTTTGGTTATATGGAAAGGATGCATTGGATGCACAGTTTCAGGGGGAGCATTAGCCTTGTTTAATGTAATGCATTGTTGGCATTATGATGATTCTGAAATATGATCTCTTTCTTGAGGTCCTTTTGGTATTTCTTGTAAAGGGTCATATTTGTAATTCGATGAAAAGGTCATGTTGAGACCTATGATGTAAAATTGTAATATTCAGTCATGTAAGGACTTGTTCAAATATGTAAACTCACTTGTTTGGGTACTTGAGTCAAATTTGTAAACCCACTTGGTTGGGTAGTTGAGTCAAAATATGTAAACCCACTTGGTTGGGTAGTTGAGTCACATATGTAAACCCACTTGGTTGGATCATTGATGTAAGTATGAGTCCTTGGTGATAGGAAAGGTCATAGAGTCATGTACTTCATTGAAAAAATATGTTTGAAGATTCAGCATGAACTCAGGGGGAGCATGGTAACTTCAATGCACATCAGATCTATAGAGCTCTTCTTTCTACATGAGGAGGAAAACCTTGTTTTGGTTTTCATCCGCCCTTTGCCCTTGATGTCAAAGGCAGGGAAAATTTTAGGGGCGAATTTTAGCCCAAAGGCGAATTTTAAGGGTTTTTAAATTTTGGTAGGGCGAATTTTTATATAAAACCCATTTTCTATAGTTTTATAAAATTAGCCCTATAATTATTTTAAAAATAATTAATTATTAAGTAATAGCCCACCAAAATAAACGCTGATAAAATTGAAAACATGAAATTCGCCTCCCGATTTTTTTGGTTTGGAGCAGCATTCGCCTCGATTTACTAGATTTGGGGGAGGGATTCGAGTGATTCGCCCCCATTTTTATTGATTGGGGCTTGGAAGTTGGAGGCGCAATAAAAATTTGAATGCATTTTCTGAAATTTACTGGGTCGGGGGAAGGACTGGAGTGATTCGCCCTGTTGGACTTGGTTGGAGCTTGAAAGGAGCTGTTGGAGGTGCAACAACGCTCAGGGCAACAACTTACAAGACCTCAAACCTGGTTCCGATGATGCTGCACATATTGACCGATGACGCTGCACGCATTGACAAGAATCAAGATCTAGTTTCGTTTAGGGAGACGGTAGTTTCTTGGAAATGGATTTAGAGTACCAAGATGGTCCATTTCCCCGGTGCCATGGAGCTAAACCCGTGAGGAGGATTTTGGACAGTGAGGAGGAGTTTGGACAGTGGTGTTGGGTTGCAACTTTAATTATAATATTTTTTTTGTAAATTTGCTGAGTCTGAATGCTTTCAGTGTGCTTGTGATTGCTTCGACGAGCCTAACAACACTCTGTAATTATTATTTTTTAATAAATTTTCCAATCTGAATGCTTCAAAGTGTGTTGGACCGCTGGTGAATGTTGGTGAATAGTGCTGGTCAGTGGTGAATGCAAGTGCTTTGTGGGTGATTTTCAATAGGTAAGCTAAAATCCATAATTTTACACTTGTTCCAGCCTTATTTTAAGCTCACAATTGCTAGAAATCCAAAATGTTGACACTTTCCATCAAAGGTCTCCCGTAAGCTTCGACTGCAGCTCTCGATTACATTGGTTTCATACTAGTTTGATTGAATACGAAAACATATGTCAGAACTGTTACCCTTTGATCTTCTATGTTAGTAGGTTAATAGATATGAGTATTACATGTAATAAGGGTTATCAAAGCTGTTTTTTTCCTATCACCATGTCTCTTAGCAAGCATTATCGAGGTTTTTGTCTTTGTCTTTTTTTATATTATTTTGGCACATGATAGAGGAAAAGCATCTGAGTTGAGAGCCTAATATCTAGACCAAGAAGTTGATTTTGTATCTCTGATATGAAATGATGAAAAGTATCATAGGGCCAAGTTGTTAGGCCATCCTTATCTATGCTCCTTGAATAAATTTAGGTCCAAAAATCTAGAGATAATCTAGTGTAGGACCAAGTTGCAACAGGGCTGTTGTAGGGTTCTTGTGCTTGGTTTGAATGCAGGTTAGCAGGCTGCATAAATACCTGGGTAGAGCAAGGCTTTCAAATAGGGCCGAAGGTAGATAGAGAATGTTAAGAAGGTTGCAAGGGTGCTTGGTTTGTAGAGGAAGTCTTCTAGGTTGGAACGTTGTTCCTAAAAGAGCTGGAGAAGGAGTTTGAAGATCATCCAAAGTGTGAAACATCACAAGTAATTCTGTGTTTCATCCATGGAGGAATATCTTTGCAAATATTTGTGGGAAACTGAACTGCTGTAGGTATCCTTTTCAGGACCAAAACGGTGCAACAATAGGCTATAAAGTGTCTTATAACCCAACTTATGGAAAGACTTGATAGAAGAAGGGCAACCATAGTCTCTTGAAAATACCATTGTCAATAATAGGATATAATGTTCCATTTCACAGAAGAATGAACGATTGATCCAATTAAATTATTGAAATTATATATGCCATGACCTAGATAGAAATCAAGATCAAAATTTTTGAAAATAACATTCAACATAACACAGAATTTGGCAATAAATCACAACATTAGTGAGTGATTGCAAAGCATTTTTTCTCAATAAAATTAAAACCAATTTTTATGTAACCTTGGCACAAACACATAAAATTACTTGAATATTCACTTGTAAAAACTCAACAACTTCAATTATCAGCCAAACAACTATTAACAACATAACAAATTCAAGATAATCTGCAAAGCTGGCGACAGACATCTCATAAAACTTCACACAAAGCATAGTAAGGGAAAGGGTGATGATTGCCAAAGAAAGAATTCATACCTTCCAATATCTGCATCTGCTGCACGTAAATATGCAGTCAATGCATCCAACGCCTTTTCTTCAACTGGTGCATTTGAGTCAGATATTACCTTCTTGAAAAATGAACCTAAGGTGTAAACAATGCATGCACACCTTCTAATCAGATCAAGCAATATATCATACAATATACAACTCATGCCTCCACCATCCTTAGTCCAACATGAAATAGGCTATTAGTACTGATAATTCAAAATCTCACTAGATCATTTAAGTTGAATCTATGTCTAAAAAAAATTATTGAACTAAAAATGATAGTTGTTAATATATGCACAACACCACCAACAGTCCTATATAAAAATATCGACTTTGTGAAACATGAGGTTAATGAATAAAGAAAAATTAAAAATTCACTTAGATAGCGAGCTATAATGGCATGACTCATATGTTCTCTTTTAGACCACATTTCATCTTCAAAAAATACTGCCATCTCAATCAAATATGCAATTCTTGTTCTCAACTTTCTGTCTAAAGAATGTACGAGCTTACAATCCTACTAGAAAATACATTTATTTTTCCACCTCTCCTGATAATAGATTCCACAAATCCCTTTTGAAAAGGATCCTTTGAGAGCTATCATATCTAGAACATCCAACCTCTGCTGAATTTACAAACACTACTGCTCCTTTGGCAATGAGTTCAAAGAACTGCAATTGGGACATATTAAAAACGTGAGACCATGTGCTATAGTAGAGAAATTTTAGTCCTCCATGTTAGTAAAATCATCACAGCTGGAACTCAGATGATGTTCTCAGGTCACTTCTTCTGTCAAAGACCTGTTCAAATGCAAGGTTTTTCTTGTTCAATTTTTTAGATTTGATCTGATATGTTTTTCACAGAGTCTTCATGCAGGCAGCACATTGCCATAGCCTCTTTTCAAAAAATATATTTCAGGTGCCTAGTATGAATGTACTATGTACTAGTGTAGTGATAGGTTAGAAAAAATTTCTACAGGATAGCCACAATACTGTTATTTTATGAGCCTGTATGGATAGTATGATGTATATTTTGATTTCACACTTGACATGTCAAATATAATGTTTTTTTAACATGGAAAAGTATATAACCACAGTGAGATAAAATATAAACATTTATGAGAAATTTCTTATTTCAATATCGTGTGAATTATAAGAAGATTTTATAGGGAAAATGAGTGACAAAATTTACTATTTCACATATTTCACATTCAAAACTTTCTTTACTTTTTCAAGTTTGTTAACTTCTCATAAATAAATTAAAATTGTAGCACTAATGCACTAGAAATGCACTTTTATATATGATAAATGTGTGTATTTATGGAAGAAAGTAGCAATTAGGCTTAACATGGAATCCACTAATGTTTTGTGCTCATGGAATCCACTAGATTCATGGATCACTGAGAAATTAATATCCTTAAGACAAAGAAACACTTATTTTGGGGATAAGAGTAAATTATATTAATTAGTTTTGAAAACAAGAGGAAGACTTTTGCCCATGAAATCCTTAGAATTGTGTGAAACCTAATTTTTTGGGAGCAGACTTGAATGAATGGAAAACCCTGATTGACTTACGAATTACAAGTACTTCGCTGACAGGCATAAACTTCTGGTGTATAGAAATACTTGATAGAAGAAGGGAAGCCACATTCTCTTGAGCACTGGAGGCCGAGTTGGCAGGACTGTAATAGTGGTTACAACGTGCCCTAATTAGAGGTCTGGTTTCGGAAGAAAGAACACAAAACCAAGAATAAGAAAGATAAGGGGAAGTTGAGAAACAAAGTATGTTTCTCTAATAGATTGGTTTGTTTGTTAATGAATGGTTGTTAAAGAGCACTTGTGGACTATTGAAAGGCCCAAGTATAGTGATGTTTGAAGAATTAAGTCACTATTAGAAGGCAACTATTATGAAGCCCTAAGGAGTTAGGACAATGATCTCTAGAATTGAAACTTTGTTGTATGGGAAGTTGTGTGAATTCACTAAGCACACTGAATGTGGAAGTTATTTAGTATTGTATGAGCTATTGATGATGCGTTAACTTGTGTGACAAAGTAGTAGTCTTGACTCTTGACTTTTGTCACTATGTAAGGACATCTCTGGAAGACCCTATGAACAATATAGCTTGTAACAACAAAAGTATTGTTGAAGGAAAAAATTGCAAGTCCTTGTTCTAAAATATCAGAGATATAGGGCAGATCCTTTAGAACAGTTAGATTATTGGACTGTATGAAGGCAGAACTAAAAACCCTAGTTCTGTGATTTGGAGCAACATATCAATGATTTGGGGCAACTAGCTGAAGACCCTATGAGTTGGAAATCTTGAAGGAGCAGGATAGCAACTAGAGGTAAGGATTATTTATGACAATGAAGCTACATTGACTGATAAAGATTGATTGGAAAGGTCAGCCAAGTTGTGGGACACCTTGAATAAATTTAGGTCCGAAAATCTAGAGATATTCTAGTGTAGGACCAAGTTGCAACAGGGTTGTTGTAGGGTTCTTGTGCTTAGTTTGAATGCAGGTTAGCAGGCTGCATAAATTCCTAGGTAGAGCAAGGCTTTCAGAGAGGGCCGAAGGTGGATAGAGACTGTTAAGAAGGTTGCAAGGGTGCTTGGTTCGTAGAGGAAGTCTACTAGGTTGGAACGTTGTTCCTAAAAGAGCTGGAGTAGGAGTTTGAAGAACATCCAAAGTGTGAAACATCACAAGTAATTATGTGTTGCATCCGTGGAGGAATATCTTTGCAAATCTTTGTTGGAAATTGAACTGCTGTAGGTATCCTTTTGAGGACCAAAAGGGTGCAACAATAGGCTAGAAGGTGTCTTATAACCCAACGTATGGAAAGACTTGATAGAAGAAGGGAAACCACAGTCTCTTGAAAATACCATTGTCAATAATAGGATATAATGTTCCATTTCGCAGAAGAATGAACGGTTGATCCAATTAAATTATTGAAATTATATATGCCATGACCCTAGATAGAAATCAAGATCAAAACTTTTGAAAATAACATTCAACATAACACAGAATTTGATAAGAAATCACAACATTAGTGAGTGAAACATTAGCGAGTGATTGCAAAGAAGTTTTTCTCAATAAAATTAAAACCAATTTTTATGTAACCTTGGCACAAACACATAAAATTACTTGAATATTCACTTGTAAAAACCCAACAACTTTAGCTATCAGCCAAACAACTATTAACAACATAACAAATTCAAGATAATCTGCAAAGCTGGAAAAAGACATCTCATAAAACTTCACACAAAGCACAGTAAGGGAAAGGGTGATGATTTCCAAAGCAAGAACGCATACCTTCCAATATCTGCATCTGTTGCACGTAAATATGCAATCAATGCATCCAGCTCCTTCTCTTCGACTAGTACATTTGAGTCAGATATTGCCTTCTTGAAAAATGAACCTAAGGTGTAAACAATGCATGCACACCTTCCAATCAGATCAATCAATAAATCATACAATATACAACTCATGCCTCCACCATCCTTAGTCCAACATGCAATAGCCTACTAATACTGATAATTCAAAATCTCACTAGATCATTTCAGTTGTATCTATGTCTAAAAAAAATTATTGAACTAAAAATGATAGTTGTCAATATATGCACAACACCACCAACAGTCCTATATACAAAGATCAACTTTGTGAAACATGAGGTTAATGAATAAATAACAATTAAACATTCAATTAGATGGCCAGCTACAATGGCATGACTGATATGTTCTCTTTTAGACCACAGTGCATCTTCAAAAAACACTGCCATGTCAATCAAATATGCAATTCTTGTTCTCAACTTTTTGTCTAAAGAATGTACAGGCTTACAATCCTACTAGAAAATATGTTTCTTTTTCCACCTCTCATGATCACAGATTCCAAAAATCCCTTTTGAAAAGGACCCTTAGAGAGCTATCACATCTAGAACATCCAACCTCTGCTGAATTTACAAACACTACTGCTCCTCTTGCAATGAGTTCAAAGAACTGAAATTGGGACATATTAAAAACGTGATACCATGTGCTACAGTAGAGAAATTTTAGTCCTCCATGTTAGTAAAATCATCACAGCTGGAACTCAGATGATGTTCTGAGGTCACTGCTTCTGTCAGAGACCTGTTCTAATGCAAGGTTTTTCCTGTTCAATTTTTTAGATTTGATCTGATATGTTTGGCACAGAGTCTTCATGCAGGCAGCACATTGCCATAGTCTCTTTTCAAAAACCATATTTCAGGTGCCTAGGATGAAAGTACTATGTACTAATGTAGTGATAGGTTAGAAAAAATTTCTACAAGATAGACACAACACTGTTATTTTATGAGCCTGTATGGACAGTATGATGTATATTCTGATTTCACACTTGACATGTCAAATATAATGCTTTTTTAACATGGAAAAGCATATAACCACAGTGAGATAAAATATAAACATTTATGAGAAATTTATTATTTCAATATCGTGTGAATTACAAGAAGATTTTATAGGGAAAATGAGCGACAAAATTTACTATTTCACATGTTTCACATTTGAAACTTTCTTTGCTTTTTCAAGTTTGTTAACTTCTCATAAATAAATTAAAATTGTATCACTAATGCACTAGAAATGCACTTGTATATATGATAAATGTGTGTATGTATGGGAGAAAGCAGAAATCAGGCTTAACAGGGAATCCGCTAACGTTTTGTGCTTATGGAATCCACTAGATTCATGGATCACTGAGAAATTAATATCCTTGAGACAAAGAAACACTTATTTTGGGGATAAGAGTAAGTTATATTAATTCGTTATGAAAACAAGAGGAAGACTTTTGCCCATGAAATCCTTAGAATTGTGTGAAACCTACTTTTTGGGGAGCAGACTTGAATGAATGGTAAACCTTGATTGACTTACAAATTACAAGTACTTCGCTGACAGGCATAAAATTCTGGTGTATGGAAAGACTTGATAGAATAAGGGCAGCCACAGTCTCTTGAGCAGTGGAGGCTGAGTTGGTAGGACTGTAACAGTGGTTACAACATGCCCTAATCAGAGGTCTGGTTTTTGAAGCAAGAAAACAAAACCAAGAACAAGAAGGATGAGGGGAAGTTGATAAATAATGTATGTTTCTCTAATAGATTGGTTTGTTTGTTAAACAATGGTTGTTAAAGAGCACTTGTGGACTGTTGAAAGGCCCAAGTACAATGATGTTTGAACAATTAAGTCACTATTAGAAGGCAACTATTATGAAGCCCTAAGGACAATGATCTCTAGAATTCAAACTTTTTTGTATGGGAAGATGTGTGAATTCACTAAGCACACTGAATGTGGAAGTTATTTAGTATTGTATGAGCTATTGGTGATGCCTTAACTTGTGTGACAAGGTAGTAGTCTTGACTCTTGTCACTATGTAAGGACATTTCTAGAAGACCCTATGAACAATATAGCTTGTAACAACAAAAGTATTGTTGAAGGACAAAATTGTAAGTCCTTGTTCTAAAATATCAGAGATATAGGGAAGATCCTTTAGAACATTTAGATTATTGGACTGTATGAAGGCAGAACTAAAAACCATAGTCCTGTGATTTGGAGCAACATATCAATGATTTGGGGCAACTAGTTGAAGACCCTATGAGTTGGCAATATTGAAGGAGCAGGATAGCAGCTAGAGGTAAGGATTATTTATGACAATGAAGCTATGTTGACGGATGTAGATTGATTGGAAAGGTCAGCCAAGTTGTGGGACACCTTGAATAAATTTAGGTCTGAAAATATAGAGATAATCTAGTGTAGGACCAAGTTGCAACAGGGTTGTTGTAGGGTTCTTGTGCTTGGTTTGAATGCAGGTTAGCAGGCTGCATAAATACTTGGGTACATCAAGGCTTTCAGAGAGGGCTGAAGGTAGAGAGAGACTGTTAAGAAGGTTGCAAGGGTGCTTGGTTCGTAGAGGAAGTATAGTAGGTTGGAACGTTGTTCCTAAAAGAGCTGGAGCAGGAGTTTGAAGATCATCCAAAGTGTGAAACATCACAAGTAATTCTGTGTTGCATCTATGGAGGAATCTATTTGCTAATATTTGTGGGAAACTGAACTGTTGTAGGTATCCTTTTGAGGACCAAAATGTTGCAACAATAGGCTAGAAGGTGTCTTATAACCCAACATATAGAAAGACTTGATAGAAGAAGGGCAGCCATAGTATCTTGAGCAGTGGAGGCTGAGTTAGCAGGATTGCAACAGTGGTTACAACATGCCCTAATCAGAGGTCTGGTTTCTGAAGAAAGAACACAAAACCAAGAACAAGAAGGATAAGGGGAAGTTGAGAAACAAGGTATGTTTCTCTAATAGATTGGTTTGTTTGTTAATGAATGGTTGTTAAAGAGCACTTGTGGACTGTTGAAAGGCCCAAGTACAGTGATGTTTGAAGAATTAAGCCACTAGTAGAAGGAAACTATTATGAAGCCCTAAGGACAATGATCTCTAGAATTGAAACTTTGTTGTATATGAAGATGTGTGAATTCACTAAGCACACTGAATGTGGAAGTTATTTAGTATTGTATGAGCTATTGATGATGCCTTAACTTATGTCACAAGGTAGTAGTCTTGACTCTTGTCACTATGTAAGGACATTTCTAGAAGACCCTATGAACAATATAGCTTGTAACAACAAAAGTATTGTTGAAGGAAAAAATTGCAAGTCCTTGTTCTAAAATATCAGAGATATAGGGCAGATCCTTTAGAACAGTTAGATTATTGGAATTCCATAGATGAAAACCAAGCTCACTCAATTATAATCAACTAGCAAGGGGGAGTATGATAATGAAAAAGAGAGCTCATCCAGATCCAACAAGAGCCATATATGGATAAAAATACACCAATTAACGTTAAATATAATTAGTCTAGCAGAGAAATGAGACTGTTGGAATTGACAAGCAGCTTATTAGGGCTCAGTTGAGTAGGAAAACAATTGCAGGGTGAAATGCATTTCAGAAAGGAGAAAACTGAATGACTTGATGGCATTTCTCTGTGTTTATAAAAACATATCAAAGAACCACAAGTAATTATCTTGTGTGAGGATAAGAAAGGATACAAAGGAATAGCTAATTGAGTTGTGAAATGTAACTTGAGTGGGAAAAAAATTTTATTGGGAAAGGCTACAAAGGAATAGCTAATTGTGTTGTGAAATATAACATTAGTGATTTTACTATTGGTTAATCATAAGATGCTTCTAATCTATGTAGATACTAGGGATAATTTTTAATTATGTACTAGGTGTTTACATTGAATCTCTAAGAAGGAAAGGAAATTGGAAAACGCAATTCTGATTTAAACAGGACCTATTTATGTGCCTTGCAGGGTAGAGCAGAGTAATTATTAATATGGAATGAATCCCACCATATTTATTTTTTGATACATTTAAACTGATTGGAATTTAGGAGATTTGACACTACTAATGAAATTTCCAAATCAAATATGGTAATATCATGATGGAAGGATACTTATAATGTTGGGCACGAATTGTCATACACCTGTTTTTTGCTCATTTTGATGTATAATTCACATAGTGAGTCTTTATGGACAAGCTTACCCAGGACAGCTAACAGGTGGAGTAGAAGCTGATGTGATGGATGCAAATGAGCTGGAAACCCATGCATTCCTCCAGGGAAGCCATTATATTTCTTTTGCTTTCTGAATTGATCTCAACCTATAGCAAAATATCTATGTTCCCTTAATTTGATTTAGCATGAAAATTTATGATTAAGGACTGGTATGCACAGTTTTTCCTTTAATTGGGTAAATCTGGAATAAATATTAGATATTTACCAACTCTTATGTATGGATTTCAAATGTTTTATGCCTTGATTTAGCAACTATAAAAGTGCCTTCCTTCTCCTATAGTGACCTCTTATTTTGGTTCAATTGTTTTGCTAGTTGGATTGTCAGAGGGAAGCATTCTTCAAAGCTAGAAATCATCTCTGGATCTATAAACAGTGGGTTCAGTTGAATTAGTTATCATATATGTTTTGTAAGATTAGATATTTGTGGGCTTTAAAGTAAATCTAAAGATAATATTTTTCATGGTGATGAGACTTACTGTTATAACTTATAATTGAAAATATCAACAAGGAGACAACAGTTACAGTTTGAAATATTTCAAAATTTTCAATGGAGAGATATCTCTTCTATTTTTTAATATATTTTCTTCCTTTCATTGCCTTGTCTCTAGTTGTCATTGCCCTATTTGGCATGTAACTTCTCTTTTTATTTTCGTAGGAATTGCCCTTTTTTTTGAAAATATGTCTTGTTATACAAAATATTTAAAAAAGTCACCACAACAAAGATCAAAACAAATCAAATCGTGTGATTTCAAAGGGTGATTATCAAGGCTGCAAGATCCATGAGCTATATTGTCATCAAATCCAAAGCAAGGTTAAATAAGTTCTTATCAAATAAAAAACAAGGTGAACCATGCAGACAACGATTGGGTCACCGAAAGAATTCAAATAAACTTAGAATAAGAAAAAGTTATTAGGTTGTCCCAAGATTTTTTGGGTAGGTTGGTTACAACAAGCCCCCACCTCCTCATTAGGAGGTGAGTTGAGAGGAACCAACAGACTCTTTTTCTGTGACAAATGTAGCAGGCTTCTCTGGAGTCAAGCTAGGGCCAACTGCTGGGGAAGTTGGACCTTTTGAGCTTGAGGAGCTTTGCTCTTTTTGAAAAATTTTACCCATTTTTCATTTTTTGTAAAGGGTTATAGGTTGTTTGAGCCTTACCTTGCTCATCCTCAGAGATTTATGATTTTATAGTTTTGGTTTGGCCAATAAGGGGTAACCCCTAATCCCATAGTTTTGGATTTGACCTTGTCACCCACCAAAATGGGTAACCCTATAAGAGAACTTTTCTCCTACATTGGACAGCTAGCCAAAAAACACCCCCTAGTATTAACTTCATGATGATGATATATCACGTGGGTCATCCATCTGCATCATCCAGATAGGTGATTCAAATATTGAAATTTTTGCATACCTTTATTATGTTATATACTTCCTTATTTGACTCTCGTAAATAGCACTCAGTAGCTTAAAATTGGGTTCACTTAATTTCTACATTCAAATTGATGCATTGTATTTTCATAATCTTTCACCCTTTGGAATTATTAACTAGTTTTTTCCAAGCATTTAATTGTCTGCTAATGGTGGTTGTGTGCATTAGCTGTAGCACAGTTAATTGACAGAAGACAAGGGTAAAGGTTTGTTGTGTATCTTGCATGCATCACAAGGTATGCTGACCAACGTTCCTTTCATGGGCCTTACCTAGTGATATACAACTCGTCTCTTGATGTTTTCTTCCCTTATAACCATGTCACATTATTCATACCATAGCGAAAAGTATTGCTGTAATACTGATGGGTGCTTGTACTATTTTTGTCATTTTTGAGTGCTTCATTTGGTGCTACAAACAAGTTTGGATGTGTGTTACTTAGTTTGGCACGACTCGTGAGTGTTTGAGATATTTTGTTTGGATTGAATACTTTTGATTACAGTTCAATGCTTCTAGATATGGATTATTTTCAAGTATTGAATTTACTTCAACATCAATTTAGAAACTGATAGAACCCTATTGTTTGTTGCTTCATTTGTGTTTAACTATCTCTTGCAATATCTAGTAGATATTGATATCATTATCTGTTTATCTGTTACAGGTCAATGAGATTGATTCCAGTGTAGCTTTGAGCATGTCTGGGTAGACTTTGGAGATGACAACTTTACCATTAGTAGTTGGGAACATAAAGTACAAGTTAGAAGAGATGGAAAAATGAAGCTATCAACTGAATTATTTTTTTCTTTAATTGACCAATGAAGTGAACGTGTTGCACGGGAGAGTGCTTGTTTTGCTTTGGTAGCAATTATCACTGACTGGCTACAAAACTACCCCAATTCTATGCCAATAAAATAAAAGTTTGACACATTGATATGTGAAGGATATCTGGAGTGGAGGAAGCTGTGGGAACTAGAGGAATATAGAGATAGGTTATCTGATGGGCACTTGATTTGGAAACAATATTGCAGTCAAACACTTTTTATAACTAGCATTGAACCTCCACATATTTTTAAATTGTGGCAATTGTTTTTAAGATTAGATTGGGATGCAGGGGATCTGAATTGGTTTTTCTTGGAAAGATTATTTATTTTAACATTATTGATTATGCACACAAGCGTCAAGGCTCTTGTGTGATGTTCCAGTGATATTTCAATATTGTTTATAAAGACTCTGTTTTTCCTGTGAAAGTTGGCATCCCCTAAAAGTTAGACAAGAAGGTGGGTTGGAATTGTTGGCTGGCTTTGAGACTCGACAGTATCATAATAATACAAAATAGAATAAGATGTTATTAGAATAGTATTCTAAAATGTAATATTTACATATTAATACTACCGTGTTATTAAATAATAGACTTTATTAGACAATAATGTGGAAGTTAAATAAAATCTTTGTCAATGAAAAACTGTTGAAGTAATTATTTAGTCTCATATTCTACTTCAGTTTTTGTGATCCTTCGAGTGGCAAGGCACCTTCTATTAAGAAAATTTGCCTCTGTGACATATCATGCTTATAAAATTTGCATTTTACTTACTTTTGATGATGGGTAGTTCTAATAAATGGAAATGTTTAGTTGGTTTTAGTTTTTATCATCTTTATATAGGATTTACTTCTGATAATAGTGTTTTATGCCCTATGTATACATTTTTCACTAGCATGGAAATGCTTAATGGAGAAGACTTGGTGTCGTTCTTGTGAATGTGTGTTGTAACTCTTCGTAAAAATATAGAATGTTTTAATTGTAATTTTCACTTCATTGATCTATTTGCAGGGGCAGAGTGGTACTTGTAGCTCTTGAGGTGCATGAGGATGAATGTGGAAGTGATCATCAAAGACCAACATCGAAAAAATGAAATAAGTGTCTCCTCTGAATTTTGTTGCCTTTATGGGTGCTTTTTTTTGGAAACCATCTCTGTTTCTATCTATGCACTGTAATGCATATGGT
This sequence comes from Pinus albicaulis, assembly GCA_034641835.2. Taxonomy (NCBI): domain Eukaryota; kingdom Viridiplantae; phylum Streptophyta; class Pinopsida; order Pinales; family Pinaceae; genus Pinus; species Pinus albicaulis. The sequence goes on along the minus strand of CM076578.1, from coordinate 1,213,728,693 downwards.
AAGCTAATCTTTAATTTAAGCAATCTAGTATATAAACTATATATACTCTTACAATCTAAAGATCATGGATAAATATTCAAAATTCCAAACTGACGAATTTATTTTAGGAAAAAGGTTTTATAGATGCTTTTATTTGAGGCATACTTGTGTGTTAATTCAGTATTCAGATTTCTTTGCAAAATTATTGTTTGTAAAATCTGTGTATTTCTAACTATCTCTTCAGGTAAAATTTAGATATATTAAAGTTATAACATCTTATATCTTTTAAGTTGCACTAATCTATCATAAAACACTGGTAAAAGACAATATCTTATGTCAAACTCAATGCCATTTACTGTGTACAACAGGATTGCCACATTCGTGCTTTACCCAGATCTCGTTTGTTTTATATGCATTCTATATCATCGGCCAAGGCAAGAATGCTTATAATATATTGAGCCCTAGTTTCTAACTATCCTCTCTTAAATTTCTTTGTAAGGATTGAGTACAATCTAGTTGCATAAATTACAACTAGGGCAGAGTAATAACTCGTTATTAAAAGACACCATAAGCATTAATTGCTTCAAAGTATTATAAATGCATTTTAATATTACTTTATTTTCCATGCTTAAGTGGAACATTGTTGAGAGAAGGAACTATAACAACAATGGATTTGAATGAAGGCTTTATAATTTTTTCAAACGTGAAATTTGTGATGCATTACTAAGTTTCTTAGTTATTTTAGAGATCATTACACATCAAACCGACTTTACTCCTTGACTGGTATTGCATTCAACATTGTGCACAAGTATGATTTACATGTATCAATCAAAAGTATGAATTTATCTATATTTGATAATGCAAGTTGAATACATCATACAATACATAGGAGTGCTATGGCTATGAAGTTCAATATGAAATAATCTATTGATTGCTACTATTACTATTATATAAGGGGTGCTCTTCCAATGGCCATTTATTAGCTATGTGAAGAAGGCTTTGTGGAATTTGTATTTACTATAAGATTATGCATAGCTGAGTTGCAGACAACTAAGTAGAATTTGGTAGGAAGTTTGGAGTATGTGTAATTCATAATGATCTTGTCTTCTCTTCATTGATGAATTTTCAATGTGTGAATTTTGACCTAAGCCATTGCATTATCAATGTGTCAAGGCTTAAAACTCTACCTATATGTCAACTACTTATGATCATTCCTAGGAACATGAATCATAATTTTTGTAGGTTTAAAATTTATCACAAGTTTTCTCTATTGTGGTCAAATTTGTGGAGGTTATCTCAAAATTTATTGAAGGTACCATGGACCTAAATTTCTTATGAACTTTCAACACTATAACAAAATTTGGTGCAAATTGTTCATTGATTCACACTTCGTAAAGGTTATAGATGTTGATGAAAATTTTGTGTGTATGCATGAGAGTTGGGTGCAAATGCACAATGTTGTGTAGCAATAGTGTGATAAATACGGGATAGTGCAAAGCATAGTTTTGAAGAGTATTTTGAGTTGACTCGTACCTAATCAACTCATTCAAGTTGATTGTTGGTTGAACGGTTAATTGTTTTTCCAATGGACAGAAGATCTTGCAGACCCAAATACCAAAGGGAAAAATCGAGCCCATCATGGGGTTCTCTTTGTAATTCTCCATGACTGCTACCTTCCATGCTTCCTCAAACTCCTCTCCAACCTCAATATCAGTGCTAGCAGTAGCATGAGCAACAACACTATGCTTAGCATAACTAGAATGCGTTTTCCAAACTGCATGAGAACTACTTCCCTCACTAGTCACCATGTGCCATGCTTGGTCTCGGTGGTTCGCTTCCTTCTACTCTTGTCTCAACTACTATATCTTCATTGGAACCAACACCTCGAGCTCCACTAGACAACGATTCACCATTTCGTACTAGTAATTCGCCATTTGTACTAGTGATTCGCCATGATTTTACAAGATAATATAATCTCGTGAGAGATTCACCAAAAAATTATATATACATATTATATTATTAATAAAATCACCTTCCATTTTTCCTATGTATCATGGGGATTCGCCCATTTATTATACATATAAATTTAGGGGGGTTCTTAAAATTTTTCCTACTCATAGTTTAAAATCAAAGAACATGTTGGACCATTTGTGTGCAACACCAGAACAACTGGTAAAGAGGTAGATTTTCTTTTGAAGCAAATGAATTTCAAGTTGAGATTCACTTGGTCTTATTACCCTTTCAAACTAATTTCAAAATTGAGGATGGAGCAAAAAACCACACCTTACACACACACTCCTCGGCCAGAGATAAAGCAATACATGAAAAAAAAATAATGGGAGGAGAACACACTACAGGAGGCCAAAGAATAGGTTATATCAACAACCACCTCTCAAACTCCCACACCTCAAGAAAAGAAGGAGAAAAGGATAAGAGAAGAATAATATTCCCCAGTGACAAAAAATGGAGCTAAGAAATTCCTAATATATAAGAAGAAATAGAAAACTAACTTTACACCAGTTTTTCAGCAAGAGAAAAAAGAGCAAGAAACAATTGTTATAATAGGTCCTCATGTGTCTACTAGGGATGATGACATCTTCACAGGATCTCCCTATTCATCAAAATATAAAGAGCCTCCAGAAACACCACAAACAACTGATTTGGCTCAAGACATTGCTGAGCCTAATATTTTTTCCAAATACAAGGCAATCAAACAAAAGAGTGAGATGCTTAAAGCCACCACATATACACAGTTCTGGAAACGTACAACCACATCAAAACACAGGCTCCTATCGACCTTTGGCACAGAGCAAGGAAAAATACAAATTTCATTCCTAGAGGCAAAAATGGTAGCCCCAAGGACACCAACAGATTACAAAGAACATGTATTTTCACTTGATGCAAAGTAAATCCATCCAATTGGCCAAATGGAAATGCATAAAAAAACCAGTGAGATGATATATTCTACACTAACTAATGTTGCCATGTCAGCTTCCAAATTGCATGTGTTAGTCAACAATACACAAACACAACTCAAGTTGGAAAGGATTTCATCTTTAGCCAAGGATACCAAGATCAAGTCACTGGAAATGATCAGATGCTCAAAATTATGCTCAAAAATCAAATTTCTCATAATGACTCGAAACCTAAATGACCACATAGTGCTCATCCTTCTGAATCTGACGCAACTCGTTTCGCGCGAAATGGACTCTATATGGCTTCAGAAACTAGTTATGTTTGTTTTAGTAAACATGTCATTTTTTGGTCAACTATCCTCCAGCAAATGAAGAGCTGGCAAGTGGTAGAGTTTGATTGGTGCTCATCATTGTGTGTTGGAAATTTTTTATTGGATGGTTTGGTCCAATAATAAATTTGGCATGTGAAATAAATCACCCAAAAGTTTAAAGGGCTAAGATTGGGCACGGTTAGATCCAGGACCCACATCTAAACCCACACCCCCCAGTCTTCCCCTACGATATTAAAGGGGGGGGGGGGGTGGTGTTCGAGTAAATCTGTTTCACCCAAACCACCTCCGCCTATGTGTCCTCATCTCATTCAAACCGCACTCCCCCTCTGAGTAGACCCTAAGCGGTAATCTGGATTACCACAAAGCGCGGGATTAAGTGCTAATCCAACTTAATTAGCGCTGATGCATATTAATTATGTTAATCTGGATTAAACTGGTGGTCCCATAATTTCGGGGAAATTTTTTATTTTGACGCCAACTAGCTTGAATTAGTGGCAGTTAGCTAAATTTAGGGAGGAAATTGTGGAACAAATTGTAGAGGTCATAACTTAGTAATTTTTTGACCAAATAAGGGGAAAAAAGAGCCAAAGGCACCATTTTTGGGCATTTTGAACTCATTGGTGTAGGTTTTAGGAGCATAAAAGAAATGTAAACACATCATTTTGAAAATTTGAGCATAATAGAGGCCCATGCCATGGAAGCTGAACCAAGGGGATGTAGCCCAAGAGGGGTGAAATCCTTCATCAAATCCCTATGTTGATGTGTTATATGGTGACGTATTGTACTTTTATTTGTTGTTGTTCAATCTTTATTTTATGTTAAATTGTTCATAAAATTAACATGAAAAACACTCGTGAGAATCAATAACTTGCAAGATAACTTGAACCCTTAAGCACATGTAAGACACTGGTTTCAAAATATGAAAGAGGAATTAGCACAACAATACTAACATACCTTAATCAAATCATTTTTGGTATCGGAGCTTTATTTTTGTTTCGTAAGAAGAGATATAATTGTTTGCAATTTTGTGTCATGCTTACAAGGTTAAAACTCAAAAGAGGAGAAGGGAAGCTATTTGAAAGCCTTGCAGTTGGGTCAAGAGGAAGAAGGGAAAGGTTGCCAAAGTCTTCAATGTCAGCACATCTTCAAATTGAATTTGATTCTTCAGTGAGCATGTCTCATGAAGGAGAACCTATAATGATAGAAGATGAGAGAGCATTCAGAAAGGAATTTTTTGATATGACTGAGATGGTAAAGGTCCTCTATGAGGAGAGGAATTTAAGGATGCAAGGAGAAAGTTATAGCCCTCCAAGAGGAGTGGATTCTTCAGGAGGAGAAGGCCATGGAGATGGTAATATACTACCATCCACTCTACCATCATCCTCACTTCCATCTACACTTTCCTCTTCATCATCTTCCACTACCACAACCGTTCCATCTATTCATACACATACATCAAAAGGAGCTGGTAAATCACCATTACTTAAATTTGATGTTAAATTTGAGCTTTTTGATGTATAATGGTGAAGTGAATGCAGAGAATCTAGGTAATTGGATTCATCAGCTAGAGGTTTATTGCAGAATTCATAACCTTCAAGAGGATGACATAAAGATTCAATTGGCTTCCTTGAGAATGGAGGGTGCAACACTTGTATGGTGGGAAGCAAAGACACAATATGAGATTTAAAAATTGGTAATATTTCAATGTCTTGGTGTTATTTTATTGCTACCATTAAAAGGAAATTCTACCCTCTAGCTTACATGCAAAAATCTGTTATGAGTTGAAAAAAATTTAGACAATTGAAAGGTCAAAGTGTGAAAGATTATATTCATGAATTTAAGAGAATATCGCTTATGTTAGGTGTTGATTTTCATTCTCAACATACCTTTCTTAAGTATATAGGGGGTTTGCATAGTTACATTAAACATACCATCCTCATGTTTAATCCCACTAGTCTAGATGAGGTCTGTGTGCAAGCTACACACCTTGAGGCAAGAGGGAAAAATGTACAAGAAGAGGGTAAAAGGAAACCATTTAAGGGTGGTGAAAAAGGAAAGGGTTTCAAGGGAAAATGAAAGAAAAATGCATCCATTAAAAAATAAGGGGAGAAAACCACATGTAACCACTATTCCAAAGAGGGTCATGATGAAGCCCATTATTTGAAGCTTCATACAGAATTGAGGCCTAAGAAACTCAACAACAAGGGGAAACAAAAGACAACCACTACCACAAAACAAGATCTTGGATTTTACTGAAGAGATGAGACTAAAATTGTAACCATGTTCATAAAGGGAAAATAATCCATATAAAGTAATATTTCATCAAATTGTCACAATAACACTCCAAGTGAAGATACACGAATAGAGTTGTTTCAGGTAAGAGTGATCTCAAAACATACAAAAATTGACACACTATTTGATAGTGGGTCTCAAACGAACTTAATATCTAAAGACTTATTCAAGAAGATTAATCTTGAAACCTTACCTCATCACAAGCCATATCCTTTGGGTAGGATAACCAAGGATACAAATTTACAGGTTACAAGAAAATGTATTTTCCAGTTTGCAATTACCACAAAATTATTGATGAAGTTGAGTTAGATGTTGTATTGCTCGACATATCAAGAATTGTTTTGGGTAGTCCCTATCTCTATGAAAAGAATCAATCTTCTATCACCATGAGAACAAGTACCAATTGTTCAAAGATGGAGTAGAATATATTGTTAGAGCTCATCTCTAAAAACTAAACCTATCTTTAGTTAATGCTGGGAAAATGAAGAGGCTAGTAAAATTCAAGAAAAAAATGGTGCTTCTTATGATAAAACAAAAGAATGATAAGGATTATGAGTATTTTTAAGGTTGTGATGATAAATAAAATATGATTTGTTTAATGTGGTAAGTCAGCATCGCAAGATGTTTCAGGAGGCAAGGGGGTTACCTCCCAAGAGGGGAATACAACATGAGATACAGCTGCAACAGGATGTTCCACTCCCTAACATTAGAATGTTTCGCATGTCGATAATGGAAATTGCAGAAATCAAGAAGCGAATCCAAGAATTGTTGAATAAAGGTATCATTTGCCCATCTACCTTGCCATGTGGTTCATTGATTGTGTTGGTGCCCAAGAAGGATGGAACTTGGTGCATGTGTGTGGATTTCTGTGGACTAAATAAAATCACGGTAAATAATCGCTATCCACTCCCAAGAATTGATGATTTTCTTGATAAATTGAGGTATGCAAAGTATTTCACTAAGTTAGACTTAAGAAGTGGTTATCATCAAGTTAGAATAGCTGAAGAGGACATATGGAAGACTACACTTAAAACTAAACAAGGATTGTTTGAGTGGCTTGTTATGCCTTTTGGTCTTTGGAACGCTCCAACTACTTTCATGAGAGTTGTGAATGATATATTGAGGCCATTTCTTGATGATGTTTTCATTGTATACTTATATTATAATTTGATATTCAACAAATCACAAGATGAACATGTCATGCATGTGAGAAAGGTGCTTGACATCTTGAGAAAAGAACACTTGTTTTTGAGGATATCAAAATGTGAATTTGGTAAAAATTCTTTAGTGTATTTGGGACATATTTTTGGAGGAGGTGAGTTGAAGATAGACCCCTCTAAGATTGAGGGAATTGTGAATTGGCCTATACCCAAGACAGTCATTGAGGTAAGGATTTTTCTAGGAGCACCACAATATTGGGGGAAGTTCATTGCTAGTTTTTCTTTTATTGTAGCTCTGTTACATGCATTGAATAGTGTTTATAAGGTCTTCCATTGGGTAGGCAAGCAACAAAAAGGATTTGATGCTTTTAAAGAGAAGATCAGTTCAGCCAAAATACTAGCACTACCGGACTTGAGACAACACTTTGAGATTCAAATCGATGTAAGTGACTATGCCATGGGCGCAGTCCTCTTACAACATAGTAAGCCCATTTCATTCCATTCAGAAATGTTCAATGGTGCAGTGATAAATTATCCCACTTATGACAAGGAGCTATATGCGTTGGTTCAAAGTGTGAAGAAGTGGAAACACTATTTGATGGGAAAGGAAACCATTATTCACACCGATCACCAACCATTGCAATACTTACAATCGTAAACCAAATTTCAGTAGTCAATGCACTTTCGATGGATGGGTTTCTTGCAACAATTCCACTTGGTCATAAGGTATAAGAAAGGTATATACAGCAAGGTTGCTGATATGATTTCTAGGCCTATTATTAATGTGACTACTTTACTCAAGAATACTTCTGTTTTGCATGAAATTTACATTAAAAGATATGCATTTCATAATGAATTTCAAGATGTTTATGAAAACTTGAGTGAAGGCCGCCAAGTTGAGGAATTGGATTACCATGTACATAATAAATTGTTAATCATTTGGGAAAGAGTTTTATTCCACACGGGGAGAGAGTGAATGTCATAAGGGAAGCACAAACTTCTCTTATTGTTGGACATTTTTTATCCAAGATCTTTTGCTTTGTGATGTATTAAAGAATTACATGTAAAATTGCATCTTAACCATGAAACTTAAAAGGAATAAACATAAGAAGAGAGAAGCACATAAAATCATGCAAGAAGAAAAGGAATTGATATCAGAGTTTGTCCAGGAGGGACTATGTCTCCGGGCCCTGCTCAATAAGTGGGGAGGCCCTCTTTCATTAAGTGGCAAACAAAATGAAATTACAAGCATTAAGGAAAAATTACACCCTTTTACCTCCATAGCTGAAAGTGCCCGAAAATTGGATATCTCTGATGAAGAAATGGACAACTTGTTGGCCGGATAAATTGATCTTGCGGACAAGATCGATCTCCATAGTGTCAAAAGACAATCTAGCAACAAATGAACAACTAATTTTATCTTTCTCTAAATATATTCATTTTACAAATAAATGCTATTAAGGTGTCGATCCTACCTTAGATCCAAATGCTTATTTGTAACCGTAGTCTTTCCGTCGCATCAGTAGTTCTTCTGTCGCAACAATAATCCTTCCGTCACAACAAGAGTTCTTTTGTCACAACAATAATCCTTCCATCGCAACAAGAGTTCTTTCATCGCAAGAAAGTGTCGTCTTTCATCGCAACAAAGTGTCGTCTTTTTTCACAACACAATGTCGTCTTTTGTCGCAACAAAGTGTCGTCTTTTTTCGACCTGCAATCACAAACAAACAAATATTAAATATCACTTGTATAACAAATAATTATAAAACATACCTATCATAGTGATCAAGGAATCTATGAAATACATGATCAAACGACAACTTATTTAAATAAACAATCGAACGACAATTCATTGAGAAAAATAAAACTTGATTGTATTAATCTTAAAATAATAGAAGAACCTTACAACCTTAGCCTTGATGTTGAACAAGCCTTCTCGGGGTCCGAAGCAGGAGTCTCCTCTACTTTGATAAGTCTTGCACTCTTCCTCCAGGAGCACATAGAGGTATGTGATCTTTCCTCTCAAAATCTCAGCAAAAAGAAGTCTAAATCTCAACAACACTTCAACTCAATCACACACTAAAGCTTCAACTCCCTTTGAGGCTACCCAATACCTCTTTTTATAGAGCAAATGTGGAGGTTAGGGTTCCACCTATGAAGGGATAGAATCCTCCTTCAAAGGGATAGGCTCCTCACATTAAGGGATTAGTTCCTTAAGGTGTGGGATACATGCACCTTATTAAAGCGTACTCATCCCCAAAAATTCTCATCTAGAAGCTTCTAGAATTGACCTCAAATCAGCTTTTTAACTTTTGTTTCTCACTTTTTTGACTTTGGAGGGGGTACACAGGAATTGAACAGGTCCTTTATTGTTAAATTTTAATTTAGTCCAGTATAGGAGAAACTCGGTGTTTTTCAATTTTAGGGAGTCAAAAGAAAAACTTAAGAAAACTCTGTGGGTGTACTTTTTCGTAAATTTAGTCTCTCGAGCCCAAAAAAGGATAAAATAATGCGGGAGAGAACTCTATTAACCGTAATTAGTCAACGTATACCTTTTTTGTAAATATTCCATTTCAGTCCGTAAAAGGGGTAAACTTATACTAAAGGGACGATCATTCATTTACTTTAACGAGTTCGAATAATCAAGTGCTCGGCAATCTTTTCAATTTTCGAGAGTCTGAAAAGAGCTAAAAGAGGACTCCAAGTTTTTGATTTTGCGTAAATTTTTGAAAGAGTCCGAAAAAGTGATAAAAGTATGCTCTTTGTTGAAAAATTATCAGTTTTACCGAAAAATCCAATATTCTGCACAAAAACTCGAAATGATTACACATACCTGTTTAAGATAAGTAAAAATGTTTTCCAAATTACCTTTTTAAAGTGAAAAATAAACAAATTAAAAATTCATTTATTCGAAAAATATTTTAAAAAGGAATTTTCTAACTTCATTTTTACTATTTGAATTCAGAGTGAAGAAGTAAGAGCTTTTGGATAAGAAAAACTTCCTGTGAAGATTCTGGAAAATCCATTTGTTGGAATCAGAAACCATCAGCTCCAAGTAATCTATATAAATTCTGGACCATATGAGGGCCCAAGTTGATCTCTTGATATGGCTAGTGAACAGGTGGGACACACAGGACCAATGTTTCTATTTTATCGACCACTGGCTCGAAGTCGAGCTGGAGGATATATATTTTTTGACTGGTTTGTCCAAGAGGGGCGAACGCTTATCTCTATTCAGGACTAGACCAAGTGGCCAGTCTGTTGCTAGTCTCAAAGTAGAGTTTTGTAATGGTTGAGTAAACCCCAAGGATAAATGGATAGATCTCAAAAATATCATCCGTCCTGAGTTCAAATTTATTGTCTTCACTGTTACTAGACTGTATAGGAGTGCAACATTATGTGTTGCCAATCTCATGCTGAGGGCATTGAGATTGTTAGATTTCTGTTGGCATATTTTCGTTGGTTGAAAAACCAACTCTTTATTATTAAGGATTTTCCATACGCCAGGATGAACTATCACAGCGACAAAGACATGGATTTTCCTCCAGGAGAGCAATGGGACGATTCAAGTAAAAATCATTTTCAACACTTTCTAAGTCCTATTTTTTTTGTATTTTAAATTTTAAATCGTCGAACACAAGACGATATATAGTTTGAAACACACTTCTATGCTATGATATATCACTATTACCAGCTATATGTGTACATGTTATCAAATTTTGTTTAATTTACTGTTTTGATCATTGCAAATGTCTATTTATCATACTAGAAGCAACTGCATCTGCTAAAATATTTAAATGTCTTGGAATATGTTGATATTCAATGTAATCAAATTCACGTTCCAAGAGATGAACTCTTAAGAATAACCGTAACAACATTGGATTTATAATGGCATAAACCCTGTTAAGATGTAATACAACAAGTTTAGAATCCAACCTAACAATCAAACTCCGAATCCCAAACGATATGGATTCAGATAATAACTCAATCACTGCACTATACTCTACAATGTTATTCGTTGTTTGACCGAGGCTTACCCCATGCATGGATACTAACTCTTCAAAGGGTGAATATATAACCCAAGCTGCGGAAGAAATGTTCTGTGTACTACGACAAGCACCATCAACAAAACCAATGTAGGTTTGAAGAGACGTCGACATCTGCAATATCAAGAGTAAAATTCAGATAAGCAGGAATAGTGACAAGAGCACACTCTAAACTAGGCACGCTTTTATAATCTAAAACACACCAACAGTAAAGAAACTAATCTAATCAAGAATCTCCACACCAAATTTAAACATAATATCTCTTCAAGTAAAGCCCATTTCTGGGTTTATCTAAAGAGACACCGTCAAAATCTATCAGCTCATAGGCCCCTTTTGCCAGCTTTCGCTTAACAATGAAAGGACCATGCCACATAGGCATGAATTTTCTAGCCCCTAGCTTATCGTTGGCTTGATCGTACACTAAAACTAGGTCTCCTTCTTAAAAACTATGAGGGGTAACATTTCTATCGTACTGAGCTTTTATTCATTTGACATGAGCCTCGTTTGCTAATGCAGCATTTTGTCGATTATCATCGAGCTGAGCCAAGTACAAAAAATTCTTCTCCTTTTTAGATGTAGCTGGAAGTAATTCTATGGCTAATTTCAAAGATGGAATTTCACATTCAATAGGTAACACAACTTCCAAACCGTAAAATAGTTGAAAGGGAGTGAAACCAATTGACGTTTTTACTGAGGTCCGATATGCCCAAAGTGCTGAAAATAACATGGAATGCAAATTCGACTTATGAATACCAATAATTCGTCTGATCATAGTGACTAAAACTTTATTGATAGCTTCAACCAGACCATTAGCCTGCGGGTAATATGGAGTAGAACTATCGTGGCACAGGCCAAGTTGATCTATCAGTTCAGTCATCATGATATTTCGAAAATGACTCCCATGATCTGTAATAATGGCTTGAGGAACACCGAATCTAGAAATTATATGATTGAACATGAAAGTTGCAGCAGTCTTGCCGTCTGCCGAAAATGTAGGCATCGCCTCGGCCCACTTAGTAAAATAATCTACCGCTAGGATAATATATACATGCCCCCCATCCAAGTGAGGGTTACACATACTAAAATCGATGCCCCACTTTGCAAAAGGACCGACAACAATTATAGGGTGAAGAGGAGCGGGTGGTGCACGCATTTTACGATTAAAGACCTGAAAATTGTGGCATTTCCAGACTGCATAGATACAATCTTTGAATAACGATGGCCAAAAAAAACCTAGCCCAATATATTTTGGGCTGTGGCATACCCAGACATATGACCGCCACATGCTCCAGAATGGCAATCATTTAGAACCTTCTCAGCTTCTTCATGAGTAAGACAACGTCGGAAAATAGAATCTGCTCCACGACGATAGAGTGTATCACCATAATATTGTATTGTTGGGATTGGAAACGTATTTTCCGTCGCTGAGATCGTGAAATTTTAGGCCGAAAAGATTGGGTTTGGAGATAAACAATAATATCCCCATACCATGGATCAAGAGTACTGATAAGAAACAAGGATTCGTCCGTAATGGGCTGCTTCGCCACAGTTTCAGTATCAGTAGAGGGGAAATCACACATCAGTTCTGAAAAAACCAAAGATTTCTTTGCCTTGGATTTTTCAAATTCCAAGTCAAATTCCTGCAGGATAACTATCCATTTGTAATACTTGCCCCCTAGCAATTGTTTGGTCAAGATGTACATCATAGGGTTACAGTCAGAAATTACTGTGGTTTTGTGCAATAATATGTAGTGTCGAAATATTTGGACAGCTTGAACAACTGCCAAGGCCAATTTCTCCACATGCGTGTATTTGATCTCAGTCAGATGTAGATTTCGACTAAGATATTAAATCACATGTTCATTGTTGAATTCATCTTCATGAACTAAAACTATCCCAATAGTGGAATGAGAGGCGGCGAGGTACAAAAAATAGTCCCGGTTGTAGTTGGGAGGATGCATTAACAGTGCATGGGTCAAAGCGTGTTTGAGTGCATCAAAAGATCGATCAGTGATCTCATCCCAAAAGAATGGAACGTTCTATTTCAACAACCTAGTAAAACCCTTTGTTAGCTTGGCATAGCTAGGAATGAACCGACGTAAAAATTTTGCTTTCCCCTACAAAATTTGGAGTTGGCGTAGAGTCGAAGGAGGAGGTAGATTGACAATAGCTTCGACCTTCGACGGATCAACGCGAATGCCTGATTTTGAAACAACAAATCCCAGTAAGCGACCTGATTCTACACAGAAAACACATTTGTGTGGATTCAGCCAAATTCGATAATGCCTACATCTCATAAAGATAGCGCATAAATGAGTGAGATGGTCGGCTCTACGCGATGAATGAGCAGGTAAATCATCGAGATAAGGTTGCACAATGTGCTTAATGTCATGAAACGCGTAAGACATAGCCCTTTGAAAAGTTGCCCCAACGTTCTTCAATCCAAAAGGTAGTTTGCAATAAGAAAATGTCCCCCATGGACAAATGAAAGCTATTTTTGGCTGATCAGCAAGAAGTATGTTTATTTGATTGTAATCGAAAAAACCATCCATAGAGGAGAACATTTCATTGCTGGCACAATCATCAATTATTTGATCGATATGGGGGGTTGGATAATTGTCTTTAGGACAAGCTCGATTAATATCCCTATAGTCGATACATACTCTTATCGTTCCTTGTTTTTTGTTAACAGGAACAATATTCGATACCCAATCAGTTAAAGGAATTGGATAAATGAAACCTGCACGAAGTAATTTTTCAACTTTAGCTTTGATAGAAACAACTTTTCTCAGATTTATTTCCAGGAAAACACGTCACGGAATTCTTGAAATAGGGGTTTATAAGATTGGATTTCATTGTCCGTACAACAAGCACCTATATGAATGTTTTCAATTATTCCTAGTTTAACTGAAATGTAAATTGGAATCGTTCGAGAGATATTTTCCAAATTTAACTCAGAATTAGGATTGTGCAATGGATTTTGTGATTCTTTGACATATTCAGCAGTAAAAATAGAAGCGAAATCATTTTCAAAATGATATAGCTCAGGTAAAAATGAAGATCGATGATGTAGATCTTTCCATGGTAAATCGTCAACAGACAAAAGTTCACGAATCTACTCATCAGTGTGAACAAGATCGGGAAATGTCGTTGTGGCTGAGCTAGATATAGAAAGTGATTCCTCATGGATCCCATTCATTGGATCAATTTCGGTTGAAGAAGGATCGGAAAGCGACTATACATCTTGATATTCAATTTCAAAGGGACTCAAAGGCATCGCGCCATTAAATGAATCCAACTCGGAATAGGAAGGTACGTTCCAAGGATCATCAAATGTAATGGTATTGGATGAAATAATATGAATATTTGCGATAGAAGGCGATACGTTAGGAGGAGGAAAAGAAAATGTTCCTAGTAAACTAGAATCTTTAATCAAACCTACCCCAACATCCTTGTAAGGGATAGCCGTTTTACCGATGTGCTAGATAGTTTCTGTAGAGGCTGGATCGGATGAGAAATAAGTGAGCTGATCTATTGTAACGATCTTTCCTTGATGTGGAAACTTGATAAGCCGAAAGACTGATGAAACAACATTAGTCATAGCATAAGACCAACTGCGACCCAGGAGAAGTATGTAATCTAGAGGGGCATCAACCACCTCCACATATAGATTTACAGTTTTTCCTTCGACCCCTATAGGTAAATCCTCCAAAATACCGAAAGGATGGAACCCTCAGCCATCAAAAGCCTTTAGAATTGTCGAAGATTAATTGAGTGTAGGAGAACCAAGCGATTTCCAACACTAGATTGACATAATACACGTAGAAGCCCCTTCATCAATCACAGTCCGAAAGATCGGTCTGTTTTTTACTAAAACTGGAATTTGGAAAGCCATTTGATGAGGTAGGCGGGGTGTACTATTCTCTAAATCGAAGATTATAAGGTTTGAATCCTGAATATTGATAGCTCCTATAGCAGACAAAAGTAATTTACGCCGTGCTGGGCACGATTGCAGCACTTCCAAAGCCGACATTGCTGAAGGGGAAATAGCTAAGTCCTCAACAATGTTGTAATTCTGAGCAGCTCTCGCATGTGGATTGAAAGCTTATTTATGAAGTACACCTTTAGTAGGCAGTTTGATTACTAAGTCTAGATTGGGTTCTCGATCTGTAGCGGATTAGAAACAGGATGAGGTGTAGTTGATCTGTTTGAATTAGAAGATTCTGCTTCTTTACCACCAACAGGATTTTTACTACCATAATCTTGTGATCACGTCGCAATCCTAACATGAGACATCATCATAATGGGTTCTTCTGAGGCATTCGAGGTGGAACCAATCATCTTATTGTCTTGAGTTGGAAAAGAATCCTTCAAGACAGCAGGCTATTGAGAACCTTTAACGAATTTCTCACCCTTCGCGCGATGTGGGCATTCCTTAGTAAAATGATCCTCGTCGCAAATGAAACAAGGATAGGGAGGCTTGCATTTTTCATCATTAGATTCAGTTTTATCTATTTTTTCTTTAGAATTCTGTTTGTTTTTATTCTTCCCCTTATTTTTACCACCAGATTTAGATTTGGCCATAGATGTCTCTACGACATGAATGTCGGAAAAAATTTCAGCGGAAGACTCTCCTTTCGGGGAATCGGGTAAAGTAATTATAGGAGAAGAATTTTTTGAAGATTTCTTCTTACTTTTAGTATTAACTGTACCAATTATACAGTCAGCGGCATGAGACCCTGAAGGAGCTGCAGTTGTTTGACCTTGTTTTGGAAGATCGGGGATTTTTTCATGTAAAGTACTTGACTGCGTATAGACGAGGTCAAGATACTGAGCTTGAGCAATGACTTTCTCCTCAGTAACAACTCTTACCTTAGCTACATCTTCAGTGATTTTGGGTAGTAATGATTTAACAAAACATTCCGCCAAAATTTGATGCGGAATGTAAAATTTCACTAAATGCCTTCTAGATCGCCATTCGTGAATATGATCAGAAATATATGTGGACGTGGATTGCTTTAGCGAAGTCAAAAGTTCCGTGCCATTGTCATATCTGACAGGAAACTGAAAATGAGTTAAGAAAGCAGTTGCTAACTAACTGAAATTATTAAAAGAGCTTCGTGGTAACTCAATGTACCATTTGGTGGCAAGACCAATAAGAGTTCGTTGAAAAAGACGTAAGCGAATTGAATCATCAATTGTCGAATTAGACGCACACTAGAGGTGATAATTCATAACATGATTTGATGGATCCTCTCCTGAATTACCCTCGAATTTCGGTATATCACTAGGAAACTTATGTGGCATTGGCGACCAATATGGATAATAGAAAATTGGATCATTTTTAAGGTGTGTCAAATTAGGTAAATCTAGAGTTGTAATAAATGGTAACTGACGGTTAGGTTTGCGAAAAACTTGAGTAACAAGAGCAGTTCTAGGAGGAGGATACCCATGATAACTGGGAATCGGATTTGGATTAGGAATGGTATAACCCCCAGGGAAACCAGGATTAACTAGACCAAACTGGGGTTGTTGAGGTTGTTAATAAGTATAGCCAGGGTATGGTTGATACTGATAGACTGGGTTTTGTGAAATGGGACCGAATTGATACTGTCCCTGGTATGGTTGATACATGAATTGTGGCTCAATTGTGACAATCATACTTGTACCAGCTTGTCTCGCAGGTATCTGGACCGAATTCTGAACTGTAGGTCCTGACTGGGGTACAAAGACTAGAGGGATTTGCATGGATGCAGGGATAGAAGAACTCGGAGCTACAGATACTCCAGAAACATGTGTTATAGGTTGAACAGACGTTGCAGCAGTTGTAGCAGTTTGAGGCGGAGTCCGAGGTGTACTAGGACCAGATTGCTGAACAGAACCAGGTGCAGGGATTTGAACAGTAGGCTAGACAGGTTGCTGGGTTGGACCAGAAACCAAAGGCTATCCAGGTTGATTAGGCAACTGCACATTAGGTTGCATAGTATGTTGAATTTGGGATGGATCCCACACCATTTTCATTCCGGGGTATTGTCCCGTAGAAGGTTGTACAAATGAAGGACCATAGCCTGGTTGAACGTAGGGTTGATAATTAAGAGGCAAATTTCCAGCTCCTTGTACAAATGATTGACCAGAAGGTGGTTGAAAACCTTGAGTTGGGTACTGACCTTGAGGTTAATAACCCTGAGACGCGTACTGAATCTGGGGTTGATAAGGACCTTGAGGAACATATTGAGTTTGGGGTTGACCTTGGGGTATGTATTGTCCTGAAGGTTGATAACCCTGAGGTATGTACTGTCCTTGAGGTTGTTCTCCAAAATAATATTGTGCTACAGTTTGTCCTGGGAAAAAATTACCCTGTAGTTGCCCCCTAGGTAGTAATTGACTGCCTTGAGTTTGACCCACAGGCGGTAACTGACTGCCTTGAGATTGCCCCCCAGGCGGTAACTGACCACCTTGAGGTTGAGGATTTGGAATATTACCAGACATCATAAATATTTTCTCTACGTTTGACATTTCAGTTTTAATTCCATTAAGACCAGGTGATAATACTTGTTCAGTCGAGGAGTTGCTCCTAAGAAAGTACCAGAGAGAGCCTGGTACCCCAAAGGGACAAAAGGACCATCGTGTAAAAATTCTTCCAGTGATTGGGAAAACATAGATGACTCTCCTACCATGATGGATGAAGGATAATAACCTCTGGGCGTAGGATGAAACCGAATTTGAGGTGGAAAAAAAGCAAGACCCGGATTTTCTAAAAAGTTTGTCAAATATAGATACCAAGCGTCACTCCTAATAGGGCTATAGAAAATAGATTCACGCTCCCTAAGATTCAAAGACTGAGGGGATTCGGGAAGAGATATCTCTTCGTCTGGACTAGCAAGTTCTTCAATGGAAATGAGGCCAGATGGAAGATTTTCAGTAACAATACTTCTTACCCTAGGTTAACCAAGATCGCTAGAAGTTGGAGTATTAAATCATGAGGATGTTTCCAAAACAGAATATTCAGTGTCAGGTTCAGAGATTTCAGGTTCTTAATCTAGTTCACTGGAAGGAGAAATACTACCAGTAACTTCGGAAACTAAAATCGATTCTTGAATGTGTTCTGTCGTGGGTATTTCATGATAAGGATGAACAACTATAGATGAAATTCCAATTTCTGTTGATTTAATTCTACTGCTACTAGATGATACTAGAGCATGCAACCCTTTAAGCTGACTTGGTGTATATTCAGGGGGCTTCCCATGAAGTCTCCGGGATTGTCTCGGTAATTCTGCCACAATTAAATATTAATCAATCACACGCAAACAAAGAAAATTTTAATGAAAACACCTAAAGTCTCTAAAGAAACAAACAGCTAAATCACACAGCTAAAAAAAATCTAAGAGTTCAAACCACACAAAAACATTAACTTCCTGTACTAAAAACACTAGTTTGTGATGAAATCCAACTTAGTAGAAGTTTAATATAGAAAGGGCGGTTGGAACAGTTACCCCGACAACCTGCTTAATGAAACAGACTGGCACAAGTTTCTTCACAAAACCATCTTGAGTGAAGAGAACCCCCCAGAAAGTCCAAGTGAGTTTAGTTGACGTCTGCTCCAGGTACAGTGAGATCTTTCCTTCACCGTCACCTTAGGAAATAATCTTAAGCTTATGGACACTAAGGTTACCAACAGTAACAAATACAACTAGGGGAACAATCTACGATCCGATTCCACGCGCAAGGGCAGAGTAACAAAGCTCAATCCCCTTGAAGGCTCCTCGAGATGGTTAATCCGAGGTTTACCAACAAGTGACCCCAGGCTCCTCGACAATGGTTAATCCGAGGTTTACCGTTTGTAATGCGCGCAGATCTTCTATCTTTCCCAATGAAATAGAATTGATTGTCTCAAAGGTTCGGACATGATCTCGTGATTAACTCCTTTATGAGAAGCTTCCCAGGTTGTACCAATTACAATTGGATTTATTTCCTACCGCAAGATTTATTTACCTGTTTGTTTTTACTATCTTGGAGAGTTAATTACTCCCTACTCCAAGATACTAGCCTAAGCTATATTGGTGATAAGAGCCCTAGAAATAAAAATATTAATAGTTCAATTTTAATTAAGCATTGTTTTTATGGGATGTTCTTTAAGTCAATAGGTATGGAAATGAAAATTTGATGGTGTGAAGACTGGACTTCCAAATACAATAAAAAAATGCACCTAAAAAATGATAATCAATGCGTTTTTCTTTCAATGAAATTCTAGCTATAGAAAGAGTTCGAGAATGCAATTCTTTTAAGAGATAACTCTTTCTTTAAACATGAAGAATAAATGGAAGAAAATCTTTTTGTTTTTTCAATAAGAACTCAAAACGAGACAAATAATCAATGCTCACAATAAATCCTTTTTCTTTCAAAACTCGAAACTACAAAAACAACTTTTTTTCAAAAGAGATCTACAAATTCTAAAAAGCACTCAAAACTATGAAAACTAATTTTTAGATCTACAAACTTTGAAAATCTAATTGAATAAAAGCTTTCATTTTTTTTGAGAATGTTTTGCTTAGTTGTTCAGTAAACTAAGGATTCATTTGCCCAGAATAACAAATAAATAAAAAAACATCCAAATTTGTTTTATAAAAATGAAATTCAGAACTTAAAACAAAGTTTGTTAAAAGATTTGCAAAGAGAAAACTAGATCTATTTCTCAAAAAAGAATGAATTTCACAACCAAGTCAGACTCATAAAAAAGATAAAAGATAGCAAAGTGATCTAATGGCACTTTTAAGCTTCTAATCTTTGGGTCACTACAGAGACAAAGAAAAAACCACTCTAAAAATGCAAAAAATCTAGAAAATCATTCAAAAAAAAAGTGCTATGACACTCATTCACAAGAGATTTTCAACAGAAAACATACAGATTTGGGCAGACACTAAGAATCCTAAATCAAATATAAACTAAAACTGAAAGAAGAAATCTAAGTTTTTCAAGACTTTTAATAGGGTCTGCAACAATGTGCAGTCCCCAAAAAAGTTCAAGAGAAACAAAAAAGATTTCAAAGCTTTCCAAATCAAAGTAAATCTAAGTTACCCAAGTCCGTACAAATCAATCAAAACAGGAAAAAGCATTTTCTCAAATCAAAATAAAGGAAAATCAAAACAAGTTCTTTCCCCAGTGGAGTCGCCAATTTGTTGGCCGAATAAATCGATCTTGCGGACAAGATCGATCTCCCTAGTGTCAGAAGACAATCTAGCAACAAACGAACAACTAAGTTTATCTTTCTCTAAATATATTCGTTTTACAAATAAATGCTATTAAGGTGTCGATCCTACCTTAGATCCAAATGCTTATTTGTAACCGTAGTCTTTCCGTCGCATCAGTAGTTCTTCCTTGCAACAATAATCCTTCCGTCGCAACAATAATCCTTCCATCGCAACAAGAGTTCTTTCATCGCAAGAAAGTGTCATCTTTCATCGCAACAAAGTGTCGTCTTTTGTCGCAACAAAGTGTCATCTTTTGTCGCAACAAAGTGTCATATTTTGTCGACCTGCAATCACAAACAAGAAAATATTAAATAGCACATGTATAACAAATAATTATAAAACATACCTATCATAGTGATCAAGGAATCTATGAAATAAACGATCAAACGACAACTTATTGAAATAAACAATCGAACGACAATTCATTGAGAAAAACAAAACTTGATTGTATTAATATTAAAATAACGAAGAACCTTACAACTTTAGCCTTGATGTTGAACGGGCCTTCAGGAGTCAGAAGCGGAGTCTCCTCTACTTTGATAAGTCTTGCACTCTTCCTCCGGGAGCACATAGAGGTATGTGATCTTTCCTCTCAAAAGCTCAGCAGAAATAAGTCTAAATCTCAACAGCACTTCAACTCAATCACACACTAAAGCTTCAACTCCCTTTGAGGCTACCCAATACATCTTTTTATAGAGCAGATGAGGAGGTTAGGGTTCCACCTATGAAGGGATATAATCCTCCTTCAAAGGGATAGGCTTCTCACATCAAGGGATTAGTTCCTTAAGGTGTGGGATACATGCACCTTATTAAAGCATACTCATCCCCAAAAATTCTCATCCAGAAGCTTCTATAATTGACCTCAAATCAACTTTTTAAATTTTGTTTCTCGCTTTTTTGACTTTGGAGGGGGTATGCAGGCATAACACTGGAAAACTATGTTCCAGAATGCAGTTCCTCTTCACATTACATAGCCTGTAGGGAATCAGGTAAGCCTCTTTATTCTGTGTCCCTAGGGTTTTTGAGTTTTTAGGGTTTTTTCTCCCGTTTTAAGGCTTGACATGAGGAGTAAAGGTTTTAAGACTTGAAAAGGAGGTAAGTATGAGTGTCAATGAGCTCATACAGTCAGCAGAATGTCAGGGTGACAGTTTTTAGTGCAACACGACTCTCCTTGATTCGTGGCAACGAGAATTACGAATCCATATAAAATTTTCCTGATTCTGATGTCAAACAAATCTAGCCCCTCTGTAAATGGGATCAGTTCATGGTTCTGCCCCCCTCCTATAAGGTGCTCAATATTCCACTCTATCTTGTACTCCGTGCCACTCCTCGGCTTGCACGGGCGCACTTGATTCTGAGTTTAAATATATGGTGGTGGAAATGGAACTCCTCGGAAGTCCACTAGTGAGTAGGTTGTGATTTGTTATGTGAGGAGGGGGTCGAGAGGTCAAACCCCGCCACCACTATAAAAATGTGCATATAGTTTTTAATACCTGCATACATTATTTAATAGGATGTATGAGGGGGGTCGGACCTGCATCGGGCGACCCACCCCCGAATCGACCGTTGTCTGTTGTACAACATATCATATATGTTTAACATATATTATATATATGTTTTAACATATATATGATATATGCAATGCATGCACCTTTTATGGTGTGGAGCTTCGTGGGGTTCAACGGGGGTCATGGCCCGCCAGCACATAAATATATTTTTTTATTTGTTATGACTGTACGGTGGGGTGGCGGGGTTGGTGGCCCGCCACCCCTTTTTTTAAATATTTTTTTTATTCTTATATGAACCAAGTCATTTTTTAAAAATTCTGGTTTGGCCGTAGGGCTCGTCATTTTAAGCAAGCAAAAATTTTGCCCCGGGGGAAAATTTTGGTCGAGTTGGACGGAATTTAGTGGCCAGGTTTTTCCAAATTGTGTCTCCCTTAGCTTGCGAGTCATCCAAGTCAACCCAAAACTTTGGCTTGCGTCTAACTTTCACATACGAGCTCAGTTTGATGAACCATTCACACCATTGCGATCGGGACAACGAGATATTCAACTTGACAGAGTTTTCCATTTCTAACACTTTGATTTTTGATCCTTTCATCCACAAATAGATGGTCAAACCGAGGTGCTCAACAGAACAACCATTCATATTCTTTGAGGATATTGCAGTAAACATCCTAAGTTGTGGGATGAACAATTGTATTACATTGAGCATGCTTACAACCGTGGAAAACAATCCTCTACACAAACATCGCCAGTTGAGGCATGTCTTGGATACTTGCCAAAATCGCCATTGTATTTCATCTTTGGGAAAGATGTAGGTATAGGTGGGCATAGAGACATAGATAAAGTAAATAAATTCATAGAGAAAATTCAGTTGATCCATCAAACAGTTTAGGATCAATTAGAAAAAATTCAAGGCAAGTACAAAGCAAGATATGAAAAACATCATGTGGATCATAAATTTCAAGTTGGTGATGAAGTTTTCCTTCACATTAGCAAGGAGAGGCTTCAAAGATAAGGTAGAAATTTGAAACCAATCCGTTATGGTCCTTTCAAAACTCTGGAAAAGATTGGTAACAATGCCTTCAAGCTTGAATTTCCTTCATACATGCAAATTTACTTTGTTGCTAATGTTGAAAATTTAATATTGTATGAGCCTCCTTTGATTGAAGATCAAGGAGAGAATATTCAGCTACCATCTATTAAATACTTTTCTCCATATTAATTTATTGAGCTTCAGCAAGATACCATACTTGACAAAAGAACAAGGACATCGACAAGAGGAAGTGTCGACTATCTTCGAGTGGGGATCAAAGAAAAAATCTCTCAAAAACAAAATGGATGGAAATTGGGAAGGTGAGGGAACTGTACCCTAACCTATTCAACAACTGAATATGATCTTTTTGGGTCTAAAAGCTTCAAATGGGGAGGAATTATCAGGTGCTCAAAATTATGCTCAAAAATAAAATTTCTCTTAATGACTCGAAACCTAAACGACCACGTAGTGTTCGGCGTTCTGAATCTGGCGCAACTCGTTTCACATGAAATGGACTCTGTATGGCTTCATAAATGAGTTATGTCTGTTTTTCTAAACAAGCAAATTTTGTAAAAAAATGTGTAGACAGACCCAGTCAACAATCCGCACTGCTGACTGGGCATGCCTATGTGGTAGGGTAACAGGGCAGGTTAAATTTGGTCAATTTCTCCTTTGTCTAATGGGTGACTTCCAAGTGGTAGTTGTGGATTGGTGTGATTGTGGTGAATTGGTAGGCTTTTATTGGTTTTTGATGGGCCAATGAGGAGGGGACACGTGGCTCAGCCTGGGGCCGCCACGTGTATTCCTCAAAGTGTAGTGAAATCATTTTATAGACCGGAAGGACTGGGTGGGGGTCAAACAGAAGACCTCTACCCTGCCAACAACACACGCCACCAGTCCGCCTACTGCATGTTTCTTAACCCATTATTTCACCACCACTATTTAAAATTTATCAAATATGTCGACGAGGGAAGAGGGGGCCAGCCCCCAAAACATGCAACTAGAACCTGTAACCACGGAGGAATAGGCGGAGCGCTTATCCATAAGCATAGGTTAATTAACCTCTAAACTCATTTAATTAACATTAATCTAGGATTAACCATAAAGTGCAGGTTTAGCGCTAGTCCTAGTTAATTAGCCTTAATCGAGTTTTGTTAAGCTAATCCTGGATTAACTTGGTAGTTCGAAAAATACGGCGGAGTTGCTATTTTTGGCGCCAGCTAGCCTGGATAAGTGCTAATTAGCTAAATTTAGGGAGGAAATTGTGGAGCAATCTAGTAGAGGTCATAACTCAGTCATTTTTCGACCAAATCAGGATCAGAAAGGGGCTAAGGTACCATTTTTTAGTGTTCTGAACTCATTGGTGCAGTTTTGAGGAACAAAAAAGCATTGTAAATACATCATTTTGAAAATTTGAGCATAATATAGAGGCCCAATCCATGGAAGTTATACCAAGGAGATGTATCCCAAGAGGGGCGAACTCCTTCATCAAATCCCTATGTTGATGTGTTGTGTGGTGATGTACTGTACTTTTATTTGTTGTTGTTCAATATTTCTTTTATGTTAAATTGTTCATGAAAATAACATAAAAATCACTCATGAGACTCAATAACTTGCAAGATAATTTGAACCCTTAAGCACATGTAAGACATTGGTTTCAAAATTTGAAAGAGAAATTAGTACATCATTACTAACATACCTTAATCAGATCGGAAGAATTGGTGATTAAACTAGGATATAATCCCAGTGATGTGAATGCGGTAGAGGAAATTGAAAAAAGGAAAAATGTTGATATAGCGGCATTGAGGAAGCATCTAGCAACAAAAATTGCCAACCACGAGAGGATCCACATGCTAAGGAATTTAGAGAGATGGAAAAGGAAAAGAGGACATGTTAAAGAGATAATAATTAAACGAGAACAACCAAATTCGAGACATGGAAGTGGATCTAGATAAACCGTTCAAAGAAAAAGAGAAGGCATCATAGTTGTCCATAGATTCCACTCTTTCGGAGTCCCAATTCTGTGGCCACAACCCAGGAGCATCTACTTCAACTTCAGCGCCAACATAGACATCAGATCCTGGAAGTGATCTAGTTAAAGCCATGGATAACCTGACCATTTAGGGGCAAGAAATTGCTAAGTTAAAAGCTCAGCTCAAAACACTATCTGAGTAGAAATTAAGAATTGATAACTCTTATGTTGCAGATTTGCAGAAAACCCAACAACCCACTCTCAAAGTGGAACAATTACTAAGTAAATCAGCAATGGCTCAAACTTTGGCACAGGCAAAAGAAAACATATGAACAGAGATCAATGAAGCCATCACAGAAATATGGCCTTCAATTTAGATTATTTTCGAGCAACAAGAGTTAATACAAAGATCCAAAGAGGCATTAAAACAAATAAAAAAAGACTTGGGACAGAAACTTGGGGAAGCAACAACCATCATCAAACTCTTGAATTCCAAAAACAAAGAAGAATTACAGCAACTGGGAATTCAAGACAGGATTGAAACTATTTTGGAAGTGATTAGGATGCATACCAAAAGGAACCTTATGCTACAGTTGGACAACAAATGTCAAAATCTGAAAACCAACATCCAAAGATTTCATAAGAAGATGCAGGTGCTGAACAGGAAAGGACTACCAAGACTGATTGATGTGGGAGCCAAGCTGATAAGGTTGAATGAGTACGAAGAAAAACTAGGCACTATTGCCCAAGACAAATCAAGATTTGCAGGTGTAAAAGGGCATATAACAGGGAAAGCATTCATGGAGGCCATAAAATTCGACTTGTTCATCAGTCATGAAATCAAACATTTGTTCACCATCAAGCCTACATTTCAGAAATATATAGATGTGCATGAGACCTATAGAAAATTAATCAAATTTTCTATCCCAATTGAAGACAGATGGGAGAAACTGTGTGAATTACTAGTGTGAAACATCTGTTTATCTTTGACAGCATGGCAAACAACACAACATATTTGGAGGTCCATTCATTAACCATCAGCCTGAAAAATAGAGCCAACGGCCACATCAGTTTCAACTTGCCTATTCTCTTGTTCTATTTTTTTTTGTAAACTGTTTTGATATTTTATAAAAATCTTGAGAGTTTCACTCAAGATATTTTTGATAAGTTTTCGTATAAATACTTCAGAATTCAAAGTATTAGTGTTGGGACTTGTTTGAAGAAAAGGACTAGTATTGTAAAGCAGCTCACAGAGCCATCATTGACCAGATTTTCAGTAATACAATGCAATGATTATAGGATTCTTGTGTCCATTTAATTGGTGAGGTGCATCTCTCTTTATCAATTTGTTTTTTCTCTGTTACCATATGTTTTTTTTTTGAAATCTGAATTATTCTAAGAAAATAAAGAACATAATTTGTTTAAATGTACACTCTGTCTCTGGCTTAAGAATAATTTTTATGTTTTCCACTGAAGATTAAAATCATAATTCTTAATTGCTCTGTTTTTAATTGGATGTCTAAATCTTTTCCTCTCCTCCACTCGACATATTTTAAAGGATCCAGTAAATTTGCCTACCCTGCCCTGTAATGTTAGCATGTCAACTTTGTATTTGAGCAATCTAAACCAGTGACTCCATTTTCCCAATGGTCCTATCTTCAAAATTTTAACCCAACAACACAAAAAACCCAAACTTGAACTTAATAGATAGCTTAATACCTTAATTAAAACAAAGCTAAATTATATAGAGAGATCCCTCTCTCGAAGCTTGGAAGGAGCTAGATTCCTAGTTTCCAAAGTGGTTCTAAGGTTACCTCTGTGATTTTCTCTGTAACCTCAAAAGTTACGGAGTGCTAAGATCTAAGCTTGTACTAGCAAGTTCTTGGTGTTTTCTCAAATGCTTCCCCAAATACCACTTTCAATGGTCTCTTTTGAAGCATCTCTCTTTGGTGCCATGGTAAAAATGATTTCTCGAGAGAAGCGCTCAACCAATACGGTACCTGCGGGACAAAAATACACTCGGGGAAAAAAAATGATTGACTAATGAGAGGGATTGCATGCAATTTACGTCAACAAGAAAGGAGGCAGCTATGGGAAGCTCGTGCATTGTGCGGTCCCAACAACCAAGGGTGCAACTTGAGGCTTGAGACTATGCGATGCGTAGTTCATCTGGGAAGTGACTTGGAGAGACTACACATTGCGCAATCTCAATGTCCGAGGTGACATGCTTGAGGCTTGGGCTGTCAGCGCAATGCGTACTTGAGTCGAGCATATACTGTGCACTCCGCGGTTCCCGAGACCCAAGCTCTCGGATTGAGCCTTAGGATTGCGAAGTGCCCGGTTGGTGTTAGGTATGAAAATCCACTCTAGCCCTAGGATGGGTCTAGTAACAAAGGGAACAATCTAACACCTACTTTCCTAGATTGTAAATGAACACAAATCATATGGAGATGGCCTACCTAAATATGATGCTAAGATCGTCGCTACTTGCCCAAGTATTTTTTTCCTTTTCTCTTCTTAGTTAAATCCCCATTGTCACCAACCCTCGAGTTACCTACACAAGTGATCAAACAACACAAAACATGAAAGGACTGACAAGCATTTTACATAAATAATCTATCTAGTTGATCACGAAGTACTAGAAATATAATCACGAATCATGGACAAGAGTGGAAAGTAAGAATCATTTGTATCATATTAATATAAGAGGAGGAGTTACAACCTTTGTGCTCTTGATGTCGAAGCTCTCCTTCAATGGGTCGGGATCCGGGCACGTCTCTAAAGCACTTGTTTCAACTTTTTATGCAAAGGCCAAAGGTCTCAACTCTCCTCCGATACCTATAGCAAAAATTCTCTCTCCGATGTTCTAACTAGCAGAGGTATGGAAGGATGTCCATTTTATAGTGATAGGAGAGGGAACATGGATCCACTTACGGTGGGGAAACAACTTATCTCCTTGGGTGGTTCCTCTTTTGTAGGAACAAGAAGCCCAAAGGGAGGAGCTCGGCCCTATCCCCATCGAAAAAACAACTTCAGCAATATCCGTTTCGAGGATATCTCTAAAACTACTTGCAAACTCCAACCGAGGAGATAGGGCGGGAGGGCATTCACGGATATTTCGCCTCTTAAAAGAGGGACGAGATCCGAGAGGCTACTTGGCCCTTTCCGGACTACGTCTACAGAGTGAAAGATAAACACACCAAGTGGGGTAGAACTAGAATGCTCAAAAATAACAATAGATGCATAATAGAAAGAGAATACAACAACTACGACAACAACGACAACTACGGCAAGTCAACTAGAGAACATAGAGAGAAAATGCTTGGAGCCATTTTATTAATGTGAGAAATGTAATGAAGTACAATAGGCGATCCTTCTCAAAAACAAGTGAAGAAAAACCCTCGAAAAATACCAAAAATGGTTTGCTCTATGAGTTGCGTTTCCATTTCTTTGGAAAAATGCCTTGTAGGCGCTCTCGCTTGCGAATCAGTCGAAAACTAGGAATGATCCTTGCGGAATGAGATGAAAATCGAGAAAACCTCCTCTCCTCGGCAACCCCACAAGATCCAAAAACCATTCCAAGAATGGCCAACCCCAAAAACCACCGAACGCCTCCCCGGTGAATTACGGCGGCCTCCAAGGTACAGCGCGGTGGTCGGATAGAAAGCAGTCAATCTGCCACAACTCGTGCCAAAAAACCTATGATGGGAAAAGGCTCGACCCTATGCTCGAAAATCCCGGTGGAAATCGCTGCAGAAACTCCCAATCCAAAGCTCACAATGGATGGTAGCATCCTCTCTCCCGCTGGTGCGCGGTCTCTGCTAAGCTCCCGGCTCCGCAGCAACCCAAACAATGAAACGACACACAAAATGCGAAAAAACAAACCTTGCCGAGCAGCACTCGAAGTCCCCCGGGGCCAAGGGTGAGATCTCCGCACGGAGACACTCGGTGCACTAAACGATGCTGCGGACGAGGCTAAACAACCATCGTGCTCAAGAAGACATAAGTCTCACTCCAAAATCATCAACTCAAGAATGATCCAAATGAGGAGGCTCGTCCATCTTTTATAGCATTGGTTTCCCTCTCAAAACCCGTCGTAGCCCTCTCTCTCCTCCACATCCTCATCCTTATACGCGAGAAGCTTCTAGAGTGCACGTAGGCCCCGCTCCTCTACGTGGTGTTTGGCCTCCTTGACCCCCTTGAGTCACAACGTTGTGCTACTAGGCGGATGTCTTATTCTACCAAAGTGAGTTAGACTCCTCTTTACTCACTTTTTATTTCGTCTACAAACCATAAACGAAAAGCTATACAAAAGTCGAATATTCCAATTATCATCGCTAATTAGGAATATTATAGCTCAACAAAATGTTGCTTGCCCTCAAGAAATTCAGTGATGGATCTTTGTAGAATCTTCTCGCTCTCCCAAGTGGAATCCTCATCAGCAAAAGTTGCTTGTCTGAACAAGCCTCCTCTCTAGGCGATGCTCCCTACGACATCGAAAAATGTGCACGGGTCCTCGATGTGCCACTGAAACCTCTCGACCTCTGTATCACACGATAAGAAGGGATCTTCAATGCCGGGATCCCAAAGCGATCTCTCACGGTACCAACCAACCAAGAATCCTCGGGATCCCACCGCCACCATGGCCAATAATAGCCCAAGTCCCACGTCGGACTATGACCGCTCCTCCGACTATGATCGATGCTCTCAGAGATGAAGACCATGACCCATGCCGCCTTTTTATACCGTGACTATATAGCTATCCCATCAGTCGTGTCACCAAATCATCACCTCTCTCCAATCCAAGTCGCGACTCAACCCCACGTCGATCCCTTCTCTGCTGAAATTGGGATGGAGTGCTGCCGAAGAAAAAGATGACTTGTGGCCCCCTACCATCTGGAATGCGTAACATCTACTATTTCCATGGGCCCTTGCTCTCTTGCGTTCTCCCTACAAAGAATACCGTACCATCGAGGGTACCAAATCATGATCTCCTGCCAGTCCATCCTGGAAGAAAGAATCCAATGTAGCAACAATAACCGCATATGGAACACGCTTGGAGTGGTACCGCCGAGCCCGTAATCAACTCCCACCGTTTCTGCCACATCCGCCAATGAACGTCGCCTATAGAAGGAAGCCCCTCTCTCTATAATGGGCCAAAGTGGGCAAGATATGTTGCAAGCTCCATCGATGTACTCTCCCGAAGTGCTACCCACTAAAAATACTGCAGCGGCTACGATGACTTCATGTACATCTATACGCCTCATCCCCGTGTCGACCCACAAACATGGATTCTCCACCATATCCAACAGCTCCTTCCACTCCTAATCAGAATGTCATGCTCACGTCATCTAATGGTCCCCTGCGCAGACAATCGCATCAACCTCCAACACCTCTAGAGGATATGGATCTCCCAAAGTCGCTGCCACCATACTCGATGTCGAGTGCATCCGATCGTCCCTCAATAGTGACCCCAATGTTGGCCGCATATCCCTCATCGAATCAATGTGGGCGCCCATAGATCTCCCCCAAAGGAATATCGTGCACCGTGTGAATAGTGTCCTCCTCGTCGACTCGGGCTCCATCACTGTCGCTCCCCAGCTGAATCGTCACAAGTGACTACTTCACCTAGAGTATCTCTACGCGAGTCTCGTGACTGCTCACCCCGGACAATGGAATGTAGCTCCGGTCTCTCGTCACCATCTCTGCATGGTCGCTCACTCCCCGAAGCATCCTTAAATGATCCTATGGACTCATATGAAAAGAGTCCTCACGGCATACGAAGGAATGCCCTCCTATTCTACCTCTGCCACCTCATCCGCGTTGAATATGCCATCCACCCTCTCGATAAAGTGTCGATACAATGTCTAGAGCCCGGACACATGCGGATGCTACCTCCTCTTGTACCGGTATCCTCTCTGCTCATGCATGATCTCGACATGCCCGAGGAAAAGTGATGCATGTATCCCTCATGACCCGCTCCCAAATCGTAGGCTCGGCGATGTCGATGTGCTACCTGCGGAGGATCATCTCATCCACGACCTGTGAGCGCCAACTAGTGCACCGACCCGGTGCACCCTTCATGAGAAGTTCTATCCCCTAGTGTAGTGCCATCCAAATATCTTGGGTGAGCCTGGCGTACCCGTTGCTCATGCCCCACGGTGCCAAAGGACAACAACGAAATCGGGCTGTGCCCGGTGAGTGATGTAGAAGAGGGTCGTGTGCGTGAGTCCCCACGGATACTATTAAGTATCGCTCATCCTGTCTCCCATCGATGCGGGTGAACTACTCCCAAAGGTAATCCTGGTGTCTCCGTTCGTGAGTCTCCCCTAGAGCGCAATACTTAAAACCTGCTCGTGCAGCCTCCGTACGCCGCGCATACCACCAATCATCCATGTACCCCTAGACATGCCACCGCACGCTAAGGCATACCCTTGTACAACCTATTTGGGTACCCCATGCTCTTGTTGTACCACCCATGCCGAGTCTCGTGCCTTGATCGTGTCCGAGCATTGGTCACTCTTCGTGCTCTCAATGTGATGTAGGACACTCCTACTCCACAATGCGGTCCAGACACACTACGGTACACCACCATGCAACTCCATGTCCACTAGGTAGTACACGCGATCAATGCTAGAGGCTCCCCACACATCCCTGGATGTGATGACCTAGAGCTATGCCTCTGCATGTGGGACTATCCCCAATCGGTATCATCGTCTCCATCATCGCATCACTATACTCAGTGACTAATGGATCATTGTTTGGTCAATTTAGTGTGTCATCAAATTGCTACATTTAATTTGTCAATCCGGGATTCGTAAGTCGATGAAGTGTGGTGCACTATATGTGCAAGATAACCTATCTCTTACTTTTTTGTCGTTTTGGATTTTTGTGAAATTCTAAAAGACAAGGATGGAGACAAATATTCAAGACAACAATGTCTTTCTAATGATTTTCCAAACTTCAAAAGAATTTTAAAGTTACACAATGACAAAATTAATTCTTCAAAGAAAATGAAATTAAAGAAAATGAAATTGCATCACTACTCTAGTCAAACAAACAATGAACTATCTTGATCATGAAACTCATTATTCTTGCTGCTCTGTTCAAACATAAAAGAAACTATCTTTGAAATAAATCCAAAAGTTGCAACAAAGTAAATCTAAATCAAATTACATCAACTTATCTTCGATCCTCATCATTAGTCTAGCTATGATTTTCGGAGGTAACCATAAACAACTTGAGTAACTTTGGATATCTAACTTGTTTGAGAAAAGTAAACTAATATCAAACTACACATTCATAATTCAATCCCTCACCATCAGTCCAATACTGTGGCTTTCGAGAATAGCTGAAGATGTCATGAGCAATTTAATATATCTAACTTGCGGAAAGTAAACTAATATCAAACTACACATTCATAATTCAATCCCTCACCATCGATCCAGTGGCAATGGCTTTTCGGAGGTGTCTGTAAAGATGTCATGAGCAATTTAATATATCTAATTTGCGGAAAGTAAATACAATATCAAAACTATACATTCATAATTCAATCCTCACCATCGATCAGACTATGGCTTTCGGAGGTAAGCGAAAATGACATGAACAATTTGATATATCTAAATCTAACCTCTTGAAACAAATGTACAAAATTGAAATAAAACAAAAGCAAGATGCGAAATTAAACAGAAACTCAGAAAAGTAAATTAGCGACGTAACAATATTAATTCCACATGTCATTAGTCAAAAAAGTTATAAATGCTCCTAGGCACTTTATTACATAACCGAAACAAGAACAACGTCGATCATCAATAACATAAAACATGAAAGATTATGGGACGTAGCAAGATGTGAAACTACAGAAAGATTATAAACGTAAAAATGAAGTACATATATACCAAGTTATGAAAGATGCAAATGTATAAACATGTGAATGAATTATGGCACAATGAGCTTAAAGAAATAAAACAAGAACTATACAATAATGCACAAAACCTCGAGCGTGTGCGGGCCCTCTACACCGGCCTTGACATGAACCTTCAAGTACGAATTACGTTTTGAAATAGATACTTCTTATATATTAAAATGCGGTCATATGAAAGGTGATATTACGGCACGGTGGCAACGTAATTACATTACAAAGCTATGCGAAAGCTAATGGAGACTAATAAAAACTAACTCTTATGCGTATGCAAACGCGTGATTTATCTTGAAGGTGATATAACTAATTCCTACGTTTATGCTGATGGAGAACACGTAAACCAGCATTAGTCAGTCTAGGATCATGGCCGCGTTGAGGGAGTAAATCTATGAAGAGTGGATGTTTGAATTAAAACTTATGGAGCCATGTACGAATTGATTTTGTCTCCTGGTCAGCCGGCCTTCGTCTCCACGTGAGCGACGAGTCACATCACCGTGGGACTCTACGGTTGACTTCCACTTGGCCACCTTTGACCGTAGCCTCATAGGTGAATTTGCTCAAGCCAATAGGACACGATCCATGTCCACATCATTTTATGACTTGCCCATGTGGCACCGTTTTCCTAAAGACACCCCGTATCATAGAGTTTCACAAATGGGTACGCGGAGAAAGTTGCGGTGCGAAAGTAGCAAGATTCGCATGACTAAATGAAAAATCTAAATCAAATAGTAGACACAAAAATATAGTTAAAAATATTTTAGATGCTCTTTTGCAATTAATATACAATGATATTGACAACCCAGGAGTTGGAGTGAATGAAAAAGGTCTAGGATGTATAAGAACAATGCAGTTGAGACTCAACATACCCCCAGAGGTGTTGCATCCTCGTACAGCCAAAATATGATAATCCTTCTTGATTCCATATGCTTGACACTTCGGCCCGGTACATCCGGCCCTCTCCTCTTCTTCCTTGGTCTTGCCAACATCCTAGGCTTCTTCATTAAGCATCTCAATTTGATATTAACTAGTGCTGCAGCAACCACGGCATTTTCTTTTTTCAATTTCTTGTTCTTCTTCGCATATTCCCGGATGTAGCATGGTATTATCATGAATGATTTTGTCAATTCCTCTTTGTTCCTTCAATGTCTCATTTTCATTTTTAATGTGTTTATTTAAAAGCTCTAGCTCAAAGACTTCTGTTTAATTGATTGGACTAAATCATCACATGCTTGTGTGAGGCTGAATGGACGGGAAATCTTGGGACACATAGTACTTTTCTAAAGATTCTATATAATCATATATTTCACATTTAGCAGGGTCTATATCGGGTGTCATTTTTATTCTGTGACTGTCCCCAAAATGCCGTGAAGAGTTATCTTCAAATCATCTGAGTGAGAAGGCTCATCAACATCTTGCTGAGAATGGGATGGTATTTATGTTCAATATGGAATGAAATGGAGCAGTTCACTAAGCCGTGAGGAGGTGAGATGGACTATTAATTGATGGGGCTATTCGATGTTCTTCTCCAAATCGATGAAATGGAGTCCTTTCATTTGCATTTCTCAATTTCCCCTTAAGTACGGGGCTTTCTTCTCACACACGCGTTCCCACTATCTTTTTGCTTTTGTTTCCTTTTCTCTTTCTTCTTGGCTATGAATGCTTGTTCTTGAAGATGAACCAATCTCTGCGGATAACACTTGATGATCTTCTTCTTTGGAAGAGGAGTTTGATGTATAGCCTCAATAGTTTTTCTCTCTTTTGATGTTATTGGCTTTTTACCCTTATTTTCTTTCTTCTTCCTCTTTGACATTCTCTCTTCCCTATCAGTTCTTTCAATTGTAGTAGTAGGAGTATTTTGAATTTCATCATTTGTTCTTTTCTCCTACTCCTTCTTGATGTGTTACCTTGAAATTTCTTGAGTGGGATTACTTTGAGTTTCATCATTTATTCTTTTCTCCTACTCCTTCTTGATGTGTGCTACCTTCGGGAATTTCTGAGGTTCCTCAAAATTTCTAATCAAAAATTGTTCCCATGTGTCTTTCTTCTCCTTTAACTCTTTTTCAATCAAAATTTTACAAGGCTTGTGGTGATATAGATGTGGTTCTACATCTCCTAAATGTTCCCGAACGATCACGGACATCTTCTTCCAAACTATTTAATAGAAATATATGGGAGATTGAGAGTTTGATTATCTAGAAAATTCATCGGCAATACGGCCTTAATTTCTCCCCTTGCGTTCCAAAATGGCCTTCACGGGTAATGAATTTTTGAACAACCGGCGGCAAGTAGCCCATTCCTCTTTCAAAGCATGAACGGGAATTCCTCTTTTAAAAAGAGTTATGTCCATACCTTGGTTTCGTAGATTATTCTCCGGAGCTTCATCACTAATGCTTTTATTCTTAAACCAACGCTCACCCTCTTGAGGAAGTTAGTGGCCGGTTTGCTATAGATGCTTAAGTTCACCGCAAACTTAAGGTCTCCAATCTCTATAGGGCCATTGAACGACTTTGCAAATGCTTTTGTCACTTCTTTATGATAGCCTCACGAACTTTTGGATAAACGCTGACCACTTTTTCTTTCTTCAATATATCACGACTTGAGGATATCCCTCCATGAATTTAGGTCATACAGTTCTTGCTCTTAGCAATTTTCCATCCTTCTTCTGCTCTTCAAAAATTTGCTTGCGTGAGGGTTTAATGGAAGTAGAATGGGCGAATGCAATGAGCACAATGAGCGTAGGTAGATATCGGAGAGTGGGTATACGGTACGTAGTGTAGCAGAGAGAACGAAATGGAGTGAGGCGGAGCAGAGAGGTTTCGTGAGCACGAGCGAAATCTGGCTTGTGGGTCATGAACAATAGGAAGAGTATAACACATGTTGTGATGTTTTGAAATTTGGTGGCTGCAAAATAAATGTAAACACACCCAAACAACGGTATAGATTTTATGCGGTGAAAGAGCCGTGGTCAAAATCGGCTACGTCTCATTGTCACTAGGTGGAATATCGGAGTATGAGTGAAGATCGGGGGTTTAATTATGGAACACGTTTGAGAATGAATGCGGGAGGATCATATGGAGATCGTGAAGGGTTATGGAATTTATTAATATAATCTTCACATAATGGATGGGCTGTCTGGTTTAGAACTATATAAAAATGTATTTTCAATGCCTATTTGAAATGAATTTCTCCTTACCTTAGATCTTTGCCTTTTCCTTGGTCTTCATTTATTGCTCTATATTTGATATCATGAATGCTCCAGCAATATTCATTTTTGGTCACTATACCTGTATTTTATTTCATGATTATGGAAATAACATGCAGTACATACATTCTTTTGAAGCAGTGGTAATTTCATGAATACATACATTTTGTAGGCAGACTATGATGAAGCAGGATGTCATTGTAGGCATGCTGACTATTATTTTTGGTGAATAAATGAAACGGATGACAAATAAACTAGATGGAAGTAGTCATGAAAAAATTTTATTGAAGATGGACAATCTCAGATAAATGATGAATGAAGTGATGGGTGGTCTAAAGCTTGTGAAATGAGAAATTTTTGAAAATATAAATTCTAGAATTACAGATTTTCACCTATTTTATGTAAACTAAATGGTGAATTGGTTTTCAGCCTTATACAATTTTTAAGCAGAAAGAACAAAGCTAGCAGAATTTCGGTGGAGAAAATTCTTATGCCATTTGGTCATTTCTTGGCTGTTTGCAAATAAAATCTCTTTGAGAACAACTATGATAAACTTTCAATGCATGGCCATTTTCACAATAAGAGAAGTTTTAGCTCATCAATAGTCTTGACTCTTACAGCTCCATTGCTAAAGATCTTGTCAATCCTATGTAGTAATGATGCAGAATACCTTGAAAATCTTTAAACTTAGAATCGACAACAATGCCCAATCTCTTCTTGAAACCTTCCTCTTTCGTTTACTTGTCCTTGCCACCATTTAAACTCTTTATTGAACTAGATCAGTTCTTAAAATTGCTTCTTTTACGATCTCATCTAGCTCATTTTAAGCACTTGCTCCATTCTATGCTTTTGGGCTTAGATAAGTCCATCCCTGACTGAGCCCCACCATCTTGAAGGTCTGACTTGGAACTCATTAGGAACAGACTTTCCATAAACAAGTTCCTCAGAAGAATGTCATTGTATTTCTCATGTCTCCAGTGCATGGGCCCACAAGGCTTGAAGCCTTCCATAATCTCTTATGCCAGATGAATGGTTTGTGTGTCCTTTCAAGACTTTGTTGTGTGGACTCACTTGACCATTTGCTTGCGGATGGTAAGGAGTAGATCATACATTGCTTGATTTTGTATTCTTCCATCAATTTCTCCACCAGTTGGATGTGAATTGGCTACTGATATCTTCATTCTCACAAAACACCAAGCAGTAAAAATATATATACAAAGAAAATGAACAACCGAATTTTCGTGCTTGGTCTATTCTTTGGCTTCTACCCATTTAGTAACATAATCAATACAAATAATATATGCTTCTTGCTTGATAAGTGATTAATAGATCTCTACTAGTAAATCTAAAGCCCATTTTCAGAAGTTTCCAATGAGCACACAGCCAGTTTTTAGTAGATTTATTTTGAAAGGTAAGTTTCTCTCTTTGCTTGGTATCCACACCTTTTGACATATTGTTTTGCATCTTTGAAGAGGAAGGCCCAACAATAATATCCACAAAGAGGATTTGCATAGGCGTCATTTACAAAATTAATACGCATGGTTCATCGCAAACATGCCTTAAGAATATCAGGCATTTCATCTTCGACATCTTGATCTGCAAGATCTGACCACATTTTAACGAATTGTTAAATCATGAATATTTTGAATATCTTTGAATATTTTGATTTTCTTGGAAATAATGTGAAAGCAGTTTCTGTAATAAATAGTTACCATTATCACTTCAGAATGTAATAATTCTTTACCAATACTAAAAGTATTCATAAAGTATCCTCTCGAATCTTCTTTAGTATTGAATCCTAGACAAGAAATCAGCTCTTGTATTTTTGCTCCCATAGTCTATCCAACAGTAATATTGATTCTTGCAAAATTAAAGTATCTTAATACTCAACATTAATGTATATTTTGTTCATTAAATATCTAATTGAATGGTGGTATGAATAAAAATTTCATACTTTAATGCTGTAATGTCTAAACTTATTAATTGCATGAACAACAACTAAAACTCTTTAGATCAGTATAGTTCAACTCTTCTTGATCAAATTTTCTTGTAGTATAATAAATGGCATAAGGAACTAAATCTTTGAAGCCATTAGCTCTAGAAACATGTCAAAACATCGTAGAAATATGAAGAGTTTCATTAGTCACTATCGAATGATGATTGAATGTTACCCATTTCAGATTTCGTGATTAACAATGAGATCCAACAAATTCTGATCTTTTGTAAAGCAATTTGAAGAGTGGAGATGCTATTTTAGTGAAGTTTTCTATAAATCTTCGCAGTAACGAATTATCCTAGCTTCTAACATCTCTTTGACAATTTGGAATAGGTAACTTGGAGATGACTTCAACTTTTGATCTATCAACCTTAATCCCATCTCTGAAATATGATGTCCTAAAACAATACCTTGATACCAAACATCATAAAGAATTTTTCATGGCTTAATGAAAGGTTTGTTTCTTTACATCTTATAAGAAATTTTTCCAAGTTTCTAATGCCTCTTCAAATGAATTACCATAAGCGTAAAATCATCCATATAAACCTCTACACAATCATGGATTAGATCGAGAGAAAAAATTCCTGAAATCTTGCTCTTTGGAATGTTGCAGTTGCATTACATAACCAAAAGGAAGCACTAGGTAGGCAAAAGTTCCCCATGGACAAGTAAATGTGGTCTTATGTTGATCTTGAGGTGCTACCTGAATTTGATTATAATAACCACTAAAACCATCCAAAAATGAAAAAGTACTTTTACGCTAATTTATCTAATACTTTGATGGTAAAGACAAAGAGAGATGTCGCTAAAGTTGCTTTGTTCAAGATTACATGACAAATGCACCTCAATTTTATGATTTCTTTTAGGTACTGCTATAACGAGAGGAAGAAACCTGAAGCTATGCGAAATTGGATAAATGAAGTTTACATTGAAATGATTTTGGAGCTCTTCTTTCCACTGTCTCCTAGATTTGGATTCATCTTTTGAGGTTCAATACAATTGGTCTATAGCATATCAATAGATATGATGGATGCAAGTCTTGAGATCTATTACTAATATGATGTATACATACAATCTTGGTGAATGTTTTACCGTTTTAAGTTGATTCTTCTTGTTGTGAGCACCAAATGTTGATATTCAATGTTTTCTTGGAAAAATCTCAATGGTGAAACCTACCAAGCTCTTTATGATAAAAAGACATTGTCTTGATGATAAATATTCTATCATGAGATTCCAAGCTGCGAAATTGTGTGGAATCATATTCTAAAGATATCTCAAAATTTTCTAATGTGTTGGAATTTGACTATCCTCATTGTTTAAAATGGTAAAAACGGATTGTATAGTGTCTATCATCATCAACCCATTCATTATCTCTATACGTGATTGCTTTCTTTGGAGGGATACAATTGAATTTCTTTAATGAATTACCATTAGAAAGTAATACATATCCCAGAATCTACAACCAATAGCGTAGTTGTGGCTAGCCAAGGTCTTCCTAGATAAGAAGTGGGTGCCACTCCTAGATATGTAGAGATCAAAATCATAGAAATCGGATATTCCCAGAATCTAGGAAGGCGAATATCTAATACACCATGTCGTTTTAATAATTGATGAATACTTGAATTCGATAAAATGAGATTATAGAAATAAGTTAAGTTTTAAAGCACAGTCCATAAATGCATCTACTCAATCCTTGTCATAATTTAGAATTTCTATCCATTTTATATGTGTCTTGACAATTGGACTTCCTGGATCTACATATGCACGTAGTAGTTTTTTCCCATCATAATATCTGCAATTTTCCTACCAGTGGATTCTTCTTGTGTCTTTTAGTTTCCTTCTGGTCTTTTAAACTCAACTCCTTTATTGTTTTTGCTAGAATAGGAATCTCTCGAATGGCTTGTAACAAAGGAATCTTGATACAAAATTCTTCAGATTCATCTAGAAAATCATAGTTAAACCTCCGTTGTTTTTCCCCACCTTATTGTTGTAGTCTTTGGAAAAGTGTAGATAAGAATCGCAGTTATTTTCAACTATAAATTGTGGGTATTACTTTTCTTTTCTTTGATGTTGGACGAAGAAGATTTTGAAGATGCTTTATAGAGCCTCATTGACATTAGAGTCCTCCTCGAGTATCTTGTTCGAATATACATGAGAAGGTTTTCTAAAACTCTGCAAATCTGAGTTGCACATCGTTGAGAGGAACAATCATATAGGTAGGAAATTGTTGTCCTTTACCATGTAAGTATTCGAGGATTTTTTATTGTTAAGAAGTTTGGCAATGGCTTCAATTTGGAAGTTGATTTGTCTTTTTTTGGTATGGGAGCATGAGTTGAGGATTTTGATTTTGTTGAGAAGAAAGGTTGTTGTTGTGGAAATGGCAATGAAAGTTGTGGATTTGGGTTTGGAAGTTGTGGAGCTTGTTGATTTTGAAAGATGTAGGATATTGATAAAATTGAGCAAATATCCCATAAGGATTTTGCATCCCTTGTACCATGGCTGATATGGATTTTGATGTTGGGGCCAGGTTGTTGCGAGATTCCAATTTGGTGGGTTTGAAGATTCATAGGGTTGTTAAACCCTTGAGTTTGTTGTCCTGCCAGGTCTTTTTGCAACAAAACGAGAGATTCTCTTACAATTTGGATCTTCTTGAAAGACGGCTTTGAGTCCGAGAATTGATGGACAATCCTTGGTCTCATGATTCTCTGACGCAAATCATACATGTTTCTACAACTTTTTGCATCCAAGGAAATTCCCTTAAAGCATGTTTCTTCTACATTTCGGACAAAAAGATGGCTCTGCTCATTTGCAGCACTACCTTGTTTTTGATTTTAAGGGTGTCTAGTTGTTCACTCAGGCTCCCTAAGATATCAGTTTTGAATTCATCAAGCATGTTACCAATCTCCGCCCTACTTCTTGATCCGAGTTCTGATTTGTTAACCTAACAGAAGGATCCTAAGGCCTTTCCATAGTTTTGATTTTCTCTTGAGAGATGGACACATATGGATTACTGTTATGCCGAAGTGGAAGTTGAGAAATGTCTACTTTTATCCATGTGTTTAAAATATCTTTCTAATTTCATCTCTAATGGCTTTTAATATGAGGGCTTTCAAGGTTCATCATCCTAAGTTGCTCATCTTTGCTCTTTTCAAGTTGTATTGAAATCTCTCAAGTAAATCTTCCAAGTTTCGTCTTCTTTTTGCATCATTTCCAGATACCTCATCCTTGTGATTAATTTGACATACAAACAGATGTCAAATATATGTCAAAAATGTTTGTTTCATATCATTCCAAGTCCCCAATAGATTAGGTAGCTAATCCACCATTGTTTCCTTTGACTCCCTTCAAAGTTGGAAGGAAACGTTTGGAGTTTTTGAGAGTCTTCCATATAGTCATAGGTTAGAAGCCTGACTTTGAAAGCTCGACATAAATGTTTGGGGATCCTCACTTAGCAATCCCACGCCAAAGTTAGGAAGGACGGATGGTGAGATATTTTTCATTGTTGTATGAGTTTCCTCATCAACTATAGGGGAATCAAACGGTTGTCTCCTTCCTATTTCTTCCATTATTATCTTCACCATTGTTGTGTCTCCATTGTTCCTCCTCCTCTGCACTCTACCTCTACCTCCAAATCCATCTATTATTTCCTCTGCCATGATAGTTTTAGAGTCCTTTTGATGCCTACCTCTTGGTTCTTCTATCGAGAGGATGAGAAGGATCTCTTTGTTTTCTAAATGGGATTTAGTAGGTGGTATGGAGAATCCTCTGGTGTTGCTCCTTGAATTCCAAAAATCTTAAGGCTAGGGGTAGATGGTGGTGATTCTTGTCTATGCCTTGAAGAAGATGGAGTTGTGAAAATCGGGTGGCTTTAGCTATCAACCTTCCCAATCTCTTCCTCTGTATGTATTTTTTTTTTTTATAAAGTTGGGCTAATAATTCTCTTTACGATCTTCCGGAGTCCACACTAGGTGCAAGAAGAGAGCATACTTAAGAAATTACTAAACCAATAACTCTCTTTTCTAATCCTCGAGATCACACTAAGTGCAAGAGGAGATCATACTTCAAGACGTTATCAAGTTTCCCTTCTTTTATTATTTTGTTTTTTTAAGAAATTGGCTACCTAGTTACACTTCCCAGACAACGAAACCAAATGTTTGGTCAATTTAGTGTGTCCTAAATTGCTACATTTAATTTGTGTTCAAGGATTCGTGGTAAATGAAGTGTGGCACACTATATGTGCAAGATAACCTATCTCTTACTTTTTGTCGTTTTTTGGATTTTTGTGAAATTCTAAAAGACAGGATGGAGACAAATATTCAAGACAACAATGTCTTTCTAAATGATTTTCAAACTTCAAAAGAATTTTAAAGTTACACAATGACAATTAATTCTTCAAAGTAAATTAAAAGAAAATGAAATTGCATCACTACTCTAGTCAAACAAACAATGAACTACTGATCATGAAACTCATTATTCTTCTTGCTGTTCAAAAATCCGAGAAATTGTTTCTTCTAATTCCAACCTTCAAAATTTGACCCTTTGTAGTTTGGCCCTTTTCCAATTTCGTTTTTTGGCAAGCTGTAGTACAACTGCTTCATCGTTTCTTTCCAAAATTTTTGGCCTGCAACAGGTCTCTTTCTCGATATCATAGACCACGGGCTAAGCCGGAACTATGCTACGATACCTTTGTAATATCACGTTTAGGATATCTCTGCTCACACAACTCCAACTAGAGATAGATTGGGAGGGAATTCTTGGATATTTCTCCTGCGAAAGAGGGACGAAGATCAAGAGGCTACTGGCCCTTTCCGGACTCACAATGCAGAGTGAAAGATAAACATACCAAGTGGGATGGAACTAAGGCCTGTCAAAGCCAACAATAGACATATAATGAAAGAAGATACAACAACTACGGCAACAACGACAACTACGACAACTCAACCCGGAAGAGAACATGAAGAGAAAATCTTGAGGCCATTTTGTATATGAAAATGTAATGAAACACAATGAGTGATCTTGCTCAAAGAAAGTGCGGAACACCCTCGGAAAATACCGGAAATGGGCGCTCTATGAATTGCATCAATTTCTTCGGAAAAATCTTGATAACTTCTAGCCCCCTCTGAAGATCAGCGAAACTAGGGGCTGATCCCTTGTTAGAGTGAGATGAGAAAATCAGAAAACCTCACCTCTCCTCGGCAACCCGAAAAGATCAAAACCATTCCAAGGAATGGCCAACCCCGAAACCACCAGAACTACCTCCCCGGTGAATTACAAGCCTCCAGTACATCACGATGGCCCGGATGGCAGGCTGAAATACGCCACAACTCCCCCAAAAACCTCACGATGGAAAAGGTGACCCTCTACTCGAAATCCGGAGTGAAATCGCTGCGAAACCCCCAATCGAGAAGCTCCTCCACAATGGATTTATTGTCACTCTCTCCCGATTGATTGTGTGATCTCTCTAAGCTCTAGCTCCGCAACAACAAACAATGAAACGACACATAAAATCTTTGAAAAACAAACCTTGCCGGGCGGCACTTGAAGTTCCTAGGGCTAAGGGTGAGATCTCTGCATGGGAGACACTCGGTGCACTAAACAATCTTTGTAGATAGGCCAACGGCCCGGCGTGCTCAAGAAGACATAAGTCTCCCACTCCAAAATCATCCCAACTCAAGAATGATCCAAATAGAGGCTCCTCCATCTTTTATAGCATTCGTTTCCCTCCAAAACCCATCGTAGCCTCTCTCTCCTCACATCCTCATCCTTATCGTACGAAGCTTCCTAGAGTGCACGTAGGACCCCCTCCTCTACGTGGTGTTTGGCCCCTTGACCCTTGAGTCACAACATTGTGCTACTAGGTGGATGTCTTATTCTACTAAAAAAGTGATTAGACCTATTTACTCACTTTTATTTATTTACAAACCATAGAGGGGGGGGGGAAATGACAAAACTATACAAAGTCGAATATTCCAATTAGTTGTCACTAATTAGGAATATTACACAACCAACTCTCCACCCCTATTCTTTGGAGGCACTTAGTGGTTCTATTTGAATGGTGAAGGAAAATTTTCGATGGAGAAAATTAGGTTGAAGACGAGAGAAGGTTCGAAAATTGGAAGAATGTCGAAAGCGCAAGATTAATTTAAACAATTATGATTGATTTCTAGAGTTCGGCAATGTACGGAAGCGAGTGAATGAAAATGAAGGTTTAAACATGTTGTTTAGTGATGAATTTATAAACATTTTGGTTTTACTTCCCGTTATAAAGGGAACGAGTACATTAGATTTAATGGTTAACATTTAATTTATTGGGTGGTTATATGGTAGTGGGAATTTATTTGATTGGATAGTGGCACGGTCATGTGGCATGAAGCAGATAATTAGGCGAAGCAAGTGGTTTCATTCAATGGATAAGCGAAATTCGGAGGAGGGGTCCATCGGTGGTAAGTAGTTTATGGGAGGGGGGGGGGGGGTGGGGGGGGGCACGAAATCTTATGTGGTTTCCTACATATCGGTGGGATCAAGTTATGTAAACCATCCATTTGGGAACCCCCCCCCGAAGTTAAGTTTCACAAATGTGATGAAGTACACCGCGATTAATTATGTGGTACATCAGGGTCAGACCATTAGTGTGGTAGATGTGAGGTGACAAAGCGATGAGTGAAAATGTTTGTAGGCAGTTAATGAATACATTTGGGATATTAAGGATATTGAGTGTGTGTTGTGACTTGGATTAGTGATGGATAGGGGTATGCTCTTCTCATATCGGTAGTGGAGGATGATGCGTGGGATGATTCCTATGGTCACGTGAATGATTTTTTTCAAATTTTTGAAGAACAAATAGCCATAAAGCATGCGATTAAGAAATTATTTTATGACAATGTCTAACTGCTACTAACAAATTCGAAGCAGTTATGAAATTTTATGACATCTGAGTTTTATTCAAACTATAAAATAAGCTTGCTCCTTCAACCGAGACTTTGTGAATGTAATGAACAAAAGTTTGCTTTATTTGATAATGGAAATGTAAAGATTTTCCATAGGTAGTTAAAAACCTAAAATGACCTATATGAGATGAAAAAACAATGACTTTAGACCTCTAAATGGTGATGAAATGATGTGAGCATCATATCAAGATGAGACTTCTTCATTGACAAAAATTATTGCTGAAAACCAAGCTGAAAAAGCAAAAACATTTGACTAATGAAGTGAAAAAATCTCAAGAGAGTAATTTTTATTGCTAATAAGCTGAATCTAACATTG
The DNA here is from genome assembly GCA_034641835.2 of Pinus albicaulis. Lineage (NCBI taxonomy): Eukaryota > Viridiplantae > Streptophyta > Pinopsida > Pinales > Pinaceae > Pinus > Pinus albicaulis. The sequence goes on along the minus strand of CM076578.1, from coordinate 1,213,683,826 downwards.
AAAACAAATTTGAGGATGGCGACTACTTGAGGAGATGTCGAACACGAGTAGTTCAAGTAACCTTACAATTGGAAAATGGAATCAAAGAAACTGGACTATGAATGATTCAAGCGACATGACTAAAGAAAAGCTGATAACCTTAAACGTAGACTAACTTAGAAACTTTACTTGAAGATACTACTAAAAAAATTATAAATTGAGCTTATTACTACACCTATTCTAACATATGTATACATCACTTTGTCAAGTGAAACAGACCAATGCAATATATAATTTGAGTTGTTAATTGAATTCTATGTGAGTGATTGCTTATGAGCGGAAAGGAGAACTGCGAAAGGAAACTCCCATGAATATTTGTAATCGAGATTAGTCTGAATGAAATGCAAAGCATGAGCCCACCATTTGACATCAAGAATGCTACAAAAGAGCTTCATTGGAATAAATTTTGATTTCCTACTAACCCATCTAACACATTACTGCTCTTCTCTAGGTTGTATGAATATGAAATTTCATCTTTATCCTTATTTCTTGATACAGATACAATTTTCGGATGAAATTTGGAATGAAACTCTTGTTGAACAAAGCGATGATGTTAATTGCTTATTGGTCCCTTTATCATCTCTTGTTTTGAAACTCATTTCTAATTAATAGAGAAGAACTTTGATTGCATAAATCATCTAAAACATCGGCTATCGATCATGTAGAACTTGAAAACTGTTGCAACTTATTATTCATTGATTCAATGAGACTACATGTATTTACCTTTTTAGTGTTGGTTGTCAATTCTTCGAGTGCTTCTGATTCTATCTCGGCATCTTTTCATTTTTCTTGGATTCATACTCCTCCAATTCATATTCTAAATCTCCTTGAGCATAAAACATTCCTCAAATTATTAAACATGACAATCTTGTCCTCTTTATGAAAGAAAAAAGTGCTTGTGAAAATTTGATCTCCTTGCATGAAATCGTCTTCAAAAATTGGTTTATATACTTGACTTCACGTATATTTTCATCAATCATGATTGTCATCATTAAATTTAGATTTTCATTTTCAATAATGGAAAGATATTGGCTCACAAATTCTTGATTATGTGAGCATTCTGAAATATAAATTTTCTTGAGGCTATAACATGGTTGTTCAAGAGTTGATCTATCTCATCTTCAAATAGAGGGGGAGAATTTGGTTTTATGGCAGAGATAACTTTGGCTTGCTGATTTTCATCTTCGGGATCTGAAATTTGCATTTATTGTTATCGGTGCAGTCTTTCTCATCCAAAGAAGAAACTTCGATTCTTTTTTAGAAAGAAAAATCATTAAGGGCTTCTATGATCTCATAATCCATAAATTCTGAATCCTCATCAATACTTTCAAGATTGAATGAAACCCTCAAAACCATCACAACAATTTTTGACAAAGATGGATAATGCTATTTATAATTCTAAAAAAATGCGAATGAAAATCCTTTAAAGAACTTATATCCTAACATTTTGTTTTCAACCATTCATACCAAGTTCTTGCATTATCTTCCGGAAGTAGCCATCAAATATATTCATCGAGCAATCCTCATGAAACTTAAGAAGTTTGTGTTTATGTATATGCATATGAAACTTGATCAAATGCAAGTCGACATCATATTTATTTTCATCTTTGAACATGGGAAGATAAGATAACCAATCTACATTTGGGGTTCCCATGTTTTGGCAGTTAGCAGAGACCAAAATATGAGACAACATGGTACTTTGGGGATGCAGGTCCTTCTCATGGACCCGGAGAAGGGATCCCTTCAATGAGACAAAGAATGATATATCTTTACAACTCACAATGAGATATTAGGCAAGTTATGAAGCACAAAGAGGGGTTTAAAATGATCTGGTTGGTTGGTTGCTGGGTTGGTCATGAGATCATAGACTGAGAAAGTGATGGGAGGAAAGGAACAAAACAGCAGTATGCTTCAGCAAAGGGGATAGGTCAAGAAAGTGCCATCAATTGGGCTATGGAGTCATGAAAGGTAATTACATGCAACAACTAGCCAAGGCTTTCAGAGGGAAAGTCATCTACACTAAAGGATATTTTTAGATAGATGGTGGGATGGAACATTAAGGATTGAAAGTGAGAGAAGGAAAGCAACCCAATTTCTGTCTTTAGATCAGGTCAGAGGTCATTTAACTCCAGACCTGCTTGGACATACTCAAAGGAAAATCTCAAAGGAGGGACAAAGGGGCAGCTTATAGATCAGACCAGAGGTCATTTAACTCCAGGTCAGCTTTAGCATGCTCCAAGGGAAAACATAGATAAGTTTGACAGAGCCAGGGTCTATAGATCAGAGAAGGACTTTGAACCTTCAATGCTTTGACACCAGCAAGAGATCTTAGAAAGGCTAGCTGGTCACACAAGGATCCTAGTGGATAGGGCTAACTCTAATCCCCAGTGTTCCCAAATCTTCGAGCTTAAACCCAACAAGAACAACTAAGTAGCAAACCCCGAATTCATACTTCAGCTAGCAAGCAATAACATCCGCTACACTAGTTAAATTAGTTGAATTTACTCTTAGATTCAAAATCAGCAGAAAACATTTAAGGAAAGGAGAGCAGAGACATAAGGTACCTAACAAGGGTAAATCCTATGCCATATTTCTGATGCAAGCCAACAGAAATGAAACAGTATGAAAATGTAATAAACAGTGTTAGAAAAACATCATCAATAGTAATAGACCAGGATCCTGTGAAATGTGCTTGATTAATTGATGCAAAACTAGTCACATACACTGAGCTCAATGGCTGTTACAATCCAAAATTATCCTCCCAGCCTACTACAATATAAAATACTCTGCTACTTTCTCCCAAAATTGTTCTAACAGTCAAAACTGAATCCCTCTAACTACAATCGGCAAAAACCGAACAACAACCTTTTACAATACGTTCTTCAGGATTCTTATAGGAGAAAAGAATAACAGGAGTATATGTAAACTTAAATGCAGCATTAAATTCTGAAGCAACAGGAGGGCCGAGGCCTCGTTCTGTTTTAAATGTCTAAGCATTGAACTTCTGCACTCTTTGGATGAAAGAGTGGTCTTCGTCAGGCCGCAATTTACTCCAGGTATGTCTTTGATGTACTTGTTGTAGCCTTTTGCAGAATTTTGGTGAATAAACCGAGCTGTATGGACAAATGTGAGGTCTGCCATACTGCATAACTAATGCACTGGTAGCATAGGACTGTTGTTAGGGCAGAAATATTCTTAGGAACACGGCATAGATAAAAGCAATATGGATACTGTGTCCTTTTATGGAAGAACGTTCTGCTGATATGGAAACCCTGATAGTATGGTTTTCTGTGCATTGGACCTTTTGAGCGATCCACGGGGTCTTTGATTTTGGTACTTTGCCTTTGAATAATTGGATTAAGGCTTATAATTTGCAATTACAGGCCTTAAACGCTCTATTTTTTCACTGATACTCTTTGCCGCTTTCTTGTTTGCCTCTGACTGCGAAATCTGTGCTTTAATGGCTCTGGGGAAGATTTTGCAGAGTTTAAACCCTATTCCTTTAATGCTAGTCGTGTCATGGCTCCTTCCCAAGCTCTTTCTCCATAATTCTAGCTCCTGCAAATGGTCCTTTCTTGTGTTCTCTGTCACTGTGACAGGGACTATGAATTATCGTGGTTTATTGCTGCCCGAAACCCTGCAAAACATGAAAACACGTTAAGAAATCAATCACGGGGAGGGTGAATGCAACGGGATGATGAGGATGGTCATGCAGACTGGTAAAATGGCGGAAGAGCGTGAGGTGATGGTGAAAACGCAATGGGAGGCTTGCATAATGGTGGCGCAACATTTTAACATAAAATATTAAAACCTGACCTTTGAACCCATATATGTACATGGACGGGCAAGAAATACGATGAAACACGGGGAATAGGTGACGTGGCAGGAGTGGTCAATGACAGGACATGCAATCAAATCTGGACTGTCTGATCTCGGGAGGAGATCGGCGGCTGAAAAGGCAGTAGAGGGCGATGGATGGTGGTCCACGGGTACGGTTGCCTTGGGTTATCTCCCATGTATCTTTGCAGCGCGAGGACAGTTGGATGGATGATCGTAGATTGGACAGTGTATATGCATATCGCGCCAGGTCAAATTCCGAACGATAACGCGCGATGGGGGGGAAGTTTTGAAATACTGATGGAGCCACGTGTTGGGCGGTGAGTGGAATTGCTCCGAAAATAAAATTACCGCCCATCCTCCAAATGTGGTGCGATGGAAACCGGTGGTTTATGAATAGTGCACATTGCGGGGACCACCAGGCGGGTAAACTTTGAGCCATCGGATCAGCAGGTAAATGAGCGGTGGAGATGCGATGAACTGGGGGTGAAAGGGTTGAGCGATGGACATCGTGGGGATTGCGACGACCGTCAGATCCGTATAGATCGACAGCTCAAAACGCTCCCGATACATATTCGAGATAAGCTCTTTTCGGTCTGGCAGGTGGTTCTAGTGCTAGGCCACATGGGGGGAAATACGGTTCTGGGGCTAGCCGAAGGGGGCTAAGACCTCATAAGGTGGAAAATGGATTTTGGCCCATTTTAATGAAATTTGAGGGCAGAAATAGGTAACAATAGAGGGAAAAAGGGGAAAATAAGCCAAACAAGGGGTGTGTGTAGGATGTAAAGGGGATTTTGGGAGGATTTAGGGGATCAGAGGGGAATTTGACAAGGGGAAGACAAAGGTTAAAATGGGGCATTCTGCAGGGTTACAAGGGGCAAAAGTAGGCCTTTTGGAGCACAATTTTTTGCAATCAGAGAGGCTTTATAATGAGAATCAGCAGAGGGGATTTATCAAAGGAAAAAGGCACAAGGAGACTTCAAGGATGATGTGCTTTCAGAGGAAATGCATTCCTTAAAGGCTCAAAAACATTTTAGCCCCCTGTTTTCTTGTCAAAAATTTATAGGGGGCTAACAATGGCTCCACATGGGGATGGCTTCTTCTTGAAGGAGTCAAGAATTCAGAGAATAAATCTTTGGAGTAGGCCAGATGCCTTGTGTCTTGACCCATCTTCCTTCTTTGATTTTCAGCTGCCACAAACATGATAGATCAGCAGAAACATTCTCAAACAATCTACCTACCCATCCTACAATCCTAACGTTTTTTCTTCTAGGGTGCATTTGAACTAGCAGACCCTTTACATCATCAATTTTTTACAAACAGGAAAATAAACCTATTCTACTTCTACCCTTATTACTCCATGAGACCAGATTAAACTGTTGGTCTCATAGTTTCTCTAACTAAACTAGTATCTGCTAGGATTAAACTGTCTAGCAGATTTCTTCTCTACATTCTAAGACAGAAATTGAAAACTGTCAAGCCAGGATTAGACTGCCTGACTTGCTGGACCTTGCAGAAATTAAAACAACTAAATACATGCTCATAGACTGAGCTTTATTGAGCTTTTCCTACCTACCCTAAACTAACTTGACATATTTACAATTCTAGCTTACAAACATTGTCTTCCAATGTAACCAGTCCATCAAGTGATCCCATGACTGGTCTTTTCTGCTTAGCTCCTTGAGAAGGCTGGATAGGCAGGGCAGCTCCCACTCTTTTTTTTCAATAAAAGTAGCTTTGAAAAAATTTCTTCCTGTTTGCAACATGCTGCTCAAAAAGACCTTTGATCCTTCCTCAAATGTTTGCAGGAAATGAGCATAAGGATCATGAAAAGATACCTGGCTATGAATATTTGGCAGGCATGCTTCAACCAGGATCTCTTCTTTTTCCATTGGATCAAGAAGAAGACTCTCTTGAGGGAGAGAATCTCCCTCATCTTATTCATTTTCTGAACTGGAGGACTCATCATATATTGCAGTGTTGTCCTCTTGGAGCTCTAGTATGTTCTGATCTGGTGGGCTGAGCTCTGTGAAAAGATCAGTGTATTCTTGAGCAGGGGTATGTTCCTTTGCTTCCTCTTCTTCAAGAGAAAACTCCTTTCTTTAAAACTACTCAAAGATCTCTTCCTTGTTTTCCTCTTCATCTTCTGAGATGAAAGGTTGCTAACCTCCAATCATGTGAAAACCATTAATGATGAGTTGTAATGGAGTGAAGCAAAGATCTGGAAATCCTTCAGCCTCTTCTGCACTCTTAAAGCTTTCTTCATCAGTATCATAAATAGCCTGCATTGGCTCATTACTCTCTGGAAGTAAAGGGAACTGATTTTCCTCCCATAAATATACTAATGATGACCCTGCAAGATCATCTTCTATTTGGAGAACATCATCATCAGATAGATCAAAAATAGGAAAATCATGAATATAAGTAATGCTACCAACCAGACATATTGGATTATCAGCAGATTTTTCTTCACTCTGATTTACATGTGAGCTTTCCAACTCTGTACAACAAAGCTCATCAGATGAATGGACAAGAATGTCTGATCTATAAAAAAATTCAGAGGCTGGCTGTCCATTGATGATCTGATCTATTTCTTCTTTTGTCAAAGGGGAAGATGGTCTTGTGTTCCTTTTTGCAGAAGTGCAGCAGCTCTCTGTTTCCTTTGAAGACTGGATTTGAGGCAGAATGTCATCTGAAGCCTCAACTGCAAGGGATGGTAGATCAACATCTGAGTTTTTAGGAATATCTTGAGGAATGTCTACGGTCTCTTGACTTTTTTCTTCCTCAGCTGATTCATCCATGTTCTTGTGATAGTTAGGATGCATATGAAATTCTTGAATGGCTGTTAACAGATCTTCAGGATGCATATTAACCAAATCCTCATCATTATCTAACAGGTACTGTATGATATTCTGATATTGATCACAACAATCCCATGATAAGGATGGAGAGTTTCCTTTATAATTCTTGTAAAATACTTGGTGCATGTCCCTTAAAGAAAACAAACTTTGAGGTTCTAACCATTCATACCAGACTCTAGCTTTTCCTTCTAATGTTGCCATGAACATTTTCATTAGGCAGTCTTCATGCCATTCAATTTTAAATTTCCACACATGTATATGAAACTTGATGAGATGTAGCAAGGGGTCATCAGCATTTTCACCCTAAAAGGTAGGCAAGTTTTTTAACCAGTCCACTTCAGGCATTTTGTGTGGGAATCCAGGGATATTCTCCCTACTCATTGGGGCATATCTTCTCTGTGTGCGTGGAAGCATGTTTGTAAATCAGAAAGAGGTCACTGTATCTGGTCAACCAGTTTAGAATCTTCTACCAGTGGAGTCATTTGGTCTTTTGGGATTTATGGAGTGTGGAGTCGCCAGGTGGATGAATTTGACTATTTGGAGCAGGCTGCAGTCCACCATCAGAAATTGAATGCCAATCTAACCAAAGATCTTGGGTCTTTTGAGTGCCTAAGATTATGTAAGATAAAATGCACTCAATTCCCCAGCGGAGTCACCATTATGTTGGGGTTACCATGTTTTGGCCATATTGGCAAGACCAAAAGACGAGACAACATCATAACCACTTTGGGGCCGTAGGATCTAGCCCTCCTGGACCCGAAGAGGGATCTCTCCAATAAAAAAAAAGAATGGTATATCTTTGAAGCTAAAAATGAGATGTTAGGCTAGTTATGAAGCACAAAGAGGGGTTTAAAATGATTTGGTTGGTTGGTTTTTGGGTTGGTCATGAGATCATAGACTGAGAAAGTAATGGGAGGAAAGGAACAAAATAACAGGATGCTTCAGCAAAGGGGATAGGTCAAGAAAGTGCCATCCATTGGGCTATGGAGTCATGACAGGTAATTACATGCAACAACTAGCCAAGGCTTTAAGAGGGCAAGTCATCTACGCTAAAGGATCTTTTTAGATAGATGGTGGGATGGAACATTAAGGATTGAAAGTGAGAGAAGGAAAGCAACCCAATTTCTGTCTCTAGATCAGGTCAGAGTTCATTTAACTCCAGACCTGCTTGGACATACTCAAAGGAAAATCTCAAAGGAGGGACAAAGGGGCAGCTTATAGATTGGACCAGAGGTCATTTAACTCTAGGTCAGCTTTAGCATGCTCCAAGGGAAAACATAGATAATTTTGACAGAGCCAGGGTCTATAGATCAGAGAAGGACTTTGAACCTTCAATGCTTTGACACCAGCAAGAGATCTTAGAAAGGCCAGCTGGTTGCATAAGGATCCTAGTGGACAGGGATAACTCTAATCCCCAGTGTTCCCAAATCTTCCAACTTAAACCCAACAAGAAAAACTAAGCAGCAAACCCCGAATTCATACATCAGCTAGCAGGCAATAACATTCGCTACACTGGTTAAATTAGCTAAATTTAATCTTAGATTCACAATTGGTAGAAAAAATTTAAGGAAAGGAGAGCAGAGGCATAGGGTACCTAACAAGGGTAAATCCTATGCCATAGTTATGATGCAAGCCAGTAGAAATGAAACAGTATGAAAATGTAATAAACAGTGTTAGAAAAACATCACCAATAGTAATAGACCAGGATCCTGTGAAATGTGCTTGATTAATTGATGCAAAACCAGTCACATACACTGAGCTCAATGGCTGTTACAATCCAAACTTCTCCTCCCAACCTACTACAATACAAACTACTCTGCTACTTTCTCCGAAAACTATTCTAACAGTCAAAACTGAATCCCTCTAACTACAATCGGCAACAACCGAACAACAACCTTTTACAATACGTTCTTCAGGATTCTTATAGGAGAAAAGAATAATAGGAGTAGATGTAAACTTAAATGTAGCATTAAATTCTGAAGCAGCAGGAGGGCCGAGGCCTTGTTTTGTTTTAAATGTCTAAGAATTGAACTTCTGCACTCTTTGGATGAAAGAGTGGTCTTCGTCAGGCCGCAATTTACTCCAGGTATGTCTTTGATGTACTTTCTATAGCCTTTTGCAGAATTCCGGTGAATAAACCGAGGTGTATGGACAACTGTGAGGTCTACCATACTGCATAACTAATGCACTGGTAGCATAGGACTGATCTTCTCAGGAACACGACATAGAATAAAAGAAATATGGATATTGTGTCCTTTTATGGAAGAACGTTCTGCTGATATGGAAACCCTGATAGTATGGTTTTCTATGCATTGGACCTTCTGAGCGATCCACGAGGTCTTTGATTTTGGCACCTTGCCTTTGAATAATTGGATTAAGGCTTATAATTTGCAATTACAGGCCTTAAATGCTCTATTTTTCCACTGATACTCTTTGTCGCTTTCTTGTTTGCCTCTGACTGCGAAATATGTGCTTTAATGGCTCTGGGGAAGATTTTACAAAGTTTAAACCTTGTTCCTTTAATGCTAGTCCTATCATGGCTCCTTCCCAGGCCTATTCTCCATAATTCCAGCTCTTGCAAATGGTCCTTTCCTATGTTCTCTGTCACTGTGACAAGGACTGTGAATTATGGTGGTTTATTGCCGCCCGAAACCCTACAAAACACGAAAACACGTTAAGGAATCATGCACGGGGAGGGTGAATGCAGCGGGACGATGAGGATGGTCATGCAGACTGGTAAAATGGTGGAAGAGCGCGAGGTGACGGCGAAAACGCAGTGAGAGGCTTGCAGAATGTTGGCGCAACATTTTAACGTAAAATATTAAATCCTGACCTTTGAATGCATATATGTACATGGACGAGCGATAAATACGATGAAACACGTGGAATAGGTGATGTGGCGAGAGTGGTCAATGACGGGACATGCAATAAAATCTGGACCATCCGATCTCGAGAGGAGATCGACGGCTGAAAATGCAGCGGAGGGTGACGGATGGTGGGCCAGGGGTACGGTTGCCTTGGGTTATATCCCGTGCATCTTTGCGGCACGAGGACCGTTGGATGGATGATTTCAGATCATATGGTGTATATGCATATCGCACCAGGTCAAATGCTGAACGATAACACGCGATGGGGGGACGGTTTTGAAATAGTGATGGAGCCACGTGTCGGGCGGTGAGTGGAATCGCTCTGAAAATAAAATTACCGCCCATCCTCCAAACGCGGTGCGATGGAAACCGGTGGTTTATGAAAAATGCGCATTGTGGGGACCACTATGCAGGTAAACTCCGGGCCGTCATATCAACGGGTAAATGAGCGTTGGAGATGCGATGAACGGGGGGTGAAAGGGTTGAGCGATGGATGTCGTGGGGATCGCGACGACCGTCCGATCTGTATAGATCGACGGCTCAAAATGCTCCCGATACATATTCGAGATAAGATCTTTTCGGGCTGGCGGGTGGTTCTAGCGCCAGGCCACATGGGGGGAAATATGGTTCTGGGGCTAGCCGAAGGGGGCTAAGACCTTATAAGGTGGAAAATGGATTTTGGCCCATTTTAATGAAATTTGAGGGCAGAAATAGGTAACGATAGAGGAAAAAAGGGGAAAATAGGCCAAACAAGGGGTGTGTGCAGGATGTAAAGGGGATTTTGGGAGGATTTAGGGGATCAAAGGGGAATTTGACAAGGGGAAGATAAAGGTTAAAATGGGGCATTCTGCAGGGGTACAAGGGGCAAAAGTAGGCCTTTTGGAGCACAATTTTTTGCAATCAGAGAGGCTTTATAATGAGAATCAGCAGAGGGGATTTATCAAAGGAAAAAGGCACAAGGAGACTTCAAGGATGACGTGTTTTTAGAGGAAATGCATTCCTTGAAGGCTCAAAAACATTTTAACCCCCTGTTTTCTTGTCAAAAATTTATAGGGGTTAACA